>OX451738.1:1167556719-1169956719 GCA_948472305.1 Vicia faba
GTTTACAATATTATTGTATCAACAAATATCATTTCTGCCATAAACTTAATCTTTAAAATTTGTTGATTGCCACGATGTGAGAATCCACGGTGGGGGATTCATGTGATACTCCTGTTAGGATGTTACGACATTAGATATTACAATAACCTCATTGTTGGACTTTTTTGTTGAGAAAAAAATATTTTTGATCAAAAGAGAAAATACCATGAATCGTAGCTAACTGAGTATAATATTGGAGTAAGGTCTCGAAGAAAAAAAAAAATAAAGGTTTGGTTTTATATATCTACAAAGAGATCATGTGTTGCAAAGAAGTTCTCTATTTAACCATGTTACTTATATATTTTTAATTTAAATAAATTTGGTTCCTCTCTCATATTTTCTTGCACTGAAAATCAATGATGTGTATTTTTTAGAAATTTTCCACAAGAGTTGTCATTACACTTGGACAAATAAACTCACAACTTGTGTGATTTACTCTGACCATATGATTGGTAACATAGATTGGTTCCAAAGGTATCATGATATTATTATTGAGGTTCTTTCCCCTAACATTTCTAACCATGCCCTCTGATGGTGAGGGAGACAAACCAACCGAACAAGAGAAGATCTATTTTTAAATTCTTGAACTGTATTACACATGATGGTATTATTTTATTAGTTTGTACTTAATAATAATAGTAATCTGGTTTTATATTATTTTATATTTTGTCTTTAATATATATATAAGCATCATTGATTTGAAACGTACGGATACTTTATTTTCAATGTCTCCAATTATGTTGTAAAATTGACACCATAAAATCATTGATGATAATGTTTAAATATGATTCGGAGTGTTATTCATTACTTTATAAAAAAAATCCTATTTGTATTGTTTATTGATATTATATTTTGATAAAATTTATATTGAATATATTTGTATAGATTATGTTATATGTGCTAGAAATAATTGTAAACAACATATTTTTTAACAATTAAACATAATTACAATGAATCATAGCTAACTGAGTATAGTATTGGAGCAAGGTCTTGAAGAGAAAAAAAACACATGTTTGGTTTTATTTATCTACAAAGAGATCATGTGTTGTAAAGAAGTCCTCTATTTTACCATGTTACATATTTATTTTTAATTTAAGTAAATTTGGTTCCTCTCTCATATTTTATTGCACAGAAAATCAATTATTTGTATTTTTTAGAATTTTCCACAAGAGGTGTCATTACACTTGGACAAATAAACTCACAACTGGTGTGATACATTTTTGTCCATTCCCCTTTGATGGGGAGGGAGACAAACTATCATAACAAGAGAAGAACTATTTTTAAATTCCTGAACTGTATTTCACATGATGATATTATTTCTGTCAGTTGTACTTAATAATAATAATAATATGCTTTTATTATGTTTTTTTTTGTATATCTATTAATTTTGTCTTTAATATATATATATATATATATATATATATATATATATATATATATATATATATATATATATATATATATATATATATATATATATATACACTTATATATATGCATCATTGATTTGAAACGTACGGATACATTATTTTAGTGTCTCCAATTATGTTGTAAGTGTGACCCCATGAAACATTCATGATAATGTTTAAATATGATTTGGAGTGTTATTCATTACTTTTTTTAAATTGTATTTGTATTGTTTCATGATATTATATTTGTATAAAATTTATATTGAATATGTTTTTATAGATTATGTTATATGTGCTAGAAATAATTGTAAATAACATCTTCTTTATAACAATTACACATAATTGATTTTTTAGTTGTTAATTGATATAAAAATGTGTAATATTATTTTTTTTATAAAATATGTTTACAATATTATTGTATCAACAAATATCAATTCTTCCATAAATTTAATCTTTAAATTTTGTTGATTGCAACGAGGTTGGAATCAACAGTGGAGGATTCATGCGATACACCAATTAAGATGTTGCGACAGTGGAAATTGCAATAACATCATTGCCGGACTGTTTGGTTAAGAGAAAAATAAGGTTTGATCAAAATAGAAAATACCATGAATCATAGCTAACTGATTATAGTAATGGAGCAAGGTCTTGAAGAAATAAAACACATGTTTGGTTTTATTTATCTATAAAGAGATCATGTGTTTCATATATATTTTTGCCATGTTACATATCTATTTTTAAATTAAATAAATTAGGTTCCTCTCTAATATTTTGTTGCACTGAAAATCAATTATTTGTATTTTTTATAATTTTACACAAGAGTTGTCATTACACTTGGACAAATAAACTCACAACTGATGTGATTTACTCTGACCATATGATTGGTAAAATAGATTGGTTCCAAAAGTATCATGATATTTTTATTGAGGTTATTTCCCCTTACATTTCTAACCATGCCCCTCTGATGGTTAGGTAGACAAACTAGCAGAAAAAGAGAAGATCTATTTTTAAATTCCTGAACTGTATTACACATGATGATATTATTTTTGTCAGTTGTACTTAATAATAATAACAATAATCTTATTTTATTATGTTTTTCTTTTATATCTATTGTGGTACGGTGGGAGAACTGACTTGAAGGTTTTGCATTTGATCGCAAATGTTGCGGTTAGCAAGAGTCGCCACCGACTTTTCATTTATCCAAAAGGAAAGGTGGAAAAGAACAGGAAATACATTTGAGATTATTTCTTGAGTTCGGGGGGTAGATTATGAAAAGGGAAGGTATTAGCACCATTTTCATCCATGGTCTTCCGTGGGATCTTAGTTACTTGCTAGATCACTTACTTTTGTTTGAAATTGTGCTTTGTGTGGTTTTTGAAAGTATTTTGTAAAGAGGTCATTGTTTAGGCAATCTTTGTAATGATTCCCGTTCGTAAGAGTGTATACAAAAATGTTTGATCTTTTGAAAATGTTTTCAACTTTGCAGGATGTTTGAAAGTGTAGGTGATTGTTTTTGAAAATAGCAAGGATGTTTTGTTTTGAAATGGAGCAATTAATTAGGAGCATTCTACCTACTCAAAAGTCTTTCTTGTTCATTTTCTTTTCCTTTGACATTGTTGTCTTACCATTGATTTGGTAAGAAACCCTATCTTTGGATGCAAACGGGACGGGCGTGGGTCATCATATAACCATAATTAGCAATGTTGCAAGGTATCTTAGCATTCTCTTTTAGGGACTAAGATCATTTTAAAGGCAACTTAGATAGCGTCATCGAGAGACTATGATCTTGCATTTGCTTAATTTTGCTAAGATACCTTACATGCGTAATATGGTCATTTTGTATAAGGAAACCAAGTGGAATAACCCTAGGGGTGCTTGTGTGCAAGCGTATTGTTTCCATGCTTGTTTTTGTCTTGAATTAGGGTTTTATAAGTATTGGTTTTAGTCTTTCCATACAAACCCTAATTACTAGCATTTGTATATGAAAGTGATAAATTGCGGAAATTAAAGTTACTACGCTATTACAACATTTATGGGGAGGGGGTATACAATTTGTAAATGGGGATTGCAAGAATGTAAACCTAGTTAATCTATTACAACCATATTGATTGGGTATTAATGTACAAGGAATTTAAATGAATATAATGTATAAAATGAATAAGTGTATAAAAAAGCAAAATATAAAGAAAATGGATAATTGTTTGGATTTTTTGGGAAAGAAGGGATTTTGTCTTAATATAATTAATTAAAGAAAATAAGTAATGAAACTTAAATTTTATTAAGAAAAGATTTTAAATGAAACCCTAGTTCTATTAATTTATTAAAAGAAAATAAGTTTAGAAAAAGTATGTTTTTTTGGTATTTTTGTCTTGAAAATATATTTATAGCATCATAAAATATTTTGGCCTTTTTTATACATAAATAAATATATTTTAATAGGTGTAAAAGAAAAATAAATATTAACCTAATTAATTATTAAATTTACAAGATAGTTTGTAAAAAAATAAATAAAGTACATTTAAATAAAATATTTTTTATGAGAAAAATAAAATAACTAAATCAAAATATAAATCTATCGTTTTTAGTATTTTTATGAATTTTAATATTAGTAAAAAAATAATTAAGAAAAAACAAAAGAAATAAAAATAAGAAATTAAAATAAACTAGGCCAGGGGTGCCATTAGTCAACAGGGAAGTCAGCAATAAGAAAAAAACATATAGGCCCAAAGGAAGGCCCAGCGCCTACAAAAATGAAAGTCATAAATGCAAAAATGTGTGAAAATGCAAAAGGGTACCACTGGGGCTCGAACCCTGGTCCCATAGGTTACAGGCGGGCGCTTCTACCACTGGGGTGGCTATACATCTGTTAACATAGGCAAAACAATAAATATGTAAGGCAAAACGCGCCCTGAAGACTTCATCTTCAACCTCCATCCAGACCAACTGTAACTTGCTCATTTCTCATCAAAAATGAAAACTGTAAACATGAAAATTGTAGCAAATTTTCTCACGGTTTCAGAAATATAAAGCATTAAAACTATAGATCAAAGATAAGCATGAATTTTGATGAACCTAATCTAAACCCTGAAAATCTCATAAATTTCAGTTTCAAAATTCTCTAAGCTCAAGCAAAATTAATGGAAACTATGGACATGATTAGCTTGAGGGCAGTGATATCTACATGTTTTGTTCACAAATAAACTATTGATGATGCCTGTATGAAGAGTTCCAAGTTGAGAAAACTTACCTCAAAACTGGAAATCGTTTTTTGAGTTTGAGATTGTTTCAAGTGATGGTGATGATCACGTTAGCTTCCTTGAGGTCATAAGAAGCTAATGCAATGATTAGCTTGAACAGAGGATGGCTGAAATGGTCTGGAGAAGTCAATGTGCAGAGCTGAGTTTTTGAAAATGGAGGATGGTGTTAATGGTGTTATAGTTCTAAAACAGGGTGTGGGATTGATTCTATGTGATGTTTAGAAACTTTAGAAACCAAAAGGACAAGAAACGCACGAGTAGATTATGAGTTTCAAGTTTTTTGTCAGTTTGTATAAAAATTGAAGTGTGAAGTGTGATTATGAGTTTTAGGTTCTTTCAAGGCTTGGGCATTCGTGTGTTTGTGTCAAATGGTTTTTGTATGTATAAACAAAAGTGTTTGAGTGCATTGGCAAGTCAGAAGTACAAGTTCTTAGCCTTTGGCTAGGTTACTTGATTTGAAGAAAATAGGGAAACAAGTTTCAAGGAAGAGGTACAAGCATGGGATGGGTGATTCTAGGTGTTTGAAACATTTCTCATGAGTTATAGGACTAGTTTGATCAGAAGAGAACAAGTGCAAGGCTCAAGAACAAGTTTGTACAAAAAGTTGCTTTATTAAAATGTCAATGTGACCTTTCTTCCAAAAATGGATAAAAAGCATGTCCATGCATTGAATTCTTGAAGTGAGGCCTCTAACAGCTGTTTAAACCATTAATTATGGAGTGCCTAACAAGTTTGAGGCCTGCAAAGTAGTGTTTATGCAGCATGGCTTGAATTTGAAATTTGTTCATCACTAAAATGACTTGTAATTAAAGTGATAAAACCCTAACTTCATCTCTTCGATTCTCCATACTCGAAAATGATCTCAATGAGTTCTGGGACATTTTGGAAAGCTTGAAATGTGCTCTACAACACATATTTGAATTTATTTTGAAGATTCCCCTTGTAACTATATGAAAAAGTGTCATGAAGTTGGGTCAAAATCCTGACAAATTAGGCCAAAATTTCACTAAGTGTTTTGTTTCATGACCCTATGTTCTTAAAATTATAACTTGAGATACAAACACTTTTGGAAGGAGTTGTGTAAATAAAAGTTGTATATTTCATGGAGATCTACAACTTTCATGTTGGAAGTTTCTCTTGAATCATCTTGCATCATGGTGAAAAAATTGTTCAAAGTTGTGAAAAAATATGAAATTTCCAACACTTGGAAAAATTTCTAAGTTTAGAAATTTTGACTTTTCAAAATGAAATCTTTACTTTTTGATTTCTTGATGAATAAATTTCATATTTTGATATGTTTTGATGAATTGTGATCTTTGGCACTTGAATTTGACCAAAAAGTCAAAGTTTGACTTTTCAGTATATAGTTGACTTTTAATCAGTTGACTGAAAAATTCATATGTCAATCCAATGGACTTGTAATGTTTTGAACCATGTCATTAGGTTAAAATGATTCAATTGGACTCTTTAGATCATTCCTTAAACTAATTGACCAATTTCTAGGTCAAAAATCAGAAATTGCCCTTTCCCAGTCAAAACCCTAATTTTGACCATTTTGCCCTATTGGAGATTTGATCAAATTTCTTTAGGAGTTGTAGCCCAAACTTGATCAAATGATCAAATTTCTTTATGATTGACTTTTTCCCCAATCCAACTGATTTTTAGGTCAACTGCTCAATTGACTGATCAAAAGTGTGATTCAAAGCTTGAAACTTGTCATGAGTAATCTTGGGGGTCCGAAGTTATCTATGAAAGTGGTATGGGGAGGTGTCTTGAGCTGATCAAACCCTAATGCAGTTATGAGCCCAAGGAGATCTTGTGAGCAAATTCTTCATAAATGAGAGGGAAAATTTTGGGGTACAACATCTATGAATTCTGTCTTTAACATATATATATATATATATATATATATATATATATATATATATATATATATATATATATATATATATATATATATATATATATATATATATATATATATGCTTATAGCATCATTGATTTTAAATGTACGGATACTTTATTTTCAATGTCTCCAGTTATGTTGTAAGTTTAACCCCATAAAATCATTGATGATAATGTTTAAATATGATTTGGAGTTTTATTCATTAATTTTTTTAAATTGTATTTGTATTGTTTCTTGATATTATATTGGTATAAAATTTATATTGAATATATTTTAATAGATTATGTTATATGTGCTAGAAATAATTGTAAACAACATCTTCTTTTTAACAATTATACATTATTGATTTTTTAGCTGTTAATTGATATACAAATGTGTAATATTATTTTTTTTAGAAAAATGTTTACAATATTATTGTATCAACAAATATCAATTCTTCCATAAATTTAATCTTTAAAATATGTTGATTGCAATGACTTGGGAATCCACGGTGGAGGATTCATGTGATACGCCTGTTAGGATGTTGCGACATTGGATTTTACAATAATGTCATTGTCGGACTGTTTTGTTGAGAGAAAAATCATTTTTGATCAAAAGAGAAAATACCATGAATCATAGCTAACTGAGTATAGTATTGGAGCAAGGTCTTGAAGAGAAAAAAAACAAATGTTTGGTTTTATTTATCTACAAAGAGATCATGTGTTGCAAAGAAGTCCTCTATTTTACCATGTTACATATCTATTTTTAATTTAAATAAATGTGGTTCCTCTCTCATATTTTATTGCACTGAAAATCAATTATGTATATTTTCTAGAATTTTACACGAGTTTTCATTACACTTGGACTAGTAAACTCACAATTGGTGTGATTTACTCTGACCATATGATTGGTAACATAGATCGGTTCCAAAAGTATCATGGTATTGTTATTGAGGTTCTTTCCCCTAACATTTCTAACCATGCCCCTCTGGTGGTGAGGGAGACAAACCAGCAAAACAAGAGAAGATCTATTTTTAAATTCCTGAACTGTATTACACATGATGATATTATTTCTGTCAGTTGTACTTTATAATAATAATAATAATAATCTTCTTTTGTTAGGTTTTTCTTGTATATCTTTGAATTTTGTATTTAATATATATAAATATATAAATATATAAACATATAAATTTAATATTTAAAATATTATTTATTCAAAAAACCTTTACAATATTATTGTATCAACAAATATCATTTCTGCCTTAAATTTAATCTTTAAAATCTGTTGATTGCCACGACGTGAGAATCCTCGGTGGAGGATTCATGTGATACGCCTGTTAGGATGTTACGACATTGGATATTACAATAACGTCATTGCCGGACTATTTTGTTGAGAGAAAAATAATGTTTGATCCAAAGAGAAATCATAGCTAACTGAGTATAATATTGGAGTAAGGTCTTGAAGAAAAAAACAAATGTTTGGTTTTATATTTCTACAAAGAGATCACGTGTTGCAAAGAAGTCCTCTATTTTACCATGATACATATATATTTTAAATTTAAATAAATTTGGTTCTCTCTCATATTTTCTTGCACTGAAAATAAATTATGTGTATTTTTTAGAATTTTACAGAAGAGTTTTCATTACACTTGGATAAATAAACTCACAACTGGTGTGATTTACTCTGACCATATGATTGGTAACATAGATTGGTTCCAAAAGTATCATGATATTGTTATTGAGGTTCTTTCCCCTAACATTTTTTTACCATGCCCCTCTGATGGTGAGGGAGACAAACTAGCAGAACAAGAGAAGTTCTATTTTTAAATTCCTGAACTGTATTACACATAATGATATTATTTTTGTCCGTTGTACTTAATAATAATAATAATAATAATCTGCTTTTATTTTGTTTTTTATTCTTCTTTTTTTTGTATATCTATTTATTATGTCTTTATTCATCATTGATTTGAAACGTACGTATACTTTATTTTCAGTTTCTCCAATTATGTTGTAAGTTTGACCCCATAAAATCATTGATGATAATGTTTAAATATGATTTGGAGTGTTATTCATTATTTTTTTTTAAATTGTATTTGTATTGTTTCTTGATATTATATTTGTATAAAACTTATATTGAATATTGTAATACGGTGGGAGAACTGACTTGGTGTTTTTGCGTTTGATCGCAATTGTTGCGGATAGCAAGAGTCACCATCGACTTTTCTTTTACCCAATAAGGAAAGGGTGAAAAGAACAGGAAAGACCTTTGAGATATTTTCTTGAGTTCGGGGGGTATGTTATGAAAAGGGAAGGTGTTAGGATCCTTTTCGTCCATACTTATCTATGGGCTCTTAGTTGCTAGCTCACTTTGAAAATGCTTTGTTTGAAATGTGCTTGTGATGGTTTTTGAAAGTATTGTTGAAAGTGCCTTCATTTCGGAGAACTTTGTAATGATTCTCGTCTCTATAAGAATGCATACAAAGTGTTGACTTTTGAAAATATTTCATGTTTGAAAGTATTGGTGTATTTTTTAAAGATGTTTTTGAAGATTTATTGTGAGTAAGAAACTATGAACGTTCTACCTACTCAAAAAGTCTTGGTTCTTTTCCTCCTTCTCTAGATATTTCTATCTTACCATTGATTGATAAGAAGCCCTATCATTGGATGTGAAGGGACAGGCATGGGTCATCGTATAGTCATAAAATACAATGTTGTGAGATACCTTAGAATTTTTCTTAAGGGTCTAAGATCATTTTGAAGGCAACATTCGAAGCGTCATCGAAGGATTATGGTCTTGTGTTTTTGAGTGTTTTTTGCTAAAGTGTCTCACATGCATAACATGACCATTTTTCTTAAGGCAACAAAGTAGAGTTAACCCTAGAGGTGCAAGTGTGCAAGTGTTTATTTTTCATGCTTGGTTTATCTTAAATTTAGGGTTTTCTAAAGATTGTTTTTTTTTCTTTCCATACAAACCCTAATTACTAGCATTTATATGAAAGCGATAAATTGCAGGAAATAATTGTCCTACACTATTACATCATTTTGGGATGGGGGATACAAATTTACAAATGGGGGATGGAAAGCAATAAAGATCCTAATTATCTATTACAACCATATTGAACTTTAATGAATAATGTACAAAATAAATAAATATACAAGAACATAAATAGAAATGGATTCTTGTTTGGTTTTTGTTAGGAAAAGGTTTTAATATTAATCAAAATAATATGGAAATTTAAAGAAAACCTAAATTATAAGTTAATTTTAATTAATGAAAATAAGTTAAACTCTACCCTAATTATTAGTTAATTAAAAAAGAAAAGAAATTAAATTTTTATAAGAAAAATGTTGTCTTTTTTTATCTTGAAAAATAAAATATAAGTGTATATATACTATAAATAATAAATAAAATATTTTTGTCTTTTTTATGAATAAAAATAATAATTATAATAATATTATTATTAATAATATTTAAAGAAATAAAATAAGAAAATAAATAAAATAAAGAAATAAAGTTAGGGGGTGGAAAAAAATAGTTTAGGGTCTTTATGTGTAAAACAGTTTTGGTTTGTTAGGCGCTGGGGCTTAAACCCACGCCCTCACCAATATACGCGCGCTGCCTTACCACTGGGGTTGCTATAAATCTAGTAACTAAACTGAAACCATAAAATTATATTAGGAAACGCTTCCATGGCCTGAACTTCATCTTCAACCTCGCACCAGCTAGACCCCCTGTAACTTACTCATTTCTCAACGAAAATTAAAATTGTAAACATGAAAGTTGTTCCATTTTTCCTCACGATTCCAGAAATGTAAATAACTTGAACTATAAATCAAATATGGGCAATAATTTTGTTGGCCCTAATCTGAACCCTAATTTTTTCAGCAATTTCAAACTCAAAATTCTCTTAGCTCAAGCAATATGAATGAAAACTATGGACATGGTTAGCTTCAGGGCAATGATGTCTACATTTTCTATTTGAAAATGCAATCCTAACAATGCCTAAATGAAGAGATGAAAGTTTAGAAAATTACCTCAAAAACTGGAAATCGTGGAATGAGTTTGAGCTTGTTTCAAGTGATGGTGAGGATTAGGTTAGCTTCCTCAAGTTCCCAGGAAGCTAATGCAACCCTTACTTGGTGTTGGAAGTGTTTGAGTCGTGCTAGAGAAGTCAAGATGCAAGCTCTATTTTTTTGGTTATGGATATTGATGGAGATGGTGTTACAGTTTGATAATAGGTGTTGGTATTGTTTATGTATGATGTTTTAGAAGCTTTTGGGAGCAAAAGGCCAAGAAACGCGCGAGTAGTTTCTGAGTTTGGAGTTTTTGGTCAAAATATGCAACAATGGAGGTTTGTTATGCAATTTTGACTTTGGGGGTGATTGAGGGAGTTTCATGGGCTTTTATCTCGTGTCTTAGGTTGCAAATAATGTATGTATTTATAAGCAAGAGGTTTTGTGTTCTACAACAAGCCAGAATTTGAATCCATAGGTTATGGCACTCTTGCTTGTTTTTGAAGCAAAGTTGACAAACATCTTCCCCATACTTGTACCCTGCTATCTTAGAGTGGTTAGGACATTATACAAGCTTGTTCTGACTTGTAGGAGTTGAGTGTGCAGAAAGAACAAGTTCAATGCTGAAGGAGAGTGGACTTTGTGATTAAAGCTACTTTTCATGAATGGATATGTTACTTTCTTCCAAAAATGGAATGATCAATTGGACAATGACTCAAACACTTGGATTATAGCTCAATAAGTTGTGTAAGCATTCAATTAAGGAGTGATATACAAGTTTGAGGCCTGCAAAGTGGGATTTGTACAACATGCTTGAAGATTGGATAATTGTTCATCACAAATCTTCCTTGTAAATCAAGTTTGAAACCCTAACTTCTTGCCTTCGATTCTCTCAACTCAAGTATGGTCTCAATGAGTTCTTGGATATTTTGGAAATATTGTAACATCATATACAACCTTTATGTTGGACATTTTTTAAGAATCAACTTGGAGCCATGTGAAAAGTTTCCATGAAGTTGGTACCAAAAAGGTTCGTGGCTTTATGAACTCATAACTTAAAATCCAAGAATTTATAGAAAATGTTCTTCCCTAAAATGTTTTAGATCTCATTGAGCTCTACAACTTTCATGTTGGATGTTTTTCTTGAATCATCTTGCATCTTGGTGAAAATTTGAGATGAAGTTATGAAATAATCATGTTTTTAAACACTTAGAAAAATTTCTATGTTTTTAGAAATTTGACTTTTCAAGATGAAATTTGACTTTTTTGATTTCATGATGACCAAGTCTCAAATTTTGACATGTCTTGATGAAATGTGATCTTTGAAACTTGATTTTGATCAAAAAGTCAAAGTTTGACTTTTCAATATATAGTTGACTTTTCATTAGTTAACTGAAATTCATCTGTCAATCCAATGATCTTGAGAAGTGATTTGAACTATGAAATTAGTTCAAGATGACTAATTTGAGTCATTGGCATCATTTTTCAAACCAATAAGTCATGTTTTAGGTCCAAAGTCAAAAACCAAACCTTCTTAGTCAAAACCCTATTTTTGACCATTTTGCCCTTTTGGTAATTTGATTAATTTTCTTGGGGAATTGTGATCCCAACTTGATAAATTGATATATATGAATTCAAAATGTTGATAGAGGCCAAAAATCTTAAAGTTTGTCTATAATTTGGCCACAATTGACTTTTACCCAATACATCTGATTTTAGGTCATCTGATCAATTGATTGAGCAAACTTGAACTGCAAGACTTGAAATTTGACATTATCATTCTTGAAGGTCCAAAATGATCCATGAAAGTCATATGAGGCATTAAAATTCCATTTGTCCTTGTGCAAACTCAAACTCTAATTTGAGTCATCAGTGTCGAGGAAGTGTCTTGAGCTGATCGATCCTTGTGTAATTTTGAGCAATTGAAGATCTTGTGAGAAATTTCTTGAGAAATGAGAGGGCTAATTTTGGGGTACAACAAATATATTTTTCTAGAATATGTTATATGTGCTAGAAATAATTGTAAACAACATCTTCTTTTTAACAATTAAACATAATTAATTTTTTAGCTGTTAATTGATATAAAAATGTGTAATATTATTTTTTATAAAAAACGTTTAAAATATTATTGTATCAACAAATATCAATTATGCCATAAATTTAATCTTTAAAATATGTTGATTCACTATGTGAGAATCCACGGTGGAGGATTCATGTGATACGCCTATTAGGATGTTACGACATTGGATATTACAATAGCATCATTGTCGGACTGTTTTGTTGAGAGAAAAATAATGTTTGATCAAAAGAGAAAATACCATGAATCATAGCTAACTCAGTATAATATTGGAGCAAGGTCTTCAAGAAAAAAAAACAAATTTTTGGTTTTATATATCTACAAAGAGATCATGTGTTGCAAATAAGTCCTTTATTTTACAATGTTACATATCTATTTTTAATTTAAATAAATTTGGTTCCTCTCTCATATTTTATTGCACTAAAAATCAATTATGTTTATTTTTTAGAATTTTACACAAAAGTTGCCATTACACTTGGACAAATAAACTCATAACTGGTGTGATTTACTCTGACCATATGATTGGTAATATAGATTGGTTCTAAAAGTATCATGATATTGTTATTGAGGTTATTTGCCCTAACATTTTTGACCATGCCCCTCCGATGGTGAGGGAGACAAACCATCAGAACAAGAGAAAATCTATTTTTAAATTCCTGAACTGTATTACACATGATGATATTATTTCTGTAAGTTGTACTTAATAATAATAATAATCTGCTTTTATTATGTTTTTTATTCTGTTTTTTTTTAAATGTCTATTTATTCCATCTTTAATATATATATATATATATATATATATATATATATATATATATAGGCTTATAAGCATCATTGATTTAAAACATACTGATACTTTATTTTCAATGTCTCCAATTATGTTGTAAGTTTGATGTAACACCTCAGTTTCAATTATTTGATTTATTTAATTGGAAAATTATTTTATTTGAATTAATAAAATGAAAAGGAATTATTTATTTTGGAATATTGGAAGAAAATAAAAGAAATAGGAAATATGGGTTTCTTTTAAGTATTGGGCTTGGATGTTGTTAGTGAAGAGTGGGGGTGCAAGAGAAATATAGATATGTTTTGGAACTTAAGCTATTTTTCTCATTATTCACGATAACACAGAAAATTTGGGATTTGGGGAAATAGAGCTCTGAAGGTGAGAAGACGAAGAACATCGCTCAAGAACTCAAGCTGCAAATTGATAAGGTAAGGGGGGCTAATACTCAATTTACTTTTGCTTATGGGTTTATGTACGGTTGATTTGGGTAATCATAGGGAGAAACCCCAATTATTAGATGTTATTAGGAATCGATACCCTTAGGATTGAACTTTGTTAGAAAAGGTTTAGGTTCCCAATTTTATGAATCAATTAGGGAGTTTAGGTTCCTATGATGGATTGGATGTCTTTGTACTATATTGCACCGCCGTAGAGAGGTATTTTCGTGCAAAAATATGGGTATATGAGCTGCTGCAAAAACAGAAAAATTGGGTTCGCACTCATCAACACGGGCGCGTTGATTTACGCGGGCACCCGTGTTGATTCACTGTAATGCTGATGAAAAAGTGTTTTCTGGCCATAATTCAACACGGGCGTGTTGATTAACACGGGCGCCCGTGTTGATTCACTGTGTTGGCATAAAAATGGGTTTTCTGGGCACAATTCAACACGGGCCGTGTTGATTTACACGGGCGCCCGTGTTGATCCCCTGTTTTGTCAAAAAAAAAAACGTGTTTTCTGGACACATTTCCACACGGGCAGTGTTGTTTTACACGGGCACCCGTGTTAAACCTCCTGTGTTGGTTTTTTAAACTATGTTTTCTGTGCATGCTGTTAAGTACGGATTGATCCGGTTTTGATGTGCAGTGTTTGACATGTTTTGAATATGTGTTTATTGATTTCCTAGTGTTGATTGATGCGTGTATCGAATAACGATTGTATGTTATGATACCAACACTATGTGGATTTTATTGTCATGCTTTTAGATGATGTTGTCAAGCATGAATTATGATATAACTTGATATGATTGATGTTTAATAGTATGCTGAGTGATTACATGCTATTCATATCATGTTATATTTGATATTGTTGATGTTGCATGATATGTCGATTGATGTTGATAGTATGCTGAGTGTTACATACTTTACATATCATGTTGCATTTGTTAATTCCCATTGTGTGGAATTAACATGGTGGCCAATATACGTGTCCGCGATTTAATGGAACGTTGAGGTGGTAGCCGTGTCCGCGATATAATGGAACGGTGAGTTATCCGTGACCCGAGATTTAATGGGGCGGTAAAGTGGTACCACATGCATGGGTGTGTTGCATTACATTGAATATAACATGAATGGATGATTTTCCAATGTTGTATTTAATTGATTGTATGCATGTATGGTTGCTAAATTGTTAGCGATGTTTGATGTTAATTACAAATGTGAAACGTAATATATTATGAATATATGAATTGTAAAGATTTTTATAAACTATAGATCATACTAACTGTTTTGGGTGATGCTTATGGCTTTCTGAATTGATTGTTATGAACGTATAATCAAATGTATAATTGAGGTGCTCACCCTTACTGTTGAATATTTCAGATTGAGGAGCTTCGTTCAGGTGCTTGGCGAAGGCTTGTCATTTCTAGTTTATTTCCGTTTTAGTATTGTCCGGGTCATGCTCTGGTAGTTGTAACTCCGGGAACGTTTGTTTGTCGAGCTGCTTTAGTCAGACTCGTTTATTTCCCTTTGTTTGTTATAATATGAGGTTGACATTTTCCAGGTGTTAATCCCTGATGATTTTGAAAATATTATAACATTGGTTTTATTAATTAAATTATTCCGCTGTGTAAACATGTATGAGTTACTACTATGATTTTGCATGACAGGAACTTGTTTTTATTAAAAGAGAATTGTGACATCCTCGTTGATACATGTACTCTGAAATTATAATTTTAATTATTCGCGAAAATTTATTCGGGGTTTTTAGAGGGTGTTACATTTGACCCCATAAAATCATTAAACTTACTTGGACTATTTGGTTATTATCCTTGGAATTTTGGAGTTATGGACTTCTTGGACTTAGGATTAGAGACCTTGAACTAACTTGAGACCTTGGTAACTTCTATTGTTATTTTGTCTGGTGTTCTTTGGGTTTACCCCGAGATATTGGGTTGTTTGTTTTCTTTGTGTGTAGGCTATTCTGATTATATGTTTTGTTTGTGATTGGGAGTTCATCTGTATACTGCTGTTACTCTGCCCAATTTTTGTGAAGACATAATGCATTTGAAGATTGGTTTTCTTAAGAGGTTTATTATCTTTGCTTGTTTGGTTTAATTCCAAAGGATGGGAATTCTACATTGACTCATTGTGTCAAGTGTTGGCTTCTTATTAGTTAGACGGTTCTTTTCCCTAGATTTTACCTTATGCTTTAGGATAGTCCCTTCATTTCCTTTTATCTTCTTTAATTCCAAAAAAATCTGCTCCCTCCTTTTCTAAACTCGAATCGCTTTCGCAATAAACATGGACTTAGGTCCATGCAGTTTCAAAATATTTTCTTAATCAAACTTTAACCAACTTAACAATACTTTGACATTTTTTATGAGAAGACTAAAATTCAATCAATCCCATTCAAACCATTTTTCCATTTTGGATTTTACCTTAAAACTCTTCCCAAAATATTAGACTCTTGTCAATCCTTGTAGTGATGCGAGCTACTATACTTCTGCGATATGTAGTGAAGTGAGATATTTTCCACTTGGGTGTTGAGCGAGGCTTTGTTGATTTTAAAATCCAAGCCATACCTCCAATTTGAGATGATGAAAATTCTCCTTTCTCATAATCGTGGGTAGTAAGTATGTTCTTTCACTCGGATAAGACGATGATGTCTTGTCTCTTAAAATTAACCAACACATTTATGTTTTAAAATCTTTAAAGGTGAACTACGAGTACCCTGACCCCCTATTGCACGAAAGGTAGTACGTAGGCACTAAAGGTTCACAATCGCGAAGGGTGCAAAATTTGTAAAAAATATTTCTTTTCTCATCCCCATAATCTATTTTTTGTATACAACTTTTATAGCCAAAATTCACAAATTTTCAAAAAGGTTCCTGCGGAGTATCATAGATGTTTAGGGTGCTAATACCTTCCCTTTACATAACCAACCCCCAAACTTAGATTCACTCCCCCTCTTTTTTGGGTTATTCTCTGTTTTCTCATTCCTTTGGAAACAATAAAGCGCGGTGGAGATTTTTATTTGATCTGTGTGAGTCAAGTCAATCCAATGGCTTAGTCTCAACATTTCTACCGCTACAGAAAAAATGGTGACTTCACTGGGGAAAGATCGACCAAATGTTGGTCCATCCCTAAGTGGGTTGAGCCTATCTTTGTTTATTTGTGTATGTGATATTGTTTGTTTTATATTATGTGTTGTATATATGTTTGTATGGATTTTCCTGGTTTTCAGGGTACTTGGTGATTTCTCATAAGTCCTCTACCCGGACTTTGGAAAACTTAAGATAGGAAGGGAGGTATAGTCATGTTAACTTTGAGGGAGTAATCCCAAAAAATAGAAATGAGATCCCCCACTTAGTGGAGGCCCCATTGATTGTAGTGTCGTTTACCGAGTAATCTAGAAGACATGTTGCTTTCGACCTGGGAGCCTGCTGAAGCTGAGGACCGTAAAGCCCTTAACCCATCTTAGCCTTTTATAAGTAGTCCAGAAACTATGACTGAGTAATCCGGTAATGGTTGTCACGCGATATTACACTCAGACGAGTTTTTCCTGAGAATATTACTAATTACCGAGTCAATCGAGACGTTGGTAATATTCGAAGGAAGGATGTAGACTCTGGGAACCTCTTAGAACCTTGTTCGGAAGGTGATAAACTATTAGTCCATACCTTGTGGGTAGCACCTTTGAATTCATGCTCGTGACGTCAAATCTAAGAACCCCTCATGTTTGTGACCTTGTGTGTGATTGTTGCATCATGCATTCATGAACCCATGATCATCCTTTAAAACATGTGTTTCAAGGGACTTAAAGTTGACTTTTTTGCGAATATCTCAGGTATTGTTTGACCATGGATTCTGGAAACAGAAAGACTCGGAAGTACAGTTTCAAAGATCCTAAGATAGATGATTTGATGAGTCTAATTCCCGAGATCGAGAGTTCTACAGATTTTCGGAAGAAGTATGGATCCATCGTGTCTCTCATGAAGCTCGTGATGAATGAGGGTATTCTATCGACCTTGGTCCAATTCTATGATCTGATGTATCGGTGTTTTACTTTCTATGATTATAAGTTGATGCCTACATTGGAGGAGTATTCATACCTACTGGGTTTACCTGTTACCGATCGTGTTCCTTTCACCAGTTTGGAGGGGGAGCCAAAGTCTCATGAGATATATGTTATGGTTCATTTGGGGAAGTATGAGATTGAGGCCCACATGACTACCAAAGGAGGAATTAGAGGATTACTCGCTCAATTTTTATTGGAGAAAGCTCACTACTTTTCTAGGATGAAGAGTATAGTTGCTTTTGAGTCCATCTTTGCTCTACATGCTTATGGGTTGTTCTTATTTCCTAACATCGACAATTTTGTGGATATCAATGCCATCAAGATATTTTTGATAGGGAATCCAATACCCATATTATTAGGAGATGCTTATTACTCCATTCATCTTCGGGATTCATATCATGGAGGGATGATCATTTGTTGCACTCCTTGTTGTATCAGTGGTTTATTTCTCACTTACCCCGGGCCGGTGCTTTCTGGGATATCAAGAAGGAACCTCGTTGGGCTCTGAAGATTATGGCCCCTCACTCATTCAAATATTGTTTGGTATCATCGGGCTTACCATGATGTGGAGATTGTCGATAGTTGTGGTAGTTCCCCAATGTACTTCTTCTTGGTACAAAGGGAGGAATTAACTACAATCCCGTTTTGGCACGACGACAGCTTGGATATCCGATGAGAGATAAGCCAAATAGTATTCATTTGAGTAGTTTATTTCTTAAAGAGGGAGAGGATCATAAGGAAGCTAAGGATAAAATTGTAAAGGCTTGGCGCCATATCCATAAGAAGAGTAGAAAGAACTTAGGACCAAAAGGAACTATTTCTTTGGAGCCTTATCTCTGGTGGGTACATGCAAGGGAAATCCAGTTGAAGATGTCATATTCCCGTGAGGAACCTTTACCTAATATGTTTGTGAAGACTACTCCTCCCCTTTTAGATGATGTGGAAGAGCTTTAGCTTGCCCTAGTTAGGATGCAGCAGGTGAAAGAGGCCTGGAAGAATAAGTGTCTGACTTTAGAGATGTCCTACCAAGAAGACCTGATAGAGAAGGATGACCTGATTGAGATTCTTGAGATTCGTGTTATAGAGATGATGGAAAGGAAAGAGGATTTATTTTCCTCTAGAGCTTGGCCAGGACTTAGTCATTCACTTCCTGACTCTAGTGATTGGAAAGGGGTTGCCGACAGGTTGCAGAAGAGAACAAGCAGTTGAAGGTCAGATTGCAAGACTCACGGGAAAGCGCCAGTGTGTGGAGAGATCTTCATCAGCTTTTCCTTCTTGGGATTTTAGAATCTATCTCCCCTTGTACTTAGGATTGTTGAAACTTGTACTAAAAGTTGTAATCCATTTTGAAGTTATTATAATGATATTTTCAGTATTTTAAAATTGTGTTAGTACTTTAATATTTTCAAATTGTCTATAATTCTTTGAGTCCCTTGAAATATTAATAATAATAAAATAAATCATGTGCATTTCATATCATGCATCATCTTGTGCATATTTCTTGCATTTATGTTCATACCCAAGTGTCTTACTGTGTTTCTGTGACTTCGTTCAACAAGTTGTCTCATCGGTACAATACTCGGGCTAATTCCAGGAAGAAAATGGAGAATCTTGAATAAGAGAATCACTAGTTACGCGAAGAAGTTACTTCTTTGAAGGCCAGTATGGCCAATTTGACTGCTTTGATGGAATCATTGGTGGCTGCTTAGAATCAGCCACAACTTGTTCAACCACAACAAACAACAATTGCTTCTGAAGGTCCATCAGTTCCCATTTCTGTTACCCCAGTTACTTTTGCTCAAAATCGTATGCCTCAGGGTTACCCGTGGGGGATGCCTGAAAATTTCATGCCAGAAGGTTTTAATATTGACACTTAAGTTGCTCCAGTTGTGCAAGCTGCTGCTATTCTCGCACCTCCTGTGGTGCATATTACTCCTGCTGCTAGAAATGAGATCGACTTTACTGCACCTCCTTCGGTGAATGTTATGCCATTTGTTAATGATGAAGTTTATCGTCATGTTCCTCCATCGAGTGAATGTGTGTGTTTCTATGACCAGTTGGATGACTTTTAAGACCAGTTCAATGAGATGCAAAAGGAAATTAAGGCCCTTCGAGGAAAATAATTACTTGGACAAAACGCCAATGAACTATGCCTAGTTCCTAACGTAAAAGGTGCCAGCGAAGTTTAAAGTGTCAGAATTTGAGAGATGCAAGGGAAACTCTTATCCTCATGACCACCTCGTGATTTATATCATAAAGATGTATACCCATACCAATGATCAGTGTTTGCTCATTCATTTATTCCAAGATAGTTTGACTGGTGCCGCTCTAAAATGGTATATGAGTCTGGACAATAGTAGTATCTATACCTTCAATGATCTGGGGGAAGCCTTTATCAAATAGTATACGTATAATATGTTCATGGCTCCTGACCGCGACCGGTTAAGGGTAGTGTCTTATAGAGACAAAGAGTCATTCAAAGAATATGCGCAGCGTTGGCGCGAGATAGTTGTCCAGGTGGTGCCACCTATGGGAGAACAAGAAATGACCAAGGTCTTCCTGAAAATCCTTGGATCATTTTATTATGAAAGGATGGTCTCCAGTACGCCGAGTGATTTTACCAAAATGGTAAGCATGGGTGTTCGTATGGAAGAGGCTGTCAAGAAGGGCGTTTGACAAAAGATGAAGGGACAAAGAAGTCGTTGTACGGGTTCTCTCGAAATAAGGAAAGTTAGACAAATGTTGTTATTGAAGAAAGGAAGATTATGCCACCTAGAAGACATCATCAGTACCAATAACATGTTGCTTCTGTGACTCCAGTTGTCAATGTAGATCCAACCAACGTTTCCTATCAAAGACCATCTCCTCATGGAAATCAAGGGCAAGGTCATAAGAGAGAGGCTTTTGACTTTATTCCAATGAGCTATGCAAAGTTACTTCTGGATTTGATTAAGAAGAAGTTGGTTTAGACCAGGAAAACCTGGTGGCCATTGAGGTGTAGAGCTCTGAATATGGTTATTGTTTTTATCGGTGAAGTTTGAGTGATTCCTCCATATAGGGTTGTATGTGTTTGATAACGGGTTTCCTTGGGTATAATTTACCTAGTCTGTGTATGATTCAGCTAATAGATTGCATTCTGTCGTAAGGTGTCCCTTGGTTCCACAGATTTCACATTCCGGGTGGACTACAGCTACGACAGTTGTGGGATTTGTAGACATGTGTTAAACTTTCAAGGCTAGAGCATCCATTTTAGATTTCATCGTTTCCATACTATTGACCTCATGTATTCGTCCTTTGGTATCCTTTTTCTCCACTGATGCTCATTTTGTCTCCCGTTGGTAATAGTTTTGTGCCATATCTTCAATGAGAGAGCAAGCTTCGGGGTAAGGTTTGTCCATCAGTGCACCACTGGCGGCAACGTCAATGGTCATCTTTGTGTTATAGCGAAGTCCATTATAGAAGGTGTGAATAATCAGCCATTGTTCTAGGCCATGGTGTGGACAAGCTCTTCATAGTTCTTTATATCTTTCCCAATCTTCAAAGAGTGATTCACCCTGATTTTGAGTGAATATGGTTATTTGGTTTCATAGGACAATAGTCTTACTTGGGGGAAAATATCTAGCAAGGAACACTCTCTTGAGGTCTTCCCAAGTTGTTATTGAGTTGGCTGGAAGGGAATCTAACCAAGATTGTGCTCTATCTCTGAGGGAAAGGGAGAATAGTCTTATATGTATCGCCTCAAGCGAAGCACCATTGGTCTTGAAAGTATCTGCTAATTGGATAAAAACTTTTAAATGTTGATTCAGGTTCTCTATAGAGAGACATGCGAATTGGTTTTGTTGTACAAGTTATAATAAAGAGGGTTTTAGTTCAAAATTATTAGCGGGAATAGTCGGGTTTATGATACTTGAATTGGGTTCTTCGTTAGAAGGTTGGGCGAATTCCTTAAGGAGGCTTCAATTTTGGTCTTCGGCCATAGCTCTCCTAACTCTTTGGAGTAAGAGACGTGCGCGAGCGTATCATTCAGGTTCTGCTATTGGATCTACTAAACTTCTGGTACTACGAGTTTTTCGCATTTACCAGTTAACAGGGCCTTAGTCTAGACAATGTAAGAACAAGGTACAAAATTTGATGTAGTTGGTCCCCGACAACAGCGCCAAAAACTTGATTGGATGCTATACGCAAGTATACGGAAAATGTCAAAGTAATATAAAAGATTATCATTCCCACATAGACCAATTGTCATTCTATCGATTACTATTGTTACGGTGTTTATCTAAGGCAAATCAAATAAGTATTTTGAGTGCACAGGAAAAGAAATAATGAAGAAAATACATTCAAATGAAATGCAGGCTTGAATGTAATTCGCATCAGTCAGGCAGTACTCCAATTAATTCTAAATGGAACTACTGATGGGGAAATATTTTATACTTTGAGAAGAATCAATTTAACAGGAATTTACGCTTTCGTGTATTTAGAACCGAGTTTAATCTCTAATTAATGTCTTCCATTGTCACTTATGAAAGGTGTTTGTCGCGTTAAAGTAGTAAACCTATTTTTAAGAAGTTAAACTCTTGACTTAGTTGAAAAGTGATTTTGATTTGGAATGTTTAACTTAAAAGGGGTTCATGGCTTTCACTCAAGGAACCAGATTTTAAACCTATAAACGCATCCGAAAAGAGTTTCAAAATCGTTTTCTAATAGTGTTAAAAACTCCTAATTAACCAGACAAAGTGCTTTCGCTATTTTTGACCAGTTAAACCTAACCAAGTTTATCTTTAAGAGTCAAACGACTTTTGATCTTACCCAACTATATATCGGATCTACTTTCATAGTTACCAATCAAACTAAATACTGAAAACTTGTATTAAAATTAAAATAGCCCCTAAAGAATTTCTACTTATACGACATGTGGAGTACCACCATAACGACGATCCTTACATCCTAGCCTTTAAAGTTTTAGCCAGACATAAAAACGAAAATTCAACATAGTGAAATAAATAATGTTAAAAAATAAGTGCTAGGTGTGCGGTTGGTTTTCAAATGTAGACAATGGTAAAGAAAATGCTTTGAAGATAAAGGTTTTTGTAAAACTTAACAAGCAAGTTAATCGTGCAAGACAACAAACAAGTACGCAAAGACAAAGAAAGGAAATAAATAAAGTAAAGCAAGTGCAAAGTAAAAAAAAATGTAAATGAAAAAACTTGAATAAGAAACCTGATCTAAATCGGAGACTTTAATCTGGTACAACTAGAAAGTATAAGAAAAATTGGTACACTTGAAGGTAAACTTGACTAGAAAGTAAAATGGCGGCAAGATTGCGAGTACAGTGCTCCAACCTAACTACAACTACGGTGTGATAATCCCCCGATGTGACAAATTATCGCTTTTACAATGGTGAATTTAGGCTTAGTGTTGCAGACTAAGTTAGATCAGAAAAAAGGAAATAGGAAATGCTTGTTTATAGAAAATGAAAACCTATGAAAATTACATAATTGTCATTCCTCCATCATGGGAGTTGGGTTTAACCACTCTTGAGCGGGACAAATTTAGAGAAGATGGCGCCCTCCATCCCTGCCTGCCGCCCGCTATATGAAAACATGGAGAATATTATGGTTATGTGGAAGTTGACTACCAGTTGACAGCTTACACATCATGGCGTCTCCCTTGGCGGCTGCCATGCTAAACGACGTGTGTGTATTTTCCATCAAAAATCTCGACTTATTGCTCTTTTGGCTTCGTTTCCTCAAGAAGGGATCTTGAAAGGCAAAGTACCGGAAAATAGGATAGAAGGCAACCATAACACAAGAAAATAACAATAAAACTCTATTAAACATGTGCAATCCAAGTCAAATATGCAATGTGCTTCAGTGGTCACCTATAGCACGCGAGTTTGTTTGATACTTACTCGGTCAAGTAAGTATGCTTTAGGCATCTTGGTTAAGTTCCTAATTTATGAGTAAGTGGTTACTTCTCATATGGTGTGTTTGCTTTCATATCTTGTTTAGGTGTGATTGCTTGCTTTCTTCATTCTTATTTCCTTGTGAGCATTATCATGTTCCCCATAGAATCTTTAGTTCATTCTTGGCCAAGATTGAACTAAATAAACCTTAGGATTGATATCCATGCATGACAAAATTAGGTAGAATTCTCTTGATCCCAAGTTTAGGTCCACAAGCATGACAACAAGTAGGAC
Source organism: Vicia faba (assembly GCA_948472305.1). NCBI lineage: Eukaryota > Viridiplantae > Streptophyta > Magnoliopsida > Fabales > Fabaceae > Vicia > Vicia faba. The sequence continues at coordinate 1,167,580,904 of OX451738.1, forward strand.
CAAGATTCCCTTTTTGTTAGGCTTTTCCTTTTGCATCCCTTCTAAAACTAAAACTTCTTTCTTAAGAAAATGTCAAAACACTTGATAAATAAAGATGAGAATCATACTTTAATGAGCCTTAAGAAATGGTGGAGAACGAGTGGGTCCATTCCCTAAGCTTATTCTTCATTCCATTCATATACTTTTGTCTGGTTCAAGTCACAAATCCTTTTTCAAGGTAAAAAACACAAAAAAATGCAAACCCTTTTTGTCTCTGGACATTTTCTTTTGAAAAGCTTTCCAGGTAAGAACATGTCAATTCCTTTCTACTATAAAGTGCGAGTCTCCAAAGGTCGAGCTAAGGTAGAATGTGAAATTAGCATTGTTCATAAAAAACATACAAGAAACCAAAACTTTTGAAATGAACTATGAGATCTCTGATCCCCTATTGCATGAAAGGTGGTACATAGGCACAAAGACTCGCAACCACGGTGGGCACAACTAATAAAACTTTTCTTTTTGTACATATATACTTTGCATTCATGCATTCCCTTTATCCTGCTAGCTTTAGAAATAGATCATGCTCCAATAACACTTAGTGCAATAATAAAGGGAGGAGATGAAGAGGGGTGGGAAAGAATATACAAACCATATTTGAATTAAAATTTAATCAAACTATTATTAAAATCATTCATCCATTTTTATGGAGTTGGACTCAACACCATGGATCCAATGATGTTAAAAAAGTTCATGATCAAAAATTCAACCCAAGATCAGCCAGAAAATAATCACAAAATAATATTACATTTAATATATATATATATATATATATATATATATATATATATATATATATATATATATATATATATATATATATATATATATATATATATATGTTGAAAAGGGTTTAAAAATGATTAAAATGAAAATAAAGGAAAAAATATCAACTATATTCAAATTGGTTCATAAAAAAGAAATAAGGTCATAGAAAAATCAGAAATAGACTCAAATATTTTTATAAAATTTTTGGTAATTTTTTTAAGATAGATGAGTTGATCTGTCTAATTCTTGAGATTGAGTGTTCTGCATATTTTCAGAAGAAATAAAAATCGCCACCACGCTTTATTATTTCCAAAGGAATGGGAAAAGAGCGAGTAACCCAAAAAGAGGGGGAAAGATTCAAGGTAAGGGGGTTAGTTATGAAAAGGGAAGGTATTAGCACCCTAAACATCTACGGTACTCCGCGGGAACCTCTTTGTAAAATCTGTATAATTTGGCTATAAAATGTTGTATAAAAAATAGATGGTGGAGGTGAGAAAAGAAGTATTTTTTTATGATTTTTTGCACCCTCCGCGGTTGTAAACCTTTGATTCCTACATACCACCTTTCGTGCAATAGGGGATCAGGGTACACATAGTTCCTCTTTAAAAAAAATTAAAACACAAGTGTGTTGGTTAATTTTATGACATAAGACAACCTCGTCATTGTCCGTATGGAAAAATACTTACTACCCACAATCATGAGAAAGGAGAATTTGCATCATCTCAAAGTGGAGGATATGGCTTGGATTTTAAAATCAACAATGTCTCACTCAACACCCAAGTGGAAAATATCTTTCTTCACTACATATTAGAAGTATAGTTGTTTGCATCACTACAAGAATTGACAAGAGTCTAATCTTTTGAGAAAGGTTTAAAAACAAAAACTCAAAGTGGCAAAATGGTTTGAAATGAGATTGATGGACTTTTAGTCTTCTCAAAAAAATGTCCAGGTATTATTAAGTTGATTGAAGTTTATTTATGAAAATGTTTTGAAAACTCATGGACATAAGTCCAAGTTTATTATGAAAATGGTTCAAGTTTCAAAACAAGAAGAGTTTTAAAAAGGAGGGAGAAGATTTTTGAAATTAAAGAAGATGGGAGGAGAAGAAGAGACTATCCTAAAGCATAAGGTAAAATCTAGGGATAAGAACCGTCTAACCAACAAGAAGCCAATACTCGACTTATGAGTCAAGATAGAATTCCAATTATATGGATTAAAACCAAGCAAGCAAAGATACTAGACCTCTTGAGGGAACAAAACTTCAAGTGTATTAAGTCTTCGCAAAAATTCGGCAAAGTAACGGCTGTATACGGGTGAATTCCAGATTACCAATAAAGTATGTAATCACATAAGGTTATTATGAAATAAGGTTATTATGAAATAAGGTTATTGTGATTACATACTTTGTTGGTAATCTGGAATTCACCTTTATACAGTTGTTACTCTGCCCAATTTTTGCGAAGACTTAATACACTTGAAGTTTTGTTCCCTCAAGAGGTCTAGTATCTTTTCTTGCTTGGTTTCAATCCATATAATTAGAATTCTATCTTGACTCATAAGTCGAGTATTGGCTTCTTATTGGTTAGACGGTTCTTATCCCTAGATTTTACCTTATGCTTTAGGATAGTCTCTTCTTCTCCTCCCATCTTCTTTAATTTGAAAAATCTTCTCCCTCCTTTTGAAAACTCTTCTTGTTTTGAAACTTGAACCATTTTCATAATAAACTTGGACTTATGTCCATGAGTTTTCAAAGCATTTTCATAAATAAACATCAATCAACTTAATAATACCTGGACATTTTTTTGAGAAGACTAAAAGTCCATCAATCTCATTTAAAACTATTTTTCCACTTTGGGTTTTTCTTTTTAAACCTTTCTCAAAAGATTAGACTCTTGTCAATTCTTGTAGTGATGCAAACAACTATACTTCTAATATGTAGTGAAGAGAGATATTTTCCACTTGGGTGTTGAGTGAGGCATTGTTGATTTTAAAATCCAAGCCATATCCTCCACTTTGAGATGATGCAAATTCTCCTTTCTCATGATTGTGGGTAGTAAGTATTTTTCCATACGGACAATGACGATGTTGTCTTATCTCATAAAATTAACCAACACACTTGTGTTTTAAATGTTTTTAAAGAGGAACTATGTGTACCCTGATCCCCTATTGCACGAAAGGTGGTATGTAGGAATCAAAGGTTTGCAACCGAGGATGGTGCAAAAAATCATAAAAAATACTTCTTTTCTCACCTCCACCATCTATTTTTTATAAAACATTTTATAGCCAAATTATACAGATTATACAAAGAGGTTCCCGCGGAGTACCATAGATGTTTAGGGTGCTAATATCTTCCCTTTTCATAACTAACCCCCTTACCTTGAATCTTTCCCCCTCTTTTTGGGTTACTCGCTCTTTTCCCATTCCTTAGGAAATAATAAAGTGCGGTGGCGATTTTTATTTTGATCTATGTAAGTCTAGTCAATCTAATGGCTTAGTCTTAAACATTTCTACCGCTACAGAAAAAAATGGCGACTTCACTGGGGAAAGATTGACCTCTTACTGGTCCATCCCTAAGTGGGTTGAGCCTATCTTTGTTTATATCTGTACATGTGCTATTATTGTTCATGTGTTATATGTTGTATATATGTTTGTCTAGATTTTCCTGTTTTTCAGGGTGCTTGGTGATTACTTATAAGTCCTATACCCGGACTTGGGAAAACTTTAAGATAGGACGGACGGTATAGTCATGTTAACTTTGAGGGAGTAATCCCAAAAAAGGAGGCATGAGATCCCCCACTCAGTGGAGGCCCCTTTGACTGCAGTGTCATTTACCGAGTAATCAGGAAGACGTACTGCTTTCGACCTGGGAGCCTGCTGAAGCTGAGGACCGTAGAATACCTAACCTATCTTGGCCTTTTAGGTGTAGTGCGGAAGCTATGGCGGATTAATCCGGAAATAGTTGTCACGCGATACTACTCTTGGATGAGTTTTTCTTGAGAATATTACTAATGACTGAGTTAATTAGAAGTTGGTAATATCCGAAGGAAGGATGTAGACTCTGGGAACCTCTAGAACCTTGTTCGGCAGGTGATAACTTTTAGACCATACCTAATGGGTAGTACCTTCGACCTCATGCTCGTGACGTTGAACCTATGAACCCTATGTTTGTGATGTTGTGTGTGATTGTTGCATCATGCATCCATGCACTCATAAGCATCTTTTGAAGAAATTTTATTTCATGGGACTTAAAAGTTGACCATTTGCGAATATCTCAGGTGCTCTTTGACCATGGATTCTAGAAAAAGAAAGATCGGAAAATACAGTTTTAAAGATCCCAAGATAGATGAGTTGATCTGTCTAATTCCTGAGATTGAGTGTTCTGCATATTTTCCCATCAAGCCAATGCCTAATGTTGGAAATATTGCTGAGACTGGCAGAGTAACCCGTAATGGTCGTGTATTTGCACCAGTTGTTCGTGGAGATGTTAGTACTGGAAAGAAAATTGTTGAAAATTTTGAACCCAAGAAGGCAGTGGGTGAATCTAGTGGAGCTACCCTAGAAAACGATGTAGATGATATTTTGAAGATAATCAAGATGAGCGACTACGAAATTATAGATCAGCTACTGCAGACTCCTTCAAAAATATCTATCTTGGCTTTATTAATGAACTCCTCTGCTCACAGAGAATCTTTGATGAGGGTATTGGACCAAGCTTTCGTGGAGAGTGATATGCCAGTAGACCAACTCAACAGTGTTGTAAGGAACATTACATCATGTAATAACCTGAGTTTCTACGATGATGAACTGCCCTATGAAGGAAGGAATCACAATCTGGCCCTCCACATCTCTTTGAACTACAAGAATGATTCATTATCCAATATGTTGATTGATACTGGATCCGCGTTGAACGTTATACTAAGGAGCACACTTATGAAGTTGAAATATCAAGGAACGCCCATGCGCCCGAGTGGCATTATTGTGAAAGCGTTTTATGGATCAAGGAAATCTATTATTGGTGAAGTGGACTTGCCTATTCATATAGGCCCACATTTGTTTCAGATTACTTTCTAGATCATGGATATTATACCTTCTTACAGCTATTTGTTGGGACGGTCGTGGATACATGAGGCAGGGGCTGTCACTTCTACTTTACACCAGAAGTTGAAGTTTGTGCGTAAAGGAAAAGTGGTAATTATAAATGGAGAACATGCATTATTGATATCTCATTTTTCCTCTTTCAGCATTGTGGAGGCGGATGAACCTTCTGTTGGGACCCATTTCCAAGCTTTATCCATTGATGATATAAGAGGAAATGATAACTCTATGGCTTTGTTTAAGGATGCTCAGTAGGTTGTGCATAATGGCCATAGTGAAGTATGGGGACAAATTGTTGATCCACTTGTAAACAAGAATATAGCTGGCTTGGGGTTCTCTGAAGAATGATAAAGGTAAGAGCATGAAGCTGAAGTAAGCTGCAGGCAAGTACCAAGACATCTTTCGTAGTGGGGGTTATCTTCGCCATACTGTTTCCGGGATTAATGCCATTATGGAAGATGAAGCAGAGCCAGAAATGCAAAATTATGTAATGCACGGAGTTAGGGTTCAGAACTGGGTCACCATTGATGTTCCCTCTCGCATACATGTTTCAAAGTAATTTGTTTTTTTGTTAATCTTTTTGAAAAGCTTTCACTCTTCCCAAGGTGAAAGTATTGATATTGTATGGGCTTATCGATTTGCTTTGATTTTTAAAATCAATAATAAAAGTTGTCTTTGTTTCCCAATTTGTGTCTTTATTTTTCGCTTTTTCTTGGAAAATGGTAATAAAAAAAAACCTTTCAAAATAAATAATAACTGAAATTCAATCTGCATGATCACTTGTTATATGTGTCAGTTTCTAAAAGAAATCATAAATCATATGTGCAGATTAATTAAAAAACTCGTTGAATACAATGACCCTCCACCCTCTCCCAACTTTGAATGTCCTGTGTATGGGGCCGAAGAAGAAGAATGTGATGAGATTCTAGAAGAGGTCTCACGGTTGCATGAGCGCGAGGAGAATGACATTCATCCATATAGAGAACCATTGGAAGAAATCAACTTGGGTTCAGAAGAAGATCCGAAGGAAGTCAAGATTGGAGCATTACTGCATCCTGATGTGAAGAGCAGGTTGATTGAGATATTGAAAGAGTATTTGGATATTTTTGCTTGGTCTTACCAAGATATGCCTGGTCTAGATACAAATATTGTAGAGCACTGTTTGCCACTGAAGCCAGTGTGCCCACCAATCAAACAGAAGTTGCGAAGAACTCACCCAGATATGGTAGTCAAGATCAAAGAAGAAGTTCTAAAGCAAATTAATGTCGGTTTTCTTGTGACATCAGTGTACCCTCAGTGGATTTCAAATATTGTCCCAGTACCGAAGAAAGACAGAAAAGTTCGCATGTGCATAGATTATAGAGATCTAACTAAACCTAGTCCAAAAGATGATTTTCCATTGCCACACATTGATATGTTATTGGATAGAAAAACAAAATTCAAAGTTTTCTCGTTCATGGACGGATTTTCTGGGTATAATCAAATATGGGTGGCTCTTGAGGACATGGAAAAAACAACGTCTATCACACCCTGGGGAATATTCTGTTACAGAATGATGCCCTTCGGGTTGAAGCACGCTGGTGCAACGTACCAGAGGGATATGACAACCCTATTCCATGATATGATGCACAAGGAAATTAAGGTATATGTTGTTGATATGATTTCTAAATCCTAAATTGAAGAAGGGCATGTAGAAGATTTGCTGAAGTTGTTTCGGTGTTTGAGAATGTATCGTCTCCGCTTGAATCCAAATAAATGTACCTTCGGTGTTCGGTCAAGGAAATTATTGGGTTTCATTGTTAGCCATAGAGGGATTCAAGTTTACCCTGATAAAGTAAAATCAATTCAAGAAATTCCAGCACCGAGAACTGAAAAGCAAGTCAGAGGTTTCCTCGGATGTTTGAATTATATTTCCAGATTCATTTCCCACATGACTGCGACGTGTGAACCGATCTTTAAGTTGTTAAAGAAAGATCAAGGTTGCGTATGGACAAATGACTGTTGTTGTACCCCAAAATTTTCCCTCTCACTTATCAAGAATTTTCTCAGAAGATCTCATTAGCTCAAGACTTGCACTAGGGTTTGATCACCTCAAGACAACTCCTTAGGCATTGATGACCAAAATTTGGGTTTGAGTTTGCACAAGGATTTTTGAACTTTCTATACGCCATATGGTTTTCATGGATCATTATAGACCCCAAAGATTACTCATGTCAAGTTTCAAGCCTTGGATCACATTTTTGATCAGTCAATTGAGCAATTGACCTAAAAATTAGTTGTATTAGGGGAAAAATCAACTATGGCCAACTTACAGTCAAACTTCATAATTTTTTATCCACATAAAAATTTTAAAATCATATGTATCATTTGATCAAGTTTGGACCACAACTCCTCAAGAAATTTGATCAAATCTCCAAAAGGGCAAAATGGTAAAAATTAGGGTTTTGACTGGGAAAGGGCAATTTTTTATTTTTGACCTAGAAAATGATCAATTGGTTTAAGGAATGATCTCAAGAGTCCAATTGCATCATTTTGACCTAATGACATGGTTCAAAACATTGAAAGTCCACTGGATTGGTAGATGAATTTTGCAGTCAACTGATCAAAAGTCAATTGTATATTGAAAAGTCAAACTTTGACTTTTTAGTCAAACTCAACTACCAAAGATCACAATTTATCAAAAAATGTCAAAATATGAAACTTATTCATCAAGAAATCAAAAATTCAATATTTCATTTTGAAAATTTAAAATTTCTAAACTTAGAAATTTTTCAAAGTGTTGGAAATTTCTGATTTTTTCATAACTTTGAGCAAAATTTTCACCATGATGGAAGATGATTCAAGAAAAACTTAAAACATGAAAGTCGTAACTTTGAGAAAAATCTTCACATAACTTATCCTAAAAGTGCTTGTATCTCAAGTTATAATTTTAAGAACATGTGGTAATGAAACAAAACACTTAGTGAAATTTTGCCCTAATTTGGTCAGGATTTTGACCCAACTTCATGGCACTTTTTCATATAGTTCCAAAAGGAATATTCAAAATCAATTCAAATATGGGTTGTAGAGCACATTGCAAGCTTTCCAAAATGTCTAAGCACTCCTTGAGATCATTCTTAAGTATGGAGAATCAAAGAGATGAAATTAGGGTTTTATAACTTTAATTACAAGTCATTTGTGTGATGAACAAAATTCAAATTCAAAGTTATGCTGCATTAAATCTACTTTGCAGGCCTCAAAATTGTTAGTCACTCCATAATTAATGGTTTACACAACTGTTAGAGGCCTCACTTCAAGCATTCAATGCATGGACATGCTTTATATCTATTTTTGGAAGAAAGGTTACATTGTCATTTTGATAATGTGACTTTTTGTACAAAACTTGTTCTTGATCCTTGCCCTAGTTCTCTTCTGCTCAAACAGGTGCTATAACTCATTAGAAATGTTTCAAACACTTACAATCACCCATCCCATACATGTACATCTCCTTGAAACTTGTTTCCCTCTTTTCTTCAAAATCAAGTAACCTAGACAAAAGCTAAAAACTAGTACTTCTGATTGTCCAAAACTCTCAAACACTTTTGTTTATACATACACAAACCATTTGACACAAACACACGAATGCTCAAGCCTTGAAAATATCTAGAACTCAGAATCAAACTACACACTTCCATTTTCACACAAACTGAACACAAACTTAAAACTCATGATCTACTTGTGCGTTTCTTGGCATTTTGGTTTCCAAAGCTTCTAAACATCATATAGAGTTAATCTCAAACTCTGTTACAGAACTGTAACACCATTAACACCATCCTCCATTTTCAAAAGCAGAGCTCTGTACATTGACTTCTCCAGATCATTTCAGCCATCCATTGCTCAAGCTAATCATTATATTAGCTTCCTGGGACCTCAAGGAAGCTAACCTGATCATCACCATCACTTGAAACAAGCTCAAACTCAAAACACGATTTCCAATTTTGAGTTAATTTTTCTTAACTTTGTACTCTTCATACAGGCATCATCAATGATTTATTTGTGAACAAAACATGTAGATATCATTTCCCTGAAGCTAACCATGTCCATAGTTTCCTTTAATTTTGCTTGAGTTTAGAGAATTTTGAAACTGAAATTTCTAAGATTTTTAGGGTTCAGATTAGGACCTTTAAAATTCGTGCTTATCTTTGATATATAGTTTTAATGCTTTACATTTCTGAAACCGTGAGAAAATTTGCTACAAGTTTCATGTTTACAGTTTTCATTTTTGATGAGAAATGAGTAAGTTACAGTTGGTCTGGCTGGAGGTTGAAGATGAAGTCATCAAGGTGCTTTTTGCCTTGTATATTTATTGATTTTCCTATGTTAACGGATGTATAGATACCCCAGTGGTAGAAGCGCGCGCCTGTAACCTTTGGGACCTGGGTTCGAGCCCTAGTGGGACCCTTTTGCATTTTTTTACATGTTTTGCATTCCTGACTTTTTTTTGCAAGCGCCTGGGCCTTTTGGGCTTGTATTGTTTTTTTATTTTATTTTTTGCTTACTAACCCCCTTGCAGGCTGTTTGCACCCCTGGCCCAATTAATTTTATTTTCTTATTTTTATTTGATTGATTTCCATAATATATTTTCTAAATACTAAAAAAATCATAAAAATACAAAAAATGATATATTTATATTTTGGCTTATTTTATTTTTATTTTTCTCAAAAAAAATATTTTTATTAACTATACTTTATTTATTTTTACTTATTATATTGTAAATTTAATTAAAACTAGGTTATTAGTTATTTTCTTTCACACTAATTAAAAATATATTATTTTTTATATAAAAAAAGACTACAAATATTTTATAAAGCTATAAATATTTTCAAAACAACAAAACCAAAAAAATACTTTTCTTAAACTCATTTTATTTTGATTAATTAATAGAACTAGGGTTTTATTTAAAATATTTTCTTAATAAATTTAAGTTTAATTATTTATTTTCTTTAATTAATTAGGTTAAGACAGTTTCTCTTTTTCTTATGAAAACCAAACAAAGATCCATTTTCTTTACATTTTGCATTTTTGTACATTTATTCATTTTGTACTTTGTATTTACTTATTTATTTGTACATTGATACCAATTCAATATGGTTGTAATAGACTAATTAGGTTTACATTCTTGCAATGCTCATTCAATTTGCACACCACCCCCCCCCCCCCCCCCCCCACACACACACACAAATGTTGTAATAGCGTAGTAACTTTAAATTCTGCAATTTATCGCTTTTTATATACAAATGCTAGTAATTAGGGTTTGTATGGAAAGACTAAAACCAATACTTAGAAAACCCTAATTTCTAGACAAAATTAAGCATGAAAATAACAAACTTGCACACAAGCACCCCTAGGGTAAATCCACTTGGTTGCCTTTACAAAATGGCCATATGACGCATGTGAGGTATCTTAGCAAAAACAAGAAAATATAAGATCATAGTCCCTCGATGGCGCTATCTAAAGTTTCCTTTCAAATGATCTTAGTCCCTTAAAGAAAATTCTAAGACACCTTGAAACATTGCTAATCATGGTTATACGATGACCCACGCCCGTCCCGTTTACATCCAAAGATAGGTTTGCTTACCAAATCAATGGTAAAACAACAATGTCAAAGGAAAAGAAAATGAACAAGAAATACTTTTAAGTAGGTAGAATGCTCCTAATTACTTGCTCAATTTCAAACAAACATCCTTGCTATTTTCAAAACAAACACCTACACTTTCAAAACATTTTACAAAACTTGAAAACATTTTAAAAAGATCAACATCTTTGTATACATTCTTACGAACGAGAATCATTATAAAGATTGCCTAAACAATGGCCTCTTTACAAAAATACTTTCAAAAACAACACAAAGCACAATTTCAAACAGAAGCAAGTGATCTAGAAAGTAACTAAGAGCCCATGGAAAACCATGGATGAAAAGGGTGCTAATACCTTCCCTTTTCATAATCTACCCCCTGAACTCAAGAAATAATCTCAAAGGTCTTTCCTGTGATTTTTCACCTTTCCTTTTGGATTAAAGAAAAGTCGGTGGTGACTCTTGCTAACTGCGACATTTGCGATCAAACGAAACACCTTCAAGTCAGTTCTCCCACCGTATCATAGAACTGGCAACTCTGCTGGGGAAAATTATAAAAAGTGGGGTTACCTTAGGGTTAGATCATATTTACTTGATTTCATTGTTTGACTTGTATGCTTTACATTTTGGTTATTTGTTTGGGTTTGAATCCTCTACCCGGATTTGGGATACCTTATAGGTAAGTAGAAATACATTGTGGAAACTGTGTGGGGTATACCGACATGGTCTAAGAAATAGCTATGTTAGTGCGACATATTTGTGGGCACCGGTAGCCTTTGAGTTAATCAAGAAGAATATGGGGCCGTAGAGTGATGTCATGAAGCACTAATGAAATTTTAGAACCTTTACTTGACCAACTTGGCCATTTAGGATGTAGTGAGATGACCGGATTTTGTGCAGTCCGAAGTTGGTAAATACTCGATACTACACTCATTGAGGTTTGGTTTCTTGGGATATTTCGGTCGCCATTAAATAGGCTTCTGCTGAAATAACGACCAAGGAAAAAACCAGTGATATTGAGCTCCTTAGAACCCGATTACTATTACTAGGACAGGTTGAGCCAACTAAACTTCAAGAGGGTACTTACCTATGAGACTCCATGCAAGCCTAAACCTAAGGACTTGTTTGCTTTGTTTGTATATACATACTTGTACATAACATCATGAACATCATAACATCATACACATTCACTAACCATTTCAAGGATCATGGGATTTATCTTTGTTCTGTTTTGTAGGGTATGGATTCTCTTCGCATGAAAACTATTCAAGTCAACCTTGTAAGGATCCCTCCGCAACTTAAGGAGCTAGATTAAGGGATTCCTGAAAACTCTCCATTCACCAAGAGACATGGTCGCCTACTCAACTTGGTCACCTCTAACACAGATGAGGACATGATGAAGGTGCTCTTTCAGTTCTTTTATCCTTTACACCATTGCTTCACATTCCCCGATTATCAACTTGTGCCTACTTTAGAAGAATTCTCCCGACTCTTGAGGATTCCCATTCTCAATCAACTACCTTTCAATGGTACAGAAAGAGACCCAAATCCAGAAGAGATTGCTCAAGCTTTACACTTGCACTCATCTGATGTCACAACTCATTGGGAAACAAGGAGTGGTGTTAAAGGTTTCCTAGGAAAGTTCTTGTTCGAGAAAGCCCAAAAATGTTTGAACTCCTTGGATTTGCAAGGCTTTGAGGAAATTGTGGCGCTCCTCATTTATGGGATGGTTTTGTTTCCGAATCCTGACTAACTCATAGATGTGAACACCGTCAAAATCTTCATATCCTGCAACCCGATGCCTACTTTGCTAGGGGACATCTTACATTATTTTCACATTCGCACTATGAGGAAAATAGGTGTCCTTATGTGTTGCACTCCTCTCTTGGAAAGATGGTTTATTTCGCATCTTCCCCAATCTGTATTAAAGAACGAACAAGGTTCAAGGTGGTCACAAAGGTTGATGACACTCAAACATTCAAACATTCATTGGTGCTCCTGATCCATAGAGAATGTTATTATTGTCGACCGTTATGGAGAATTTCCTAATGATCCTTTACTTGGAATTAGGGGAGGTATCACCTACAACCCCTGCTTAGCCTTAAGACAGTTTGGTTACGCCCGAAGGGATGGCCCGCACGAGATGCTGATTCAAGGTTTGGTATTTGACTACGACAACGACGATCAAGGTCTTCGGCATAGATTTATCCGAGCTTGGAGGATGTTGAACAAGGTAGATAACAAGACATTGGGGAATAAGAATTCCATCCCTCTTGAGCCTTACCTCAAATGGGTACGAACTCGTGCTCAAAGTCTGATGATACCTTATCCCTCCATTATCCCGGTAATCATTGAGCCTGCCATGGAAGGAGATGTTCCATACACAATCCTACATCATGACATGCCCACCTCTCTTGAAGACTTACAAAGAGATTGGATACAACTCAAGGGGGAGCGAGATACATTTGAAGCTCAATTCTACATAAGCGAGAAGAAGGTTTTGGAACACACTAAGCAACTTCATGAGGAGCAGACTCTGAATGCCTACATTGTGCCAAAGAGGATGCATACTACCTTTCTATCTTAGAGTTTTTGTATTGTCCAAGGAGGAACTAATGTACTCAAGCTTTAACTCATTAATATAACGTGTGTTTCCTTTTTTGTCTAAAACAAATTTAAATCTTTAAAATCCTTAAAATCATTGCATACGCATTTATCATTCATCATAACATAAGCAGGTTTCTTGCAACAAGTCTCCTCATCTCTCTACTATTTATTTCAGTAAGATGGATCTTGAGAAAACGGTGAAGGACCTCCAAGCTCAGAATACACAGTTTCAACAATTGTTCTTAACTCTAGCCAAAGGACAAGAAGAGTTGAAGACCTTGTTGGTTGAGGAGAAGAAAAAGAAGACGAAGAAAATAACCGGAATTCTAAACATGGGAAGAAGATTCCAAGGGAAAACAAGAAGGGCCTTAGACTTTGCAACGACATACGGTGAGAAAGACAATCAAGACGGGAAAGGCAAGGAAACTGTTGTTCAGTCTGATTCATAAGAGGAAGAGGAAGAAGAAGAATATTCTGAAGAACAATACCCTCCAGCCGACGACAAGTATAAGCATCTAGAAGAACAGTTGAGTGTAATGGAAATCCAAAAAGTGCCTGGATTGGACTTTGTGGAGTTGGGATTAGTATCAGGGATTGTCATTCCTCCCAAATTCAAAGCACCTGTGTTCGCCAAATATGACGAAGTTTCATGTCCCAAAATGCATCTCCGGTCCTATGTGAGGAAAATCCAGCCCCATACCGCTGACAAAGACTTATGGGTACACTTCTTCCAAGATAGCATGTCTGGAACTCAACTTGATTGGTTCTATCAGTTAGAAAGAGCCAATGTTCATAACTGGGAAGATCTTGCTGCAACCTTTTACAAACAATACCAATACAACAATGATCTTGCGCCTACCCGTACTCCACTCCAGAGTATGGCCATGGTTTCGAGTGAAGGCTTCAAGGACTATGCGCAAAAATGGAGGGACTTGGCCGAAAGAGTTCAACCTCCCCTATCTGAAAGAGAGTTGGTAGACATGTTTTTAGGCACCTTGTCTGGTCCCTTCTTCAATCACTTAATTGGGAGTTCATTGGCAGGTTTTACTAAATTGATGTTGACCGGAGAAAGGGTAGAAGCCGGGATAAAGATTGGAAAGATTCAAAAAGATGCATCCTCTGTTGTTGTAAGGAAGCCATTCATTAGAAAGAAAGAAGTGGTTGCTGTATATCCTCAGAGAAATCAGGATAGGGCCGAACTCCGTTCAATGGTGGGGGCTATTATGATTCCTAAACCTGCTCCTGATCAACAAAGAAACAACCAACCGAGAATGGAAAGACCAGTCCGACAATTCACCAAAATTAACACGACACTATATCAAGTATTGCCACATCTGTTAAAATCCAACCTAGTGACTTTGAAAGAAGCTCCAAAGAACCCTAACACAACCTCTCCTCACTATCATCCTAACGCCCGTTGTGCATACCATTCTGAGAGTCCCGACCATGACACTAATAATTGTTGGGCTCTAAAGAACAAAGTACAAGACCTCCTTGAAGCCAAAGAGATTAAGTTCGATGCACCATAAAATCCCAATGTCATTTCTTCCCATATGCCCAAGCACGGCCATAATACCAACGCCATTGAAGAGGATATGTTTGTTACTTCAGTTGATGAACTTGTGACCCGACTCCTAACTATCAAAAAGAACTTATTGAATGCCAATGCTTTCCCAGGCTGTGATGAAAGCTTCCATTTATGTTTGTCCTTACCAACCAGCTGTCCTTTGTTGAAAGTAGGCGTTCAGTGCCTAATAGATAACAAGGAAATTTTGTTTGAGAAGGCTTCAATTCCAACTGTTTCTTATAATGATGTTTCCATCGTGACCATTTCCGACAATTCTTCCAGGGTCTCCACCAAAAGACCTGTTAGAATTACATCAGTTCCTAAAGTAGCTCCTTTGATAATTACAATGCCTGGACCAATCCCGTATTCGTCATACAAAACCATACCATGGAATTATGAAGGGGATGTCTACTACCACGGTATCAAGCAAGATTGGCCAGCTGCTGAAGATCCGAGTTCTGAGAAAGTTGACTATGATGTCAGTAATATCGCAGGGACCAGTAAGATTACCCGAAGCGGAAGGATATTCTCTCCAGAAATTGCTCCCCCAAAAGTGGTTTTTGGACCCGTAATCATTCCTGTTGTTGTTGCTCCTCCAAAGGTTATTCCCAGTCCTGCAAATACTCCTGCTGACAAAGCTGTTACAATCCCTGCTATCACCCCTACTGATATTCCTGCTGCCGAGTCAACTAAGACTCGAGGTAAAAGTATCCTGATTGAGTCTGTCCGAACGAAGGCACAATCATTGGCTATCCCTGAAACCTCCCGGAAAGAGATGGAGGAAATCCTAAAGATCATAAAGAGAAGCGACTACAATGTAGTTGAGCAACTGGGGAAAACTCCATCAAAAATTTCCATGCTGGCTTTATTACTATGTTCCGAGGCTCATGCAAAGGCCTTGGTAAAATTTTTGAAAAATGCCCATGTACACCAAGAAACATTTGTCGATCAATTCCAAGACTGCGTAGCCAGCTTGATTGCAGATAATGGTTTAGGTTTTTCAGATGATGATTTAACGCCAAGAGGGAGGAAGCATAATGAGGCATTACATGTCTTAGTAGAATGCAGGGGCGTGACTCTGGCTCATGTCTTGGTTGACACCAGTTCGTCTTTGAATGTGTTGCCTAAAAAGGCTCTTGATAGGCTTGATTCTGAGGGATTGACTTTGAAACCAAGCAACATAGTAGTGAGCGCCTTTGACGGCTCAAAAAGGATGGTGCATGAGGAAGTGGATATCCCCGTAAAGGTTGGAACCCAAACATTTGATTCAAATTTTTATGTAATGGATATTCACCCTTTATATTCCTGCTTGCTAGGCCGATCACATATTCACAATGTAGGCGGTGTTACTTCTACGTTGCACCAAATGCTAAAATATCCAATTCAAGGGAAAATCATCACCATTCATAGAGAAGAAGAGTATATGGTCAGCCATCTTAATTCCTTCAGATATATGGAGTTATATGGTGAATTTATTGAAACTCCATTCCAACACTTTGAAGAAGTCCCGCAAGATGTGGAAGTAACCAAGGTTGTGTCTCAAGTTCCCAAGATCACAAGGCCTCCACTCAGGATGTCGTCTTTGAAAGCTGCCAAGGAAGTGATAGAAGAAGGTGCCCAGAAGGTTATACGCCGCGCTCGTGTCGGAGGACCACCCCTGAGGATCTGCAACCACCAAGTCAATACAGTGGAGGATGATGAAGACAACTACAACCTGGAGGATTAGATTTTCCCAACTGCCAGTGGAGGGCTCAGCAACTGGGAGGCTAGAGATTTCGTCCCGATCACTTTAATCCCACAGTAATTTGTCTTTACATTTTGTTGGGTCTGTAATATTAAAACAATTCAGACTCTTAAAACCTTGTGTCTTACCCGAGGCACAACGGTCCATTTGTAAGGGTTATTATCTCATTTCCATATGACATCAATGAATCATGGATGTTTTTGCGTACAAACTTTGTGCTCATTGTTTTTCTTTTTATATTTTCATTTCTTTCAAATATAGCTATACTCGTACACACACTCACACTCATAAATGCAGGTCTACTTCCATTCGGATTCCATGGGTAACGGTTATGTTATGGCTTTTTATGACTCTGAAAATCTAATCTACCAAGCCGAAGCCGAAGGTGAGGAATATTTTGAAGTACCATGGGAACATTCCAGATTACTACAACAAGAAGAGAGAACCATTCAACCCCACGAGGAACCAGTGGACACCATCAACCTAGGTACCGAAGAAGACAAAAGGGAAGTCAAGGTGGGTGCCAATATGGAACCCAGTGTCAAGAAGTGTTTGATTAAGTTGGTACACGAGTATGTTGAGGTCTTTGCCTGGTCATATGAGGACATGTCAGGGCTTGATGCATATATTGTGGTACATCGTCTACCTACAAAAGAGGATTGCACAGCGGTAAAACAAAAGGTTTGTCGCATGCGACCAGGCATGTCAGAGAAGATTAAAGCAGAAGTCATGAAACAGCTCAACATGGGATTCTTGGCCGTCACATCCTATCCGCAATGGGTTGCCAATGTTGTTCTCGTGCGCAAAAAGGACGAAAAAGTACGAATGTGCATGGACTACAAAGATTTGAATAGGGAAATCCCTAAGGATGATTTCCCGCTTCCCCACATTGACATTCTAGTTGATAATACGACACAACATAAAGTGTTTTCCTTCATGGACAGTTTCTCAGGCTATAAACAAATCAAAATGGCGCATGAGGACATGGAGAAGACAACCTTTGTCACACAATGGGGCACATTCTTCTATAAGGTTGTGCCATTCGGACTAAAGGATGTTGGGGCAACCTATCAGCGTGCCATGGTAGCTCTATTTCACGACATGATACACCATGAAATAGAGGTCTATATGGACGACGTGATAGCTAGATCACAAACAGAAGAAGAGAATCTTGATCATTTACAGAAATTGTTTGAGAGGCTAAAGAAATACAAGCTGAAGTTGAACCCAAATAAGTGCACATTTAGAGTGAGGTCTGGTAAACTCCTAGGTTTTGCCGTCAGCAATAAGGGTATTGAAGTAGATCCTGCCAAGGTGAAAGCAATACAAGAGATGCCAGCTCCTCGTATTGAGAAGGAAGTCAGAGGATTCTTGGGACGTTTGAACTACATATCCATATTCATTTCTCACCTGACAACTACTTGTGAACCAATCTTCAAACTACTGAAGAAAGCTCAAGTAGTCAAATGGAATGATGAATGCCAAACTGCTTTCGACAAGATCAAAGAATACCTGCAAGAGGCTCCTGTTTTGATGCCATCAGTTGAGGGAAGACCATTGATTATGTATCTGACTGTTTTGGAAAATTCAATGGGGTGTGTGCTGGGGAAGCATGACGAGTCTGGCCGAAAATAGCACGTTATTTATTACCTGAGCAAAAAGTTTACCGACTGTGAAACAAGATATTCACTGCTCGATAAAACTAGCTGCACTCTGGCATGGGCTGCTCGCCATCTAAGACAGTATATGTTGACCCATACTACCTTGTTGATATCTAAAATGGATCCAATAAAATACATCTTCGAGAAACCTTCCCTCTCTGGGAGAATAGCGAGATGGCAGATGATCCTGACAGAGTATGACATACAATATACTACCCGGAAAGCAATAAAGGGCAGTGTACTAGCTGATAACCCTGCTCACCAAGATGTGGAATACTACCAGTCTATGAAGTTTTAATTTCCGGATGAAGACATCATGATGGTAAACAACTGTGAAGAATTCAGGCCATACGACGAACCCGGACAAGGATCCAGATGGACCCTGGTTTTTGTTGGGGCATCTAACGCACTCAGAAATGGTATTGGTGTTGTAATAATATCTCCTGAAGGATGTCATACTCCCTTTACTGCAATACTCTGCTTCAACTGCACAAACAACATGGAGGAATACGAAGCGTGCATCTTTGGTCTCAAAGCTGCCATAGATTTGGGGATCAAATCCTTGAATGTATTCGGAGATTCAGCTTTAGTTATCATCCATATCAAAGGGGAATGGGACACCAAACACCCTAACCTTATCCCTTACAAAGGACATGTTTTGACATTGCTCCCACATTTTGAGAAGATTACCTTCGAGCACATCCCGCGAGAAGAAAATCAGCTATCAGACGCACTAGCCACAATGTCATCTATGTTTAAACTTAAATGGGATAATGAAGCTCCACAGATCACCATTGAATGAATGGATGAACCAATACACTGTCACGAGATTAATACTGAAGAAATAGTGGACCATCCTTGGTTTCACGAAGTCAAGAGGTATCTCGAGGCTCAAGAATATCCAGAAGCAGCTTCAGTAAACGATAAGAACTTCTTAAGGAGATTCTCTGCTAAATTCTTCCTTAGTAATGACATTCTCTACAAACTAAATCATGACTCTGTGTTACTTCGGTGTGTAGACAAGGTTGAAGCAGAAAGGATCATGGCTGAGTTACATGAAGGCACTTTTGGCACCCATTCCAGCGGGCATACGACGGCAAAGAAAATCCTACGGGCAGGCTATTACTGGTCTACCATAGAAGCAGATTTCTATCAACACTCTCAAATTTTCCACAAGTGTCAGATTTATGCTGACAAGGTGCACGTACCTTCAGTTCCTCTAAATGTATTGACGGCTCCTTGGCCCTTTGCTATATGGGCCATTGATATGATTGGGGAAATCAAGCCAAAATCCTGTAATGGACACCGCTTCATCTTAGTGGCCATTGACTATTTTACCAAGTGTGTGGCGGCAGCTTCTTTCGCTTCCGTTACCAAGAACATTGTCGCTTGGTTCATCAAGCAGAATCTCATCTATCGTTACGGTATCTCGGAGAGGATCATTACAGACAAAGGTACGAACTTGAACAATACTATGATCACCGCCTTGTGCAAGAAATTCAAGATCCAACATCACAATTCTTCCCCTTATCGACAGAAGATGAATGGTGTCGTCGAAGCCGCGAATAAGAACATTAAAAAGATCATACATAAAATGACAGTTACATACAAAGACTAGCATGAGATGCTACCATTCTCTCTCCATGGTTATCATAACACGACACACACATCAACCGACGTAACACCTTACTCTCTGGTATACGACATGGAGGTTGTTTTTCCTACTGAGGTCCAGATCCCCTCTCTAAGAATTATGAAGGATGCAGGGTTGAGTGAAGAAGATTGGATCCAGACTTGATTTGATCAACTGAACTTAATTGATGAGAAAAGGCTTACTGTTGTTTTCCATGGTCAAATGTATCAAAAACGGATGATCAAGGCTTTGAACAAAAAGGTTAGATGCCAAGTGTATTAAGTTGGAGATCTGGTGATCAAACGTATCATACTGCCGCAAGGAGATCCCCGGGGAAAATGGACTCCTAAATACGAAGGACCATTTGTAATCAAAAATATATTCTCTGGTGGAGCAATGATCTTAACCACCATGGATGGCGACGACCTGCCGCACCCTGCGAACACAGACATAGTCAAAAGATACTACGCATAAGAGACCCGCTAGGTTGACACACCTAGGTAAAACAAGGGTATCCCGGCGAATCAAAAAGGTTCGGGAAAAAATTAGGGATAAAACAAAAAATTTGTACACCCGGCAAGCTGAAAACTAGAAAGGGCGGCTTGGGCAAAATAGGGTATCCCGGTGGACTGAAAACCTGAAAGGGAGGTCCAGGAAAAATTTAGGGAATGTAAAGTGTATGACTATGTCCCGTTGGATCACTTTGCGGACAACCTCTGGCTTCAACTGACAAACTCAGAGGTTCTGATCAATTCAATCATCTTCGGACAAGGCAGCAAGTGGACAAGATGCTCAGAGGCATGAAGGCTATAGCAGAATGGGAACCCCATGGGATTATTGCACATAGATATCTTTTCTTTGTATCAAATTTCATTGTTTACGACAGTGTTCTCTTACTAGAATGTTTGTCTCCTTTTACAAAAATACTTACTTAAAGTCAATACAAATATATCTCTTTGAAAGTGAAAAACTATCTGTTTTTATTTACTCTTGTTTTGTTTACAAAAACGTCCAATGATTTATTTTTGAACATATGCATTTGGACATAATTACTGTTTACAAATAAACAAAATAGAAAGACAGTCACTGATGGCTTTAAGAGGTAGAGAAATATCTCTAAGCTATCTCCATGAAATCCCCCACAGTGTGCAGTTTAATCCCTAGTGGAATAAAACTTCCAGTTATCAATCCCCAGTAAAAGTCGTCCAATTTCTCAGGTTTCTCCAAAAGGATTTTACAAGCAGTACACATCATTTCCCTTACAACAAAGTTTATTTCTCTAAGTGGAAATTCATCAACACTTCAACTTCACAACACGAAGATTTACACTCCATATCCTCAAACAACAGTCAGGAATTTATTTTTCCCAATCCAACGACAGCATATCAGATTAGCTCACATACGCATACATCGCATCCATATATCATAAACATTGATAACATGAATGCATCATACCATGCATTTCATACAACATTACTTTGCATTTTAGCTAACATTTTACCCTTTTCAGGATAAGGTTAACAACTACCATTAACATTGTTTAAAGTTTTCAGATATAGTTCAGATACGCTCCAGACACGGAGACCATTCTGATACTCATTCAGATTCAACTTTCAGACACATTTCAGATATGATCCAGACACGGATGCCATTCTGATACTCAGGAAGATTCAGTTTTCAGATACAGTTCAGATACGTTTCGAACACATATGCCATTCTGATACTCATTCAGATTCAACTTTCAGATACAGTTCAGATATGCTCCAGACACGGAATCCATTCTGATACTCATTCAAATTCAATTTTCAGATACAGTTCAGATACGCTCAAGACATGGATGACATTCTGATACTCATTCAGAGTCCACTTTTCAGATACAGTTCAGATACGCTTCAAACACGAATGCCATTCTGATACTCATTCAGATTCTCTTTCAGATTCAACAATCACTTTTGGATGGCATCTACAAACCCATCTCCAACTCTCTAGCACCTTTCCAAATGGAATCTTTAAGCCCATTCCCTCAACCATCACATTACCAAGTGCAAATTTCTGGGCACTCTAGTGTTCAATCACCTTCCGCCTTCGAGTTACGAATGGCAAAACTTGCCAATATAACTGTTCAAGCTTAAGAAGATTAAACAGGGGCAGTTTCTGTACCACAAAATTTTCCCTCTCACTTATCATGAATTTGCTCACAAGATCTCCTTTAGCTCAAGACTTGCACTAGGGTTTGATCAGCTCAAGACAACTCCTTAAGCACTGATGACCAAAATTAGGGTTTGAGTTTGCACAAGGATTTTTGAACTTTCTATACCCCATATGATTTTCATGGATCATTATGGACCCCCAAGATTACTCATGTCATGTTTCAAGCCTTGGATCACATTTTTTATCAATCAATTAAGCAATTGACATAAAAATCAGTTGTATTGGGGAAAAAGTCAACTATGGCTAACTTAAAGTCAAACTTCATAATTTTTTATCCACATCAACATTTTAAACTCATACGTATCATTTTTTAAAGTTTGGACCACAACTCCTCAAGAAATTTGATCAAATCTCCAAAAGGGCAAAATGGTCAAAATTAGGGTTTTGACTAGGAAAGGGCAATTTCTGATTTTTGACCTAGCAAATGATCAATTAGTTTAAGGCATGATCTCAAGATTCCAATTGCATAAATTTGACCTAATTACATGGTTCAAATCATTGCAAGTCCATTGGATTAATAGATGAATTTTGCAGTCAACTGATCAAAAGTCAACTATATACTGAAAAGTAAAACTTTTACTTTTTAGTCAAATTCAAGTACCAAAGATCAAAATTCATAAAAACATGTCAAAATATGAAACTTATTCATCATGAAATCAAAAATTCAAGATTTCATTTTGAAAAGTTAAAATTTCTAAACTTAGAAATTTTTCTAAGTGTTGGAAATTTCTTATTTTTTCATAACTTTGAGCAAAATTTTCACCACGATGCAAGATGATTCAAGAGAAACTTCCAACATGAAAGTTGTAGATCTCAGTGAAATCTACAACTTTTCTTCACATAACTTCTCCCAAAAGTGCTTGGATCTCAAATTATAATTTTAAGAACATGTGGTCATGAAACAAAATACTTAGTGAAATTTTGCCCTAATTTGGTCAGGATTTTGACCCAACTTCATCCAACTTTTTCATATAGTTCCAAGGGTAATATTCAAAATCAATTCAAATATGGGTTGTATAGTACATTGCAATTATTCCAAAATGTCCAAGAACTCCTTAAGATCATTCTTGAGCAGGGAGAATCGAAGAGATGAAGTTAGGGTTTTTTCACTTTAATTACAAGTCAATTTATTGATGAACAAAATTCAAATTCAAAGTTGTGCTGCATTAACTCTACTTTGCAGGCCTCAAACTTTTTAGGCACTCCATAATTAATGGTTTACACAGCTGTTAGAGGCCTCACTTTAAGCATTCAATGCATGGACATGCTTTATATCCATTTTTGGAAGAAAGGTTACATTGCCATTTTGATAAAGTGACTTTTTGTACAAAACTTGTTCTTGAGCCTTACACTTGTTCTCTTCTGATCAAACATGCCCTATAACTCATGAGAAATGTTTCAAAGACTTACAATCACCCATCCCATGCTTGTACCTATCCTTGAAACTTGTTTCCCTCTTTTCTTCAAAATTAAGTAACCTAGACAAAAGCTAGAAACTGGTACTTCTGATTGTCCAAAGCTCTCAAACACTTTTGTTTATACATACACAAACCATTTGACACAAACACACGAATTCTCAAGCCTTGAAAATACCTAGAACTCAAAATCACACTACACACTTCCATTTTCACACAAACTGGCGAAAAACTTGAAACTCATAATCTACTCGTGCGTTTCTTGGCCTTTTGGTTTCCAAAACTTCTAAACATTATATAGAGTTGATCCCACAACCTGTTACAAAACTGTAACAGCATTAACACCATCCTCCATTTTCAAAAATAGAGCTTTGTACATTGACTTCTCCAGATCATTTCAGCCATCCATTGCTTAAGTTAATCATTGTATTAGCTTTCTGGGACCTCAAGGAAGCTAACCTGATCATCACCATCACTTGAAACAAGCTCAAACTAAAAACACGATTTCCAGTTTTGAGGTAAGTTTTCTTAACTTTGAACTCTTCATACAGGCATCATCAATGATTTATTTGTGAACAAAACATGTAGATATCATTGCCCTGAAGCTAACCATGTCCATAGTTTCCATTAATTTTGCTTGAGTTTAGAGAATTTTGAAACTGAAATTTCTAAGATTTTTAGGCTTTAGATTAGGGCCAATAAAATTCATGCTTATCTTTGGTCTATATTTTTAATGCTTTACATTTTTGAAACCGTGAGAAAATTTGCTACAAGTTTCATGTTTACAGTTTTCATTTTTTATGAGAAATGAGCAAGTTACAGTTGGTCAGGCTGGAGGTTAAAGATGAAGTCATCAGGGCGCGTTTTGCCTTGTATATTTATTGATTTGCCTATGTTAACAGATGTATAGCCACCCCAGTGGGAGAAGCACGCGCCTGTAACCTTTGGGACCTGGGTTCGAGCCCTAGTGGTACCATTTTGCATTTTTTTACATGTTTTGCATTCTTGACTTTTTCTTGCAAACACGTGGGCCTTTTAGGCTTGTATTTTTTTTTTAATTTTTTGCTTACTAACCCCCTTGCAGGCTGTTTGCACCCCTGGCCAAATATATTTTATTTTCTTATTTTTATTTTATTGATTTCCTTAACATATTTTCTAAATACTAAAAAAATCATAAAAATACAAAAAATGATAGATTTATATTTTGGCTTTTTTTATTATTATTTTTCTCACAAAAAATATTTTTATTAACTATACTTTATTTATTTTTACTTATTATCTTTTAAATTTAATTAAAACTAGGTTATTAGTTATTTTCTTTCACACTAATTAAAATATATTATTTTTGATATAAAAAAAGACTAAAAATATTTTATAAAGCTATAAATATTTTTAAAACAAAAAAACCAAAAAAATACTTTTCTTAAACTCATTTTCTTTTGATTATTAATAGAACTAGGTTTTTATTTAAAATCTTTTCTTAATAAATTTAAGTTTAATTATTTATTTAATTTAATTAATTAGGTTAAGAAAATTTCCCTTTTTCTTATGAAAACCAAACAAAGATCCATTTTCTTTACATTTTGCATTTTTGTACATTTATTCATTTTGTACTTTGTATTTACTTATTTCTTTGTACATTGATACCAATTCAATATGGTTGTAATAGACTAATTAGGCTTACATTCTTGCAATCCCCATTCAATTTGTACACCCCCCCCCCCCCCCCCCACACACACAAATGTTGTAATAGCGTAGTAACTTTAAATTCCGCAATTTATCACTTTTTATATACAAATGCTAGTAATTAGGGTTTATATGGAAAGACTAAAACCAATAGTTAGAAAACCCTAATTTCAAGAAAAAATCAAGCATGAAAACAACACACTTGCAAACAAGCACCCCCAGGGTAAATCACTTGGTTGCCTTTACAAAATGGTCATATTACGCATGTGAGGTATCTTAACAAAAACAAGCAAATATAAGATCACAGTCCCTCGATGAAGCTATCTAAAGTTACCTTTCAAATGATCTTAGTCCCTTAAAGAAAATGATAAGATACCTTGAAACATTGCTAATCATGGTTATACGATGACCCACGCCCGTCCCGTTTACATCCAAAGATAGGGTTGCTTACCAAATCAATGGTAAAACAACAAGGTCAAAGGAAAACAAAATGAACAAGAAAGACTTTTGAGTAGGTAGAATGCTCCTAATTACTTGCTTAATTTTGAAACAAACATCCTTGTTATTTTCAAAACAAACACCTACACTTTCAAACATTTTACAAAACTTGAAAACATTTTCAAAAGATCAACATCTTTGTATACATTCTTATGAACGAGAATCATTACAAAGATTGCCTAAACAATTGCCTCTTTACAAAAATACTTTCAAAAACCACACAAAGCACAATTTCAAACAAAAGCAAGTGATCTAGCAAGTAACTAAGAGCCCATGGAAAACCATGGATGAAAAGGGTGCTAATACCTTCCCTTTTCATAATCTACCCCCCGAACTCAAGAAATAATCTCAAAGTTCTTTCCTGTTCTTTTTCACCTTTCCTTTTGGATAAAAGAAAAGTCGATGGCGACTCTTGCTAACCGTGACATTTGCAATCAAACGCAAAATCTTCAAGTCAGATCTGCCACCGTATCACAACTTCCAAAGGGAATTTGAAAGTATTAAAGAATATATGCTTCAACCACATATCTTGCTCCCTCCTGTTGAAGGAATACCGTTGATTATGTATCTGACAGTGTTAGATAATTCCATGGGTTGTATTCTGGGACAACAAAATGAAACAGGGAAGAAAGAGTACGCCATTTATTATCTCAGTAAAAAGTTTACTGATTGTGAGTCGTGGTATTCCATGCTAGAAAAGGCATGTTGTGCTCTGGCCTGGGCGAAAAACGTTTGCGGCAGTATATGTTGAATCACACTACTTGCTTGATCTCCAAAATGGATCCAATCAAGTACATTTTTGAAAAACCTACTCTTACTGGGAGAATTTCCTGCTGGCAGATGCTGTTAATGGATCCAATAACATCGAATACCGCACCCAAAAATCTACTAAAAGAAGCGTGTTGGCGGATTATCTTGCTCACCAACCAGTTGATGATTATCAGTATGTGATGTATGATTTCCCCGATGAGGATGTGATGTTTATGAAAGTGAAAGATTGTGATGAACCATTTCCTGAAGAAGGTCCTGATCCTGAATCTTGCTGGAGCATGATATTTAATGGAGTTGTGAATGCTTATGGTAAAGGAATTGGTGTTGTGATTGTCACTCCACATGGATCACACATTCCTTTTACTGCCAGTTTGGTATTTGATTGTACTAATAATATGGCAGAATATGAGGCTTGCATCATGGGTCTCGAGGAAGTTATTGATCTCAGAATTAAAAATCTAGATGTGTATGGAGATTCAACTTTGGTAATAAATCAGATTAAAGGAGAGTGGGATACTCGTCACCCCAGCTTGATCCCTTACAAAGATTATGCTAGAAGATTGTTACCCTTCTTTAATAAGGTCTAATTCCATCACATCCCCAGAGACGAAAATCAAATGGCAGATGCTCTAGAAACTATGGCTTCTATGTATCAAGTGAATACTTGGAATGATATACCTCGGATTATAGTTCGGAGACTGGATAGGCCAGCTCATGTGTTTACAACAGAAGACGTATAAGATGAGAAACATTGGTATTACGATATCAAGCATTTTCTCCAGACTTAGGAATACCCGATTGGTGCTTCGAATAAAGATAAAAAGACATTGAGAAGATTGGCTGGCAGCTTCTTCCTCAGGTAAAATGTGTTGTACAAGAGAAATTATGACATGGTCTTGCTCAAATTCCTGGATAGACACGAAGCAGACATGTTGATGCATGAGATTCATGAAGGTTCATTTGGAACTCTTGCCAATGGACATTCGATGGCTAAAAAGATGCTAAGGGTTACTATTGGCTGACAATAGAATCTGACTGTTACATATTTGCAAAGAAGTGCCATAAATGCCAGATTTATGCAGAAAAATCCATGTGCCTCCGAAAATTCTCAATGTTATTTCTTCCCCGTGGCCTTTCTCTATGTGGGGTATTGACATGATTGGAATGATAGAACCCAAAGCTTTAAATGAACACCATTTTATCTTGCTAGCAATTGATTACTTCACCAAATGGGTGGAAGCTGCTTCATATGCTAATGTTACTAAGAAGGTGGTAGTGCGCTTCATTAAGAATAATCTTATATGTAGGTATGGTGTGCCGAGCAGAATTATCACCGACAATGGCTTGAATCTAAACAACAAGATGATGACATAACTTTGTGAAGAATTCAAGATTGTCCATCACAATTCATCTTCGTACATGCCGAAGATTAATGGGACTGTTGAAGCTGCTAATAAGAATATTAAGAAGATCATCTAGAAGATGGTTGTTACTTATAAAGATTGGCATGAAATGCTTCCTTTTGCTTTACATGCATATCGAACATCAGTCCGCACTTCAACAAGAGCAACCCCGTTCTCCCTTGTGTATGGAATGGAAGTTGTGCTCCCAATCGAGGTTGAGATTCCCTCTTTACGTGTGATAATGGAAACCAAGTTGTCAGAGGCTGAATGGGTCCAAAACAGGTTTGACCAGTTCAATTTGATCGAAGAGAAGAGAATGACAGCTTTGTGTCATGGGCAGTTATATCAGAAGAAAATGAAGAGAGATTTTGATAAGAAGGTCAAACCTCGTGAATTCAGAGAAGGCGACCTCGTGCTCAGGAAGATCATGTCTTTTAACGCTGGTTCAAAGGGCAAGTGGACTCCCAATTTTGAAGGCCCATATGTTGTCAAGAAAGCCTTCTCTGGCGGTGCATTAATTCTTGAAACTATGGATGGCAAGGAGTTCCCACGTTCCATGAATGCTAATGCATTCAAGAAATACTTCGCCTAAAGAAATAAAAGAACAGCTCCCTAAGTTGAAAACGCGAAAGGGAGAATTAGGCAAAAAGGAGCGTCTCGGTAGGCCGAAAACCCGAAAGGGCGGTCTAGGCAAAATTTAGAGACATAAACAGAATAAAATTTCCCGCTAAGTTGAAAACTCGCAAGGGAAGCTTAGGCAAAAGTTAGGGACTTTCTTGGCAAGCAACTAAATCAGACAAGACTTGATCATTGAAGTAAAAATCTTCTTGGATCATCACCATACTTCAATGGAAGTTGCTTCTCAGAATTTCAAAGTTGTTAGAGGGAATAGTGGTCATTGTATCTCAATGTATCTTTTCCATTATATATTACCATTTTCCGAAATTTGTAATCATCCATGGAGTCTCTCCATTCGCAGACTACCATTCTATCAATAAAATTTGAGATATTACCCAATTCTTTGTAATTCTTATTTTATTCAGCTTACAAAGACTCCATTTATTATTGATAATAATTTTCAAAGCAAAAAGATTAAATAACAAAATTATTTTTCGAAAAGAATTTACAAATTACTTTTACTTTAGATTTTGTAATTCAAGAGGAAAACAAAAGTGGTGATCCCAGGAATGGACGAACTCCAGTAATTTTGGGAAGTTCTATTTCCCCCGGGAAGGTTTTCTCAAGTTGTTTTCGCTGGTATGCGCATGATTTTTGTATATTGAGGACGATACTAATTGGCGTAAGGTGCAATATTGGGTTTGTGATCCCATTGTCCCCAGTCAAGTCTTGGTTCATTTTTGATTTTGGGTTTGCATGGTCTGAAGCCTCTATCCCAGATTCTCCAGCAAATTCATCCCTCATATGACGAAAGGTATTTTTCCCTTGGTGTGCTGAGATGGAACTATTTGCAAAATGTCGCTCTTTTTAGCAGTATTTGGCATTATTGTTGGTATTTATTTCCCAGGAAGCTAGACCAGGGCAGTATATTTTCTAAGAAGTGTTGAGACAGTTGTCAACCCTATGGGTTTTCACCCCCCAAGTGTTGGGTTTCATTTAAAAACCCCATGAGTTTGACCTCTTGCTATAATGTTGACTTCTTATTTCCCCAAGAAGGCTATCCCAGGGCATCTTTTGTTGGAATAAGTTTACATGATATGAAGACTCAATCCAAAATTCCCCAGTGAAGGCTTCGCTATTTGGTAGAAGTCTTTTCTCCTCGTGCATGCTGAGTTGGACTCATTCGCGAAGCATCTCCCTTTCGGCAGTACTTGCATTTTGTTTGATTACCCGATAATCAGGCAAGGGAAATGTTTTATTTAAGAAGTGTTGGGGCATTTGTTATTTTTTTGGGTTTTCACCCGCCAAGTGCTGGGTTTGATTTAAAATCCCCATAAGATTGATTTCTTGCTGTAATGTTTGACTTCTTAACTCCCCAAGTTGTTATCCCCATGAGGTTTCATACTTTTTCCCCAGAGAAGTTGGTGCAATACTTGCTCTTAATATTGAAGAACATATCTTGGTTTCCCCTCTTCAATATGGAGTTGGCATCCCCAATAAATTCAACACGAAGTCCCCAGTTGATGTCTCGGTGATGAGGCGTTATCTCCTCTAGTGAAGTATGTATGATATTTCCCCAATGAAGTCAGCTCGAAATCCTCAGTTGATGTTTTGCCGATATGGTTTCCATCTGCCTTTTTTGAAATCAGTATTGCAATCCCCAATAGAATTGCGGACCATGAAAACATTTGTTTTCCCATTGAAGTCTGAGTGTTATTCCCTGGTGAAGCCTGAAGAAGGATGTTATATCCCTGTATCTGTACTGTTTTCTCGCTATGATTTGTTTATTTCCAGATTATGTTCCTTCCCAATGAAGTTAAGCCGTGAAATAGGATTCTGTTTCCTCAATTGGTGCTTATTTTCTTATGGAATGTTCATCTTGGATGTGATTTAGCCGAGTATTTACTATACCCGAGTTGGTTTTGTCTGGTTATCCCCAGTGTTATATGTCTGTTTTGTCAGCATATACATGATAACACTGATACATTCATACATACATCATACATAGTTGAATTTAGCAAAACATTGCTCATTCGCATTCATTAATATTTTGTTGACATATTACCGTATTTTGCAGAGTTGTGTTGTCCTCTCTCCAATAGAGTGTCGACTTTAAGTAGAAAGTATATATTCTTTCAATTTCCCCAGAGTTAACCCTCGTGGAAGATTTTTTCTTTAGCCTTCCTGTACAGCTCTTTGTCTGGATAGATTGGGTTTCCCTATTGAGTTTATTTCTCAAAGGATGTATTTTGGTTGACTGTTTCACTCCAGTTTATTTCTGGTTTGAATATTTGTTTCCCAACAATATTATTACTTTGGATTTCTGCAAGCTTCGAGCATTGGTTTGAGAATGTGCATTTATTTAGGCACGAGAAAACTTTTATCTTCTCAGCAGGAATATGTTTGCATTTCCCCAGGAAGCTAATTTCATTCCCCAGGAAGTCATGATTCATTCCCCAGGAAGTCATGAATCATTCCCCAGGAAGTCATATTTCTTTCACCAGGAAGCCATATTGCTTTCCCCATAAAGTCATTTTTACAATCCTTCCTATAACAGCAAGTGGTAGTCTCTTTATTTGAGACAGCTTAAATATTACCCTTTCCAGGCGGAATGCTTTAGTTAAAGAAGAAGTTGAGACCCGTGCTAGGTGAAGCTCCGGGATTTTGGGGAAACTTGTTATCTTTTTGCTACCTTCAGTGAACGTTGGTAGTTCACCAACAGTGAACTTTGGTGCTATGATATTTTATCTCTACCTTTAGTGAAAGTTGGTAGTTCACCATCAGTGAACGTTGGTGATTTTTATCTTTTTTCTACCTTCAGTGAATGTTGGTAGTTCACCATCAGTGAACGTCGGTGCTATGATATTTATTTTCTATTTACCTTCAGTGAAATTTGGTAGTTCACCATCAGTGAACGTTGGTGATTGTTATCTTTTTTCTACCTTCAGTGAACGTTGATATTTCACCTTCAGTGAACGTCGGTTCTATGATATTTCTTTTCTCTCTACCTTCAGTGAAAGTTAGTAGTTCACCATCAGTGAACGTTGGTGATTGTTATCTTTTTGCTACCTTTAGTGAACGTTGGTAGTTCACCATCAGTGAATGTTGGTGCTATGATATTTTCTCTCTACCTTCAATGAAAGTTGGTAGTTCACCATTAGTGAACGTTGGTTATTGTTATCTTTTTGCTACCTTCAATGAATGTTGGTAGTTCACCGTAAGCGAACGTCGGTGATATAATATTTTCTCTCTACCTTCAGTTAAAGTTGGTAGTTCACCATCAGTGAACGTTGGTGATTGTTATCTTTTTTCTACCTTCAGTGAACGTTGGTAGTTCACCGTCAGGGAACGTTGGTTCTATGATATTTTCTCTTTACCTTCAGCGAAAGTTGGTAGTTCACCATCAGTGAACGTTGGTGATTTTTATCTTTTTGCTACCCTCAGTCAATGTTAGTAGTTCACCGTCAGTGAATGTTAGTGCTATGATATTTTCTCTCTACCTTCAGTTAAAGTTGGTAGTTCACCATCAGTGAACGTTGGTGATTGTTATCTTTTTTCTACCTTCAGCGAACGTTGGTAGTTCACCATCAGTGAACGACGGTGCTATGATATTTCTTTTCTCTCTACCTTCAGTTAAAGTTGGTATTTCACCGTTAGTGAACGTCGATGTTTATCTCTTTACCTTCACTGAGTGTTGGTAGTTCACAGTCAGTGAACGTTGGTGTTGTTATTATTTTCTCTTTCTACCTTTAGTGAACGTTGGTAGGTTCACCTTCAGTAAAAGTTGGTGTATCCTTTTGATCTTCTACCTCCGACTATTGAGTTTGGTAGTTCAGAGTTGGTTGTCAATCACTTTTATCCTGTACTATCTCCTATTTAGCTGAGTTGATGATACCTTATCTCTTGTTTGTGTGTTACACCAATAGAGTCAAGTCTTTTTGATTCACCAGTGATTTATTTTCCTGGTCAGGTTTCTCTTTTGAACCTTATTTCCTTTGCTACATCCCTAGTGGTGTTTTACGTCCCTTTGAAGTTGTTCATATGCATTCATACTCATAAGCATTGCATGGCATCTTAGGGCCAAAAATAGGGTTTGTTTTATATTTAAATATCTTCGATCACGTCGACACAAAGATTTTTAACCTTCGTATCTCCGGATAGAAGAAACCTAAATAAGGGCAGCTGTTGTACCCCAGTTTTTTCCCCTAAGATCCCTTCACCATACCATTTTGATTTAATCACAACAAGATCACATTAGGGATTTTGGTTATCCTCCTTGTCTTTAGCTTTACTCTTTAAGGAATCACTAAGCACCTTGACTTGTTTTTCTTTTGTGATCATGCATGTTTTGGTTTGATTTTCCTTTTAAGTAATAAAATGCAATGTTGGTTTGTCTTACTTGTTAATAATGTAGGTAAAGGCAATGTGGCTTAGCAAGTTGATCCATGGGTTCATGAGTTTATTTCCATGCCCTAGTCAATAAAGCTTGAGAAATTCAAACCTCACCATTGAAGTTGTTTTGGAAGAATTGGCATGGCAAGGTTTATTTTGGTTCACCATGTTTCAAAGTTATCAAGATTGGTTCAAAAGTACAAGGGGTTGATTGAAGAAGTTGTCATGGTTGGACAAAGCCTTGTTCCCATTGGTCACAAGTGCATATTTCTCTTAATTCTCAAGATAAGGAAGTGTTTTTGGTTGCTATGAGTTCTCATTATCATCCTCAACAACTTCTATCTACAAAGCATTTTCTTGATCTAGGAGCTAGGGTTTTGAACTTCAAAGAAGTATATCTTGCTCATCTTTTGGTATTTTTGAGTGATTACAATAACATCCTTCTCTTTAAAGGTTTATTAACAAGTCACTTCAAAAGTTTCAAGGAGTTTTCATATGGAAGAATCTTGATGATGAAGAAAGATTACAAGTCCTCTAGATGAACCCCCAACTTCCCATGTGTGACTTCAAATGATCATAACTTGGTCAATTTTTATCACCTTGATCCTACTCTTTTTCCATAATGATCTTGAGGTTGTGAACTTTATTCCTTCTTTTATGTTCAAAGTGAGAAAATGGATGGAAGATGCCCTAAGGATACAAAAGTTTATAGGTCATTTCATGATTTTTTGCCAACTTCAACAATTCATAACTCTCTCAATTTTTGGATATTTTGAATGGTTCAAATTTAAAAATGTCATTCAAGAGGTCTATTTCATGCCATATTTTTTGATCAACAGCAAATTCCAAGAGGAAGGCCATGTTTGGATGCAAAACATTATAGGTCACTTTTGAAGAAAAACTTGAAATATTTCTAAGTATGGAAAGTTAACATCTTTTTCCCAACTTTGACTCATTGCAACTTTCATCTCAAACATCCATTTGATTCCATTCTTTTCCCATTTCAAAGCTTGTAATATCCTCTTTCTAAAGCATCAAGAACCATGCCTTAAGACCCCTTGAGCTGAGAATGCCATTGTTTCAAAAGTGGTAACTTGGAATTGAAGTTTCATCGCAAGTCAGAATTTAAATTTCATGTTACAAATTCTAAACCTCAAATTAGCACGCGTTTTGGGTCTAAACATGATTAGCCAATTTTCCCAAGTGGATTAGTGCATTAAAACGCGCGTTTTGGTTGAGTTTTGACAAAAGAGAAGTCACACTTTCTTCATGATGCAGACCCACATGAATTCCCTCTAAATTGTATCATTCACCCTTCCTTTTGATCCCATTTGCTTCTCCTATAAATACATGAGCTATCCCATTCATTTTCTCAAGCTTAAACAGCCAAAATCACCCTGCCAAACTCGCTCCATAATTCACTTTTACGCAACTTCGAAATCATTGTTCAAGACTTTTCAATCCATTTTTTGTATCAATTCACCTTCCTTGATCTTCCCTGAAGCTAACAGAAGAAGAATTGAACCTTGAAACCTTCTGAATTGATCTGACCAAGTCCATTTACAGAGCTCTGCAACTGAACTTCAATAGGTATATTTCTCCATCAATTCTTCCAAACTTTGATATCATTATGAAGCTCTCCTTCTCCTGATTCTTGTGCTTCTTACAATTTTTAAATCCATTGAGAATTGAGAGAGAAATATCAAATTGAAGGTGCTCGTTGTTTTCTGGGTTTTTGATTCATATGTCTTTGCATACCTTGTATAAATTTGGCGCGATGGTGATGTTAGGAGCGTCTTGAAGAGGCGAATCCAAAGATACTAGTATGGGATCCTAATTTTTCCATTTGAAGGATCTCACAAAATCTCCATTGCAGGGCGTCTGGAGGTTGAAGATGATGACATGTCTTGTCTCAGCCAATGATAGCGTGCCAAACGTTTTAATTTCATTGGTTGCCTTTTTTCTGATCCTATGTGTATCTCACTAAGGCCCATATCAAGCACAGTGCATCTGGTCCACTAGATCAGCTAACTAACAAGTTTTGACTATGATCTGATGGCCCACATCTTTTTGTTTTTATTTTAATTTCTGATTTTATATTTTAATTGATTTAATTTTCAAAAATTCACAACTCTTTTATTTTTTATCCAAAAATTATGAAAAAATTTACAAATATAGTTTGAATTATTTCTGATCTCATGACTATTTTTTTTCACTTTTTTATTTTGACATTTGATATATTTTATATTTTTTTGCATTATTTTATTTATTTTAATTACTTTAAAAATGCTTTCTGACATTTTTTTTAATTCTAAAAAATTCATAAATATCATTTTACATATTTCTGACTTTTTGAAAATTTTATGGAATTTTATATTGATGTTTACTATTTTTTGATCTATTTTCTATTTGTTTGAGCAATTTTAATTAGTTTAAAAATAGTTTTTGACTTTAAAAAATTACCAAAACTTTTATAAAAATATTTGAGTCTATTTCTGATTTTTCTATGACCTTATTTTTTTTTATGAACCAATTTGAATATAGTTGATCTTGGGTTGAATTTTTTATCATTAACTTTGTTAACATCATTGGATCCATGGTGTTGAGTCTAACTCCATAAAAATGGATGAATGATTTTAATAATAGTTTGATTAAATTTTAATTCAAATATGGTTTGTATATTCTTTCCCACCCCTCTTCATCTCATCCCTTTATTATTGCACTAAGTGTTATTGGATAATGATCTCTATATGATGTCTCAAAATAAATGATGCATAGATTGCTATTGACCGACCTCAAAATAGGTGCGACTTCTATATAAGTCCATTTATGATTTCTTAACATAGCGCTAAATTTTGTCCCGATTCGAATAAATTCATGGCCCAAACCTATGTTTGCAAGCCCAAGTATGTTAATTTGATCTCTTTGATCCAATAACCTTGAGATTCATTGTGTGGAGGCTTTGGTTCTACCAATCCTCTAATGGATCTACATCAATTTTGGTCAACGTGGATCACTCAAACATTGTTGATCATTAAATTTTACTTTTGAGGATTCCAAAATGGATGATATACTTGACAAAAAGAAAATGCAACTTGTTGTGTGGAGGCTTTGGTTCTACCAATCCTCTAATGAGTTCCAAATGAAAGTTTCAAGATGGTCATCCAAATAACCACTAATTACTAATAATTGACTTTATTTTGTGTGTTTATTTTATGCTCTTTTATTTTATGCACCATTTACTTTAGCATTTACATTTCATGCTATTTTTCATCTTTGCTCACTTGAGAATTTATATTCTTGTCATTTTTATTTTGCTCACTTGATATTTTCTTTTCTTTTTTAAGACACCTAATAATCAACATGAACCATAAAAAACTTTAATGATACTTGGACTATTTGGTTACTATCCTTGGCATTATGGAGTTTTGGACTTCTTGGACTTCAGATTAGAAACCTTGGCCTATATTGGAGACCTTATGACCTTAATTTATATTTTGTCTGGAGTCTTGAGGTTTACCTCAAGACATTAGGTTGTTTGTTTATTTTGTGTGCAGGTTATTGTGATTACATACTTTGTTGGTAATATGGAATTCACCTGTATACATCCGTTACTCTGCCCAATATTTGTGAAGACTTAATACACTTGATGTTTAGTTCCCTCAAGAGGTCTAGTATCTTTGCTTGCTTGGTTTCAATCCAAAGAATGGGAATTCTATCTTGACTCATAACGTCGAGTATTGGCTTCTTGTTGGTTAGATGGTTCTTATCCCTAGCTTTTACCTTATGCTTTAGGATAGTCTCTTCTTCTCCTCCCATCTTCTTTAATTTCAAAAATATTCTCCCTCCTTTTGAAAACTCTTCTTGTTTTGAAACTTGAACCATTTGCATAATAAACTTGGACTTATGTCCACGCGTTTTCAAAACATTTTCAAAAATAAACTTCAATCAACTTAATAATACCTGGACATTTTTGTGAGAAGACTAAAAGTCCATATTTTTAAACCTTTCTCAAAAGATTACACTTTTGTCAATCCTTGTAGTGATGCAAAAAACTATACTTCTATAATATGTAGTGAAGAGAGAGATTTTCCACTTGGGTGTTGAGTGAGGCATTGTTGATTTTAAAATCCAAGCCATATCCTCCACTTTGAGATGATGCAAATTCTACTTTCTCATGATTGTGGGTAGTAAGTATGTTTTCCACACGAACAATGACGATGATGTCTTATCTCATAAAATTAACCAACGCACTTGTGTTTTAAAATTTTTTTAAAGAGGAACTACGTGTACCCTGACCCCCTAATGCACAAAAGGTGGTACAAAGGCACTAAAGGTTCACAACCACGGTGGGTGCAAAAAATAATTAAAAATACTTCTTTTCTCACCTTCACCATCTATTTTTTATACAACATTTTATAGCCAAAATATACAGATTTTACAAAGAGGTTCCTGCGGAGTATCGTAGATGTTTAGGGTGCTAATACCTTCCCTTTGCATAACTAATCCCTTACCTTGAATCTTTCCCCCTCTTTTTGGGTTACTCTCTCTTTTCCCATTCCTTTGGAAACAATAATGCGTGGTGGCGATTTTTATTTTGATCTGTGTAAGTCTAGTCAATCCAATGGCTTAGTCTTAAACATTTCTACCGCTACAGTAGGAGATGATGTTTATTTCTTCTGTGAATTAGATGATTTCTTTAATACACTTTCTGAACATTCTTTTGTGAAGTAGAAGACGGAGATTATTTTCTGAAGTAGGAGATTCCTCGGAGTTCATTTCTAAAGGTCATCTTTTGTGAAGAACGAGATGAAGTTTATTTCTTCCGTGAAGTATAAGAATCCTCTTGGTTACAGGTTTCTCTTTTGTGAAGTTGGAGATAAAGTTTGTCAATTTTTGATATAATTTCTAGACATCACTTCTGTGAAGTAGAAGACGGAGATTCTTTTTTGAAGTAGAAGATCCCCGAAGTTCAGTTCCAAAGCCCATCTTTTGTGAAGTAGAAGATAAAGTTTATTTCTTCTTTGAAGTAGAAGGCATTTTGTTGATCCAATTTATGCAAGTTCGTTTGGAAAAAAACATCTATCCCATTGGGTGAAGGGATCCTTCGAGAATATCATTTCAATACCTGCCAAAGCTTGTCAGTAAAGGAATTCAAAAACAAACAAAAATAGAGAACAGGGAAAACCTAAAAATATATGATTTCCTTTTTCTCTCAGAGTGCAAATTTTACGATCTATTAGTATTCAATCCTCTTCCACCATGAATGTTCGAAAGGCTATCGCCAATTTCACCCTCAGGTTTAAGAAGATTGAATAGGGGCATCTATTGTACCCCAAAATACCCTCTTACTTTCAATATATTTTAGAGCATATGCTTCATAATCATACATACATTTGCATTGCATTCATTCATCTAACATGGGATCAAGGTTTCTTTCATTCGGTCTTCTTCAAGCAAATAGAAGATAGTTGACAACCAATAAAAGGAGGATGGTATTTCCTCAACGACATGGTTAACTCAAGCTACAAAGTTCCTCATTCCTAAGTATATTCCAATATGTTCATCATGTCATCAGATGATTGGATTTGCCAGGAATTTGAAGTGAATCACATTTCTCCTATTCATCTATTGAAATTATGGTCTTGACCAATTAAAGTGTGTGGAATCATAGTGGATCAATTTCTTGAAACATTATCTCCTCATCGTCATATGAATCATCTTTTTCAAGAACTTATTCATCATACTCAAAGGAATTAACATTTTTGAGCTTGGGACTTCATCTCCTAACACAATCAGTCAAAACTAGGGTTTATGATAAAATCAGGACTTCTCTGATTTTTTAAGTAATACTGGATTCCATGGTTCTCTATATGTCCCTAAGCATCTATGGTTGGAATATTGGGCATCAATTTTGATTAGAAGAGTTTCAATTGATCAATTGGGGTAAAATAGTCAATTTGGGAAAAGTCAACAAAAGTCAAAGGTTGACCAAGTGAACTTTTGGTCAATATTTAAGTAAAAGTTCAGATTTTCATGTCACGTGGCCATTGGTGCAAAAAAAATCAAGATTTTTTATTGGATTTGAAGTTAACTTGAGATATAAGTTATCTTTTATAACTTAGGAAAATTCTCTAAGTTATGGAGTTTAACTATTTTTTCATGCTAAACTTTGAAAAGTCACAACTCTTTCAATTTTGATCATACATGTGCAAACTTTATATCATTGGAAAGATAAAATCAAGATCTACAAGTTTGTTCGTTTGGTCTCATTTCCCAAAAGTCCTTATTTTGAAAGTTATTAAGCTTTGAATTTCTAGTCATCGTGAGTTAGTAAAAGTTTCAGGTCATCTTCCAAATTTAGCACGCTTCATGCCTCATTTCAAACAGTTTCCAATCATTATTTATTGATGATATCAACACCAAATATTAATATCCATGTCTATTCTGCAACTTTGCTTCAGAAAACTACTCAAAAGAGTCCATAGAACTCAAGTTATCGTGCCTCAAAGTTGAATGACCAAACTGAGTTTGATTAGCCAAGACTTGGTCAGATGTTGAGTATCATCATTCACCAATTTTCAGGCTCAGTTTAATGTGTTCACCAAGCCTTATTTCCAAAAACTTCCAACACCATTTATATTCCTTGTTATCTCAGCTTTCTAAAGAGCCCAATTGTGCTCCATTTGATTGAGAGTTGCGAGAGAAGTGATCATAAGGTTGGGACGGGCAAGGAGCATGATGTTTGTGGCCTGAATCAAGTCAACTCACAATTTTGTGAGCTTGAGATGAAATTTGCTACATAGTTCTTGGGGATTTCACAAATGCACGCATCTTACTCTCTTTCTTTACCCAAAACAACCAAAAAATTTCCCTACCTCATGCGTGCATGCATATTTCATGCTTTGCTCAAAAAGGAAAAGATTCTTTCCACTAAGATGACATCACTCCCTGCACATGCCTTTGTCACGCTCTTTTTTCATTACCAAAATGCATTAAATATCAAACAATTCACACGTGAAACACAAGAACCATCCTTCCATTTCATTTTTTGTCAGAATTGTCATTTGTGCTCTCCAACGACTTTACAATCAAAATGACATCTCTAGCCTAACTTTCCACACTCTATTTAAGAGTGCTATAAGCTTCATTGTGAGGGACATGCTCTTCATAAACAAAATTCCAAATCTGACATTTTCTTCTCGATTTCAAAGCTTTCAAGAATTCTCTCATTTCTCTCGTGAGTTCTTAAATCTCTTGCTTAGTTCATCATCTTTGAAGCTGATAGAACAAGGTCATTGGGTTTCTGAAGCTCTATAACTTGAAGAACCCGTGGATTTATTTTACACCAAGTAAGTTTATACAAACTTAAATATCTCTCATGTTAGGGTTTTGATGCTTAGAATTATGATCATTCATTTTAGTTGGGCCATACACTAGGTATGAAGTGGTTTTTTATGTGCATTTTAGCTTGATTCGTGAGTTATGGTTTTCTAAAATTTTTAAAATGTGATGAACCCGTGACTTATAGCATGACTATCTCAGGGATTTAAAGTTTTTTTTGTGATTTTATTGGTGCTATGTTTTTCTATGAACTTTTATCTTCAATTTTGGTTTTGATTCCGTCTAATTACATGGAGAAACAAGAGAGATCTGATGATTTAAAGTTAGCATGAAAATCTGTGTGGAAATCATGTTTTATAGTTTTTGGGTTTTGTTCAAAGGTTAGAGATAGTGAGGTGTTTGTTTTTAATTGGCTGAGGGTTTGGTCCTTTTGCGATGCTTTTTATAAATAACAACTTGTTGTACCCTAGAAGTTTCCCTCTCTTTTCTCAAGACATTTCTCACCAAAGATCTCAAAGGCTCAAGGGTTCTCAAGGGTTTGATCAGACAAGCTCACCTCCTAAGCGCTGAGCCTCCAAATTAGGGTTTTGGTTTTCTTAAGGACAAATAGACTTTTTATGTCTAAAGTTACTTTCATGATTCATTATAGGTCTTCAAGATTTCTCATACCAAGTTTCAAGCCTTGCATCACA
Source organism: Vicia faba (assembly GCA_948472305.1). Lineage (NCBI taxonomy): Eukaryota > Viridiplantae > Streptophyta > Magnoliopsida > Fabales > Fabaceae > Vicia > Vicia faba. The sequence continues at coordinate 1,167,621,659 of OX451738.1, forward strand.
AATTTGCTCAGTCAATTGCTCAGATGACTGAAAATTGGATGTATTGGGTAAAAAATAAAATCTGGTCAATATATAGTCAAACTTCATGATTTTTCCAACATCAACATTTTGAAGTGATACTTTTCAATTGACCAAGGGTTGATCACAATGCCTCAAGAAAAGCACTCAAATCATCAAAGGGGCAAAATTGTCAAAATTAGGGTTTTGACTGAGAATGACTGATTAGTGATTTTTGACCTACTACATGACCTAATGTTTTGAATCATAATCTCAAGGACATAAACACAACATGTTGACCTAATTTAATGGCTCAAATATTTTCTCAAGATCAATGGATTGATAGTTGAAGTTTGATCAACTAATGACAAGTCAACTGATACACAAAAAGTCAAACTTTGACTTTTTGGTCAACATTAAATTTCAAAGATCAAAATTTACCAAGACATTCAAAAATATCAAAATTTATCATCAAGAATCAAGTAAGTCAAGAAAGTCTACAAAAAAGTCAAAGTTTTCAATACTTAGAAAATTTCTATGTATTTTTAAACTTGATAATTTCAATACCTCATGACAATTTTTCACCAAAATGCAAGATGATTCAAGGAAAATTTTCAACATGAAAGTTGTAGATCTTGATGAATTTTAAAACTTTGTCCCTTAGGGTTGATTCCTAAAAAATGCTTATATTTGAAGATATAAGCTCATAAAGTCAGGACATTTTTCATAAAACACTTAGTGAAAATTTTAGCAAGTTTAGGCAGATTTTTAACCTAACTTCTTGACCAATTTTCACCTAGTTCCAAGATGATTTTGTCAAATTGGTCAACATGAAGGTTGTAGCAAATGTTTCAAGCTTTTCAAAATGCAAAGAACTTGAGGAGATCATTTTTTGAGCTAGGAGTTTCGAAGAGAAGAAGTTAGGCATCCATTCTTGAATTATAGGTCATTTTCATGAAGAACACTTGAACAAATCTCAAGCCATGTTGTATAAATCTTACTTTGGAGGCTTAAAATTTTCAAATCACTCAATAGTTAAATTCTTACACAAACGATTGAGCCATTGTCCAAGCATTTGAGCCATTGTCCAAGTGATTAATCCATTTTTGGCACAAAGGTAACATTGCCATTTTGGAAAAGTGGCTTTAATCACAAAGTCCACTCTCCTTTAGCTTTGCACTTGTTCCTTATTCACATACACAATATCAAAGCCATAAGAAACTTGTCTAGATCCTGTCAACCATCCTACAAGTCCTTGTACCATGCATTGGAACTATGTTTGTCAAGCATGCTTCAAAAATCAGTTTCAACACTGAAACATGTGATCTCTTGTTTCTGATCCCTTCAAGCTTCCAAACCTCTTGCCTATAAATAGAGAGGTCATTTTCAACCTAACACGCGAATTCACAAGCCCTCAAACTCCCTCAAACTCCTTCAAACTCAGAATTTCATAAAAACCTCCATAGCTTGTCATTTCTGACCTTGAACTTCCATCTCATAATCCACTCATGTGTTTCCTCTCCAAATCAATCACGAAGCATTTATACATCATAAACAAATCATCCCCACACATATTTCACAAATGTAACATCATCTTCCTCATCTTCCAAACTCAAAAATAGAGCTCTGCACATTGACTTCTCCAGCACGATTCAGCCACTTTCATGACAAAGTAAGAGTTGCATTAGCTTCCTTGGAGTCCAGTGAAGCTATTCAGATCATCACCACACCTCCAGAAGTGCTCAAACTCCATACACGATTTTTATTTCAGAGGTAAGTTTTCTCAACTTTGAACTCTCTCTACAAGCATCATTAATGGTTACTTTGTGAATAAAAAATATAGACATCATAGCCCTGAAGCTAACCATGCCCTTAGTTTTCATTTATGTTGCCTGAGTGATGCGAATTTTGAAGATGAACTTTCTGAAAAATTAGGTTTTTTATTTGGTAACAGTAAAATTCTCATTCATCTTTGATTTATAGCTCATGAAATTTATATGGTTGAATTCGTATTGAAAAATGGAGCAAGTTTCATGTTTATACTTTTGCAAATGGATGAGAAATGAGTGAGTTCAGAAATTCAAAAATGTAGCAATGGGGATGCTGGCGCGAGGAAGAAGATGAAGTTACATTTTGAAATGAGTTTGTAATATATTTATTAGTTTTTGTTCTATAAACGGATGAAATAGCCACCCCAGTGGCAGAGAGAGTGCACGCGTAACGCATTGAACTATATGGACCTAAGTTTGAGCCCCAATGGTAACCTTTTGTGTTTTAGTTATTTCTTTATTTCAGATTCTGTGCATACAAGAAAGTCGCGCCTACTACACGCTTCACACTAAGGCCACCAGATCTGCCAGCAATCCAATCCCATGCTCCAAGCTCATGTGTGCATCATGGACCCTCAAGAAATCAGCAATACTTAATCAAATAAAACGCTGGGCCTCCCAAATCATGGACCTCTTTCCTTTTTTTTCTTTCATATACCCCCTCTTTTACTAAAATCCACGCAGGCCCATATACACTTTATTTTATTTTATTTTCTAATTCCAACAAAAAACCTATTTGGGCATGCTTACTACTTTTTACCACCTTTTTTTTTAATTTTAAGCACCCATCCAATTTATTTTATATTTTCATTACTTTTTTTATTTACTTATTTATTTTATTAAAACTAAAAACACAAAAACATATATTTTTTAAAAATAATTTAATTTAAGTATTTTATTTTATTTTATTAAATTAAATTCTATTATTTTCTCTTACATTGTAAAACATTTTCCAAATTAATACTAACATTCAAGTTATTTTCTAAACAAATTACTTAGACTTAGGTTTTGTTTTCTTCTTAAATTCAATTGACTTAGATTTTAGGTCTTGTTAAAAATTAATTAACTTCTTTTATAATTAAAATTAAGTAGTTCAATTAGGATAATCTCTAAACCTTTTCATCAAAAACTCTAAAAATAATTGCCTTCTTTTCTTTTTCACCTTTACATTTTTTCTATTATTATTGTAATTCATATTCATAGGTTTGTAATAGTAATTAGGGCTTTATTACTTTCCTCCCCCTATTCACAAAATTATACCCCCCCCCATTCCCAACGCGATGTAATAGCATAGGACATTTAAATTCTGCAATTTATCAATTTCCTTATTATTGCTAGTAATTAGGGTTTTCTTGAAAATACTAAATTCAAACCTTATCAAAACCCTAAATTCAAAGACAAAATACATTACACATATGCACCTCTAGGGTAATCACACTTGTTGCCTTAGATTAAAACAGTCATGTCCCTTGAACGTGAGTTGTTTTAGCAAAAGACCCTCGATTAAAAGATCATAGTCCCTTGAAGACCCTTCAATGTTGCCTTCGTTGAATGATTTTAGTCCCTTACGATAATTGCTAAAACATATTACAAGTTTCCTTCTATGACTGTACAATGACCCACGCCTGTCCCTCACATCCAATGATATGGCTCTCTACCAATCAATGGTAAAATAACATTATCTAAAGGAGGAGAAAAATAACAAAGACTTTTTTAAGTAGGTAGATTTCTCGTAATTGCATGCTCACAAAAAAATCATTCCCACACGTCACACTTTCAAAACATCTTTCAAAACAAACATTTTGTATATATTCTCAACGATACGAGAATCATTACAAAATTGCCTTACGTTGTCATCTTCGAAACAACTTTCTAAACACTCATTTCCAAACAAATATTTTCAAACCCAACACTTTGTATACATTCTCCACGATACGAGAATCATTCCAAAGTTTGTCGAACTTAGGCGTTTTCAATATATTTTCAAACTTATAAAAACACAAATCATTTTAAAGTGATCAAGCAATTAAGAGCCTGTAGATAACTACGGATGAAAAGGGTGCTAACACCTTCCCTTTTCATAACTTACCCCCCGAACTCAAGAAAATTCTCAAAAGGTCTTTCCTGTTCTTTTCACCCTTTCCTTTATTGGATAAAAGAAAAGTCAGTGGCGACTCTTTCTATCCGCAACAATTGCGATAAAACGCAAAACACCCAAGTCAGTTCTCCCACCATATCACAGAACTGGCGACTCTATTGTGGAAGTCAAAAATAAAAGTGGGGTTACCTTAAGAGCTAGATCACCTTTATTGCTTTCTTTTGTTTGCCTTGTTTGCTTTACATTTGTGGGTCTATGCTTGGTTTTATTACTTGTAAAGATCCTATACCCAGATATGGGGGCATATTAGGTAAGTAGCAATAGATCGTGGAAATTATACAGCATAGACAGATATGATTGAAGCGATAAATAAATTAGTGTGACATATTTGTGGGTCCCGGTGTCCCATGAGTTAAATAAAGGAGAATACAGGGCCGATGGGTGGTGTCATGAAGCATTAACTGACCATAGAACCTTAGTTGAACAACTTGGCCATTATAAAGTAGTGAGATAGTTGGCTTTTATGCAAGAATGAAGTTGGTTGATACTCAATACTACACTCAATGAAATCGGACTTTCGAGATATTTTGGTCGCGAAAAAAGATTGCTTGTGCTTAAATAATGCCCGATGAAGAAAGATCAATGATATTGAGATTCCTTAGAACCCGGTTACTTTCTTTTAGGACAGGTTGAACCAACTAAAACTTCAAGAGGGTACTTACCTATAAACCTCATGCAATCCTAAACCTAAGGCCTTGTATGCCTTATGTGTATATGATTATTTGTTCATAACATTATAAACATCATGACATCATACCATAGAATTTTCACTAACCATTTCAAGGGCCTATGGATTTATCTTTGTCCTGTTTTGTAGGATATGACTTCCACTCACATAAATACCATCCAAATCAGCTTTGTGAAAGTGCCTCCTCAACTCCAAGAGTTAGCATCAAGGGTACCTAAGAATTCTATGTTTACCAAAAGATATGGTCGACTTCTCAATCTAGTTACCTCAAGCTTTAAAGAAGAAATGATGTGTGTGATGTTTCAATACTTTGATCCTAAACATCATTGTTTCACCTTTCTCGATTATAAATTGGTGCTCCACAATGGAAGAGTTCTCTCAACTATAAGGAGTACCTATTATTGATCAAGTGCCCTTCACCGGTTTAGAGAAAGATCCACAACCTGGGGAGATTGCATCAGCCATACATTTGAAAAGGTCTAACATTATAGCCAATTGGGAAACAAGGAGCGGAGTCAAGGGATTTCTAGCTAAGTTTCTGTTAGAGAAGGCTTGACTAATTTGGGAGGATATGGATTTTCAAGCCTTTGAAGAATTTCTGGCTCTTCTAATCTATGGGTTAGTATTGTTCCCTAATCCAGACCAACTCATAGATGTGAATGATGTCAAGATCTTCCTTTCTCGTAACCCTGTACCTACTTTACTTAGAGATATTTTGCATACTCTTCACACTCGTACCATGAGGAAGAGAGGAGCCCTCATGTGTTGCATATTGTTGCTATTTAGGTGGTTTATTTCGCACCTTCCCCGATCAGTATTGAAGAATGAACAAGGTATGAATTGGTCGCAAAGAATAATGTCTCTTTCTCATACAGATGTCCATTGGTGCTCCCGATCTCTAGAGGACATTACTATCATTGACCGTTATAGGGATTTCCCTAATGTTCCACTCTTTGGCATTAAGGGAGGTATTACTTATAACCCTTCTCTGGAACTATGAAAGTTTGGCTATGTTCAGAGTGATGTTCCTCTTGATGTGCTCATTCAAGGTATTATTTTCGACTACGAGAACGATGTCCAAGGTTATCGTCAAAGGTTTTTTCGAGCTTAGGGCATGGTAAACAAGGTTAATAGCAAGACTTTGGGGCATAAGAATTCCATCCCTCTTGATCCTTATCTCAAATGGGTACGAGCTCGTGCTCAAGGTCTCATGATTCCATATCCAGCTATCTTACAAATAGTTGTGGAGCCTGTTGCTGAGGGAGATATTCCTTATACCATTCTCCGTCCTGACATGCCTACCAACTTTGAGGAATTGCAGAGATTGTGGATTAAACTTAAGGGGGAACGAGACACCTTTGAAGCTCGATTTTACGCAAACGAGAAGAAAGTGTTGGAACTCACAAGGAAACTTCATGAGGAGTGAAGTCTAAATGCAAACATTACACCAAAGAGGAAACACCCGTGGGAGACTTGAGTCTTTTGTTTTAGAAGTTCATTTTGTTGTCTTTTGACACTCATTTGCTTTTCCATATTGTAAGCCCAAGGGGAAATTGTAACTTTTGAACTTATTAATACAATTGTTGTTTCTGTTTCATTTTTGGTTAGAAAATTTAAATCTCTTGAGGTCCTTGAAAACATTGCATCTGTATAGCATGCATCATTCCATAAGCAGGTTTTCCGATACAGGTTTCCTCATCTTTTTATTGTTTATTTCATTATAAGATGGCTCTAGAGAAAACCGTTAAATATATGCAAACTCAACACGCACAGTTCCAAGAGACTCTCCTCAACTTAGCAACAGGTCAGCAAGAAATGATGGCACTCCTTGCCCCCAAAAAGAAGACCAAAAAATAGGCTGTTATCCTCAACATGGGAAGAAGGTTCAAGGGGTCTGCCCGACTGGCTCAAATAGAAGAGGCTTCTTCTGAGGAAGAAGACAATTAAGAAGGGGAAGTTAGAAGCACCAGTGTTAGGGGTGGAAATAACCAGATTGCTGAGGATGAAGACTATTCTGAAGAGCATTATCCATCGGAAAATGAGAAATGCAAATAGCTGGAAGACCAAGTTAAGGCTGTAGATATCCAAACAGTGTCTGGTTTGGACTTTGGAGACTTAGGTCTGGTCCCTGTGGTGGTCATTCCCCACAAATTTAAGGTTCATATCTTTGCCAAATATGATGGGCTCTCCTATCCAAAGATGCATATGAGGTCTTATGTCCGCAAGATTCAACCACACACCATCGATAGGAAGTTATGGTTGCACTTCTTCGAAGAAAGCTTATCTAGGACACAGTTGGAGTGGTTCTATCAACTTTAGGGAACTAATATCCACACATGGGAGGATCTAGCGGCTTCCTTCTACAGACAATACCAATACAATGCTGATCTTGCACCAATTTGTGTGCAATTACAAAATATGACTATGGGTTCAAACGAAGGCTTTAAGGAGCATGCTCAAAAGTGGAGGGACCTTCCTGGAAGGGTGAAACCCCCATTTACTGACAAAGAATTAGTGGACATGTTCATGGGCACCTTGAATGGTCCATTCTTTAATTTGCTGATAGGGAGTTCTTCGTCAGGGTTTACCGAGTTGATTTTAACTAGTGAACATGTTGAAAGTGGAATCAAAAGTGGAAAGATCCCAATGGCCTCAACCTATTCCGTTGTAAAGAAACCATTTGTTTGTAATAAGGAAACTAATGTTGTTTGTGGACACAGGATTCATATCAAGAATGATCCTCATCAGTCAGTAGGAGTTGTATTAATCTCAAACCCGACCCCGGTTCAATGACCACAACAATCCAACAATTAGAAAAGGCCAGATGCCCCAAGGAGGTAATTCACTAGGATTAACATGCCACTATCTCAAGCTCTACAACATCTGTTGAAGGAAGATTTGGTAATGCTGCGAGATCCTCCTCCAAATCCCAATACTGACTCTCCTAAATATAATCTGAACGTGGAACATCTCTATCATTCAAATAGTCTTGGCCATGACACCAACAACTGTTGGGCATTGAAGAACAAGATCCAAGATTTGATTGATAAAAAGGTGATTGAGTTTGACCCTCCAGAAACCCCTAATGTCATTACTGCTCCCATGCCCAGTCATGATAAAAGTGTCAATGCCATTGTCGATGTCTCCTTTGTCTCCACCATAAGTGATTTGACTACTCCATTATTGATTGTTAAGAAGAATCTGCTGAGAGCCGGTTTATTTTCTCACTGCCCTGAAAATTGTTACCATTGTGCTTCCCAATCCAATGGTTGTATATGGCTCAAGAAAGGTATCCAATGCCTGATTGATAGCCATGAAATTTTGTTTGAGAAAACCCCGTCCATGAAGAGTTTACCTGAAAGTATACCTCAAGATGTTTCCATAATCACCATTTCAAATGCCCCTATTAGGATCACCTCTAAAGGCCCTATAAGGATTCCTGCTGAGCCAAGAGTAGCTCCCCTGATTATCACTACACTGGGGCTAGTCTCTTATTCATCTGACAAAGTTGTGCCCTAGAACTATGGGGTAGATGTTTATCATCATTGTGTCAAGCAAGAGCCATGGATTGTTGAAAATGAAGATGCTGAAATTACCAACATTGTCGGAACTAGTAAGGTCACTAGGACAGGAAGGATCTTCTCTTCGGAGATCTCTCCTCCTACAACTACTACAACACTGGTACGTATTCCTGCTGCTAGACCAACTGTTGACAACTGATGTAAATAGAAAGTTACTGAGCCTTCCCTGACGGAGGTGCCATCCAAATAAGTGAAAATTGAAGACCCATCTAGACAACAAATGGAAGAAATTCTAAAGATCATCCGAAAAAGTGACTACAATATAGTTGAACAACTGGGGAAGACACCCTCAAATATATCCATGTTGTCCTTGTTGTTATGCTCCAAAGCACATGCCCAAGCTTTGCTGAAATTCCTGAAGAATGCCCATTTACCACAAGACACCACTGCTGATCAATTTGAGAATTGTGTTGCAAGCCTAACTGCTGATAATGGCTTGGGATTTTCTGATGCAGATTTAACTCCGGCGGGGAAGAATCACAACAAAGCCCTACATATCTATATTGAATGCAAAGGCACCACTCTGGAACATGTATTAGTTGATATTGGGTCCTCCCTCAATGTTTTACCCAAAGGTGCTTTGGACAAATTGGACTGTGAAGGGCTGGTACTGAAACCCAGCGATATTGTGGTAAGAGCCTTTGATGGTTCGAAAATAATGGTCCATAGAGAGGTTGGTCTATCGATCAAGGTTGGATCTCAAGTATTCAATTCAACTTTCTATGTAATGGATATCTGCCCGGCATATTCATGTTTGCTCGAATGCCCATGGATTCATGGGGCAGGTGCGGTTACCTCTACATTACATTAAATGCTGAAGTACCTAGTGAGAGGGAAGGTCGTCACAGTCTGTGGAGAGGAAGAATATATGGTAAGTCATTTGAATTCTTTCAAATATTTTGAAATGGACGAAGAGTTCATTGAAACCCCCTGCCAAGAATTTGAAGTAATCCCTCTAATGATTGATGTTGCTAATGCTACTCCTGCTGCTCCTAAGATTGTCAAGGATACACCAAGAATGGCCTCTCCGAAGGATGCTCAGGCTGTTCTATAAGATGAAGGATGCACTATCTGGGGACAACTTCCTGACATTCCTTATAAATATGAAAAATTTGGGTTGGGTTTTACTTTAAAGGCTCAGAAAGAGGTTCAACATGCTCGTGCTGGTGGACCACCTCTCTGTATTAGAAATAATGAAGTCAATGCTCTGGAAGACATTGATGGTGATGGTGACTTGGACGAATTGATATTCCCAACTGTTGATGGAGGCCTCAATAACTGGATGGCCAAAGACTTCATCTCAATCTTCATCAGCCAGGAGTAATTGCTATTTCCTATTTTTATTGCTTTAAGAACTTTGTCTGTATAATTTCCTTCAAAACTATGACTTTAAACCATGTGCCTTGCCCGAGGCACATTGGTCCATTTGTTAAGGGTTTGTCATTTCATATATCATGTGCTCATTTAATGAAAAAATTGGACGATTTTGAATTCAAATCTTGCGCTCCTTGTTTTTCTTTTATTTGACTGCATTTTCAAAAAAAGCCATGTGACCTTACATGCACACACACATTTGCAGATCCACATCCACTCCGGATCTCATTGACAACAATTCTACTATTGTCGTTTATGACTTCAAAAATACAATCTATCAAGCTAAAGACGAAGGTGAAGAAGATTGTGAGATACCTGGAGAACTCTCCAGACTCCTGATTCAAGAGGAAAAGGCTATCCAACCGCACAAAGAACCGGTCGAAGTGATAAACTTAGGTACGGAGGCAGATAAGAAAGAGGTCAAGATTGGCGCCAACATGGAAGACAATGTCAAGAGCAGATTGGTTCAGATGTTGCAGGAATATGTTGAGTTCTTTGCTTAGTCATATGAAGACATGACAGGGCTCAATACTCATATCGTGGTTGATCGTCTACCAATGAAAGAGGGTTGTTCTCCGATCAAACAAAAGGTTCTCGCATGCACCCTGACATGTCTAAAAATATCAAGGTTGAGGTAATGAAACAGTTAAATGTAGGTTTCTTGGCAGTGATGTCGTATCCCTAATGGGTTGCAAATGTTGTTCCAGTGCCGAAGAAAGACGATAAGGTCCATATGTGCATAGACTATATGTATTTAAATAGGGCAAGCCCCAAAGACGACTTCCTACTACAGCATATTGATTTCTTAGTTTACAACACTTCTCATCACAAGGTATTGTCCTTCATGGATGGCTTCTCGGGTTACAACCAAATCAAAATGGTGCATGAAGACATAGAGAAAACAACTTTTATTACACAGTGGGACACCTTCTGTTATAATGTCATGCCTTTTGGGCTGAAGAATGTGGGTGCAACTTATCAACGGGATATGGTGGCTTTATTTCATGATATGATTCATCATGAGATAGAGGTCTATGTTGATGAAATGATAGCAAGACCCCAAACTGAGGAAGAGCAACTTGATCATCTGCATAAGCTGTTTGAGAGGTTGAGGAAATACAAGTTGAGATTGAATCCCAACAAATGCATCTTCGGGGTGATATTTGGAAAACTCTTAGGGTTCATCATTAGTGGAAAAGGAATTAAGGTCGATCCTGCAAAAGTCAAAGCTATCCAAGAAATGCCAGTTACTCATACCGAGAAGGAGGTCAGAGGTTTTCTAGGGCGACTAAACTACATTGCCCGATTCAGATTCCACCTGACTACTACTTGTGAAATCAAGCTGCTGAAGAAAGATCAAGTGGTAAGATGGAATGACGATTGTCAAATACCTTTTTACAAGATCAAAGAATAATTACAAGAACCACCAAGTCTGATGCCGCCAGTTGAAGGAAGACCTTTGAGCAAGTACTTAATCGTGTTAGAGAATTCAATAGGGTATATGCTGGGGCAACATGACGAGTCAGGTTGAAAAGAGCATGCAATATACTACCTTAGAAAAAAGTTTACCGACTGTGAAACAAGATATTCACTGCTCGAGAAAACTTTTTGCGCTTTGGCATGGGATGCTCACTGACTAAGACAATATATATTGACTCATACTACTCTAATAATCTCTAAGATGGATCCCATGAAGTACATTTTTGAGAAGCCAACTCTCTCCGGAAGGATATCCCGATGGAAAATGATCTTAACTGAGTACGACATCTAGTACACTACACAAAAAGCAAACAAAGGAAGTGTGTTGGAAGATCATTTGGCACATCAAGCTGTAGATGATTACCAATCTATAAACTTTGAATTCTCGGATGAGAATATCATGCTGATTATGGATTATGAAAAACCTGGACTATATGAAGGACCTGAGAAAGGATCCCGATGGACTATGGTTTTTTAGGGATCTTCCAACGCACTGGGTAACAGAATTGAGGTTTTGATCATTTATTCGGAAGGTTTCCATACTCCTTTCACTACCAAACTCTTCTTTGACTGTACCAATAATATGGCCGTATATGAAGCATTCATCCTTGGTCTTAAAGCTGCTATTGACTTAAGAATTAAATTCTTAAGTGTATTTGGAGACTCAGCTTTGGTCATCAGCCAAGTTAAAGGAGAGTGGGATATAAAACATCCAAACCTTATCCCTTACAAAGAGTTTGTTATAACCTTGATCCCATACTTTGAAGAGGTTACCTTTGAGCACATTTTGAGGGAAGAGAATTAGTTGGCAGATGCTTTCACTACCATGTCTTCTATGTTGAAGGTCAGATGGGACAATGAAGCTCCCTGAATTATTGTCGAAAGATTTGACGAACCAGTGCATTGTTATGAGATTGACACTAATAGTGTAGAGGAGAAGCCTTGGTTTCATGAGGTGAAAAGATATCTCGAAGCTCAAGAGTATCCTGAAGGGGAATCAGTCAACAATAATAAATTCCTACGGAGGTTCTCAGCCAAGTTCTTCCTGAGCAATGGGATCTTAAACAAGTGCAACCATGATTCAATTCTACTCCGTTGTATGGAAAAGAAGGAAGCATAAAATATCATGGGGGATATGCATGAAGGTATCTTTGGTACTCATTCTAGCAGACATACTATGGCCAAGAAGATTCTGAGAGCTAGTTATTATTGGTCGACTATGGAAACTGATTGTCACCACCACTCGAGGACTTGCCATAAGTGCCAGATTTGTGCTGATAAGGTTCACGTGCCTCCAATACCTTTGAATGTCGTGACTTCCCCTTGGCCATTTGAAATGTGGGGCATTGACATGATCAAGAAATCAAGCCTACTGCCTCTAATATACATTGTTTTATTCTTGTCGCCATTGACTATTTACCAAGTTGGTTGAAGCAGCTTCCTTTGCCTCAGTTACCAAGAATGTCGTGGCCCGGTTCATCAAGCATAATCTCATCTGACGATATGGTATCCATGACAGGATAATCACTAACAATGGCACCAACCTTAACAATGCCATGATCAATGAACTTTTCACGCAGTTCAAGATCAAGCATCATAATTCTTCTCTATACAGACTTAAGATGAACGACGCGGTGGAAGCTGCCAACAAGAATATAAAGAAGATTTTGAAAAAGACGATTGTGACCTATAAATACTGGCATGAGATGTTACCATTTTCCCTTAATGGCTATCGTACTTCGGCACAAACATCAACTGGGGAAACCCCTTTCTCTTTGGCCTATGGCATGGAAGTTGTCCTTCCTGTCGAAGTTCAGATTCCTTTTCTAAGGTTTATGAAAGAAGAAGACTTAGATGAAGAAAAATGGATTTAGACAAGGTTAGATCAGTTGAATTTGATTGATGAAAAAAGGCTTATTGTTGTTTGTCATGGTCAGATGTACCAGAAGCGTATGATCAAAGCTTTCAACAAAAAGATCAAGCATCAGGTATACCCAACTGGTGACTTGATAATAAAGTGCATCATTTTACCACAACTTGATCCCAGGGGAAAATGGACTCCCACCTATGAAGGGCCATTTGTAGTCAAGAAAGTATTCTCGGGCGGAGCTATGATGCTAACCACTATGGATAGCGAAGATTTCCCGCACCCTATGAACGCAGACATAGTCAAAAAATACTACGCCTAAGAATGACCCGCTAGGTTAATGTACCTAGGAAAAAATAAGGGAATCCTGGCTAACCAAAAGGGTTTGGGCAAAAATAAGGGATATATACAAAATATTATACACCCATCAAGTCAAAAACCTGAAAGGGCGGCTTGGGAAAAAAGGGGTATCCTGTTGGACTGAAAACCCGAGAGGGAGGTTCAGGCAAAAATTAGGGATTAAAGCGTACGACTATATCCCGTTGGATCACTTACAACCAGCTTTATTACTAAGATCAAAAGTTCAAATGGTTCAATCAACTTCTTCCGATGGCAAAAGACGAGATGTTTAGAACCCAATTAGACCATTTTTCACATGGATATATATATATATATATATATATATATATATATATATATATATATATATATATATATATATATATTTGTTTTCACTTTGTACTCTTTCATTTCACGACGACTTACTCTTACAAGGATTTTCGTTTCTTTGTACAAACTTGCCTATTAGTATGCAAATTATCAATACAAATATTCTTTAAAGTCCAAACTTTTAGTTTTTCCATTTTGCTTGCAAAAACGTCCAATGACTAAAATTGAATGAGCATATGCATATGAACATGATTAACTGTTAAGAGATATATGCATAAGAACATGAATGAACATTTACTCCAAACTCTAGGAGCTGGGATGACACTCAAGTTGTCCATAAATCCCCCACAAAATCCCTTTCATAAAGTTATCCTTGTGAAGTTGCTGGAGCCACCTCTATAAGATTATCCCCCACAGAATAGTCTTCATAAATAAGGGTACATTCCCCACAATCTCCCCGGTAGATCACCCCAACAAATAAAGGAGTATAGTCTCCTCCCCGTTAAATCTCCCCACTGAGTCCCAATCAATATAATTCATGGAAATTTTCCTCCCCGGCTGAGTTTGTTCCTCCAAAACTGAAGAAAGAGACCCTGCAGAGTTTCTTCTCTTTAAGAAAATTCAATTTCCCCGAGTTAGTTTCCTCAGCATAGCACTTCTCCATCAACAAGGGTTTATTTCCCCAACATACTACAAATTCCCCAGCTCGAGTCTATTCCTTAGATCACTACAAATCACGAACAAAATTCTTCTCCACAGTAAAATTGCCACTATCCCCAGAAAGTTGCTGCAAAGCTTGGAATCCGACCAGATACCAGTTAACTTTGTCCTCCCCAGACAAGTCGGAAGATTGTCCATATATTTTATCCCCAGTCAGGGTATATAAGAATTATCTTCCCCAAACAAGTCGGAAGTTTAACCATCTCGTTTATCTCCAATCAGGGTGTATAAGAAATAATTTCCCCAGTTGAGCAACGAACGACCAATGTTCGTAAACTCTATTCCCCAAACAGAAATCAATACATCCCCTGTAGAGTTTCCTCAAACAAGTAACCAGGAATCCCCAAAGGAAGCATTCTTGACAAGATTTAAGACACACCTACTCTTCATCCCTAACAATAGTCAAGGATTTATTCCCAAGACAATTACACTTCAATAACATCGCACATTCATTCATCATAACATATGCATACGAAACGCATATAACACAATCTCATTTATTTTGAGAACATTATTACGCAATGCATTTCATAAATCATGACATTGCATACAACTAACTCTTTACCTTTTTAGGAAATATCAATCAATAGACGAATATCATCAACAATTCTTAAACAGTTCCAGATTAATTCCTGAAATAGGACGAGGCGACTATCTATATGACGAACACTGCCTTTAGACCTCTGCTGCTTCAGTTTAAATTGACCAAAGATTTATTCTGATACTTTTCCAATAGACACTTTTTCTGGTTTAGTTCAAATCGACTAAAGATTTATTGTGATTCTTTTCTAGTTAAAGACAACACAAGACATCTACTGGTTCAGTTTAAATCGACCAAAGATTTATTCTGATACTTTTCCAGTAGACACTTTTTCTGGTTCAGTGTAAATCGACCAAAGATTTATTCTGATTCTTTTCCAATTAAAGACAACGCAGATATCTGCTGGTTCAATTTAAATCAACCAAAGATTTATTTCTGATACTTTTTTCCAGTAGACACTTTTTCTGGTTCATTTTAAATCGACCAATGATTTATTTTGATACTTTTCCAATAGACACTTTTTCTGTTTCAGTTTAAATCAACCAAATATTTATTATGATTCTTTTCCAATTAAAGACAACACAAACATCTGCTGGTTCATTTTAAATCGACCAAATATTTATTCTGATACTTTTCCATTAGACACTTCTTCTGGTTCAGTTTAAATCGACTAAAGATTTATTCTCATTCTTTTCCAGTTAAAGACAACATGGACATCTATTGGTTCAGTTTAAATCGACCAAAGATTTATTTTGATACTTTTCCAATAGACACGTCTTCTGGTTCAATTTAAATCGACTAAAGATTTATTATGATTCTCTCCCAATTAAAGACAGATACATACATCTTCTGGCTCAGATTAAATCGACCAAAGATTTATTCTGATACTTCCATCAGTTAAAGATCTAAAGGCATCTGCTAGCTTAGATTAAATCAACCAAAGATTTATTATGATACTTCTCTCAATAGACCTCTTCTGGCTCAGATTAAATCGACCAAAGATTTATTCTGATACTTCTCCCAGTTAAAATTAAGCGTAGACTTAGTCTAATTTCTCTATCAACAGTTACTTTGGATGGAATCTTTAAGCCCATATCTAGCAACTCTCCATCATCTTTCCATATGGAATCTTTAAGCCCATTCCCGGTATAATCAACAAACAGTTTTACTTCATGCACAAACGAGTGAAAATTTTTGGACACTTAAATGTTCAATCATCTTTCACCTTCAAGTCATGAATGGCGGACAAGCCAATCTAACTCTTCAGGTTTAAGAAGATTGAACAGGGGCAGCTGTTGTACCCCAAAATTTTCCCTCTATTTTCTCAAGGCATTTCTCACTAAAGATCTCAAAGGCTCAAGGGTTCTCAAGGGTTTGATCAGACAAGCTCACCTCATAAGCATTGAGCCTCCAAATTAGTGTTTTGGTTTTCTCAAGGACAATTGGACTTTTGATGCCTCAAGTGACTTTCATGGTTCATTATAGGTCTTCAAGATTTCTCATACCAAGTTTCAAGCCTTGCATCACAAATTTGTTTAGTCAATTGCTCAGATGACTGAAAATTAGCTACATTGGGTAAAAAGTCAAATGTGGTTAATATACAGTCAAAATTCATGATTTTTGCCAACATCAACATTTTGAAGTGATATTTATCAATTGACCAAGGGTTTATCACAATTCCTTAAGAAAAGCACATAAATCATCAAAGGGGCAAAATTGTCAAAATTAGGGTTTTGACTGAGAATGACTGATCAGTGATTTTTGACCTAGTACATGACCTAATGGTTTCAAGCATAATCTAAAGGACTCAAACACAATACATTGACCTAATTTCATGGTTCAAATCATTTCTCAAGATCAATGGATTTATAGTTGAAAAGTTTGATCAACTGATGAAAAGTCAAGTGATACACAAAAAGTCAAACTTTGACTTTTTGGTCAACATTAAATTTCAAAGATCAAAATTCATCAAGACATTCAAAAATATCAAACTTGATCATCAAGAATCAAGAAAGTCAAGAAAGTCCACAAAAAAGTCAAAGTTTTCAATACTTAGAAAATTTCTAAGTATTTTTCACCTTGATAATTTCAATACTTCATGACAATTTTTCACCAAGATGCAAGATGATTCAAGGAAAAATTTCAACATGAAAGTTGTATATCTTGATGAATTCTACAACTTTACCCCTAAGGGTTGATTTCCAAAAAATGCTTAGTTTGAAGATATAAGCTCATAAAGTCATGACATTTTTCATAAAACACTTAGTGAAAATTTTAGCAAGTTTAGGCAGATTTTTTACTTAACTTCTTGACTAATTTTCACCTAGTTCCAGATGATTTTGTCAAAGTGGTCAAAATGAAGGTTGTAGACAATGTTTTAAGATTTCCAAAATGTCAAAAAACATGAGGAGATCATTTTTGAGCTAGGAGTTTCGAAGAGAAGAAGTTGGGCATCCATTCTTGAATTATAGGTCATTTTCATGAAGAACACTTGAACAAATCTCAAGATATGTTGTAAAAATCTTACCTTGCAGGCTTCAAACTTGAAAATCACTCAATAATCAAATGCTTACACGACTGATTCAACCATTGTAAAATCATTTGAGTTATTGTTCAAGTGATTAATCCATTTTTGGCACAAAGGTAACGTTGCCATTTTGGAAAAGTGGATTTAATCACAAAGTCCACTCTCCTTGAGCTTTGCACTTGTTCCTTATGCACATACACAATCTCAAAGCCAGAAGCAACGTGTCTAGAGCATATCAACCACCCTAGAAGTCCTTGTACTATTCATTGGAACTATGTTTGTCAAGCTTGCTTCAAAAACAAGTTTTAAGACCAAAACATGTGATCTCTTGCTTTTTATCCCTTCATGCTTTCAAACATCTTGCCTATAAATAGAGAGGTCATTTGCAACCTATCACACGAATTCACAAGCCCTGAAATTCCCTCAAACTCAGAATTGCACAAAAACCTCCATAGCTTGTCATTTCTGACCTTGAACTTCCATCACAATCCACTCGTGCGTTTGCTCTCCAAATTAATCAAAAAGAATCTATACATCATAAACAACTCATCCCCACACCTGTTTCACAACTGTAACATCAACTTCCTCATCTTCAAAACTCAAAAGTAGAGCTCTGCACATTGAATTCTCCAGCACGATTCAACCACTTTTAACACAAAGTAAGAGTTGCATTAGCTTCCTTGGAGTCCAGTGAAGTTATTCAGATCATCACCACACCTCCAGAAATGCTCAAACTCCATACACGATTTCCAGTTCTGAGGTAAGTTTTCTCAACTTTGAACTCTCTCTACAAGCATCATTAATGGTTACTTTGTGAATAAAAAATGTAGACATCATAGCCCTGAAGCTAACCATGCCCTTAGTTTTTATTTATGTTGCTTGAGTGTTGTGAATTTTGAAGATCAAAATTCTGAAAAAATTAGGTTTTTATTTGGTACCAATAAAATTCTCATTCATCTTGGATTTATAGCTCATGAAATTTATATGGTTGAATTCATATTGAAAAATGGAACAAGTTTCATGTTTATACTTTTGCAAATGATTGAGAAATGAGTGAGTTCAAAAATTGAAAAATGTAACAATGGGGATGCTAGCGCGAGGAAAACGATGAAGTTACATTTAGAAATTATTTTGTAATATATTTATTAGTTGTTGTTCTATAAACAGATGAAACGGCCACCCTAGTGGCAGAGAGAGCGCGCGTAAGGAATTGAACTATAGGGACTTTGGTTCGAGCCTTAGTGGTACCCTTTGTGTTTCACTTATTTGTTTATTTCAGATTATGTGCATTCAAGCAAGGAGCGCTACAATGCGCTTCACACTAAGGACATCAAATATTCCACTATCCAATTTCACGCTCCAAGCTCACGTGTGCATCATGGACCCTCAAGAAATCAGTAACACTGAATCAAATGAAGCGCAGGGCCTCCCAGATCATGGGCCTCTTTCCTTTTTTGTTTTTTCTTCCAAATACCCCCTCTTTTACTAAAAACCACACAGGACCATATACACTTTATTTTATTTTATTTTCTGATTCCAACAAAAAACCTATTTGGGCCTGTTTACTACTTTTTACCACCTTTTTTACTTTTAAGCACTCAACCCATTTATTTTATATTTTCATTATTTTTTTATTTACCTATTTATTTGACTAAAACTAAAAACACAAAAAACATATATTTTTCTTAAAATATTTTAATTTAAGTATTTTATTTTATCTTTATTAAATTAAATTCTATTATTATCTTTTACATTGTAAAACATTTTCCAAATTTATACTAACATTCAAATTATTTTCTAAACAAATTACTTAGACTTAGGTTTTGTTTTCTTCTTAAATTCAATTGACTTAGATTTTAGATCTTGTTAAAAATTAATTAACTTCTTTTATAATTAAAATTAAGTAGTTCAAGTAGGATAATCTCTAAACCTTTTCATCAAAAACCCTAAAAACAATTGCCTTCTTTTCTTTTTCACCTTTACATTTTGTGTATTATTATTTTAATTCATATTCATAGGTTTGTAATCGTAATTAGGGCTTTATTTCTTTCCTCCCTCTATTCACAAAATTGTACCCTCCATTCCCAACGCGATGTAATAGCGTGGGACATTTAAATTCTACAATTTATCGATTTCCTTACTATTGCTAGTAATTAGGGTTTGCATGACAAGACTAAAATCAAACCTTAGAAAAACCCTAAATTCAAAGACAAAATACATGAAAACAAAATACCTCGCACACATGCACCTCTAGGATAATCACACTTGTTGCCTCAGATTAAAACAACCATGTCCCTCGAAGGTGAGTTGTTTTAGCAAAAAACCCTCGATTAAAAGATCATAGTCCCTCGATGACCCTTCAATGTTGCCTTCGGTAAATGATCTTAGTCCCTTACAACAATTGCCAAAACATATTACAAGTTTCCTTCTATGATTGTAAGATGACCCACGTCTGTTCCTCACATCCAATGATATGGCTCTCCACCAATCAATGGTAAAATAACATTATCTAAAGGAGGAGGAAAAGAACAAAGACTTCTTGAGTAGGTAGATTGCGCGTAATTGCTTGCTCACAAACAAAATCATTCCCACACTTCATACTTTTAAAACATCTTTCAAAACAAACATTTTGTATACATTCTCAACGATACGAGAATAATTACAAAATTGCCTTACATTGGTATCTTTAAAACATCTTTCTAAACACTCATTTTCAAACAAATATTTTCAAAACCAACACTTTGTATACATTCTCAATGATACGAGAATCATTGCAAAGAACTTAGGTGTTTTTTAAAAATATTTTCAAACTTACACAAACACAAAGCATTTTAAAGTGATCAAGCAATTAAGAGCCCATAGATAACTACAGATGAAAAAAGTGTTAACACCTTCCCTTTTCATAACTTACCCCCCGAACTCAAGAAAATTCTCAAAAGGTCTTTCCTGTTCTTTTTGCCCTTTCCTTTATTGGATAAAAGAAAAGTCGATGGAGACTCTTGCTATCTACCACAATTGCGATAAAACGCAAAACACCCAAGTCAGTTCTCCCACCATATCACACAGCTATTATATGTTTATTCCAATTTCAATTTTTTTTATTTCCTTTGATTTCATCAATTTTATTTTGCCTCTTTTAACTACACAAAAATTATATAAATAATATTTTTGTTAATATATATTTTTATTTTTATTTTATAAATTTCATGATAGTTAAATTAAATCATTTCAAGTAATTACCCTTTTCTTTTAAAACTCTGTTTAATTTATCTCTTTATTTCTCTTCCAATTTTTCCTTAACTTAAAAAATATACAAAAATATTTTATATGTTTCTTGATGTATATAGATAATTATGATATTTTTTTAGCCAATTTTATTTTGTAATTTGCTTGGTTTTAAAATTTGTTAAAGATTGTAATATGGTGGGAGAATTGACTTAGGTTTTGCATTTTATCGCAAATGTTGCAGATAGAAAGAGTCGCCACTGACTTTTCTTTTATCAAATAAGGAAGGGGTGAAAAGAACAGGAAAGACCTTTGAGATTTTTGAGTTTGGGTGGTAGGTTATGAAAATGGAAGGTGCCAACACCCTTTTCCTCCGTAGTTATCTACGGGCTCTTAATCGCTAGGTCACTTTATTTTGAAAAAATGCTTTGTGAATGTGTTTGAAAAGTATTTTCAAAATGCCAATTGTAGGGAAATACTTTGTAATTACTCTCGTATCGTTAAGAGTGTATACAAAGTGTCTATTTGAAAGTATTTTTGAAAGGTGTTTGTGAAAAGTGTTTCATTTTGAAATGTTTATGAGCAAGCAATTATGAGCATTCTACCTACTAAAGGTATTTCTTGTACTTTCCTTCTCCTTTAAATAGTGTTATCCTACCATTAAATAGTAGGAAGCCCTATCGTTGGATGTGAAGGGACAAACGTAGGTCATCATACCGTCATAGAAGGCAATTTGTAGGAACACTTTAGCAATTTTTTAAGGGACTAGATCATTTACCGAAGGAAACATTAGAAAGGGCCGTTGAGGGACTATGATCTTTGGTTTCGAGGGATAATGCTAAAGCGTCGCCACGTTCGAGGGACATGACTATTTTTTTCGAGGCAACAAGGGAGATTACCCTAGAGGTGTGAGTGTGTGAAGTGTGTTGTGATTCAGTAATTTTTTATCTTGCATTAGCGTTTTCTATCGTTTATTTTTAATCTTTCCATACAAGCCTAATTACTAACAGTAACAGTAAAATAGGAAAGCGGTAAATATGCGGAAAGTAAAGGCAGAAAAATAAATATTCCTACGTTATTACACGGCTTTGTGAGAGATACATAAATAATGAAAATACGCGAAAGTAAACTTTATTACTATTACAAACCGGGAGCAGTTACAATAATCGTAAAAAGCACGAAAATAATAAACTACACGAAAATATAAGATAGGAAAACAAAAAGGGAAGGACATTGTTTTTTTGGCGATTTTCTTGATAAAAGGTTTGATGATTAACCTAAAAAAAACTATTTAATTTTAATTAATTAAAAGGTTGATTAATTAGTAAAAACCCTAAAAAAATAAATTGATTTTAATTAAAAAAAGGGTTAGTGAAAAAACCTAAGAAAAATTAATTTAGGGTTTAGAATAAAAATGAGGTTTTGTTAAAGGTTTTGTGAAAATAGAGGAAAATAAGAGAAAAAGATTAAGAAGAAAAGAGAATATAGTGAGAAAACCAATTGACAGGGGTGGGTGTTGAATTCACGCCCTCAGCACTTTCAACCAATACTTTCACCACCAGGCCAGGTGCGCCTTGGTGTCTAGGAATAGCATCAGTGTGTTTTACAATCTGCAAAACAAGGAAAATCATTAAAAAATGTCAAAATGCCAAAAGGCTGGGATCGAACCCACACCTTAGGGGTTATAATAAAAATGAGGTTTTGTTAAAGGTTTTGTGAAAATAGATGAAAATAAGAGAAAAAGATTAAGAAGAAAAGAGAATATAGGGAGATAACTAAAATTTGACAGGGGTGGGTGTTGAATTCGTGCCCTTAGCACTTTCAACCAATACGTTCACCACTAGGCCAGGCGCGCTTTGGTGTCAAGAAATAGCATCGGCACATTTTACAATCTACAAAACAAGGAAAATCATTAAAAAAATGTCAAAATGCCAAAAGGCTGGGATTGAACCCACGCCTTCGCATAGAAGTGTCTTATCGCGCGCGCTTCAACCGCTGAGGCGGTAATACATCTGGTGTATTTAATCAAACAAAATGTATATAATATAAAATCGTTTCCTGAACCGGAGAGACGTTGGAGCCCTAGCTCCGGTCGTCTTCTCCATTTTCCCCCTTTCTTCAAACCTGCAAAACAATAGATATTAGCATTCCAGGAATACCTTACCCCCCTAAATTGAGGCATGAGAATTCATTGGGACGGTTATTTTGGGCTGAAACACAATGGTTTAGGAGGTATAATGAAAATGATATGGATCAGACCAAACATGGCAATTCACAGTTTCAATTGCATGGGACTCCTATGATGATCCAATCCTGTATAAACACATCTCAAAAACATATTAATGGCGTTAGTATGACTTAAAACAAAACAAAAATCAAAGTATGAATTTTATAAAAAAATATGAGATCGGAGATGGATGCATGTGACTTTTGTGAGCTTTGGATCATCAGGTTTGATCCATTCTTACTCTGTATCTTCTCAAGAATCGATTGGCAACGCAAGAATGCTTGGAAGAGGGCTGAAAACTAGGATTTTAAGTTGCCCTAGTTTGATAATTTTTTCGGATTTTTGGAGGGATGCACTTGCACAAGGTTTTTCCGTGTCCTCTTGTCCAGATTTACTGAGAGTATATAGCATGGAATTTAGGTCAGAATATATGGGCTTGGACTCTTGTAATAAGCTTGCCTTATTTTATCTTATTTTGACTTTTAAAATAATAAAAATTAAAAATAAAATATAATAAACCAAATGGAGGTGTATGAACAAGTATTTAGGTGCAAACGGAGTATAGAACATGTTTGGACTTTGAAATAATAGCCCAAAGTTTCAAGTTTACTCAATTGGAACTTCATGCATTTGCTCATAATTTCCCAACTGGCATTAGTCATAACTCTCTCAATATTTGTCATTTTAAGGTGATCTTGGACTTTTTGGAAATCTCAAGATGTTCACTACAATCTATATTTTGATAATTTTTTCATTTGAAGACTTTATCTTGATGTAAGTTGCCTTGACAAAAAGTGTCTTTTTGTTGACATTTGAAATGACCTATAATGTATTGGCTCATATATCTCAAATGAAGCATTTTTTGGACTTGAGCTTAGAGAGAGAAGTTATAGAGAATTAAATTTCCTTAAAAATGATCTTTGGTTGGGGAAGATATGAGGAAGCATGTGAAAGTTATGCTTTGTTATAGTTCAGTTGACTTCTCCTAAGAAAATCCTAATTTTGGCAACTTTTGACTTTTGATGATTTGAGAGTCTTCTTGATGAATCATGATCAAACCTTGACCGAATGATGAATATGACCTCAAATCCTTTATGTTAACCAAAAATCTTGAAGTTTGACTTTACGTTGATCATGGTTGACTTTTTACCCCCACATAGTTGGTTTTTAGTCATCTGAGCAATTGACTGAGCAAACTTGTGATGCAAGGCATGAAACTTGTTATGAGCATTATTGAAGACATATAAGAAACCATGTAAGTCACTTGAGGCCTTTGAAACCCTATCTTCCTTGAGAAACACCAAACCCAAGTTGTAGGTCCATTTCTTAGGAGGAGAATTTGTATGATCAATTCTTGAGCAACCTTGATCATTTGAGAACCCTAGGAGAATATCTTGAGATAAATGGGAGGGAAAATTTTGGGGTACAACAACTTCCCATGTTCAATTTAATTAAACCTGAAGAGTTAGATTGGCATGTACGCCATTCGTGATCTGAAGGTAGAAGAGGATTGAACACTTAAGTGCCCAGAAATTTTCACTCGCATGTGTAAGAGGTAACGTTGTTGATTGATAATATTGCTTGAATGGGCTTAAAGATTAAATTTAGATAGGTAATGGAATATCGTCGGAGATGGGCTTATAGATTCCATTCAAAGTAGTTGTTGATAAAAGTATCTGAATGAGTCTACGCTTGACTGTATCTGAAGAATGCTTTCCAGAATGAATCTTTGGGGAAGGTGCTTAAGTAGATGCTTGTCAAACTTAGTCTCTGAAGGAAACACTCATCAGAATTCAGTCTCTGAGGGTAGTGCTTGTAATGTAGATAGTCACCCCGTATTGGTTTGGGAATTGATCTATAGTCTATTTTATTAGTAAACCCGTCCTATTTCAAGAATTCATACCACTTGGTCATATTGATAGTTTCCTTGTCCTGTTTCGGGAGTTAATCTTTGACCTGCTTTCTATTAGATAACTCGTCTTGTTTCGGGAATTCATGTCGCCTGGTCGTATAGATAGTTGCCCCGTCTTGTTTAGGGAACTAATATACGACCTGTTTGAGAATTGTTGATGATATTCATCTATTTGTAGATTTTACCTAAAAAGACAAAGTTAGTATTTATGTAATATCATGATGTATGTAATGCATTATGTAATGATATTCTCAAAGTAAATGAGAGTTTCGTATGTGCTTCGTGTGCATATGCTATGATGTTTTGTAAATTATGTATGGATGTGAGATGTTGTTAAAGCGTATTAGTAGATTTGTATAACATATTTGACATGGTAAAATAAATCATTGACTGTCGCTGGGGATGAAGAATATGTGTAATCTTAAACCTTGTTTAGAATTCTCTGTTGGGGATTCCTGCTTTCTGTTTCGAGGATACTCCGCTGGGAATGTTCGACTTCTGCTTGGGGATATATGAGTTCAATAACATTGGTTGTTCATCGCTCAACTGGGGAATTTAATTCTTATAAACCCTGACTGGAGGTAAAAGAGATGGATAACCTTCTGAGGTGCCGTATGAGTTTCTAATATGGATGCCGACTCATCTGGGGAGGATAAAGTTAACTGATATCTGGTTCGGTTTCAGATTTTGTAGCAACTTTATTGGGATAACAGCCTGGACTACCCTTTGCTGGAGAGAGGAATCTTGTCGGTGATTTGTAGTAATAGAAGAAATGAACTCTGCTTGAGAAATTAAATTTCGTTGGGGAAATAAACCCTACTGGGGAAATAAACCTTGTTGGAGAAATATACTCTATTGAGGAAATGAGCCATGCTGGAGAAGAGAATTTTGCGGGGATTTTACAGTGTTGGAGAAATAAACTCAGCTGGAGAATTAAATGCGTGTGAATTGTGCTGAGGACATAATCTCTGATGATGATTAGAATTCCATAGGTTGTGCAAAGGATGTTTCCAATATATGTTGTGGAAATGATCACACTCTTTTATCCGTTAGAGGGATCTTTTGGGGAGTATGGTCATGTTAATAGCTGGAGTATGCCCAGATTTATGTCTTGAAGGTATATTAAACTTGTGGGGAATGTATCCTTGTCGAGAATGAGCTTATGAAGGTAGCTCTGTGTGGACTTGTGGATGACTTGAACTTTATCCCAACTCCTAGAGTCTTTAGTAAATGTTTATTCCTGTTTTTATGTATATATTTGTTAACAATAATCATATTCATATGCATATGTTTTTTCAATTTAGTCATTGGACGTTTTTGCAAACAAAACAAAAAAAGTAGAACAAGATTTGAACTTTGGAAAATTGTATTTGTATTGATAATTTTCCTATAAATAGGCTGTTTTGTACAAAGGAGACAGAAATCCTAGTAAGAGGAAATCGTCGAACAATGAGAAGAGTACAAAGTAACAACAAAACATATAGCTATGTGTAAATGATCCTGTCGGGTTTCAACTCTGCTATTTCCCCTATGTCTTCGAGCATCTCATCCCCTGCTGTTGGAAGAAGTTGAGTGAATTGATTTGTACCATTTGGACTTGACATTAGCGATAAAGCTGGCTATAAGTAGATAATCCAACGGGACATAGTCATACGCATTAATCCCTAACTTTTTCCTGGACTGCCCTTTTGGGTTTTCAGTCCACCGGGATACCCTTTTTTGCCCAAGTTGCCTTTTTAGGTTTTCGACTTGCCTGATGTACAATCTTTTTATAGATATCCCTAATTTTTACCCTAACCATTTTAGTTCTCCAATACGCCCTTATTTTTACCTAGGCCAGCCAACCTAGCGGGTCGTTTTCATGCATAGTATCTTTTGACTGTGTCCGCGTTCACAGGTGCGAAAAATATTCACTGTCCATGGTGGTATCATAGTGCCGCCAAAAACTATTTTCTTCACTATAAATGGTCCTTTGTAGGTGGGAGCCCACTTGCCCCTTGGATCACCTTGTGTTAGGATGATGCGCTTTATTACCAAGTCACCAGCTTGATATACTCGATGCTTGACCTTCTTGTTGAAAACTTTGATCATGCGCTTCTGGTACATCTGACCATGACAAACAGTCGCAAGTCATTTCCCGTCGATCAGATTTATTTTGTCCAGCCTAGTCTGGATCCACTCTTCTTTGTCTAAATCTGTGTCTTTCATAATCCTTAGAGAAGGAATATGAACTTCGACAGGTAGGACAACTTTTATACCATAGACTAGAGAAAATGAGGTTGCCCCAGTCGATGTCCATACTGAAGTGTGGTAGCCATGAAGAGCAAATGGTAACATCTCATGCCAATATTTGTAGGTCACAACCATTTTCTGCATAATTTTCTTGATATTCTTGTTGGCGGCTTCCACTGTGCCATTCATTTTCGGTCGATACGGAGAAGAATTATAGTGCTTTATCTTGAATTGCATGCAAAGTTTAGTGATCACAGTATTGTTGATATTGGTACCATTATCCGTGATAATCCTTTAGGGGATGCCATACTGATAGATGAGGTTGTGTTTAATAAATCGGGAAACAACATTCTTGGTAATGGAGGCGAATGAAGATGCTTCAACCCACTTCGTGAAGTAATCAATGGCGACCTGGATGAAACAGTGTCTGTTAGAAGAAGTAGGCTTAATTTCTCCAATCATATCAATTCCCCACATTGCAAATGCCCAAGGAGCAGTAAAAAAATTCAGAGAAACTGGAGGCACGTGTACTTTGTCAGCATATATCTGGTATTTGTGACAAGTTCTGGAGTGGTGATGGCAATCATTTTCCATAGTCTACCAGTAGTAACCTGCTCTCAGAATCTTCTTAGCCATAGTATGTCCACTGGAGTGAGTACCAAAGACACATTCGTGCATGTCTTCCATGATTTTCTCAGCTTATTTCTTGTCCATACAAGGAAGCAGAGTCGAATCGTGTTTGCGCTTGTACAGAATTATGTTGCTCAGGAAGAGCTTAGCAGAGAACCTCTATACAAATTTCGTTTCATTGATAGATGCTCCTTTAGGTTACTCTTGAGCCTCAAGGTATCTTTTCACTTCGTAAAACCAAGGCTTTTCCTCTACTCCATCAGTGTCAACCTCGTAGCAATGTGTCAGTTCGTTTAGTCTTTCGATAGTAATTTGAGGAGCTTCGTTGTCCCATATGACTTTGAACATAGATGACATTGCAGCCAATGCGTCTGCCAACTAATTCTCTTCTCATGGAATATGTTCAAAAGTAATTTCCCCGAAATATGGAATTAAGGTCAACACATGCTCTTTATAAGGAATGAGATTCGGGTGCTTCGTTTCCCATTCTCCCTTTATCTTACTGATTACCAGGGTTGAGTCCCCGTACACATTCGAGAACATGATTCTCATATCAATAGCAGCCTTGATACAGATGATGCACGCTTCATATTCAACCATGTTATGGGTACAGTCAAAGCACAATATGGCCGTGAAAGGCGTATGGAAACCCTAGGGGGAGATAATTAAGCATCGATTCCGTTACCAAGTGCCTTAGAAGCTTCATTGAAAACCATAGTCCATCAAAATCCCGGCTCAGGTTCTTCATAATTTGTAACTAGCCTAATGTTCTCATCCGGGAACTCAAAATTCATAGACTGATAGTCGTCTACAGCTTGATAAGCCAAATGGTCTGCCAGTACACTTCCTTTGATTGCTTTCTGAATGGTGTACTGAATGTATTATTCTGTTAAGACCATTTTCCATCTGGCTATTCTTCCTGAGAGTGTGGGCTTCTCGAATATGTATTTGATCAGATCCATCTTAGAGATCAACAAGGTCGTATGAGTCAACATATACTGTCTTAGTCGGCGAGCAGCCCATGCCAAAGCGCAACAAGATTTCTTGAGCAGTTAGTATCTTGTTTCACAGTCGGTAAACTTTTTTCTACGGTACTATATTGCATGCTCTTTTCGACCAGACTCGTCATGCAACCCCAGTACACACCCCATTGAATTCTCTAACAAAGTTTGGTACATGATCAAAGGTCTTCCTTCAACTGGTGGCATCATAATTGGAGGTTCTTGTAGTTACTCCTTGATTTTATCAAAAGTTGTTTGGAAATGGTCGTTCCATTTCACTACTTGATCTTTCTTCAGCAACTTGAAGATTGGCTCACAAGTAACAGTCAAATGAAAAATAAACCGAGCAATGTAATTCAATCGTCCCAAGAAACCTCTGACTTCTTTATCAGTACGAGGAACATGCATTTCTTGAATGGCTTTGACTTTGGCAGGATCAACTTCAATACCTTTACCACTGACAACAAAACCCAAGAGTTTACCGGATCTCACCCGAAACGTGCACTTGTTCGGATTCAACCTCATCTTGTACTTCTTCAGTCTCTCAAACAGCTTGTGTAGATGGTCAAGATGTTCTTCTTCAGTCTGAGATCTAGATATCATGTCGTTGATGTAGACCTCTATCTTGTGATGAATCATGTCATGGAACAGAGCTACCATGGCCCGCTGATATGTTGCGCCGACATTCTTTAACCCAAAAGGCATGACCTTGTAACAGAAAGTGCCCCACTGTGTGACGAAGGTAGTTTTCTCCATGTCTTCAGGTTCTGTCTTAATCTGATTATACCCAGAGAAAATATCCATGAAGGAGAATACCTTGTGTTGAGCGATGTTGTCGACCCAAACATCAATATGTGGAATTGGGAAGTTATCCTTGGGGCTTGCCCTGTTTAGATCCCTGTAGTCTACACACATACGCACTTTGCCATATTTCTTTGGTACTAAGACCACATTTGCAACCCATTAAGGATATGACGTAACAGATAAGAACCCTAATTGGATTGCTTCATAACCTCAGCCTTGATTTTCTCGGGCATCTCAGGACGCATGCGATGAACCTTTTGCTTTATAAGAGAACAACCTCTTGCATCGGCATACGGTGAACTACAATATCAGTATCGAGCCACGGTATGTCTTTGTATTACCAAGAAAAGATCTCAACATATTCATTCAACATCTGAATCAACTTATTCTTGATATTGTCTTCCAGGTTGGCACCTATCTTGACTTCTTTCCTGTTTGCTTTAGTACCTAAGTTTACAACCTCAACTGGCTCTTCATTTAGTTGTATAGCCTTTTCCTCTTGCACTAACTGTCTGGAAAGTTCTCCAAATATTTCACAATCTTCCTCACTGTAGCGGTATAAATGTTGAGACAAAGCCATTAAATTGACTTGACTCACACATATCAAATAAAAATCCCCACCGCGCTTTATTGTTTCCAAAGGAATGGGAAAAGAGAGAATAACCCAAAAAGAGGGGGAGAGAATCTAAGTTCGGGGGTTGGTTATGCAAAGAGAAGGTATTAACACCCTAAACATCTACGATACTCTGCAGGAACCTCTTTGAAAATTTGTGTATTTTGGCTATAAGTGTTGTATACAAAAATAAATTGTGGGTATGAGAAAAGAAGTATTTTTTTACAATTTTTGCACCCGCCGCGGTTGTGAACCTTTAGTGCCTACGTACCACCTTCCATGCAATAGGGGATCAGCGTACTCGTAGTTCACCTTTAAAAATTTAAAACACAAGTGTGTTGGTTAATTTTAAGAGACGAGACATCATCGTCTTATCCGAATGGTAGAACATACTTACTACCGACGATTATGAGAAGGGAGAATTTGCATCATCTCAAAGTGGAGGATATGGCTTAGATTTTAAAATCAACAAAGTCTCGCTCAACACCCAAGTGGAAAATATCTCACTTCACTATATATCGTAGAAGTATAGTAGCTCGCATCTGTAGCAACTGGTTTTTTAAAACAGAGTCGCCATTATCAGTTTTTATCCTAGGGAAGGGAATCTAATAGGAAAACCCTAATTCACAGACAGAGATTCTAGGTTTCAGACTCTATTAGACGAAAGGAAGGTGTTAGGCACCTTTCATCTACCTTGTTCACAAGGATACTAGGTTTTAGGTTTAGGTTTGGATGAAACAAGGTTTTAAGTTTTGATTAAGAGGAAAAAGGGTTTTAATTTTTAATAGGGGAAAGGATTTAAATTTTTTATAGGGGAACTTGCTACAATTTTTGATCGTATGCCTACGTATCCTCTTATGAGGAATCAGAGTCTCAATTCGTATGGGGTTGGTATTTTTTAGGGGTTTGCAAACATATTTTGAATCACCTCGCACTTTGGTCAAGAGTGGTGATTGCGGAGATTTTGACTAAACGCGCGGTAAGTCAAAATCTGTTTGAAACCCTTTTGCAAAAAACAGTTGGTTAGCTTAGTTGATTGCGAAAAATAGGTTGATGATTTGCTAGTGTTTTTTATTGTATTAATTGTGAAAATATCTCTATTAATGCATGATTAAAAATATTTGATGCAAATATGAGAAAATAATATATGAAATTTTGATATAAAAATAATTTATTTGTTAGTATATAAATAATAATGTATACATATAATTATTAAAAATATGATAAATAATATGAATAATAAATATTATAAAAGAAATAAATAATTATAATAATATAAAAATAATATTAATAATAATAATAATAATATGAAAGTTAATAATAATAGTAATCATTAACTAATAGAAAAGAAAATAAAAAATTAGAATTATAAAAATATAGAAAATAATGGTTAAACAGGGGGGTGTATTTTTATGGTATGTAGTAAAATAAGGGGTTTGTTAAGAAAATGGATGGGCCTAAATATAATTCAGACCAGGGGGTACAATTTGTTTTGAGTTTTAGTAAAGTGACAAAAGGGGTGTGTGAGAAGTAGACGGGCCAATGCCTAAGCGTTTGGGAGAGGGTCTATGTGATTGTGTGTGTGAGGGCGTAGGTGAATACGGTATAGACTTGACCAGATGGTCGTCTGATCAACATCAAGCGGATAAGCATGACGGAGCGTGTTAGTTACTATGGGCGCGTGTGTATCAGATTGCTACGGATAATAAAATTTTGTTTTAATTCATTTTTTTCATTTTACTTGTTTTACCGTTTCTTCTTTCTCTTGTACACCACCCCTTCCCCCTTTCAACAACCCTAATTCTCGAACCCTCACCTTCCCACCACCGTGGCGGCTACCACCCCTTAACCCCCATTACGAATCAAACCCCCAAAACACCAACACAAAAAAGAGAAATAAAGCTAAATGGTTTTACCCTTTGCTGATTTTTGTTTTTTCTAGTTTTTGTACTAAACGCTTCCTTGACCTTATGGCTCCGACGTCGATTGAAGGTGATGATGAGTGATCTAAGGCAGCTATCAGCAACGATTTTGGTTTCAGACAATGAAACCTCAATCGTCTTTCTCTTCTTCAACAACCATGGTTCGCGGTTGCTTCGAGCTCCTCGTCGGATTTGAGTTTCTTTCTCCTCTGTTATTCAAGCTCTTCGCGGTGTTCTTCAAAGTAAACCAAAAATCCCTCTCTGTATCTATTTTCTCCTTGTATTTATAGTGTTTTCCATTTAGGGTTAGATTACTATTGTTTATAATTTGTTAACGTAGATTATGGAGATAAGAACAAATTTGGGGATTGCAATTTTGTATAATTGATTTGGTATTATTGATACCGATTTGATTTAGTATAGATTTGATACATTTCATCTTTTTTCTTAGATTTTATTTGAAGACTTGTATATTTTAATTGAATGCTGTAATATTTGATCTATTTTCTGAAATATGACTTTCTGAGATTTGTTCTGATGAAGATTTGATTATGATAACTGTAATGGATTGTAAAAGATTTAGTCTTGATACTGAGATTTGTCTTAATTTGTACAATATCCATTAACTGGCTTGCGCAGTTTCCTGTCTTTGATTGCTACAATATCTGTTAATGATACAAAAACGTGTGTTTCCCTCATGATTGACACAATGTTGGTTCATGATTTGGGTCTTTGCATTAGTTCATTATTTTTTAGTTTGGGCCTTGCGTTACAATTTTTTACTCAGACCAACAACACCTTTTTTTATTTACAGCAACATTACTATTTTATTTACAGCAAAACGTTTTTATGCAACTAGGCCCAATTGGCCTCTTTTCTTTTCTCTAACCCAATGCTAGTTGTTTAAATAAAACTTAATAAATAAATCGAATAATATTTAATGTTATTATAAAGTTTAAAAACAAATAACACAATCAACAAATATATTAGTTTTAACAAAACTTAATGGGCCTAATTTTGTTTAGACCGAGTTGGGCTTCTGAGCAATATTTACAAAAGTATTTTTGTCCATCAATGAATTTCTTTTAACACAACCAACATTTTTAGCGCGAACTGGGCCCTTTAAAATATATCTTCTTACATTAAACAACTTCCAATAAGTGATTTTAAAATATTTAATAAAACAAAACAGCAAATGGGTTGCTGAAAACACAATGGGCCTGCAATTCTATAACTACACCCCCTTCTTTTTGTTGTTCAAAGACCAGCATGAAATGGGCTAGACGAGTCATAACACATGGGCTTTTAATTGAAATTTCACCTCCTCTCTTTTCTATTTAATAATTTAGTACCTTATAGTTATTCGAATAATTCTTATTTTCGAACTGCATGGGCCATTCGCCAACATGCCTCGCGAATAGATAAATGAGTCTTTCTGATTTAGAAAGCCCCATTTCCCGAATTAAAATACGCCCTCTGAATGGCTTGAATTTTAAGAATGGTCCGTTAGATATTGTTGTACCATCCTTAAATAAATGTTTCTTCTATCTTGAAATTATGATTATAAGGGTGGGGCAAATTTGGGGTACGACAAATGCCCCTATTCAATTATCTTCCAATCAAATAGCGTGAGAATACACGAGTCTCACGCATTCTGATTGGGAGTTTATTGAATACTTGGAATACCACAAAATTTGTCTGATATACATAAGGTTACGTTGATATAGAATACCCTTACGAGTCTCAAGGAAGTAGGCAAAGCTGATGATGTATCGCTTACCAGGGTTTTATAATGATTCAGATGGTTCTGAACTTAAGAGCTTAATTTCGTATGTCTTGGTTTGGTTTTGATCATTCACCCATTTGGAGGATGAATACAACAATAAGTGATGATGCATGGTTGCTTGAAGACTGAGGCCATGGGTTAGATTAGGAGAGCACATTGAGTTTTAGAGGCAATGCGCTGAGTTTTGTTAATACATTGCGGCTTAGAGGCAATATGCTAAGTTTGCAAATACAATGCGGCTAAGAGGAAATCTTCTAAGTTTGCGAATTTATTGCGGCTTAGAGGCAATGAATACATTGCGGCTTAGAGGCAATGTACTGAGTTTATGAATGCCTTGCGGCTTAGGGGCAATGTGTTGAGTTTGGATAATACATTGCGGCTTAGAGGCAATGTGTTGAGTTTGGATAATACATTGCGGCTTAGAGGCAATGTGTTGAGTTTGGATAATACATTGTGACTTAGAGGCAATGTGTTGAGTTTGGATAATACATTGTGGCTTAGAGGCAATGCGTTGAGTTTGGATAATACATTGCGGCTTAGAGGCAATGTGTTGAGTTTGGATAATACATTGCGGCTTAGAGGCAATGTGTTGAGTTTGGATAATACATTGCTGCTTAGAGGCAATGCGTTGAGTTTGGATAATAGATTTCGCTTAGAGGCAATGTGTTGAGTTTGGATAATACATTGTGGCTTAGAGGAAATGTGTTGAGTTTAGATAATACATTGCAGCTTAGATACAATCTGTTTAGTTTGGATAATACATTTCAGCTTAGAGGCAATGTACCGAGTGTTGTTCATTACTACATGAAGACTTAGGTAATGGACTACTTTGTAAATAACTCATCACTGCATGGAGACTTAGGTGACGGATTGAATCGCAGGAGAAGTGTTTTATTGATTGACCCTTAGATGATTGACCTGAGGGTAGGATTGTTTGTTTACTGTGTGATACAGGCGTATGATGTTTGATACCGGTATGGAACCCTGAGCGTATGTATATTAAATCGTATATATGTATGCAATGTGTCCGATGTTTGATATGGATATGCCAGGCGTATGTATGCAATGTGTGTAAAATGCATGTATGCTTTGAAGTGCTATGAAGACTATTTCTGTCATTCTCTCCTTTAAACCATTGGCTTAAAGTTATCACTCCCATGGAATTATGGTGTCGTCGTAGCTTTGTTGAATTTGATTTGAATACGGTGAGAGAGGGATAGTAAATCTTTGAATGTTTATTTTCTGTGTTGCAAGGGCATGCTTGGATGTAAACGTAGATATTGTAATATGCGCAGACTCTTATGTTGTAAGCGCAAGCATGGATGCGGACATGTGTTTAGAATTTGTATTGTTGACGCAGGAGTAGACATGTACGTGGACTTAGACATGGGTGTAGCCATGTGTATGGACGCAGACATGGATTTTCTTTCGATATTTAACCAAAATGTTTTTTCAATGTTTTGTTAAATGCTTTTACTTTGTTAGTTTTCCCGAAATGATTTCTAGACAATATTCACAAGTAATAATCGTAGTATTTTGTAAACAAACCTGAGAAAATAAAAACATAATTAGAAATATGTAAAGAAAGCAAATTTTTTATTGATATGCCTCTGAGTAGGCGAGAATACAAGATGCAATTCCTAGAAAGAGGTAATTACAGAAAATTTTAAAACAGTAAATGGCAATGAAAAATGATAATCCCTATTGGTGTTCCCCAATATCCTTTGATGATCTTATCTCCTTTGTTTCTGAGTTGTATGATTCCAATCTATCTTTCCCTTCGTGGTTCGTAGTCGTAGTTCTTAGATCGCAGTCTTTTTATTCTTTATTTATTTGTATGTGTGATCGGTGGAAATAGAACTGACTGTTTAAAGCTGGATCGCGTATGTCGCGGTAAGCAAGAGTCGCCACTGTCTTATCAAAAGTAACCGGGTTCTAGAGGATCCCAATATCACTGACTACCCTCAATCGGTCATAACTCCAGCGTCGCAATCTTTTCTTGCGGCCAGAACCATCGCGAGAGTTTAGCCTCAATGGGTGTAGCATACTGCTACTGTTCTATGGCCAAGTTGGGTCAATTAGGGTTCTAAGGTCCGTTGGTGCTTAATGACTCCTCAGAAGACCCATATTCTCCTCGTTGCAACACAAGGGATATCAGTACAGACCAAGGTGCCACACCAACGTAGCCACTGCTTCACCCGTGTCGGTCTATGCCGGACAGGTCCCTCACAGCTTATGCTACCTAAAAGGGTATCCCCAGCTCCGGGTTAGGATCCATGAATCTCTGATGCAATCCCACAATAATAAAGCAAATAAAACATTCAATTGAAAACATAAGAGTGGTCTAATCCTAAGGTACACCTCACTTTATAATATCCCCAGAAGAGTCGCCAGTTCTGTGATCGGTGGAAATAAAACTGACTGTTTAAAGCTGGATCGCGTATTTCCCGGTAAGCAAGAGTCGCCACCGTCTTTTATGTTCTCTAACATGGAAAGGACAAAAGCACAGCAAAATTCCTTATTGAGAATGTCTCTCGGTTCAGGAGGTAGATTTATAGAAAGAGAAGGTGTTAGCACCCTTTCTATCCGTGGTTATCCACGGGCTCTTAGGTACTTGCTCTTATGTTTTCAAAATTTGTTTGCTTTTCAAGTGTGTGTGGGTTTTGAAAAAGTTCGTTGAAAAATTTCTAAGTAACTCTTATATCAGTCCTCAAGAGTGTATGAAAAATTTGTTTGAAAACTTGTTGAAAGTGTCAGTATGAAAAGATGTTTGGTTTGTTTTTGAAGAGAGCAAGTACCCATGAGTCATCCACCTACCCTAAGGAATTAGGCTGTGTAAGAGTCCTTAAGGTAGTGCTATCCCACCATTGAGAGGTAGGTAGCACCACCGTTGGAGGTATTCGGGTCAATTCGATTGAGGGACAGTGTGGTCACCGAAGCAATAGTAGGACACCTTAGAAGTAACCCTAATGTCCTAGATCCTTTTTAATCCGAGGCAACCGTTTCGAGGCAACTGGATCTTAGACATAAGGGCAACCGCTAAAACACCCTATACTTGACGACCACGTTCGAAGGCAACGAGTGAGGCGTGCCCTAGAAGTGGCATGTGCATTGTGTGTTGTTTTCATGTTAACATTTATTTTGGATTATGCAATTCTGAGCTACGAGTTGTTTTTTAATTATCATACATTCTTTCATGCAATTTAGCAGTTAGGAGTGCGGAAAATAAAATACGGAAAGGTAAAAGCTACGCTATTACAAGGCGCGGGTCTATACATCGCCAAAAAAACAAAGACCCGTTTTTTGATAAAGTGCAGAAAGTAAAGAAAGCAATAAACCTAATTACTATTACACCCTTGGAAGCAGTTACATAATAATCAAATAAAATAACACGCGAAAAGAATTAAACTGGAACGTCCGAGGGTTTTGGCCCCTTTTGAAAAATTATGATTTTTTTTGTCCTTTTGTATTAAATTAAAATGTAAACCTAATTATTTAATTAATTAAAGAAAAGGGAGTGTTTTTTATGTTTTTGTATGAAAATAAAATAAATTAAAAGTCAAGAAAACCCTAGTTCTAAGTTTATTTTAATTATTAATGAAAATATTAAAGTTAACCTAATTTAAACTAATTAATTAATTTACATGTTATTTACAAAAATAATAGTAATTAATAATGATGATAATAAGAAAATGATTAAAAATGTCAAAACCTAATTCTATATAATTTTTATTTATTAAGGAAAAAGATTAAAATTTAAACCTAAATTAAGCTAAGTTAATTATTAGTATTTATTTACAAAAAATAAGTTAATGGTGAAATTAATAAATAATTAAAATATATTTACAATTTTGATTTTCTGATTTTTATTAGGAAAAATTAATTTGTGGTGAATTAATAATAATCATTATAACAATTAAAATAAATTTAAAAGATCAACAATTATATAGGGGACCTGGGAATCGAACCCAGGTCCCAATGATTGCAAGCCACGTCCACAACCACTCAACCATCGCGTTGTATTTGTAATAATAATAACCAACAAACAATATGTGTTAATAATAATAGCTATGCTGGAATTCAGAAAACACGCGCGTAGATTTGAATGTCTCAACCACATGTTGCCACGCATTGTCTTCTTCATCTTTTCCTGCAAAATAAATAACAGGTAGCGGGGGTTTTAAACCCCCACAAAACAAAAGTGTCAATAATAGCGATTAGGCACACAGGTCATATAAAAAGAGCGTGAGGGTCTGGTTGAATTCGTCTGGCCTTGACGAATTCAGCCATGCTTGTCTCAAGGTCCAATTTTTCCTTATGCGTAAAGCCCTAATTTTCAAGCTTCGAAACCCTAGATATCTCCCATGGTGGATTTCGATTCAGGAAGTTTCAACACAATTAAACTATCCCATTAGCTTCAGAATGTTCCTAACAACACAAACCAATCAAGAAAACGGATTAAAACGCATGAATTATGATATGCAGATTTGGAAAATAATGCAAACCGAGTGACTTGTGTTCTTTGATTCTTTGCGTATTTGGACTTGTTCTTGATGGTAATGGATTCCTGGCAATGTCAGCAACACGTTGGAACCACTTTTAAGCTTTGAATTCACCTGCAATATTGATTTCAGTTTTCAAGTATTTCTTGAATTTTTGCAATTTGGTTATGGTTTTCTATGGCATCTTTCACGTTGTTCATACTAGGGTTGGAATCAAAACTAGGGTAAATCTTGGCCCAAAAGTCCATGAAATAATGTTTTCAATCTTTGATTTTCAATCATATAATTTCCAATCTTTTTGAATGATAAAACTTGCCAAACATGGATGATTTTTCCTTTTTGATTGAGAAACGAGATTGCCAGCTTGCCCTGATCAGATTTGCTTCACAAAAGATCCAAAAACCATATCTTTTGAATTTTCCTACAATTAAAATCAATTAAATGAATTAATATTAATAAAAATTCAATTAATTAATTAAAAATAATAAAATAAATCATTTTAAGTTCAATGGGTCGTGCATAGGCTTTGGGAAAAGATTCAAGAAGGAATTTGAGGCCCATTAGCAAAAATGAAATGTTTTAGGCAAAGTTGACTTTTGAAAGTTCCCAAAACTTTCCCAACTTCTCCAATGCATATCTTGCTCAATTTTGAGGCTATGAGCATGTTTTTTGACATTTTGGAAAGGTCTTGAAGTCCTCTAACCAATGCCTTTTGTCCCATGTCATTTTGATTTACCAATATCAAGTTATGGTCTTTGACTTAAAGTGCCTTTTTGTTGACTTTTGAAAATGACCTATAATGTTGAAATTGATAACTTTTTGTGAGAGCATTTCTTGGACTTGGAGTGTGAAGATGAGTTGTAGGAAATTTCATCCCCTTAAAAATGAGCATTGTATGGGATTTTTCTGATGAACCATGAAAACGTTATGCCCTGGTCAAGTTACAGTTGACTTTTCAACTGTCCAAAAATAGAAACTTTTGATTCTTGAGACTTTTTGAGCCATGCTTATGGAATCATGATCAAGAATTGATCAAATGATGATTGTGGCTTCAAAATAAGATGTTGACTAAATTTTTTGACTTTTGACTGTCAAATGACCATTTTACCCCTGTAGTTGACTGTGAAGCAATTAGGGCTTTTGACTGTGCAACTTGATGCTGTGAGTCTTGAAACTTGACATATGGGTGCTTGACAATGTATATAGGCATATGGGACTTGATTGGACCCTTGGGAACCTCAACTTCCTTGTAAGAACCAAAACCCCAATTTTGACTGTGTTAGGAAGGTGCTTGCACTGTGCAATCCTTAATCCATTTGAAGCTTGATCTTGCCAAATCTTGAAGAATATGGGAGGGAAAATTTTGGGGTACAACAGTTGCCCCTGTTCAATCTTCTTAAACCTGAGGATGTAGATTGGCTGGCGTGCCTTTCGTAATCCGAAGGTGGAAGATGATTGAACACTAAAGTGCCCAAAAATTTGCACTCACATAGTAGAGTATCAGCAGCGTGATGGTGGGAATGGGCTTACAGATGCCATTTGGAGAGATGAAGGATAGGAGGATGGGCTTATAGATGCCATCTGAAGCTATAACAGAATCTTGTCGGGAATGGGCTTATGGATGCCATTTGGAGACTGTTGGTATGTGGATGGGCTTATAGATGCCATCTAGGTGTCGATCGCGTAAGAGATTCCTTAGCAAGAAATTGCGTACCTGAGAAAGAAAGATAATTACCTGGCCTTTTACAGGGGTTGATCTTCAAACTCTTCATGTAGATATGCCCTGGCTGGATACAGGTATCGAATCTCTAAACTCTTCATGTAGATATTCCCTGGCTAGATACAGCTGTCGAATCTACAATCAGTTACTCACATATGTGCCCTGGCTAGATATAGGAATCGAATCTGGAATTAGTCGTCAACAGATATGCCCTGGCTGGATACAGGAATCGAATCTTCAAACTCTTCAGACGTGCCCTGGCTGGATACAGGAATTGAATCTGGAATTAGTCGTCAACAGATATGCCCTGGCTGGATACAGGAATCGAATCTTCAAACTCTTCAGACGTGCACTGGCTGGATACAGGAATCGAATCTCGAATTAGTCGTCAACAGATATGCCCTGGCTGGATACAGGAATCGAATCTTCAAACTCTTCAGACATGCCCTGGCTGGATACAGGAATCAAGTCCGGAATTTCTTCATGCAGATATGCCCTGGCTAGATACAGGTGTCGAATCTACAAATAATCGCTCACAGATATGCCCTGGCTAGATACAGGTATCGAATCCGAAATTGCGATAGTTGATAGTAATCATCTTTATATTGACCTTTTTCCTGAAAAGGCAAAACATTAGTTGTATGCGCTGTCATAATGTATGAAATGCGTGATGTTCTCAAAATAAATGAGATTGTATGTTCATGATGCGTACATGCATGCTATAATGTATGAAGACGTGATGTTTATGAATGTATTTTTTTGTCTAGGAAAATAAATCCTTGACGGATGACGGGAAGTCAAATCCTGGGCTGATGTTGAAGAGTAGGGTTCTTCGTTTCCGCTGGGTCTGATGGTTGCAAGAATAAACTGGTAGGAGAAGACGACTCCGTTGGGGAATAAACTTGGTGAAGACATTACTCTGTGGGGAATTAATCTGTGGAAAGAGAGGTACTTCGCTGAGGTTTGATGATAACTCCGCTGGGGATACCGTTGATATGTTATGTTGAGGGATTTTGATGAACTCCGCTAGAGGATAGGAAGAACTTCGCCGAGGGCGATCTTTCCGTGGTAATTAGCTGAGGATAACCCAGTTATAAGCTCTGGTGGGGAATAACCTCCTGAATAAAGCCGAGGAGCGACGTGTGTACCCTGCAGGTGATAAGCTTCCAGAATCTACTGGGGATAAGCTTCCTACTGGGGAGATTGGTTCAACTCTCCTGGGGGATCTTTTTGAGACTGTATTGGGGAATAGCTCCACTGGGGTGTCTGTATTCCACCGGGGAACAATCTTAGATCAAGATTGCCGGGGATGCTTGTTAGGAATATTTGTATTCTCCATTGGGGAATATTGAGATCTTCTAGGGATACCCAACTTCCTTGAGGCTGACAGTAGACTAACTCTGCTCGGGGAGAGTGTTGCTGACTTGCTGGAGGTACTGTGCCTTTTTAGGGGCTGATGGGAGACCAACTCTGCTTGGGGAGAATTGTTGAGTCTTGTTTTACTCTGCGGGGAGTGAAGGTATCTGGGTTACATTCTTCAGCCGAACTTACCTTAGTACCTTGGTGGACAGAGCAACTAGATCGCTTAGACAACTCATTATTGCCCCTGTTTCTAATGTCACCTGCAATTAGTCCTTTGTTTCGCATGTAGATATTTATGAGTTAGCAATTAGTGTCAAATGCATATATCAAAAATGAACATTGGATGTTCTTTGCAAAACGAAACAGAAAAAGGAAAATAATTGGCAATTTATCTGAATAGTGAATTT
This sequence comes from Vicia faba, assembly GCA_948472305.1. Classification (NCBI taxonomy): domain Eukaryota; kingdom Viridiplantae; phylum Streptophyta; class Magnoliopsida; order Fabales; family Fabaceae; genus Vicia; species Vicia faba. Next base: position 1,167,663,432 of record OX451738.1, read on the forward strand.
GTATTGATTTTGGAATTTGCCTGTAAATAGGCATTTATGTACAAGGGGCTGACGTCCTAGTAAGAGAACGCCGCCGAACAACAGAGTTTATACAATTTTGTGAAAAGGAAAACAAAACAGCTATGTGAAAGGAATAATCCCACTGGGTTCCAACTCTGCTATCGCCTTTATATCTTCAAGCGTCTCATCACTTGGCTGCTTAGTTGAAGATGAAGTTGACTGATCGATGCCGTCTGAACCTGATGTTTGATACCGGATTCTGGATGCAAGGTGATTCAATGAGACATAGTATTACGCTTTAATCCCTAACTTTTTCCTGGACCGCCCTTTCGGGTTTTCAGTCCACCGGGATACCCATTTTTGCCCAAGCTGCCTTTTCAGGTTTTCGACTTGCCGGGTGTACAGATTTTTTTCATTTCATCCCTTATTTTTGCCTGAACCCTTTTGGTTCGCCGGGAAGCCCTTATTTTTTCCTAGGTGTGTCAACCTAGCGGGTCTTTAATTTATGCGTAGTATCTTTTTACTATGTCTGCATTGGCGGGGTGAGGAAGGTCGTCACCATCCATAGTGGTTAGAATCATAGCTCCTCCTGAGAAGATATGTTTAACCACAAATGGCCCTTCATACGTAGGGGTCCATTTGCCCCTGGGATCACTTTGAGGAAGAATGATGCGCTTGATCACCAGGTCCCCAACTTGATACTCTTGTGGTCTGAATTTCTTATTAAATGCCCTGATCATCCGTTTTTGGTACGTTTGACCATGACAAATAGCAGTGAGTCTCTTTTCATCGATTAGGTTTAATTGATCAAGTCGAGTCTGGATCCAGTCATCTTCACTCAAGCCTGCATCCTTTATTATCCGGAGAGAGGGTATCTGGACTTCAATCGGCAAGACTGCCTCCATGCCATAGACCAAGGAAAAGGGAGTTGCCCCGGTTGACGTTCTTGCTGAGGTACGATACCCATGAAGAGCAAACGGTAACATCTCGTGCCAATCTTTATAGGTCACTGTCATCTTCTGCACAATCTTTTTGATATTCTTATTAGCTGCTTCTACAGCCCCATTCATCTTCGGCCGGTAAGGAGAAGAGTTATGGTGCTGTATCTTGAATTGCTCGCAGAGCTCAGTGATCATCTTGTTATTAAGATTGGTACCATTGTCCGTAATGATCCTTTCCGAGACGCCGTATTGACTGACCAGGTTGTGTCGAATGAACCGTGCCACGACGTTCTTGGTTACGGTAGCTGATGGGGATCTGTAACGTATAGCTTAAATATAGTACTGCAAGTGCACAGCCTATCGAAGTAATATATAAGATTATCGAACCACAGAGACCAATTGTCAATCTATCAACTCTATTGCTAAGGTTCTTATCTAAGGTGAACAAGAATATTGATGTGAGTGCAGTGCAACAAAGTAAATGAGCGAGGTAAATAACAGTTTAAAAGACAGGTTGAAATGTAAATCATGTAATCAGATATTGGTCCGGTCATGCCTAGATGAAACTACTTATGGGGCAGTATTTTCTATTGATAGCAAAGAATCAATTTAACGGGAACTTGTAGCTTTTGACTACTAAGAACCGAATTTACTCTTTAAATTAAATTCCTTTATTGTCACATATAAAGGGTGCCTTCCGCGTTAAAGAGGTAAACCTATTTTTAAGAAATTGATAGTTTTGACTTAACAGAAAAGTAATTTTACTTGGAAAGATTAACTTAAAGAGACTTTTGGCTTTTGACCAAGAGTCAGATTTCAAACCTACAAACGCGTCCGAAAATAGTTTCAAAATCGTTTTCTAAAAAGGTCAATGATTCCTATTTAACCAATCAACGGATTTCTCTCTTTTTGTTTGGTTAAATAATAATCAAGTCGTATCATTAGTTTGGACGGCTTTCGATCTTACCCAATAAACATTTAAACATAATTGACTTAAGTTAAAAGCAAAACATCCCCAGAGTATTTTCACTAGCATGATAATTGGAACACGACCATGATGACAATCATTACATCCAAACCTTTATAGTTTAGCCAGACATAATAAGTGCGAGTCTATAAAACGTGTAGACTATGATAAGAGCGAGTAAGTAAAAGAGTGCGAGTCTATAAAACGTGTAGACTATGGTAAGAGCATTTAGAGTCTATAAAACGTGTAGACTATGGTAAGAGCATTTAGAGTCTATAAAATGTGTAGACTATGGTAAGAGCAATTATAAGTAAAGAAATGCAATAAAATAGAACCTTGCTCCAGTCGGAGACTTGAATCTGATACAAATCTGCGGAATGGTAAGGCTGGTATGATGAACTTCAACCAAAGTGCTCCAAGACTCGATTACAACTCAATCTACACCGCAATAACTCCCCGATGTGAAGAGATTATTACTTTACAGAAACTGATAGTATATGGCTTAAGATTGTACTAAGCTTGGATGAAACTAAAAAAAGAAAATCGAAAACTATTTATAGAGGATCCTTGAGATGCGTAAAGACCAGCATGCCCCTCAACTTCTTCTGAGCGGGAAACTTTTGTGAAGGCCGCGGGCGCGGTGGCAGTGGCCGCGGGCGCGGTGGCTGGAACTGCTAGATCGTGGGAACGTGGCAGTTGGTCTCTGGGTGAAAGTGGGCCACGTCACCGCGTTGCCTGTAGCCGGCGCGGCGCTGAACGCCATAAGTGCAGAATATCTTGAAAAACCCTAATTTCTTGGCGTTTTGGCTCGTTTCTTCACAGAAGGCTCTGAAATGACAAGAATCCTGAAAACAAAGGAAAAAGGAACATAATACGAGAAAATGATAATAAAAACTAAGGAAAACATGTGATATTTGAGTCAGAAACATAGTGCGATTTAGTGCGATCAGTAGCGTAGGAAGCTGCTTCAACCCACTTTGTAAAGTAATCGATCGCCACCAGGATGAAGCGATGCCCGTTGGATGTCGTAGGTCTGATCTCACCGATCATATCAATGCCCCACATTGCAAAAGGCCAAGGTGTCGTCAAGACATTCAGAGGAACTGGAGGAACGTGCACCTTATCAGCATAGATCTGGCACTTGTGACATGTCCAAGAATGTTGGTAACAGTCGGCTTCCATTGTGGACCAGAAATATCCTGCCCGAAGGATTTTCTTTGCCATGGTATGTCCACTGGAATGCATTCCGAAGGTACCTTCATGCAGTTCTGCCATGATCTTTTCTGCTTCAGTCTTATCCACACAACGTAGTAAGGTTGAATCATGGTTTCACTTGTAGAGAATGTCGTTGCTGAGGAAGAACTTTGCTGCGAACCTTCTCAGAAACTTCTTGTCATTGACAGATGCACCCTCGGGATATTCTTGAGCTTCTAAGTACCTCTTCACTTCATGATACCAAGGTTTTTTAGTTACCACCTCAGCCTCAAGATCACAGCAATATGCAGGTTCATCCAGTTTCCAGATAATGATTCGGGGAGCTTCGTTATCCCATTTGACTTTGAACATGGAAGACATTGTAGCCAACGCGTCCGCCAGCTGATTCTCCTCTCTTGGGAAGTGTGCAAAAATTATCTCCATGAAATGGGGGATCAATGTCAACACACATTCTTTGTAAGGAATAAGGTTTGGGTGTTTCGTATCCCACTCGCCTTTGATCTGATTGATCACAAGAGCGGAATCTCCGAAGACACTCAGAAACTTGATCCTTAAGTCAATTGCAGCTTGAAGACCCATGATGCATGCCTCATACACCGCCATATTGTTGTTGCAGTTGAAACATAGCCGGGCAGTAAGTGGAGTATGAGTGCCTTTTGGGGATATGATCACAACGCCGATACCGTTACCCAAAGCGTTAGAGGCTCCGTCAAAGTGCATAGACCATCGGGATCCTTCCTCAGGTCCTTCATCCAGTCCAGGTACTTCACAACCAGTCACTACCATGATGTTCTCGTCTGGGAATTCAAAGTTCATCGACTGGTAATCGTCCACTGCCTGGTGTGCCAAATGGTCTGCCAATACACTTCCCTTGATTTCCTTCTGAGTCGTGTACTGGATGCCGTATTCTGTCAAGATCATCTGCCATCTTGCTATTCTTCCAGACAGAGCAGGCTTTTCGAATATGTACTTGATTGGATCCATTTTAGAGATCAACAGAGTGGTGTGAGTCAGCATATACTGTCTCAACCGGCGAGAAGCCCATACCAAAGCGCAGCAAGTTTTCTCGAGCAGTGAGTATCGGGTCTCACAGTCGGTAAACTTTTTGCTAAGGTAATAAATGGCATGCTCTTTTCGGCCAGACTCGTCATGCTACCCCAGCACACACCCCATTGAGCTGTCAAGTACTGTCAAGTATAATATTAGAGGTCTCCCTTCAACCGGTGGCATAAGAATGGGTGGTTCTTGGAGATACTCTTTGATTCTATCGAAAGCGGCCTGACATTCATCATTCCAACGTACTACTTGATCTTTCTTCAGTAGCTTGAAGATTGGTTCACAGGTAGCAGTTAGATGCGAGATGAATCGGGAAATGTAGTTCAGCCGTCCTAGAAAGCCTCTGACTTCTTTCTCTGTCTTGGGAACTGGCATCTCTTGTATGGCTTTAACCTTGGCATGGTCTACTTGAATACCTTTGTCGCTCACGACGAAGCCTAACAACTTTCCAGATCTTACCCCGAAGGTACACTTGTTTGGGTTCAACCTCAGCTTGTACAACTTCAACCGGTCAAACAGCTTCTGTAGATGGTCAAGGTGTTCCTCCTCAGTTTGAGACCTTGCAATCATATCATCGACGTATACTTCAATCTCATGATGGATCATGTCATGAAATAAAGCAACCATGGCACGTTGGTAGGTTGCCCCAACGTTTTTCAACCCAAAAGGCATGACCTTGTAGCAAAAGGTGCCCCACTGAGTAACAAAGGTAGTCTTTTCCATATCTTCAGGAGCCATTTTGATCTGATTATAACCTGAAAAACCATCCATGAAGGAGAACACCTTATGCTGAGCAGTATTGTCAACCAGAACGTCGATGTGAGGCAGAGGGAAGTCATCCTTGGGGCTCGCCCTATTCAGATCCCTGTAATCAACACACATTCGGACCTTACCATCTTTCTTAGGCACCGGAACCACATTGGCAACCCACTGAGGGTAAGAAGTCACTGTTAGAAACCCGGCATCAAATTGTTTCATAACCTCAGCTTTGATCTTCTCGGACATCTCTGGACGCATACGGCGGACCTTCTATTTTACCGGAGGGCAGTCTTCTTTGGTAGGCAGGTGATGAACCACAATGTCTGTATCCAACCCAGGCATGTCTTCGTAAGACCAAGCAAATATTTCCACATAATCATGCAACATCTGAATCAACCGTTGTTTCACGCTGAGCTCCAGATTGGCACCAATCTTGACTTCCTTTCTGTCTGTCTCAGTACCCATATTTACCGTTTCCACGGGCTCTTCATGTGGCTGAATGGCCCTCTCTTCCTAGAGTAACAGTCTTGAAAGCTCACCAGGCACTTCGCAATCATCTTCACCTTCGTCTTCGGCTAAGTTGATTGGATTTTCGAAGTCATAACTGGCAGTAGTAGAGTCATTACCAGTGAGATCCAGAGTGGATTGGAACCTGTATAGGTGAGTGTGTGTAAATATAGCTGTTTTGAAATATATAAAGAAAGAAAGGGAGCACAAGATTCGAAATGCGAAAAATGTCCAATGTTTTTATTCATGATATATGGAAATGACAAGTAATAAGCCCTCACAAATGAAGCCACGGTTCCCCGGGTAAGACACTGGTCCATAAGTTTCAAGTTATTGTTCGTTACAAATTTAAAAACAAAGGAGTTCATTACTGAGTAACAAAAGTAACAGGTATGAAGTCTTTTGCGGTCCAGTTGCTTGGCCCACTGTCGGCCGTTGGGTAGATCCAGCTGTTGAACTCAGATTCCTCCACTTCGTCACCATCCCTGATAGCATTCACCCATGATTGGGCATGGGAGCTGTCACCACATTAGGCTTCTCTGGCGCCTCGAATTGAACCTCTTTAGCATCAATAAGGTCCTGAACCTTATTCCTTAGGGCCCAGCAATCATCAGTAGAATGCCCTGAGCTATCAGAGTGATAAGCACAACGGGCGTTGGGATTGTACTTCGGAGAGGTTGTGTTTACCACCTTCGGAGCTTCTCTGAAAGTTACCAAGTTGGTTGATAGCAGTTGCGGCAAGATCTGAGACAAGGTCATACTAAGCCGAGTGTATTCTCTTCTGGGTCTCTCACCCCTTGGTTGGTTAGGTTGCCGAGGAGCGGCAGCAGGCTTTGAAATCACCACCGCGTTGACAGCTTGGCGGTGTTCCGGTTTATTTTGTCTTCTGGGACCATACACAGCACTAGCTTCCTTCTTAAAAGGCTTCTTTTCAGAACTTGAGGATGCACCTTTCTGTATCTTCCTCGATTTCATACCAGCTTCTATCCTCTCACCAGTCAGAATGAGGTCTGCAAACCCTGCAGAAGAATTGCTAATCAGGTGGTTAAAGAACGGCCCAGACAGGGTCCCCAAGAACATGTCCACGAGTTCACCGTCAGTCAACGGTGGCTGCACCCTGCCAACCAGGTCCCTCCACTTTTGCGCGTACTCTTTAAAACCTTCTCCCGATCCTAGCGACATACCCTGGAGTTGGGTACGTGTAGGAGCGAGGTCGGAATTATACTGATACTGCTTATAAAAAGCAGTAGCCAAGTCCTCCCAGTTTCGAATACTGGCTCCATCCAGCTGATAGAACCACTCGAGTTGAGCCCCTGAAAGGCTATCCTGGAAGAAATGGATCCATAAGTTCTTGTCCACAATATACGGTTGGATCTTCCGCACATAAGATCTGAGGTGTAGCTTAGGGCAGGAAGCCCCGTCATACTTCACAAAAGATGGTGCCTTGAACTTGTGTGGGATCACCACCCCAGAAGATAAACCCAGATCTCCAAAATCCAACCCAGGCACCTGTTGAATTTCCATGGCACTCAGACGATCCTCTAACTGCTTGTACTTGTCTTCAGCGGGAGGGTACTGCTCTTCATTGAGATCTGTCTCATTGTCAAAGACCACAGGACTAGGAACCCTTCCCCCTTGGGGACTGCCTTTTCCTACAGAGGAAGCAGCTTGGTCAGCCTCATTTTGCAGTGTATTGCCAAACCTCCGTCCAGTGTTGAATAGTACAGTTCTCTTCTTCTTCTTCTTTACCAGCAGAGCCTTCAATTCCTCTTGACCTTGGGCTAAGCTCATGATCAACTCTTGGAACTGGGCGTTCTGGGCCTGGAGGGCCTTGATGGATTGCTCAGTAGATGATTCAGGATTCATGATGATTGCTGAAATAAACAACGAAGAACATTAAGCAACCTGAAAAGAAGAGTACTTGTGATGCATATGATGAATGGAATGCGTATGATTTATGTTTTCAAAGACAATCGGGATTCAACTTTGTAAACAAAAAGGAAGCGCACTTTATTAGATTCAACTTTGAAATTTAAAATGTTCAACAGATTGCCCTTAGGCGTTACATAAAATGGAAATACTGAAAAGGGAAATAAAAACTGTAAAAGAACATCCAAAGCTCACTAGTGATCCCAGGGTCTCTTTTTCTCGGTGCGGATGTGGTCATTCAAGGTCCGCTCGTTCTCCAACTGCTTTGTCAGCTTCTGGATTTTCTGTTCTTGTTCGTTGAACTTTTCCCGATAAGAATCCCGTTCTTCTTGTAGTTGCGCCCAAGACCTCTTTAGTGTATCAACATCAGTAGGTATCTGAGGAGGGAGAACAGTTGTAGGAGCCCCGTCTCTATCAGGATACTCAAGGATGATAGGTCTGACCGCTTCGTATGGCATACCTAACTTCTGAGCACGGATGCGGACCCATCTGTAGTAGGATTCCATAGGTAGAGAAGTCTTCGGTCCCAACTCATGTGGGTCAGCTTTGTGAATTCTGTCCCAAGCCTTGATGAACCTACGATGCAGCTCGTCACTATCTACCTGAAACTCAAAACTGATGTGAGGCACCAACATCTCATGAGGCCCTGCTCCTCTGGCTCTTCCAAACTGACGGAGAGCTAGACATGGATTATAAGAGATTCCTCCTTGGGTACCAATCAGAGGAACATTAGGATATTCTCCGCAACGATCAATAACAACTACCTCATCCAAACCTCTAAGAGTCCAAATGATGTCATTATCAGTGAGAGACATTAACCTATGAGCCCAGCCTCTTCCTTCTTTGTTCTTCAGCACGAACTTAGGGAGGTGAGAAATAAACCACCTCACTAACAAAGGAGTACAACACCACAGAGTTCCTCGTCTTCGGGCAGTACGAGCATAGAGTTGTTGCAGGATATCACCCAAGAGAGTGGGCACAGGGTTCCGAGACATGAAGATCCTTATGGCGATGATGTTAATGAAGTTATCAAGATTAGGAAACAAAACTAGACCATAGATTAAGAGATCCAGAATGTCTTCATACGCCATGAAGTCTAAGTCATTCCAGAAACTGTTAGGTTTACCAATCAAAAACTTGGCCAAGAAGCCCTTAACTCTGCTTCTAGTCACCCAATTGTCCATTACCTCCTTGTTGGTCAAGGGAAGGGCTGCAGCAATCTCCTCAAGCCTAAGAGTCTTTTCCCAACCAGTGAAGGGAGTCTGATCCAAAATAGGGATACCAAGCAAATCAGAGAATTCTTCCAGGGTAGGGACCAGCTGGAAGTCTTGAAAGGTGAAGCAATTATACAAGGGATCATAAAACTGGGTCAAGACACTCATCAGTTGTTGGTCCCACTTTGCAGTGACTAAACCGAGAAGAGAACCATGCCTCTGGATGAAGGAAGTGGTGTTTAGAATTCTGCTAACCGATTCTTCAAGCAACTCAGGTGGGTGAACAAAGTTGAGCTGGATAGTGTTCCTTCGCACAGGCATCATGATGTCCTACAAAACAGAGCAAAGGTGAAACCCTCTTGTCTTTGAAATGGGTCAGTCCTTATGCAGGATGCATGCAATGTCTATGATGGTATGATGTCATGATAAAGCACACCACAAATATTCACAAAGGCAAACATGATAAGGCACACAAGTCACACAAGACAACCCTTAGAGTTTAGGCCAGCATGAAGTTCAGGTACTACCCTCTTTCAGTTTGTTGGTTAAGACCTGTCCTATCAAAAGTAACCGGGTTCTAGAGGATCCCAATATCACTGACTACCCTCAATCGGTCATAACTCCAGCGTCGCAATCTTTTCTTGCGGCCAGAACCATCGCGAGAGTTTAGCCTCAATGGGTGTAGCATACTGCTACTATTCTATGGCCAAGTTGGGTCAATTAGGGTTCTAAGGTCCGTTGGTGCTTAATGACTCCTCAGAAGACCCATATTCTCCTCGTTGCAACACAAGGGATATCGGTACAGACCAAGGTGCCACACCAACGTAGCCACTGCTTCACCCGTGTCGGTCTATGCCGGACAGGTCCCTCACAGCTTATGCTACCTAAAAGGGTATCCCCAGATCCGGGTTAGGATCCATGAATCTCCGATGCAATCCAACAATAATAAAGCAAACAAAACATTCAATTGAAAACATAAGAGTGGTCTAATCCTAAGGTACACCTCACTTTATAATATCCCCAGTAGAGTCGCCAGTTCTGTGATCGGTGGAAATAGAACTGACTGTTTAAAGCTGGATCGCGTATGTCGCGGTAAGCAAGAGTCGCCACCGTCTTTTATGTTCTCCAACATGGAAAGGACAAAAGCACAGCAAAATTCCTTATTGAGAATGTCTCTCGGTTCGGGAGGTAGATTTATAGAAAGGGAAGGTGTTAGCACCCTTTCTATCCGTGGTTATCCACGGGCTCTTAGGTACTTGCTCTTATGTTTTCAAAATTTGTTTGCTTTTCAAGTGTGTGTGGGTTTTGAAAAAGTTCGTTGAAAAATTTCTAAGTAACACTTGTATCAGTCCTCAAGAGTGTATGAAAAATTTGTTTGAAAACTTTTTGAAAGTGTCAGTGTGAAAAGATGTTTGGTTTGTTTTTGAAGAGAGGAAGTACCCATGAGTCATCCACCTACCCTAAGGAATTAGGCTGTGTAAGAGTCCTTAAGGTAGTGCTATCCCACCATTGAGAGGTAGGTAGCACCACCGTTGGAGGTATTCGGGTCAATTCGATTGAGGGACAGTGTGGTCACCGAAGCAATAGTAGGACACCTTAGAAGTAACCCTAATGTCCTAGATCCTTTTTAATCCGAGGCAACCGTTTCGAGGCAACTGGATCTTAGACATAAGGGCAACCGCTAAAACACCCTATACTTGACGACCACGTTCGAAGGCAACGAGTGAGGCGTACCCTAGAAGTGGCATGTGCATTGTGTGTTGTTTTCATGTTAACATTTATCTTGGATTATGCAATTGTGAGCTACGAGTTGTTTTTTAATTATCATACATTCTTTCATGCAATTTAGCAGTTAGGAGTGCGGAAAATAAAATACGGAAAGGTAAAAGCTACGCTATTACAAGGCGCAGGTCTATACATCGCCAAAAAAACAAAGACCCGTTTTTTGATAAAGTGCGGAAAGTAAAGAAAGCAATAAACCTAATTACTATTACACCCTTCGAAGCAGTTACATAATAATCAAATAAAATAAGGTGCAAAAAGAATTAAACTGGAACGTCCGAGGGTTTTGGCCCCTTTTGAGAAATTATGATTTTTTTTGTCCTTTTGTATTAAATTAAAATGTAAACCTAATTATTTAATTAATTAAAGAAAAGGGAGTGTTTTTTATGTTTTTGTATGAAAATAAAATAAATTAAAAGTCAAGAAAACCCTAGTTCTAAGTTTATTTTAATTATTAATGAAAATATTAAAGTTAACCTAATTTAAACTAATTAATTAATTTACATGTTATTTACAAAAATAATAATAATTAATAATGATAATAATAAGAAAATGATTAAAAATGTCAAAACCTAGTTCTATATAATTTTTATTTATTAAGGAAAAAGATTAAAATTTAAACCTAAATTAAGCTAAGTTAATTATTAGTATTTATTTACAAAAAAAAGTTAATGGTGAAATTAATAAATAATTAAAATATATTTACAATTTTGATTTTCTGATTTTTATTAGGAAAATTTAATTTGTGGTGAATTAATAATAATCATTATAACAATTAAAATAAATTTAAAAGAAAAGAAAATAAATACAAATGCAAACCAAGGGGGGTATGTTGGCCCATATGGAGGTTTTGTGAAGCAATTCTGGCCCAAGAACTCTAAGCCTGATTGACTTTTCATGATCACGTGCATGCTGTTTGACTGGGACACACCATGGTCCTCAGCTCCTGGCCACTGGATGGAAACTGAGAGGCACCTGGCTAGCTGATGCGTGAGGCTTATGGTGGACCATTGAATCACACGCTGCACTGGAATGCGTTGGAAAAAAGATAAACAATTATATAGGGGACCTGGGAATCGAACCCAGGTCCCAGTGATTGCATGCCACGTCCACAACCACTCAACCATCGCATTGTATTTGTAATAATAATAACCAACAAACAATATGTGTTAATAATAATAGCTATGCTGGAATTCAGAAAACACGCGCGTAGATTTGAATGTCCCAACCACATGTTGCCACGCATTGTCTTCTTCATCTTTTCCTGCAAAATAAAGAACAGGTAGTGGGGGTTTTAAACCCCCACAAAACAAAAGTGTCAATAATAGCGATTAGGCACACAGGTCACATAAAAAGAGCGCGAGGGTCTGGTTGAATTCGTCTGGCCTTGACGAATTCAGCCATGCTTGTCTCAAGGTCCAATTTTTCCTTATGCGTAAAGCCCTAATTTTCAAGCTTCGAAACCCTGGATATCTCCCATGGTGGATTTCGATTCAGGAAGTTTCAACACAATTAAACTATCCCATTAGCTTCAGAATGTTCCTAACAACACAAACCAATCAAGAAAACGGATTAAAAACGCATGAATTATGATATGCAGATTTGGAAAATAATGCAAACCGAGTGACTTGTGTTCTTTGATTCTTTGCGTATTTGGACTTGTTCTTGATGGTAATGGATTCCTGGCAATGTCAGCAACACGTTGGAACCACTTTTAGGCTTTGAATTCACCTGCAATATTGATTTCAATTTTCAAGTATTTCTTGAATTTTTGCAATTTGGTTATGGTTTTCTATGGCATCTTTCACGTTGTTCATACTAGGGTTGGCTTCAGCATATGTATTGGAATCAAAACTAGGGTAAATCTTGGCCCAAAAGTCCATGAAATAATGTTTTCAATCTTTGATTTTCAATCATATAATTTCCAATCTTTTTGAATGACAAAACTTGCCAAACATGGATGATTTTTCCTTTTTGATTGAGAAACGAGATTGCCAGCTTGCCCTGGTCAGATTTGCTTCACAAAAGATCCAAAAACCATATCTTTTGAATTTTCCTACAATTAAAATCAATTAAATGAATTAATATTAATAAAAATTCAATTAATTAATTAAAAATAAGAAAATAAATCATTTTAAGTTCAATGGGTCGTGCATAGGCTTTGGGCAAAGATTCAAGAAGGAATTTGAGGCCCATTAGCAAAAATGAAATGTTTTAGGCAAAGTTGACTTTTGAAAGTTCCCAAAAATTTCCCAACTTCTCCAATGCATATCTTGCTCAATTTTGAGGCTATGAGCATGTTTTTTGACATTTTGGAAAGGTCTTGAAGTCCTCTAACCAATGCCTTTGGTCCCATGTCATTTTGATTTACCAATCTCAAGTTATGGTCTTTGACTTAAAGTGCCTTTTTGTTGACTTTTGAAAATGACCTATAATGTTCAAAATGATAACTTTTTGTGAGAGCATTTCTTGGACTTGGAGTGTGAAGACGAGTTGTAGGAAATTTCATCCCCTTAAAAATGAGCATTCGATGGGATTTTTCTGATGAACCATGAAAACGTTATGCCTTGGTCAAGTTACAGTTGACTTTTCAGCTGTCCAAAAATAGAAACTTTTGATTCTTAAGACTTTTTGAGCCATGCTTATGGAATCATGATCAAGAATTGATCAAATGATGATTGTGGCTTCAAAATAAGATGTTGACTAAAAATTTTGACTTTTGACTGTCAAATGACCATTTTACCCCTGTAGTTGACTGTGAAGCAATTAGGGCTTTTGACAGTGCAACTTGATGCTGTGAGTTTTGAAACTTGACATATGGGTGCTTGACAATGTATATAGGCATATGGGACTTGATTGGACCCTTGGAAACCTCAACTTCCTTGTAAGAACCAAAACCCCAATTTTGACTGTGTTAGGAGGGTGCTTGCACTGTGCAATCCTTAATCCATTTGAAGCTTGATCTTGCCAAATCTTGAAGAATATGGGAGGGCAAATTTTGGGGTACAACAGTATGAAATCCCTAACTTTTGTCTGGATTTCCCTTTCGGGTTTTCAATCCACCGGGATAGTTTTTTTTGCTTATAGGCCCCTAATTTTTTTCCTGGATCGCCCTTTAGGGTTTTCAATCCACCGGGACACTCCTTTTTGCCTAAGTCGCCCTTTTAGGGTTTGAGCTTAGCGAGCTTTTTATACATATTAGTTTTTGACTGCGTCTGAATATACCGGATGCGGTAGTTCTTTCCCATCCATTGTTGTGAGGATGAGACCACCTCCGAAGAATGTTGTTTTGACTATGTATGGACCTTCATAGTTGGGTGTCCATTTTCCACGTGAATAGAGGTGAGGTAGTAGAATCTTCTTGAGCACTAGATCCCCTTCTTTGAATATTCAAGGGTGGACTTTCTTGTCGAAGGCTATCTTCATTCTCTTCTAATGTAGATGACTATGACACAAAACTGTCAATCGTTTTTCTTCAATAAGGTTGAGCTGATCAAGTCGTGACTGCACCCATTCTGCTTCTTCCAACTTTGTTTCCCTCAAAACCTGAAGTGATAATATCTCAACTTCCACCGGGAGTGCCACTTCCATGCCATATACTAGTGAGAAAGGAGTCGCGCCTGTTGATATGCGTACAGAAGTGCGATAGCCATGTAGAGCAGAAGGAAGCATTTCATGCCAATCTTTTTATGTCTTTACCATCTTTTGGATGATCTTATTGATATTTTTGTTGGCTGCTTCGATGGCCCCGTTCATCTTTGGTCTGTATGATGAGGAATTATAATGCTCGATTTCGAAGTCGTCGAACAGTTCCTTCATCATCTTGTTGTTTAAATTGGATCCGTTATCTGTAATTATTCGGCTTGGGACACCGTATCTGCATATGATATTCTGTTTGATGAAGTGTGTAACCACTTGACTTGTTACGTTGGCGTAGGATGCTACTTCTACCTATTTGGTAAAGTAGTCGATAGCTATCAATATAAAGAGGTGTTTGTTGGATGCTTTCGGCTCGATCATGCCAATCATATCAATTACCCACATTGAGAATGTCCAAGGGGAGCTCATGATGTCCAGAGGAGACGGTGGTACATTTATCTTATCGGCGTAGATCTGACATTTATGTCACGTCTTCGTGTAGTTATAACAATCGGCTTCCATTGTTAACCAATAATACCCTACTCACATAATCTTTCTAGCCATGACATGCCCATTTGTATGAGTTCCGAAAGTACCGTCGTGGATTTATCTCATAAGCGTATCTGCTTCTTTCTTCTCCACACACCTGAGTAGCACCATGTCGTAGTTTCTTTTGTATACCACCCTATTACTCAGAAAGAATTTTAAAGCTAACCTTCATAGGGTTCGCTTGTCAATGATAGAGGCATTTTCTGGATATTCCTGCTTTTCTAGGTACTTCATGATGTCGTAAATCCAAGGCTTATTGTCAGGTCTTTCCTCAATAGAAAGGAAGTGTTCGGGCTATTCAAAATTTCTGATCGTAATACGTGGTTCATGGTTCGGCCAAGTCACTTTGAAACATGATCTTCTTCTCGTGGGATATGACTGAATGTAATCTCTGTAAATTCCGCAGCTAACTTTAAAACATGATCTCGATATGGAATCAGTTTAGGGTGTTTAGTATCCCATTCACCATTAACATGGTATATGACTAATGCAGAATCCCTGGATACTTCGAGGTGCTTTATTCTCAGATTGATGGCAGCTTCCAGTCCTAGTATAAAGGCTTCGTATTCAGCGATGTTGTTGGTACAGTCGAAACACAACCTTGCAGTATAAGGTTTGTGATAATTCTTCGGAGAAGTCAATACTTCCCCTACGCCGTAACCTAGTGCGTTTGAAGCCCCGTCGAACATGAGTGTCCAACGTGCCCCTGGCTCTAGTCCTTCGTCAAGTCCTGCTATTTCGAAGTCAGCTATAATCATGACATCCTCGTTTAGAAAATCGAACTTCATAGATTGATATTCTGACAGCGGTTGGTGAGCTAGATGATCAGCTAATACACTACCCTTGATGTCTTTTTGAGTGACATATCGGATGTCTTATTATGACAGTATCATTTGCCATCGGGAATTTCTTCCCGTAAGAGCTGGTTTTTCGAACACGTATTTTAGCGGATCCATTCTTGCTATTAACCACGTGGTGTGGGTTAACATATACTGTCTCAACCTCTTGGTAGACCAAGTCAATTCATAACAAGTCTTCTCGAGGAGTGAGTACCTAGTTTCACAGTCAATGAACTTCTTGCTGATGTAACAAATTGCATGCTCTTTTTTTCCCGTTTAGTCCTGCTGTCCCAAAACACAACACATTGATCCTTCGTGTACTGTTAGATACATGATGAGTGGTCTTCTGGGAATGGGCGGCATTAAGATCGGTGACTCCTACAAATACTGTTTTATCGTTTCAAAGGCTTTTTGGCAATCATCGTTCCATACTACCGTCTGATTTTTCCGTAATAACTTAAATATCAGCTCACACGTGACTGTTAGATGCGATATGAACCTTGAGATGTAATTCAATCGCCCTAGGAAACCTGACACTTCTTTTTCTGTCCTTGGTGCTGGAATCTCTTGTATAGCTTTTACTTTGACGGGGTGTACCTCGATACCCCGCTGGCTTACAATGAAACCCAACAATTTGCCTGATCTGATGCCAAATGTGCACTTATTCGGATTTAGCCTCAGTCTGAACTTACGCAGCCGCTCAAATAACTTTTGAAGATATATGATGTGTTCCTCCTCTGTATGGTATTTGACAATCATATCATATATGTATACTTCAACCTCTTTGTGGATCATATCATGTAATAACGTGACCATTGCCCTCAGATAGGTTGCCCCTGTGTTCTGGAGACCGAATGACATTACTTTGTAGCAGAAAGTTCCCCAAGGTGTCATGAAGGTAGTCTTTTCCATGTCTTAGGGGGCCATTTTTATTTGATTATAGCCTGAGAAGCCTTCCATGAATGAGAACACTGAGGCTTGAGCCATGTTATCCACCTGGACATCTATGTGAGGTAATGGAAAGTCGTCCTTGGGGCTTGCTTTGTTCATATCTCGATAATCCACACACATGCGTACTTTGCCATCCTTCTTGGGTACCATCACAATGTTAGCTAACCAAGGTGGATAATCTACCACTACTAAGAACCCTGCGTCAAACTGTTTAAGAACCTATTCTCTGATTTTGTTGGACATATCTGGACGAGTTCTTCTGAGTTTTTCCCTGACTGGAGCACACCCTTCTTTGAGAGGTAGTCTGTGCACCACTATGTTTGTATCCAACCTTGGCATGTCCCTGTAGGACCAAGAGAATATATCCACATACTCATATAATAACTTGATCAACCTGTCTTTGACGCTCTGCTCCAACATTGCCCCTAGCTTGATTTCTTTCGGATTTTCCTCTGTGCCCAGATTAATGGTCTCAAGATCCTCTTGATATGTTGTATGCTGTGAGCCTTTCTCTCATTTCCATTTCCTCATAGAGTTCAAGATCTTCATAATCTTCCTCTTCGTATTGGTTGATAAGAGCATCAAAATCATATCGGGTCGTAGCAGTAACGTTATTGGTAATTTTGGGCACGGATATGCACATTTATCATATTTTGGTGCATATTTTAGTGTCTGGGATTTTGAAAATGCACATGCAGAGAAAGTATTTCCATTTTTAAATTTAATAGATAAATGCAAAAGAAAGACAAGGATCTTAATTGAAAACAGAATATAACTTTTATTAATTATAAGTATTGTCTGAAACAAGAATAGGGAAAACCCTTACAAGCAACCCTTATGCCTCGGGTTTGACATATGTTCTTTTAAAAACAAGAAAAATTACTTAGGAAAGAAAAATATCTCGGGAATCTCCACAACAGTCCATCCTTTGAGTTCATCTCTTGGGGCGCCCTCTCTGATGAAGTCAGTTTCCCTTTTGGTATTGATTTTGCTTGATATCATCGCCACATGTCCGCCATGCTCTGTTCCTTTGCTGACAAAAGTCTCTTGGATCAGAGGGAAACGTGCTTTGCCTTTTAGAGTTTCTTTCGACGATTCATAGCCCAAACCAAAGTGATTCTTCTTCTCAGGAATTTCTGGGAGCTTTCCCCATTGTTTCGAAGCATCACATCCCATAGTTGTTTGCAGATCTCTCCATGATGTCACTTTAGGCTTGTTACCCTTCTCGACTGGTAATGTCACCATTGAAGCAACTTCCAAGGCTTGGAACGGGGTGGCTATACAGTCTTCGTCGACACTGATATATCTTTATGATTCAATGTGGCTTACGAAGATGTCTTCCTCACTGTCGATTATGATTAATTTCCCTTCCACTAGAAACTTCAATTTTTGATGGAGGGTCGAGGTGACTGCCCCTGCAGCATGGATCTAAGGTCTCCCAAGTAAGAAAGTGTATGCTGGTTTTATATCCATGACTTAGAAAGTGATATTAGAGATATGCGGCCTGATCTTAACTGGAAGATCCACCTCTCTAACACTGAGCTTCGAGAACCGTCAAACGTTTTCACTACTGTAGAACTTGGTTTCATTACCACATCATCTATTGTTAACTTTGTTAGACTTGACATTGGCAACACATTGACGGTAGAGCCGGTATCAGTAAGAACCCTGGACAAATGGGTAGTACCTATTTGCATGGTAATGTGGAGTGCTTTGTTATAATCTCGGCCTTGTGGCGGCAGTTCATTGTTGCTAAAACCCAGGTATGATCCGGACCTTAGATTTGCTACAACGTTGTCAAATTGATTAACTGAAATCTCCTTTGCGACATGATCTGAACTTAATACCTTCATCAAAGAGTCCCAGTGTGCTTCAGAGTTTATGAGTAGTGAGAGTATGGATATTTTTGCTGGAGTTTGGTGAAGTTGATCCACCACTCTGTAGTCACTTTTTTTAATTATTTTCAAAAATTCTTCTGCCTCTTGATCGGTAAAGTCTTTTCTTGGAGGTTTTGTTTCTTGATTTGTATCAACCACTACTTTTCCCTCGTCCTTCGTCGGAATCAAATCGTCTTTTTTCATAGTTCAACTCCAAAAATTCGACCACTTCGGGTCATACCTCCTGTCCCTGCTATATTTGAAATTATAGGTCCCTTACTTGGTGAGGGCTCACTTTCTTGCTTCACTCCGTTAATGTACACGGCTGAGTCATAACTCCATGGCACTGTCTTGTTATTTTCATAAGAGATATGTGACGGTCCATTAATTACCATTGTGGCTTTTGGAGTGGCGGGTATTAAGAGAGCCTTCTTAGGTGTTGTTGTACCCCAAAATTTGCCCTCTCATTTTACTCAACACATTCCCATTGAGGTCCTCAATTTGCTCAAGGATGCCCAAGAGTTGACCAGACAAACTCTCTCCTAAGGCAATGTACCTCAAATTAGGGTTTCCATTTTCATCAGGGTGTGGGAGCTCCAAAGATCCCAAATGCTTTCCATGGTCAGAATATGTTCTCAAGATCATCCATGTCAAGTTGCATGCCTTGCACAAGAAGTTTGCTCAGTTAATTACCCAGATGCCTGAAAATCAACTGTACTAGGTCAAAAGTCAATTGTGGCCCACATACAGTCAAACTTCATGATTTTTGGTCAACATCAACATTTTGAAGTGATATCCCTATTTTGATCAAGGGTTGATCATGATTCGTCAAGGGATTCCCCAAATTCATCAAAACCCAAAAGTTGCTAAATTAGGGTTTCATAGGAAAAGTCAACCAAACTTTGACCAAGCATAACTCCTTCATACTTTATCAGAAAGTTTTCATCCAAGGCTCATTTTGAAGAGGATGCAATTCCCTACAACTCATCTTCATCCCACAAGTTCAAAATATGCACTCATCAAAAGATATGAATTTCTACATTATAGGTCCTTTTGGAAAGTCAACAAAAACACCTTTTGGGTCAAAGCTTCTTAAATGAACATGGAAGACCCAATTAAGATGAATCCAAAAGGGTTGTTTAGGGAACATCCTAAGCTTTCTAAAAAGTCCAAGAACAACTCTCTAGGGTTAAAATTGGAGGAGATATGCCGTATCAATGTTGACCATTTTTGCAAAATTGCCAAAAAGTCAAATGTGCTCAAAATGCAATTTTTGTCAAATGGGCCTAGTTTTTCATGATTGCATCTTGCTTGTGACTTGGTCCACGACCCAAATCAGCATCTACACTTTATTTGCTTCATTATTTATTTTATTTAGATTTTTTATTATTTAAAATTCAAATTAAATCAAATAAATTACAAAAAAATGTAAAAGATTGATTTTTGATCTGATTTTTTATAGGAATCAAATCCAATTAGGCTGGAAAATCATATAAAATCAGATCAAGGCAAATTGAAGCGAAATTGGCATGATTATGCTTGTTTTAGAAACATATAATATAAGAACAAAATCAAATCCAATTTCCATGATTGACAAAGATTCAAATCGTTTTTGTTAACCTAATTTGTTCTAATATATATGCTAAACAAGAACAATGCATAAAAACAAGGATAGAGGTCGTGAAAACTAAAAACAAAAACTGAAAATTTTGATAAAAAGTGTGGAGCCAATTTCTAATCTAGAGGACGATTCAAGACCATTCGAAGCCACAAATCCCTTTCTGGATATCTCTTGAAGCTAACAGGACCATTTGCACGCTCCAAAGCTCTAGGAATCGTCACATATTGCTCTCACGGTTTGTCACTTTTTCCAAGATCGTATATATTCCTTCTTGCATGGTTAACATGTTTTAATTACATATTTGTGTTCACATGACTGCCTGGAAACTTTCTGTATACTTAATTGTTAGTTTTGACGCATAAACGATGAGTTGCCATTATTAGGGTTTATCTTGTCGTTTTAGGGTTTTTTAATATAGGGAAAATATGGCAAAAGAAGGATACCTTGATGCTCGTGACTTCAAGACGAGTTGATTGGTATACTTGGAATTAATTTACCTTGCTTGTTTAGGATTTTTGAAGCTTGCAGGGTTTTAGCTATGGAATCCTGGCCGTAGGTAAAAGTATTTAGCCTAATACAACGGGAAAGGAAGAAGAAGATAATGTGGATGGATATCACTGGTCCATTTGAATAACACGCGCGTTTTTTGTTTTTTTTAGTCATTCACCTTATTTTATATAAAATGCATTGTTGTTATTTTATTAACAACTAAACAAAGTAGACCAATGGTGAAGCGCACGTTTGAAAGTGGAGAGGACCTGGGTTCGATCCCAGGTCCAAGCGTTTTATTGTTTTCTCAATATTTGATTACAGATCTAGCGCGTTACACTTCCAGGAGTCCACCATGCACCACATCATCCTGCCACAGGATTCATAAACACTCCAGATCCAACGCCAAACATTCAAGGCATACCGTGGACCATCAGAAAGAGCACAACACTGAACCTCACACATTGACTGGGCTTAGCCAATAATGGGCCTACACAATTCAGCTATACACCCCCCCTCTCAGCTTCTAAGAGGCCCAATCTCTAAACCTTTTATTTTAATTCTTTTTTAAATTTGTTAATTATTTTCTTTCTTACAAAAATAATACAAAAAATCAGCTTTTCTATTAAATCAAAAAATCACAAAAAACCTAAAAAATATTTTTCATAAAAAAATATTTTTGTTTCTTTGATTAATTAATTAGTTTAATTATTTAGGGCAATTTAATTGTTTTTTCTATATAATTTAAATCAATTAGAAATTAGGGTTTTAGTTTGTACATAACATAATTCAATTTTTATCTTAAAAATAACCTAATTAATTTTTTCTCAAAAAATAATAATAACCTAAATATTTTTCAATTAGATTTTTAGGGTTCTTTAATTCTCGCATTTAATTCGCCGCGCGCATTTTAATTCTTTTTTCTATTATTTTATCTACTTCGGGTTGTAATAGATTTAATTAGAGTTTTAAACTTCCTCATTTTTATTTACAATCAAGATAATTATGTATCTGCAAAAGCCCTGTAATAGCTAGGACCTTTTAACTTTCCCGCATTTTAATTTTCGCAAACTATAAACTGCTAGATGTATGTTAATAGGATTGTATGGAAAGACTAACTGAAAATTAAAACAATAGATCACCTTAATTGCGCAAAGATTAAATAACTGAAATAAAACACCTGCACATGCTCACTCCTAGGGTTTGCCTCACTTGGTTGCCTCGGAAATAATGGTTATGTCCCTCGAACGTAGGGATACCTTAGTCATGACCTTTGATTCAAAAGTCGTCATAAAGATCACGGTCCCTACTTATCCCTCGAGTTGCCTACGAATTGATCTTATAACGGTAGTCCCTTTGAAACGCTAAGGTATCCTAACTTGTTGCCTTCAGTGACCATTTCGTCCCTTCGAACGTCCCTTTAAAATTCCAATGACGGTGCTACCTATAACTTAATAATGGGATAGCGCTGTCTAAACGAAAACGAATAGTATTTTTCGAGTAAGTAGGTCAGTTCTTAAGTACTTTCTCAAATGAACAAACTTTTTCACACCAATCACTTTTCAAACAATTTTCAAAAACAACTTCGTAACACTCTTGAGGACAGAAACAAGGGTTAAAACAAAGTAAAACAAAACTTTTCAAAACAAGCACACACAAGCAATTTCAAAAATGAGCAAGTACCTAAGATCCCGTGGAAAACCACGGATAGAAAGGGTGCTAACACCTTCCCTTTCTATAACCTAACCACGTACTCAAAAACACATCGAAAAAGGTTTTTTCTGTTCTTTTTCCTTTTCCTGATTGGATAAAATTAAAGTCAGTGGCGAATCTTGCTTACCGCAACATTTTGCAAACAAAAAACGCAAACTAGTATCAACAGTTGGTTCTGCCACCGTATCACATATGCCCTTCTTGTAATCTCTATTAATTCTTCCCACGGGATCACTAGAGTTTTCTTGGTAAGATTTGGGCCTTGGAAGGGGATTACCAGTGGCTTCTTTCCTCCGATTATAGCTACATATTTCTCTTCAGGGTATAGTCCAAATTGGACTATCCCCTGATCCACTAGCTTTTGCAGAGTTATTTCAAAAGCTTCATTATGCTCTAACAAGAATCCACATTCGAACAGATATTCCTTCAACAAGTTGATAGGGGTTTTTTCATTTATGGTTGCCCCAAAGTCAGTGGCCACCTCAATTGCATTTATTGTTGGCCCATCATGCAGAGGAATATGTTTAATTTGATGTTAGGCTTCTCAAAGGTGATGTCTTGAGATTCTAAGAAATCCTGAACCTTATGCTTGAATGCCCAACATTGTTCTATGGCGTGCCCCGAAGAGTTACCATGGTATTCGCACCTGGCGTCGGCATTGTATCTTTGCGGGAGTGGCCCGACTGGAGGATCTAAAGGCTTGATTTCAACCAAGGATACCTTAACCAAGTGTTGTAATAACTGGCTAGGTGGCATGGGGAGTGGATTAAAATTTTTGGGTAGCTTTTAAATCTGTCTTGCCTTTGTCCTTGTGGGATCACCAATGGTTGTGGTGCCCTTGGTTGTGAGGCTACAACATTGACTTCTCCCTCTTTTCTCCTTGGGAAGTTTGAAGCATGTCTTTTTGAATTATAGGGAGCCTTTGATGATCCCCATGATATCTTCCCACTCTTTAACCCAATCTCGATTCTTTCTCCAATAGTCACTAGGTCTGAGAATCCCGACGAGACACTTCCAACCATCTTCTCGTAATAAAGCCCTTGCAAGGTTCCCATGAACATGTCTACTAGTTCTTTTTCCAACAGTGGTGGTTGCACACGGGATGCCATCTCCCTCCATCTTTGGGCATATTCTTTGAAGGATTCTTCCTTCTTTTGGGACAGATTTTGAAGTTGCATACGGGTAGGCGCCATGTCCAGGTTATATTTGTAATGCTTCAAGAAAGCATTAGCAAGATCTGCCCAGGTTCGATTGCATGTACCAGTCTAAAGATGCCCCCTCAGGCTGTCTTGGAAACAGTGAATCATTAGCTTCTGATCATGGGCATGGGCATGCATCTTCCTGCAATACATACGAAGATGATTCCTTAGACAAGTGAGCCCTTTGTATTTTCCAAAGTCGGCTACTTTGAATTTTGGCGGAATCACCACATCAGGAACTAGACCCATTTCGAGCGCGTCTACTTCGAAAGCATCAAAACCCTCCACAACTTTTAACCTTTCCTCCAGGGCTTTATACTGATGCACTACTAGTGGATTATGAACAACATGAGTACCAATCGTCTTTAAGGGTTCCTGGTGAGTATCCTCTGGGTCGCGATCTCCGTATTGTAAGTCTAGGTAGTTGTCTGCATTATTGGTTGGAATTTGTAGTGTATGTGATGCCCCTGCTTTTGATGGCGGTGGGATGAACCCTTTAGTTTCAACTTCTTGTTGGGCCATGAAAGTCTTTTGGGGTCCTGCTTCTGGCTCTTTCCTTGGTTGGTGACCGCTCGATGCACCAATGTTTTGGGCTACCTCTTCAAAAGCTACCCTGGGAATTTGGTCCTGCCTGTCAATAATGTTCTTCAAAGCTAGAAGAACTTGACTCAAATCTCCTTTCATTGAACTTACATTACCCTTTACTTGGCCAAGATCCTCTTTGAATACAACTTGAGTCTCCTCGATTTATTCCATTTCTTTTTTATGATGGGCCCTTATTTGATATGGAGGACATGGAGGTGGAGGTCTTCTTCTACCAATGGCTTAACTGGAGAGATTTTAAAAAAAATTAATTTTTATATGACATGCAGGTGTTTTATAAATGCATGTGTGCGAATGGATGTTCATGAATATGAAAGGATTTCTTGTTTTAAATGTATTATTCACTTGGGTACATGCTTGTATTTTGCTTATTATTTTACTTGGTGACTAGCTTTAAAATAGACACGCCATCGAGAAAGGGAAACAAAATGCCTTTATTGAAAGTAACATAATCCAGATATTGAAAAATATTACAACTTGAAATCAATTTTTGTTTGCATAAACATAAATAAAGGGAACTAAATCTTATAGGTGTGCATGCAGATGTATGCTCTAAATCCATCAACCATTGCTCGGCAAAGCTGGAGAAAGTCTTCAACGTCCTTCGGAAGAGGAACCATTACACTTTCTGCATCTCTTAAACTTCTAGGAATATCCTCAATGAGATTGTTGTATAGGAAGACGAGTTTTTCATGTTTGTCTTTGTAGTACCTGTACTCCTGGTAAAGATGTGGGATTATCTTATGGTTATCTCTCCCAACTTGGGCGATCTTGGTATACTGCTCTTCCCAATACATCTTTACACCCCTCATTTATGTATAAAGTCTTCGTTGGATGAGGAAATCCTTTTGGAGACCCTGCAGCTCTAAGCACACATGCTCATATTCTTGAGTTCTCTGAGTCAGGAGTTTCTCTGCCTCTATCCTTTCAAGGTGTGCTTTGACCTCTGATTCTTGGCTGTCTTGAAGTTCAGTGGTGAGGTACTTTACTTTCTATTCTTGATCTAAGGAAGCTTGTGCCAAACTTTGGATTTGGGCTCTTATATTTTCTTCCAGCACCTTCTTTTCATGTGTTGCCTTTTCATACCATCTGATTAACCATCCGATTTCAATGGCGGCCTCTCCTAACTTTTGGTTGTGGGAATCTAGGTTGAATGTTGCACTCAACATCCCTTTAGTTGTACGCTTTTGTTTGAGACTTTATTTCTCCAATTCCTTTTGGCCTCTCTCAATTTGTTTGTCCTCTAACTCAAGTATGAGTTGCATATGTTTCTTTTCTTTTTCCAGATTGAGGAGGTTGGGTTCCAATGCTTCTTTTTCCTTTTGAGCTTGCTTTAAGGCTCTTTTCAGATTGTCGACTTCTTCCAAAGATATAGGTGTTATCTCTGGGACCTTTGATTTATACTCTGGATCTTTTTCGAATGGCAGCTTGATAATTCACACCCTGTCTCGAACCCATCTGGTGTAGGGTTCTCTTGCTATGGCATTCTTTCTTTTGGATTTCCTCTTGTTAACCTTGTTCCAAGCTCGAATAAACTTGTTGAGAAACCCTTGGTCTTCTATACCCATGTTGTGGATGATAAATGGTCAGAGATGTTCGTCCGAAGGTCTATCTTTCAAAGGATACCCTAACTGTCGTATGGCCAAAGTAGGGTTATAATTAATACAGCCTCGCGATCAAATCAAAGGGACATTAGGAAATTCCTCAAAGCTAATAGTGATATCACCAATATCCAGCTTCCTTGCATACCATAATACAGAGTTTGCAGTGAGAGACCTTAATTTATATGGCCACTCGTGCTTGGTCATGTCTGGGATCATATAATCTTCTTTGTAAAGATGATTCATGGACCAAGTATATATAAGCGCGATGCAACAATTTAGCGTGCCTTTTCTCTTTTCGTACATCATATGCAAAGTGTAATAAATGTCAGCAAGCAAAGCGGGAGTAGGATCCATATTAAAGACTTTCGCACCCCAAAATATGCTAATGGCCGCGGGGTCAATATAGTCCACAGTCCGAGGAAATAAAATTACACCAAATACTAGCAGCTCTAAACAATCAACATAAGATTCCCATTCTTTATAATTCGCAAATTCGAGTGCCTTAGCTTCTAAGTATATCCTTTTGATTCCTTGTATCGGACCTTCTCTTTGATAATTCTGCACTAACCCAGGGTAAGGGATCCCTAAGCCTTTTGCCAAAACTTTGACTTTAACAGTTTGTCCAATACCTACATGGGCCTTTTCTTTGGAGAAATTCAGAATTCTGTCAAATTCTTCCAGGGCCGATGCTACCTGGAAGTCTTAGAAGTTGAAACATCTCAATGGAGAGTCATAAAACTGAATGAGGGCGGAGACCGAATACATTTGAACCTCTAATCTGGTCAAGTCAACGGTATCCCCATAGCAGCGAGCATACATCTTTAGAGCTCTCTCAGATGGAGATCCACCCTTGGCTATTCGGCACTTTTGAGAGATTCCTTGAATCTTGACTCGACTGCCCCCAGATTAGTTAGAAACCATGTCATGCCCCTTGATTATGAAAGGCCTGTTACTATAAATGTATTTCCATCTGAGGCGATTTTATTCATTGAGAGGATTTTCGTTCATTGAATATCCGTCGTACAAATTTCTCTGTTGTCGAACAATTAGTCATATGCAAACAATGAAATTTATAAATGCAAAGCTTATGTATGTATTGAAGTATTGAAAATGAATTTTTATTAAACAAATAGAATTTTGTAAGAATATGAATTCAACTCAGGATTTATAGTAAGCCTCACAGGAGTCAGGATAATTTTTGTAACAGTATGCTTTTGAACTAACCTATGCTTCAGTTAGGACTTTTAAGGGTTGTAACATGGTCTAGTTCACGGTTTAAGAAACAAAGGATAAAGGCTCAAACTTTATTTGTACCCAACCCATTCTCCGTGATGTTCTTCAGCCCTATACCCAGTTAACTGTGCGTTTAGATAACAATTGAGTCTGGATTGACATTTTGGTGATGGTTCGGATACTGGAAGTTTATTTGAGATGGCAGTCATTTTTTGTAACATTTTTATGTTGTCGAGTATTTGTAGCGACCTCTTTTTGATTTTATTATCCCTACCTTTTGCCTGAACTGTTTCTTCTATGATTACAGTCAACGGGATGCCACCGTTTTTTGCATAAGTCTCCTTCATAGGTTTGGACATAGCGGGCTTTTCTTTTGAGAGATAATGACTTCCTGTTTTACGGGGAAACATCATCATCTTTTGATTTGGAAGGATGTCTCATATACTATTCGATGTGCACGCAGTAAAAGCTTGTGACTGCATGTGCATTTGGATTAACTGAGAAACTGCCCTGCCCCAAGTTATGATTAAAGGTTTCAATTTGCATGAAAAGGAAAACTCCTACTTCTTAGGCTCAAAGGGGTTGACTAGGGATTGTCTTCCTTATAACTCCACTGTTTAGGATTCGAAACAACGCCTGTACATCGTCAGCAAGGTCTTTTCAAAAGCATACTGTAGAGATTATGGTATCATTTTTGTCATCCTCCCTCTAAAGGATTACAACTTTTAATCGAGAGTTTAATATCACAAAAAGGAAGCAAAATCATAGTTTAAATATAGTCAAAACAAATGGATTAATTCAATCCAAACATATGCAATTCATTAATGAAATAACAAAGTTTGATACAAAATAAATGTTCGAACAATAAAAAGAAATTACATTTTTAAAATTCAAATAAAATAGACGCTCTCAATCTTGGCCATGTTTTGGCATGGGAGAAGTGATCACGTTGGGGGGGTCTCAGGAGGGTCAAACTCAACTTCCTTAGCATCAATCAAACCTTGGATTTTAATCTTCAAAGCCCAGCATCCATTTGTGTCATGTCCGGTACTATTGGAATGATAGGCGCATCTCACATTAGGATTGTACCAAGGAGAGGAGGTGTTGGGATTCTAAGGAGGACCCTTCAATGTTATCAGTTATGCCTTCAATAGGTGTTGCAGTGCCTGGGACAATGGCATATTGATCTTAGTGAATTGTCTCCTAGGTTCATCAGGCCTACGCTGATTGCCTTATTGTTGATGTTGCGTTGGTGCGAGATTGGAGATTAGCATAGCTCCCACGGATTGGTTGCGGTTACCGCTAACACTACCGTTCTGGCCATAAAAGGAATTAGTTTCCTTCTTATCACTGAATATCTTCCTCGCAACACTTGAAGACCCAGCCACTGGAATCTTTCCACTTTTGATACCACCTTCGACATGTTCCCCAATTAGAATCAGTTCAGTAAAACCAGATGAGGACCTTCCAATCAGATGGTTAAAGAATGGACCTGTCAGAGTTCCTATGAACATATCAACCAGCTCCCTGTCGGACAGAGGAGGTTGAACTCTTCCATCTAAATCCCTCCACTTTTGTGCATACTCCTTGAACCTTTCTTTCGAGCCCATGGACATGTTTTGCAATTGCACACGAGTCGGCGCAAGGTCAACATTATATTGATACTGCTTGTAAAAAGCAGTAGCCAAGTCTTCCCACGTGTGAATGTTGGTTCCTTCCAATTGATATAACCATTCAAGTTGAGTGTCGGATAAGCTTTCTTGAAAGAAATGGACCCATAACTTCCTGTCAGCAGTATAGGGTTGGATTTTTCTAACATACGACCTTAGATGAAGTTTGGGACAAGAGACGCCATCATATTTACCAAATTCGTGGACCTTGAACTTGTGAGAGATGACCACCCCCGGGATCAGACCTAGTTCTCCAAAATCTAATCCAGGCACTTTCTGGATTTCTATAGCTTTGAGACGGTCTTCCAACTACTTGTACTTGTCATTTGCAGGAGGATATTGTTCATCGGAGTTGTCTTCATCTTCAGAATCCTGATTGTTTCTACCTTCAGGCTTGATGCTTCTACCATCCTCTTCTTGGTTATCATCTTCGTTAGAGGAAATATCATCCACTTGAAGCGGCTGAGTAGAAACTTTGAATCTTCTCCCCATATTGAGGATAACAGCCAACTTTTTAGTCTTCTTTTTCTTGGCGACGAGCACCATCAGATCTTTCTGCCCATGTGCCAGATTCATAATAGTCTCTTGAAATTGGGCGTGTTGAGCTTGGAGGTCCTTAACACTCTGTTCGAGAGCCATCTCATACTGAAATAAATAGTAAGTAGATAAGAAAACTTGTATTGGAAAACCTATTATGAAATGATGCATGATATGTAGATGCAATGTTTTCAAGGATCTCGCAAGGTAAACAAAGAAAATGTTAGAATTTGACTATAGCTTTGATTGAAGAACTTCGTATTGTTGAATGTCCTTCTATGAGAATCAAGCTCACCATGTCATGTGGGTCCCAGCCTTTGACTCAAGATAACATACTTTGGTCTTTGACAGCATTGGCTAGAGGAAAGTAAGTCCCCTTGCCCCTTGGTAGATGTTGGTTCATGATACTTTGGCGGCATTCGGTTAGAGGAAAATCAATCCTCCTGCTCCTTTCTAGGCATTTGGTTCATGATACTTTGGTGGCATTCGGTTAGAGGAAAATAAATCCTCATGCCCTTTGCTAGGCGTCTGGTTCATGATAACCTGTATCACAGGCCCTTGAGATCCTTGAAATGGTTAGTGAAAATGATATGGTATGATGTCATAATGTTGTGATGTCATGTTAGAACAATTAATCATACACAAACAAACACACAAGGCCTTAGGTTTAAGCTTGCATGGAGTTTGTAGGTAAGTAACCTATTGAAGTTTTAGTTGGCTCAACCTCTCCTAAAAGAAGTAATCTGGTTCTAGGAGCCTCAATATCATTGATCTTTCTCCCAAGCATTGTTTCAGCACAAGCATCTGATTTGCGACCGAATTATCCGAAGAATCTGATCTCAATGAGTGTAGCATCGAGTATGAACCAACTTCAATCTACACCAAATCCCGCTATCTCACTACTTTCTAATGGCTAAGTTGTGTCAACTAAGGTTCTACGGTCAGTTAGTGATTTATGACACCATCCGACAGCCCATCATTATCCTTGACTTAACTCAAGGGACAACGACACCAACCAATGTGTGACACTAACATATCCATCGCTTCAACCGTATCGGTATACACCATACAATTTTCACGATCTATTGCTACTTACCTAAAATGCCCCCTAATCTGGGTATATGATCTATACAACAAATAAACCCAAGCATATCCCGAAATATAAAGCATACAAGGCAAACAAGTAAAGCAATAAAGGTGATCTAGCTCTTAAGTTAACACCACTTTTAGTTATCCGCAGCAGAGTCTCCATTTCTATAATACGGTGAGATAACTGACTTTTGGTTTTGTGTTTTATCGCAAATGTTGCGGATAGCAAGAGTCGCCACCAACTTTTCTTTTATCCAATAAAGGAAAGGGTGAAAATAACAGGAAAGACCTTTGAGAATTTTCTGAGTAAGGGGGGTAGGTTATGAAAAGGGGAGGTGTTAGCACCCGTTTCATCCATAGTTATCTACAGGCTCTTAATCGCTAGCTCATTTTTGAAAATTCTTTATGAATGTGTAAGTTTGAAAATATTTTGAAAATGCCTAAGTTCGGCAACTTTATAATGATTCTCGTACCATTGAGAACGCATACAAAGTGTTTGTTTTGAAAATATTTCTGAAAAGTGTTTATGTGTAAAAATGTTTTAAAATGTTCGTGAGAAAGCGATTTAAGAACTATCTACCTACTCAAAAGTCTTGTGTTCTTTTCCTCCTCCTTTAGATAGTGTTATCCTACCATTAGCTAGTAGGAAGCCCTATCGTTGGATGTTTTGAGGGACAGGCGCGGGTCATCATAGAGTCATAAAGGAAACATATAGGGATACCTTTAGCATATAGAAGGGACTATCATCATGTAGTCGTAGGCAACATCGAGGGACAAGATCATTTACTGAAGGAAACATCGATGGGTCATTGAGGGACTATGATCTTTATGATGATTTTTAACTGAGGGTCTTCGCTGATGGTATCCCTAAGTTCGAGGGACATGACTATTTTTTATCTGAAGGCAACAAGGGAGGTTACCTTAGAGGTGTATGTGTGCATAGTGTGTTCAGTTCAGTTATATTATCTTGATTACTTAGGAGTTATCTACTGATTGATTTTAAATCTTGCCATACAAGCCTATTCACTAACAGTTATATATACAGGCATATAATTATAAGTGTAGAAAAATAAAGGTGCGGAAAGTAAAGCGCGAGAAAGTAAAGGCTTACAACTGTTACAGGGGCTTTGGTACAGTTACATAATTAGGAAAAAGTGCGAGAATATAAATCTAGGTTATTACATGTAAACTGCATGACCTATACAATTTCTCTAGGAATTTTAAATAGCAAAAAAATAAATAAGAGAAAATGTTAGAAAAGAAATGTTTTTTTATGGAGAATAATTTGATGTTAATTAAATAATCCAAACCTACTTGTTTCTAATTAATTTTAATAAAGAAAAATGTTAATTATATTTAATTAAAAAGATGTCAAAATTGATTATTGATAAAAAGATTCAAACAACAAAATCAAACCACTCAGATCCACTAATTTGGACCTTGTGAATCTGGTGGTGAGGTTAGTTTGGTCTAAAAGTGATCGAAACTATGGATCTGAAGCTTCATCGAAATGTTTCCCTAACAATGGTGTATTGTTGTTCCTGCATCAAATTTCAAAAAAAATGATGGTTCCAAACGGTTCCAAACATCATTAGAAACACACACACACACACACAGACATAGACACACACACACACACACACACACACACACACACACACATACACACACACACACACACACACACACACACACACACACATATATATATATATATATATATATGTTTGACATTGAATTAATTTATATATATATATATATATATATATATATATATATATATATATATATATATATATATATATATATATATATATATATATATATGCTTAGAATTAATTTATATAGCCGGGATGAAAAGTTTGAGATTGAATTCAAAGAAGAAAAACACGCAAACTGGTGGAGTTTGAAGCACGAGTTCCAGGCACCAAATGTTCTGGTTCTTGGGCTGAATGTGTTCCTAAGGACTTCAGGAAGAGGTTTAGACACTTCGTTTGGCTTGAGAGTGGCTGGATCGTGTGATATGAATTTTCACTTTTCTTGAGAATTTTGAGAGAATTTTAAACTGGTTCTTGAGACAGAAGCTTGTGTGTCCTTTGCACTTGAGTATTGCATGTATTTATAGAGGAATGAAATGGAACAAGAACAAGACAAGAATCTTGTACCATCATGTCACAATTCATTGCCAAAAAACACATTGAAATCCTTCCAAATTTGTTAAAAAAACATTCCAAACTTGAAGATTTTTGTTCCCAACATTTTTTCATGGTTTTGGCATGTTTGTCATGTGTTCTTAGGCCTCCATGTGATTTAAATAAAAAGCCCATGTGCCTTGGTCCAATGATTTTACATTTTATTTGATTTATTTGCATTTAAATGTAAAAATTCAAATAAAAGAATTAAAAATCATAAAAATATGTGAATGGATTTATAGGTCCTTTAACACATTGGAAACATGTTTGAACATCAAAAGTTAGGCCCACTAGTTCCAAATTTCAAGTTTGCTCACTTTGCATTTCATTCATTTTACCAAAAATTTTCCCAACTTGAAATGGCCATAACTCTCTCAATTTTTATCTTTTGAAGATGATCTTTGACTTTTTGAAAATCACTACATGTTTTCTTCAATTTCACTTTTGGTCATTTTTGCATTTGGAGACTTTATCTTGATGTAAGTTGCATTGACAAAAAGTGTCTTTTTGTTGACTTTTGAAATGACCTATAATGTATGGGCTCGTATCTCTCAAAAGAAGCACTTTTGGGATTTAAGCATACAAATACAAAGTTGTAGAGAATTGAATTTTCTTAAAAATGGGATTTTGTTGGGGAAAAGTGTATGAAGCATGTGAAAGTTATGCTTGGTCAAAGTTCAGTTGACTTCTCCTAAGGAGTCCCTAATTTGACAACTTTTGACTTTTGAAGATTTGAGGGCTTTCCTTGAGGAATCATGATCAACCCTTGATCAAATGATGAATATCACTTCAAAATATTGATGTTGTCAAAAAATCTTGAAGTTTTACTGTATGTTGACCATATTTGACTTTTTACCCAATATAATTGATTTGCAATCATATGAGCCATTGACTGAGAAAACTTGTGATGCAACACTTGAAACTTGACATGAACATTTTTGAAGACCTATGGATAACCATGGAAACAAATTTAGACCTCTAAATACCCATATTCCTTGATAAACTCAAAACCCTCGTTGTAGACCCATTGCTTAGGAGGAGGATTTGTCTGATCAATTCTTGAGTATCCTTGAGCATTTGAGAACCCTAGAAGAATGCCTTGAAGAAAATGGGAGGGAAAATTTTGGGGTGCAACAGGAGAGAAACAGCCAACCAAGGAATCACCTAATGAGAATTAAACTTAAAAGCGGATCACATTCCATCAAGGTAAGTGAGTTGAATTGGAAGGCTAAAGCAAAATTCTTCCACGAGGGATAACTCGGTGGTGAAATTGAAATGATATGCACTTTCTTCTTAAGGTTGACACTCTATTGGAGAGAGGGTAACATAACTCTACAAATAGGGTAATATGCCAACAAAATATTAATGAATGCAAATGAGCAATGAATTGTTAAATTCAAATATAAATGATGTCCGTATGAACGTATGAATGTTATCGTGTATATACTGACAACAAAGACACACATCACTGGGAATAACGAGACAAAACCAGCTTCGGTAAAGTCAACACTCGGCTAAATCACATCCAGGATTAAGATTCCATAAGAGAGTAAGCACCAACTGAGGAAACAAAGTCCTATTCACGGCTTAACTCCACTGGAAAGAAAAATGGATTGAAAACAATCATTGCATAATCTGATAGCAATAAACCAATACAGTTGTATGAGTATAACGTCTTCCTCCAGGCTCCACTGAAGAATATTATACATACTTCAATAGGGAAGACAATGCCTCATCGTCTAGACTTCCACGGGAGATTATAATATTGACTTCACTAGGGAAGCTGAAAACCATATCGTCGAGACTTCAACTGGGGATCTCGTGCTGACTTCAATGAGGAGGACAACATCACATCATCAAGGGGATCCCAAAATACATTCTTCAGTACCAAGAGTGATGATTACACAAACTTCTCTGAGGAGAAATTATGAAACCACGTGGGGATAACAACTTTCAGAGAGGAACATTATCTCGACTTTACTTGGAGATTTAAGAAGTCAAGAGTATAACAAGAAATAAAAATTATGGGGATTTTAAATCAAACCCAGCGCTTGGTGAGAGAAAACCCAAAAAGTTGACAATTGTTTCAACATTTCTTATAAAAGAAGTAATTACTTCAAAGAGTGATGCTTTGCAAATGATTCTACCTCAACTCACAAAGGGAGAAGTAATTTCTATCATATGAGCGAAGAACTCACTGGGGAATCTGGGATAGATGCTTCAGACCAAGGCAGCACCTAATGAGAATTAAACTTAAAAGGGGATCACATTCCATACAGGTAAGTGAGCTGCATAGGAAGGCTAAAGCAAAATTCTTCCACGAGGGATAACTCAGTTGTGAAATTGAAAGGATATGAACTTTCTTCTTAAGGTTGAGACTCTATTGGAGAGAGGGTAACATAACTCTGCAAATAGGGTAATATGCCAACAAAATATTAATGAATGCAAATGAGAAATGAATTGTTAAATTCAAATATGCATGACGTCCGTATGAACGTATGAATGTTATCGTGTATATACTGACAACAAAGACACACAACACTGGGAATAACCACACAAAACCAACTTGGGTAAATTCAACACTCGGCTAAATCACATCCAGGATTAAGATTACATAAGAGAGTAAGCACCAACTGAGGAAACAAAGTCCTATTCACGGCTTAACTCCACTGGAAAGAAAAATGGATTGAAAACAATCATTGCATAATATGATAGCAATAAACCAATACAGTTATAGGAGTATAACGTCTTCCTCCAGGCTTCACTGAAGAATATTATACATACTTCAATAGGGAAGACAATGCCTCATCGTCTAGACTTCCACGGGAGATTATAATACTGACTTCACTAGGGAAGCTGAAAACCACATCGTCGAGACTTCAACTGGGGATCTCATGCTGACTTCAATGAGGAAGACAACATCACATCATCAAGGGGAGCCCAAAATACATTCTTCAGTACCAAGAGTGATGATTACACAAACTTCTCTGGGGAGAAATCATGAAACCACGCGGGGATAACAACTTTTAGAGAGGAACATTATCTCGACTTTACTTGGAGATTTAAGAAGTCAAGAGTATAACAAGATATAAAAATTATGGGGATTTTAAATCAAACCCAGCGTTTGGCGGGAAAAAACCCAAAAAGTTGACAATTGTTTCAACATTTCTTAGAGAAGATACCTCCCTTGTCTAGTTACTTGGGAAGCACATAACAACAACAGTGATGCCATTACTGCAAAGAGCGATGCTTTGCAAATGATTCTATCTCAACTCACAAAGGGAGAAGTAATTTCTGTCATATGAGCGAAGACCTCACTGGGGAATCTGGGATAGAGGCTTCAGACCATGCAAAACCTGAAATCAAAATAATCAACTTGGAGAAAAACAAATGAACCAAGATTTTATTGGGGAAATATGGGATTACAGACCCAACATTGCTCCATATATCAATTGGTATGAAGTCTAACTACCCGAGGAAAGAAACAAAAGAGAATCATGCACATATTAGCTAGAGTGATCCAATGATATCTTTCGGGGAATCAAGATTTTAAAATTACAACAAGAAGTCAAAATTATGGGGATTTTAAATCAGACTCAACACTTGGTGAGAGAAAACCTAAAAAATTGATGGTCGTTTCAACATTCCTTAGGAAAGACACTTCCCCTGTCTAGCTACTTGGGGGCACACAACAACATCAATGTCATAACTGGAGAAAGTAATGCTCTGCATAAGATTCCACATAAATTATCCACACACAAAGTGAGAAAGAACTCAATCAAATGAGCAAAGGCTTCATAGTTTTTTTTTCAATTTTTGCTTGATCACCACTTGGCTGGGTGAAGAGTCACACTCAGCTGGCGAAATCTGCAACAAGGCCTAACTGGGGAATATGGGATTATAAACACAATACCATACCACTGCCTAGAGGAAACCCCCTAACTATTCAACAACTTTATAGGAAACAATGCATACATCTACAAGGCAGATCGCTAGAAATAGTCCTTTTTGAAGAAGATTCTCGGCTTGGGGGAGAGCATAGTAATTATCTTGACAAAAATCTGGAAATGCCCTTGGATACAATTTTGGTGTCCCAAGTTTACTGTGTTGATCAAGATAACTTTCACAACTTGCCCTTGGCCGTATGCTTTTAATATAATCTGCTTGAGAAGAAGACTTCTAGAGATTTATCGAATCTCGACGTAATTTCCCTAGATTGGCCGAATGTTGCATCCTCTTTGCTTAACAACTTCTTCTCGGTGATATGCCATTTGCTGATACTACAATGTAAACTTCCATGATATCAAATAGTTGTTTTATAAGCAGAAAATGTTTATTCTAAGAATGAAAATTCTAATGCAACAATTATGTAAGTCTTTAAGATTTTATTTGAAAAGGTGTCGCAAAACCCCGTGAGTGAAACACTAATCAGGATGAGACATTGAATGATTTATTTGTATAAAAGGTAACAAATTAATTATAGCAAAACTCATGGGAGTTAGTAAATGCCATCTTGTTGAAGTATGCTTTCGAAATAAACCATATTTCAATTAGGACTTTTGAGTGTTGTAACGTGACCTGGGTCACAGTTTTAGAAAAAAGGTTTTAATGCTCAAAATAATTGGTGCCCACCCATTCTCCATGATGTTCTCCTGTCCTATATTCAGTTAATTTGATATGAGCACTCATCTCTCAAGAGGAATTTATGATGGTTGAGGAACCAATTAGGTTTCTTTGGACACGACAGTCACTCACTTTTTGCTTCTTTTGTGCTTCTTGTCACACGACTATGTTCTTTGTTGAGGATTTTATATTGTAGTCCCTTTTAGCCTTTCAGGCTTTCCATTTATTCATTGATTTCCCTAAATTTTGTCGGGACAAATTCCTTTTGAATTTGACTCTGAAGTCCAGAGGGGTGCCCTGACTTTTGCCTAAGCGACTTGTTTTTTCAAGTTCCGACTTAGCGGGAATTTTTGTCTCTTTATTTTTCATCATTTTTTATTAATGTTACCTTTTCTTTCCTTTTGAACATGTCGCGTGACTTCGAGTCATTTTTGACTTGTCGGAAGAATTGTGACTGCCCTATTTCTGGGTAGATAAAGGATAACCATTGTTATATCGTCATCTGTTGTTCTCCTAATGTGCGAGAGATACCCATTGAGATATCTTCTTATTTTGATGCACACTAATGATATGCGAAGATTTAACATTGCGGTTTTGAATTTCCTCGACCTCTTGAAAGATAACCATTGTTGTATCCTTAGATGCGTAGTCCATATGAGTTATGAATGCTCAATCAAATTAACTGAGCACTACCCTGCCCCGAGTTTAAAAATAAAGGTTTTTTATGAACAGAAAAGAAACTCCTACTTCAAAGCTCAAAAGGGTTAGTGAGGGTTTCACTGACTTATATCTCCAGTGTTTGATGATTTGAAACAATGCATGTACATCGTCTACAGGGTTTTACCCAAAATAATACCACCATAAATTTTGTGATTTAATATCATCATCCTCTCTCCAATCTCTGCATAGGAAAGAGAGTGGGAAACAAGTTGGTATCATAAAGCAATTTAAAATTAAAAACAAATATGAGTGAAACGAATGAATTTCTTCAAGACAAACATACTCGTTGTATTAAGATTAAACATTCAAATGCAAACAAGTTCTTACATGAAAACACTGCAATGATAAATAAGAAGAATTACAAATGAGAAAGTAGTAAAAATGCTAATAAACTAAGAAGACACTCTTATTTGGACTTGCATTAAATGAAACATTTCCCCAAACTTTGGAATTACCAATAACAAAGATTCATTCATGCTTTGCTAACGAATTGTTTTGAACATTAGGGCCAATGTCCTTAAATGAAAAGATACCACTTTGGACCAACCTATGAACTTCGACCTTCAAAGAAAAGAAATATTCTAAATCATGCCCAAGAGAATTCTGATGAAAGGCACGGGAAGCGTCATCCTTATATCCTCTTGGCAGTTTTTCAGGAACAACTGGTCGAGCTCGAGTTTGGACCAGATTCTTCTTCAACAAAGAAGGATATAACTCTGTGTATGTCATGGGAATTGGATCAAATCTCATTTTCCTATGATGACCTTGGCCTTTACTACCTTGTTGAGGTGCCCTCCGATATGCAACAGCAATCAGAGCCATATTAACAATTGGAGTCACAGAAGAAACTTGTTGATCCCTATTATGGGATCTCCCTTTCCTACCACAAAGTATAGAGTATGAGTATTACTCTTTATTTTTGGAAGAACTATCACCATACTTCTTAGCACTAATTGACGAGTCCCTATCTTTAAATAAGCATCCTTCACGGATAACTTCCTCTAAACGGACTCCCATGCTTACCATTTTGGCAAAATCAGTGGGAGCACTTGCAACCATCTTCTCATGGTAGAAGGAATTGAGAGTTTTTAGGAAGATCTTTATCATTTCTTTCTCTTCTATTGGAGGGATCACCTGGGAAGCTACCTCGCGCCAACATTGCGCATATTCTTTAAACGACTCCTTATCTTTCAGAACCATCGCTCTCAATTGGTCATGGTCAGGTGCCATAAATATATTATACTTATATTGCTTAATGAAAGCTTCACATAGATGATTGAAGGTGCGGATATTGTACTGTCCAAACCCATATACCACTTGAAGGCAGAATCGATTAAACTATCTTGGAAGAAATGAATGAGCAAGCATTGATCATCAGTATGGATGGACATCTTTCTGATATACATCATTAGGTGGTCATAAGCACAAGAGTTGCCCTTGTACCTCTCAAATTCCGGCACTTTAAACTTCACTGGCACTTTTATGTTAGGAACTAAACAGAGTTTACTGACGTTCTGTCCGAATAATTCATTTCCTCGAAGGGCCTTCATTTCCATCTGCATCTCATTGAACTGATTCTGAAAATCATCCAACCGGTCATAGAAACCGACACTTTCACTTGGTGGAGAAACAAGATGATAAACTTCATCACTACCAAATGGCATAGCATTCACCGAAGGAGGTGCATTATAATGGATCTCATTTCTAGCCACAGGAGTAATATGCACCACAAGAGGTGCGGGAGTAGCAGAAGGTTGAGCAACTGGAGAAACCTGAGCATCAAGATTGCAACCCACTGGAATGAAATTTTCAAGCATTCCCTACAGATAACCATAAGCATACGGTTCTGAGCAACAGTAACTGGAGTAACGTTTCCCTAACAATGGTGTATTGTTGTTCCTACATCAAATTTCAAAAAAATGATGGTTCCAAACGGTTCCAGACATCATTAGAAACAAACACACACACACACACACACACACACACACACACACACACACACACACACACAGATATATATATATATATATATATATATATATATATATATATATATATATATATATATATATATATATATATATATATGCTTAGAATTAATTTATATAGTCTGGATGAAAAGTTTGAGATTGAATTCAAAGAAGAAAAAAATGCAAATTGGTGGAGTTTGAAGCACGAGTTCCAGGAACCAAATATTCTGGTTCTTGGGCTGAATGTGTTCTTGAGGACTTCAGGAAGAGGTTTGGACACTTCGTTTGGCTTGAGAGTGGCTGGATCGTGTGATATGAATTTTAACTTTTCTTGAGAATTTTGAGAGAATTTTAAATCGGTTCTTAAGACAGCAGCTTGTGTGTCCTTTGCACTTGAGTATTGCATGTATTTATAGAGGAATGAAATGGAACAAGAACAAGACAAGAATCTTGTACCATCATGTCACAATTCATTGCCAAAAAACACATTGAAATCCTTCCAAAGTTGTTAAAAAAACATTCCAAACTTGAAGATTTTTGTTCCTAACATTTTTTCACGGTTTTGGCATGTTTGTCATGTGTTCTTGGGCCTCCATGTGATTGAAATCAAAAGCCCATGTGCCTTGGTCCAATGATTTTACATTTTATTTGATTTATTTGCATTTAAATGTAAAAATTAAAATAAAAGAAATAAAAATCATAAAAATATGTGAATGGATTTATAGGTCCTTTAACACATTGGAAACATGTTTGAACATCAAAAGTTAGGCCCACTAGTTCAAAATTTCAAGTTTGCTCACTTTGTATTTCATGCATTTTACTGAAATTTCCCAACTTGAAATGGTCATAACTCTCTCAATTTTCATCTTTTGAAGATGATCTTTGACTTTTTGAAAATCACTACATGTTTCACTTTTGGTCATTTTTGCATTTGGAGACTTTATCTTGATGTAAGTTGCCTTGACAAAAAGTGTCTTTTTGTTAACTTTTGAAATGACCTATAATGTATGGGCTCATATCTCTCAAAAGAAGCACTTTTTTGGATTTGAGCATACAGATACAAAGTTGTAGAGAATTGAATTTTCTTAAAAATGGGATTTGGTTGGGGAAAAGTTGATGAAGCATGTGAAAGTTATGCTTGGTCAAAGTTCAATTGACTTCTCCTAAGGAGACCCTAATTTGACAACTTTTGACTTTTGAAGATTTGAGGGATTTCCTTGAAGAATCATGATCAACCCTTGATCAAATGATGAATATCACTTCAAAATATTGATGATGTCCAAAAATCTTGAAGTTTGATTGTATGTTGACCATAGTTGACTTTTTACCCAATACAATTGATTTGCAATCATATGAGCCATTGACTGAGAAAACATGTGATGCAAGACTTGAAACTTGACATGAACATTGTTGAAGACCTATGGATAACTTTGGAAACAAATTGAGACCTTTAAAACCCCATATTCCTTGAGAAATTCAAAACCCTGGTTGTAGACCCATTGCTTAGGAGGAGGATTTGTCTGATCAATTCTTGAGTATCCTTGAGCATTTGAGAACCCTAGAAGAATGTCTTGAAGAAAATGGGAGGGAAAATTTTAGGGTGCAACAGGAGAGAAACAACTAACCAAGGCAGCACCTAATGAGAATTAAACTTAAAAGGGGATCAGATTCCATCCAGGTAAGTGAGCTGAGTAGGAAGGCTAAAGCAAAATTCTTCCACGAGGGATAACTCAGTGGTGAAATTGAAAGGATATGCACTTTCTTCTTATGGTTGACACTCTATTGGAGAGAGGGTAACATAACTCTGCAAATAGGGTAATATTTCAACAAAATATTAATGAATGCAAATGAGCAATGAATTGTTAAATTCAACTATGCATGATGTATGTATGAACATATGAATGTTATCATGTATATACTGACAACACAGACACACAACACTGGGAATAGCCAGAAAAAACCAGCTTGGGTGAAGTTAACACTCGGCTAAATCACATCCAGAATTAAGATTCCATAAGGGAGTAAGCACCAACTGAGGAAACAAAGTCCTATTCACGGCTTAACTCTATTGGAATGAAAAATGGAATGAAAACAATCAAAGCATAATCTGATAGCAATAAACCAATACAGTTGTAGGAGTATAACATCTTCCTCCAGGCTTCACTGAGGAATATTATACAGACTTCAATAGGGAAGACAATGCCTCATCGTCTAGACTTCCACGAGAGATTATAATACTGACTTCACTAGGGAAGCTGAAAACCACATCGTCGAGACTTCAACTGCGGATCTCGTGCTGACTTCAATGAGGAGGACAACATCACATCATCAAGGGGAGCCCAAAATACATTCTTCAGTACCAAGAGTGATGATTACACAAACTTCTCTGGGGAGAAATCATGAAACCACGTGGGGATAACAGCTTTCAGAGAGGAACATTATCTCGACTTTACTTGGAGATTTAAGAAGTCAAGAGTATAACAAGAAATAAAAATTATGGGGATTTTAAATCAAACCCAGCGCTTGGCGGGAGAAAACCCAAAAAGTTGACAATTGTTTCAACATTTCTTAGAAAAGATACCTCCCTTGTCTAGTGTTGTACCCCAAAATTTGCCCTCGCATTTTTCCTCAAGAAAATCACAACTTCAGGCTTTTCCTGATTTTTCAGATTGGCTCAAGAATCGGTCAAACAGACTTTTCTTGTCAGTTAGACAAAATTAGGGTTTCCATTGATTTTCATGGCTCTGGAACAATTCAAACAGTTGGCTTAGGGTTTTGGTTGATTTTGGCTCAACTTCGATCAGGCGAACGCTTCTTTGGTATTTAATCAGGAATTAGGGTTGTTCATGCGCGGTTCTTCAGAAAGATTTAATTCTACGATGCTTTGCAAGTTATTCCGAGATTTGGTTTGAATTCGCATTGTTTGACTTAATCAGTAAAAGAATGCATTTGGATTGAATTCACGTTTGTTTGACTGAACCAGTAAAAGGATACATTCAATTTGAATTTGCAGAGTTTGGTAAAAATCAGTAAAAAGGGGAATGCGTCTGATCAGTTGT
This sequence comes from Vicia faba, assembly GCA_948472305.1. NCBI lineage: Eukaryota > Viridiplantae > Streptophyta > Magnoliopsida > Fabales > Fabaceae > Vicia > Vicia faba. The sequence continues at coordinate 1,167,705,979 of OX451738.1, forward strand.
TGTGATTAACTGTTGTTTTGCTTTGGATGTTGGAAATGCCAGGTTTAACTGATCAAATACTAAAGCATTGTTTATTTAAATTATTTATTATTCTAAGATTAAATGATTGAAATTTATTTTCAATTATTATAATTAAAGAATTATAAATAATAAATAAACAATTGGAGAAGAAAAGAATTAATTGAATAAAAGGACTTTTTATTTATCTTTAAATTATTTGTATAATTGTTTTTGTTTACAAAATGTTTACAATAATAATATTACATTTATTTAAATTTAAATAAAAACTATCCTAAATATTTTTCTAATCTTCAATTCTTCATCTGCTATCCCATTGCTCCAGTGCTCCATAGAATTTTATCTGCAAAAACAAATAAGAGAAGAAAAGTCAATAGCAGATAAATAAATAAATAAAGAGACAGATAAAAAAGTTTCATCATTAAAGGCAACTGACTGGGATCAGTTAGCCCTCTTTGCAAATCACGGGATTTCTCCCGGTTCACAAAGAGGGATGAATATTTGCTTGCTAAACTTTGAATGCACAAATATAAAGAATGCACAAGTCAAAATTGTCAAATTGCATAGTTCAAAAGCAAACAACATGTACAACTAAAAGTCCAAACTCAAACTTTCTGCCAAAAGTACAAGTTACTGTCACAAGGCTACTCAAAGCTATCAAAAAAGAAGATTTGGAAAGATATCAAGAAGCACAAAATCTGGAAGATATGAAAAGATATGCAGTGAAACATGTAATGCAAGCAAGCTCTTATATCATCATTTCCCAGTGCTGCCCTTTCAGCTTTAAGTACAAAGCATAAACATTATTTTAATGCTAAAACTGTACTGAAGAGAGAGAGAAGAGAAAAAGAAGTGCAGGTTTTGCAGGCTTAGGATTTAGGCATGAAGTAAAATATAAAAAAACAAAACTGATATAACACAGCAAGAGGAAGAGAAAAAAAAGAGAACACAAACTGTATCACAAAAAGGGAAGACCTGCATAAGCCTTTGCCAAAAAGACAGCATAAACCCTCATACCCTGTCAAACCTGCTAAAAGCAAACCTTCAGCCAAATATCAGTAAGGCCATAACCAAAGCCTCACCAAGATCCAAACCACATCCAAGGCCAAGACCTGTACCAGTCACCAAACCTCCAAAACAACTGATATAGCCACAAACCTGCTGAAGCCTCTTACATCCTGCACAAAGCTGTGATAGCCAAAAGCCTAAACAAATTTGTAAGCTCTCAAACCATCACCAACCCTGTACCATCCTGCATAAAACCTGTTCAAGCCTTACCAAAGCCTTGGTTCAAAAACCTGTAATGGCCTAAAAACCCAAAACCAGTAAACTCACCTAAGCATTAAACCTGCCTAAGCATAAACCAACAAACAATACCAACCTGTCAAACTGGTACAAACATATAAACTGCAACATAAACAACCAAAGCCAGTTCACCACAACCCAACCTGTAATGGCCTAAAAAGCCAAAAACATTTCAAAAGCCACAACATGTAAACCTTTCAAACCAGATCCATCCAAACCTTTGTCTAAATAAGTCAAAAACCACGAGCCCTCAGAATTTCTTCATCATTGGGCTATCAAACACAACATTCAAGCATTTATCTCAAGCATACAAAGGCGACCAAGAGAAGATGAGGTAACAACTCAGTAAAACAACATATCAGAAGCATACATTCAGGGCCCCTCAGAACTCAGGGAGCTCATCATTGGGCTAGAAAACCAAACACAAGGCATCAAGCAAGGCATCAATCTCAGCATATTCAAGCATACAGGAAAGGCAACGAGGCAACGAAGAAGAAAGAAGTGAAATCAACAAAAAGGTTTTCAGTTTTATTCATCATCAAACCAAAAGTAAGACACAAAATACCAGGAGTCCAGCCAAAGCCCAGCATCACGCGTCTCATCCCCTCGCCTTGGCCTCCGGAGCGCCTCCGACCCCATCTCTTCCTCCGTCTCCAAAAGGTAACGTTTTTGTTTCTCTATCCTTCCACAGTCTCCATGACAATAATAACAAAGCTTAAGGTCAAAGTTCAAAACGAAATAAGCATGCAAATCGTTAAAAAGTATAAAACATCAAAGTCAAACCTTGCTTCGTAAGACCACTGGGCTCGAACTATGGACGAAATAGAGATTAGGTGATGGTGCTGGTGGCTCTAGGCGGGGAATCGCGTCTCAGTGACCTTGCCATGGCAAAGAGAAGACGGAGAAGACGAAGTAACCACAAGCGGCGCCGCTCTCAGACACATAAACCCTAAGTCCTCTTCTGAAAACAAAATATGAGAACCCTAAGAAAAAAACATTGTTTGCATGTTGGGCCTTGCCCGTTTCAACAACACTAAGCCCAAGCGTTCCAAGTTCACACCCCCCTGCTCTCTTCATTTTCTCTATTTTTGGCCTTGCCCTGTCCAGCATAACCTCCCAAAGGCCCATTCAAAAAACTTAACCTTTTTTTTATTTATAAAACAGATTTTATTTTTGTTAATAAATTAACATAAATTTTTTACATCAAACTTTTTTATAACATAATTTTGAACACAATACATTTTTTTCCTCTAACTTAAAATATTTTTTATTTGTACATTAATATCTTAATACATAAAATACATAAAAATACATTTTTTAATATACATAATTTAATTAGAATTTAAAACATTTAATTAAAATATTCTTTTTGTACATAAATACATAGTTACATAATTTTTCTTTTAAGATAAATATTTTCCTTTTTTCAAGATATCATTTTGTACATAATCAATAAAATACATTTTTCTAACATACATAATTTAAATTCTTAATATTTAATTAAAATATTCTTGTATATATTAAACACAAAATATAAAGATACAAATTTATATCAAATATAAAATGACAATTTTCAAACTTAGAACATTTTCTTTTCTTAAACTTTATTTTTGTTCATATTAAAGAAATATACAAGATTGCAAAGATTAAATAAATAAACATTTAATTCTTTTCATTTAAGTTAAAACATTACTTAATAATACACATTTAAAATCACATCTTAACTTGTAAATAAATTACATACATGAACATATACACTTACACAATATACAATACATTTCACATTATACACTTGATACACATACAATTACTATTCTTGTACATTGATATACATTGTTTACACTTTTATCGCAATTCGATTTGGTTGTAAATTATTGGACACTACATTCCTAAAGTCTCATCCCCATTTGTGAATTTGTACCCCCACTCCCGGATACTATTTGTAATAGCGTAGACTTTAAATTCTTGCAATTTACCGCATTCAATTATACCATGGTTAGACCTAGGGTTTGCATGTACATAAAATCAAACGCTAGATAACCTAATACAAGACAAATACATGAAATCAATACACAAATCACACTTGCACCCCCCAGGGTAATCCCACATGTTGCCTTCCAAAATGGGCCATGCTTGCACGTCGAGTTTCTTTGGCAAAACAAATTCAAATGATCATAAGTCCCTCGATGACGCTTTCGAAAGTTGCCTAAATAGAATGATCATAGTCCCTTCAAAGCAAATTGCCAAAGACATTTGGCACCATTGCATTCATGGTCCATACGATGACCCGCGCCCGTCCCGTTAAACATCCTAAACGCAAGATTGCCCACCAAATTCAATGGTGGAACAAAATTGTTAAAAAGGGTTAAAAACATAGAGAAAACCTTTGAGTACAATAGGGGTATACAAAACTCTTAGTTACTTGAGATCAACTTGCAAAAACACTTTCCTTCTTTTCAAAACCACACTTCACAAACACTTTCAAAACAAACTCTCAAAAACATTTGAAACATCTTTTCGAAAAGATCCACACTTTTGTAAAACACTCAAACACGAGTTGAATACATTGGTTGCCTAAAACAAGGCATCTCTTCAAAAACATTTTCAAAACACACACACACCACAATTTCAAAGCAATCGAAAATCAAGGCAAGTGATCTAAAAACCAAGTAACTAAGAGCCCATGGATAACCATGGATGAAAAGGGTGCTAATACCTTCCCTTTTCATAATCTACCCCCCGAACCCACGAAATATCTCAAAAGGTTTTTGCTGTGCTTTTTTAACCTGTCCTTTAGGATAAAATAAAAATTCGGTGGCGACTCTTGCTCAACCGAACAAGTTCAAAAACAAACGCAAACCTCAAGTCAGTTCTCCCACCGTATCACAGAACTGGCGACTCTGTTGGGGATAAACTTAAAAGTGGGGTTACCTTAGGGTTTAGATCACCTTTACTTTCTTGCTTTGATTGACTTGATTGCTTTATCTTTTGGGTTCTTGTTTGGGTTGGTTGTAAATCCTACACCCGGATTTGGGGCACCTTTTTAGGTAAATAGCAAAAAAACTGCGAGGGAACTGTGTGGGGTATACCGACATGGTTGAAGCAGTAAGCTATGTTAGTGTGACATATTTGTGAGTACCGGTAACCCTTGAGTTCAATCAAGGAGAGTACGGGGCCGCTGAGTGATGTCGTGAAGAACTAACGAACTCTTAGAACCTTAATTGACCATCTTAGCCTTTTTTAGGGGTAGTGAGATGACCGACTTTGGTGCAGTCCGAAGTCGGTAGATACTCGATGCTACACTCATTTGAGGGTTGTTTTCTTGGAATATTTTGGTCGCCATTAAGTGGATAAACCGATACGATGAACACAGAAAACGATCCAATGATATTGAGCTCCTTAGAACCCAGTTTCTATTTTAGGACAGGATGAGCCAACTAACTTCAAGAGGGTACTTACCTAAACCCCATGCAAGCCTAAACCTAAGGACTTGTTTGCTTTGTGTGAATATGATTACATGTATATACACTAACTTGCTTTTTTGCATACATGTACATAACATCATGACATCATACCATAACATTTTCAATAACCATTTCAAGGATCTCGAGGGTTCTTTTGATGCAGGGTTACGTTGAACCAGGTGTCTACCAAGGGGCAAGAGGTTTCTCCTTTAAACAAATGCCATCAAAGTTCAAGTACAACAACTTGAATCGGTGGCTATGACCCACTCGACATGGTGAGCTCGATTCTTATGGAAAGACATCCACCAGTGCAAAGTTCCCCAATCAAAGATCAAGTGCATCAACTTGAATCAGTGGCGATGACCCACCTGACATGGTGAGATTGATTCTAGTGGAAAGACATCCACCGGTGCAAAGTTCTCCAATCCAAGAGCAAAGTTCAACCTCTAACATTTTTCTTGTGTTTATCCCAAGAGATCCTTGAAAGCATGCATCCACATATCATGCATTGCATCTTGACGATCTTTCCTTTTTCAGGTTTCCTTACTCTCCTGCTGTTTATTTCAATAAGAGATGGCTCTAGAAAGGTCTGTCAAAGACATCCAAGACCAGACTGCTCAGCTGCAGGAAATGTTCCTGAACTTGTCTCTGGGGCAAGAAGAAATGAAAGCTCTCCTCACAAAGGGCTTGGAGAATTCAAACAATGCCAGGAGTGATTAGCTTGCGGAGCTGCAGTTTGATCTGACAACATTGAGGACCCAAATGATGGGGCAGTTAGTGGGCCAGATGGCTCTCATCCAAGACCTATCTCAAAGACAAGAGGAACTCAGAGTTCTTGTCCGCCAACTGCTTCCAAACAACCAATTGGGGCAAACATCTGAGGTTGAAGAGCAAGTCACCGCTCATCCTCCATCCACTCAAGAAGACAAGGGGAAGACTCCTTCGCTTGCTTCAGGGTCACAAGCCCATCAACAACCTCACCAGCGTCAATGGGGTAATCGGCGTAAGCAAGAAACGTCGGGAAGACAGTTCACGGAGACTGAAATACCATCATTCTTCATACTGAAGCGCCTGTTGGAGGTCAAGCTGCTTACCTTAAGGGATCCTCCTCAGAAGCTCAATACCTCCTCTCCTAACTATCGTCCCGACGCATTTTGTGTTTACCACTCCTACAGCCTGGGACACGACACCAACGACTGTTGGGCCTTGAAGAACAAGATCCAAGATCTGATCGACATTAGAGTGCTGGAATTCATGCCAGACGGCGAGATGAAAATCTTCCGTTAAGAGGTTCTCCGCCTGAAGTGACGAAGCTCAAACTGAGAGACTTTTGCTTCATTTGAATTTTCAAAGTTGTAATTTCTTTTGTTGTCAAACAATTATCTGTTGATGTTAAACTCTATTTTCATTAATGCATTGCATATGTTTGTCTTGAATTCATCCATTCGTTTCACTACTCTTATGCTTTTCTTTATGACATCTGACTCTTGATAAAAAGCTGCAAGCCTTTAGAGGGAGGATGACGAAACAATACCATGATCTTATACAGTATGCTTTTGAACAGACCTTGCTAATGATATACAGGCATTTCTTTCAAATCCCAAACACTAGAGTTATAAGGAAGATAATCCCTAGTCAACCCCTTCGAGCCAAAGAAGTAGGAGTTTTCTGTTCTAAACAATCAAAACCTTTGATATAAACCTGGGGCAGGGTAGTATCTCAGTTAATTCAAAGAAAATGCGCATTGAAGTCGCAAACTCTCAGTTCGTAATACAACGAACGACGTCAAAGAAAGAGAAAAGCATTCCTTTGGAATCAAAAGACAAGGGTGGTTCCCTATCGCATAGACAGTCAATCTCTCAAAAGAGAAAAGCCCACCAAGCTAAAACCTGTAAAGGAGGCTTAAGAAAGCTGGGGTATCCCGCTGACTGTAATCTCGAAAAATGGGAACAGTCAGGCAAAAGTTAGGGATAACAAATCAAAATCAAAATAGTGAGGTCATTACAAAATCCTCATTAACATAAAAAATGTTGAAAAAGGAGATGATGACTGTCTCCCCAAATTCAACTGGTGAACCATCGCCCAAAAGTCGTTCCAAACTCAAGACAGGGTGTGACGCACAATTAACTGAGCTTAGGTATGAAGAACGTCACGAAGAGCGGGTGGGTACAAATATACTTTGAGCCTTTATCCTTTGTTTCTTAAACCGTGAACCAAGCCACGTTACAACCCTTCAAAAGTCCTAATTGAAGCATGGGTTAGTTCGAAAGCATGCTGTTACAAAAAGGTATCCTGACTCCTGTAAGGCTTTGCTCTAAATCTTGTGTTGACTTGTCTTATGAAAAGTTTTCTGCTAAAAATGCATTTTTCAAAACTTCGAGACAAACAAAAACTTTGCATTGCTTGAATATCACTGTCTGCATTTGGCTTTTTGTTTGACAGCGAAGAATTTCATACAGCGAATGTTCGGAGAAACGAAAACTCTCTCAGTGAGCAAAATCACTTCAAAAGGATAGCACTTCCATTACAAATCTCCTATCAACAAGGGGAATGACATGTCACCATCCAGTTAACCTGGGGCAGTTCAGTCAAGGTCCAACAGATCTTCCAAAATTCAGTTAGCCTGGGGCAGTCCAGTCAAGGTTCAACAGATCTTTCAAAGTTCAGTTAACCTGGGGCAGTCCAGTCAAGATTTCAAGAAATCTCTCAATTCGCAGATTAATCTGATTCAAGACTCATCATCACTTGGGGCATTCGAATGTCAAAAGTGTTCAATCATTCCTTCACCACTTGCTGGAATTTACAACCACCAGCAGATCAACTATCACATTTCTAGACTCGATTCCTGTATCTAGCCAGGGCACGTCTGAAGAGTTTGAAGATTCGATTCCTGTATCCAGCCAGGGCATATCTGTTGACGACTATTTCCAGACTCGATTCCTGTATCTAGCCAGGGCACGTCTGAGGAGTTTGAAGATTCGATTCCTGTATCCAGCCAGGGCATATCTGTTGACGACTATTTCCAGACTCGATTCCTGTATCTAGCCAGGGCACGTCTGAAGAGTTTGAAGATTCGATTCCTGTATCCAGCCAGGGCATATCTGTTGACGACTATTTCCAGACTCGATTCCTGTATCTAGCTAGGGCACGTCTGAAGAGTTTGAAGATTCGATTCCTGTATCCAGCCAGGGCATATCTGTTGACGACTATTTCCAGACTCGATTCCTGTATCTAGCTAGGGCACGTCTGAAGAGTTTGAAGATTCGATTCTCGTATCCATCCAGGGCATATCTGTTAACGACTATTTCTAGACTCGATTCCTGTATCTAGCCAGGGCACGTCTGAAGAGTTTGAAGATTCGATTCATGTATCCAGCCAGGGCATATCTGTTGACGACTATTTCCAGACTCGACTCTTGTATCTATCCAGGGCACGTCTGAAGAGTTTGAAGATTCGATTCCTGTATCCAGCCAGGGCATATCTGTTGACGACTATTTCCAGACTCGATTCCTGTATCTAGCCAGGGCACGTCTGAAGAGTTTGAAGATTCGATTCCTGTATCCAGCCAGGGCATATCTGTTGACGACTATTTCCAGACTCAATTCCTGTATCTAGCCAGGGCACGTATGAAGAGTTTGAAGATTCGATTCTCGTATCCAGCCAGGGCATATCTGTTGACGACTATTTCCATACTCGATTCCTGTATCTAGCCAGGGAACGTCTGAAGAGTTTGAAGATTCGATTCCTGTATCCAGCCAGGGCATATCTGTTGACGACTATTTCCAGACTCGACTCCTGTATCTAGCCAGGGCACGTCTGAAGAGTTTGAAGATTCGATTCCTGTATCCAGCCAGGGCATATCTGTTGACGACTATTTCCAGACTCGATTCCTGTATCTAGCCAGGGAACGTCTGAAGAGTTTGAAGATTCGATTCCTGTATCCAGCCAGGGCATATCTGTTGACGACTATTTCCAGACTCGATTCCTGTATCTAGCCAGGGCACGTCTGAAGAGTTTGAAGATTCGATTCCCGTATCCAGCCAGGGCATATCTGTTAACGACTATTTCTAGACTCGATTCCTGTATCTAGCCAGGGCACGTCTGAAGAGTTTGAAGATTCGATTCCTGTATCCAGACAGGGTATATCTGTTGACGACTATTTCCAGATTCGATTCCTGTATCCAGCCAGGGCATATCTGTTGACGACTATTTCCAGACTCGATTCCTGTATCTAGCCAGGGCACGTCTGAAGAGTTCTAGATCAACACCTGTAACAAGCCAGGAAAATATCTGTGAACGACCGATTGTAGACCAACACCTGTCAAAAGCCAGGAAATTATCTACATCACCACTTGGGGCATTCGAATGTCAAAAGTGTTCAAAACCCGATGCAGTTTTACACGGACTCATCATCAGGAAATCCTACACAGATCTTCTCAAAACAGGAAGTCCCCAGTAGTTTTGCATACAACCCAAGCTTCTGATTTCCCCAATAGTGGTCCCAAGACTTCTCATTTTTCAACAATCAAGAGATTCTTGCCCTCCACAGCAGCTGCCAAAGAATTATTCTCCCCGACAGCAGTCAAGATTCTTTTATCTTTAGCCATCCAGGATTCATTTATCCTCAGCAAGATAGCTTATCAGCTTACATGAGCATTCATCACATTCATGTCATAAACATTGACGTCACATACATTGCATCATGCATCATAACATTGCATACAATTAACCCTTTACCTTTTCAGGCAAGATTAGTCGACAGACAAAGATCATCTTCCGAGATTCATCCAGAAATAGTTCAGATGTGACCCGGACACGGCGACATTCTGATACTTATTCCAGATTCACTCAGATGCAGTTTTACACGGACGCATCATCAGGAAACCCTACACCGGTTCCTCTTCCACTTCAAGACTTCTGAAAACAGTTCACGGGTTCTCCAGTAACGGATGTTAACCTATTACTTGTTCAGATTCTTCTCAAGACTTCTGAAAACAGTTTACGGATTCTTCCCAACAACGGATGTTAATCTATCGCTTGTTCAGATGCAACTTTTGAAAACAGTTTACGGACGCTTCCCAACAACAGATGCTGCTCTATTGCTTATTCAACTTCAAGACTTCTGAAAACAGTTCACGGGTTCTCCAGTAACGGATGTTAACCTATCGCTTGTTCAGATTCTTCTCAAGACTTTTGAAAACAGTTTAAGGATTCTTCCCAACAACGGATGTTAATCTATCGCTTGTTCAGATGGAACTTTTGAAAACAGTTTACGGATTCTTCCCAACAACGGATGTTAATCTATTGCTTATTCAATCTCAACTCCTGAAAACAGTTCACGGATTCTCCAGATACGGATGTCAATCTATTGTTTGTTCGGACCCCCAGTTCAGAGATATTCCAAAACATGGATGCCTTTCTGATACTCGTCCACTCACCATTGACATACAGTTCAACATTTCCAAATGGAATCTTTAAGCCCATTTCCAGATGGCATCTTTAAGCCCATCCTCCAACAAACATTTCCAAATGGCATCTTTAAGCCCATTCTTAGATGGCATCTTTAAGCCCATTCTCAGATGGCATCTCTAAGCCCATCCCCCGATAAGATTCTATCGCATCAGATGGCATCTTTAAGCCCATCACCAAATGGCATCTTTAAGCCCATTCCCTCTACCATCACATCACCGAGTGCAAATTTTAGGGCACTCTAGTGTCCAATCTTCTTTTACCTTCGAGTCGCGAAAGGCAAACTTGCCAATCTAACTCTTCAGGTTCAAGAAGATTGAACAGGGGCAACTGTTGTACCCCAAAATTTTCCCTCGCATTTTTCCTCAAGAAAATCACAACTTCAGGCTTTTCCTGATTTTTCAGATTGGCTCAAGAATCGGTCAAACAGACTTTTCTCGTCAGTCAGACAAAATTAGGGTTTCCATTGATTTTCATGGCTCTGGAACAATTCAAACAGTTGGCTTAGGGTTTTGGTTGATTTTGGCTCAACTTCGATCAGGCGAACGCTTATTTGGTATTTAATCAGGAATTAGGGTTGTTCATGCGCGGTTCTTCAGAAAGATTTAATTCTACGATGCTTTGCAAGTTATTCCGAGATTTGGTTTGAATTCACATTGTTTGACTTAATCAGTAAAAGAATGCATTTGGATTGAATTCACGTTTTTTTGACTGAACCAGTAAAAGGATACATTCAATTTGAATTTGCAGAGTTTGGTAAAAATCAGTAAAAAGGGGAATGCGTCTGATCAGTTGTTGTGATTAACTGTTGTTTTGCTTTGGATGTTGGAAATGCCAGGTTTAACTGATCAAATACTAAAGCATTGTTTATTTAAATTATTTATTATTCTAAGATTAAATGATTGGAAATTATTTTCAATTATTATAATTAAAGAATTATAAATAATAAATAAACAATTGGAGAAGAAAAGAATTAATTAAATAAAAGGACTTTTTATTTATCTTTAAATTATTTGTATAATTGTTTTTGTTTACAAAATGTTTACAATAATAATATTACATTTATTTAAATTTAAATAAAAACTATCCTAAATATTTTTCTAATCTTCAATTCTTCATCAGCTATCCCATTGCTCCAGTGCTCCATGGAATTTTATCTACAAAAACAAATAAGAGAAGAAAAGTCAATAGCAGATAAATAAATAAATAAAGAGACAGATAAAAAAGTTTCATCATTAAAGGCAACTGACTGAGATCAGTTAGCCCTCTTTGCAAATCACGGGATTTCTCCCGGTTCACAAAGAGGGATGAATATTTGCTTGCTAAACTTTGAATGCACAAATATAAAGAATGCACAAGTCAAATTGTCAAACTGCATAGTTCAAAAGCAAACAGCATGTACAACTAAAAGTCCAAACTCAAACTTTCTGCCAAAAGTACAAGTTACTGTCACAAGGCTACTCAAAGCTATCAAAAAAGAAGATTTGGAAAGATATCAAGAAGCACAAAATCTGGAAGATATGAAAAGATATGCAATGAAACATGTAATGCAAGCAAGCTCTTATATCATCATTTCCCAGTGCTGCCCTTTCAGCTTTAAGTACAAAGCATAAACATTATTTTAATGCTAAAACTGTACTGAAGAGAGAGAGAAGAGAAAAAGAAGTGCAGGTTTTGCAGGCTTAGGCTTTAGGCATGAAGAAAAATATAAAAAAACAAAACTGATATAACACAGCAAGAGGAAGAGAAAAAAAAAAGAACACAAACTGTATCACAAAAAGGGAAGACCTGCATAAGCCTTTGCCAAAAAGACAGCATAAACCCTCATACCCTGTCAAACCTGCTAAAAGCAAACCTTCAGCCAAAGATCAGTAAGGCCATAACCAAAGCCTCACCAAGATCCAAACCACATCCAAGGCCAAGACCTGTACCAGTCACCAAACCTCCAAAACAACTGATATAGCCACAAACCTGCTGAAGCCTCTTACATCCTGCACAAAGCTGTGATAGCCAAAAGCCTAAACAAATTTGTAAGCTCTCAAACCATCACCAACCCTGTACCATCCTGCATAAAACCTGTTCAAGCCTTACCAAAGCCTTGGTTCAAAAACTTGTAATGGCTTAAAAACCCAAAACCAGTAAACTCACCTAAGCATTAAACCTGCCTAAGCATAAACCAGCAAACAATACCAACCTGTCAAACTGATACAAACATATAAACTGCAACATAAACAACCAAAGCCAGTTCACCACAACCCAACCTGTAATGGCCTAAAAAGCCAAAAACATTTCAAAAGCCACAACCTGTAAACCTTTCAAACCAGATCCATCCAAACCTTTGTCTAAATAAGTCAAAAACCACGAGCCCTCAGAATTTCTTCATCATTGGGCTATCAAACACAACATTCAAGCATTTATCTCAAGCATACAAAGGCGACCAAGAGAAGATGAGGTAACAACTCAGTAAAACAACATATCAGAAGCATACATTCAGGGCCCCTCAGAACTCAGGGAGCTCATCATTGGGCTAGCAAACCAAACACAAGGCATCAAGCAAGGCATCAATCTCAGCATATTCAAGCATACAGGAAAGGCAACGAGGCAACGAAGAAGAAAGAAGTGAAATCAACAAAAAGGTTTTCAGTTTTACTCATCATCAAACCAAAAGTAAGACACAAAATACCAGGAGTCCAACCAAAGCCCAGCATCACGCGTCTCATCCCCTCGCCTTGGCCTCCGGAGCGCCTCCGACCCCATCTCTTCCTCCGTCTCCAAAAGGTAACGTTTTTGTTTCTCTATCCTTCCACAATCTCCATGACAATAATAACAAAGCTTAAGGTCAAAGTTCAAAACGAAATAAGCATGCAAATCGTAAAAAAGTATAAAACATCAAAGTCAAACCTTGCTTCGTAAGACCACTGGGCTCGAACTATGGAGGAAAGAGAGATTAGGTGATGGTGCTGGTGGCTCTAGGCGGGGAATCGCGTCTCAGTGACCTTGCCATGGCAAAGAGAAGACGGAGAAGACGAAGTAACCACAAGCGGCGCCGCTCTCAGACACATAAACCCTAAGTCCTCTTCTGAAAACAAAATATGAGAACCCTAAGAAAAAAACATTGTTTGCATGCTGGGCTTTGCCCGTTTCAACAACACTAAGCCCAAGCGTTCCAAGTTCACACCCCCCTGCTCTCTTCATTTTCTCTATTTTTGGCCTTGCCCTGTCCAGCATAACCTCCCAAAGGCCCATTCAAAAAAATTAACCTTTTTTTTTTATTTATAAAACAGATTTTATTTTTGTTAATAAATTAACATAAATTTTTTACATCAAACTTTTTTATAACATAATTTTGAACACAATACATTTTTTTCCTCTAACTTAAAATATTTTTTATTTGTACATTAATATCTTAATACATAAAATACATAAAAATACATTTTTTAATATACATAATTTAATTAGAATTTAAAACATTTAATTAAAATATTCTTTTTGTACATAAATACATAGTTACATAATTTTTCTTTTAAGACAAATATTTTCCTTTTTTCAAGATATCATTTTGTACATAATCAATAAAATAAATTTTTCTAACATACATAATTTAAATTCTTAATATTTAATTAAAATATTCTTGTATATATTAAACACAAAATATAAAGATACAAATTTATATTACTTAATTTATATTAAACTTTATTTTTGTTCATATTAAAGAAATATACAAGATTGCAAAGATTAAATAAATAAACATTTATTTCTTTTCATTTAAGTTAAAACATTACTTAATAATACACATTTAAAATCACATCTTAACTTATAAATAAATTACATACATGAACATATACACTTACACAATATACAATACATTTCACATTATACACTTGATACACATACAATTACTATTCTTGTACATTGATATACATTGTTTACACTTTTATCGCAATTCGATTTGGTTGTAAATTATTGGACACTACATTCCTAAAGTCTCATCCCCATTTGTGAATTTGTACCCCCACTCCCGGATACTATTTGTAATAGCGTAGACTTTAAATTCTTGCAATTTACCGCTTTCAATTATACCATGGTTAGACCTAGGGTTTGCATGTACATAAAATCAAACGCTAGATAACCTAATACAAGACAAATACATGAAATCAATACACAAATCACACTTGCACCCCCCAGGGTAATCCCATATGTTGCCTTCCAAAATGGGCCATGCTTGCACGTCGAGTTTCTTTGGCAAAACAAATTCAAATGATCATAAGTCCCTCGATGACGCTTTCGAAAGTTGCCTAAATAGAATGATCATAGTCCCTTCAAAGCAAATTGCCAAAGACATTTGGCACCATTGCATTCATGGTCCATACGATGACCCGCGCCCGTCCCGTTAAACATCCTAAACGCAAGATTGCCCACCAAATTCAATGGTGGAACAAAATTGTTAAAAAGGGTTAAAAACATAGAGAAAACCTTTGAGTACAATAAGGGTATACAAAACTCTTAGTTACTTGAGATCAACTTGCAAAAACACTTGCCTTCTTTTCAAAACCACACTTCACAAACACTTTCAAAACAAACTCTCAAAAACATTTGAAACATCTTTTCGAAAAGATCCACACTTTTGTAAAACACTCAAACACGAGTCGAATACATTGGTTGCCTAAAACAAGGCATCTCTTCAAAAACATTTTCAAAACACACACACACCACAATTTCAAAGCAATCGAAAATTAAGGCAAGTGATCTAAAAACCAAGTAACTAAGAGCCCATGGATAACCATGGATGAAAAGGGTGCTAATACCTTCCCTTTTCATAATCTACCCCCCCGAACCCACGAAATATCTCAAAAGGTTTTTGCTGTGCTTTTTTAACCTTTCCTTTAGGATAAAATAAAAAGTCGGTGGCGACTCTTGCTCAACCGAACAAGTGCGAAAACAAACGCAAACCTCAAGTCAGTTCTCCCACCGTATCACATCTAGTTACTTGGGAAGCACATAACAACAACAGTGATGCCATTACTGCAAAGAGCGATGTTTTGCAAATGATTCTACCTCAACTCACAAAGGGAGAAGTAATTTCTGTCATATGAGCGAAGACCTCACTGGGGAATCTGGGATAGAGGCTTCAGACCATGAAAAACCTGAAATCAAAATAATCAACTTGGATAAAAACAAATGATCCAAGATTTTACTGGGGAAATATGGGATTACAGACCCAACATCGCTCCATATATCAATTGGTATGAAGTCCAAATACCCGAGGAAAGAAACAAAAGAGAATCATGCACATATTAGCAAGAGTGATCCCATGATATCTTTCGGGGAATCAAGAATTTAAAATTACAACAAGAAGTCAAAATTATGGGGATTTTAAATCAAACTCAACACTTGGTGAGAGAAAACCCAAAAAATTGATGGTCGTTTCAAGATTCCTTAGGAAAGACACTGCCCCTGTCTAGCTACTTAGGGGCACACAACAACATCAATGTCATAACTGGAGAAAGTAATGCTCTGCAAGAGATTCCACATAAATTATCCACACACAAAGTGAGAAAGAACTCCATCAAATGAGCAAAGGCTTCATAGTTTTTTTTTTCAATTTTTGCTTGATTACCACTTGGCTGGGTGAAGAGTCACACTCAGCTGGAGAAATCCGCAACAAGGCCTGACTGGGGAATATGGGATTATAAACCCAATACCATACCACTGCCTAGGGAAACCCCATAACTAATCAACAACTTTAGAGGAAACAATGCATACATCTACAAGGCAAATCACTAGAAATAGTCCTTTTTGAGGAAGATTCTCGGCTTGGGGGAGAGCATAGTAACTATCTTGACAAAAATCTAGAAATGCCCTTGATACAATTTTGGTGTCCCAAGTTTACTGTGTTGATCAAGAAAATCCAACATTGCGTTGTAACATCTTCTTAAGCTTGAATTCATAATGCTAAAGGAAAATAAATCCTCTTGCACTCTTCTCTTCTATTTTGCTGATAATCGGGAAAATAAATTGGTGATACAAAGGATTGAGGAATTAGATCGAGGGCGTGGAGAAATCCATCTTCAAGTCAGTTATGAGAACTTGAAATCCCAAGGACTAGATACCAAGGATTCATGCTTTCTCAATTGTTCTGCATCAGGACTCTTGACATTGTACTTCTGAGTACTCTTTCCAAAAATCCATCATTATAAAACTTGTGATGTTTGCAAACAGAAGTCTTAACTTCCTTGAATATTAGGTTAAAACAATGTTCATGGCTGCATGGATGCATTATGCAACAATCACACACAAGATCAAAAACATGGGGGGTTCATAGGTTCAATATCACAAGCATGAAGTCAAAGGTACTACCCACTGAAACAACCAGTCGAACCATCATCCGATATAAGGAAATATCATTGAAGTCACCACCGAACGTCTTTTATCCTTCCTAAAGGGAAAGGTGAACATCGAGAAAACTTGAAGAGGGAGAAATCACGGTCTTGCAACCGAGAGATCGGGTAAGGGAGTCTGTTACACGAGGGGAAGGTATTAGCACCCCCACATGCCCGTAGTACTCTATGGTGTCCACTCTTGTTGTCTAATCTAATGGGTGTATAATAATTTATATCTAAGTTGTACAGGGAATGCATGCAAAAGAAAGGAGAAAAGAATGTAGGGAAAATAAAAGTTGTGCTCACTTGGACCCTACCCCAATGCCTACATATCCCTTTTAAGGAATCAGAGCAGACGTAGTTCAGCTTATATATTTTGGTTGGTTTGTGTTTTTTAGTTAAGAAGATAAAAGCAATAATCAAGATGGCAAAACATCAGAGAGAGAACAATAAAAATTTCAACAGTGATGATAAAATAGCAAAAAGAGATGACAAGACATCGCATAGCAACACAATTTCAGATAAGGTGGTAAAACGCCAACATGATAGAAAAATATCAGACAAAACGATGAAACGTTACACCTAACAATGATATTGAAAATCAAAGTAGGATAGCAAACATGTGCAATCGATAAACATCAGATACAAACATGTGCGATGGTGAAACATCGGCTAAGAGATATGAAGATAACATGGCAAAGATAAAGAAACATTAATTAACCAGAGAACAAAACATCACACCTAACAATGATATTGAGATTCAAAGTAGGACAACAAACAGGTGCGATGGCGAAACATAGGCTAAAAGAATGTGCGATGGCGAAACATCAGCAAAAGAATATGTGATGGCGAAATATCGGCGAAAAGAATATGCGATGGAGATCATCAGAGAAAAGAATATGTGATGGCAAAACATTGGCTAAAAGATGGGAAGATAACATGGCAAAGATGGAGAAACATCAATAAACCAGATGATAAAATATCACACCTAACAATGATATCGAGGATCAAAGTAGGATAACAAACAGATGCGATGGCGAGACATCGGCAAAAAGATAACAAAATGCCATGGCAAGGATGGCAAAACATCAATTTGACAAGATTTAAAACAAAGCCAAGAGGCGCTCAAACAAATAAGATTGGTTTGTATTTTTTACCTTGAAGAAGGATTTAAGTTTACTAGAGATATTTTATGATTTGCCAAGAAGAAGTTTTAGTTTTAAGATGCAATATGCAAAGGAAAAGAAAACAACTAAGAGAGATTATCTTAATCTCTAGCCATAATGTTATCATACAATGATTGTCTTTTAGATTGAGTATGAAAGAGGGAAATTTCTACCCTATGTTAGCGTACATGGATTCCTATCCTAAGGTCTAGCCCGAGGACTAACCCTACACGAGCAATCCTAAAGGAACATGGTAAATACCAAACAAATAAACAAACAAGTGTTTAAACATGAGTAGCAAGCAAGGTACATATGCAGAATCGCCTTAAACATGTATTTAAATAAACAAAAGGGACTCCTAACATATATCAACAACAGAGGTCCCATCATGCAATAGAAAGAAATAAGGAGTGGAAATAGTGAAAGTGAAATAGTGCAATACCAAACAGATAACTATCCGTAGAAAATAAGCAAGAAAAATAAACCCAGAGAACTTCAAGCAAGCTAGCATCAGTAAATAAATCAAGTCAGAAATCACGCCATCAAATATATGCATTGAGGCCTCAAGAGCAGGACTATAACAGTCACAATCACATGTATATATCCCGCCAAAGAATAACAAATATAACAAGCACAGGAATAGTGAAACACAACCAATTGTGTTCCACAAATAAAGTGGAACACTACAGTACCAAGTCTAAATGGAAAAACTTTTCCTTAGAGTACCTCGCACATTCAACAAACAAATTATTGATTTCAAAGAGAAATGATGAACCAACAAAGGATGGATGATGATATAATCATGAGAATTTAAAATAAACATGATGGAAAACATCAAATACATTAGATGTAAGAAGCATCAAGCAATCTCAAACAACAACTAGGTCAAAACTAAAGAAATGTTGCTCCTTTCCTGTCACCGTGCTGAATTGACAAGTAAATATCAATCAAGGATCAAAGGAGAAAGAGAAGAATATAATCAAAGACTTTAGAAGTCAGTATCAAACACTTCACATCCATACTCGTTCATTTCATTATGGTTTACAAGCATAACAAAAGAGGGGTACCACAAAATGTATCACAAAGCTTGGATTACAAGTTAGCAAGGCAAGGAATTCAAACAAAGACAAATTTAGAAGACTTAAACCATTCAAAGACTTGAAATCAAGCTTCTAACATGCTATGAGGATATGATAAAGAGTTTAAAATGTTAATTCTAAACCATGTTGCACAAGTGCACTTAATATACCTTAAAGATTCAAAAATAAAAGGAAGATTGAACATCTAATTCACAATAAGATGAAATGGTTTAAACATTATAGGTCAAATGATCTAAAGTATTTATGATACTATCCTTGATGTATCATTCCCCATCATGTCATCATTGGTCATTTGATGACCTCAAACTCAAGTCAAAAATTCAAAATTCAAAGCTAAAACACAAAAAGAACATTACTTAGGAGGCATGAATCAAAAGGGCTCATCAACCAATTATGGGAAATCAAGTGGATTGATTTGAATTAGTGTGAGGAAAAAAGAAGCAACATGATCATTAAGTTCCAAATTATAGGCCTCACACAAGTTCATTGGACATCAAATAAATTGCAACAAGATATGCAACATTGATTGGGCACTTTCACTTTGAAAATTCATCAAAAATAGGAAAGGACTTCTATAATTCAAAAAAAAAAACTTGTCAGCATCTTTAAAATGTATAGAAGTCAGAAAGAAAGTCTCAAGTTCACTGATGGTTGAGGAAAGGATCAAATAAGCTTCAAACATCAAAGCTAGTTGATGAAACCACCAATCTAAGAAAGTTTTCAAAATAAATTAATGGAAAATACCAAACCTCATCAATTAATTCAAAAAAAATATTTTTGAGATCCTCCATCCATCTATGAACTTCAAACAGGAGCAGAATTCAATTGAAACTCAAAGCAAATTTGTTTTTGGAATCAAACCAAACAAGGTGATTATCAAAACCCTAATTACTTAGAAAATAAACTTAATTATTGATCAATTAAGTTCCAATTCTAAATAATTCAAACTAAAATCATAAGCAAATGAAGAAAACTCCATAGATCATAAAAATTATTTTTCATATTTTTAGAATTAAAGAAAAGTCAGAAATAAAATCAAATTCAAGCAATTAATCAATTAAACAAATATTCACATTTTTAAAATAAAATTCTAATAAAAAGTCATAAAAATATTCAATCAAAATTATATTCAAATATTAGAATTAAAAATAAGCTTCTATAATTTTTTGTGAAATTTTTGGAGTAAAGGAAATATCAAAATAAAATCAAATGTCAAACAAACAATTAATTAATCACACGAATTTTAAAACCAACCAAAACATTTTTAAAAATTCTGAAAATAATACACAACGTCATAAATATTATTTTTAAGTTTCATGAATTTTTTTCAGAATTTTTCATCAAGTTTTGATCATGAAATAAAATCAGGAAAGATCAAGTTATAAAACAAAATTCAAATAAATGTGAAATTCAAATAGACCAATAACATCGCGCCACCTCATTATTTTCAACCTCCAAACAATTTCAAAAACGTGCGCAAGAACAGTCCTATGGCTCATGTCCAGATCTATCGTACATACTCAATTCCACACCATTTTTCATGAAATTTTGTGCAAATCAAAGCATGAAATAAGATCTATATCACGCTATTCAAATCACATAAAATGATAACCATAGGACAAGAATGGATCTCATGAAAATTTCAAAAACACACTGAGCAAAAATTTCAGAATCACCATACATGCATATCTCATCAATTCAAAAGCTCTAAGTTGCAGAAACACTTAATGAACATCAAACACCATGGTTTCAAACTCAAATCATACAATTCACGGCCAGAAATCAAGATCCAAAATTAAGGACTCTAACCTTTGAGGAAAAAATGAATCTACTGTCTCCTTCACTCCAATTGCAAACCAAGCTTCGATCTACAACCCTTATCACTTAGAGAAGATAATTCAAGAAGAATCACTCAAAATGCACAAGAAAATTGGGAGAATCGAAGAAATGGATTTTTGAGAGAAAGAGTGATTTTAGATCTGAGTTTCCTCCAATGCAGCTTTCGTTCTCCTCCTTCTTTCTTTTTGCTCTCTTCTTTCTTTTGAATGAGCAATGTAGTGTTTATATAGAGTGTTTAGATTGAGGGCAATAAGGTCATAACTCATAGAAATCCATTGGAAGGAAATTTGGCCAAAACAGGCAAGTGAAAATGTGAGAGCATGTGCTTGCATTTTGTTTGTTACTTGGATTTTTTATGCTGCGTCTTGATGAGCTCAAAGATTAATGAAATGAGGTGAGTGAAGCATGAGGGGGTGAGGTGGCAAGGATTTCACATGGTGTGATTTTGCTTGAGGTGAAAGTTACCAATTTTGGCAAAAATGTAGAAATCGTAGGAAGGCAAGGAAAGTGCGATTGTTTATCCAAAAGAAGTAAGAAATGAAGTGTGTGATTCATGCCAAGCATGTGCAATTCAACCTGAAAACAAACAGAATCGAAGGGTGCATAAAATCTACAACTTACATAACCCACACGTTCACCAAGAGTCCGCTGACTTCTAATTGAGGCCACAAAAAACTGGCTCGTGCGTTCTCAAATTTTCCTTGGCCAAATGAAGAGCATACCCTAGGCTTCGAAACAAGCCGAGGTTAGAAAGAAATGATGGAGAGATGAGTAAGATATGAGAGTTAGGATTCTTGGGCAACTAGAGCCAACTTTCCCAAGACTGGACGCATGCTGGCCTGCCCATAAGGCAACACTTTGAATGGTCCAAATTAAGAGAACGAAGAGAGCGGGAATGAGGCTTCGACCAGCCTATAATGTTACTTCGAATGGTCCAAGTTTAGAGAAAACAAAGAGAGAAGGAATGAAGCTTCGACCAGCCTAAAAGGTTACTTCGAATGGTCCAAGCAAAGAAAGAAGAATGAAGAAGGAAGCTTCGACCAACCCACAAAGTCACACTTCAATCAGTTCAATCAAAGAAAGAAGAACGAGGCTTTGACCAGCCCGCATGATGATACTTCAAATTGTCCAAACGAAGAAAGAAGAATGAGGCTTCGACCAGCCCTCAAGATAACATTTCAAACTGTCCAAACGAAGAGAGAAGAATGAGGCTTCGACCAGCCCTCAAGATAACACTTCAAATTGTCCAAAAGAAGAGAGAAGAATGAGGCTTCGACCAGACCTCAAGATAACACTTCGAATGTCCAAACTGAAGAAGAACAAAGTAAGAAGAACGAGGCTTCAACAAGCCTTCAAGGTAACACTTTGAATGTCCAAACTGAGGAAAATCAAAGAGAGAAAAAGGAGGCTTCGACCAGCCCACAAAGTCACTTCAAATGGTCCAAGCTGGAGGAAATCGAAGAGAGCCATTCGAATCCCTGGTTTCAATATCCAACTTCCTCAAATCATAGCCTATTCGATTTTAAACCAAATTGAGAGATTCCAAGTTTAATGAGAAGCTTTCATAGACTTCTTTAAAGTGCACGAGGCACATTTTTTAATTATTCCTTGAATAAACATTTATAGGCATGTCACCAACTATTTGATGAATTGCCTAGGCCAAATGCCTTGCCTTTCCTGGCCAGTTTCCCAAGGTTGCCCCAAAAAATACTCAACTTGCCTTGAAATTCAAAGGCTCATAACTTTTGATTTTGAGTAAGAAGTGTGTTTTTTGTCCCCTGTGGGGCCTTGAAGATATTTTCCCCCTCTTCAATTGGAAAAAAGAACCACCAAAATACCCTGAAAAATGAGAAAGTTATGCCCTTGTAAAGTCAGGCATAAATCAAGAACACTTAGTGAAATTTTCAATCACCAAGATAACTTCAAATCCAAGTAACCTCTCAAACTTGAAATTCTCATCAAAATCAATCATCAATGATCATACCAGATGAAAATACATGTCAAATGCTTCATGTTGAGAAAAAGTCCACTTGGTCACCTTTGACTTTGTTGACTTTGAGTAAAATGACTATTTTGCCCCTTAGATTCAATTGAACCACTTCTCTTCAAAATTGGTGAACAAAACTTCATACATATGATATTCCAAACACATAGAGGCTATGGAAAGAGTTTCCACTCAAAAATTCCAAAGAATCCCTGATTAAAACTCAAACCCTAGTTTTGCACTCTACACTAGGAGATAGCTGATCAAGCTTCAAATCCCTAATTCCTCTGGGCATCAAGAGAGGCTTTTTGAACAAAATTGATTCCAATGATGATAAAAGAATGATGCTTCAAATACTTGGCTCATCTATACCCCAATTAATCCAATTTGGGTAAAACCCTAATTTTGACTGATGAATCCAAAAGATATGATTCTCCTTTTAAACAGCACAATACTCAATCTTCTGATGATCCAATGAGGTGGACAAGATATCTTGAGATATGTGATACCTTTGGGCTTGAAAGATCAAGAGGTTTAGATAATAAGTCCCTCCTTGAGCAACTTGTCAATACAATCAATCTTCCAAAGCTTGAGAGAGACTTAATAACCAAAATACTTTGATCCTTACGCAATGTATGAATGCAATGCAATATGATGTTTATGATGAAACATAAGCCTAAATCAAGAGGGTAAATTTTGGGGTGCAACAGCTACCCCTATTCAATTATCTTTAACATGATAAGTGAGAAAAGTGACAACCTTCGAGCGTTCAGAGTTGAAGATGATTGAATACAAAAGATTCCGAAAATTTACACTCTTGAAGAAAAAGTAGAACCCCCCAAAGACAAAGAAAACCAGCTGGCGCGGGATTAAGAAGATACCAAACGAAATTGGATTTAGCAAACAGAGGGTTTAATGAACATTGGACCTCCCAAGACGTGCGTCAAAATGAAGTTGCAACGCAAATTTTAATAAAGTTGAAACAGGACTAAAACTTAGAAGGGTAGACAAAACTAAAATTCCTAATGAATGCACGAGGCCAAAACTGGACCATAAGAAGTGGTGAGATAAGACTTAAACCACAAAGAATAGACGAAACTAAACTCTGGAAAAGAAAAGTACACGAGGTAAAGTGGCTAGAGTGCGTGATTCTAGGAGCACTTGCTAATCTCAACCTAAGATAGACAGTATGAAGGAACTGAAAGAATCCCAGGAGTGAGGAACAAAACGAGACGAAACTCGACCCAGTAACTAGTTAGACGAAACTAAACTAGATGATTACCAGGATGAAACTGGATTTCACACACGGGTAACAAGGAGAAACTCGACCCATAGCAAAAGTGATGAGAGTGCATGTTTCTCAGAGCACCTGCTGGTCTCAAATCAATGGATGACAGTGACGAAAACTGATAGAAGAATCCAAGGAACCAAAGAGAATGATTACAACCAGGGATGCAATATGAACACTGCAAAGATACTCGATAAACGAAAACCGTCAAAGGGTCCAAGGTATGAAAACAAAAACGAGACGAAACTCGACTCAATAACTAGTTAGGTGAAACTAAACTAGATGAGTACCAGGACGAAACTGGATTTCATGCACAGGAGACAAGATCGAAACTCGACCCAAAGCAAAGTGATGAGAGCGCATTTTTCTCAGAGCACCTGCTGGTCTCAGATCAATGGATAACAGTGACGAAAACTGATATAAGAATCCAAGGAACAAAAGAGACTGATTTCAACCAGGGATACAGTACGAACACTACAAAGAGACTCGGTAAACGAAAACCGCCAAAGGGTCCAAGGTATGAAAACAAAAACGAGACAAAACTCGACTCAATAAATAGTTAGGCGAAACTAAACTAGATGAGTACTAGGACAAAACTGGATTTCATCCGCGGGTGAGGAGACAAAACTCAAAGCTCGACCCAAAGCGAGGTGATTAGAGCGTAAAACTAAAAACCTGTTGAAAGTGAATACTAGGGCGAAACCGGTATTCAAAAGGTACATCAATAGACATTGAAATGAACCGACGAGGGTAGTAAAGACCTGAGAAGACCATTTCAGGGTGAAACTGAACTACAATCAAGAGCGGATACTCAACAGATCGAATGATTAACATCAAAAGGATATTTGTATGGGGTGAAACTGAGATACTGAGGATGAAGACCTCGTTGGGGATATAATCAGAAGAATTAAAAAATTATTGGGGAAAACAGAAGCAGTAAGGGCTTATGTTCCGATGCATGTTTGAATTTTTTTTAATGTAGCGTAATGCTCCATATAATGGAAATGATACGCATTTTAGTAGATGCAATGTAATGATGCATGTTTGAATGCTTCACTGGGGAATGGCCAATCGAGAGGCCAATAACCCAAAAGTCAGAATCTGACAAGACATGCAAAAATAAATTGCAAAATCTGTTGTAGAAGAGAAGATATAAGGAACCGTTGAGGAGGAACCCTTGAAGAGCTGGAACTCTGTAGGGATGATCGCGACTTTGTATGTCTATAAATCTGGAGACTGCAAGTGCACAGTCCTATCGCGTAGTTTTAAAAGATATCGAATCCACAGGGACTATGAATCGATCTACCGTAATTTTGGTTACTGGGTAAAGCTAAGGCTAATATTAATTTAATTAACGAAAGGGATCTAATTACTAAATTTAGTTATAAAATTTTTAATTAAAAATACCGGTATGTATTTCACCTAAATTTTGGGTTCCGAATTTCCACTGGCTTTTACTTAAATTGGTCAAAAATTATCTTTACGCAAACTTTATTTGTCTAAAAACCTTCCCCTCACACTTCCGTTCTATTAGTTCAGGTTATACGATTAATACCCTAACGTGTGCTTCCGTCACTCCGCCGGATTCAAAAGTAATTTTTGAAAACAGAATAAAATTTAATTGTTTTTAAAATGCTTCCGCCTCTTTAAAAACACTGCCTAATAATCACTATCTGGTTTTAGCCTCAAACTTCCGTTTTATTAGTAAAAACCTTAATCAATTCTAAAACCTCACACTTCCGTTCTATTGGTTTGTAAAATCTTAAACAATTTAATTGAATATTAAAACCATGAAAGAAGTTTCTTTTACAAAATAATTTTAAGCCAGTTTATTTCGGATCCCGTTATTTGGTTAATTTACATACCGATATTTAATCGGTTTAGCCAGACATGTTCATACAATTAATCATGCAAGGTTTATTAATTAGGAAACGGCGAAATAAAAACATACTCAGAACAGAGATCATACAAATATATTAAATAAAGCGTATAAATGAAAACCTGATGAAAATGTAGAAATACTTCAATAGCTTCAAGTAAATATTCGTTCTTCAAATCCTTCGAGTATTCCACCACAAGTCGGCTGGATCTACCCTTCGAATCTTGAATTTCGTAACAACAAGAAAAGTAAAAATACCGGATCTAACGTAAGGTTAAACCGGATAAAATTGCACAACAATTCCCGGTGTAGAAATTGTTGTACGAAAAATAAAGGCAGAAAACTGGAGAAGAAAAGAAAATAAAAACAATGCGATGAAATAAAAATAAAGGAAAAGGGCAGAACAAAAATTAAAATGGAAGGAAATTTGCTCTGCTGAAAATAGTACGATCTTGCAAAAATTCTCCGACCTTTGGGATTTGGCTTTCACTTCTATTTATAATGCTTGTAAAATAACTGTATCCCAAAAGGTCAATCCACGTAAAACTGAATATCCAAAAAATATTGCTAGTAGACTTTGTTGCATAACGTGCTGAAGACGTGTACGGAAATATAGCAAAAGTTGGTTTCTTCATTGACTTGGGACCGGTCGTTCCGTGTGAGGAGAAAATGGCGTGAAAATAGGAAAGGGGAGGGAACGGTCGTTCCACTCAGCTGAAGTGGGCCGGACCGGTCGTTCCCCTTAGTGGGCCGGTCGGTCCCTTCAAGCTGAAGTGGGGAACGTGTGTTCCCTTGGGCCTCTGCGTGTTCTTGGTCTTTTGGGCCTTGGAAAAAATCATTCTTTTCACCCCCATTTAGTATTCTGCACCACATTAATCAATTATCTTCATTTTTGTACTAAATTGCATCTATTTCTTCATTTTTCTTCACATAAGCTTATTTAAGGCAAAATACTTGAAACAAAGAAATACCAGCGTAATATGGAAATAAAATAAAATAAATTAAATAAAAACATGAATTATTTGCATTAATTAAGTCGATTTATACGATATAAAATCGTGTTATCAAGGGAGTAATAACTGAGTAACCAGTAGAAACAGGCCACAAACACCGATAGGAGTCGCAAAAATAAATTGCGAACTCTGCTGGAGAAGACCAGGTCGAATCTTCCTTAATATCCATTATTATAAAGTCGGTTGGGATGTAGAATTGACCTATTCGAACGGGGACGTTTTCAAGTACTCCTACGGGGTATTTGACAGAACGATCTGCTAACTGAACAGACATTTTAGTTGGTCTCAACTCTCCCATTTCGAGTTTCTTACTGATGGATAAAGGCATTACACTGATGCTTGCTCCTAAATCACATAAAGCTTTGTCTATGACGAATTTTCCTATTACACATGGTATAGAAAAACTACCAGGATCTTTCAGTTTAGGTGGCATCTTATTTTGGATTATTACGCTGCATTCAGCTGTAAGAGTAACTGTTTCATTTTCTTCTAGCTTTTTCTTATTAGATAGAATTTCTTTTAAGAATTTAGCATATGAGGGCATTTGCGTTATCGCTTCTGTGAAAGGAATTGTTACGTTTAATTGCTTGAGAAGTTCTACAAATTTCTTAAATTGCCCTATGTCTTTTGTTTTAACTAGTCTTTGAGGGTAAGGAATAGGTGGTTTATAGGGAGGTGGAGGTACATAAGGTTTTTCTTGTTCTATTGTTTCTCCATCTTCCTTTCTTTTAGGTTCGTTATCCTCTTCGGCTTGGTTTTCAGAGTTTTGGTGCATGGCCGGGTTTTCGGTTCTTGGATCTAATGGTTCTTCTATTTCTTTACCGCTTCGTAATATAATTGCGTGAGCTTGTCCTTTTGGATTAGGTTGTGGTTGTCCAGGGAAAGTACCGGCTGGTGCGGCAGCAAGCGCTTGTTGTTGAGCCACTTGTGAGATTTGAGTTTCTAACATTTTATTGTGAGTGGCTAAGGCATCTATTTTGTTCGATAGTTGCTTAATTTGCTCGTTAGTGTGTATGTCTCGGTTTAGGAATTCTTTGTGAGTTTGCGCTTGGCTTGCTATAAAGTTTTCCATCATTATTTCGAGATTAGATTTCCTAGGTGCGCTCGGTGCGGCAGAAGGTGCTTTTTGATATCCAGGTGGAGCAGTTTGCGCTTGAACAGGTGCGTTCAATGCGTTATTATTCTTGTAGGAAAAATTTGGGTGATTCCTCCAACCTGGGTTGTACGTATTTGAATAAGGGTTTCCCTGAGCATAGTTTATTTGGTCAGTCGGAGTACCTAACAGAAATTGACATTCGGCGGGAGCGTGACCAGATGTTCCGCATATTTCGCAGTCAGGAGTCACTGCAGCTACGGTAGCTGTAGGAGTTAACGTAAGGTTTTCTATTTTCTGAGTTAGTGCGTCTACCTTAGCGTTTACTTGATCTAGGCTACTAATTTCGTACATTCCTCCTTTCGTCGGAGGTTTTTCAATGGTAGCTCTCTCGCTTCCCCACTGGTAGTGGTTTTGGGCCATATTATCTATCAGTTCGTAGGCTTGTACATAAGGTTTCTCCATTAGCGCACCTCCAGCAGCAGCGTCGATTGTTAGTCTCGTGTTGTACAAAAGACCATTGTAGAAAGTATGTATCACTAACCATTCCTCCAGACCATGATGTGGACAGAGTCTTATCATGTCTTTATATCGTTCCCATGCTTCAAATAAAGACTCGGTGTCTTTCTGTCTAAATCTGTTGATTTGAGCTCGAAGCATAGCCGTTTTGCTTGGTGGAAAATATCGGGTTAGGAAAACTTTCTTTAATTCATCCCACGTAGTGATTGAATTAGAAGGTAGAGATTGGAGCCAAGCTCTAGCTCTATCTCTAAGGGAAAAAGGAAATAATCGTAAACGAATAGCTTCCGTGCTGACCCCATTAGCTTTTACGGTATCTGCATATTGTAGAAATACGGATAAATGCAGGTTCGGATAGTCAGTTGGATTTCCAGAAAACTGGTTTTGTTGAACTGCAGATAATAGCGAAGGTTTCAGCTCGAAGTTGTTTGCCTCGATTGCCGGAGCGGCAATACTGTTATGAGGTTCGTCTTGAGAAGGGATTGCGTAAGATTTTAGAGGTCGTGGCGCAGCCATCTCAGCTCGTCTAAGATCAGTTATATCAGGGATATTCGTCGGGGGTAAATTGTTTAGTAGACGATATTCCTGAATTCGGCGTCTCAATCGAAGATAACGCTCGATGTCGTTGATTTGTAGATGCAAAGGTTTGCCTTGAGAGCGAGTGTTTGGCATACAAATACGAAAGAGATGAAAATAAGAAGACCTTAGTCTCTATGATGTAACTAAAAGAGTTACGATATCGACTTAAATAGTCCCCGGCAACGGTGCCAAAAACTTGATCGCGACTTTGTATGTCTATAAATCTGGAGACTGCAAGTGCACAGTCCTATCGCGTAGTTTTAAAAGATATCGAATCCACAGGGACTATGAATCGATCTACCGTAATTTTGGTTACTGGGTAAAGCTAAGGCTAATATTAATTTAATTAACGAAAGGGATCTAATTACTAAATTTAGTTATAAAATTTTTAATTAAAAATACCGGTATGTATTTCACCTAAATTTTGGGTTCCGAATTTCCACTGGCTTTTACTTAAATTGGTCAAAAATTATCTTTACGCAAACTTTATTTGTCTAAAAACCTTCCCCTCACACTTCCGTTCTATTAGTTCAGGTTATACGATTAATACCCTAACGTGTGCTTCCGTCACTCCGCCGGATTCAAAAGTAATTTTTGAAAACAGAATAAAATTTAATTGTTTTTAAAATGCTTCCGCCTCTTTAAAAACAATGCCTAATAATCACTATCTGGTTTTAGCCTCAAACTTCCGTTTTATTAGTAAAAACCTTAATCAATTCTAAAACCTCACACTTCCGTTCTATTGGTTTGTAAAATCTTAAACAATTTAATTGAATATTAAAACCATGAAAGAAGTTTCTTTTACAAAATAATTTTAAGCCAGTTTATTTCGGATCCCGTTATTTGGTTAATTTACATACCGATATTTAATCGGTTTAGCCAGACATGTTCATACAATTAATCATGCAAGGTTTATTAATTAGGAAACGGCGAAATAAAAACATACTCAGAACAGAGATCATACAAATATATTAAATAAAGCGTATAAATGAAAACCTGATGAAAATGTAGAAATACTTCAATAGCTTCAAGTAAATATTCGTTCTTCAAATCCTTCGAGTATTCCACCACAAGTCGGCTGGATCTACCCTTCGAATCTTGAATTTCGTAACAACAAGAAAAGTAAAAATACCGGATCTAACGTAAGGTTAAACCGGATAAAATTGCACAACAATTCCCGGTGTAGAAATTTTTGTACGAAAAATAAAGGCAGAAAACTGGAGAAGAAAAGAAAATAAAAACAATGCGATGAAATAAAAATAAAGGAAAAGGGCAGAACAAAAATTAAAATGGAAGGAAATTTGCTCTGCTGAAAATAGTACGATCTTGCAAAAATTCTCCGACCTTTGGGATTTGGCTTTCACTTCTATTTATAATGCTTGTAAAATAACTGTATCCCAAAAGGTCAATCCACGTAAAACTGAATATCCAAAAAATATTGCTAGTAGACTTTGTTGCATAACGTGCTGAAGACGTGTACGGAAATATAGCAAAAGTTGGTTTCTTCATTAACTTGGGACCGGTCGTTCCGTGTGAGGAGAAAATGGCGTGAAAATAGGAAAGGGGAGGGAACGGTCGTTCCACTCAGCTGAAGTGGTCCGGACCGGTCGTTCCCCTTAGTGGGCCGGTCGGTCCCTTCAAGCTGAAGTGGGGAACGTGTGTTCCCTTGGGCCTCTACGCGTTCTTGGTCTTTTGGGCCTTGGAAAAAATCATTCTTTTCACCCCCATTTAGTATTCTGCACCACATTAATCAATTATCTTCATTTTTGTACTAAATTGCATCTATTTCTTCATTTTTCTTCACATAAGCTTATTTAAGGCAAAATACCTGAAACAAAGAAATACCAGCGTAATATGGAAATAAAATAAAATAAATTAAATAAAAACATGAATTATTTTCATTAATTAAGTCGATTTATACGATATAAAATCGTGTTATCAAACTCCCCTACACTTGAACCTTTGCTTGTCCTCAAGCAAGAAATATATATCTCTCTAAATGCGGGTCAGACGCAACAAAAATTGCCACAAGTCAAAAATGTATTAAGTTGCACATTGCTCTTGAGCTCTCGACTTCGATACTAAAGTCACCGTAACAATACTAAATAAACTCAGGTTCGAAGAACAATTCTAGTGACGCCATTATAACTTAACTCTAAATCCTACATTTTGTTTCACCTTTTTCACAGGCACAATCACATTAAGCCCTTTGCCCTTTCGCGCACATCGTGGAGTGACCGGTTAGTGAATTTGATCTTTTAAGCCTGCTAGGAGTTCTGGTACTTAATAGTTGGTAACTCCTTTTTGTTCTTTTGTAAATTGCGGGGAATCGAACCGTAGTTCGCCC
The DNA here is from genome assembly GCA_948472305.1 of Vicia faba. Lineage (NCBI taxonomy): Eukaryota > Viridiplantae > Streptophyta > Magnoliopsida > Fabales > Fabaceae > Vicia > Vicia faba. The sequence continues at coordinate 1,167,737,422 of OX451738.1, forward strand.
TACCAAGTTCAACACCAGAAACCGCTGAACCAATTTACAAAGAATTCATTAATTGATAATTTATAAGGTTCGCGACCGTTGGGCTAAATAGTCTGGTAAGGACTATCCAACTTAGTTAGAGCGTTTCTACAAATTTAATTTTTTTTTATTTTTTTATTTTCGATCAATCACTTATATTCATCGATCCTCCACGTAGTTTGCTATTTAGACGGTGCTGACTGCTTGTATAAACTACTAAAGGTTACTTTAAAACCTATAATTTAAATTTTCGGTATATAAAGGGTACTAAAATTTTAATTCATTTTCCTGAGATTTTAAAGGGTTGAAGTGGCGACGATATTATTTCAATCGTGTTCAATTTATAAATATTTTCTTCTAAAGAAGCAACTTTGATACACTTTTTGAGTGTGTATAATTGTGCGTCTGACCATAAAAAAAATTTTTATGGCTCAAGAATTTGGCGAATTCGGATAATCATGAATTTATATATGTATATAAGACTTAATTTAATAACAAATTTTTATTAATTAAAATTTTAAGTACAAAAGGGAAATTACAAAAGGGAAATTTGCTTACTTGAAGAAAGATAACAATAGTTAATTCGACCCCCCTACACTTAAACTGAGCATTGTCCTCAATGCTTAAAAATGGGGAATCGAAAAATACAAAAATAAATAGAAAAGAAATATTAAGAACTAATCGTTACGATGTGGACGACGTCCTCTTCCTCGAGTTTTTGGACGTCGCTCATCTTGGCGTTGTGGAGGCACGAATTCGTCCAAGCGTAGGTGAAGTGAGTGCATAGAAACTCCAAGGTCAATAACATTTGCATTCAAGGTGTTGTAGTTGTTATGCATTTGTTGTACCAATGCAAATGTTGCATTTTGTTGGTTTTGCATCTGTTGCATGGTTTGGTAGAGAGTTTCCATGGTGAGATGGTTTTGTTGATTGTTGTTCATTTCTTCTTCCATTTCATCCACGGGAGCATTATTCTCAGCTTCGGGTGCATTTAAATCGAATAACCAACGGCTTCGATTTTGCACATTAATAAGATGGGGACATGGGAGAATAATGCTTGGTACCAAAACTTTATTGACCAATAAAGTAAATCTGTTCTCACCTTGCCTTGGGAGGATTAGATGGGAGTCTCTGCAGTATACCTCATCTAGAAATTGGGCTGGCATGAGGTGTTGAGCAATAGTTAGGATCTCGTCAGCCAATCCTAGCGAGTAAGCTATCGCGGTAATAATGCCACCGAAAAGAAAAGGGTTGTTTCCGGCGGTTTGAGCACATAGTTGAAAGTGTGATAGCATAAATGGTGCGGCGTTGACACGGCTCCCAGTTAAGGCACAATATAAGAAAAATAACTCATTTTGGGTTACCTTATGGTTGTAGGTGAGTCCAAAGATAGTGTGAGCCAAAATACGGTGAAAATACCGTATTGCTGGATTATGAACGTGGGACGCATATAATAGTCTCCAACCATTTGCGGCTTCCCCACTTATCTCCTCCCAGAATTGTAAACCTTGCTCCTCCCAGGCTAGAATATCATCTTCCGCTTCAAATGGCTTGTAATAAATACCATCCCCTTGTGAGAATCCTAGTGCCTCAGCAATTTGTTCTTGATCTAGCGTATACTCACGGTTGAACGTACGGAAACTAGCAGTTCACGTAGTGTATGGATCTTCAATATCTGTTGAGTAAGAAAAAGAACTCAAAAACTCCAACACTAGAGGTTCAAAGGTTGGGTTTGGTTGGGTACAGAGATTGTATAAACCAGTATTATTTAGCAACCATTACACACTTTCAGTGAGTCCTAAAGTTTGTAGACAATTTATATCTACATACTTTGTCGGAACCACCGAGCGTTTGTATAAGTTGAGATACATGGTGCGTTGCTTATCATCATGGAAGATAATGTTTGAAAGGTCGGGTTGTTGTCTTTCGGGACGGATGGTTCTCGGAGGCATGGTAATGGTAAGAAAATGGTGGTAGATGTAGAAGGAAGTTAGAGAAGATGAAGATAAATATGAGAGAAACGTAGTAGAAAGTAAGAAATGGTGTGAAGAGATAGTAAGAAATGAGGGGTATTTATATTGTGAGGGTGGTTGAATGGTGATAATGAGAATTTAATGAGAGTTAATGGGGGAGTTGGAAAGGGTAAAAATTTGAAAAAAAATGAGATAGTGGAGTAATGGGAATTTAAGAGTGGTTTGAAGTTGTTTTATGGAGAAGATAAATGGTAAAAATGAGTTATGAATTGAATTTGGTGTGGGAGACAAAGAGACACGCTTTACAGCATGCAACAGGGGGCCGGTCGTTCCCTCTTGTACTAGGACAGGGGGACGGCCGGTCCTGCTTTTCAGTCAAAAAGGGGACCGGTCGGTCCAGGGGGCATGGTGTGCGTGGGATCGTCCGGTCCTGTGCCTGCGTGGGAAATTCAACTTTTCCTTTTGTTTTCTTTTGATACAGTACGTTATAATATATATCTCAGGCACAGAATGCATAGTGTTTGCAAACAGTATCATTTCAGCTTTATTTGATACCACTTAATAATCTAATAACTAATATAAATAACATTGAAACAAAACAAGAAGATAAATAATGTTGAACTTTAAATTGCATAATTCAAATTGTACTACAAAGAACATAAAATAAACCAAATTGCAAAACATAATTCAAATGAAATCCAAATGCAAATCAAATAAATAACTAACTAAAACTAACTAATTAAATAAATTCTCTCATTAGCCACTTTTATTATTATCGTCTCCGTTATTCTTCGGCATGGAATAGATATGTTGAAACACTTCATCAAACTGCATAGCTACCGTGTCGACGAATCCAAAATGATTCATCCGGAGTGTATTAACTTCATTGTTCGCAGCTGTGAGGTTTTCTTTCAGATTCTTCACTTCTTCCTTCAATTCCTTAATTGTTTCTTCTTGGTTCATGGGTTCAGATCCTTCCCTATTTTCTTCAATCACCGGAGTTACAGGTGGTGACAAAGGTTGCTCAGGAAAGTCATGGTACCCAGGTGGTGTCTCAGGATCAGATTCAATTTCATAAATCTCAGGTATCTCATAATCCTGGATTGTTTCAGTGGAGCGAGCAGGAGATGGTAAACCGTCCAAATTATATAGCCAATTACCTTTATCGTGAACACTGGTGCGTGGACTAGGCAAGGTAAATAGGTTAACTACCTCATTATTAATCAGCAATTCAAACTCTCGTGGACCATGGTTTCCAATTAATCTTCTGTTGAAACAAAAACTGAGGTCCATTGGTCGGATACCTCCGTAAGGATGGCAACTCAACAGTGGTTGCCGCAAACCCAAAGCATTCGCTATCATTGTTACCATTCCTCCCATCATGATGGGCATATTATCATCTTGAAGCATTTTCTCAATGGTAACGAATAGAAAAGCGACACCGTTCACGGGCCGATTCTGTACAGCACAAAGCATAATAAACAGCTCATCTCGAGAAACAATAGTGTTATTCTGTTCCTTTCCAAACAGGGTATGTGACAGAATATGGTGAAAATAGCGGAACGCCGGATTATGAATATAATCCGCATGTGGCTCAGGATGCTCAAAGCTACTCAACCCAGTCAATGATTCCCAGAATATGTCGAGCTCGCGGAAATCAAACAATTCTTACTGCCTTGATGTAAAAGTATCAAATCCATCTGGGAATCCCAGCAAAGCAGAAAAGTCATGAAGATTATACCTATACTCCATTCCAAATAGCCTAAAGAAGATAAGACCTCTCTTCAGGCCCCTCCCATAATGTGGGAGGTAGTTAAAAGAGCTCAGAAATTCCATAGTCAATTTGCGGTAGGTACTGAACCGCCTCAAAATATGAGCATCTTCCCATCCAATTTGATTCAGCAGAAACAAAACACTATCATGAATTCCCAAAGTAGTCATAGCAAAAAGATCAGGATAATATGTCAGGGACATATTCCTTGCAGCTAATAAATTGTATCTGCCTCTTTGGCCTCTTCCTCTGAAAGCTATTTCCATAGTATCTTCCATTGTTAGTTGGTCAGCTTAATTTTTATATTAATTAAGTTATCCTGAAATTAATTAGATACAGGAAATTTAATCAGATTTTTGGCCAGATGCCGAAAAGAAGAAAATAAGAATAAGCATAATAGTGATAGAATGAAGAAGAAATATAGATGAAATAGAATATTAGAGAAGATATGTGTATAAGTGTTTATGAATGAGAAGAATAAAGAGAAAAATAAGAATAATAATAATAGTAAGAATGATAATAAGAATAATAAAACAAAAAGGTAAATATAATAATTAATCATAAAAAGGTGGATTGTCTCCCACTAAGCGCTTTGTTTTATGTCGTAAGCTCGACAAATAAAATCAAAGTTTTAAATTTCTAATTGAGCAGGTGGCTCTATTAAAGTTATTTCTTGAAAGTATTCGTTACTCTCTGCGTTGTGATATGGTTTTAAACGTTGTCCATTAACTATAAAGGGTTCGGAAATCTTTCCTTCGATTTCGACCGCTCCGTTAATAAACGTGTTTGTTATTGTGAACGGACCAGACCATCTGCTGCGTAGTTTTCCAGGAAATAATTTTAATCTTGAATTAAACAGTAGTACGATATCACCTATTTTAAAATGTTTTCTATTTATTCTTTTGTCGTGCCATGTTTTCGTTCGTTCTTTATAAATCTTGGCGTTCTCATACGCATCTTGTCTCAATTCCTCTAATTCGTTTATATCAAGGATGCGCTTCTCGCTTGCGGTTGTGTAATTCAAGTTTATATTTTTAATAGCCCAATAGGCCTTGTGTTCTAATTCAACCGGCAAATGGCAAGATTTTCCATAGATGAGCTTAAACGGGGTGGTTCATATTGGTGTCTTAAATGCGGTCCTATATGCCCATAGAGCTTCAGATAGTTTTGAGGACCAATCCTTTCTCGAAGTTGCTACAGTCTTTTCTAATATTTGCTTGATTTCACGATTAGAGACTTCCACTTGTCCACTCGTTTGTGGATGATAGGGTGTAGCTACTCGATGTCGGACACCGTATTTCCTTAGGAGTTTTTCGAATATCTTAGAAATAAAATGAGAACCTCCATCGCTTATTACTAATCTTGGTATACCGAATCTCGGAAATATCACGTTTTTGAAGAGCCTTAATACAACTCGGGTATCGTTTGTTGGAGAAGCTATAGCTTCTATCCATTTAGATACATAGTCAACTGCCACGAGTATGTATTTGTTACCAAAAGATGACGGGAATGGTCCCATAAAGTCTATACCCCATACATCGAAAATCTCTACTTCCAGAATGCCTTTCTGTGGCATCTCGTCGCGTCTTGAAATATTACCAGTGCGTTGGCACCGGTCGCACTTAGTGACTGCGACATGAACATCTTTCCATAGTGTTGGCCAATAAAGACCTGATTGTAGGATTTTCGTACATGTTTTAGAAGTACTCGTGTGTCCTCCGTATGGTGCGGAGTGGCAATGTTTAATCACGCTTTCGACTTCTTCTTCGGGTACGCAACGACGGAAAATTCCATCGGGTCCTCTTTTGAATAACAAAGGTTCGTCCCAGTAATATTGTTTGAGATCGTGAAAGAATTTTTTCTTTTGTTGGTACGTTAACTCTGGTGGTAATACACCGGCAGCTAGATAATTTACGAAATCTGCGTACCAAGGGACAGATGAGATTGCTAAGGTTGTTTCAGAATAGTTTTGAGATTCACTTGCTTCGAAGTGGGCGATTAATCTATCATATTGAGATTCATCATTGATTGGAATTCGTTCTTGTTTTAGATTTTCGATTCTTGATAGATGATCAGCCACTACATTTTCAGTCCCTTTTTTATCCTTGATTTCTAAATCAAATTCTTGTATCAACAAGATCCATCTTAGCAGTCTAGGTTTAGCGTCCTTTTTGGTTAGGAGATATCTAATGGCAGCGTGGTCAGTATAAATTATTATCTTAGCTCCTACTAAATAAGATCGGAATTTATCGAGTGCGAAGACTACAGCCAGGAGTTCCTTTTCGGTTGTTGCATAATTCATTTGCGCTTCATCTAGGGTTCTACTAGCGTAATATATGACGTGTAATTTTTTATCTTTTCTTTGTCCTAGGACTGCTCCTACGGCATAGTCACTTGCGTCACACATTATCTCAAATGGTTCACTCCAATCTGGGGTCTTCATGATTGGCGCAGTAATTAATGCTTTCTTTAATGATTGAAAGGCTTCAAGGCATTTTTCGTTAAATATGAATTCAGCATCTTTCATTAAGAGTTCTGTTAATGGCTTAGAAATTTTAGAGAAATCTTTAATAAAACATCGGTAAAAACCGGCGTGTCCTAAGAAACTTCTTATTTCTCTGACAGTTCTAGGGGGTTGAAGGTTTTCGATAACTTCTATCTTGGCCTTGTCTACTTCGATTCCCCTATTAGATATAATATGTCCTAACACAATACCTTCTTGAACCATAAAATGGCATTTTTCCCAATTTAATACTAAGTTTACCTTTACACATCTTTCTAGTACTTTTTCTAAGTTTGCAAGACATCCTTCAAAACTACGTCCGCAGACGGAGAAGTCGTCCATGAATACCTCCATAATATTATCAAGAAAGTCTGCGAAGATTGCCATCATGCATCTTTGAAAAGTTGCAGGTGCATTGCATAAGCCAAAAGGCATTCTTCGATATGCGAAGGTTCCGAATGGACAGGTGAAGGTAGTCTTTTCTTGGTCATCGGGGTGTATCGGTATTTAAAAGAATCCGGAGTAACCGTCCAAGTAACAGAAATATGAGTGTCTGGCTAGACGCTCCAGCATTTGATCAATGAATGGTAAAGGGAAATGATCCTTCCGGGTGGCTTTGTTAAGTTTCCTATAATCAATGCACATCCTCCATCCTGATTCGATTCGCTTTGTTATGGTTTCTCCTTTGTCGTTTTCGATTACCGTTACGCCTCCTTTCTTGGGGACTACATGAACGGGGCTTACCCATTTACTATCAGATATTGGATAAATGATGCCTGCTTCTAACAATTTTAATATCTCTTTCTTTACTACTTCACTCATTATAGGATTAAGTCTTCTTTGGTGTTCTCTAGAGGTTTTACTATCTTCCTCTAGAATTATGCGATGCATACAGATGGAAGGACTTATTCCTTTAAGATCAGTTAAATTGTATCCTAAAGCAGTTGGATATTTCCTCAGTATATGTAGTAATTTTCCAGTCTCGATTTTTCCTAGATTTGCGTTGATTATTACTGGTCGTTCGAATTCTGGGTCTAAGAATTCGTATCTCAGGTTTTTGGGTAACGTTTTGAGTTCAATGGTTGGTTTGTGTAAACCTTGTGAAGGATCGGGTGTTATTGCTAAGCATTCATCTAAGGTTTTATCTGGATGATCTTTTGCTTCTTTTATACATTCTTCTATCATATCCATAAAGTAGCAGTTGTCATCTATGGCTGGTGCTTTTAGAAATTTGGAAAGAATGAATTCAATCTTTTCTTCGCCTACCTCAAAGGTGAGTTTTCCTCTTTTAACGTCTATAATGGCACCGGCAGTTGCTAGGAAGGGTCTTCCTAAAATGATAGGTGTGTTCGTATCTTCCTTAATATACATTATTATAAAGTCGGTTGGGATGTAGAATTGACCTATTCGAACGGGGACGTTTTCAAGTACTCCTACGGGGTATTTGACAGAACGATCTGCTAACTGAACAGACATTTTAGTTGGTCTCAACTCTCCCATTTCGAGTTTCTTACTGATGGATAAAGGCATTACACTGATGCTTGCTCCTAAATCACATAAAGCTTTGTCTATGACGAATTTTCCTATTACACATGGTATAGAAAAACTACCAGGATCTTTCAGTTTAGGTGGCATCTTATTTTGGATTATTGCGCTGCATTCAGCTGTAAGAGTAACTGTTTCATTTTCTTCTAGCTTTTTCTTATTAGATATAATTTCTTTTAAGAATTTAGCATATGAGGGCATTTGCGTTATCGCTTCTGTGAAAGGAATTGTTACGTTTAATTGCTTGAGAAGTTCTACAAATTTCTTAAATTGCCCTATGTCTTTTGTTTTAACTAGTCTTTGAGGGTAAGGAATAGGTGGTTTATAGGGAGGTGGAGGTACATAAGGTTTTTCTTGTTCTATTGTTTCTCCATCTTCCTTTCTTTTAGGTTCGTTATCCTCTTCGGCTTGGTTTTCAGAGTTTTGGTGCATGGCCGGGTTTTCGGTTCTTGGATCTAATGGTTCTTCTATTTCTTTACCGCTTCGTAATATAATTGTGTGAGCTTGTCCTTTTGGATTAGGTTGTGGTTGTCCAGGGAAAGTACCGGCTGGTGCGGCAGCAGGCGCTTGTTGTTGAGCCACTTGTGAGATTTGAGTTTCTAACATTTTATTGTGAGTGGCTAAGGCATCTATTTTGTTCGATAGTTGCTTAATTTGCTCGTTAGTGTGTATGTCTCGGTTTAGGAATTCTTTGTGAGTTTGCACTTGGCTTGCTATAAAGTTTTCCATCATTATTTCGAGATTAGATTTCCTAGGTGCGCTCGGTGCGGCAGAAGGTGCTTTTTGATATCCAGGTGGAGCAGTTTGCGCTTGAACAGGTGCGTTCAATGCGTTATTATTCTTGTAGGAAAAATTTGGGTGATTCCTCCAACCTGGGTTGTACGTATTTGAATAAGGGTTTCCTTGAGCGTAGTTTATTTGGTCAGTCGGAGTACCTAACAGAAATTGACATTCGGCGGGAGCGTGACCAGATGTTCCGCATATTTCGCAGTCAGGAGTCACTGCAGCTACGGTAGCTGCAGGAGTTAACGTAAGGTTTTCTATTTTCTGAGTTAGTGCGTCTACCTTAGCGTTTACTTGATCTAGGCTACTAATTTCGTACATTCCTCCTTTCGTCGGAGGTTTTTCAATGGCAGCTCTCTCGCTTCCCCACTGGTAGTGGTATTGGGCCATATTATCTATCAGTTCGTAGGCTTGTACATAAGGTTTCTCCATTAGCGCACCTCCAGCAGCAGCGTCGATTGTTAGTCTCGTGTTGTACAAAAGACCATTGTAGAAAGTATGTATCACTAACCATTCCTCCAGACCATGATGTGGACAGAGTCTTATCATGTCTTTATATCGTTCCCATGCTTCAAATAAAGACTCGGTGTCTTTCTGTCTAAATCTGTTGATTTGAGCTCGAAGCATAGACGTTTTGCTTGGTGGAAAATATCGGGTTAGGAAAACTTTCTTTAATTCATCCCACGTAGTGATTGAATTAGAAGGTAGAGATTGGAGCCAAGCTCTAGCTCTATCTCTAAGGGAAAAAGGAAATAATCGTAAACGAATAGCTTCCGTGCTGACCCCATTAGCTTTTACGGTATCTGCATATTGTAGAAATACGGATAAATGCAGGTTCGGATAGTCAGTTGGATTTCCAGAAAACTGGTTTTGTTGAACTGCAGATAATAGCGAAGGTTTCAACTCGAAGTTGTTTGCCTCGATTGCCGGAGCGGCAATACTGTTATGAGGTTCATCTTGAGAAGGGATTGCGTAAGATTTTAGAGGTCGTGGCGCAGCCATCTCAGCTCGTCTAAGATCAGTTATATCAGGGATATTCGTCGGGGGTAAATTGTTTAGTAGACGATATTCCTGAATTCGGCGTCTCAATCGAAGATAACGCTCGATGTCGTTGATTTGTAGATGCAAAGGTTTGCCTTGAGAGCGAGTGTTTGGCATACAAATCAGAAAGAGATGAAAAGAAGAAGACCTTAGTCTCTACGATGTAACTAAAAGAGTTACGATATCGACTTAAATAGTCCCCGGCAACAGTGCCAAAAACTTGATCGCGACTTTGTATGTCTATAAATCTGGAGACTGCAAGTGCACAGTCCTATCGCGTAGTTTTAAAAGATATCGAATCCACAGGGACTATGAATCGATCTACCGTAATTTTGGTTACTGGGTAAAGCTAAGGCTAATATTAATTTAATTAACGAAAGGGATCTAATTACTAAATTTAGTTATAAAATTTTTAATTATAAATACCGGTATGTATTTCACCTAAATTTTGGGTTCCGAATTTCCACTGGCTTTTACTTAAATTGGTCAAAAATTATCTTTACGCAAACTTTATTTGTCTAAAAACCTTCCCCTCACACTTCCGTTCTATTAGTTCAGGTTATACGATTAATACCCTAACGTGTGCTTCCGTCACTCCGCCGGATTCAAAAGTAATTTTTGAAAACAGAATAAAATTTAATTGTTTTTAAAATGCTTCCGCCTCTTTAAAAACAATGCCTAATAATCACTATCTGGTTTTAGCCTCAAACTTCCGTTTTATTAGTAAAAACCTTAATCAATTCTAAAACCTCACACTTCCGTTCTATTGGTTTGTAAAATCTTAAACAATTTAATTGAATATTAAAACCATGAAAGAAGTTTCTTTTACAAAATAATTTTAAGCCAGTTTATTTCGGATCCCGTTATTTGGTTAATTTACATACCGATATTTAATCGGTTTAGCCAGACATGTTCATACAATTAATCATGCAAGGTTTATTAATTAGGAAACGGCGAAATAAAAACATACTCAGAACAGAGATCATACAAATATATTAAATAAAGCGTATAAATGAAAACCTGATGAAAATGTAGAAATACTTCAATAGCTTCAAGTAAATATTCGTTCTTCAAATCCTTCGAGTATTCCACCACAAGTCGGCTGGATCTACCCTTCGAATCTTGAATTTCGTAACAACAAGAAAAGTAAAAATACCGGATCTAACGTAAGGTTAAACCGGATAAAATTGCACAACAATTCCCGGTGTAGAAATTGTTGTACGAAAAATAAAGGCAGAAAACTGGAGAAGAAAAGAAAATAAAAACAATGCGATGAAATAAAAATAAAGGAAAAGGGCAGAACAAAAATTAAAATGGAAGGAAATTTGCTCTGCTGAAAATAGTACGATCTTGCAAAAATTCTCCGACCTTTGGGATTTGGCTTTCACTTCTATTTATAATGCTTGTAAAATAACTGTATCCCAAAAGGTCAATCCACGTAAAACTGAATATCCAAAAAATATTGCTAGTAGACTTTGTTGCATAACGTGCTGAAGACGTGTACGGAAATATAGCAAAAGTTGGTTTCTTCATTGACTTGGGACCGGTCGTTCCGTGTGAGGAGAAAATGGCGTGAAAATAGGAAAGGGGAGGGAACGGTCGTTCCACTCAGCTGAAGTGGGCCGGACCGGTCGTTCCCCTTAGTGGGCCGGTCGGTCCCTTCAAGCTGAAGTGGGGAACGTGTGTTCCCTTGGGCCTCTGCGTGTTCTTGGTCTTTTGGGCCTTGGAAAAAATCATTCTTTTCACCCCCATTTAGTATTCTGCACCACATTAATCAATTATCTTCATTTTTGTACTAAATTGCATCTATTTCTTCATTTTTCTTCACATAAGCTTATTTAAGGCAAAATACTTGAAACAAAGAAATACCAGCGTAATATGGAAATAAAATAAAATAAATTAAATAAAAACATGAATTATTTGCATTAATTAAGTCGATTTATACGATATAAAATCATGTTATCAAGGGAGTAATAACTGAGTAACCAGTAGAAACAGGCCACAAACACCGATAGGAGTCGCAAAAATAAATTGCGAACTCTGCTGGAGAAGACCAGGTCGAAACTGATCAACTTCAATAAGGAATGCCAAATGAAGATCGGATGTTGTGGGAGAAGATCAAGGAGAGAATGTAGCTTCTAAAGGAGAATGCCAAATAGAAATTGGCTGGTATTGGAGAAGATCAGGGTAAGACTATAGTTTCTGGAAAAGACAGTGTGCATTCATGTTAAGGATGATACCAAGATGACAAACCAGATGTTAGAAGCGAAACCCTCACTGGGGAAACTTCTGCCGAAAAGTCCTCTACTGTTTGCCAAAGATTAACAAAATCTCAATTAATTGACCAGCACAACTATAGTGAGGATAAGGAAAGATCCTTAAATAAGGATGCCCCGAGCAACAAATTAGCTGGGAAATGAGAGATCAGGATGAGGAATCTCTTATTGGTAACTCCGCTAGGGAGTTGAGACTTCTTCAGACTTTGAATTCTAATCTAAGCAACTCCACTGGGAACAAGAGACGTCTTCAAACTTGAAGTCTCAGAATGAAGCCTTTCTCTTAAAAAAGATTCATGGGCAACAAAACTCTGCTGAGGATACAAAACTTCACTGAGGATACCAAAGTCTGTCGGGGAGTATTTTGCTGGGGATAAGAGATACCAAACTCTAAAAGCGGAAACCCCTGTTGGGAATGCTTCTGCCATGGATTTATTTACAAAGAACCTGACTTCCAGGGATTAAAGGAACTTTGGATATGTTGTCATAAAATAGACCATGAAGATAGTCAAACAGTGTCGACTTTACTGGGGATATGGAAATCTCTTGCCAGCATCAACTCTACTGAGGATGATAAAAGATCCTTTTGATAAGGAAATGCCCCAAGTCATAAATCAGATGGGAAAATAAGAACTTTTGAATTCAAACTTCAATGATAATTCAAATTGGAAGCTAAACTCCATTGGGAACAGTCTTTATTAAGAAATGAGATAATGCTCATCCAGACTTGGTTGGGGAATGAAGGTATCCAAGAACCTTATCCGCCTCGAGAATCCCTCACATGACAATGCTGAGGAGAAACAACTCTGCAGGGAATTCCTTGTTCCAGCGTTTGAAAGTTAGAGGTAAGACTCTTACATAGATGCTGACAAGCTTCAACTTACAAAGTGAACGACAATTCCTTGAGAGGACTTCATGGGATTCGTATCATCATTGATATTCTTCCCCAGAGTAGTGGAACTTTAAGAGATTGATCCTCCATTTAACTTCCCCAGATTGGTGAAACGAAAAGACCAATAACCACAGGCCGAACCTTGATAAGACTTGCAAAAATAAATTGCAAATTCCTCTAGAGAAGATCAGATCAAAACATACTTATGTTTGATAACTTGTCAATTACTCACTAGGGATAACTTCATGGGTAGAAAACAGCAAAAATAAATTGTTGTGCAGAAGAAATCTTGACGTATGTTCCACCTCTTGACCTTATGGGGAAAAGATCCAATATCTCCTTCAACAGATAAAGAGAACATTGTTGGGAGCTGGGACCTTCTGATGTAAGTCTTTAATGAAAGCGATTTCGACTGGGGAAACTTGAAAATTTTTAAACAAAAGAATTCTAACCAAACCACACCGGAGATACTTCCGTTGGGAAGAAACAATCCTTGATTGGGGAAAAAAAGGGTATCTTTGAACCATAAGATTAAGGTTCAGAACTCGCCTGAGGAAATATTTCAGCAATACTCTATTGTGATACGGTGGGAGAACTGACTTGGCATTTTGCGTTTGTGTTCGCAAATGTTTCGGTTTAGCAAGAGTCGCTACTGACTTTTTATTTTATCCTAAGGAAAGGTCAAAAAGCACAAGAAAGACCTTTGATATGTTTTCTTGGGTTCGGGGAATAGATTATAGAAAGGGAAGGTATTAGCACCCTTTCTATCCACGGTTATCCATGGGATCTTAGTTACTTGTTTAGATCACTTGCTTTGCTTTCCAATTGTTTGAAATGGTGCTCTTCAATTGTTTGAAATGGTGCTTTGTGTGTGGTTTTGAAAGATGTTTTGAAAAGAGGCCATCATTGTGGCAACCTTTGTAATGATTCTTGTTTGAATGTATACAAAGGTGTTTTTGTCTTTTGAAAGTTTTCAATGTTTGAAAGTAGGGTTTTGAAATTGTGTGGTGAAGTGGGTTTTGAAGATAGCAAGGATGTTTTTTGCAAGCTTTGATCAAGTAACTAAGAGTTGTCTACCCTATTTTACTCAAACATATTTCCTATGTTTTTAACCCTTTTAACAGTGTTGTTTCACCATTGTATTTGGTGAACAACCTTGTGTTAGGATGTTAAACAGGACAGGCGTGGGTCATCGTATAGACCATGATAGCAATTGTGTCAAGTATTTTTGGAAATTTTCTTGAGGGACTTGATCATTTTGTTTAGGCAACTCAGATAGCGTCATCGAGGGACTATGATCTCTTGTTTTTGTTTTTTTGTTGTGCCAAAGTACTTGACATGCATACCATGGCCCGTTTTTTGAAGGCAACAAGTGGATTGAAACCCTAGGGGTGAAAGTGTGCATTGTGTTTATTTTTTTTCATGCATTTTTGTCTTTGATTAAGTCAAACTATTTGTTGATTTAATTTTGCATACAAACCCTAAGTCTAATCATGGCATAATTGAAAGCATTTAAAGGTGCGAGAATTTAAATTCTACACTATTACAACATGATATAGGGAGGGGGTAAAAATTTGAATTGGGGATTATTTTGCAAGAAATTAAACCCTAAATTATTACAACCATATTGAATTTGCAAGGAATAATATTTAAATGTACAATATTTAAATAAATACAATAAATAAATATTAAATAAAATGCATCATGTAAAAAAAGGTTTTTTTTGTTTGTTTATGTATGTAAAGCATTCTTTTAATGTGAACAAAAAAAGTGTAAATAATAAAAATAAAAAGATTGATTTTACTTAATAAAAGGGGTAAACCCTAATTTTCTTTAAGGAAAATAAAAAAAATAAAAAAAAAAAAATATATATATATATATATATATATATATATATATATATATATATATATATATATATATATATATATATATATATATATATATATATATATATATATATATATATATATATATATATATATATATATATATATATATATATATATATATATATATATATTAAATATGTTAAATATGTGAAAAATAAAATAAATTATTTACAAAAATGTATATATTTAAGAAAATATTTTCAAATGTAAATAAAAATACTAAATGAAAAAAAAAGTATTTTTTTACATTATTTTATAATTTAAACAAAAATAAATATAAGTATTTAAACATTTTAATGTTAGAAAAAATTAAAAAATATACCAAATAAATATAAAAACTTATGAAAATATTTTTTAGGCATTTTTTATATTTGAAAATAAAATATCAAAGTCAGAAATAAAATAAAAATGCAAAAATGATAAATATACAAGAAATGGGCCAGGGGGTGTGAAACTGAAAAATGGAGTGTGAAAAGCAGGAAGTAGCCAGGCCCAGCCCATCTACTTCATCTTCTTCCTTTGTTCAAACAAAACACGCGCCTTCTTAGTTCAAACCTGTATCTCCTGATTCAGTGCTTTTTTGACAAAACTCAAAATATGAAAATTGTAGAGCATCAAACAACGAATCTAACCATATAAAAAACTTAAGCTAACTCTCAAAGACCAAAGAGAATTTCTCTGGCCCTAATTTCTAACATAGTTTTTTCAGAAAGTTCATGGATGAAATTCTCCTAGCACGATTAATATAAATGAAAACTAAGCACATGTATGGTTTCAGGGCTATGAATACAACATCTTTCATTCACAAACCTAAGTCTAACTATTCCTAAATAGAGAGATAGAAGTTCATGAAATACCTGTTTCAGTTGAGTTCGAGTTGGACAATGCAGCAACTACCAATGGTGCCTGAGGTTCTTTTGAGCTTGCCTGATGTCCACTGAACCTTTCCCAATGCTTAGTTTGTTTTGAAGTGGCCTGAATCGTGCTACAGAACTCAACCTGCAATGCTTCCAAACAAAAATGGCAATGTGTGTTAATGGAGTTACAACAACTTGTGAATGGTCTGGATAGCTCAGGTATGTTGATTGGAATGTGTTTGAAGTAGTTTTTGACAAAACGCACGAGGGAATTTGATGGTGGCTTGTGATTTACAGAATTGGCCATGTTTTGTAAGAAAAAGTGGTTTTGGAGTATGAGGATGCTTTAGGGGTGAAAGGCTCGTGCTTCTGACTTGCAAGAGTGTATGAAACTTGTTTGATAACTTTGCTTGAGTTAGTTTTATCATATATGTGAGATGTCTTGTGTTTGACAAGTTTCTTGGTTATGAAGAAAAATGAGAAGTGACCAAGAGCAGGCATGTACAGCCTAGCTCTAACTCTGCATACATTGTGTAAGCTTGGCCCCAAGTTTGTAGATTTGGTTTTCAGTATAAGATCTTGTTCAAGGCTCAAGGATTCTATTTGACATAAAGCAAGATTTTGACAAAAATGGCAAAGTTACCTTTTACTATTTTTGGATTAATCTAGTGTATAATCCTCTAATGTCCAAAACAAACCTTAGACCAATGGATTTGCATTTAACTATTGAGTACAAATTGGTTTAGAGGCCTGTAATTTTGAACTAAGCTAGCTTGGTCAGATTTGGCAAGTGGTATGAACATGTATTGGCCATGGTTACAAAGTGAGTTTTTGCCAACTTCAAGCATTCGATTCTCCCTAACCACAAAGGTGTTTGAGGAGTTCTTGGACAATTTGGAAATCTTGAAACATGTACTATAATCCATCTTTGAAATGCAACTTGAAAATCCAAGTGGAACTATGTGAAAAATGGCCAAGAAGATGGGTCGAAATCCTGCATAAACTAGGGCAAAATTTCTCTAAGTTAAAAGTTCTAGGTACCCTTGTTCCAAAAATCATAACTTGAGATCCAAGATTCTTTTGAGAAAACTTTGTGAATCAGAGTTGTAGACTTTGTGATGGACTACAACTTTCATGTTATAAGTTTTGTTTGAATCAATTTTCATCTTGGTGGAAAAATGGAACAAAGTTAGGAAAAAATAAGAAAATTTTATAACTTAGAGAATTTCTAAGTTATGAAATTTTTCCATTTTAAACCCTAATTTGCAATTTTGGGTTTCTTGATGAACAAGTTTCATAATTTGACATGTCTTGATGAAAAATAACCCTTGGCACTTGATTTTGACCAAAAAGTCAAAGTTTGACTTTTCAGTGTACAGTCAAATTTTGATCAGTTGACTGAAAAATTCATCTGTCAATCTCATGCATTTGAGTTCTTTTAAACTTGTTGAATGGGTCAAGACAAAGTCATTGAGTCCTTGTGTCCATGGTTGAGCTTGATTTGCCATTGGCTAGGTCAAACAGTCAGAAATTGCCTTTGTGCAGTCAAAACCCTAAAAATGACCATTTTGCCCTTTTGGTGATTTGATCAAATTTCTTGTGGAATTGTTATCCAAACTTGATCAAATGGTTCATATGAGTTCATAATGTTGATGTGGGTCAAAATTCATGAAGTTTGACTGTCAATTGGCCACAGTTGACTTTTTCCCCAATACAGCTGATTTCTAGGTCCATTGTCCAATTGACTGGGCAAAAATTTGAATCAAGGCTTGAAACTTGGTATGGACAAACTTGTGAGTCCAACATGAAGTATGAAAGTCACCTTGGGCATTGTATGTCAAAACATCCCTGTGCAAAATCAAACCCTAATTTAGGTCAACAGTGCAAGGAGGTGTCTTGAGCAGAGCAAACCCTAGCTTAATCTTGAGTTCCCAGAGTCTTGTGATGAGAAATGTTGATGAAATAAGAGGGAAAATTTTGGGGTACAACAGTTTCCCCTGTTCAATCTTCTTGAACCTGAAGAGTTAGATTGGCAAGTTTGCCTTTCGCGACTCGAAGGTAAAAGAGGATTGGACACTAAAGTGCCCGTAAATTTTCACTCGTCAAAATATAGCTGAGGAAATGGGCTTATAGATGCCATTTAGAGATGGTAGAATCTTGCTGGAGATGGGCTTAAAGATGCCATCCAAGAATGTTTGTTGAATTGCAATGTTGTAGGTCAGAAGAATGAGCGTCAAAATGGTATCCATGTCTGGAATGCATTTGAACTGTATCTGGAGACTGAGTCTGTATGAGGAAAAGAATCGCGTCCGTGTCTAGAGCGTATCTGATCTGTAACCATATTTGAACTTTGAATGAATATCAGAATGATTGTCGTGTATGGAGTGTATATGTATTGTATCTGAAGTTGAGATCTGTATGAGTAGCAGAATGACTTCCGTGTTTAGAGTGCATCTGAGACTGTAACTAGAGTTGAGATCTGTATGAGTAGCAAAATGACTTCCGTGTCTGGAGTGTATCTGAGACTGTAACTGGGGATCTGAATAGGTGACAGAATCACTTACGTGGTGACTGCACTGGGGAGAATCAAACTTCTGGTGTAAGGGCCAGAATGGCATCCATGTTTCGAGTGTATCTAAACTTGTAGTTGATAGTTGAATCTGAATGAGAGATAGAATGGATGCCGTGTCTGGAGCGTATCTAGTCTGTATCGGATTACTGAAGTCTGAATGAGTAGTAGAATGACCGCCGTGTCTGGGGTGTATCCATACTGTATCTGAATAATTGTTAACGATAGCCTTTTAATCTTATCCTGAAAAGGGTAAAATGTTAGCTAAAACACAAAGTTATGTTGCATGATATGTATGATGCAATGAACTGTGTTTCATCAATGTTTATGATATATGAATGTAAGGGATGAACATGTAAGCTGAGTGGCTGTCTTTCTGAAAATAAATCCTTGATAACAGGAGATAATGAAATCTTCAGCTGCTGCTGGGAAAGTAAATCCTTGATCGATGTTGAGGATTCAAAACTTTGATTGTTGAAGATGAGAGATCCTTGCTGACTGCTTGGGGATTAAAGATATTTGTTTGCTCGAGAAGGAGAAATCCTGGGACCACTGCTGGAGATTGAAAATCCTTGGCGATTTGTGGGGATTAATAAGGCCTTTGACAACTTCTGCAGGGATTGAGAATCCTTCATGACTTTCCTGGGAAATAGGGAAAACTGTGAAAATCTCTACTGGGGAGTTAAAACCTGGGAGGCTTCTTCTTGGAGAAAAGAGACCGACAATCTTCGATCTTGCTGGGAGATAACTCTGTGGGGAGAATGTTTACTCGGCCGGTGAAATCAGGAGTTTTGGGTTGTATGCCAAACTACTGGGGAAGCAACTAAGAAGTTAACTGTTATTTGCTTGGTCCTCAGACTTTTAAGATAGCCTGCTGGGGAAATTGGGGGAAGTTGAACAGTTCCCACCGGGGATTGATAGTTGGAAATTTGACTTCTCTGGGGAAGACGGTTTAGAATATTTTGGTTCCGCTGGGGAAAGGTTTTTTTTTTCCGGGGTTTTCGGGCTCCACTGGGGATCTTGAAGTTTAACTCCGCTGGGGACCCATACTTTAAGACTTTGGCTTTGTTGAGGATCTGAACAATGTATTGCAGGGGATTCCTTCTGGAATGACAAAAAGATATCTTCCTACACCTTCAACCTATCAGTAATTATCCTTCTCAATTTCGTTTTATTTGTAAGCAATGATTATATTCAAATGCATATGCCTATTTTAACAAAACTTTGGACGTTTTCAAATAAAAACATAAGTGTAAAAAAGAAAGAAAGGCAAGCAAATTTCTGCATTTGAACTATCTTTGTATTAACTTTTGTGAGTATCTTTGTACAAAGGAGACAGACATCCTAGTAAGAGAATGTTGTCGTAAAAATTAAAAAAATTTATACAAAAGAAAGATGGCTATGTGTAACAATTCCATGGCATTCCCATTCTGCTATAGCCTTCACAACTTTGAGTATCTTGTCCATTCGCTGCTTCGTCCTCCGATGACTGGATTGACCATAAGCTTGGAGCTTGTTGTTGAAGAGATTGTTTTTAAAGTGATCCGATGAGACATAGTCATACGCTTTGATTCCCTAACTTTTTCCTGGACCGCCCTTTCGGGTTTTCGATCCACCGGGAAACCCTTTTTTGCCCAAGCCTCCCTTTCGGGTTTTCAACTTGCCGGGTGTACAGATTTTTTTGTTTTATCCCTAATATTTGCCTGAACCGCCCTTTCGGGTTTTCGATTCACCGGGATGCCCATTCTTGCCCAAGTCGCCCTTTCGGGTTTTCAACTTGTCGGGTCGTTTTATGCATAGTATCTTTTGACTATGTCTGCGTTCGCATGGTGCGGCAAGTCGTCGCCGTCCATGGTGGTCAGAATCATTTCCCCACCAGAAAAGATGCTCTTGATCACAAATGGTCCTTCGTAAGTAGGAGTCCATTTTCCCCTGGGATCACTTTGCGGCAAGATGATTCGTTTGATTACAAGATCTCCGACTTGATATACCTGATGCCTGACTTTCTTGTTGAAAGCCTTGATCATCCGTTTTTGATACATCTGACCATGACAAACAACAGTAAGTCGCTTCTAGTCGATCAAGTTAAGTTGATCAAGCTGGGTCTGAATCCAATCGTCTTCACTCAAGTCAGCATCCTTCATAATCCTCAAGGAAGGAATCTGAACTTCCATAGGTAAAACAGCTTCCATGCCATATACTAACGAAAATGAGGTTGCCCATGTTGAAGTACGTGTCGTGGTACGATATCCATGCAGAGAAAATGGTAACATCTCATGCCAGTTCTTGTAGGTGATTGTCATCTTTTGAATGATCTTCTTTATGTTTTTGTTCGCGGCTTCAACAGCACCGTTCATCTTCGGCCGATAGGGAGATGAATTGTGATGATAAATCTTGAATTGTTCGCATAGAGCGGTGATCATAGTGTTGTTCAAATGTGTACCGTTGTCCGTGATAATCCTGTCGGGGATACCATACCGGCATATGAGGTTCTACTTGATGAAGTGGGCAACCACATTCTTTGTAACAGAGGCATAGGAAGTTCTACTTGGTGAAGTAATCAATAGCCACCAGGATGAAGTGATGTCCATTGGATGTTGTAGGCTTGATCTCTCCAATCATGTCAATGCCCCACATTGCGAATGGCCAAGGTGCTGTCAGAACGTTGAGAGGAACAGGAGGAATATGTACGTTGTCGGCATAGACTTGGCATTTGTGGCAAGTACGGGAATGTTGATGACAATCAGCTTCCATGGTAGACCAGTAGTAACCTGCCCTTAGGATCTTCTTAGCCATCATATGTCCGCTCAAGTGGGTTCCAAATGTGCCACTATGTATCTCGGTCATGATCAACTCTGCTTCAACCTTGTCCATACAATGAAGTAGAACACAATCATGGCTGCGCTTATAAAGGATTCCATTGCTTAGGAAGAATTTGGCAGCAAATCTCCTTAAGAAATTTTTGTCATTGACGAAAGCTCCTTCATGGTATTCTCGAGTCTGGAGATACCTTTTGATTTCATGAAACCAGGGTTGTTCCACTACTTCTTCGGTATTAATCTCATGACAGTGCGCAGGTTCGTCCATTCGCTCGATGGTAATTTGGGGAGCCTCGTTATCCCAGTTGAGTTTAAACATGGAAGACATTGTAGCCAGAGCATCGGCTAACTGGTTTTCTTCTCGCGGGAAATGCTCGAAGGTAATCTGCTCGAAATGAGGCAACAATGTCAAAACATGTTCTTTGTATGGGATAAGATTAGGATGTTTGGTGTCCCACTCTCCTTTGACTTGACTGATAACCAAAGCCGAGTCCCCAAATACGAACAAAGATTTGATTCCCAAGTCTATAGAAGCCTTGAGACCAAAGATGCAAGCTTCATATTCAGCCATCTTGTTGGTACAACTGAAGCAAAGTCGGGCAGTGAAGGGTGTATGGCAACCTTCCGGAGAAATGAGTACCGCACCGATACCGTTGCCAAGTGCATTTTAAGCACCATCAAAGTACAGGGTCCATCGGGATCCTTGTTCAGGTCCGTCATACGGTTTGTTACCTTCAATGTTGTCCAATGTCATGATGTCCTCGTCAGGTAAGTCGAATCTCATAGATTGGTAATCTTCGAAGGCCTGATGAGCTAGATGGTCAGCTAGTACACTCCCCTTTATAGCTTTTTGGGTAGTATACTGGATATCATACTCAGTCAGGATCATTTTCCATCTAGCAATTCTTCCAGATAAAGCAGGCTTCTCGAAGATATACTTGATCGGATCCATCTTGGAAATCAGCAGAGTGGTATGAGTCAACATATACTGCCTTAGCCGGCGAGCAGCCCATACCAAAGTGCAGCAAGTTTTCTTGAGCAGTGAGTAGCGAGTCTCACAGTCGGTAAACTTTTTGCTAAGGTAATAAATGGCATGCTTTTTTTGGCCAGACTCGTCATGTTGGCCCAGTACACACCCCATTGAGTTATCCAAAACAGTTAGATACATGATTAACGACCTTCATTCGACGGGTGGCATCAGAATAGGAGGTTCTAGTAAATACTCCTTGATCTTATCAAAAGCAACTTGACAATCATTGTTCCATTCAACTACCTGATCTTTCTTCAACAGTTTGAAAATTGGCTCACAGGTAGATGTCAGGTGAGAGATGAACCTCACAATATAGTTTAAGCGTCCCAAGAATCCTCTAACCTCCTTTTCAGTGTGGGGGCAGGCATTTCTTGTATAGCCTTTACTTTAGCTGGATCAACCTCAATGCCTTTGTTGCTGACAATAAATCCCAAAAGTTTACCAGACCTAACTCCAAAAGCGCACTTGCTTGGGTTCAGTCTGAGCTTATACTCCTTCAACCTGGAAAACAGCTTTTGCAAATGATCAAGGTGTTCTTCTTCTGTCTGTGATCGAGCGATCATATCGTCTACGTAAACTTCGATCTCATGATGTATCATATCATGAAACAAAGCTACCATGGCGCGTTGATAGGTTGCCCATGCATTCTTCAATCCGAATGGCATCACTTTGTAGCAGAAGGTACCTCATTGCGTGACAAAAGTAGTTTTCTCCATGTCCTCGGGGGCCATTTTGACCTGGTTGTATCCCGAGAATCCGTCCATGAAGGAAAAAACCTTGTGTTGAGCTCTATTGTCAACCAAGATGTCGATGTGTGGCAATGGAAAATCATCTTTAGGGCTAGCCCTGTTTAAGTCCCGATAGTCCACGCACATTCTGAATTTGCCGTCTTTCTTAGGCACGGGCACAATGTTATCAACCCATTGTGGATAGGAAGTAACAGCCAGAAATCCAGCGTTGAATTGCTTCATTACCTCAGTTTTGATCTTCTCAGACATGTCGGGCCTCATTCGGAGAACCTTTTGCTTGACCGGTGGACAGTCTTCTCTTGTAGGGAGACGGTGGACCACGATATCTGTGTCTAGTCCCGGCATGTCTTCATAAGACCAGGCGAAGATTTCAACATATTCGTTCAACAACTGCACTAAGCGCTCTTTGAAACTTGGTTCCAGGTTGGCACCCATTTCCACCTCTTTCTTGTCCTCCTCTGTTCCCAAGTTGATGGTTTCTAGCAACTCTTCATGAGGCAGAATGGCCCTCTCTTCTTGTTGTAAAATTTTGGCTAACTCTCCCGGCACTTCACAGTCTTCGTCAACTTCGTACTCAACATGAATGACCAAATCTTCAGAGTTACCGAAGGCTAAAGCAGAATAGTCACCCATTGAATCCAGAGTGGATGGGTACCTGCATTTGTGAGTGTGGGTGTGTGTAAGGGATAACCATCCTTAAACAAAACAAAAATGCAAAAGGAAAGAAAATAAACACGACAGTTTATAGATGAAGACGTCCAATGATTCATTAAAACATGACATATGATAATGAAGAAAATCAAGACCTTACAAATGGACCTACATGCCCCGGGCAAGGCATAAGGTGAAAATGGTGTACGAATTGTTTAGTTATTACAGACCAAAATAAGAAATTGTTCAAAGATAAAATTATTGGTTGATGAAGGTGATGGGAATAAAATCCTTTGCTTCCCAGTTGCTTAAACCCCCTTCGACGGTCGGAAAAATCCAATCCTCAAAGTGGCCCTCTTCATCTTCATCTTATACAACATTAATTCTGTGGTGAGTGATCTTTACAGGTGGCCCTCCAGTCTTGGAACGACACATAGCCTTCTGTCCTGCAGCTGTAAACCCTAGTCCAAATTTGTGCGTCTTATGAGGAAAATCAGGCAATTGCCCCCATACTGTGCTCTTTCCTTCTTTGACTACAGCTTATGCGTCCTTGAGAGATGCCATCCTAGATACATGCTTGGGAACGATAGGCACCTCAACCATTGTCTTCGCAACTGCTATCTCAGGAGAAACTTCCTCAAAATGTTGGGAAGGCGTTTCGATGAACTCGCCATCCAACTCCATATAACGGAAGGAGTTAAGATGACTTATCATGTACTCTTCCTCGCCGTGCACTGTTATAATCTTACCCTTAACAGGATATTTCAGCATTTGGTGCAAAGAGGAGGTAACTGCCCCGGCATAATGGATCCACGGTCTTCCTAACAAACACGAATATAACGGACGGATGTCCATCACATAAAAGGTGGAGTTGAAAACTTCTGTGCCTACTTTGATAGGAATGTCAACCTCTCCATGAACCATTCTTTTGGACGCATCAAAGGCCCTAACAACGATGTTACTGGGTTTGAGGGTCAATCCTTCGCAGTCCAAATGGTTCAATGCTTTCTTCGACAACACATTCAAGGAAGAACCAGTATCAACTAAGACATGGGCGAGGGTGGTTCCCCTGCATTCAACTGAGACATGTAACGCGTCATTGTGTTTCCTTCCTTTGGGAGTAAAATCAGCATCGGAAAAGCCAAGGCCATTATCAGCAGTAAGACTGCCCACACACTCCTGAAACTGGTCAGCCGAAGTTTCTTGGGGAACGTGTGCCATCTTTATAAATTTGATTAAAGCCTTAGCATGGGCCTCAGAGCAGAGTAGAAGATCCAACATGGATATTTTAGAAGGGGTCTTCCCTAGCTATTCCATGACGTCGTAGTCACTCTTTCTGATTATTTTCAAGATTTTATCCATTTCTTTCTGGGTGGTTTCGGGGATAACCACAGCATGAGCCTTCGTCCTGACAGGCGCTTCTAGTATCCCCTTACCCTTGTCGGTATTATCAACAGATGGTCTTACTTCAGGAGTATCTAATTCTTCAATTATCGGGTCTTGCACATATGGCCTAACAGGCATAGAAGCTTTCGAGGGTCCGAAAACTGCTCGAGGGGGAGCAATCTCCGGAGGAAAAATCCGTCCGCTGCGGGTTATCTTGCTTGTATCCGCAATGTTCCCTACATCAGGGATTTCCTCTTCAGAATTCTCTTGGACTGCTTCAATCTGTTTGATGCCATGATAGAAGATTTCTCCCCCATAGTTTCATGGTATCATTTTTCTAGATTGATACGGGACAGGCCCCATCATGGTGATTTTTAAAGGTACAAATTCAGGATCAGGTGTAATCTTGATAGGCCTTTTGCAAGCCTTGGGAAGATTGTCAGATATGGTTATGATTGCAATATCGTTGGTTGAAGTAGCAAAAGTAGCAGGAGTAACAGAGTGAAGGTATCAATAGGGGTCTTCTGGAAGAGTATCTCTTGGGTATCCATCAGGCGTTGGACACCTGATTTTAACATTGGGCAGTCAGCTCGTACGTTTAAACAAAAGTAGCAGTCTTTTCTACAGCCTGGGAATATTCCGCTCTCATCAAATTCTATTTAATCACTGGTAAGGGAGTCAAAAGGTCAGCAACATCAGTAACATAAAGGTCTTCCATAACGGCATAAACATTATGATCGTGCTTGGGCATCGGAGCAGAGATCACATTGGGCTTCTCAGGAGCATCAAATTCTACTTCCTTGGCGTCAATCAGGTCTTGGATTTTGTTCTTAAGCGCCCAACAATTATTTGTATCATGCCCAACACTGTCAGAGTGGTAAGCACACTTGGCATTGGAGTGGTAGTATGGAGCTGAGGTATTAGGGTTCTTTGGCGCTTCCTTCAAACTGGTAAGATTCAATTTTAACAAATGAGGGAGTACTTGAGCTAGCGTCATGTTAATTCGGGTGAACTGCCGTTGTGGCCTTTCTACCCATTGTTGATTAGGTCTTGACTGATTGCCGCGAGGTTGATAATTTGAAGAGTTTTGAATCATCACAACCCCTACAGTTGGCCGGTGCTTGGTTCTTCCTTGACTTTTCTGAGAATAAACAACAGAGGCTTCCTTCTTAGCTAGGAAGGTTTTCTTGACAGCAGTGGTCGCAGAGGCATCTTTCTGAATCTTACCACTTTTAATACCGGCCTCGACCCTTTTGCTGGTCAAAATTAGTTCAGTGAATCCCGCGGAGGAACTCCCGATTAGATGATTGAAGAAAGGGCCAAACAGGGTCCCCAGAAACATGTCAACTAGCTCTCTATCCGACAATGGTGGCTGCACCCTTCCAGCCAGATCACGCCACTTCTGGGCAGACTCTTTAAATCCTTCATTAGAAGCCATACCCATACTCTGTAGTTGAGTACGAGTGGGTGCTAAATCAACGTTGTATTGGTATTGACGGTAGAAAGCAGTAGCTAAGTCTTCCCAACTGTGAACCTCTGATCTCTCGAGTTGATAGAACCAGTCCAATTGTGTGCCTGACAAACAGTCTTGAAAAAAGTGTACCCAGAGGTCTTTATCAAATGAGTGGGGTTGGATCTTTCTGACATACGATCTCAGATGCATCTTTGGGAAGGACAAACCGTCATACTTAGAAAATGTCGGTACTTTGAACTTGGGAGGGATAACGATCCCAGCGACCAACACTAGTTCTTCAAAATCTAAGCCAGGTACCCTTTGCAGCTCCATGGCTGCCAACCTATCCTCAAGATTTTTATATTTATCATCCGCTGGGGATATTGTTGTCTGGATTAGTCTTCGTCTTCTTCCTCTTCCTCCTCTTCAACTTCAGATTTAGAAGGTACCGCGGCTCCTTTTTCTTTACCAGTCCCTTCATCAAACGTTGAGGGGAACTCAAGAACTTTTCTAGCGTTGCTTTCAAACCTTCTTCCAAAAGTGGCTACTCTGGGCATTTTCTTCTTTTTCTCTTTATTTGTCTCCAACAGTGCTTTGAGGTCCTCTTGACCCTTTTCTAAGGTCATGAGGAGTTGCTAGAATTTAGAATTTTGTGCTTGCAGATCCTTAACCGTCTGCTCCAAATCCATCTTGCTGAAATAAACAGCAGAAAGATAAGGAACACACGTCATATTAAGAAGAAATTGTTAGTACATAAGTGCCCCATGGGCAAAATATTACAAAATTCTTAATGTAAAAAGACATTGCGCATCCTCTTTAGTGCGATGTAAGTGTTGAGAGTTTCCTCCTCATGAAGTCGGCGGGTAAGCTCCAAAACCTTCTTCTCACTGGCATAAAAGCTGGCTTCAAAAGTATTCCGTTCTTCCTTGAGTTGGATCCAACTCTTTTGCATTTCTTCCCATGATGTTGGCATGTCAAGATGTAGGATGGTGTATGGGACCTCTCCTTCCATAACAGGCTCTTTGATCAAGGGGAGAATGTGAGGGTATGGCATCATAAGATTTTGGGCGCGGGTTCGTACCCACTTGAGATAAGGCTCAAGGGGGATGGAATTCTTGTGCCCCAGTGTCTTACTATCCACTTTATTGGGCATCCTCCAAGCTCTGATGAACCTTTGTCGAAGTCCTTGCGCATCGTCGTCGAAGTCAAAAACTAGGTCAGGAATCAGCATGTCTTGAGGGCCATCCCTCCGAGCATATCCAAACTGTCTTAGAGCTAAACAAGGGTTGTAGGTAATTCCTCCCCTAATGCCAAGTAGTGGGACATTAGGGAATTCCCCACAATGGTCAATGATGATGACATTTTCTCTGGACCGAGAACACCAATGTACATCAGAATGTGTGAGGGTCATCAACCGTTGTGACCACCTTAAACCCTGCTCATTCTTCAAAACTGATTGTGGAAGGTGAGAAATAAACCACCTTGCTAGGAGAGGATTACAGCACATGAGAACACCTCTTTTCCTCATTGTTCGTGTGTAAAATGAGTGTAGGATGTCCCCAAGCAATGTAGGCACAGGATTCCGAGATATGAAAATCTTGACAGCATTCACATCTATAAGTTGATCAGGGTTTGGGAACAGGACCAACCCATAGATAAGGAGTGCCACAATCTCTTCAAAGGCTTGTAGATCAAGGGAATTCCAGCAGTCTCGTGCCTTCTCAAACAGAAACTTTACCAAGAAACCATTGACACCACTCCTGGTTTCCCAATGTCCCTTGATGTCAGATGGTTGCAAGTGTAATGCTTGAGCAACATCTTCAGGCTTTGTTTCTTTTTATGTACTGTTGTAGGGTAATTGATGAAGAATGGGAATTCTCAGGAGTTGAGAAAATTCCTCCAAAGTAGGTACTAGTTGGTAATCAGGGAATGTGAAATAGTGGTGTAGAGGGTCAAAGAACTGGAAGAGAACTTTCACCATGTCTTCTTCAATGTTAGAGTTGACCAAGTTGAGAAGCCTACCATGTCTTTCACTGAAGAGAGAATTCTCTGGAATCCTGGATGTAAGCTCCTTGAGTTGAGGAGGGATTCTCACAAGGTTGACTTGAATTGTTTTTCTACGAAGAGATTCCATGACCTATAAAACAAGAACAAAGATGAAGATCCAAACCCTTGAAATGGTTAGTGGATGCATATGATGCTTCATGATGTTCATGATGTATGCACAAGCACATGTACAAGAAAGTCACACAAAACCCTAGTTTCAGGCTTGCATGAGGTTTCATAGGTAAATACCCTCTTGAGTTTAGTTGGCTCAAACCTGTCCTATAAATAGTAACCGGGTTCTAAGGAGCTCAATATCACTGGATTGTTTTCTATGTTCATTGTTTTGGTTTAGCCACTTAACTAGCGACCAAAATATTCCAAGAAAACAACCCTCGATGAGTGTAGTATCGAGTATCTACCAACTTCGGACTGCACCAAATCCGGTCATCTCACTACCCCTAAAAAAGGCCAAGATGGTCAAGTAAGGTTCTAAGAGTTCATTAGTGCTTCATTACATCACTCAGCAGCCCCGTATTCTCTTTAATTGACTCAAAGGCTACCGATACTCACAAATATGTCGCACTAATATAGCTATTGCTTCAACCATGTCGGTATACCCCGCACAGTTTCCACAACGTATTGCTATTTACCTATGAATGCTTCCCAAATCCGGGTAGAGGATTTCAAGCCCAAACAAGAGAACCAAATGTAAAGAAATCAAAGCAAACAATATAATCATGCAAGGGGTGATCTAAGCCCTAAGGTTACTCCACTTTTAAAGTTTTCCCCAGCAGAGTCGCCAGTTCTGTGATACGGTGGGAGAACTGACTTGGCATTTTGCGTTTGTGTTCGCAAATGTTTCGGTTAAGCAAGAGTCGCCGCCGAATTTTTATTTTATCCTAAGGAAAGGTCAAAAAGCACATGAAAGACCTTTGAGATGTTTTCTTGGGTTCGTGGAGTAAATTATAGAAAGGGAAGGTATTAGCACCCTTTCTATCCATGGTTATCCATGGGCTCTTAGTTACTTATTTAGATCACTTGCTTTGCTTTCCAATTGTTTGAAATGGTGCTCTTCAATTGTTTGAAATGGTGCTTTGTGTGTGGTTTTGAAAGATGTTTTGAAAAGAGGCCATCATTGTGGCAACCTTTGTAATGATTCTTGTTTGAATGCATACAAATGTGTTTTTGTCTTTTGAAAGTTTTCAATGTTTGAAAGTAGGGTTTGAAATTGTGTGGTGAAGTGTGTTTTGAAGATAGCAAGGATGTTTTTTGTAAGCTTTGATCAAGTAACTAAGAGTTGTCTACCCTATTTTACTCAAAGATCTTTCCTATGTTTTTAACCCTTTTAACAGTGTTGTTTCACCATTGTATTTGGTGAACAACCTTGTGTTAGGATGTTAAACAGGACAGGCGCGGGTTATCGTATAGACCATGATAGCAATTGTGTCAAGTATTTTTGGCAATTTTCTTGAGGGACTTGATCATTTTGTTTAGGCAACTCAGATAGCGTCATCGAGGGACTATGATCTCTTGTTTTTGTTTTTTTGTTTTGCCAAAGTACTTGACATGCATACCATGGCCCATTTTTTGAAGGCAACAAGTGGATTGAAACCCTAGGGTGCAAGTGTGCATTGTGTTTGTTTTTTTTCATGCATTTTTGTCTTTGATTAGGTCAAACTATTTTTTGATTTGAGTTTGCATACAAATCCTAAGTCCAATCATGGAATAATTGAAAGCATTTAAAGGTATGAGAATTTAAATTCTACACTATTACAACATGATATAGGGAGGGGGTACAAATTTGAATTGGGGATTATTTTGAAAGAAATTAAACCCTAAATTATTACAACCATATTGAATTTGCAAGGCATAATATTTAAATGTACAATATTTAAATAAATACAATAAATAAATATAGAATAAAATGCATCATGTAAAAAAGGGTTTTTTTGTTGGTTTATGTAAGTAAAGCATTCTTTTAATGTGAACAAAAAGGGTGTAAATAATAAAAATAAAAAGATTGATTTTACTTAATAAAAGGGGTAAACCCTAACTTTCTTTAAGGAAAATAAAAATGTATTATTTATTACAAAATATATTAATATGTACAAAATAAGAATATATTATAAAAAATGTTCTTTAGTATAAAGTAATAATAAAACTAAAAATGTATTTATTTTTGTGTTTTTTATTCTAATTATTTAATAAACATAGTATATATATATATATATATATATATATATATATATATAATATATATATATATATATATATATATATATATATAATATATATATATATATATATATATATATATAGATATATATTAATATATATATATATATATATATATATATATATATATATATATATATATATATATATATATATATATATATATATATATATATATATATATATATATATATATATATATATATTATATATATATATATATAATATATATATATAATATATATATATATATATATATATATATATATATATATATATATATATATATATATATATATATATATATATATATATATATATATATATATATATTAAATATGTTAAATATGTGAAAAATAAAATAAATTATTTACAAAAATGTATATATTTAAGAAAATATTTTCAAATGTGAATACAAATAATAAATGAAAATAAAAGTATTTTTTTACATTATTTTTAAGTTTAAACAAAAATAAATATAAGTAATTAAACATTTTAATGTTAGAAAAAATTAAAAAAATATACCAAATAAATATAAAAACTTATGAAAATATTTTTTAGGCATTTTTTATATTTGAAAATAAAATATCAAAGTTAGAAATAAAATAAAAATGCAAAAATAATAAATATACAAGAAATGGGCCAGGGGGTGTGAAACTGAAAAATGGGGTGTGAAAAGCAGGAAGTAGCCAGGCCCAGCCCAGCTACTTCATCTTCTTCCTCTGTTCAAAAAAAACATGCGCCTTCTTAGTTCAAACATGTATCTCCTGATTCAATGATTTTTTGACAAAACTCAAAACATGAAACTTGTAGAGCATCAAACAACGAATCTAACCATATAAAAAACTTAAGCTAACTCTCAAAGACCAGAGAGAATTTCTCTGGCCCTAATTTCTAACCTAGTTTTTTCAGAAAGTTCATGGATGAAATTCTCCTAGCACGATTAATATAAATGAAAACTAAGCACATGTATGGTTTCAGGGCTATGAATACAACATCTTTCATTCATAAACATTAGTCTAACTATTCCTAAATAGAGAGATAGAAGTTCATGAAATACCTGTTTCAGTTGAGTTCGAGCTGGACAATGCAGCAACTTCCAATGGTGCCTGAGGTTATTTTGAGCTTGCCTGATGTCCAATGAACCTTTCCCAATGCTTAGTTTGTTTTGAAGTGGTCTGAATCGTGCTACAGAACGCAACCTACAAAGCTTTCAAACAAAATTGGCAATGTGTGTTAATGGAGTTACAACAACTTGTGAATGGTCTAGATAGCTCAGGTATGTTGATTCGAATGTGTTTGAAGTAGTTTTGGACAAAACGCACGAGGGAATTTGATGGTGGCTTGTGATTTGCAGAACTGGCCCTGTTTTGCAAGAAAAAGTGGTTTTGTGTATGAGGATGCTTTAGGGGTGAAAGGCTCGTGCTTCTGACTTGCAATAGTGTATGAAACTTGTTTGATAACTTTGCTTGAGTTAGTTTTATCAGATATGTGAGATGTCTTGTGTTTGACCAGTTTCTTGGTTATGAAGCAAAATGAGAAGTTACCAAGAGCAGGCATGTACAGGCTAGCTCTAACTCTGCATACATTGTGTAAGCTTGGCCCCAAGTTTGTGGATTTGGTTTACAGCATAAGGTCTTGTTCAAGGCTCAAGGATTCTATTAGACATAAAGCAAGATTTTGACAAAAATGGCAAAGTTACCTTTTACTATTTTTAGATTAATCTAGTGTATAATCCTCTAATGTCATAAACAAAACCTTAGACCAATGGATTTGCATTTAATTATTGAGTACAAATTGGTTTAGAGGCCTGTAATTTTGAATTAAGCTAGCTTGGTCAGATTTGGCAGATTTTGCCAACTTCAAGCATTCGATTCTCCCTAACCACAAAGGTGTTTGAGGAGTTCTTGGACAATTTGGAAAGCTTTCAACATGTAATATAATCCGTATTTGAAATGCAACTTGAAACTCCAAGTGGAACTATGTGAAAAATGGCCAAGAAGATGGGTCAAAATCCTGCCTAAACTAGGGCAAAATTTCTCTAAGTTAAAAGTTTCAGGTACCCTTGTTCCAAAAATCATAACTTGAGATCCAAGCTTCTTTTGAGAAAACTTTGTGAATAAAAGTTGTATAATTTGTGATGGACTACAACTTTAATGTTATAAGTTTTGTTTTAATCCATTTGCATCTTGGTGAAAAAATGGGACAAAGTTAGGAAAAAATAAGAAAATTTTATAACTTAGAGAATTTCTAAGTTATGAAATTTTTCCATTTTAAACCCTAATTTGCAATTTTGGGTTTCTTGATGAAAACGTTTCATAATTTGACATGTCTTGATGAAAAATGACCCTTGGCACTTGATTTTGACCAAAAAGTCAAAGTTTGACTTTTCAGTGTACAGTCAAATTTTGATCAGTTGACTGAAAAATTCATCTGTCAATCTTATGCATTTGAGATCTTTTAAACTTGTTGAATGGGTCAAGACAAAGTCATTGAGTCCTTGTGTCAATGGTTGAGCTCGATTTGCCATTGGCTAGGTCAAACAGTCAGAAATTGCCTTTGTGCAGTCAAAACCCTAAAAATGACCATTTTGCCCTTTTGTTGATTTGATCATATTTCTTGTGGAATTCTTATCCAAACTTGATCAAATGGTTCATATGAGTTCATAATGTTGATGTGGTTCAAAATGCATGAAGTTTGACTGTCAATTGGCCACAATTGACTTTTTCCCTAATACAGCTGATTTCTAGGTCAATTGTCCAATTGACTGGGCAAAAATTTGAATCAAGGCTTGAAACTTGGTATGGACAAACTTGTGAGTCCAACATGAAGTATGAAAGTCACCTTGGGCATTTTAGGTCAAAACATCCCTGTGCAAACTCAAAACCTAATTTAGGTTAACAGTGTGTTGTACCCCAAAATTTGCCCTCCCATTTCCTCAGCATTTTCTCATCACAAAAACCTTGAAGATCAAGATCCAGTTAGGGTTTCCTCTGCTCAAGACTTCTCCTTGCACTGTGGACTCAAATTAGGGTTTTTGTTTGAACAAAGATGTTTTGACCTAAAATGCCTAAGATGACTTTCATGCTTCATATTGGACTCCCAAGTTTACCCATACCAAGTTTCAAGTCTTAATTCCAAGTTTTGCCCAGTCAATTGGACAGATGACCTAGAAATCAGCTGTATTGGGGAAAAAGTCAACTGTGGCCAATTGACAGTCAAATCTCATGAAAATTGACCCACCTCAACATTATGAACTCATATGGACCATTTGATCAAGTTTGGATCACAATTCCACAAGAAATTTGATCAGATCACCAAAAGGGCAAAATGGTCATTTTTAGGGTTTTGACTGCACAAAGGCAATTTTTGACTGTTTGACCTAGCGAATGGCAAACCAAGCTCACATATGGACTCAAGGACCCCATGAAATGGTCTTGACACAATCATCAAGCTCAAACGATCCCAAGTACACAAGATTGACAGTTGAATTTCCCAGTCAATTGATCAATTTTGACTGTACACTGAAAAGTCAAACTTTGACTTTTTGGTCAAAATCAAGAGTCAAGATTCATTTTTCATCAAAACATGCCAAATCATGAAACTTGTTCACCAAGAAATCACAAAATGCAAATTAGGGTTTGAAATGGGATTTTTCATAACTTAGAATTTTTCTAAGTTATGAAAAAACCCTAATTTTTTCCCAACTTTGCCCCACTTTTCCACCATGATTCATTTGGATTCAAACAAAAGTCAAAACATGAAAGTTGTAGCTTGTTGCATAATCTACAACTTTGATTCACAAAGTTTTCTCATTTGAAGCTTGTATCTCAAGTTACAAATTTTTGAATAAGGGCACTAAGCCATTCTTAACTTAGTGAATTTTTGACCTATTTTGACAAGTTTTTCTACCCCACTTCAAGGCCATTTTCCATACACTTCCACTTGGAATTTCAAATTGCACTTCAAAGATGGATTGTATTACACATTCCAAGCTTTCTAAAATGTCCAAGAACTCATCAAACAACCTCATGGTTAGGGAGAATCGAATTTCACAATATAGCAAAAACTCACTTTTGAATTGGCCATTTTTCATGTTCATAAGTTATGCAAACTTCTCAAAACCAGCATGCCCTTGATTACAGGTCCTTAAACCAAGTTACACTCAATAATTAAATGCCAATCCATTGTGTTTTAGCTTTGTTTTGTTCATATAGTCATTACACAAGGAATTAAGCCTTAATTGGAAAAAGTGGTTTATCCATTTTTGAAAAGAAGAACTTTATGTCAAGTTTGAAAATCAAATGGTACAATGCATATCTTTGGACACAAGATTCATGGACATAACACTCTGATCAAGACAAAAAGATGCAGCATAGTGTGAGGGCCTGTACAGGCTAGAATGATCAAGTGGCTTTTGTTTGCTTCAAGTTCAAGAAATATGGCATAACTTGTACCAACTCAGAAACCAGCTTAAAAACACTTAGAAAAAGTTATCAAACACATTACACACATCATAACCAAGCTATTGCACGAGCCATTTACCTCCCAAACATCATCAAACCAAAAAACACCATCAAACTGCAAAAACAGAGTTGCCTCTGCAGTTTGAGTGCAAACTTCTATTTCTCTCAAGCATTCTTGCCAAAACAAGTTCACACACCTTCCATACCATCTATGCAAGCTAACCAAAAGCAAAAGCACGACATGTAATCATTCTAACCACTTCCACCATTTTCACATTTCTGACTTGCAGGTGAAGTTCTCTAGCTTGATTCAGAAGCTTTCAAGACAAAGTAAACATTGGAATAGCATCCCTGGACCTCAAGGAAGCTTCTCCAATCATCACCTTGCATTGAAAGTTCCTACATCTCCAGATAGAACTTCAACTGAACAGGTAAGTTTTTGAATTCGTATCTCTCTTATTAGGCATCATTAGCTTTAAGTTTGTGAAGAAACAAGGTTCTACTCATGCCACTGAACATGTACATGTTTTTACTTTTCATTTCTTTTGCTTGAGTTGTGAGAATTTGAAGTTTGAAAATGGCAGAAAAACTAGGTCAGGATTTGGGGGAGGAGAAATTCTCCCTCATCTTAGAGAGTTAGATCCAGTTATGCATATGGTTAGAATCGTCTCTTCATGCTGAACATTTTTTATGTTATGAGTTTTTGTTAAAAAGCCAAGAATCAGGACTTAGCAATGGAGGAAAGTGGCGCGCGTTTTGTTCAAACAGAAGGCTGGAGGTTGAAGACAGTGGTCTTTTGGGCTGGGCCTGTGTATTTTTCTTATTCACACCATGCTAATTGCTTTTACACCCCCAAGGCCCATTTGCTTATTTCTTTGACTTTTTGACTTTTTTCTTTTTTGATTGACTTTGTTTATTTTTTATCATGACATTAAAAATATAAAAACATTTTTTCTCACCATTTTTGATTTTATTAGGCTTTTATTTAATTTTTCTTTAGTTATACATAAATAGATAAGTATACATATTTTATTTAAAATACTAAAACAAATAGTGCCAATACATTTCTATACATTTTTATTTTTGTTTTACTTTCTGAAAATATTTTATAGAAAAAATACTTTTTTATTAAATAATAAATATTATTATTCTTATATATAATACATATTTAGAACTTAATACCTATATATATATATATATATATATATATATATATATATATATATATATATATATATATATATATATATATATATATATATATATATATATATATATATATTTACTAATATATTTAGTTTAGAATATAAAAAATATTTGTATTTTTCATTTTATTAATAGTTGATATAAAAAATACTCTTTTATAATATACTTCATTTTATTTTTATTTTTGTACATAATAAATAAATACTTGTATTAAATTAAATAATAATACACTTTATTTAATAGAATTAGGGTTTTGGCCTTAAATATGAAAAACTCCAAAAAATAATACCTTTTTATTTTCTTTTTATTTTACATAAATAATTCCTTTTTCATACATACAAAAACCATTTTTGCATCTTGCATATTTATTCTTATTTTATTTAATTTATGCAATTAATCATCTTGTAAAATATTTCAATATTGATGTAATAGTTTTAGGTTTACATTACTTGTCAAAATCCCCATTTGAACATTTGTACCCCCCTTCCCATATTTGGTTTTGTAATAGCTTAGTAAATTTATTTTCGCGCTTTATTGCTTTCTAATTATGCCATGTTAGAATTAGGGTTCGTATGCGAAAAAACGACAATATAGTTATGACCTAATCTCAAGACAAACAAGCATGAAAATGGACACACAAACCACACTTGCACCCCCTAGGGTACTCCACTTGTTGCCTTTCAAATTGGGCCATATTGCATGTTAAGTCTCTTCGGGAAAAACAAACAAACCAAATGATCATAGTCCCTCGATAACATTTTCAAAATACTTCCAAAACAAATGATCAA
The DNA here is from genome assembly GCA_948472305.1 of Vicia faba. Lineage (NCBI taxonomy): Eukaryota > Viridiplantae > Streptophyta > Magnoliopsida > Fabales > Fabaceae > Vicia > Vicia faba. Next base: position 1,167,774,371 of record OX451738.1, read on the forward strand.
GTCCCTTAAAGAAAAAAGCCCAAAGATGCTTAGCACTGTTACAATTATGGTCCAAACGATGACCCGCGCCCGTCCCTTTCGCATCCTAACATGAGATTGTCCACCAAATACAATGGTGGAACAAACTTATTAAAAGGGTTAAAACATAGCAATAAACTTTGAGAAATTTAGGAGTAGATAAACTCTTAGTTACTTGAATCAAACTTGCAAAAACAAAACGCTTGCCTATTTTCTAAAACACACCTCACAACACTTTCAAAACAACTTTCAAAAACAAATGAAAACCTTTTCAAAAGACATACATCTTTGTATACATCCCCACATGGATCATTACAAAGGTTGCCACCACATTGGCCTCTTTTCAAAACATTTTTAAACCCACACACAAGCACCATTTAAAACAATTGAAAATAAAAGGCAAGTGATCTAAGCAAGTAACTAAGAGCCCATGGATAACCATGGATAGAAAGGGTGCTAATACCTTCCCTTTCTATAATCTACTCCCCGAACCCAAGAAAACATCTCAAAGGTTTTTGCTGTGCTTTTTAACCTTTCCTTAGGATAAAATAAAAAGTCGGTGGAGACTCTTGCTCAACCGAAACATTTGCAAAAACAAACGCAAAACCATAGTCAGTTCTCCCACCGTATCACAGAACTGGCGACTCTGCTGGGGAGGACTTAAAAGTGGAGTAACCTTAGGGTTTAGATCACCTTTGTTTTCAATTGTTTGCTTTGTTTGCTTTTATATATTTGTGGGCTTTGCATCGGAGTTTCATAGATCCTAACCCGGATCTGGGAAATACCCTTTTTAGGTAGCATAATCTGTGAGGGACCTGTCCGGCGTAGACCGACATGGGTGAAGCAGTGGCTACGTTGGTGTGGCGTCTTAGTCTGTACCTATATCCCTTGTGTTGCAACAGGGAGAATATAGGTCTTCTAAGGAGTCATTAAACACCAACCAACCTTAGAACCCTAAATTGACCAACTTGGCTATTAGGACAGTAGCAGTATGCTACACTCATTGAGGCTAAACTCTCGAGATGGTTCTGGCCGCGATAAAAGATTGCGATGCTGGAATTATGACCGATTGAGGGTAGCCAATGATTTGAGATCCTCTAGAACCCGGTTACTTTTGATAGGACAGGTTTTAACCAACAAAACCAAAAGAGGGTAATACCTGAAATTCATGCTGGCCTGAAACCTAAGGGTGTCTTGTGTGACTTGTGTGCCTTATCATGTTTGCCTGTGTGAATACTTGTGGTGTGCTTCATCATAGCATCATGCCATCATACCATTGCATGTATCCTGTATAAAGGACTAACCCATTTCAAATACAAAAGAGTTTCATCTTTGCTCTGTTTTGTAGGACATCATGATGCCCGTGCGTAGGAATACTGTCCGGCTCAACTTTGTTCAACCACCAACTTTACTCAAGGGTTTGGTTGGTAGGATTCCAAACACTTCTTCCTTCATCAACAGACATGGTTCTCTCCTTGGCTTGGTCACTGCAAAATGGGACCAACAACTGATAAGTGTTCTGACCAAGTTTTATGACCCTCTGTATCATTGTTTCACCTTTCAAGACTTCCAGCTGGTTCCTACCCTGGAAGAATTCTCTTATCTGCTTGGGATCCATGTTTTGGAACAAACTCCATTCACTGGTGTGGAAAAGACTCCTAGGCCTGAAGAGATTGCTGCAATTCTCCCCTTGACCAAAGAAGAGGTACTAGCTAACTGGGAAACTAGAAATGGAGTTGAGGGATTTTTGGTCAAATTTCTGGTTGGCAAGGCTAATGATTTCTGGAATGACTTGGACTTCAAGGCGTACGAGGATATTCTGGCTCTTTTGATCTATGGCCTGGTATTGTTTCCCAATCCTGACACCTTTATCAGTATCCATGCCATAAGGATCTTCATGTCTCAGAATCCTGTACCCACTCTTTTGGGCGATATCTTGCAACAACTCTATGCTCGTACTTCTCGAAAACGGGGAACTCCGTGGTGTTGTGCTCCTTTGCTAGTGAGGTGGTTTATTTCGCACCTTCCTAAGTTCGTGCTGAAGAATGAAGAAGGAAAAGGTTGGGCTCGGAGGTTAATGTCTCTCACAGATAAGGATATCACTTGGACTCTCAGAGGTTTGGATGAGGTAGCTATTATTGACCGTTGCGGAGAATACCCTAATGTTCCATTGATTGGTATCCAAGGAGGAATCTCTTACAATCCATGCTTAGCTCTCCGTCAGTTTGGAAGAGCCAGAGGAGATGGGCCTCATGAAATGCTGGTTCCTCACTTCCATTTTGAGTTTCAGGCAGACAGTGACAAACTACGCCATGGGTTCATTAGAGCTTGGGACAGAATTCACAAAGCTGACCCACATGAGTTGGGACCGAAGACTTCTCTACCATTGGAGCCCTATTGCAAATGGGTCTGCATCCGCGCTCAGAGGTTAGGTATGCCGTACGAAGCTGTCAGACCAATCATTCTTGAATCTCCTGATGAAGATGGGGTTCCTCCAACTGTCCTCCCTCCTCAAATACCTACTGATTTTGACACAATGAAGAGATCTTGGGCGCAGCTAAAGGAAGAATTGGATTTCTATCGGGAGAAGTTCAACGAGCAGGAACGGAAGATCCAGAGGCTGACTAAGCAATTGGAGGAAGAACGGGTCCTGAACAACTACATCAGCACTGAAAAGAGGAGGCCATGGGAGCATTGATGAGCTTTGGATATTTCCTTTTATAGTTTTATTTCCTTTCCAGTATTTTTCATTCCTGTAATGCCTAAGGGCAAATTGTTGAACAATTGAAAATTTTAATCTAATGAAGTGTGTTCCCTTTTTGTCTACAAAGTTGAATCTTGTTTGTCTTTGAAAACATAAAACATACGCATTCCATTGCACCATATGCATAACAGGTACCCTATTTCACAGGTTGCTTAATCTCCTTCGCTGTTTATTTTGAACAGTCATCATGAATCCAGACTCCTCCAGTGAGCAAGCAATCAAGGCCCTTCAGGCCCAAAGTGCACAGTTTCAAGAGATGGTCCTAAGCCTAGCCCAAGGTCAGCAAGAGTTGAAGACTCTACTCCTGAAGAAGAAGAAGAAAAAGAGGACTGCGTTGTTCAATGCCGGACGCAGATTTGGGAACACACTCCATAATGAAGCTGAACCAACTACTTCCTCTGCTGAGAAAAATAGTCCCCAAGGGGGAGGAGCTCCTAGTCCCGCAGTCTCCGACAATGAGACGGACTACAATGACGAACAATACCCACCTGCTACTGACAGATACAAGCAATTGGAAGACCGCTTGAGCGCCATGGAAATTCAGAATGTGCCGGGACTGGATTTCGGAGATCTGGGGTTATCTTCTGGGGTAGTAATTCCGCACAAGTTTAAGGCGCCTGCCTTCGCCAAGTATGATGGGGTCTCCTGCCCAAAGCTGCATCTGAGGTCGTACGTAAGGAAGATCCAACCTTACACGGCGGATAAGAACCTCTGGATTCACTTCTTCCAAGATAGTCTCTCGGGGTCACAGCTTGAATGGTTCTACCAATTAGATGGAACTAGTATCCGACACTGGGAAGACTTGGCAACCGCATTCTACAGACAATACCAATACAATTCTGATCTCGCTCCTACGCGTACCCAACTTCAGGGTATGTCTCTAGGAACGGGTGAAGGGTTCAAAGAGTACGCACAAAAATGGAGAGATTTGGCTGGCAGGGTGCAGCCTCCATTGACTGATCGTGAGCTGGTTGATATGTTCCTAGGGACTTTGTCTGGGAACTCCTCCGCTGGGTTTACGGATTTGATTCTAACAGGAGAAAGAATTGAAGCTGGCATCAAGTCAGGCAAGATACAAAAGGCTGCCTCTACAAGTACTGAGAAGATGCCGTTTAAGAAAGAAGCAAGTGCCGTCTATGGTCCTAGAAGACAAGTCAAGCCCGAAAATCGCCAAGCCGTCAACGCTTTGGTCATCTCAAAACCTGTTGCTGCTCCTCAGCAGTACAATCAACAAAGAAGTGAAAGGCCCAAGAGGCAGTATACTCGGCTGAGTATGACCTTATCTCAAATTTTACCCCAACTGTTATCAACAAACTTGGTGACCCTCAAGGAAGCTCCTAAGGTCGTCAACACTGCATCTCCTAAGTATAACCCAAATGCCCAGTGTGCTTATCATTCTGATAGTCCCAGGCACACTACTGATGATTGCTGGGCCTTGAGAAACAAAGTGCAAGATCTTATCGACGCAAAGGAAATTCAGTTTGAAGCGCTTGAGAGACCGAATGTTGTAACCGCTCCTATGCCCCAGCATAGAGTAAATGCCATTGAGGAAGGGTTGTATGTTGTTTCGGTAAATGAAGTTGTTACCCCTCTTTTGACTGTTAAGAGGAACTTGCTACTAGCCAGTTTATTTCCGGGTTGTAGTAAGGGTTGCCTCCTGTGTGCTGTTATCCCTACCGGTTGTCCACTGCTAAAATCAGGCATCCAAGGCCTGATGGATAGCAAGGAAATTCTATTCAAGAAAACTATTGTTCCGTCTGTTTCCATTGAAGAAATATCTGTTGTCACAATTTATAATCCCGCCAAAGCTCCCGTAAAGAAACCAGTCCAGATTATGTCTTTTGCACCCATCACTATTACTGTCCCGGGGCCTCTCCCGTATGAGTCTGATAAAGCGGTCCCATGGCATTATGGAGCCGACGTGTATGTGCTTGGGGTGAAGCAGGAGTTCAACACCAATACCAATATCAGTAATATCACTGGTCCCGCAAAGATTACCCGCAGTGGCAGGCTCTTCTCGCCTGACATTGCACCGCCAGTTATCCGAAAACCTCTCACCATCACACCCGCAAGTGTGCATGTTCCAATTCAAGTTCCTGTGTCTACTACTGCCGCTGAGTCCTCTGATACTCGAGGCAAAGAAGTTGCTACTGATTCGCCTGCCAGGACGGAGGCACCAAAAAAGAAGACTGCTGTGGAAGCCTCCCAACAAGAAATGGAGGAAATCCTTAAGATTATCAAAAAGAGTGACTTTAACGTTGTTGAACAGTTGGGGCATACTCCCTCCAAAATCTCTATGTTATCATTGCTGCTATGCTCAGAGGCCCATGCAAAAGCCCTGATTTCATTTCTGAAAATGGCCCATGTGCCGCAAGAGACCTCCGCGGATCAATTCACCGACTGTGTGGCTAATTTGACGGCTGACAATGGCTTAGGGTTCTCGGATGCTGACCTTACCGCCAAAGGGAAAAATCACAATGATGCCCTGCATGTTTCCATAGAATGCAGGGGCACTACTCTCGCACACGTGTTAGTGGATACCGGCTCTTCCCTGAATGTCTTGCCCAAGAAAGCATTGGATCGCCTGGATTGTGAGGGCCTGGAGTTGAAACCCAGTAACATCATTGTTAGAGCCTTCGACGGTTCTAAGAGGATGGTGCACGGTGAAGTAGACATCCCCATTCGTGTGGGTTCCCAAGTTTTCAACTCAACATTCTATGTAATGGATATTCGTCCATCTTACTCCTGCTTGTTAGGGCGACCCTGGATTCACAAAGCTGGGGCAGTAACATCCACTCTACACCAAAAGCTCAAATACCCTATCAAAGGGAAGATTGTTACTGTGCAGGGTGAGGAGGAATACATGGTGAGTCACTTGAATTCATTCTGGTATATCGAGATGGACGGGGAGTTTATTGAAACCCCCTTTCAGCATTTTGAGGAGGTACCCCCAGTGTTGGCATCGGCTGAGGCAGTGGTTGAAGAAGATTTTCCGTTGAAGATGGCATCTTTGAAAGATGCCCGGGCTGTAATCGAGAAAGGCAATTGTGCAAACTGGGGTCAGCTTCCTGACTTCACTCAGAAGAACGACAAGTTTGGGCTAGGCTTTACTGCAGAGGCTCAGAGGGCTGTGCGCAAGGAAAAGATCAGAAAGGCTCCGGTGTTTATCTCCAACCCAAGGGTGAATGCTATCGAGGAGGATGTAGAAGAAGCAGAGTTTGACAGTTGGATCTACCCGACTGCCGGAAACGGACCGAGCAACTGGACGGCAAAGGATTTTACACCTATCACATTTGTCACGCAGTAATTAATTTATTTTGATTTCCAATTTGTAACAAACAATATGTTAAAACTTTGTTGGCTCGGTGTCCTACCCGGGGCATCGTAGCTCCATTTGTGAGGGCTTTTTGTATGAGATTTCCATATATCATCAATCAAAACATTGGACGTTTGTTGCATTTCAAATCTTGTGCTCTTTTTCTTTCTGTGTTATATATATTGCAAAACAGCTATATTTACACACACTCACTTATACAGGTTTCAATCCACTCTGGATCTCACTGGTAATAGCTTTGCTACCGCCAGTTATGACTTCGAGAATCCGATCAACTTGGCCGAAGACGAAGGTGAAGATGATTGCGAAGTGCCTGGTGAACTCGCAAGACTGCTACTCCAGGAAGAGACGGCTATTCAACCACATGAAGAGCCGGTAGAGACGATTAATCTGGGTACTGAGACAGATAGGAAAGAGGTCAAGATTGGGGCTAATCTAGAGCTCAGCGTGAAGCAACGATTGATCCAGATGCTACAGGATTACATGGAGATCTTTGCTTGGTCCTACGAAGACATGCCTGGTTTGGATGCCGACATTGTAGTTCATCACCTGCCAACCAAGGAAGATTGCCCTCCGGTAAAGCAAAAGGTCCGACGTATGCGCCCAGAGATGTCTGAAAAGATCAAGGCCAAAGTTATGAAGCAATTCGATACCGGGTTTCTTGCAGTGACTTCTTACCCTCAGTGGGTTGCCAATGTGGTGCCAGTACCAAAGAAAGATGGTAAAGTCAGAATGTGTGTAGACTACAGGGATTTGAACAGGGCCAGCCCCAAGGATGACTTCCCCTTACCTCACATCGACGTTCTTGTCGACAATACTGCTCAACATAAGGTGTTCTCCTTCATGGATGGTTTTTCAGGGTATAATTAGATCAAGATGGCTCCGGAAGATATGGAAAAGACTACCTTTTGTGACTCAGTGGGGCACCTTCTGTTATAAGGTCATGCCCTTCGGATTGAAAAATGCTGGGGCAACCTATCAGCGTGCCATGGTTGCTTTATTTCATGATATGATCCATCATGAGATTGAGGTATACGTTGATGACATGATTGCAAGGTCTCAAACTGAGGAGGAGCACCTTGACCATCTGAGGAAGTTGTTTGACCGACTCAAGTTATACAAGTTGAGGTTGAATCCCAACAAATGCACCTTTGGGGTAAGATCCGGAAAATTGCTAGGTTTTATTGTAAGTGACAAAGGTATCCAGGTGGACCCTGCCAAGGTTAAAGCCATTCAAGAGATTCCGACTCCAAAGACAGAGAAAGAAGTCAGAGGCTTCCTGGGACGACTGAATTATATTGCCCGATTCATCTCACATCTGACTGCTACTTGTGAGCCAATCTTCAAATTACTGAAGAAAGATCAATTAGTACGCTGGAACGATGAATGTCAGGCCGCCTTTGAAAAGATAAAGGAATATCTCCAAGAGCCACCCATTCTTATGCCACCGGTGGAAGGAAGACCTCTGATATTATACTTGACAGTACTTGATAATTCAATGGGGTGTGTGCTGGGGCAGCATGACGGGTCTGGCCGAAAAGAGCACGCTATTTATTACTTGAGCAAAAAGTTTACCGACTGTGAGTCTCGTTACTCACTGCTTGAGAAAACTTGTTGCGCTCTAGTATGGGCTGCTCGCCGGATGAGACAGTATATGCTGACTCATACTACTCTATTGATTTCAAAGATGGATCCCATCAAGTACATATTTGAAAAGCCTGCTCTGTCTGGGAGAACAGGGAGATGGCAAATGATCTTGACAGAGTATGATATCCAGTATACAACTCAGAAAGCTATTAAGGGAAGTGTACTGGCAGATCATTTGGCACACCAACCTGTGGACGATTACCAATCATTAAACTTTGATTTTCCAGACGAAGACATCATGGTGGTAACTGACTGTGAAGTACCTGGACCGGATGAAGGACCTGAGGAAGGATCCCGATGGTCTATGCATTTTGATGGAGCCTCCAATGCTTTGGGTAACGGCGTCGGCGCTGTAATCATATCTCCCAAAGAAACTCATACTCCGCTCACCGCCCGATTATGTTTCAGCTGCACCAACAACATGGCGGAATATGAGGCATGTATCATGGGTCTGCAAGCTGCAATTGACTTAAGGATCAAATTTCTGAGTGTCTTCGGAGATTCTGCTCTCGTGATCAATCAGATCAAAGGCGAGTGGGATACGAAACACCCAAATCTTATTCCTTACAAGGAGTATGTGTCAACCTTGCTTCCCCACTTTGAGGAAATAACTTTTGAGCACTTCCCAAGAGAGGAGAATCAGCTAGCGGACGCACTAGCTACGATGTCTTCAATGTTCAAAGTTAAATGGGACAATGAGGCTCCCCGGATCATTATCTGGAAGTTGGATGAACCGGCTTACTGCTGCGAGCTTGAGGCCGAAAAGGTGACTGAAAAACCTTGGTATCATGAGGTGAAGAGGTACTTGGAAGCTCAGGAATACCCTGAAGGTGCATCTGCCAATGACAAGAAGTTCATGAGGAGGTTTGCGGCAAAATTCTTCCTCAGCAACGGCATTCGTTACAAACGGAATCATGATTCAACTCTACTACGTTGTGTGGATAAGGCTGAAGCAGAAAAGATCATGATAGAACTGCATGAAGGTACATTCGGAACACATTCCAGTGGACACACCATGGCTAAGAAAATCCTTCGGGAAGGATATTTCTGGTCCACAATGGAAGCCGATTGTTACCAACATTCTCGAACTTGTCATAAATGCCAGATCTATGCTGACAAGGTGCATATCCCTCCGGTTCCCTTGAACGTCCTGACGGCACCTTGGCATTTTGCAATGTGGGGCATCGATATGATCGGTGAGATCCGACCGACGGCATCCAATGGACATCGTTTCATCTTGGTGGCGATCGATTACTTCACGAAGTGGGTTGAGGCAGCTTCCTACGCCACAGTAACCAAGAGCGTCGTGGCACGTTTCATCCGGCATAATCTGATTTGTTAGTACGGTGTCCCGGAAAGAATCATTACGGACAATGGTACCAATCTCAATAACAAGATGATCACTGAACTCTGTGAGCAATTCAAGATACAGCACCACAATTCTTCTCCCTACCGGCCGAAGATGAATGGGGCTGTAAAGGCAGCTAATAAAAATATCAAGAAAATTGTGCAGAAGATGACAGTGACCTATAAAGATTGGCACGAGATGTTACCGTTCGCTCTTCATGGGTATCGTACCTCAGCAAGGACGTCAACCGGGGTAACTCCTTTCTCCTTGGTCTATGGCATGGAGGCAGTCTTACCAATTGAAGTCCAGATACCCTCTCTCCGGATAATGAAGGATGCAGACTTGAGTGAAGATGACTGGATCCAGACTCGACTTGATCAATTAAATCTGATTGACAAAAAGAGGCTCACTGCTATCTGTCATGGTCAAACATATCAAAAACGGATGATCAGGGCATTTAACAAGAAAGTCAGACCACAAGAGTATCAAGTTGGGGACCTGGTAATCAAGCGCATCATCCTTCCTCAAAGTGATCCCCGGGGCAAATGGACCCCTACATACGAAGGGCCATTTATGGTTAAGCATGTGTTCTCAGGAGGAGCCATGATCCTAACCACCATGGACGGTGACGATCTTCCTCACCCCGCCAATGCAGACATAGTGAAAAAATACTACGCATAAATAAAAGACCCGCTAGGTTGACATGCCTAGGCAAAAATTAGGGCTTCCCGGCGAACCAAAAGGGTTCGGGCAAAAATAAGGGATGAAATGAATAAAATTTATACACCCGGCAAGTCGAAAACCTGAAAGGGCGGCTTGGGCAAAAATGGGTATCCCGGTGGACTGAAAACCCGAAAGGGCGGTCCAGGCAAAAGTTAGGGATAAAGCGTAACACTATGTCTCATTGGATCACTTCGCATCCGGAATTCGGCATCAACTATCTGGCTCAGATCTCGGCATCGATCAATCAGCTTCATCTTCAATCAAGCAGCAAAGTGATGAGACGTTTGAAGACATAAAGGCGATAGCAGAGTTGGAACCCAGTGGGATTGTTCACATAGCTGTTTTGTTTCCTTTTCAAAACTGTAAACTCTATGTTATTTGGCGGCGTCCTCTTACTAGGATGTCAGCCTCTTGTACAAAAACGCCTATTCACAGGCAAAACTCAAATCAATACAAATTCACTTGTCTATACAAATTGCCATTGTTTTTCTCTTTTCCGTTTTGTTTTTCGAAGAACGTCCAATGTTCATTTTTTGATATATGCATTTGACATTAAATTGCTGATTCATAAATATTTTCATATAAAACAAGAGATTAATTACATGTGACATCAGAAACAGGGGGAAATGTGGAGTTGTTTGATGCAGTCTGGTTACTTTGTCCACCAAGGTACCCAGGTAGATTCGACTGAAGAATGTAACCAAATCATCTCAACTCCCCGCTGAGTAAAACAAGATTCAGCAGTTCTTTCCCCAAGCAGAGTTGACTCCCCGTCAATCCTGAAAAGGCACAACATTCCCCGGCAGGTCTTAAAGCTTATCCCCAGTAGATTCTGGAAGCCTGTTCCCTGCAGGGTACGGACGTCTCTCCCGAGTTTTATTTAGAGTTATTTCCTCACAAGGACTTATAACTGGGTTATCCTCAGCTAATTGCCACGGAAGATCGCCCTCGGCGAAATTCTTTCATCCCCCGGCAAGAGTCTATCCTCGGTTATCCCCAGCGGAGTTTATCATCATTATCCCCAGCGGAGTCCATCATTGAAGTCCTCAGCAGGCCTCTCAGCAAAACTTCGGCAAAATATCTCTTCCACAGAGCAATTCCCCGGCCGGTCGTCAAGGATTTATTTTCCTAAGACGAAAATACATTTATAAACATTTCACATTTTCATACATCTTGCTTACATACATGATAAAGTGCATACAACACTATCTCATGTTGAACATCATGACATCATGCATATCATACATCATGACATTGCATACAACTTATGTTTTTGCCTTTTCAGGGAAAAAGACAATCCCAAAGACAACTACCTTCAACTGTCACAATTCCAGATTCGATACCTGTATCTAGCCAGGGCACATCTGAGAGTGATCAGTTTCCAGATTCGATTCCTGTATCTAGCCAGGGCACGTCTGAAGATTTCCAGATTCGACTCCTGTATCCAGCCAGGGCATATCTGTTGATCACAATTCCGGATTCGACTCCTGTATCCAGCCAGGGCATATCTGTTGACCACATTTCCAGACTCGATTCCTGTATCCAGCCAGGGCATATCTGTTGACCACATTTCCAGACTCGATTCCTGTATCCAGCCAGGGCATATCTGTTGACGACTATTTCCGGATTCGATTCCTGTATCCAGCCAGGGCACATCTGTGAGCAACCAATTGTAGATTCGACACCTGTATCTAGCCAAGGAATATCTGCATGAGGAGATTGAAGATCAAACACCTGTAACAAGCCAGGTAAACATCTGTCTTTCTCAAATACACAAGTTCTCGCTAAGGAATCTCTTATGCGATCAACACTTCCAAATGGCATCTATAAGCCCATTCCCGACAAGGTTCTGTCACATCTCCAGATGGCATCTATAAGCCCATCTCCCTATCCACCATCTCTCCAAATGGCATCTATAAGCCCATTCCCGACATCACATTTGCTGATACTTCAACATGCGAGTGCAAATTTCCGGGCACTCTAGTGTCCAATCTCCTTTTACCCTTGAGTCACGAAAGGCAAAATTGCCAATCTAACTCTTCAGGTCCAAGAAGATTGAACAGGGGCAACTGTTGTACCCCAAAATTTGCCCACCCATTTCCTCAGCATTTTCTCATCACAAAAACCTTGAAGATCAAGATCCAGTTAGGGTTTCCTCTGCTCAAGACTTCTCCTTGCACTGTGGACTCAAATTAGGGTTTGTGTTTGAACAAAGATGTTTTGACCTAAAATGCCTAAGATGACTTTCATGCTTCATATTGGACTCCCAAGTTTACCCATACCAAGTTTCAAGTCTTAATTCCAAGTTTTGCCCAGTCAATTGGACAGATGACCTAGAAATCAGCTGTATTGGGGAAAAAGTCAACTGTGGCCAATTGACAGTCAAATCTCATGAAAATTGACCCACCTCAACATTATGAACTCATATGGACCATTTGATCAAGTTTGGATCACAATTCCACAAGAAATTTGATCAGATCACCAAAAGGGCAAAATGGTCATTTTTAGGGTTTTGACTGCACAAAGGCAATTTTTGACTGTTTGACCTAGCCAATGGCAAACCAAGCTCACATATGTACTCAAGGACCCCATGAAATGGTCTTAACACAATCATCAAGCTCAAAAGATCCCAAGTACACAAGATTGACAGTTGAATTTCCCAGTCAATTGATCAATTTTGACTGTACACTGAAAAGTCAAACTTTGACTTTTTGGTCAAAATCAAGAGTCAAGATTCATTTTTCATCAAAACATGCCAAATCATCAAACTTGTTCACCAAGAAATCACAAAATGCAAATTAGGGTTTGAAATGGGATTTTTCATAACTTAGAATTTTTCTAAGTTATGAAAAAACCCTAATTTTTTCCCAACTTTGCCCCACTTTTCCACCATGATTCATTTGGATTCAAACAAAAGTCAAAACATGAAAGTTGTATCTTGTTGCATAATCTACAACTTTGATTCACAAAGTTTTCTCATTTGAAGCTTGTATCTCAAGTTACAAATTTTTGAATAAGGGCACTAAGCCATTCTTAACTTAGTGAATTTTTGACCTATTTTGACAAGTTTTTCTACCCCACTTCAAGGCCATTTTCCATACACTTCCACTTGGAATTTCAAATTGCACTTCAAAGATGGATTGTAGTACACATTCCAAGCTTTCCAAAATGTCCAAGAACTCATCAACCAACCTCATGGTTAGGGAGAATCGAATTTCACAATATAGCAAAAACTCACTTTTGAATTGGCCATTTTTCATGTTCATAAGTTATGCAAACTTCTCAAAACCAGCATGCCCTTGATTACAGGTCCTTAAACCAAGTTACACTCAATAATTAAATGCCAATCCATTGTGTTTTAGCTTTGTTTTGTTCATATAGTCATTACACAAGGAATTAAGCCTTAATTGGAAAAAGTGGTTTATCCATTTTTGAAAAGAAGAACTTTATGTCAAGTTTACAAATCAAATGGTACAATGCATATCTTTGGACACAAGATTCATGGACATAACACTCTGATCAAGACAAAAAGATACAGCATAGTGTGAGGGCCTGTACAGGCTAGAATGATCAAGTGGCTTTTATTTGCTTCAAGTTCAAGAAATATGGCATAACTTGTACCAACTCAGAAACCAGCTTAAAAACACTTAGAAAAAGTTATCAAACACATTACACACATCATAACCAAGCTATTGCACGAGCCATTTACCTCCCAAACATCATCAAACCAAAAAACACCATCAAACTGCAAAAACAGAGTTGCCTCTGCAGTTTGAGTGCAAACTTCTATTTCTCTCAAGCATTCTTGCCAAAACCAGTTCACACACCTTCCATACCGTCTATGCAAGCTAACCAAAAGCAAAAGCACGACCTGTAATCACTCTAACCACTTCCACCATTTTCACATTTCTGACTTGCAGGTGAAGTTCTCTAGCTTGATTCAGAAGCTTTCAAGACAAAGTAAACATTGGAATAGCATCCCTGGACCTCAAGGAAGCTTCTCCAATCATCACCTTGCACTGAAAGTTCCTACATCTCCAGATAGAACTTCAACTGAACAGGTAAGTTTTTGAATTCGTATCTCTCTTATTAGGCATCATTAGCTTTAAGTTTGTGAAGAAACAAGGTTCTACTCATGCCACTGAACATGTACATGTTTTTACTTTTCATTTCTTTTGCTTGAGTTGTGAGAATTTGAAGTTTGAAAATGGCAGAAAAACTAGGTCAGGATTTGGGGGAGGAGAAATTCTCCCTCATCTTAGAGAGTTAGATCCAGTTATGCATATGGTTAGAATCGTCTCTTCATGCTGAACATTTTTTATGTTATGAGTTTTTGTTAAAAAGCCAAGAATCAGGACTTAGCAATGGAGGAAAGTGGCGCGCGTTTTGTTCAAACAGAAGGCTGGAGGTTGAAGACAGTGGTCTTTTGGGCTGGGCCTGTGTATTTTTATTATTCACACCATGCTAATTGCTTTTACACCCCCAAGGCCCATTTGCTTATTTCTTTGACTTTTTGACTTTTTTCTTTTTTGATTGACTTTGTTTATTTTTTATCATGACATTAAAAATATAAAAACATTTTTTCTCACCATTTTTGATTTTATTAGGCTTTTATTTAATTTTTCTTTAGTTATACATAAATAGATAAATATACATATTTTATTTAAAATACTAAAACAAATAGTGCCAATACATTTCTATACATTTTTATTTTTGTTTTACTTTCTGAAAATATTTTATAGAAAAAATACTTTTTTATTAAATAATAAATATTATTATTCTTATATATAATACATATTTAGAACTTAATACCTATATATATATATATATATATATATATATATATATATATATATATATATATATATATATATATATATATATATTTACTAATATATTTAGTTTAGAATATAAAAAATATTTGTATTTTTCATTTTATTAATAGTTGATATAAAAAATACTCTTTTATAATATACTTCATTTTATTTTTATTTTTGTACATAATAAATAAATACTTGTATTAAATTAAATAATAATACACTTTATTTAATAGAATTAGGGTTTTGGCCTTAAATATGAAAAACTCCAAAAAATAATACCTTTTTATTTTCTTTTTATTTTACATAAATAATTCCTTTTTCATACATACAAAAACCATTTTTGCATCTTGCATATTTATTCTTATTTTATTTAATTTATGCAATTAATCATCTTGTAAAATATTTCAATATTGATGTAATAGTTTTAGGTTTACATTACTTGTCAAAATCCCCATTTGAACATTTGTACCCCCCTTCCCATATTTGGTTTTGTAATAGCTTAGTAAATTTATTTTCGCGCTTTATTGCTTTCTAATTATGCCATGTTAGAATTAGGGTTCGTATGCGAAAAAACGACAATATAGTTATGACCTAATCTCAAGACAAACAAGCATGAAAATGGACACACAAACCACACTTGCACCCCCTAGGGTACTCCACTTGTTGCCTTTCAAATTGGGCTATATTGCATGTTAAGTCTCTTCGGGAAAAACAAACAAACCAAATGATCATAGTCCCTCGATAACATTTTCAAAATACTTCCAAAACAAATGATCAAGTCCCTTAAAGAAAAAAGCCCAAAGATGCTTGGCACTGTTACAATTATGGTCCAAACGATGACCCGCGCCCGTCCCTTTCGCATCCTAACATGAGATTGTCCACCAAATACAATGGTGGAACAAACTTATTAAAAGGGTTAAAACATAGCAATAAACTTTGAGAAATTTAGGAGTAGATAAACTCTTAGTTACTTGAATCAAACTTGCAAAAACAAAACGCTTGCCTATTTTCTAAAACACACCTCACAACACTTTCAAAACAACTTTCAAAAACAAATGAAAACCTTTTCAAAAGACATACATCTTTGTATACATCCCCACATGGATCATTACAAAGGTTGCCACCACATTGGCCTCTTTTCAAAACATTTTTAAACCCACACACAAGCACCATTTAAAACAATTGAAAACAAAAGGCAAGTGATCTAAGCAAGTAACTAAGAGCCCATGGATAACCATGGATAGAAAGGGTGCTAATACCTTCCCTTTCTATAATCTACTCCCCGAACCCAAGAAAACATCTCAAAGGTTTTTGCTGTGCTTTTTAACCTTTCCTTAGGATAAAATAAAAAGTCGGTGGCGACTCTTGCTCAACCGAAACATTTGCGAAAACAAACGCAAAACCATAGTCAGTTCTCCCACCGTATCACATAGTGCAAGGAGGTGTCTTGACCAGAGCAAACCCTAACTTGATCTTGAGTTCCCAGAGTCTTGTGATGAGAAATGTTGATGAAATGAGAGGGCAAATTTTGGGATACAACATCTATCACTAGGGATAAAGAGCCTTTATACTACCAAGGATATGAAGATCCATGCTAGGGTAAGCGACCTTATAAGATATGCTATTGTTGGAAATATGAGGATCTTCAGCTCCACTAGGGAATGAGAATATGCTTCAACCATAATAAAATCCTACTATGATGCTCTATACCAGGGCTAGCAACCACAATATCATGATCTTTTATAGAAGTAACACTTATGAACATCCAGGATTTAGATCTACTGAGAAAAAAGAGAATTTTGTGAATAAGCACTTTCAATGAAACGACTCCAATGGAGAAATGAGGTTTCCTGACTAGGAGATTTTCTTGATAAGGCAACTTCACAGGGGAATTGAGGATTTCTGGATAAGAGATTTCTAAAGGCAGCTCCGCTGGGGAAAAGAGAAATTTTGAACACGAGAGCTCAAACAATGGTCTTTTCTAGAGAGACGAAATAAACCCCAACATAAATTAGCTGGGGGAATGAAAATTCTTGAGAGAGAGAGAGAGCTCTAATAAGGCAGTTCCATTGGGGAATGAGAAACCTTGGACAAGAGATCCTCATAAACAGCCTCCTCTGAGGAAGTGAGATAATGCTCTCATGACTTCGCTAAGAAACAGAACAGACTTGAATAGTCTTTACTGGGGATGATAAAATATTCTTAGCATAACGACTTCAAACCATGCTTCTGCTATGTAGGGAAATAGAAATTATTGAATAAGAAATTTTCATGAAGTGACTTTGTCGGGGAATAGGATAAGTTTTTGAAGGAATTCCCAATTTCAGCTGGGGATGAGAACACTCCACTTCAGGGAATAGATGTTCTCTTTTGCTAGGTGACGCTGGGGAGACAAAACTTAAAGCGCTTGGAGAATAAGACTCTCTTAATCCTAAATTCCAATTAGTTAATCTTTAAAATTCCTCGGCTTTGGGAGATTCACTGGGGAGTAATAGAAACTTCATATCTCTGTAGAAACCCATGACTGATCTCAAATAGATTTGTTCTTGATGAAGTGACTTCACCGGGGCATAAAAAGATATTCAACCAAATCTTCAGTCAGGGTAAAGATGCTCTTCTCCGTGGAATAGATATTCTCTTATGAACATAAACATGTTAGACTTACCGAGAAAGGGAAAATCCATATCAAAAGATCACAATTTTCATTCAAAAGACTTTCTGCTAGGTGATATCATAAGACAAAGCTTGAGACTCTTTTTATCCAGAATTCCAGTTGGTTAATATTAAAATTTCTCATTTGAGAAGACTTACTTGGGAGAAGCATAAACTTCAGTGTTGCTTCGGAGGGAATGATTTAATCATGTAGAGGGATGTTGCTCTAGTAATCGTGAATTACACAGGTAAGCAAAGAAAATGATAACTTATGTGAAACAGACCATTGAACATGCCCCAGATAGTGTGACAACTTTGCTAGAGAGGGTTCTTTTGACTTGAGACAATATGCCCCCAGATCACTCGAGCTCTGAGTAATTCTCTGACACAACAGGTCCATGGAGGGATTTGTCGAATTCCGACGTAACTGCTTTAGGTTGAATGAATTCTAAATAGATTTCTTGATGCGATATCCCCTGATTGATGGCAACTTAAAGAGATTTATCGACGTGATAGGTTGTGATTTATATTAGCTTGAAGAGATTTATCGACGTGATAGGCTCTGATTGACACCTTTGACAGAATGCCCAGGGCTTGATTGGACTTGGAGAGATCGACACTCGACTTAATTGCCCCGGATTGACAGAATCTTCTAACTTCATCCTTAAAGGGTGCTCAGACTGTGAAGCACCAAAATGCATTCTCTTGACAGAATCACTGGTTAACATTCCCCTGAATAAGTCATTTTTCTTGCGACAACTGACTCTTGCTCCAACAGAGTATTCAAGCCTCTTTTCTCTGACAAGATTGAGCTTTTTACCAATTGTTCATTGTGTAAACATACTTGATGTCAATCAGTTGTTTTGTATATAGAGAATGTTTATTATGAGAATGATAATTCTAATGCAACAATTATATAATCCTTGAAGTTGAAAACTTTGAATGAAAAAGATGCCGCAACTCTTGTGGAGAATGAATCACTAGCTAGAGTGCAACATTTCAAAACCTCTTTTTTTCGAAATAAACATGATGCAGGCGATAAGATACCAACATGGATGTGTAACACATATTTGGGAGTCAGGAAACGCTATCCTGTTGTAGTATACCTTCGAGTTAAACCCATTTTTCAGTTAGGACTTTTAAGGGTTGTAATGTTGTCTGGTTCATGGTTTTTATAAAAAACAGATTTTAAGGCTCAAATATTTAGTCCCCCTCCCCTTCGTGATGTTCTCCATTCCTAAGTTCAGCTAACTCGACACGAGCATTCATCTCTCAAAAGGAACTTTGGTATGATTGAGGAGTCAAACGAGGTTTATGGACAAGACAATCACTCACACTTTTCGTTCTTTTGTGCTTCTGGTCGCGTGACTTTGTTCTTTGATGAGGATTTTTGTAATCCCTTTTTTTCCTTTTAGACTTTCCTTTTACCTTTTTCTTGCCATGGCTTTTGCATAAGCGACTTGTTTTCGAGTTTCAACTTAGCGGAGCTTTTTGTCTCTTTTTTTTTACTTTCATTTTGAACAAATCTTGTGATCCTGAGGCTTTTGGCTTGTTGGAAGTTTAGTGACTGCCTTATCGCTTAGTTGATGAGGGATAACCATTATGATATCGTCATCTTTTGTCCTCCTTCCGTGCGAGAGATACTCATTTAGGATATAACTTTCTTTAATGCACACCGCTGATATGAGGGTTAGCCATTGCGATTTTGTTCTTCCTCAACCTTTTGAAGGATAACCGTTGTTGTATCCTTTGATGCGCACTCCTGATGTATTTTTAGTGCTCGATTAGATTAGCTGAAATCTACCCTGCCCCGGGTTAAAAATAAAGGTTTTTCTTTTGTACAAAAAAGAAACTCCTACTTCGAAGGCTCTGGGGGGTTAACGAGGGTCTGTCTTCCTTATATCTCCAGTGTTTAGGGATTTGAAACAATGTCTGTACATCTTCAACATGGTTCTAATCAACAGCATACAATTAGAAATATTGCATTTAACTATCGTCATCCTCCCTCCAATCTTTGACTAGGCAAAAAAGTTGGTATCAAAATGCCAGAAAATCAATTAAAGAGTGATAACAAATGGATTAAGTAAAATAAAAGGATTACTTAAAGGCAAACATACTCATTGCATTAAGATTAACATTTAAAAAAAAAAGTTTCCACATGTAGAAAATGTTTAAACAAGCAAGCAAGATACATATGAAAATGCAGTAAAGAATCATAAAAATGCCATTGTAGAGGAGACTTGACTCCATCTAGACTTGTTGATCTTGACAGTGCACTGTAATATTGATGCTCATTTTGGCACATGACTTTCATTTAGCGTGAACATGATTGCCCCAAGTCAATTAAGTCTTGAACCTTGTTTTTTAATGCCCAACAATCCTCGATCGGGTGGCCAGATGCTCCAGAGTGGTATTCACAGACCTTCTTCTCACGTCCCCACGACAGTGTAGGATGAAGTAACTTGAATAGCCAAAACTTAAGCAAACGTGTCAATAACTGGCTATAAGCCATCCGGTCAAACTTTATTAGTGGCTTCCTCATCCTTTGTTGACCCGGAGGAGCATATGGGTGATACATGTTTTGACCATGCATCTGCTTCTTAAGGCTTTCCCCAGATTGTGATTTACGCAACTTGAGACGTAAAGTAGAACCTTGGGAATGAGTTGCGGTTGGGATATAATTGACTCGAATACTCCGACCATCTGCAGTGAACACAAATGTGCCTAATTCAAGAAAATCTTTAATCATGTGCTTCAAAGCCTTACAATTTTCAGTATTATGACCAACAACTCTAGAACGGATATCGCAATGAGCATCGACATCTTTGTTATGAGGGAAATTTGCGGATGTATTTGCCGTACGGAGTTTGGTCAACTCAAACATAAGCAATTGTGGCAACAAATGAGCGTAAAGCATTGGGATTGGATAAAATTGTTCCCCGTGATCCTCCCTCATTTGCGGATAAATCTCGACGCTTGATTTGATCCGAAGAGAAGAGACTGGTTCCTGGTGCAGAAGTTTAGGAATCTCATATGGTGGAGAAGATCCCAGAAACTGATTCAAAGGAGATCCCACAGGAAGAGGAGATAAAATAGTTTTGTTCGTAGCAGTTCCCAAATAATGAGGGGAGGAAATGGCTTCAGTTGCAGCAGGTCCCAAAGATTGAGGGGAGGAAATGGCTTCGGTCGCAGAAGTTCCCAATGAATGGGGGTAGGAAATGGCTTCGGTTGTAGCGGTTCCTAAAGAATGAGGGGAGGAAATGACTTCGGTTGCAGCAGTTCCCAAAGAATGAGGGGAGGAAATGGCTTCGGTTGCAGTAGTTCCCAAAGAATGAGGGGAGGAAATGACTTCGGTCGCAGCAGTTCCCAAAGAATGAGGGGAGGAAATGGCTTCAGTCGTAGCAGTAGGTTCAAGATTGTCTTTGGTTGATACAGTTTCCAGCACTTCTATAACCAAACTCAACTTAGTTTTCAACCGAATGTTTTCCTCCTTTAAGATTTCCTGACGACGAAACAAAAGTTTCATGTCTAACATAAGCAGCCCCATCTGAACCTTCATCTTAACTAATTCCTCACGAAGTTGTTCCATGTTACCTATGGTTGGATGGTTAAACATTTCCATGAACTGGGTCATTTGAATGGCCACCTGGTCTCTGCCTGTATCTATTCCATCTTTCGTGGCAAGTTGTTTCTGGTGGAATACCGATGAGTAATCATCTTGAATTCTGATAAGAAAATTAGAATTGAGATAAGAAAATTATCCCGAGATGACCTTTAATGTATGAGATGTATGAGATGTATGATATGCATGATATGTTTTTGTTATTTCCAGGCATTCACAAGCTTTGTCAATCATCAGGAATAATAACCGAGCACGATAAAAGACAAATAACAAAGTAAAGATACTAGTGCAATAACAAACTTCTTTATTTACAAAACAACAAAACAACAAAACAACAATTCTCAAAATCCACAGGGGTTGTACAAGATAAAAAGATCCCATCCAACAAGACTGGTGGTGATCACTTAACAAAAACAAAAAAAAATGATAAAAATCAAAGGGATAGGTCCCCCATCCTGACATGAAATAAAGGTCCCTCCTCTCGAAAATGCTCCTCACTCCACTCCTTGGTCTCCTGGAATAATTGTCTTATCCTTGGGCAGCCTCGCTCTTCAACAAGGGTTTTAATCACTACATCCTTTCGGAATAATTGTTCTTCTAAATACTGATATTTCTCTAGGAAGTGATCATATTTTTTGCATTCTGGCAAAGAAATAGGTATAGGTGCACTCTCCAATTCTTCTATCTGATTTCTGAGCTTAGCATTTTCTTCCATCACACGAGTCATCTACTCTTCGCGCTCCTGATCGCACACCCTGGCATCATTGAGTTGCCTTTCTAGTTATTTAATCTTTTCGTCATGACATGCTTTTAACTCCGCTTCCGCTACTTGAAGACTCTTAATCCTCTGTTGACTTTTCAAAAGTGAATTATTCTGAAGATTAGTTAAGCCGGAATTCTCAATCCTTGACCTCTTTGACTGTTCACATGACCAGCGACCCTCTAGTAGACGATCTTTCTCCCGATTCTCCCTCCAGAATCTTTTATTTTCTTGTAAAGAAAAGGAAAGCTCAATATTTTTATCTTCCAGATCAACTCGTAGCTTAATATTCTCAGCTTTGGCATTTTTTAGGCACGCCATTGGTACAACTTCGGATTCTCCTGGAGCGGGCTGCTTAGAAGACATCCTACCATGAGAAAGATGATCATTCTCCAGATCATACTGAAACAACCGGCAGAAAACACAGAGCCGCCACCGAACTTTATTTATCCCGAAGGAAGGGGAAATATCGATAAAACCACAAGGGAATGGATAAGATGGTCTTGCGATCAAGAGAAAGGGTAAGGGAGTCGGTTATGCAAGGGGAAGTTATTAGCACCCCTCACATCCGTTGTACTCAACGGGATCCATTTTGTTTGTTTGTCTTAAAGGGTGTGTTTATATACAACTATGCTTGCTTAAAGGGAAATGGATGGTTTTTATTATTGCGTTCGTGAGGGTTTCACGACCCTTTGCCTACGTATCCAATGAAGGAATCAGAACACTGTAGTTCCTCCTAGAAAATGGTTGGTTTGTTTGTGTTTTTTAGTGGGCGACGTTAACGCACGCGTTCTAGCAATAGGCACGGCTGGTATTGCGGTAGAACGAAGATAACATGCCCTTGGGGGGAGTTTTAATTTGTTGAGTGTTTTTGCATGTTTTAAAATAAATTCAAGTAGTGATTAAAGAGTATTTTTTTGGATTTTTTTGATTGGTTTGTTTATTTGTTGATTTTTATCTTGCCTAATTACTAGCATTTGTACAAAGTAAATAAAGTGTAGAAAAGGTAAAATCCTACGCTATTACAACCATATCAAAAAGCATAAAAAATGAAGGAAAACTAGACAAAAGTAAGAAAAAAAGGTGTCTTTCGATTCTGGCAGGAGCAGCCTTCGACTGGCATTCTGTTGGCCTCCTTCGATTGGGGTTGGCAACAATAAAGTCGCGTCCTTCAATTGGGCCTTGGCAGAGGCGAAGTCCTGTCCTTCGATTGGGCAAAGGCAGCATCAAGGTCATGTACTTCGATTGGGAAGAGGCAGCAGCAAGGTCCTGTACTTCGATTGGGCAAAGGCAACAGCAAGGTCCTGTACTTCGATTGGGGGTTGACACCATCATGAGAGTGTCCTTCATCTGAGTCTGGACTTAGTGCAATCGTGCCATCTGCTTTTCTGCCTACTTCGACTGGAGACTGAAAACAGTGAGGGACTGCCTTTCGACTGAGCCTGGAAGTCAGTGAAGACAAGATTTTCGTTTGGGTCCAGAAGTCAACATGGCGAAGCCTTTTGGTTCTCTTTCGTTCGACCTGGAGAAAGAAGGTAGAAGCCAGAAGCTTCGCCCTATTTCCTGTTCCCTGTTTCCTGTTTCTTGATTCTTTCGTTTGAACTTTTTGAACAGTAACATGGCATAAGGCCATGCTAATATTGCCTTACAATCAATGAACACTTAATGCATATTTAAATAAACAAACAGCAAAACGAAGGGGTTAACTCTGAAAACATATTAAGTAGGTGGAAACGAAAAGGACCAAAGTGTTATGTACATGTTATTCTAGAAATGAAAGGGGTTCAAGGTTAAGGATGGCTTACCTTGCTTGGGGCTGGAGCGTGTGCTGGGCCTTTAAATGGTTTCCTTGAATGCTTCTAGATTCGGAAGGAGGAACCAGGGGTTATGTCTTGGATACTGGATTCGAAAGAGAAGAACAAGGGTGAGGTTCTTCCCACTGGATTTGAAGGGTAACAAGGTATAGGGACGTTTCAGATTCAAAGGGGATAAGTGTTTGGATTCTGGATGTGTTTGGATTCTGGATGAGTGTTTGGTTCTAGATGTGTTTGAATTTCTGGATGTGTTTGAATTTGGATAAGTGTTTGAGAAAATTTTGGATTTTCTTTGAATTTCTCAAGTGTTGATGAACTTGAGAATTTTGTGGTTTGAGAAATTTTGTGCAGAGATTCGTCTGGCCCTCAAGTCCTCCCTTCAAACATGCATTGGAGTCTTATTTATAGGCAGATTGGCTGAAGCATTTGGGGGGGAAAACAAAATAATTTGAACAGTTTGGGAATGCTGTTTCGATCCTTTCTTATGTTGCTTTTGTGTTTTTCCATTTTTGTACAAGTTACAGGCGTCAGGTCTGATCTGCATAGCAGGTTTTTGGATTGTTGTAGCAGGTTGGTGCAGGTTTTTTCTATTTGTTTTGGCACCTTACAGCAGGCGTGGGAGCAGCAACAACAAGTTTCTGGAGTGTTGTGGCAGGTTGTTCAAAGGAAGCCCTTTCCTCAGTCGAAGCTGGTGGTCGAAACAAGCTAATGCCCAGTTCGAAGCTTGTGGTCGAAACAAGCTAATGCCCAGTTGAAGCTGGCTTGCATGCAGCTACTTGTCCAAATCGAAGTAGGCTTCCAGGCAGTAACCATGTCCAAATCGAAGCAGGCTTACAGGCAGCTACTTGTCCAAATCGAAGTAGGCTTGCATGAGGCAAAAAGTCCAGATTCGAAAGAGGCGTGCAGGAGGCAAAATGTCCAGATTCGAAAGAGGCATACAGGCAGTAAACTTGGTGAATCGAAAAGGCTTGCAGGCAGGAAGCCATAGCTTGGTCGAAGTTTTCATGTAGGAGGTTGCTGCTTGGTGAATCAAAACAAACTTGCAAGAGGCCAATGTTATCTGAATCGAAGCTAGTTGTTTCAAAGGGAAACATTGCCCAGTCGAAGCTTGTGACTGAAGGTGACTGTGTTTCCAAATCGAAGCTTGTGACTGAAGGAGACTGTGTTTCCAAATCGAAGCTTGTGGATCGAAACAAACACATTTCCCAATCGAAAGTCTGTGTTCGAAGGAAGCAATGTTGCCCAGTCGAAGCATGTTTGCAGGCAGTAAACTTGTCCAGATTCGAAGCAGACTTACAGGCAGCAACTTGTCCAGATTCGAAGTAGGCTTGCAGGCAGCAACTTGTCCAATCGAAAGTAGGCATACAGGAAGCAACTTGTCCAGATTCGAAGCAGGCTTGCAGGCAGCAACTTGTCCAATCGAAAGTAGGCATACAGGCAGCAACTTGTCCAGATTCGAAGCAGGTTTGCAGGCAGCAACTTGTCCAATCGAAAGTAGGCATACAGGAGGCAAAATTTCCAGATTCTAAAGGGGCCAAGAGTCAGTCGAAGGGTACTGAATCGAAGGAGACCTGTTTTCCTCCAAATTTGTCAAAATCATATTTTATCTGTTTTGCTCTTTTAATAGTTTCCTCTTTGACTTGATGCTTGAAAATCCAATATGATCCAATTGTACTTGTGTAGACTTAAACCCTGAGAATCCTGACCAGCACACATAGGGAAATAAACCCTAATCCAGGCTCTGATAAAATTGAGCAAGAACCAACCTTGTAACATGATGACAAAATTCATTCTACAACCCGCTAATCAAGAACCAGATGTGCTTCCTTTTTACCTGATAAGAAAAACCTCAAAATAAGATTAGACCAAAAGAGGGCGTAGCCCTAATACTTCAAACCAAAGTTCTTGATTCCCTGAGATGTGGGATATGCAAATGACTGAATGATAAAATGATGCAAATGGAATGCAAAGTTTGAAGCCAGACAAGAATAAAAGAGATAGGGAAAATTTAGGGTACGACAGCTGCCCCTATTTGATCGTCTTAAACCTGAATGTGAGATTGGCGTCAGCCTTTCGGAAGTTCAAGGTGGAAGAAGATTAAATACCAGGACCTGAAATTTTCCCTGGAGATATGGTGTGAGTGTTATTTACTGGTGTGAATGTCTGCTTTGGGAAAGACAAACCGGTCTTCTGGTGGACTGGTCATGATGGATAAAAATATGGTTAAAAAAGGGTAGTTCGTACTGGGGTAACGGTGCCAATACAAGTTTTTTTTTAGTAGTAAAGCGATTGAAAAGATATGGTTGACGATGTCGTGATGACTGAAAGTAGAATTACTTGACAAAATGATAACTTAAATGCAGTGAGTAGAACGTGATGACGACAGAGGATCTATCAAGCGGTATTCCACGACCCAAAAAGAAAGGGAAAGACAACGAGTAAAGATAGACGTATGATCTATGACCCAAGAGAAAAGGTAAATTGAGGGTAAGACCTACGGGCGACCTACGACCCTAAAAAGATAACGTGAGGGTAAGACCTACGAGCGACCTACGACCCTGGTAAAGATAACGTGAGGGTAAGACCTACGAGCGACCTACGACCCTATGAAAGATAAAATGAGGGTAAGACCTACGAGCGACCTACGACCCTATGAAAGATAAAATGAGGGTAAGACCTACGAGCGACCTACGACCCTATGAAAGATAAAATGAGGGTAAGACCTACGAGCGACCTACGACCCTATGAAAGATAAAATAAGGGTAAGACCTACGAGCGACCTACGACCCTATGAAAGATAAAATGAGGGTAAGACCTACGAGTGACCTACGACCCTATGAAAGATAAAATGAGGGTAAGACCTACGAGCGACCTACGACCCTATGAAAGATAAAATGAGGGTAAGACCTACGAGCGACCTACGACCCTATGAAAGATAAAATGAGGGTAAGACCTACGAGCGACCTACGACCCTATGAAAGATAAAATGAGGGTAAGACCTACGAGCGACCTACGACCCTATGAAAGATAAAATGAGGGTAAGACCTACGAGTGACCTACGACCCTATGAAAGATAACATGAGGGTAAGACCTACGAGCGACCTACGACCCTATGAAAGATAACATGAGGGTAAGACCTACGAGCGACCTACGACCCTATGAAAGATAAAATAAGGGTAAGACCTACGAGCGACCTACGACCCTATGAAAGATAAAATGAGGGTAAGACCTACGAGCGACCTACAAACCTATGAAAGATAACGTGAGGGTAAGACCTACGAGCGACCTACGACCCTATGAAAGATAAAATGAGGGTAAGACCTACGAGCGACCTACGACCCTATGAAAGATAAAATGAGGGTAAGACCTACGAGCGACCTACGACCATATGAAAGATAAAATGAGGGTAAGACCTACGAGCGACCTACGACCCTAGCAAAGATAACATGAGGGTAAGACCTACGAGCGACCTACGACCCTATGAAAGAAAAAATGAGGGTAAGACCTTCGAGCGACCTATGACCCTATGAAAGATAAAATGAGGGTAAGACCTACAAGCGACCTACGACCCTATGAAAGATAAAGTGAACATTGAGAGTTGGGGAGAAGTACGACGTGCTGGAACCATGGTTTATTTTAGTTGGTAGTGTAATAATAAATGTTAACTGAGGATGATATTCTTTGTGAGGATGTTTTATTGATTTGGGATTGATTTGGGGATTGATCTGGCTCGTGCTTCATATGCATTTGAAGTGTGACATGATGATTCATGGATATGCTATGAGTTTGAGGATGCAATGCAGTATGTCGTGATGATTATTGTATGCAAAATATCAAAAACTCATTGGGATCTGTTGCCCGTCATCTTGAGATACTAATATGGACTGGTGCTTGAAATTGAGAGAAATGAATTACATCCTTGTCGAGCTCACTGGGGATTAAATCTTGTTGAGGAGGAGTTGCTTGATCTGACTTCCTTCACCTGCTGGACTGCTTGTGAATGACTGAATAGAGACATGGATCTCACCAAATGCCCCAAGTTTTCTCGATTTCCAGGGAGGAAAGGGCCCCGTCTGACATTCCTTACTTCACGAACCACTTGGGGATTAGGAAATGGACATTAGTATCTTCAAATGCCCCGAGTTCACTTCATTACTGGGGAGTTGTGTGCTTAAACATCTTCAGGGAATGATGATGATTCTGAGGATGTTATCTGAACCAAAGTGAACGTCATGACGCTTTTACCTTGATTGTATTTGTACGAATGACAGGAATTTGCTTGAGTAGCTCCATAAGGGGGAGGAGGAATGCCCCTGTCTACAAGGATCTCTTCGGGTGGAATGCTGGAAGATTCGTGTCATAATACGGTGCAAAGTGGCATGCCCCAATATCTGCCTCTGATCATGGATTCTCGTAGAGACTTGTCGAATCTCGGCGTAACTGCCCCAGGTTGCAAAAATTTTTTATAGGTTACTCAGCCTGATTCCCCCAGTTTGAAGTTTAAAGATATTTATCGACATGATTGCTTCTGATTGACTGGCAAAATATGGAAGAGATTCATCGACGTGATAGCCTCTGATTGGCAGCTTGAGGGAATGCCCCAGAATAAGATCCATCTTTGTTTTTTGACAAGTTTCTGCAGTAATCGTCCTTCGAGATGACCATGTTTTCAAATGATGCTCATCACGCAAGCTTACTTGATGTTCAAAAAATTATTTATATGCAACGAATGTTTGTCTAAGAATGATGATTCTAATGCAAATTTTATGCTTGTCTTGAAGTTTGAAAAACTTTTATTGAAAAGATGTCGAAACATCAAATTTTTATTTATTTTTGTTTTTATGAATAAGTGACGTGTTACCAAATCAAATTTTAGTACATCTCCAAGGAGTCAAGTTTCCGTATTCTCGCTACAGTATTGCTTTCGAATTAACCCATCCTTCAGTTAGGACTTTTAAGGGTTGTAACGTGTCCTGGTTCACGGTTTTAGAAACAAAGGATAAAGGCTCAAAGCATATTTGTACCCACCCGCTCTTTGTGATGTTCTTCAATCCTAAACTCAGTTAATTGTGCGTCAAACTCTATTCGAATTTAGAACGACGTTTTGGTGATGGTTCACACAAGTTGGATTTTGGAAGGCATTCATCATTTTTTTTGCAACATTTTTCATGTTGTCGAGGATTTGTAATGAACTCGTTCTTTTGATTTATTATCCCTAATTTTTGCCTGACTGTTTCTGTTTTCGAGATTACAGTCAGCGGGATGCCCCAACTTTCTTAAGCCTCCGTTATAGGTTTTGGCTCAGTGGGCTTTTTTTTCTTTTGAGAGATTGACTGCCTATGATATAAGGAAGCACCACTGTATTTTGATTCCAAAGGAATGCTTTTGATGTCGTTCGTTGTATTATGAACTGAGAGTTTTGCGACTTCAATGTGCATCTTTTGAATTAACCGAAGACTACCCTGTCCCAGGTTTAAATTAAAGGTTTCAATTTGTGTTTGAAACAGAAAACTCCTACTTCAAAGCTCGAAAGGGTTGACGAGGGTCTATCTTCCTTATAACTCCAGTGTTTAGGATTTGAAAGAAACGCCTGTACATCGTCAGCAAGGTCTGTCCAAAAGCATACTGTATGAGATTATGGCATTGTTTCGTCATCCTCCCTCAAGAGTTGTTATTTTTTTCTTCTTTAAATTAAAAATAGTTAAGCATCAAAAGAAATTACAATAACAAAATGTAAATGAGTGAATACAAATGGATTAGTTCAAGACAAACACAGTCAACGCATGGTGATTCAATATAAAAAGACAAACAATTTTGCATACAATGGGCACTGAACAAAACAAGAAAGGTTACAAATGATAATGCAAAATGAAATTAGAAATTTCCATGCTCGAGAGACTCCTTCAGCCCTGTCTCAATTGAGGAGACGCTCTTGCAGTCTTGACACCTAAACCCGTTCATTAACTTCTCCAATAGCATGGACTGCTCCCCCTTGATGAGGAGGCATGGGATTATTTTGGATATTTGGACCAACAGGGTTGAAGTTGATGGCTTTCGCATCGATGAGATCTTGAACTTTGCACTTGAAAGCCCTGCAATTCTCAATGGTATGGCCTGGGGCACCAGAATGGAATTCGCAATGAGCATTAGTATCATATCCCCAAGGGAGAGGAATTGGCCGTGGACCGAGTTCGCGCAATTGAACCAATTGGCTAGCAAGTAACTGTGGGAGAAGCTGAGCATAGGACATGGGAATGAGATCAAACCTTCTTTCAGGGGCTCTCTGTCTTGGAGGAGCTCTTTGTCCTTGATAAGTTGTAGGAGGTGCGAACTGTTGTTGCGGAACATAATAAGGTTGCGGAGAGAAAGGCCGTTGTTGGGCCATCCAAGGTGCTGGAGTTGTAGCAGCGTATACTTGCGGAACAAACTGGTCGGGAACAGCAGCAGGTGTAGGAAAATAAGGGAATCAGACTTGAGGAAATGTGGGAGCACTTCCTTGGTTGACGGTGATGGCACTAGTCTCGCCCTCTTTCTGCCTGACAAAACCGGAAAATGGTTTCCTATTAACGCCTGCATTGTTGTTAGCATTATTAGGAACACCTTGAATCGTTCCGGCCTTAATACATGTCTCAACATGTTCACCAATGATGACCATATCAGAAAATGCAGTAGAAGTGCTACTGAGCATATGCTGGAGATAAGGGCCTCGCAGAGTACCCATAAACAGATCAATCAACTCACGGTCCAAAAGAGGAGGTTGGACCCTTGCATCTAGTTCACGCCATCTCTGAGCGTATTCTTTGAAAGATTCTTCAGACTTTTGTACCATCCCCTGGAGCTGAGTACGGCTCGGAGCCATAGCAGTATTGTAATGGTAATGTTTCAGAAAAGCATCGGCAAGCTCTCCCCAAGTACCGACATGGGATCTCTCCAATTGCATATACCAATCCAAGGATGCCCCGGTCAAACTGTCCTGAAAGAAATGCATGAGAAAAGGTTCATTTTCAGCATAGGCCGCCATTTTGCGACAATAGGAACGGAGATGTGTCTCTAGGCAAGAAGTGCCTTTGTACTTGTCGAACTCTGGGACTTTGAACTTAGGAGGAATGACTACCCCAGGCACGAGGCACATTGCAGCAGTGTTGAATCCGGATGCCTTGATTCCTTCCATGGCTCTAAGTCGCTCTTCAAGGGCATGATACATCTTCGCAGTTTCGGCAACCCCGACAGCAAGATTCACTTGGGGTTCATCGAGATCAATAACATCATGATGATCATCGACATCATTCCTAGGAGCACTGGTAGGAGTATCAACATTAGCATTGTCATTTCTCCCATTAGCAGAAGTGGAAGGAGCGACAATAGTAAGCTTGTCAACACTTTGGTGTAGTTCTTCTTGACCCTTAATCACGGCATGCAGAGTTTCCATGAGTTGATCCATGCGGGTACCCATAGTGTCCATATCCCGACGAAGTGCATTCTGATTCTCTTCAAAAAGATCCATTAGCCTTTGCTGGTTGCCTCTGGTGCGGTAAGGATGTGGATGAGTCGTCTTTGCTGTTTACTGGATTGAGAAAGGGGACCCCGATGAGTTTTTGTTGTGAAAAAAAATGAATGCATGGTAATATGGATGAATGCTTTATCTTCATTTCTAATGAGACCCAAAGACTCGTCTATCTCCCCTTTTTTTTTTATTTCCTTATTTCCTTTTTTTTTTGAAAAGTTATATCAACAAGACTTGTCTTTGGATTTCTCTAGATATGAGATATATATACATGATGATATGATGTTATGGTATGTTATGGCATGAATTCTCAGCTCCACATATTCTGGATAACCATTGCGTAGTCCGTTGCACAGGCTGAAAGTAACAGGATCAAAAGTCTGACGTCACAGGCATGCAGTCAGAGTAACCAACCATGAGGTATGCACTAGGGGTTTATCACCTGCCGAACAAGGTTCTAAAGAGTTCCCGAAGTCTACATTCTTCCTTTGGATATTACTGACGTCCCAATTACTTGGTAATCGATAATATTCACAGGAAAAACTCGTCCGAGTGCAATATCGCGTGACAACTACTTCCGGATTAATCCATTATAGTCTCCGCATTGCACCTAAAAGGACAAAATGGGTTAATGGTTCTACGGCCCTCAACTTCTCGAGCTCCCAGGTCGAAAGCAACGACGTCTTCCCGATTACTCGGTAAACATAATTACTTTCAAGGGGACCTCCACTGAGTGGGGGATTCTCATGCCTCCTTCTTCGGGATTACTCCCTCAAAGTTAACATGACTATACCGCCCGTCCTAATCCTATGTGTAACCCAAAGTCCGGGTAGAGGACTTATCAAAAGCAATCATCAAACCCAACAACACAATAATATCCAGAATATGTGAGTAGCAACAAATATGCAATATATACAAAAGAATAAATAAAGAAATAAAACAGTAAAGAAAGATAAAGCAAATAAATAAACACCCAAATAGACAAGTAAACAAATCTAGGAGAGACTCGCCAAAAAGTCCCCAGCAGAGTCGCCAGCTGAAACAACCGGCAGAAAACACAGAGCCGCCACCGAACTTTATTTATCCCGAAGGAAGGGGAAATATCGATAAAACCACAAGGGAATGGATAAGATGGTCTTGCGACCAAGAGAAAGGGTAAGGGAGTCGGTTATGCGAGGGGAAGGTATTAGCACCCCTCACATCCGTTGTACTCAACGGGATCTATTTTGTTTGTTTGTCTTAAAGGGTGTGTTTATCTACAACTATGCTTGCTTAAAGGGAAATGGATGGTTTTTATTATTGCGTTCGTGAGGGTTTCGCGACCCTTTGCCTACGTATCCAATGAAGGAATCAGAACACCGTAGTTCCTCCTAGAAAATGGTTGGTTTGTTTGTGTTTTTTAGTGGGCGACATTAACGCACGCGTTCTAGCAATAGGCACGGTCGGTATCACGGTAGAACGGAGATAACATGCCCTTGGGGGGAGTTTTGATTTGTTGAGTGTTTTTGCATGTTTTAAAATAAATTCAAGTAGTGATTAAAGAGTATTTTTTTGGATTTTTTTGATTGGTTTGTTTATTTGTTGATTTTTATCTTGCCTAATTACTAGCATTTGTACAAAGTAAATAAAGTGCAGAAAATATAAAATCCTACGCTACTACAACCATATCAAAAGGCATAAAAAATGAAGGAAAAACAAGACAAAAGTAAGGAAAAAAAGGTGTCTTTCGATTCTGGCAGGAGCAGCCTTCGACTGGCATTTTGTTGGCCTCCTTCGATTGGGGCTGGAAACAACAAAGTCCTGTCCTTCGATTGGGCCTTGGCAGAGGCGAAGTCCTGTCCTTCGATTGGGCAAAGGCAGCAGCAAGGTCCTGTACTTCGATTGGAAAGAGGCAGCAGCAAGGTCCTGTACTTCGATTGGGCAAAGGCAGCAGCAAGGTCATGTACTTCGATTGGGGCTGACACCAGCATGAGAGTGTCCTTCGTCTGAGTCTGGACTTAGTGCAAGCGTGCCATCTGCTTTTCTGCCTACTTCGACTGGAGACTGAAAACAGTGAGGGAATGCCTTTCGACTGAGCCTGGAAGTCAGTGAAGACAAGCTTTTTGTTTGGGTCCAGAAGTCAACATCGTGAAGCCTTCTGGTTCTCTTTCATTCGACCTAGAGAAAGAAGCTAGAAGCCAGAAGCTTCGCCCTATTTCATGTTCCCTGTTTCCTGTTTCTTGTTTCTTTCGTTTGAACTTTTTGAACAGTAACATGGCATAAGGCCATGCTAATATTGCCTTACAATCAATGAACACTTAATGCATATTTAAATAAACAAACAGCAAAACGAAGGGGTTAACTCTGAAAACATATTAAGTAGGTGGAAACGAAAAGGACCAAAGTGTTATGTACATGTTATGCTAGAAATGAAAGGGGTTCAAGGTTAAGGATGGCTTACCTTGCTTGGGGCTGGAGCGTGTGCAGGGCCTTTAAATGGTTTCCTTGAATGCTTCTGGATTCGGAAGGAGGAACCAGGGGTTATGTCTTGGATACTGGATTCGAAAGACAAGAACAAGGGTGAGGTTCTTCCCACTGGATTTGAAGAGTAACAAGGTATAGGGACGTTTCAGATTCAAAGGGGATAAGTGTTTGGATTCTGGATGTGTTTGGATTCTGGATGAGTGTTTGGTTCTGGATGTGTTTGAATTTCTGGATGTGTTTGAATTTGGATAAGTGTTTGAGAAAATTTTGGATTTTCTTTGAATTTCTCAAGTGTTGATAAACTTGAGAATTTTGTGGTTTGAGAAATTTTCTGCAGAGATTCGTCTGGCCTTCAAACATGCATTGGAGTCTTATTTATAGGCAGATTGGCTGAAGCATTTGGGGGGGGGGGGGAAACAAAATAATTTGAACAGTTTGGGAATGCTGTTTCGATCCTTTCTTATGTTGCTTTTGTGTTTTTCCATTTGTGTACAAGAAGTTACAGGCGTCAGGTCTGGCTCTGCATAGCAGGTTTTTGGACTGTTGTAGCAGGTTGGTGCAGGTTTTTTCTGTTTGTTTTGGCACCTTACAGCAGGCGTGGGAGCAGTAACAGCAAGTTTCTGGAGTGTTGTGGCAGGTTGTTCGAAGAAATCCTTTTCCTCAGTCGAAGCTGGTGGTCGAAACAAGCTAATGCCCAGTTCGAAGCTTGTGGTCGAAACAAGCTAATGCCCAGTCGAAGCTGGCTTGCAGGCAGCTACTTGTCCAAATCGAAGTAGGCTTGCAGGCAGTAACCTTGTCCAAATCGAAGCAGGCTTGCAGGCAGCTACTTGTCCAAATCGAAGTAGGCTTGCATGAGGCAAAAAGTCCAGATTCGAAAGAGGCGTGCAGGAGGCAAAATGTCCAGATTCGAAAGAGGCATACAGGCAATAAACTTGGTGAATCGAAAAGGCTTGCAGGCAGGAAGCCATAGCTTGGTCGAAGTTTTCATGTAGGAGGTGGCTGCTTGGTGAATCAAAACAAACTTACAGGAGGCCAATGTTATCTGAATCGAAGCTAGTTGTTTCAAAGGGAAACATTGCCCAGTCGAAGCTTGTGACTGAAGGAGACTGTGTTTCCAAATCGAAGCTTGTGACTGAAGGAGACTGTGTTTCCAAATCGAAGCTTGTGGATCGAAACAAACACATTGCCCAATTGAAAGTCTGTGTTTGAAGGAAGCAATGTTGCCCAGTCGAAGCATGTTTGCAGGTAGTAAACTTGTCCAGATTCGAAGCAGGCTTGCAGGCAGCAACTTGTCCAGATTCGAAGTAGGCTTGTAGGCAGCAACTTGTCCAATCGAAAGTAGGCATACAGGCAGCAACTTGTCTAGATTCGAAGAAGGCTTGTAGGCAGCAACTTTTCCAATCGAAAGTAGGCATACAGGCAGCAACTTGTCCAGATTCGAAGCAGGCTAGCAGGAAGCAACTTGTCCAATCGAAAGTAGGCATACAGGAGGCAAAATGTCCATATTCGAAAGGGGTCAAGAGTCAGTCGAAGGGTACTGAATCGAAGGAGACCTGTTTTCCTCCAAATTTGTCAAAATCATATTTTATCTGTTTTGCTCTTTCAATAGTTTCCTCTTTGACTTGATGCTTGAAAATCCAATATGATCCAATTGTACTTGTGCAGACTTAAACCCTGAGAATCCTGACCAGCACACATAGGGAAATAAACCCTAATCCAGGCTCTGATACAATTGAGCAAGAACCAACCTTGTAACATGATGACAAAATTCATTCCACAACCCTCTAATCAAGAACCAGATGTGCTTCCTTTTTACCTGATAAGAAAAACCTCAATACAAGATTAGACCAAAAGAGGGCGTAGCCCTAATACTTTAAACCAAAGTGCCTGATTCCCTGAGATGCGGGATATGTAAATGACTGAATGATAAAATGATGCAAATGGAATGCAAAGTTTGAAGCCAGACAAGAATAAAAGAGATAGGGCAAATTTGGGGTACGACACATACACAGACTGCAGGTACAATGGTTCTTCCCTCTTATAAGGCAACAACAACACCTTTACCCGACTCTAAATCCATTTTGAGTAAGTGTTAAGACCCACACCTCAACTTCTATCAAAAGAAAGCTTTCCCTTTCGATGAATGTGTTTCCAGGCGACCTTTACCCTTTCAAACATAGATGCATCTCCTCCTTTGCCGAAATAAACAGTTTCTCTCACTTCCCGCTCAGCAGGTCCATTTTTCATTACGAATCCAAATTGACGCCGTGCCAAGATGGGATTATAGTTGCTGCAACATTTGGTTCCCATGAGTGGAACGTTAGGAAATTCACCACAACTCGTAATGAACTCCTTCATAATTCCCATGTTGTACCAAACAATGTCGTAAGAAGTGAGTCCCATGATCTGTGAGGCCCAAAGAGATGTCTCAGTATTGGCGACAAATGGTCCCTTAGTAGGCATGTGCATCATGGACAATTTGTAAAGTAAAGTTGTACTGCATACCATATCCCCTATCTTACCATTCCGCGAGTGAATAGTATAGTAAGTATCAGCTAATAACTTCAGTATCGGGTTATCATTCATAAAGACACAAATTGCTGCCAAATCCACCAACCTTTCTGCCACAGGTAAGAGGACTAAACCATAAATTAACACGGCCAGTAACGCATTCAAAGCCGTCCACTTTCCTCCTTATGTAAATCCCTTAGCTTTGTTTATCATATAATCTCGAGAAATGCCATGCATGTCACATTTCTTGATCCAATTTCCTTCCACTTCTCTAACAGTCAAATAAAGAGCTTTAGCAATAGCCATGTGTTGCACCCCCAAAATTTTCCCTCTCATTTTCTGAAGATTTCTCTCGCGTGTGTGATTACAAAAACCTGTTTAAAGAAATAAAGAAAATGTAAAATTTTGAAGATGTTAATGTGCCTTTCGATTAGGTCAACAAAGAAACAAGTTGGCTTCGATTTAGCAAAGTTTGATTGGGAAATGTAGTCTCCCTTCAGTCACAAGCTTCGATTTGGGAATTTGTTTCCTTCGAAGTAACCCCCTTCGATCCACAAACTGGGCATATGGCTTCCTTCGAAGTGACCCCCTTCGATCCACAAGCTAGGCATGTGATTTCCTTCAAGGTAACCTCCTTAGATCCTCAAGTTGGGCAATTAAACCCTTCGAAGCAACATACTTCGATTACACCTCTACACTCTTTAACACTATGGATCATAATTGGTGGATTCGAAGGACCTATAATGGGTCCATTCAAGAACACACATAGTTGGAAACAAATGTTGTTGTCTGATAATGAGTCTGGTCGAATTGATCTAAACGAAAGGGTGGAGTATTTAAGATGTTTGTTGACCAAAGTTCTATATACTACCAAACCCGAGCTAGTGGTACTGCTATGCAACAGTCCTGTACCAAGCTGCCACAACACTCCAAAATACTGATGAGCCTGCATTGTCTCAGTCCCATGCTTACACAAAAAACGGTACATAAGAGCTGCATAGAAGAAAACAAGGGGACAATATACCCAAACAGTTCAAATGTCATTTGTTTTTCCCCCCAAAACCACAATAAAGCTCCTCTATAAATAAACTATTCTTCACAACATCAAAAAGGGGGCTGGAGACGCTGAGAGGGGAGAAAAGAGAGCTTGGAAACAAAACAAAAACCTTTGTAATTTTTGCTCACTCAAAAGATCAACTCTACTTTCACATACAAACAAAAAATCAAAATCCAGTATCTCATCTTTCCAACTCTTATAAATCAACTATCCAGAACACCCTACACATCGAAGTTTGTTCAAACTCAAGGACAACCTTCTGTGAAAACTCTTCGAACCAAAAGAAAACCCCCTGTGACAACTCTTCGAATTCCAGAATCGTCCAAGAAGCAGTTCAAGTTTGAAACCCACACACCAGCTTTGAGGTAAGTCTTTATGACTTTTACTCTTTCATTTCAAGCATCTTTATTGATTCATCTTCAAGGCCAACATGCAATAACCATGGCTTTTGATGTTAATCTTTTTGTGTTTTCCTTTAAGAACTAATTGTACAGACCCTAAAAATGTTGGAGTAAAAAATATGCATACTTAGATACAAAGCCTTTAGGCTTCGATAGGCTCAAGTAGAAAGAAAAAGAATATGTGTTTCGACACACACATGTTCGTTGCACACACATGCTCTGATGCACACTTGCTTCGACCACACTAACCTCCAGGTCAAAATGAAAGAGGCAACCAAAAGGCACACCATGTTGACTTCTAGGCCCAGACGAAAGGCACGCCTACACTGATTCCAGCCCCCAGTCGAAGGAGGAAGAAAACCAGAAAGCACGCCCACACTGATTCCAGGCCCAGTCGAAAGGCACTCTCTCACTGCTTTCAACCCCCAAGGAGGAAGAAAGGAAGATTGCATCTTATACTGATTCCAGGCCCAGTCGAAAGGCACAACATGCTGACTCCCAGGCTTCAGTCGAAAGGCACACCACACTAGCCTCCAGGCCCCAATTGAAAGTCATGCCTTCACCTCTTTCAGGCCAAATCAAAGAGAGCCAGAAAGTGCAGAATAGAAGGGTGTTTCTTCCTAAATTGAAAGGCCCCCCTTTTCTTGCTTTTATTTTATTTTTTCCTTTATATTTTCATGCAATTCGACATGGTTGTAATAGTGTAGGATTTTATCTTTATGCATTTTATCACTTTTGTATGATTGCTAGTAAAATAAGGTATGTATGGCAAGATAAAAACAACAAGTAGACAACCCATAATCAAAGACTAAATGCATCCAAATCAAACACACTATTCACACATGCACCCTTAGGGTAATCCCACTTGTTGCCTCGGAAAAATAGGCATGTCCCTAGAATATGGGCGTTTTAGTAAAAACCCTTGATAAAAGATCGTAGTCCCTCGATGACCCTTAATGTTGTCTTCGGTAAACGATCTAGTCCCTAAACAACATTTCTAAAACGTCACATAGGTTGCCTTCTATGACTATACAAACGTCTCACAGCCGTCCCTTCACATCCAATGATGGGGCTTCTTACCAAGTCAATGGTAAGATAGCAACATCTAAAGGAGGAGAAAAAGAACACTAATACCTTTTGAGTAGTTAGGTTTCTCCTAGTTGCTCGCTTGCTCACAACAAAAACATTTTATACACTCACACTTTCATTTGAAACATTTTCAAAAGTTAAAACACTTTGTACGTGTTCTTATAGAAACGAGAACCATTACAAAGACACCTTTTCAAAATCACTTTCAAAAACACATTCCACAAACACCTCTTTAAACTATTTTCAAAACAACACTTTGTACGTGTTCTTATAGAAACGAGAACCATTACAAAGAAGTTTTCAAAATACTTTCAAAACCCATACCAGAAGCACATTTTCAAACAAAAGCAAGTGATCTAGCAAGCAACTAAGAGCCCGTAGATAACTACGAATGAAAAGGGTGCTAACACCTTCCCTTTTTATAACCTACCCCCCGAACTCAAGAAATAATCTCGAAAGGTCTTTCCTGTTATTTTTAACCTTTCCTTTTGGATAAAAGAAAAGTCGGTGGCGACTCTTGCTATCCGCAACAATTGCGATCAAACACAAAAAGTCAATTCTCCCACCGTGTTACAAAACTGGCGACTCTACTGGGGAACTGTAGTTACGTGGGATTACCTTAAGGCTATATCACCCTTACATGCTTTCCTTGTTTGACTTGTTTGCTTTACATTATGGTTCCTTGTTTGGGCTTGTTTTGATCTTCTACCCGGATCTGGGGCACCTTTTAGGTAAGTAGCAATAAGTTATGGAAACTGTGCGGGGTATACCGACATGGTCAAAGCAATAGCTATGTTAGCGTGATACTTTGGCTTGTACTAATGTTCCTCGAGTCAGTCAAGGATAACATTAGGCTTCCTTAGTTTCATTAAGCACTAACTGACCGTTAGAACCTTTAAATTGACTCATCCTTGGCCATTAGGAAGTAGGAAGATAGCCGGCTTTGGTGTTAACCGAAGATTGGTTGATACTGGATACTACACTCATTGATATTTGACCCCCGAGCTTTGTTTGGTGGCAAGTCAATTTTCGATTGGAACGAAACTAGTGGGAAAGATCAGTGATATTGAGATCCCTTAGAACCCAGTTCCTATTACTAGGACAGGTTGAGCCAACTATACTTCAAGAGGGTAATTACCTACAAACTCCATGCAAGCCTAAACCTAAGGACTTGTCTGCTTTGTGTGTACATACAACTTGCTTACTTTTCATACTTGTACATCACATCATGACATCATTCCATAGCATTTTCAATAGTCATTTCAAGGATCTCAAGGGCCTATTATGCAGGGTCACGTTGAACCAAACATCTATCAAGGGGCAAGAGGATTTATTTTCCTCTAACCAAACACCGTCAAAGATCAAAGTACAACAACTTGAGTTAGGGGCTATGACCCAATTGACATGGTGAGCTTAATTCTCGTGGAAGGACAACCACCGATACGAAGTTCTTCAATCAAAGTTGTAAGTAACTTCTAACATCTTCTTATGTTTACCCCGCGACATCCTTGAAAACATGCATCCACATATCATGCATCATATCATGACAGGTTTCTCCCATACAGGCCTCCTTATCTTCCAACTATTTATTTCAATAAGATGGATATGGAACAAACCATGAAGGATCTCCAAGCACAAAATGCCTAATTCCAACAAATGTTCATGGCTATGGCTAAGGGGCAAGAGGACCTGAAAAATCTTCTTCTCAAAGACAAGAAGAAAAGGTCAAAGAAGTCAGTAGGCGTCCTGAATTTAGGAAGAAGACTTAGGGGACCAGTCAAGAGAGCTCTAGATCTCTCAACTCCATCAAATGAGGGGAATAATCATGAAGAAGATAACATTCTAGGGATTGATGAAGTTGAAGCTGACTACTCTGAGAAACAATATCCTCCCGCTAATGATAAATAAAAACAGTTGGAGGATTGCCTCAATGCTATGGAGATTCGGCAGATATCTGGCTTGGACTTTGAAGAGTTAGGGTTGGTTCCCGGAGTGGTCATCCCACCAAAGTTCAAAATCCATAAATTTTTCAAGTATGATGGGGTCTCTTATTCTAAGATGTATTTGAGATCTTATGTCTGCAGGATTCAGCCTCACACTGCCGACCGGAAGCTATGGATCCATTTCTTCCAAGAAAGTTTGGTTGGCACTCAACTAGAGTGGTTCTATCAGTTAGAAGGGACCGACATTCATACCTGGGAGGACTTGGCTGCTGCTTTCTACAAGCAGTATCAATACAATGCTGATCTTGCACTAACTTGTGTACAATTGCAAAATATAACCATGCGCTCCAATGAGGGCTTCAAAGAGTACGCCCAAAAATGGAGACTTGGTAGGCAGAGTGCAGCCACCCTTAACTGATAGGGAGATGATTGACATATTTATGGGAACTTTGATGAGACCTTTCTTCAATCACCTAATCAGAAGCTCCTCGGCCAGGTTCACCGAGCTAATACTGACTGGCGAAAGGGTCGAAGATGGCATCAAAAGTGGAAAGATCCAGTGAGTTACATCCTCTGATGCTCAGAAAAAGCCATACAATAGGAAGAAAGAGTCCAATGTTGTTTACGGCCAAAAGGGTCATAACAAGAACAACCACGACCAATATATGGGGGCAGTACTGATCTCCGGTCCTGCATCACGGCGACAATAACAAAGAGGAAATCAACAAAGGTAAGACGAGCCGAACATCAACATGCCGTTGTCTCAAGCACTACAATACTTGTTAAAGATGAATATGATTACGTTGATAGGACCTCATCCAAACCCCAAAACTTCTTCTCCTAACTACAATCCTGATGCAATATATGCATATCATTCCAGAAGTCCTGGGCATGATACTAACAGTTGTTGGGCGCTGAAATATAGGATTCAAAACATGACTGATGCCAAGGAGATCGAGTTCGACCCTCCAGAGACTCCCAACGTGATCACCACTCCCATTCCAAATCACTGAGCGTTCCAATTCATTTTGAATTTTCAATTGTAATTTCTTTTGTTGTTCAAACACTTATCTATTAATGTCAAACTTTGTTCATTAATGCATTGCATATGTTTGTCTTGAATTCACACATTTGTTTTCACTATATTTAAGATATGCTTTTTACTCTCTTTATGACATTCAACTCTTGCTAAAAGTTACAAGCCTTTAGAGGGAGGATAACGAAAACAGTTCCATAATCTCATACAATATGCTTTTGGATAGACCTTGCTGATGATGTAAAGGCGTTTCTTTCAATTCCTAAACACAAGAGTTATAAGGAGGATAATCCCTAGTCAACCCCATTGATCCTAAGAAGTAGGAGCTTTCTTTTTCACAAAAATTGAAACCTTTAATCAAAACCTAGGGCAGAGTAGTCTCTTAGTTAATTTAAATGCGCGTTCAGTCGCAAACTTTAACTTCGTACACAACGAATGAAATCAAAAACATTCCTTCTGAACAAAAAGATGGTGATGGTTCCCTATAAAATAGGCAGTCATTATCTCTCAAAAGGAAATCCCACTAAGTCAAAACCTACGAAGGAGACTTAAGAAAAACTAGGGCATCCCGCTGATTGTAATCTCAAAAACAAGAACAGTCAGGCAAAATCAGGGATACTAAATCAAAAAGAGGTCACTACAAATCCTCTATAAAATGAAAAAGTTGCAAAAATGACTGCCTTCCAACAAACTTAACTTGTTTGAACAATCACCAAAACGTCATTTCAGACTCAATTTAAACGCATAATTAACTGAGTTTAGGATTGGAGAACATCACGAAGAACGGGCGGGTACAAATACACTTTGAGCCTTATCGTTTGTTTCTTAAACCGTGAACCAAGCCACGTTACAACCCTTTCAAAGTCCTAATTGAAGCACGGGTTAGTTCAAAAGCATACTATTTCAAAAGGTATCCTAACTCCTATAAGGCGTTACTCCAAATTGTGAGTTGAATTCATATTCTTACAAAATTCTCTTATTTGCTAAAACCCATTTTCAAAACTTCAAGAAGAAGCATAAACTTTGCATTATTTTGAATACCACTGTTTGCATATAGCTATTTGTTTGACAACAGAGAAATTCATATGACGAATATCCAGCAAACAAAAGCTCTCTCAGTTAACAAAATCACTTCAAATGGGATGAAACTTCCAACGACAAATCTCCTATAAGAAAAGGGGCATGACATGATCATTGTCTAGCACATCTGGGGCAGTTAAGTCAATATTCCAAGAAATCTTTCAAGAAGTGCTGAGTAACCAGGGGCGGGTATTTATCTAAATCACTGGGGGCATTAAACGTGAATTCAAACAAAGAGCTATGTACGATCAATAAAACATTTCCTAGCAATATTATAAACACTTGCTACTAGGGGCAGTGACAAGTCTCCCACTTTCATAGGGTGATCCCCAGCCTGAGTTTCAATCTTTGAAAACTTCCCCCCAACTGAGTTGATCTCAAGAATCCTCGAGGATTTCTTCCAAAAAAGGAAAACACCTTTCCAGCAAATTGGCGACAGGGTTTATTTCCCCAACAAGCGGTAAGATTCCCCAGATGGAATTTTCCTTTCAGGCTATCACAAATCAAGGGACCACAAC
Source organism: Vicia faba (assembly GCA_948472305.1). Classification (NCBI taxonomy): domain Eukaryota; kingdom Viridiplantae; phylum Streptophyta; class Magnoliopsida; order Fabales; family Fabaceae; genus Vicia; species Vicia faba. The sequence goes on from OX451738.1 coordinate 1,167,817,475, forward strand.
TCCTCTTCCCTGATAAATTTTTCTACAAACCCCAATGAGTTGCTGCAAAACCTGGGAGACAACCAGATAACAATCAATTTCTTTGTCCCCCAACAAGTTCTTAACTCCCTTTCTCTTCCATCAAGAGATAACTCCCCAGTAGATCAACGGACAACTAAGACTCCTAAACTCTCTTCCCCAAGCAGGAATCAACACTCTCTATAGAGTTTTCCTCAAGCAAAGTCAACATCCCCCGGCGGAGTTCTATTCAAACAACCAGAACAGGAATCCCTAGTGGATATATTCTAAAAACAAGGTGTGGAAAGGTGTGCATACTCTTCATCCCCAACGACCGTCCGGGATTCAGCTTCTCAAAACTCCCCAACATTTGTCAAGGATTTATTTTCCAAGAAAAAAAATTACATTCCAACAACATTTCGCATTACATGCATGATAAATGCATACAATATAGTCTCATTTATTTTGAGAAACATCATTACGTCATGCATTTCATACATCATGACATTGCATACCGCTAACTCTTAACCTTTTCAGGAAAGATCAATCAACAAATGGCTATCATCAACAATTTTCTCAGGTCAGCGATTAACACCTGAAACCAGACAGGACAACTATCTCAAATGACCAACCTTTTCAAGTTCTAGATTAATACCTGTAACTAGCAAGGAAAACTATATGTGGACGACTGATTGTAGATCAATACCTGTAACAAGCCAGGGCAACTATCTATATGACCATCATGAAGCAACCATACCCAGGTTCCTTCTCATTTCCAGATGCAGTTTTACCTGGACTCATCATGAAGCAACCCTACCCAGGTTCCTTCCAATTTCCAGATGCAGGTTTACCCGGACTCATCATGAAGCAACCCTACCCAGGTTCCTTCTCATGCATTTTTAGATGAAGTTTTACATGGACTCATCATGAAGTAACCCTACCTAGATTCCTTCTCGGACATTTCTAGACGAAATTTTACCCGAACTCATCATAAAACAACCCTACCCAGGTTCGTTCTCATTTCTAGATGCAGTTTTACCCGGACTCATCATGAAGCAACCCTACCAAGGTTCCTTCTCATTTCCAAATGCAGTTTTACCCGGACTCATCATGAAGCTACCCTACCCAGGTTCCTTCCTATTTCCAGATTCAGTTTCACACGGACTCATCATGAAGTAACCCTACCCAGGTTCCTTCTCATACATTTCCAGATGAAGTTTTACACTGACTCATCATGAAGTAACCCTACCGAGGTTCCTTCTCGGACATTTCCAGATGAAGTTTTACCCGGACTCATTGTGAAGCAACCCTACCCAAGTTCCTTCTCATTTCCAGATGCAGTTTTACACGGACTCATCATGAAGAAACCCTACCTAAGTTTCTTCTCATTTCCAGATGCAGTTTTACCTGGACTCATCATGAAGCAACCCTACCCAGGTTCCTTCCCATTTCCAGATGCAGTTTTACAGGGACTCGTCATTAAGTAACCCTACCCAGGTTCCTTCTCATACATTTCCAAATGAAGTTTTACATGGACTCATCATGAAGTAACCCTACCTAAATTCCTTCTCGGACATTTCCAGACGAAGTTTTACCCGGACTCATCATAAAGCAACCCTACCCAAGTTCCTTCTCATTTCCAGATGCAGTTTTACCCGGACTCATCATGAAGCAACCCTACCCAGGTTCCTTCTCATTTCCAAATGCAGTTTTACCTGGACTCTTCATGAAGCAACCCTACCCAGTTTTACCTAGACTCATCATGAAGCAACCCTACCCAGGTTCCTTCCCATTTCCAGATTGAGTTTCACATGGACTCATCATGAAGTAACCTTACCCAGGTTCCTTCTCATACATTTCCATATGAATTTTTACACTGACTCATCATGAAGTAACCCTACCTAGGTTCCTTCTCGGACACTTCTAGTTGAAGTTTTACCCGGACTCATCGTGAAGAAACCCTACCCAAGTTCCTTCTCATTTCCAGATGCAGTTTTACCCGGACTCATCATGAAGCAACCCTACCCAGGTTCCTTCTTATTTCCAGATGCAATTTTACCCGGACTCATCATGAAGCAACCCTACCCAGGTTCCTTCCCATTTCCAGATACAGTTTTAGACAGACTCATCATGAAGTAACCCTACCCAGGTTCCTTCTCATACATTTTCAGATGAAGTTTTACACTGACTCATCATGAATTAACCCTACCTAGGTTCCTTCTCCGACATTTCCAGATGAAGTTTTACCCGGACTCATCATGAAGCAACCCCACCCAGGTTTCTTCTCATTTCCATATGCAGTTTTACCCGGACTCTTCATGAAGCAACCCTACCCATGTTCCTTCTCATTTCCAGATGCAGTTTTACCCGGACCCATCATGAATCAACCCTACCCATGTTCCTTCTCATTTCCAGATGCAGTTTTACCCGGACTCGTCATGAAGCAACCCTACCCAGGTTCCTTCTCATTTCCAGATGCAGTTTTACCCGAACTCGTCATGAAGCAACCCTACCCAGGTTCCTTTTCAATTCCAGAAACAGTTTTACACGGACTTATCCTGAAGTAACCATACCCAGGTTCCTTCTCTTAAAATTTAGATGAAGTTTCACATGGATTCATCCTGAAGCAGCTCTACCTAGACTTCCCTCTCATATGTCTCCTATAGCAGCCCTAAACAATCCTATCATAAATTAAAGAATATTCAAGACCCCTCCTGGTTCAGTTTAAACCTCTCAATGGTTTATCCTAATTCCTTTCCAGTGGACATTTTCTATGGTTCAGATAGATCGTTCCAAGAGTTACTTTGATTCGTTCCAGTTAAAGAATATTTCAACACTTCTGTTGGTTCAGCAATCTTGATTCCTTCCCGATGGACATTTTCTCTGGTTCAGATAAATCACTCCAAGATTTATTCTGATTCTTTTCTAGTTAAAGTCAAACTTAGACTTAGTCTAATTGCTATCAATAATCATCTTTAGATGGCATCTATAAGCCCATATCCAACAACTATCCATCATCTCTACAAATGGCATCTTTAAGCCCATTCCCTACACAATCAACTAACACATCATCGAGTGAAAATTTTTGGGTACTTTAGTGTTCGATCATCTTCCACCTTCAAGCTACAAATGGCAACAAGCCATTCTCACTTTTCAGGATCAAGAAGATTGAAGAGGGGCAGCTGTTGTACCCCAAAATTTTCCCTCTCATTTTCTCAAGATTTCTCTCGCATGTGTGATTACAAAAACCTGTTTAAAGAAATAAAGAAAATGTAAAATTTTGAAGATGTAAATGTGCCTTTAAATTAGGTCAAAAAATAAACAAGTTGGCTTCGATTTAGCAAAGTTCTATTGGGCAATGTAGTCTCCCTTCAGTCACAAGCTTCGATTTGGGCATTGGTTTCCTTCGAAGTAACCCCCTTCAATCCACAAACTGGGAATATGGCTTCCTTCGAAGTGACCCCCTTCGATCCACAAGCTAGGCATGTGATTTCCTTCAAGGTAACCTCCTTTGATCCACAAGTTTGGCAATTAAACCCTTCGAAGCAACGTACTTAGATTACACCTCTAAACTCTTCAACATTATGGATCATAATTGGTGGATTCGAAGGACCTATAATGGGTCCATTCGAAGAACACACATTGTTAGAAACAAACGTTATTGTCTGATGATGAGTCTAGTCGAAGTGATCATAATGAAAGGGTGGAGTATTCAAGATGTTTGTTGACCAAATTCTTATATATTGCCAAACCCAAGCCAATTGTACTGCTATGCAACAATCCTGCACCAAGCTGCCACAACACTCCAAAATACTGCTGAGCGTGCATTGTCTCAGTCCCATACTTACACAAAAAAGGGTACATAAGAGCTGCATCAAAGAAAACAAGGGGACAGTATACCCAAACAGTTCAAATGTCATTTGTTTTCCCCCTAAAACCACAGCAAAGCTCCTCTATAAATAAACTATTCTTCACAACATCAAAAATGGGGTTGGAGACACTGAGAGGAGAGAAAAGAGAGTTGGGAAACAAAACATAAACCTTTGTAATTTTTTCTCACTCAAAAAATAAACTATACTTTCACATACAAACACAAAATCAAAATCCATTATCTCATCTTTCCAACTCTTATAAATCAACTATCCAGAAAACCCTACACATATAAGTTTGTTCAAACTCAAGGATAACCTTTTGTGACAATTCTTCGAACCAAAATCAAACCCCCTGTGACAACTCTTCGAATTCCAGAACCGTCCAAGAAGCAGTTCAAGTTCGAAACCCACACACCAGCTTTGAGGTAAGTCTTTCTAACTTTAACTCTTTCATTTCAAGCATCTTTATTGATTCATCTTCAAGGCCAACATGCAATAACAATGGCCTTTGATGTTAATCTTTTTGTGTTTTAATATGTACAGAACCTAAAAATGTTTGAGTAAAAAATATGCATACTTCGATACAAATCCTTTAGGCTTCGATAAGCTCAAGCTGAAAGAAAAAGAATATGTGTTTCGACACACACCTGTTCGTTGCACACACATGCTTAGATGTACACTTGCTTCAACCATACTAACCTCCAAGTCAAAATGAAAGAGGAAACCAAAAGGCACACCATGCTGACTTCCAGGCCCAGACGAAAGGCACGCCTACACTGATTCCAGCCCCCAGTCGAAAGAGGCAAAAAACCAGAAGGCACTCCCACACTGATTCAGGCCCAGTCGAAAGGCACTCTCTCACTACTTTCAACCCCCAGTCGAAGGAGACAGAAAGGCAGATTGCATCTTATACTGATTCCAGGCCCAGTCGAAAGGCACAACATGCTGACTCCTAGACCTCAGTCGAAAGGCACACCACACTGGCCTCTAGGCCCCAATCGAATGTCACGCCTTCACCCCTTTCAGGCTAAATCGAAGAGAGCCAGAAACTGCAGAATTGAAGGGTGTTTCTTCCTAAATCGAAAGCCCCCCCCCATTTCTTTCTTTTATTTTATTTTTGCCTTTATATTTTCATGCAATTCGATATGGTTGTAATAGTGTAGGATTTTATCTTTCTGCATTTTATTACTTTTGTATGATTGCTAAAAAAATAGGGTATGTATGGCAAGATAAAAACAACAAGTAGATAAACCATAATCAAAGACTAAATGCATGAAAATAAAACACACTATTCACACATGCACCCTTAGGGCAATCCCACTTGTTGCCTCGGAAAAATAGTCACGTCCCTCGAATATGGGCGTTTTAGCAAAAACCCTCGATAGAAGATCGTAGTCCCTCGATGACCCTTAATGTTGCCTTCGGTAAACGATCTAGTCCCTAAACGACATTGCTAAAATGTCCCATAGGTTTCCTTATATGACTATACAAACATCCCACACACGTCCCTTCACATCCAATAATGGGGCTTCTTACCAAGTCAATGGTAAGATAGAAACATCTAAAGGAGGAGAAAAAAAACACTAAGACCGTTTAAGTAGTTAGGTTGCTCCTAGTTGCTCGCTTGCTCACAACAAAAACATTTTATACACTTGCACTTTTATTTGAAACATTTTCAAAAGTTAAAAGATTTTGTACGCGTTCTTATAGAAACGAGAACCATTACAAAGACACATTTTCAAAATCACTTTAAAAAACACATTCCACAAACACCTCTTTAAATTATTTTCAAAACAACACTTTGTACGCGTTCTTATAGAAACGAGAACCATTACAAAGATGTTTTCAAAATACTTTCAAAACCCACACCACAAGCACATTTTCAAACAAAAGAAAGTGATCTAGCAAGCAACTAAGAGCCCGTAGATAACTACGGATGAAAAGGGTGCTAACACCTTCCCTTTTCATAACCTACCCCACTCAAGAAATAATCTCGAAAGGTCTTTCCTGTTCTTTTCAACCTTTCCTTTTGGATAAAATAAAAGTCGGCGGAGACTCTTGCTATCCGCAAAAATTGAGATCAAATGCAAAAATTCAATTCTCCCACCGTGTTACACCATGTAATTGGGAGTTTCAGGTGCTTGAGTAAAAGGAATATTGTATGTGACCTTTATATCAAGAATATATGCGTACTCTTCAAGAGTTGGTGCTAGATGGTAATCTTGGAAAGTAAAACAACATAGTTGTGGATCGTAGAACTGAAGAAGCACTCTTAACGCCCATTCCTCATAAAAATCATTCACTATTGGCAACAAGTTCCCATACTGTTTCCTAAAGATGCTTTCATTCGGACCATTCACGAGGGCTCCCAACTCTCGCAATCGATCTCCATAAAACACAAACTGTTAGACAACCTTCTTCATAAGAGTTTATGCACCTGTGCTCATGTTGTTATTCATCCTGATGACAACTTCTAAGTACCCTGGAAATAACATGCATATGTGAATTAGACATACATACTTTTTCGTGTATTTTTTTAGAAAATAAATATGCCATGAGGTGATGCAAACACGTAGGAATCAAGGTATCTGTTGTGTTGTTCTGAATATGTCGATAAACCAAGATCTAGAACTTTGTAAAATAACCAGCCATTCCTTTTTTAGAAACTCAATCACCAATAGAAAAGAGTCACCAACGGTACCTGTAAGAATCAAAATCCCCTCCCCACTCACAGGTGTAAACTAGGTCAGGGTAAGGCAAGGGTAACTCATAATCATGGGTACGCCTGAAGCCACTATCGTCGAAACACCTATGTGAAACGGTAACACCCTATTTGTGATCTCATCTGAGCGTGAGCGACATGACCGCACTAGAAAACCCAAGTCGACTAGCCATTCCTGTTCCACTTTATTCCTAAGGTTCCTATGGTTATCACTTTGGCCTGGGGATTAGGCCTTTTACCTCTTGTAACACCCACCCAACATGATAGTAGAGCTAGCACAACAAATAACCAAATATATGGAAAGCGATAAAATGCATGCACAAACATATACAAGCAATGTATAAAGCTGTAAATAACAGGATATAATCACCCAAAGAGACAAACAAACAAGAGCTAGGATCTCCTGTAGGATGGACCAGCAATAGGTCAATCTAAGTCCCCAGTGAAGTCGCTAGCTGAAACAACCGTCTGAACCGTTATTCGATATAACGAAATATCAATGAAGTCGCCACCGAACGTCTTTTATCCCGCCGAAAGGGAAAGGTGAACATCAAGAAAACCTGAAGAGGGAGAAATCACGTTCTTGCGACCGAGAGATCGGGTAAAGGAGTCTGTTACCCGAGGGGAAGATATTAGCACCCCACACGCCCGTAGTACTCTATGGTATCCACTCTTGTTGTCTAATATAATGGGCGTGTAAGAATCTATATCTAAGCTATACAGGGAATGCATACAAAATAAAGTAGAAAAGAATGTATGGAAAATAAAAGTTATGCTCGCTTGGGCCCTACCCCATTACCTACGTATCCCTTTTAAGGAATCAGAGCAGCCGTAGTTCAACTTATATATTTTGGTTGGTTTGTGTTTTTTAGTTAAGAAGATAAAAGCAACAATCAAGATGGAAAAAAATCAGAGAGAACAACAAAATTTTCAACAATGATGATAAAATAGAAAAAAGAGATGACAAAACATCGCATGGCAACACAAACTCAGATAAGGTGGTAAAACGCCAACATGATAGAAAAATATCAGACAAGACGATGAAACATTACACCTAACAATGATATTGAAAATAAAAGTATGATAACAAACATGTGCGACAGCGAAACATCGGCTACAAACATGTGCGATGGTGAAACATCGGCTAAGAGATAGGAAGATAACATGGCAAAGATGGTGAAACATCAATAAACCAGAGGACAAAACATCACACCTAACAATGATATTGAGAATAAAAGTAGGATAACAAACATGCGAGATGGTGTTGTACCCAAAAATGTTCCCTCCCATTTTCAAACAAGACATACTCCTAGAGGTCCTCAATTGCTCAAGGTTGACCAAGAATTGATCAGACAAATTCTCCTCCTAAGCATTGGCCTTCCAACTAGGGTTTCATTTTTCAACAAGATGTGTGAGCTTCAAAGGTTTCAAGTGTATTCCATGGTCCTAATATGTCTTCAAGATTATCCATGACAAATTTCATACCTTGCACTACAAGTTTGCTCAGTCAATTGCTCAAATGTTTGAAAATAAACTATACTAGGTCAAAAGTCAACTATGGTCTATATACAATCAAACTTCAAGATTTTTGGTCAACATCAACATTTTGAATTGATATCCATCATTGGATCAAGGGTGGATCATGATCCCTCAAGAAATTCTCCTAATTCATCAAAAGTCAATAATTGCTAATTAGGGTTTCTATAGGAGAAGTCAACCAAACTTTGATCAGACATAACTTTCTCATACTTTATCATAAATTTTTCCACCAAAGATCATTTTGAAGAGAATCCAATTCCCTACAATTTCTCTTCATCCCTCAAGTCCAAGAAATGCACCATTTGAAATATACAAGCTCATACGTTACAGGTCATTTTCTGAAAGTCAACAAAAGCCACTTTTTGCCAAGACCATTTACATTAAGACAAAATCTTCAAATGCAAAATTGATCAAAAGAGAGATTGAATTAGACATCCTTGGCTTTAGAAAAAGTCTAAGATCATCATCATGATATAAAAATTGAGCAAATTATGGCTTTCCCAAGTTGGGAAAATTTTGGAAATTCCAAGAATGGTGCATTGAGCAAATTTGAAATTTTAAGTCAATGGCCTAACTTTTTAAGGTTCAAATATTTTGCTAAGTTTATAGAGGACCTATAATATTATTTTGTCATGGCCTTGCATTTTATACTTATTTTTTACATATTTATTTTAATTTATTTCTAATAAATATATAATAAATTGTACAAAATGTTTGGAGATGAGCCTTGACCTTTGGGCTATTGATTTGGCCTGCCTAGAGCCCATAACTTCGTGCCAAAGTGCCCAGGTACATTCAAGCATGGAAAGAGCAAGATTTTCAAGTTTTGGAAACTATTAAATTTGTTTGATTTTGACATAAAAGTATGGCATTATGGTGAAGATTCTTTCCGTGAAAGCTTGTCTCTTCCCTCTCCACTATAAGTACAAGCTATTTCCAAGCCAAACACACACACAAAAATTGCTTGAGAAGAACCACACAAAAATTTCCAAAATTCTCAAAGTTGTAAAATTCAAAACTGAATTTCCAACCATCATCCATCCAAACCAAGTGTGCTATGTTCTTCCCGAAGATCCCAGGACTCGTTCCAAACCCTCATTCAAGCCATCACACGTCCAGAAGAGGCCAAACCACAATCTCTAGTTTGGTAAAACTTCTTGCATCCGAAATTTTATATTCATGCATTGTTTACTAATGTTTTGTGGCTAGATGTGATCAGGGTGATGTTTAGGACTGAAATGAGTCTTTACATGCAAGCTCAGACGTACGCATGATTGTTTTCCATTTTTAATCGTGCAATTTTAATTTTTATTGTTACTCTCTTTCCATTAGTTTACAACCAGTTTTGACCCCAGATTCGGACTCAGGGTGAAATTTCATGCCGGATATGGCCTTTTCTTTTTCAATTTAACACGTTTTTACAGGTTTGACGTTGAAGGCCGTCGGAGAAGATGTTGGTTTCTATCATCTCCATTTGTTTTTATTTTTGTTCTTTTAATTTATTTTATTTTATTTAATTAATAGGTTTTTTTAAATCAAATAAAAAAATCAACAAAACTTAGGATTAGTTTTTCTTTTTAGAATAATTAATTTCTGAAATTAATTAATTAATTAACTTTAACATTTTTAATTAAAATAACTTAGAACTTAGGGTTTAATTTGTGTTTAAATTATTTTCTCAAAAAAAAGTACAAAAATATTAGCATTAGGCTTTAAATTTATTTAGCAATTATCTTTTTAAATTAAAATTAGATTTAAGTTAATTTAATTATTTTCTTAAAATAAACAAAAAACCAAAAAAAAAAAATTTATTTTACTTAGCTAAATTCTTAGGTTTTCTTAGACGTTTCTTTATTTCGCGCGTGTTATTTTGTTTTTGCATTTTTACATTATTGATGTAACTGTTATTTAGGTTGTAATAGTTATAAATAAGACTTTTTATCGCTTTCTTTATTTTTTTTTCCCCTAATTGTTTGTACATTGTAAATACCCCCTCCCCGAAAGCCATGTAATAGTCTATATTTACGCTTTTCGCACTTTATTTTTTGTACATATTAACTGTTAGTAACTAAGGGTGTATGGAAAGACTAATAATCAAACGTTAGCAAACCTAATAATACAAGATAAATACTTGAACTAAATCAATTGCACATGCGCACCTCTAGGGTACCCCACTTCGGTTGCCTTTGGAAAACAATCACAATTCTCAAAATGTGAGAAGCTTTAGTGGCTGTCCTCTAGTTTGAAAGATCACAAGTCCCTAGATGACCCTCTCGACATTGCCTCGGTTAAAAGTGATCTTAGAACTTTAAGACAGTTACTAAAATTTCTTGCCAAGTTGCCTTTGTGACCGTAAACGTCCCTTCGATAGTCCCTCAACATCCAACCATGGGGATACCTACTCATTAATAGTAGGATAGAACTATCTAAAGGAAAGGAGGAAAAGAACTCCTTTTTCGAGTAGGTAGATAACTGTTAGGTACTTGCTCAAACAACTTTTTCACACAACACTTTCAAATCATTTTTTGAAAAACGCTCTATCAACACTCTTGAGGACTGGTACAAGCGTTATCATAAAGCAAACAAACTTTTCAAAAGACACAAACACGAAAGAATTTTTCAAAATGAGCAAGTACCTAAGAGCCCATGGAAAACCACAGATGGAAAGGGTGCTAACACCTTCCCTTTCCATAATCTACCTCCCTTACTCAGAAAAATCTCGAAAAAGGTCTTTTTCTGTTCTTTTCACCCTTTCCTTTGTTGGATAAAAGAAAAGTCGGTGGTGACTCTTGCTTATCGCACATTTGCAAATACAAAATGCAAACCAGTATAGCAGTCGGTTCTGCCACCGTATCACAGATGGCGAAACATCGGTTAAAATAATGTGCAATGGTGAAACATCAGCAAAAGAATATGTGATGGCGAAACATCAGCGAAAAGAATATGCAATGGCGGAACATCGGCGAAAATAATATGCGATGGTGAAACATCGGCTAAAAGATGGCAAGATAACATGGCAAAGATGGTGAAACATCAATAAACCAGATGATAAAACATTGTACCTAACAATGATATCGAGAATCAAAGTAGGATAACAACCATATGCGATGGCGAAACATCGGTAAAAATATAACAAAATGTCATGGCAAGCATGGAAAAACATCAATTTGACAAGATTTAAAACAAAGCCAAGAGGCGCACAAACAAAAAAGATTGGTTTTTATTTTTAACCTTGAAGAAGGATTTAAGTTTATTAGAGATATTTTATGATTTTCCAAGAAGAAGTTTTAGTTTTAAGATGCAATACGCAAAGGAAAAGAAAACAACTAAGGGAGACTATCTTAATCTCTAGCCCTAATGTTATCATACAATGATTGGCCTTAAGATTAAGGATGAAAGAGGGAAATTTATACCCTATGTTAGCATACATGGATTCCTATCCTAAGGTCTAGCTCGAGGACTAACCCTACGCGAGCAATCCTAAAGGAACATGGTAAATACCAAACAAATAAACAAACAAGTGTTTAAACACGAGTAGCAAGCAAGGTACATATGCAGAATCACCTTAAACAGGTCTTTAAATAAACCAGAGGGACTCCTGACATATATCAACAACGGAGGTCCCATCATGCAATAGAAAGAAATAAGGAGTGGAAATAGTGAAATACCAAATGGATAACTATCCGTAGCAAATGATCAAGAAAAAGAAACCCATAGAACTTCAAGCAAGCTAGCATCAGTAAACAAATCAAGTCAGAAATCACGCCATCAAATATATGCACTAAGGCCTCAAGAGCAGGACTATAGCAGTCACAATCACATGTATATATCCTGCAAAAGAATAACAAATATACCAAGAACATGAATAGTGCAAACACAACCAATTGTGTTCCACAAATAAATTGGAACACTACAGTACCAAGTCAAAATGGAAAAACGTTTCCTCAGAGTACCTCGCACATTCAATAGACAAATTAGTGATTTCAAAGAGAAATGACGAACCAACAAAGGATTGATAATGATATAATCACGAGAATGTAAAATAAATATGATGGCAAACATCAAAGGCAGTAGATGTAAGAAGAATCAAGCAAACTCAAACATCAACTAGGTCAAAACTAAAGAAATGTTGCTCCTTTCCTGTCACCATGTTGAATTGACAAGTAAATATCAATCAAGGATCAAAGCAGCAAGAGAAGAATATAATCAAAGACTTTAGAAGTCAGTAGCAAACACTTCACATCCATTCTCGTTCATTTCATTATGGTTTACAAGCGTAACAAAAGAGGGGTACCACAAAATGTATCACAAAGCTTGGATCACAAGTTAGCAAGGCAAGGAATTCAAAAAAAGACAAAGTTAGAAGACTTAAACCATTCAAAGACTTGAAATAAAGCTTCTAAAATTCTATGAGAATATGATCAAGATTATAAAATGTTAATTCTAAAGCATGTTGCACAAGTGCATTTAATATACCTCAACAATTCAAAAATAAATGGAAGATTGAACATCTAATTCACAATAGGATGAAATGGTTCAAACATTACAGGTCAAGTGATCTCAAGTCTTTATGAGACTATCCTTGATTTATCATTCCCCAATGTTGCACCCCAAAATTTACCCTCTTTATTTAGGCTTATGCTTCATCATGAATATCATATTGCATTGCATTCATACATGTGATGGGATCAAAGTACTTTGGTTATCAAGTCTTCCTCAAGCTTTGAAGGTTGATTGCATTGACAAGTTGCTCAAGTAGAATCTTGTCATCTAAACCTCTGGATCTTTCAAGCTCAAAAGTTATTTCATATCTCAAGATAGTTTATCCATCTCTTTGGATCATCAGAGGATTGAAGTTTGTGTTTGAATATAAGAAGAATCATTCTTTTGATTCACCAGTCAAATTAAGGTTTTGTTTGATCAAGGCTATTGATCAATGTACAAGTCTTGATTTGGAAGCTACAACATCTCATTTGTATTTTAAAACTCTTTGCACAAGGAATTGGTCAAGATGCCCAGAGGATTTGAAATTTTGGAGATGATTCATCAGTCTCCTAAGGTGTTAACCAAAACTAGGGTTTGGGATTTCATCAAGATTTCTTGAGAATTTTGAAGTGAAACTTTTCACATGGCCTCTATACATTTGGAAGATCATATCTTTGAAGTTTTTATCATCAATTTTGAAGGGAAGTGAATCAATTGATTCAAAGGGGCAAAATGGTCATTTTGGTCAAAATCAGTCAAGGTTGACCAAGTGAACTTTTGGTCAACCATCAATTCAAGGATGTACTTTTCATGTTTCAAGTCCATTTTGATCATTGGATCAAAGAGATTTAGGTTTGGGTTAAAACTTGTTCATGAAGAAACCCTAAAAGTTTCTAATTTTGGAAAATAAGGACTTAATTTCAAAAATTCATATTTTATTCACCTTTGATCAAAAAAAATGAAAATGAAACATGCTTGGAAAGATAAGAGGATTATCTTTCATCTCCTTTTGGTTTCATGTCCAAATTGGCAAAGAGTCAAGAGTTATAAAGCTTGGAAGTCACAAAATTATAGGTTATTTTCCAAATTTAGTGAATTTCAAGCTCAATTTTGAGAAACTTAATGGATTCAATTGCAGATACTCAAAACTAAGGGATTGTAGATCTTTTCAATACCTTTCCAAATTGTACTCATTTGTGTCCAAATTCAAAAATATGAGCAAGTTATGGACTTTGGAATTTTGAGGCATTTTATTGAATTTTGACAAGTATGCAAAATGGCCATTTATTGAGAACTTCATTTTCAGCTATTCTCTTCACTTCTACTCATGCCCATGACACATTTGTGATTTGAGGAAGCCCATAATGGCAGCAAAATCGTGCCCCATGTGCAACTGTGCCACCATGACTCCAAAATTGTTAAAACTTGCCAAATTTGCAAAAACACTAGCATGATCTCATCATAAGGAATCAAGGGCCAAGATTTGGTGGATCAAAATCTGAGTAATAAAGGCCTCAAAATAAATTGAAATAAGGAAAAATGAATGAGGCATTGGCATGTTCAGATTTTCACTTTTCAACATAGCAAAATTTCCAATTGGGCAATGCACTCATTTTGAAGCCCATTTCTCTTGAAAAACCTACTCTACATGCCATATATAATGAGAAGCAAGCACTAAAGGCGAGAGAGAGAGAGCTCATAACTTCCAAATTCCAGATCTGAACTCAGAATTTCCATAGCTGCATTTTTTTCCGAATCTCAAGTTTCAGTGGTGCATTTGGAGTTTTTCTTCTTGCTTCTTCATCCTCAAGTGCTAAGGAAGCTAAAGCAAGCTTTGAATCGCATCTGGAGTAAGAGAATCGAGCTTTCAGATTTTTAATTGAGGTAGGATAATTCAACTTCGATTTTTGAAATGTAGCCGTTTATTGTTGAAATTAAGCATGTATATTTGTGGATGTTATATGAATGATTCTGAAGCAATTTGAGTTTTCATTTGGTATATAATGCGTGTTTGAAATCTCTACAACTCTAGATTTTCAGTGAGTTTTTGACAATTTCATGCTGAGATTTCTAGATCCATGGCTGTCTATTTGATGTGATTCGAATTGTGTTTAATTCCTTGCCATGTTAACTTTAATTTGCACTTGATTTGATGAAAATGGTTGAGAAATGAGTTTGTTTAGAGGGACTGAAGTTAGGGTGCAAGCTGATGGGCGCGCGCGTTTTCTGGTTTGACTGGAGGTTAGGGATGATGAGGTGTCATCATCTGAACGGTCCATTTGAATTTTTGAATATTTAGTTTATATTTTGTTTTCAATTGATTTTCTGATTTTTATTACTTGATCAAAACAATTTTAAAAATTCTGAAAAAATTATCACAAGTCCAAAATAATTTCCACTATCTAGTATAATTTTATTGAATTTTTGAAAAATGTTTTGATTGGTTTAAAATTTCATAAGTTTAATTAATTGTTTGTTCAAAGATTATTCTTATTTTAATAATTCTTTTGATCTAAAAATTCCACAAATAATATTTTGAACTCATAAATTAATGTAGAAATTGATTCTGATTTTTGTTTAGCATTTTTTCTATTTTTTATTAGAAATTTAATTTGAGAAGTTTATTTGAAATATTTGTTTCATAATTTTGGTTTTAATACTTCCTTTAATTCAAAAATCCTCAAAAAAATCATGTAAGTTTGTTTTTAATCATAGAATCTGAATATAATTTTGTTTTAACCATTTTGTGATTTTGGCTAGGGTTTGCATTTTTGCCTTTAAATAATAGTTTGATTGTTAATTGTTTGTTTGATTTTTATTTTAACACTTCCTTCAATTCAAAAATTCCACAAAAAACCAGGGATGTGTGTTTTTAATTCTAATATTTGAATATAATTTTGGTTGAATATGTTTATGATTTTTTTTAGAGTTTTATTTTGAGATGTGAATATTTGTTAAATTGATTAATTGTTTGAATTTGATTTTTATTTTTGACTTTTCTTTAATTCAAAAAATATGGAAAAATAGGTATTCTGATCTCTTAAGTTTTATCATGTTTGATGTATATTTGTTCAGATTTTTTTTGAATTTTGATCTTATCTAATCAATATTTTAGATTAAAAGTCAAAAATTAGGGTTTTGTTGCTTATGGTGCAAGTTTCATTTTCAAAACCATTATGCCCTGGATTTTTAATGGAATTTAAGTCTTGATTATGGTTCATGAATGTATTGAGGATCTGAAAACCATTTTTATTGAATTATTTGACTTGGTTTGATATTTTTCCACAAATTATTTTGAAAGCTTGTCTAGTTTGGGTAGTTTGGCCAACTAGTTTTGAACTTTTGGCCTCATTTGATCGCCTCCTCAACCATTCATGAACCTAAGACTTACTTTCTGACTTTTACACACTTCAAAGATGCTAAGAAATTTTTGGTTTGAATTATTGCTCCTTGTTTCTATTTTTGATGTAATTTTGAAGTGAAGGTACCCAATTAATGTTGCATATCTTGTTGCAATTTGTTTGATGGCCAATGAACTTGAGTGAGGCCTATGATTAAGCACTTAATGATCATGTTGGTTTTGTTTATCCATGTAAACTCAAGTCATTTCACTTAATGCCCTATGTTTGAATGTTTGAACCTTTTGATGCATTGTGTGGGATTCCTCTTCCATTATGCTTGTGAGTTGTGATGAATTAATTTTGCATGATTGAATTGTGGTTTCTACTGACCTTCATGGCCTTTGATTGTATTCTTCTCAAGCTCCCATGATCCTTGATTGATATTCAATTGTCAACTCAACATGGTGATACAAAGGAGCCACATTCCTCTAATTTTTGACCAAATTGTGCATATGCCTGTCTCTTTTTGTTTACCATGTCTAATGTTTGATATTTGCTATCATGTTTTCTCATTTCATTATGGTGTCATTATCCACCCCTTATGTGAGTCATCATTCAATTTATGGGAATACTAACTTGGCTGTTGAATGTGCGAGGTACTTTGAGAAAGGTTTTCCATTTTTGACTTGAGGCTACTGTGTTTCACTTTATTTGTGGAACACAACTTATTATATTGGCACTGCTCTTGTGTTTGGCATATTTGATAGTCTATGCAGGATATGTATATGTGACTATGAATGCTATACATTGCCCATGGGATCTGTTCTTATTTGAAAATCTCAATACTTACATCCTGATGGCGTAATTTCTGACTTGATTTGTCTAATGATGCCAGCTTGCTTGAAGTTATCTGGGTTTCTTTTATTCTTGCTCAGTTTGCTACGGATAGTTATCCGTTTGGTATTGCACTATTTCCTTTCTTCTATTTTCATAGTTCTATGTTGCATGATGAGACCTATGTTGCTGATATATGTCAGGAGGCCCTCTGTTTTTTGTCTGATACATGTGTTGTGTTTGCTTTTGATCGATGAGTCACTCAATTTAGAAATTGAGATCACGACTTCGCTCTCAGTGCATGTTCCATATAGGATGTTTATTGTTTTTTTTCTTTAATTGTTGATCGAAGAGTCACTCAATTTAGAAATTGAGATCACGACTTCGCTCTCAGTGCATGTTCCCTATAGGATGTTTATTGTTTTTTTCTTTAATTGTTGATCGATGAGTCACTCAATTTAGAAATTGAGATCACGACTTCGCTCTCATTGCATGTTCCCTATAGGATAGTTTTGTTAAGTTTCCTTTGACATAAGAATTAAGGTAGGGTTTTCCTTTATCCTCAACCTTAGGGTCAATCATTGTATGATAACACTAGGGATAGTGTTAGGCTAGTTTCCCTTAGTTATTTTCTTTTCCTTTTCATTTTGCATCTTAAAACAAAAATCCTTTTCTTGGAAAATCATAAAACACCTCTAATAAACTCAAACCCTTCTTCAAGGTAAAAGATACAAATCAATCTTATTTTTTTGTGCGCCTCTTGGTTTTGTTTTTAAACCTTGTAGCCAATGTTTTTCCATCGCACACTTGTTTGAAGCTAATGTTTCGCCAACGCACATGTTTGTTATCCTACTTTGATGCTCAATATCATTGTTAGGTGTGATGTTTCATCATCCGATTTATTGATGTTTTTTCAACTTTGCCATGATGCTTTGTCATCTTTCAGCCGATGTTTCACCATCGCACACTTGTTTGAAGTCGATGTTTCGCCATCGCACATGTTTGTTATCCTACTTTGATTCTTAATATCATTGTTAGGTGTGATATTTTGCTATCCGTTTCATTGATGTTTCATCATCTTTGCCATGATGCTTTGTTATCTTTTAGCCGATGTTTCGCCATCGCACATGTTGGTTATCCTACTTGGACTCTCAATGTCATTGTTAGGTGTGTTGTTTTATCATTTGATGTTTCGCCATCTTTAACATGTTACTATGCTATTATTTAGTCGATGTTTTACCATCTCATTTGATTGTTGTTTTATTTGATGTTTTGCCATCTTGACTGTTTTTGTTGTCTTATCTAAAATAACACAAACCAACCAAAATATGTATGCCGAACTACGGCTGCTCTGATTCCTTAAAATGGATACGTAGGTGTAGCAATAAAAAATGTAGCGGGGTAAATCGGAGATCGAGCTATTAATTAACTCGTCTCACAAAAATCAAGAGTCGCCACCGCGCTTTATTATTTCCAAGGGAAAAGGGAAAAGAGAGAAATAAAACCCTAAAATATGCAATGTAAAATAATACTAAAAAGTAATGAAAATACAAGGCGTTTTGAAAAGAGATATAGAGTTCGGGGGTTGGTTATACAATGGGAAGGTATTAACAACCAATGTATCTATAGTATTCTATAGGAACCTTTTGAAATATTTGTTTATTAAAAATGTTTGTTTGATTAAAAATAAATTGTTTGGCCAAAAAAAATGGGTATGGACGAGATTTTGAAGATACGACGACCTAACGTCAGAGTTTTGACTTAAAAGGTGTGAGTTTTGAAAAATTGAATATTTTGGGAAAATTATCTTAAGTTTTTTAACAAAATAATAAAAGAAATATGAATGAGGGTATTCGCACGATGTGTTTGACGACATGAAGTCGACAAAAATTAAACAATTCCCTTGGATTTGAGACGGACGAAAGATATACAGATTAACGATCAATTAATTAAAATTACAATTGAATAATTAACTAATGCAAATTAAAATATATTAGCACACATTTGAACGATTAGGTAAATGAACAAAATTACATAAAGATTAAATTACAAAATCATGAATTTTTAATAATTAAACACATAACAAAAATTAAATCATGAAACATGTATTTTTTTGAATAATTAAATAAACAACAACACGATTAAATAAAAATTAAAAGTATGTTGACAAAATTAAATAAAAGATGAATTTATAATTAAACATGTTTTTTATGTGTTTTTATAATAATTAATAATAATACAGTAAAGTAAACTAATATAATCAAATTAATGGAATAAAAACTAAAAGAACTAAAAAGAATACCCCAGCAAGAGTTGAACTCAGGTCTTTAAGATTGCTGGTAATATACTTTGCCAATTAAACTAAGTTGTTATTCATTTATTAGCATGAGTTAATTAAAATATAAAGGAAAAATTAATATTGAAGCTGGACTAAAACAGGCCCAATGGGCCATCCGGGTTGGAATGAAAGAAACAAAAATTGTAAAACCCTAGTAAGCAATAGGGGCGCCGCGCGGCTGCTGTATGCTGGCATTGAAAGAAGGAAAAAACAAAATTTATATTATTACTGTGAAATATTCCTAAGTTCAACGCAAAAAAAAAACTCTTTCTCTCCCTAAATCACGGGTTACCCTCTTCTCTCTGCCAACGGATTTATCTCTTTTTCTCACCAAACAGATCCAATCTTCCTCTCTCCCTTTCTATCTAAACTCAAAACAGATCAAAGCTTTCAAAATCCTCATATCCAAAACGAAGATCAAACAAAACAGGAACATCAAAAGTGAACAAAGGTTAACAGAAAAAAAGTGCAACGGCGGGGGGTGTCAGGCGGCGCGCGGTGGTTACAGATCCTGCGGTGGCTGGGCGACGGGCAGGTCGGTAAGCTTTGGCTTCCTTTCCGTTTTTCGTGTTTTTGACACTTTCTTCATGCTATGGCGTAGAGAAAATTATGAGGTGTGGCAGAGCATTTTCGGTGCCATAAGGAAGAAACGGGGAAGTGAATCGGTGATGGTGGCAGTAGTTACAGAATGAAGGTGATGACAGTTTCGGTTTTGGTAGTTCAAATATCTTGTAAGATTTAACAGGTTTATGGTTTATCAACAGCATGTTTTAAATTTGGAGGTTTTATACTGGGTTTTGATTTTAACATGTTGTTTTTGATAGCAGGCTAAGGTGGTTTTAAGTTCTAGGTTGATTTTTTATAGCTTGGGTTTAATAAGTCAAGTGTTTGGTAACAGCAAATTCCAAGCTAACAAGTTTTGACAGGTTAAGCGTTTTTTTTTGGACAGCAAGTGGTTTGAAGATTTGGATTTAGTAACAGCAGGTTGGACAACATGTTTTTTGGATAGGTTTTATGGTTTTATGTTGTTTTGTGGTTAACTAGTTCTGAGAGGTTTAATGGGTTTCTACAGTTTTGACAAGGTTAAGGTTCTTTAACAAGCTTTATGGTTTGGGCAGATTAAATGGTTAACAAGTTCTAAGTTTTTTTATAGATTGGACATTTTTTTGGATGACAAGTTGTATTGATTATGCAGGTTCTATGTTTGGGATAGCAAGTGTTAGGATTAATCGGATCACATAAAATAAACTTCTACAATTTATTTTTGATATTCTTTTAAAACAACTATTTTCTTTTTGGTATTTATTAATACTAACATTTTCGAAATGTAACAAATTGCAGCAACTAAAAAAAAATCAGCAAGGAAAGTAATGAAGAAACAAGCATCATATGGCAGAAAAATGGCATAATAGATGGTTCAAACATGAATATATGCAGCAGTATATAGGGAGGAGGAAGAGAATAATATCTATCGGAGCCTCTCCGATGGGGCTTCTAAAAAATAGTAAGTTTTCTTGAGTGCTATGTTTTCTTCCTTGCTGGATTTTTAGAACAAAAACTCTATTTTTCTGTTTTTTCTCAACTGCTGAATTTTTGAACAAAACTTCTACTTTTTCTGTTTTTCTCACTTGCTGAATTTTTGACCTCTCCTCCCCTTTTCTGTTGACAAAGGTCTCCATTTATAGTGGAGTGTGTGGGGTTTTAGGGGGGGGGGGGGGGGGGGGACAGTAGAAATTTGAACTATTTTGGCATGTTGTTTTCATGCTTTGTTCATACAATTTATTTTAGCCATTTTGATGCAAACTGTGGCTACTATGATGTAGGTTGGAGTAGATTTTGGCAGCATTTGGGGTTGCTGTATGTTGCTGTTTTTTCAGGCTGTTGTAGCATTTTACAGCATCTTTTCTTTGCTGTTTTTTTCCAGGCTGTTGTAGCATTGTTGACCATCAAAAATACAACAAAATTGGGCTTGAAAATGGATTACAAAATGGACTGCATTAGCAACTTTGTTGAATTTTTTAGTGTTGAAAAATATATTTTGTATAAACTTGTATCTTCTTTGCAAATTTGTAATAAACTCAAATAAATTGTAACATGAATAAACATGTATTCTTCAATATATTCTCAATTCCTTTGGTAGTTATAAATAATCTTGAATCTTCATATAAATATGAATCTTGATATATCTTGATAAAAATTCAAGATCTTCCATTTAAATTTGGGAAATAATTGAATAATACTTGGATAAATTGTTGAATGATGAATAAATAATAATGCAAGTCTTGGAATTTAGTCTTGCACTTTTGTAATAGAAATCTAAATAAATCACATGGATTAATTTTGTAATCAAATAGAATTCCTCATGTAATTAAATAGAATTCCCCACTAACTTCTTGAAATAATGCTTCATGTATTTAAATAACCATGATGTAGATCCACCAAAATAATCACAAGAATAATCTTGAATAAATATTTCATGCGATAAATGATTATTCTTGGATGAGATCTCTTGATAGCTCCTCTTTAATTATCACTTGGATTCAAATAAATAAAATTTCCAATATTCCGAATAAATTCTTCTAGAACGGTTTTGAATTTAATTATCCCATTTTGGCGAAATTCATCCCGCGTCATGACAAAATTTGCAGATGACTTTTGGTCCAAGAAATCGAAAATGACGGTATAACTTGGTTTTTCTTGTATTTTAGAACAATGTGAAACACACATGAACCAAAGTCGGTAGAACATCGACCGTTCTTTCTGAAAAAAATATTCGAAGAAACCAGAGACCATCTGCTGGATAGAGTGTGGAAATAAACGCACAATTCTCTAAAATTCTTTGATGAACCAGTCTTTTGGAAATTAACGAAAGACAGCATTTCTGTTCTGAGACTCGAAACCCTGTCTGATGCTCTTCTTTCAAACCTATTTTCTGCACATGAAAACAAAACAGAAAAACATACACTTCGTGCTTGATTAGTGGTTAGTCATTCATAAAATGCTCACAACACTCGATAATCTCTACACAGTCAAAGATCGAAAGAAAAACATTCAAAACCAACCATATTCTGTGACCTTGATGTGTATGTAAATTAATGCAGATGAAGCAGGGATCTTAGGTCAAAATTGGGGTATGACAGCTGCCCCTATTTAAGTTTCTTCTATCCGGAGATATGAAGATTAAAATCTTCGTCTCGACGAGATTGAAGGTACTTAAATACATAATACGCAATTTTTGCCCTAAGATACCGCCATTATGTTTATGATGTGAATGTAGTATTTGAACTTTATGGAGAATGATACTGTATAAGACAAGATAATGCTGGAGAAACCAAGTACAAACAACCCACAGGAACATAGATTATACACTACTGGGGAAATGAGTCATCGACTTCGAATGATAGACTCTTGACGGCGAATAAAATTTGAGAGAATACGACCTCTGACCCTAACAAAGAAGACATCTTGCATAGGCCACAAAAAAACAGATTATTGATCCAAGATAACGGTGAGTTTACAACCCAAGGTCAAAGATAGACAAAAGATGTATCAATTTGCCGATAACGAACTACCGGCTTCTGAAGGTAGAGATTTCATAACAAACTTCTCTGCGAGATTTTCCGGAGAGATACCAATTAATGCTGAAATAATATATGGTTGTAGATACAAATGCTGCTCAAATAAAGAAGCTGCCACTTGCTGTCTTCGAAGGATGTTTATAACATACAAGCTGCTCAAATAAAGAAGCCGCCACTTGTTGTCTTCGAAGGATGTTTATAACATACAAGCTGCTCAAATAAAGAAGCCGCCACTTGTTGTCGTCCAAGAACGTCTATAACATACAAGCTGCTCAAATAAAGAAGTCGCCACTTGATGTTGTCCAAAGATGTCAATAACATACAAGCTGCTCAAATAAAGAAGTCGCCATTTGCTGTTTTCAAAAAAGTCAATAACGCACAAGTTGCTCATGAAGAGACCGCCGCTTGTCGTTTTCCAAAAAAAGTCAATAAAGCACAAGTTGCTCATGAAGAGACTGCCGCTTGTCGTTTTTCCAAAAAAGTCAATAACGCACAAGTTGCTAATGAAGAGACCGCCGCTTGTCGTTTTCCAAAAAAATCAATAATGCATAAGTTTCTCATGAAGAAACCGCCGCTTGTCGTTTTCCAAAAAAAGTCAATAACGCACAAGTTGCTCATGAAGAGACCGCCTCTTGTCGTTTTCCAAAGATATTAATAACGCACAAGTTGCTCATGAAGAGACCGCCGCTTGCCGTTTTTCGAACAATGTTTCAGAAGAAAGTTGTGATAACACTGCCAGAGAATAAAATTCTTCTTCAAAGGAAACCATGAATAGATCCTTCTTGAGGAAATCAGATACTTAAATGCGCAAAATAAATGCACCATTCATCTAGATTTCCTACCCTGGAGAAAACCCCGAGATAGCCTATGCAAGAGACAAAACTCCATCCAGGAATAAACCAGAGAGAAGACAGCCAAACAAGACTCCACCCAATGAGAAAATAACTTAATTGGGGATTCATCCTATCCAGAAATGGACAAGGAAGGATAAATCAAAAATTCATCCACGAGGGTTAACTCAGCTGGGGGAATTAGAAAGGAAGCATATTTTCTGCCTAAGTTAACATTCTACTTGGAAAGAACATGTACGCTGTTTGAATAAACATAAACAAGGTATACGACCCAAAATCAACGACAAATATGAATATGCATGCGCGATATAAGTGTAAATGACTAAATGAATGTTATGCTGATAAAACAGACAGATGGAATATCTTGAAGAATATAAGATATCACGAAATAATAGATACCCGACCAATCTTAAAGAGACGGAAAATAACTGGAACTGAAACCAAAAAGCAACGTCATAGCATATCACGCTACAAGGCTCAGGTCTTCTGGGGAGAAAAGTATTCAAATCCAATCTTTTAACACCAATAGACCACTGACATGATACAAAACGTACCACACTTCAGAAATTTTCCCAAAAAGAGATAACCGAAACAAAGCTTAACCGGAATTGCTGGGGAGTCACCAAGTTAGAACTGTACTAGAAACGCAAGTTTACATAACCAACACCTCATTAAGATTTTGAAAGAAAACATGTTCATCATGCAAGGATAAATTACTGTATTGTTTTGCATTTCATGGCTTGACAATCCTCGGAGCAACTGTTAATATTCCTTTCCTTATTCACGACACATTTAAAAATAGGAATGCATTAAATAACTTTGTTTCAAATATTGCCAAAAAATTAAAATTTCGCCCACAAAAATATAAATGCTCAAATTTCATAAATAAGATGGTAGTTTGCTAACAACGCGACTCCAATAGTTTACAAAAGTTTGGGAACTAGTACATGAAAAAAAAAAAGGTTACACAAAAACAATGATCATTGTTCTCCTACAACTTCGAGTTCCGAGATGTGCTCAAATGCCATGACTGGTCTGACCAAAAGCCTGCCTAAGCCGCCACTTCGGGTTTTCAACTTAGCGAACTGTCAACTCAAACCTAGGCGAAATACTTCTTGATTGCATCGGCGTTCACGAAGCGCGGGAGTTTTTCACCATCCATATTTGTGAGAATCATGGCACCTCCAGAGAAAACTTTCTTAATGACATACGGTCCTTCATAATTCGGAGCCCACTTGCCCCTAGAATCAAGTTGGAAAGATAATATCTTCTTGAGCACAAGGTCACCTTCTCTGAACTCGCGTGGTCGAACCTTCTTATCAAAAGCCTTCTTCATTCTTTGCTGATATAGTTGACCGTGACACAATGCTATCAATATCTTCTCTTCAATTAAATTCAACTGATCATATCTACTTTGACACCATTCAGCCTCAGAGAGTTTAGCTTCCATCAAAACTCTCATAGATGGGATCTCAACCTCCACCGGGAGTACTGCTTCCATGCCATAGACTAGGGCAAATGGGGTTGCGCATGTTGAATTTCAAACTAAAGTACGGTATCCAAGCAGAGCAAACCGAAGCATTTCATGCCAATCTTTATAAGTCACCACCATCTTCTGGACAATCTTTTTGATGTTCTTATTAGCAGCTTCAACATCCCCATTCATCTTCGGCCTGTAGGGAGAAGAATTATGATGTTCGATCTTGAACTCTTCACAAAGCTCTCTCATCATCTTGTTATTCAAATTCGAACCATTATCAGTGATGATCTTGCTCGAGATGCCGTATCGACAAATGATCTGATTCTTGATAAATCTGACTACCACCTGTCTGGTTACATTAGCATAAGATGCTGCTTCCACCCATTTAGTAAAATAACCGATCGCTACCAAGATGAAACGATGATCATTTGAAGCTATGGGTTCAATCATTTCAATCATATCAATGCCCCACATAGAGAAAGGCCAAGGTGAACAAATAACATTGAGGAGGGTCGGTGGCACATGTATCTTGTCCGCATAAATTTGGCATTTATGACACTTCTTCACATATTTGCAACAATCAGATTCCATCGTCATCCAATAGTAACCAGCTCTCAACATCTTTTTAGCCATTGCATGTCTGTTGGCATGGGTGCCAAAGGATCCTTCATGTACTTCTTGCATCAGCATGTCTGCTTCATGTCTGTCTACGCATCTGAGTAAGACCATGTCATAATTCCTCTTATATAATACTTCTTCATTGAGGAAGAAACTACTTGCCAATCTCCTCAACGTCTTCCTATCTTTATTGGATGCCCCTGGCGGGTACTCTTGAGTTTGAAGAACAAGTTTAATGTCATAGAACCACGGTTTATCGTCAATGACTTCCTCTGCTGAGAACACATGAGCAGGTCTGTCGAGGCGCATAACTCTGATTGTAGGCACATCGTTCCAATCATTCACTTGAAACATTAAAGACAAATTAGCTACAGCCATTTGGCTTTCATCTCTAGGAATATGATGTAATTCCACTTTGTTGAAGAAATTTAACAATCTTCTAGAATAATCTCTGTAAGGGATCAAACCAGGATGACGAGTCTCCTATTATCCTTTGATTTGATTAATTACCAATGCCGAGTCTCCGTATATATCAAGAATATTAATCCTTAGATCAACTGCTTCTTCGAGACCCATGATACATGCCTCATATTTAGCCATGTTGTTCGTACAGTCAAACTTCAATCTTGCCGTGACCGGGATATGAGTACCTCAGGGAGTGACGATGATTTCCCCAATTCCATTTCCATAAGAATTTAAAGCTCCGTCAAATATCAAACCCCAACGGTATTCGAGATCAGGTCCTTCTTCAGGTAATGGCTCTTCACAATCTTTAGCTTTCAAGTACATAACATCTTCATCTGGGAAGTCAAACTTGATGGATTGATAATCGTCAATTGGTTGGTGAGCCAAATGATCGGCTAAAATACTCCCTTTGATTGCTTTCTGAGTGTGATACTCAATGTCATATTTAGATAACAACATCTGCCAACGGGCTATTCTTCCAGATAAGGCGGGCTTCTCAAAGATATACTTGATCGGATCCATTTTGGAGATCAACCAAGTGGTGTGGTTAATCATATATTGGCGCAGACGGCGAGCAGGCCAAGCTAAAGCACAACAGGTCTTTTCAAGCGTTGAGTATCGAGACTCACAGTCTGTGAATTTCTTACTCAGATAATATATGGCATGTTCCTTTCTTCCAGTCTCATCTTGTTGACCAAGCACACATCCCATGGAATCTTCCAATATAGTCAGGTACATAACAAAGGTCTTCCTTCCACTGGAGGGATCAATATAGGAGGTTCAAGTAAATATTCTTTGATGCTATCAAAAGCTCTCTGACAATCTTCTGTCCACACACATCCTTGGTTCTTTCGGAGAAGCTTGAAAATCGGCCCACAGGTAGCAGTCATATGAGATATAAATCTAGAAATATAGTTTAGCCTCCCAAGGAATCCTCTTACTTGTTTTTCCGTCTTGGGTGCCGGCATCTCCTGAATAGCTTTGACTTTATCAGGATCTACCTCAATACCTCTCTGACTGACAATGAAACCCAGAAGTCTTCCAGAACGAACACCAAAAGTGCACTTGTTGGGATTCAAATGGAGTTTATATTTTCTCAAACGCTGGAATAATTTCAATAAATGTTCCAAATGATCTTCTTTAGTTCGTGATTTGGCAATCATGTCATCTACATACACTTCTATCTCTTTATGTATCATATCATGGAACAAGGCAGACATGGCCCTTTGGTACGTTGCACCAGCATTCTTCAAACCAAACGGCATAACCCGATAACAAAATGTTCCCCAAGGTGTAATAAAAGCGGTCTTCTCCATATCTTTTGGTGCCATCTTGATTTGATTGTAACCAGAGAAACCATTCATGAAAGAAAAGACTTTGAACTTTGCAGTGTTGTCGACCAATACATCAATGCGTGGTAATGGAAAATCATCCTTTGGGCTAGCTCTAATCAGATCTCTATAGTCTACACACATCCGAACTTTACCATATTTCTTAGCAACAGGCACTATATTGGCTAACCATTGAGGATAGACCGATGTAACAAGGAAACCTGCATTAATTTTCTTTTGAACTTGTTCTTTGATCTTGTCAGCCATATCGGGACGAGTCCTTCTCAACTTCTGCTTAATCGGCGGACATTCAGGTCTCAACGGCAAACGATGCTCCACAATATTGTTATCCAAACCTGGCATGTCTTGGTAGGTCCAAGAAAACACATCCACATATTCTCTGAGAAGCTCTAACATTTTCTCTTTGACCTTTGGGATAAGCAACGCTCCAATCTTGACTTCCTTTTTATCTTCTTCATTACCCAAATTGATCATCTCTATAGGCTCTTCAAACAGCTGAATAGTCTTTTCATCATGCTCAAGTAAACGGGAAATTTCATCAGAAATCTCTTCACTATCTTCTTCCTCGGCTCTGAACACAGGGAATTCAAAGTTGGGAGGGGGCATAGGATCATTGTTTTCAATGGTTAAGTCATGGATTAATCTGCACATATGATTATGCTTTATTTTAGAAATCGATTAATGTGAATGTTGTACAGATATAAAAAGATTATTATGTTTTCCTATTACTACCAATTAATTTTCAATACCATTTTCCAGAAAAAGTGAAAAGTAAAAAAAGTAGTGGACAAAATAACATTTTTATTCATGATTGGCAATACTTGAAATAAAAGAGCCCAGACATCTTTTCTTTTGCCTTGGGCAGAGCAAAATGATTTATTTTCAACATAGCCCGACACAAATACCTTTTCGCCTTGGGCAGAGCGAAAGTTTTTTTTCAAAAATAAAACAAAACATTACTCAGAAATGTGAATCACAACAGGAATATCAACAGTAATCTAGTTCTGGCAAACCACTCCATGTGTTACAAAGTCAGGTAAATCCTCTTCAGAATCGTCTCCTATTATAGCATCAACATTAGGCGGAGTCAGATGGATAAAACCCGCGCTTCAGAAAACTTCTTGTATCAGACGGGTAACTGTATCCTGCTTAACTCTTGTAGACACAGGATGAAAACCAAGACCTTCTCCAGACTTGTTCTCAGGCAAAGTCAACACCTGGCCCCAACCTTCAGCCGAACCACTCTCAACCACTCGTCGCGCATCCTCAAAAGAGGAAATAGATGCCCCTTGCTTCTTCACCTCATTATTAGCAACAGATAGAGCTTGGAGTTGGGTTCCAACATCCTCATCAGCATCAATAAAAGAGAAAGATGACAAATGGCTTACCACCATAGCCTGCTCTCCACCAATCATTACCAGCTTTCCATTCCTTACAAACTTCAATCTTTGATGGAGCATGGAAGTGACTGCCCCTGCATCATGGATCCATGGGCGACCCAATAGGCAACTGTAGGCGACACGAATATCCATTACTTAAAAAGTGATTTGAAAGGTATGAGGACCAATTATTATAGGAAGATCCACTTCACCAATGACAGTCTTCCTAGAACCATCAAACGCTTGGACAATTACCCCACTAGGTCTCATGGGAGCACCTTGGTATGAAAGTCGAGATAATGTAGTTTTGGGCATTACATTTAATGACAAACCTGTATCTACTAGAACACTTGATAAATTATCATTTACACAACTTATTGAGATATGCAAAGCCATATTATGGTTCCTTCCCTCCTTCGAAAGCTCTTCATCACTGAAACCAAGATTGTTACACGAAGTAATATTTCCCGCAATTCCATCAAATTGGTCAACCGTCACATCATGATCCACGAATGCCTGGTCCAAGACATTCATCAAAGCTTCCCTATGGGCACCAGAATCTCTTAGTAAAGCAAGCACAGAAATCTTGGAAGGAGTTTGCAATAGTAGGTCCACAATCTTGTATTCACTTCTCTTGATGAGCTTCAGAATCTCATCATCATCGGGGTGTGGGATAGGTTCATTGGATCGGCCTATCTCAACCCTTGGTTCAACATTTATCGCTGGAATTTCTGCCGGTATAGGCCTCCTGACTTGAACTTCTGGTCTTTTCAAAGGTACTGCTGCAAAGATACGCCCGCTTCTCGTAACTCTGCTCACATCAGCAATGTTAACAAAAGATGGCATTGACGGTATAGGAACTTCTACCCCATTCTCGATCATTGTGGCATTATATTTGTACGGTATAGCTTGGTCTGAGTTGTAAGGCACAGGGCCAGGTGGATAAATGATCAAAGGAGAAACAAGTGCAGTCTGACTGTCATAAACGATCTCTACTGGTTCAGGCAAGTTGAATTGTGGTATTATAACATTCACTTCATTAACTGGATATCTATCATGTGTAATAGTGACAACCCTCTGATCTAACAATTTTTGAATATCCTCCTTCACAATAGGGCAATCAAATTCTCTTGAACAAAATTCACAAACATCATAATCATGTTGATGCTTAAAAAAAGAGAGTCTTCTTAAGCTTTGATGTAACCTGATCAATGAATCTCTTATGTGTACAACTTGAAAAAATCGAAACTTTCCCAAACAACCTTCCACCATATTCACTGATGCTGACCCATGTCGAGGCAAAGGATTATCTCTAACATTCGGGTTAACATCCTTGAAAGACAAAATACCTTTCTTAATCAACCTCTGTACATCCGCCTTTAAAGCAAATCAATTCTCAATGTTGTGCCCCCGTGACCCTTGATGATACGCACATAACTGATCCGCCTTGTACCACTGAGAAATATTATTCGGTGCGATAGGAGGAGGCTTTGTCGTTATGAGGTTTTTCCTGATCAGAGCGGGGAACAACTCAGTGTAAGTGATGGGAATAGCATCAAATTGCAGTTTCCTTGGTGAACGATTCTGGTTATTAAATTGATGAGCTTGTTGCCGAGGCTGTTGTTGAAATGGTTGTTTCTGAATTAGTGGGGTTTTATGAGTTGGGGTCACCATTGTTGGGCAGACACCCGGAGTGACTGCCGCAACATGTGAATAGCCTCTCCTTGGTCTCCGAGGAAAAATTACACTGGCATCTTGTTCTTTCCTTTTACGGAAAACACTTCCGAACTTCTTGACACTACTAGATGGACTTCCTTCCTTAACCAAACGTCCCTCACGAATTCCTTCTTCCAACCGCATGCCCATACTTACCATCTCAGTGAAATCACTGGGTGCGCTTGCAATCATTCTTTCATAATAGAAAGAACCTAAAGTCTTCAGGAAGATCTTTGTCATTTCCTTCTCTTCAAGAGAGGGATAAATCTGAGCATCAATCTCGCGCCACCTCTGGGCATATTCTTTAAAGGACTCTCTGTCTTTGTAGGACATCGCCCGGAGTTGATCTCGGTCCGGCGCCATGTCGACGTTGTACTTATACTGGAGAACAAATGCTTTGCTAAGATCGTTGAAATTACGGATCCGGGTGCTATCCAAACCCATGTACCATTTTAGAGCGGCACCAGTCAAACTTTCTTGGAAGTAGTGAATTAACAAATTATGATCATCAGAATATGTAGACATCTTTCTTACATACATGGTTAAATGACTCCGTGGACACGAGTCACCTTTATACCTTTCAAAGTCCGGCAATTTGAATTTGGTGGGAATCTTTACATTTGGAACTAAACACAAATCATGAGCATTCTTTCCAAACAAATCTTTTCCTTTCAGAGCTCCGATTTCCCTCTGCATCTCCTGAAACTGGTCTTGAAATTCCTCCATTCTATCAAAAAGACCCAGACTTTCAGCAGGTTCAGCATGATAAGCAGGTTCATTCATGTAGGGAATAGTATGGATCACAGGAGCGACAATAGTCATCACTGGTTGAGGGAAAGGTGCCACAGGTGGGATTACAGGAGGCGTAGTAGTTGTCTCCGGTTGAGGAAAGGACACAGTAGGTTGAATCAAGGATTGTACGGAAGGTTGATACCCTTCTGGCATGAAGTTATAAGGCATTCCCCATGGAAAACCTTTTGGCATCTGATGTTGAAGCGGAGAGTTGACTTGAGTCAAAAATGTTGGAACGGTGACAATCTCAGAAACCATAGTAGTTGAAGTCTGAATCTCAGCAGCTGAAGTCGATGGTTGATTCTGAGCAGCCATTAAGCTTTCCACTAGCGCAGTTAAATTTTCCATTTCGACACGAAGAGTAGCAACCTCCTCGCGAAGCTCGTGATTTTCCTGTTCCAGATCTTCCATCTTCCTTTGACGATTGGCTCGGGTATCGTACCGATGAGACAGCTTGACAATCTAACGGAGTGGAAAAAGAAACAAGGATAAGACTCTAGAAAACACGTGAAGTGGAATGTTGGATGATGCATGATATGTGATGCAAATGATCATTTGATAGTTTTTTCAAGGAACTTTGATAATTTTGCACACATCAATGGTAAAGGAATTTGGAACAACAAAAACTCATTTCATTAATCAAAGCGGTAAATTACAACTTACAACTTTGGAACAACAAAACAATAAATTGCAACTTTGGGACAACAACCCAGTAATAAAAAGTAGTAAATTACAACTTTGGAACATGAAGCCCTTTTACAGGGTTTTACAAAATGACATCAGTAATAAAAATAAAACTAAGAACTAAAGATCACTCAGAATCATCAGATGAAGGACCAAACGCCAACTGTAACTCGAGCTTCCTAATCTTCTCTTCATAAAAGTCTTCCATCTCTTTCTTCTCAGCTACTAGTTGATCGATGATTTCCTTTTGTGGATTAGGAACAAGAGAAACGCTTACCGAATCTTCCTTCTTTCTCTTCCTTTCATTAGCATATTTCTTGAGTAAAGCATCCTTTTGACGAAGCTTCTCATCATGATCAATAAACCAGCCGTCTTGAATAAATAACAAATCCTCCTTTTCCTTCAGCTGTCGAGTCAGGACCCTATTCTCGTATTCAGACATATTATACTTTTCCTTCCACGCATCTCTTTCTAACTTCATCCTATCCAGATTTCCTAGGTATTCTCCCATGTTCTCGATAGGGATATCAACAGATGATGATGCAACAATAGGGAATAAAGGTTTCTCGGGGTTATAAGGCATTTTGAGAGCACAATCCCTAGAACGAACCCATTGTAGGTAAGGCTCCAAAGAAACAGTACCTCTCTGTCCTAACATGTCTCTCCCCTTTCTATGGATGTGACACCAAGCTCCTTCGATCTCCTTCTTAGCTGCTTGATGATCTTTTCCTTCTTGTAGAAAGAAACCACTCACATGGATGTTGTTCGGCTTGTCCCTCATCGGGTATCCAAACTGACGGCGCGCGAGAACAGGATTATAGTTAATTCCTCCTTTTGTACCAAGAAGAGGCACGTTAGGAAAAGCACCATAACTAACGATGATCTTCACGTCATAGTAAACTCGATTATACCAATCTATGTCGGAATGAGTGAGAGCCATAATTTTTGGCGCCCATCGTGGCTCCTTCTCGAGATCCTAGAAAATGTCAGACCTAGGTAGATGAGAAACATACCACTGATACAACAACTGTGCACAACAAATAATCATCCCTCCTTGATAGGAGTTTCGAAAATGGATGGAGTAGTAGATATCTCCTAGCAGCGTAGGGACCGGATTTCCAATCAAGAAAATTCTGATGGCGTTGATATCCATGAACTTATCAATGTTAGGGAACAAGAATAGGCCATAAGCGAGTAAAGCAAAGACATCTTCAAAGGCAATAGTATCTTTTATCTCAGCGAAATGACGAGCTTTCTTCAACAAAAATTGCGCAGATAAGCTTCGGATTCCCCCTTTGGTAATCATGTTCTCCTCTATCTTCGACTTCCTCAAGTGGGTGATGGTCGCTATCTCGTGAGATTTGGGTTCCTCCTCTAAGCCAGAAAAAGGAACACAGTCAATGATCAGCAAACCAAGTATGTAGGAGTACTCTTCTAAGGTAGGCATTAACTGGTAATCAGGAAAGGTGAAGCATCGATACAACGGATCGTAGAATTGGACCAACATACTAAGGATGCCTTCCTTCATCTTGCACTTCATGAGAGGTATAATAGACCCATATTTCTTCTGAAACTCCGTCGGGTTCTCGATCTTAGGAATCAAACTCTTCAGCTCTTCAATCTCAGGCTCCTTAAAACTATAACTTCGAGTGTTTCTTCTTCCAAACTCCATAATAACAGTACCTTAGATGTCTGCAAAAATCATTTTTAAGTTCCTTGAAAACATGTTTTACAAAAAATGTTTATGGATGTATGGATGAATGATAATGCAACAATCACACATAAGTTCACAAACATGGGGTTCAAAGGTTCAACGCTTCGAGCATGGAGTCAAAGGTAAAGCCCACCCCAAGGTATGTACTAAAGGTTTAATCACACCAACAAAAATTAAATCATGAAACATGTATTTTTTTGAATAATTAAATAAACAACAACACGATTAAATAAAAATTAAAAGTATGTTGACAAAATTAAATAAAAGATGAATTTATATTTAAACATGTTTTTTATGTGTTTTTATAATAATTAATAATAATACAGTAAAGTAAACTAATATAATCAAATTAATGGAATAAAACCTAAAAGAACTAAAAATAGTACCCCAGCAAGAGTTGAACTCGGGTCTTTAAGATTGCTGGTAATATACTTTGCCAATTAAACTAAGTTGTTATTCATTTATTAGCATCAGTTAATTAAAACATAAAGGAAAATTTAATATTGAAGTTGGACTAAAATAGGCCCAATGGGCCATTTGGGTTGGAATGAAAGAAACAAAAATTGTAAAACCCTAGTATGTAAGAGGGGTGCCTCGCGGATGCTGTATGCTGGCATTGGAAGAAGGAAAAAACAAAATTTATATTATTACTGTGAAATATTCCTAAGTTCAACGTAAAAAAGAACTCTTTCTCTCCCTAAATCACGGGTTACCCTCTTCTCTCTGCCAACGGATTTATCTCTTTTTCTCACCAAACAGATCCAATCTTCCTCTCTCCCTTTCTATCTAAACTCAAAACAGATCAAAGATTTCAAAATCCTTATATCCAAAACGAAGATCAAACAAAACAGGAACATCAAAACTGAACAAAGGTTAATAGAAGAAAAAAAAGTGCAACGGTGGGGAGAGACGGGCGGCGCGCGATGGTTATAGATCCTGCGGTGGCTGGGAGACGAGCAGGTCGGTAAGCTTTGCCTTCCTTTCCGTTTTTCGTCTTTTTGACACTTTCTTCATGATATGGCGTAGAGAAAATTCTGAGGTGTGGTAGAGCATTTTCGGTGCCATGAGGAAGAAACAGGGAAGTGAATCAGTGATGGTGGCAGTAGTTACAGTATGAAGGTGATGACAGTTTCAGTTTTGGTAGTTCAAACATCTTGTAAGATTTAACAGGTTTATGGTTTATCAACAGAAGGTTTTAAATTTGGAGGTTTTATAATGTGTTTTGATTTTAGCATGTTGTTGTTTTTGATAACAGGCTGAGGTGGTTTTAAGTTCTAGGCTGATCTTTTATAGCTTGGTTTTAACAGGTCAATTGTTTGGTAACAGAAAAGTCCAAGCTAACAAGTTTTGACAGGTTAACCATTTTTTTTTGGACAGCAAGTGGTTTGAAGATTTGGATTTAGTAACAGCAGGTTGGACAACATGTTTTTTGGACAGGTTTTATGGTTTTATGTTGTTCCATGGTTAACTAGTTCTGAGAGGTTTAATGGGTTTCTACAGTTTTGACAAGGTTAATGTTCTTTAACAAGCTTTATGGTTTGGGCAGATTAAACGATTAACAAGTTCTAAGCTTTTTATCGATTGGAAGTTTTTTGGGATGACAAGTTGTATTGATTATGCAGGTTCTATGTTTGGGACAGCAAGTGTTAGGATTAATCGGATCACATAAAACAAACTTCTACAATTTATTTCTGATATTCTTTTAAAACAACTGTTTTCTTTTTGGTATTTATTAATACTAACATTTTCGAAATGTAACAAATTGCAGCAACTAAAAAAAAATCAGCAAGGAAAGTAATGAAGAAACAAGCATCATATGGCAGAAAAATGGCATAATAGATGGTTCAAACATGAATATATGCAGCAGTATATAGCAAGGCGGAAGAGAATAATACCTATCGGAGCCTCTCCGATGGGGCTTCTAAAAAATAGTAAGTTTTCTTGAGTGCTATGTTTTCTTCCTTGCTGGATTTTTAGAACAAAAACTCAATTTTTCTCTTTTTTCTCAACTGCTGAATTTTTGAACAAAACTTCTACTTTTTCTATTTTTTCTCACTTGCTGAATTTTTGACCTCTCCTCCCCTTTTGTGTTGACAAAGGCCTCCATTTATAGTGGAGTGTGTGGGGTTTTAGGGGGGCAAACAGTAGAAATTTGAACTATTTTGGCATGCTGTTTTCATGCTTTGTTCATACAATTTATTTTAGCCATTTTGATGCAAACTGTGGCTACTATGATGTAGGTTGGAGCAGATTTTGGCAGCATTTGGGGCTGCTGTATGTTGCTGTTTTTTCAGGCTGTTGTAGCATTTTACAGCATCTTTTCTTTGCTGTTTTTTTCCAGGCTGTTGTAGCATTGTTGACCATCAAAAATACAACAAAATTGGGCTTGAAAATGGATTACAAAATGGACTGCATTAGCAACTTTGTTGAATTTTTTAGTGTTGAAAAATATATTTTGTATAAACTTGTATCTTCTTTGCAAATTTGTAATAAACTCAAATAAATTGTAACATGAATAAACATGTATTCTTCAATATATTCTCAATTCCTTTGGTAGTTATAAATAATCTTGAATCTTCATATAAATATGAATCTTGATATATCTTGATAAAAATTCAAGATCTTCCATTTAAATTTGGGAAATAATTGAATAATACTTGGATAAATTGTTGAATGATGAATAAATAATAATGCAAGTCTTGGAATTTAGTCTTGCACTTTTGTAATAGAAATCTAAATAAATCACATGGATTAATTTTGTAATCAAATAGAATTCCTCATGTAATTAAATAGAATTCCCCACTAACTTCTTGAAATAATGCTTCATGTATTTAAATAACCATGATGTAGATCCACCAAAATAATCACAAGAATAATCTTGAATAAATATTTCATGCGATAAATGATTGTTCTTGGATGAGATCTCTTAATAGCTCCTCTTTAATTATCACTTGGATTCAAATAAAGAAAATTTCCAATATTCCGAATAAATTCTTCTAGAACGGTTTTGAATTTAATTATCCCATTTTGGCGAAATTCATCCCGCGTCATGAGAAAATTTGCAGATGACTTTTGGTCCAAGAAATCGAAAATGACGGTATAACTTGGTTTTTCTTGTATTTTAGAACAATGTGAAACACACATGAACCAAAGTCGGTAGAACTTTGACCGTTCTTTCTGAAAAAATATTCGTAGAAACCAGAGACCATCTGCTGGATAGAGTGTGGAAATAAACGCATAATTCTCTGAAATTCTTTGATGAACCAGTCTTTTTGAAATTAACGAACGACAACATTTCTGTTCTGAGACTCAAAACCCTAATCGACGTACAACGTCTGATGCTCTTCTTTCAGACCTATTTTCTGCACATGAAAACAAAACAACAAAACATACACTTTGTGCTTGATTAGTGGTTAGTCATTCATAAGATAAAATGCTCACAACACTTGATAATCTCTACACAGTCAAAGCTCAAAAGCGAAACATTCGAAACCTACCATATTCTATGACCTTGATGTGTATGTAAAATAATTCAAATGAAGCCGGGATCTTAGGTCAAAAATTGGGGTATGACAATAGGCAAAGGGGTAGGGCCCAACCGAGCATAACTCTTTATTTTCCCTACATTATTTTCTTTTTTTTCTTTCGCATGCATTCCCTTTTCAGCTTTAAGCCATAGACATAGGTTTTGACAACACCCATTAGATTAGACAACAAGAGTGGATACCATAGAGTACTACGGGTGTGTGGGGTGCTAATACCTTCCCCTCGCGTAATAGACTCTCTTACCCGATCTCTCGATCGAAAGACAGTGATTTCTCCCTTTTCAGGTTTTCTCGATGTTTACCTTTCCCTTTCGGCGGGATAAAAGACGTTCGGTGGCGACTTCATTGATGTTTCATTACATCCAGATGACAGGTTCCGGCCGGGTGGTTTCACCCAACATGTCATCATTGGTCATTTGATGACCTCAAACTCAAGCCAAAAATTCAAAATTCAAAGCTAAAACACAAAAAGAACATTACTTAGGAGGCATGAATCAAAAAGGCTCATCAACCAGTTATGGGAAATCAAGTGCATTGGTTTGAATTGGTGTGAGGAAAATAGAAGAAACATGATCATTAAGTGCCAAATTATGGGCCTCACACAAGTTCATTGGCCATCAAATAAATTGCAACAAGATATGCAACATCAATTGGGAACTTTCAATTTGAAAATTCATCAAAAATAGGAAAGGACTTCTATAATTCAAACAAAAAATTTCTCAGCATCTTTAAGATGTATAGAAGTTAGGCAGCAAGTCTCAAGTTCACTGATGGTTGAGGAAAGGATCAAATAAGCTTCAAACATCAAAACTAGTTTATGAAACCACCAATCTAGGAAAGTTTTCAAAATAAATTAATGGAAAATATCAAACCTCATCAATTAATTCAATAAAAATATTTTTGAGATCCTCAATCCATCTATGAACTTCAAACAGGAGCTGAATTCAATTGAAACACAAAGCAAATTGGTTTTTGGAATCAAATCAAACAAGGGGATTATCAAAACCCTAATTACTTAGAAAACAAACTTAATTATTGATCAATTAAGTTCCAATTCTAAATAATTCAAACTAAAACCATAAACAAATGAAGAAAACTCCATAGATCAGAAAAATTATTTTTCATATTTTTAGAATTAAAGAAAAGTTAGAAATAAAATCAAATTCAAGCAATTAATCAATTAAACAAATATTCACATTTTTAAAATAAAATTCTAATCAAAAGTCATAAAAATATTCAACCAAAATTATATTCAAATATTAGAATTAAAAATAAGCTTCTATGATTTTTTGTGGAATTTTTGGAGTAAAGGAAATATCAAAATAAAATAAAATGTCAAACAAACAATTAATTAATCACACGAATATTAAAACCGACCAAAACATTTTTAAAAATTCTGAAAATATTACACAAGGTCAGAAATATTATTTTTAAGTTTCATGAATTTTTTTCAGAATTTTTCATCAAGTTTTGATCAAGAAATAAAATCAGGAAATATCAAGTTATAAAATAAAATTCAAATAAATGTGAAATTCAAATAGACCAATAGCATCGCGCCACCTCATCATCTTCAACCTCTAGACAATTTAAAAAATGCGCGCAAGAACATTCCTAGGGATCATGTCCAGATCTATCGTACATACTCATTTCCACACCATTTTTCATGAAATTTTGTGTAAATCAGAGCCAGAAAAAAGATATTATCATGCTATTCGAATCACATCAAATGATTAACCATAGGCCAAAAGCGGATCTCATGAAAAATTCAAAAACACACTGAGCAAAAATTTTAGAATCACCCTACATGCATATCTCATCAAATCAAAAGCTCTAAAGTTGCAGAAACACTTAATGTACATCAAACACCATGGTTCCAAACTCAAATCATACAATTCACAGCCAGAAATCAAGATCCAAAGTTAAGGACTCTAACCTTTGAGGCAAAAATGAATCTACTGTCTCCTTCACTCCAGTTTCAAACCAAGCCTTGATCTACAACCCTTAGCACTTGGAGAAGAGAATGCAAGAAGAATCATTCAAAACGCACAAAATGCACAAGCAAATTGGGAGAATCGAAGAAATGGATTTTTGAGAGAAAGAGTGATTTTAGATCTGAGTTTCCTACAACGCAACTTTCGTTCTCCTCCTTCTTTCTTTATTTTTTCTCTATTCTTTCTTTTGAGTGAGCAATGCAGTGTTTATATAGAGTGTTTAGAGTAAGGGAAATAAGGTCATAACTCATAGAAATCTGTTGGAGGGAAATTTGGCCAAAACAGGAAAGTGAAAATGTGAGAGCATGTGCTTGCGTTTTGTTTGTTACTTGGATTTTTATGTTGCGTTTTAATGAGCTCAGAGATTAATGAAATGAGGTGAGTAAAGCGTGATGGGGTGAGGTGGCAAGGATTACACATGGTGTGATTTTGCTTGAGGTGAAAGTTACCAATTTTGGCAAAAAAATGTAGAAATTGTGTGAAGGCAAGGAAAGTGTGATTCTTTAGCCAAAAGAAGTAAGAAATGAAGTGTGTGATTCATGCCAAGCATGTGCAATATCAACCTGAAAAAAAACAGAATTGAAGGGTGCATAAAATCTACAACTTGCATAACCCACGCGTGCACCAAGAGTCAGCTGACTTCCAACTAAGGCCACAGAAAACTAGCTCGTGCGTTCTCAAATTTTCCTTTGGCCAAATAAAGAGCATACCCTAGGCTTCGAAACAAGCTGAGGTTCGAAAGAAATGATGGAGAGATGAGTAAGATATGAGGCTTAGGATTCCTGGGCAACTAGAGCCAACTTGCCCAAGACTGCACGTGTGTTGGCCTTCCCATAAGGCAACACTTTGAATGGTCCAAATTTAGAGAACGAAGATAGCAAGAATAAGCCTTCAGCCAGCCAATAATGTTACTTCAAATGGTCCAAGTTGAGAGAAAACGAAGAGAACAGGAATGAGGCTTCGACCAGCCTATAAGGTTACTTCGAATGGTCCAAGCGAAGAAAGAAAAATGAAGAAGGAAGCTTCGACCAGCCCACAAAGTCACACTTCAATCAGTTCAATTGAAGAAATAAGAATGAGGCTTCGACCAGCCTACAAGATGACACTTCAAACTGTCCAAACGAAGAAAGAAGAATGAGGCTTCGACCAGCCCTCAAGATAACATTTCAAATTGTCCAAACAAAGAGAGAAGAATGAGGCTTCGACCAGCCCTCGAGATAACACTTCAAATTTTCCAAACGAAGAGAGAAGAATGAGGCTTCGACCAGCCCTTAAGATAGCACTTCGAATGTCCAAACTGAAGAAGAACATAGTAAGAAGAAAGAGGCTTCGACCAGCCTTCAAGGTAACACTTTGAATGTCCAAACGGAGGAAAATCAAAGAGGGCAAAAGGAGGCCTCGACCATCCCACAAAGCCACTTCGAATGGTCCAAGCTAAAGGAAATCGAAGAGAGCCATTCAAATCCCTGGTTTCAATATCCAACTTCCTCAAATCACAGCCTCTTTAAACCAAATTGAGAGATTCCAAGTTTAATGAGAAGCTTTCATAGACCTATTTAAAGTGCACGAGGATTATTTTTGAATTATGCCTTGAATTAACAATTATAGGCATGTCACCAACTGTTTGATGAATTGCCTAGGCCAAATTCCTTGCCTTGCCTGGCCAGTTGCCCAAGATTGCCCCAAAAAATACTCAACTTGCCTTGAAATTCAAAGGCTCAGAACTTTTGATTTTGAGTAAGAAGTCTGTTTTTTGTCCCCCATGGGGCCTTGTAGATCTTTTTCCCCTCTTTAATTGGCAAAAAGAACCACCAAAATCCCCTGAAAAATGAGAAATTTATTCCCTTGTAAAATCAGACCTAAATCAAGAACACTTAATGAAATTTTCAATCACCAAGATAACTTCAAATCCAAGTAACCTCTGAAACTTGAAATTCTCATCAAAATCAATCATCAATGATCATACCAGATGAAAATACTTGTAAAATGCTTCATGTTGACCAAAAGTCCACTTGGTTAACTTTGACTTTGTTGACTTTGAGTAAAATGACTATTTTGCCCCTTGGATTCAATTGAAACACTTCTCTTTAAAATAGGTGAACAAAACTTTAAACATGTGATATTCCAAATACATAGAGTCTATGGAAAGAGTTTCCACTAAAACATTCCAAAGAATCCATGATTAAAACTCAAACCCTAGTTTTGCACTCTGCACTAGGAGATAGCTGATCAAGTTTCAAACCCCTAATTCCTCTGGGCATCAAGAGAGGATTTTTGAACAAAATTGATTCCAATGATGATAATAAAATGATGCTTCAAATACTTGGCTCATATAGACCCCAATTACTCCAATTTGAGCAAAACCCTAATTTTGATTGATGAATCTAAAAGATATGATTCTCCTTTTAAACAGCACAATACTCAATCTTCTGATGATCAAATGAGGTGGACAAGATATCTTGAGATATGTGATACCTTTGGGCTTGAAAGATCTAGAGGTTTAGATAATATGGCCCTTCTTGAGCAACTTGTCAATACAATCAATCTTCCAAAGCTTGAGGGAGACTTGATAACCAAAATACTTTGATCCTTACACAATGTATGAATGCAATGCAATATGATGTTTATGATGAAACATAATCCTAAATCAAGAAGGTAAATTTTGGGGTGCAACACCCACAAGGTATGGACTAATAGTTTATCACCTGCCGAACAAGGTTCTAAAAGGTTCCCAGAGTCTACACCCTTCCTTCAGATATTACCAACGTTCCGATTAACTCGGAAATTAGTAATATTCTTAGGGAAAAAAACTCATCTGAGTGTAGCATCGTGTGACAACCATTTCCGGATTACTATGTCATAGTTTTCGCACTATACCTAAAAGGCCAAGATGGGTTAAGGGTTCTACGGTCCTCAGTTTCAGCAGGCTCCCAGGTCGAAAGCAGCACGTCTTCCTGATTACTCGGTAAACAATACTACAGTCAAAGGGGCCTCCACTGAGTGAGGGATCTCATGTCTCCTTTTTTGGGATTACTCCCTCAAAGTTAACATGAATATACCGCTTCTTCTATCTTAAGTTTGCCCAAGTATGGGTATAGGACTTATGAGAAATCACCAAACACCTTAAAAACCAGAAAAATCC
Source organism: Vicia faba (assembly GCA_948472305.1). Lineage (NCBI taxonomy): Eukaryota > Viridiplantae > Streptophyta > Magnoliopsida > Fabales > Fabaceae > Vicia > Vicia faba. The sequence goes on from OX451738.1 coordinate 1,167,859,910, forward strand.
AGACAAACATATATATAACATATAATATACAACAAATAATATCACATACACAGATTAACAAAGATAGGCTCAACCCACTTAGAGATGGACCAGAAATTGGTCGATGTTTCCCTAGTGAAGTCGCCATTTTTTTCTATAGCGGTAGAAATGTTGAGACAAAGCCATCAGATTGACTTGACTCATACAGATCAAATAAAAATCGCCACCGCGCTTTATTGTTTCCAAAGGAATGGGAATAACCCAAAAAGAGGGGGAGAGAATCTAAGTTTGGGGGTTAGGTATGCAAAGGGAAGGTATTAGCACCCTAAACATCTACGGTACTCTTCATGAACCTCTTTGAAAATTTGTGTATTTTGGATATAAGTGTTGTATACAAAAAAAGATTGTGGGGATGAGAAAAGAAGTATTTTTTACAATTTTTGCACCCGCCGCGATTGCGAACCTTTAGTGCATACGTACCACCTTCCGTGTAATAGGGGATCAGGGTACTCGTAGTTCACCTTTAAAATTTTAAAACACAAGTGTGTTGGTTAATTTTAAGAGATGAGACATCATCGTCTTATCTGAATGGAAGAACATACTTACTACCCACGATTATGAGAAAGGAGAATTTGCGTCATCTCAAAGTGGAAGATATGGCTTGGATTTTAAAATCAACAAAGCCTCACTCAACACCCAAGTGGAAAATATCTCACTTCACTACATAATGTAGAAGTATAGTAGCTCGCATCACTACAAGGATTGGCAGAAGTCTAATCTTTTGAGAAAATTTTAAAGTGAAAGAGCCAAAGTGGAAAAAATGGTTTGAATGAGATTGATTGACTCTTAGTCTTCTCACAAAAAATGTCAAAGTATGATTAATTTGTTTAAAGTTTGATTAATAAAATATTTTGAAAATGCATGGACCTAAGTCCGAGTTTATTCTGAAAGCGATTCAAGTTTAGAAAACAAGAATAGTTTTGGAAAAGGAGGGAGAAGATTTTTGAAATTAAAGAAGATGGGAGGAGATGAAGAGACTATCCTAAAGCAGAAGGTAAAAGCTAGGGTAAAGAATCGTCTAACCAACAACAAGCCAACACTTGACATAATGAGTCAATGTAGAATTCTCATCCTTTCGATTGAAACCAAACAAGCAAAGATAATAAACCTCTTAAGAAAACCAAGCTTCAAATTCATTAAGTCTTCACAAAAATTGGACAGAGTAACGGCTGTATACAGATGAATTCCAATCACAGACAAAGCACATAATTAAAATAACCTGCACACAAAGAAAACAAACAACCCAATGTCTTGGGGTAAACCCCAAGAACTCCAGACAAAATTACAATAGAAGTCACAATATCTCCAGAGTGGTCAAGGTCTCTACTCCTAAGCCCAAGAAGTCCATAACTCCAAAATTCCAAGGATAGTAACCAAATAGTCCAAGTGACATTAAAGTTTTTTATTGTTCAAGTTGGTTATTAGGTCTCTTCAAAAAGAAAATGAAATCTCAAGTGAGCAAAAATAAATAAAAAAGACATAAAAATAAATTCTCAAGTGAGCAAAGATGAAAATAGCATGAAATGTAAATGCTAAAATAAATGGTGCATAAAAGTAAAGGCGTAAAGCATGAAATAAAAGTCAATTGTTAATGGGTTAGAAATTAGAGGTTAGTTGAAACACCATCTTGAAACTTGCATTTGAAAACTCATTAGAAGATTGATAAAATCAAAGCCTCTCAACAACAAGATTCATTTGTTTTTGTCAAGTATATCATTCATTTCAAAATCTCAAGGCAACAATAAATGATCAACGATGTTTAAATGATTCACTTAGTCCAAAATTTATAAAGGTTCATTATAGGATTGCTAAGACCAAAGCCTCCTATCAACGAACCTCAAGGTTATTGAATCAATGATTTCAAATTAAACATATTGGGGCTTGCAAACATAGGTTTGGACCACGAATGATCATTTCTCAAATCGGGACATAATTTAGCGCTATGTTAAGCAATCGTAAGTGGACTTATGTAGAAATCGCACCTACTTTGAGGTCGGTCAATAGCAATCTATGTACCATATTGTTGTACCCCAAAATTTTCGCTCTCATTTCACTTAACACATGCCCATTGAGGTCCCCAAATTGCTCAAGGATGACAAGAATAGACTAGGCAAATTCTCCTTCTAAGGTAATAAACCTCAAACTAGGGTTTCAATTTTAAGCAAGATGTGTGAATCCCAAGGATCCTAAATGTTCTCCATTGTCCTAATATGTCCTCAAGATCATCCATGCCAAATTGCATGCCTTGAACAACAAGTTTGCTCAGTCAACTGCTCAAATGCCTGGAAATCAACTGTACTAGGTCAAAAGTCAATTGTGGCCCAAATACAGTCAAACTTCAAGATTTTTGGTCAACGTCAAAATTTTTAAGTGATATCCATCATTTTATAAAGGGTTGATCATGATTCCTCAAGAAATGCTCCTAACTCATAAAAAGTCAAAAATGGCAAATTAGGGTTTCTATAGGAAAAGTCAACCAAACTTTGACCAAGCATAACATTCTCATACTTTATTAGAAATTTTTCCATAAAGGCTCATTTTGAAGAGAATCCAATTCCCTACAACTTCTCTTCATCCCTCAAGTTCAAGAAATTCCTCAATCAAAAGATATAAGCTCATACATTATAGGTCCTTTTAAAAAGTCAACAAAAACACCTTTTGGGTCAAAGCTCCTTACATGAACATGGAGGAATCAATTGATATGAAACTAAAAAGGTTGTTTGGAGAGTATCCTAAGCTCTCTAAAAAGTCCAAGAACGCCCTCTTAGGGTTAAAATTGAGAGAGATATGCATTGCTAAAGTTGACCAATTTTTGGAAAAATGCATGAAGCCAATATTGACCAAACTTGAATTTTTTCCAAATGGGCCCATGTTTTCATGCTTGAAACTTTTTCCTAACATGGCCCACGACCTCTGAGCTCACTCATACTTTATTTCATTATTTTTATTATTTATTTGGATTATTTATTCATTAAAATTCAAAATTAAATAAAGAAATAATAGAAAATATGTAAGATATGATTTGGGAATCTTGTTCTCATCAAATGAAGAGTAAAACATGCTGGAAAATCAAAGGAAACGTGTGGGAATCATTTGTGCAGGATTTGGCCAAATTTGGAAAGATTTCATATTATTCCCAAAACAAATATTATGTGATGAATGCCATGGATTCTTGCTCCATTTGTTACCCTAATTTGATTTACTATATGTGCACAACAACCCTAGATCAAAAGAACACGTGAAAGATTCCTCCACAAGTCTAAAAGATTTTCTAAAATTTCAAAGAAAAAGTGAACATTATACCAAGCGATCCAAGCCTTCTCCATCCAAACCAGGCATCCTAGCTTCCTTCTGAAGGTCCCAGGAGTCATCCTCACTCGTTATCCAAGCCAAATCGTGCCCAGGACCCCCCCCCCCCCCCCCTTCAAGCATCACCAATTTGGTATACTTTCGTGAATTCAAACTTTCTGATCTTGCAATTTAAATGAATTATTTGTACATACATGTGTTCATGCTAATATTTGTGACTGTCTAGAACCATTATATGTGAGATCTAACGCAAGGATGAAGGTTTGCCATTGTTAGGGCAAAGCTTCAGTGAAGCTTCGTTTTCAATGATACAGGAACTTTCAGACAAAACAAACCCCACCTGGAATCGCAAGGTCCTAATTAGTCCAGTAGGGTTATTTTTATGCTTATTTTCATGAGATTTCGTAGGATTGGGTTTTTTTCCAAACGGAGAAGATGACTGGAACCACCATCCACGCTGGTTTGACCTGCCAAGGACTCTGCGTGGCATATCAAGATGTTGTGATTGGTTTATTCAAATATTTGGGCCCCACTCTGGGCGCGCGTGGTTTATAGTCAGCATTTAAGACCATTTGTAATATTTAATCATTTGTTTGTGTTTAGATTAACGAAAGTACACCCGTCCCAACGGTAGAGACAGCGCGCTTAAGGCTTTGTGTGTGCAAGGGCAGGGGTTCGATCCCTGCCTCTTGCATAATATTTTTCTGAATTATTCCTTGCAGATTCAGTGGTTCCACACCAAGCGTGCATACCATGCGCTCCATCATCATCACCATTGGATCACTCATCCTCCAGATCCAGCGCCCAGAAACGCTTCCCCATGATGGACCTTCCTGCCACAACAACACTGGATCCAACGCAGGCTATGGGCCAACAGATATGTGCCCATAGCACAAATTCTAGCATACCCTTACAATTGGGTTTTCACCCCCTCAGGCCCATTTTTCTAACTTCTTTATTTAATTTTTTTTAATTAGTTTATATTTTTATATTTATTTCTTTTTTTTAATCATAAAATCAGAAAAGATAAAAAATTAGGACTTAGTTTTTTCCTTAATAAATTAATTTTTTGCAAATTAATTTTTTTCTTTAATTTAAAATTAGTTAGAAATTAGGTTAAACTTCTAAATTTTTTTTCATAAAATATAAAAAATATTTTTTAATAAAAAATTAGATTTTCTAGGGTTTAGAATTTATTTCAGTCTTAGACAACCAAGGTCCGACCTCCGTATCCTCAAGCAGGAATTCCTTCCTTCCCCAGTAGGTTCCTTCAGAAAGCTGATATCTGCATTCCCCAGACGAGTTTTATAACCATGAGCAGTTTATAAAGCCATCTCCCAAGCAGAGTTTATTTCTCTGACAGTGGAAGCTCAATCTCCAACAGAGCTCTTCTCTCCAGCAATGGAAGTTCATCCCCAGCTGAGTTTATTTCTCCAAATCAGCAGATCTTCCGAAAGAGTATCTCTCTTCCCCCCAGAGTCATTCTCCCGCGGGATTATTCTCAGACAGAGTCTCTTCGGGCAGAATGTTCTCAAGCAGAATGGATGTAAATCCCCAGCTAATCATCTTCGGTCACTATCCCCAGCAGAAACTAATAACTCAACTCCTTATACTCTCTAGAAGCAGTCCGGGATTTATTTTCCCCAACTAGAGAATATCACAATAGCATTGCATATCCATACATCATGGCATGCGCATACATATTACACAGCACAATATCATTTATTTTGAGAATATCATTACTTAATACATTTCATACATCATGACATTACATACGACTAACTCTTTACCTTTCAGGGAAAGATGCAATCAAGTTCTCACAAGTTCTCTCTGGTTCAGTCAAACCGACACCAAGGTTTCTATCCCAGTTGAAGATATTCCAACACTTTTCAAGATTTTCTCTGGTTCAGTCAAACCGACACTAAGGTTTCTATTCTAGTTGAAGATGTTCTAAGACTTTCGTCTGGGTCAGCCGAATCACCGCTAAGATTCCCCCGATTTCTATGCCAGTCAAAGTTATTCTGAGACCTCTCCCGGGTTCAGTCAAATCGACACTAAGATTTCTCTCCCAGTTGAAGACAACTCGAGTTCTCTCTGGTTCAGTCAAACCGACACCAAGGTTTCTATTCCAGTTGAAGATATTCCAACACTTTCCAAGATTTTCTCTGGTTCAATCAAACCGACACTAAGGTTTCTATTCTTGTTGAAGATGTTCTAAGACTTTCGTCTGGGTCAGCCGAATCGCCGCTAAGATTACCCTAATTTCTATGCCAATCAAAGTTATTCTGAGACCTCTCACAGGTTCAGTCAAATCGATACTAAGATTTCTCTTCCAGTTGAATACAACTCAAGACCTTTCCCTGGTTCAATCAAATGGATACTAATATTTCTATTCCAGTTCAAAAACTATGAAGCCCGAAAACTGACCGGATAATAGTCAATCAACAATACATCATACTGTGAATCCTGGAGCACGACCAGATAATAGTACAAAATACTACGAAGCCTAGAATCGACCAGATGGTGGTATATCTCAATTCAAGCTATGAAGCCCAGAAATCGACCATATAATATCTTAATTTCTCCAAAATACTAAAAAGCCTTGAATCGACCAGATAGTGGTATATCTCAAATTCAAGCTATGAATCCAGAAAATTTACCGGATAATATCTTAATTTCTCCAAAATACTACGAAGCCTGGAATCGACCAGCTAGTGGTATATCTCAAATTCAAGATATGAAGCCCGAAAATCGACCGGATAATATCTTAATTTCTCCAAAATTACTGAAGCCTGGGACACGACCAAATAACGGTATAAGACCTTGTGAAGTCTGGAGGACGACTAGATAGCGGCAAGAGACACTGTGAAACCTGGAGCACAACCAGATAATAGTATGAATTATTGCGAAGCTTGGAATTCGACCAGATAGCAATTTACTCAGCCAATTACTATTGAAGCCTGGAAACGACCGGATGATAGTATGCCTTAAATTCATGTTTAAACTCATATGCGACCGGATAACCACTTAATTCCTTCTGAAGCCTGGAGCACGACCAGATAACAGTTTCTGAGATTGCATAGCCTGGAGCACGACTAGATAGCAAGTTTAATCTCATCTCCCCAGTAAGTCACTGTAAAACTTGGAGCATGACCAGATAGCAGTCAGTCTTATTATCCTCAGCAAATCACTGTAAGGCCTAGAGCACGACCATATAGCAGTTCATTTTCATCTCCTCGACTAAGAGATGATTCCCCAGTAGAGTAACGGACAACTGAAGTTCCTAAAATTCCACTTCTCCCAAGACAGAGACCAACATTCCTCAGCAGATTCCTCCTCAACGACAGGAACAGGAATTCTCATCAAAGGAATATCTCGGGAAATCAACATCCTCTAGATGGCATCTTTAAGCCTATCTCTGACGATTCTCCGTCATATCTTACGAATGGCATCTTTAAGCCCATCTCCGGTGAACTTCCGTCATCTCCTCCAAATGGCATCTGTAAGCCCATTCCCGATACTACCTACACAGTCCAGCACCAACTCAGACGATTGCAAATTTCTGGGCACTCTAGTGTTCAATCATCTTCCATCTTCAGATTCCGAAAGGCAGACAACCAATCTACATCCTCGGGTTTAAGAAGATTGAACAGGGACAGATGTTGTACCCCAAAATTTCCCCCCTCATTTCACTCAAGACATGCCTCTAGAGGTCCTCCATTGCTCAAGGATGACTAAGTATTGACCAGACAAATCCTCCTCCTAAGGCAACAAGCTTCAAACTAGGGTTTCACTCCTCATCAAGATGGGTGAAGTCCAAAGGTCCCAAATTCCTTCCATGGTCCCAATATGTTCTCAAGATCATCCATGCCAAGTTTCATACCTTGCACAAGAAGTTTGCTCAGTCAATTGCCCAGATGCCTGAAAATCAACTATACTAGGTCAAAAGTCAACTGTGGCCCACACACAGTCAAACTTCAAGATTTTAGGTCAACATCAACATTTTGTAGAGATATCCATCATTTTATCAAGGGTTGATCATGATTCCTCAATGAATTCCCCCAAATTCATCAAAACCCAAAAGTTGCTAAATTAGGGTTTCATAAGAAAAGTCAACCAAACTTTGACCAGACATAACTCCTTCATACTTTATCATAAATTTTAAATCCAAGGCTCGTTTTTAAGAGGATGTAATTCCCTACAACTCATCTTCAGCCCATAAGTTCAAAATATGCACTCATCAAAAGATATGAATTTCTACATTATAGGTCCTTTTGAAAAGTCAACAAAAACATCTTTTGGGTCAAAGCTTATTACATGAACATGGAAGACCCAATTGAGATGAAACCAAAATGGTTGTTTAGGGGACATCCTAAGATTTCTAAAAAGTCCAAGAACACCTCTCTAGGGTTAAAATTGGAGGAGATATGCCTTGTCAAAGTTGACCATTTTTGCAAAATTGCCAAATGTCAAATGTTCTCAAAAGTGCATTTTTTGTCAAATAGGTCTAGCATTTCATGATTGAATCTTATGGGAGACATGGTCCACGACCCAAATCAGCATCCACACTTTATTTTCTTATTTATTTATTTATTTATTTTGATTTTTATTTATTAAAAGTTAAATTAAATCAAATAAATTGCAAAAAATATAAAAAGATTGGTTTTGATCTGATTTTTGTAGGAATCACAATCTAATCAGGCTGACCAAATCATATCAAATCAAATCAAGGGATAATTGAATCAAAATTGGCATGATTAGGCTATTTTAGAAACATATCATACAAGGAGCAAAATCAAATCAAATCTCCATGATTATCAAAGATACAAAGCATTTTTGTTGACCTAATATGCTCTAGTATATATACTGAACAAGAACAATGTGCATGGAGAAGGACAGGTCGTGAGAGCATCAAACAAAACTCAAAATTTTGCAAAAAGAAGTGTTGGATCGGTTTCTAACCTAGAGGTCAATTCAAGCCATTCTAAGACTACCAATAGACTCATGGACAACTCCAAAACGTGTCTCAATCAATTGCAAGCATTTTCACGTCCAGAATCGCGAGCTACAGACCCACGGTTTGCACATACCATCTTGAACTTGATTTTAAAATTTACACATGATTAATCACTTTTAAGAATAGCATTGTGTTTGTACTGACATTTGGAATGTTTTGGTTTAAGTAATTTTGTGTTTTGATGCATGTATTCATAATTGCCATTATTAGGGTCTATCTTGCCGTTTTAGGGTTTTTCTATACAGGTTAAATTTGCCCAAGAAAAGGGTACCATGATGCTCGTGAGATCAAGACGAATTAATCTATGTATTCACATTTCATTTATCATGCGTTTTGATGATTTTTGAAATTCACAGATGTATAGCTATGGCGAACTGTCCATAGGTAAAGGTTCTATACCTAACACGATGGATGAGGAAGAAGATGGGGATGTGTTCAATCATCATTGGGCCATTCAAATAGTTGGCGCGCTTTTTTTTAATTCATTAATCCACTTTTTTTTTTATATTATCATTTGATATTATTATATTAAAAACTAAGCATTGTAGCCCAGTTAGTCAAGCGCGCGTTTGTAAAGAGAGGGACCTGAGTTCGATCCCAAGTCCCAGCATTTTATTATTTTCTTAACATTTGAATGCAGATCTTGTACTTTACACAGCCAAGCGCCTTCCATGCAACCATGCAATCCAGCCAATGGATCATCTCCAATCAGATTCAACGTCCCACATATCAAAGACCATGGTACACCATCAGAAGGGAGAAGCACTGGATCCCACGCAAGGATTTGGCTCAGCGGCACTTTGGGCCTTACAAATTCAACGTCACACCCCCCCTTTTCAACAATACAGGCCTAAGTTTTTTCTTTTTCCTTTTTTATTTATTTTCTTTATTTTAATTATTTACTAATTATTTTCTTTTTACAAATAACATAAAAAATCATTTTTTATCATTAAATCAAAAAATCACAAAAAAACATAAAACTCATTTATTTTCATAAAAAATATATTATTTCCTTAATTAATTAGATTAGTAATTTAGGGCAATTTAATTCTTTTTTCATAATTTAAATCAATTAGAATTAGGGTTAATTTTGTACATAATCTATTTTTTTCTCAAAAACTAACCTAAATCTTTTTCAACTAGATTTTCTAGGTTTCTTAATTTATTCTCGCATTTAATTTGCCACGCGCGTTTTTTTAATTTCCTTTTTAGTATTATTGTAACTGCTCCGAGTTTGTAATAGTAATTAGGGTTTCAATTCCGCATTTTTATTTTCAGTCTAAAATAATTATGTATCTGCAAAAGCCTTGTAATAGCTAGGACTTTTAACTTTCCCGCATTTTATTTCCGCAAACTATAAACTGCTTAGATGTATGTTAATAGGATTGTATGGAAAGATAAACTGAAAATTAATACGGTAGAAAACCCTAAATGTGCAAAGATAAATTAACTGAAAATTACACTCGCATATGCTCACTTCTAGGGTTTACTCCACTCTGGTGGCCTTCGGTAAACGGTCATGAAGTATAGGGTTTGTTAGTGGTTGTCCTCTAGCCCCGAAAGATCTAAAATGACCCATTCGGATGTTGCCTCGGAAAAAGATCTTTAAGGCTTTAGGATGATTACTAACATTCCCTAACATTGCTTTTGTGATCGTATTTTTCCCTTCGAATGTCCCTAAAAAACTCCAACGATGATGCTACCTATTTCTCAATAACGGGATAGCATTGTCTAAAAGGAAAACGAACAAACCTTTTTATAGTAGGTAGATTAGTTCCTAAGTACTTTCTCAAACAAACAAAAACTTTTTCACACCAACACTTTCCAAATAAAGTTTTCAAAAACAACTTCGCAACACTCTTGAGGACAGAAACAAGGGTTAAAATGAAGTACCTAAACAAAACAAAAAAAGCACACAAAACAAAAAAAGAAATTTCAAAATGAGAAAGTACCTAATAGCCCATGGAAAACCACAGATAGAAAGGGTGCTAACACCTTCCCTTTCTATAATCTACCCCTCGTACTCAGAAACATCTCGAAAAAGGTTTTTTCTGTTCTTTTTCCTTTTCCTGATTGGATAAAATAAAAGTCGGTGGCGACTCTTGGTTACTGCACATTTGCGAATACAAAATTCAAACCAGTATTAACAGTCGGTTCTGCCATAGTATCACAGTTAGTAACTTAGGCGTGCATGACAAGATTAAATCAAATAATTGTTAGGTCACTAATTGCAAGATAAATATAACTGAAAAAGCACATTGTTGCACACTTACACCCCTAAGGTATACCTCACTTTGGTTGCCTCGTAAAATAATGGTCATGTCCCTCGAACGTAGGGATATCTTAGCAATGACCCTTAATTCAAAAGTCATCATAAAAGATCATGGTCCCTTAACGTCCCTCGAGTTACCTACGAGAAATGATCATGTCCCTCGATGTTGCCTATATGATAACAGTCCCTTCAAAATGCTAAGGTATCCTTACATGTTGCCTTAAATGACCATAACATCCCTTTCGATAGTCCCTCAACATCCAACGATAGGGCTACCTACTCACTAATATTAGGATAGCACTATCTAAAGTAATGGAGGAAAAGAACATCCTTTTTCGAGTAGGTAGACAGTTCTTAAATACTTGCTCAAATCTGAATTGTTTACACCTATACACTTTCCAATACTACTTTCAAAAACTATTTTCAAAAACACTTTATCACACTCTTGAGGACTGATACAAGAGTTATCACAAAGCGAATCGCCACACTAAGGCATTTTCAAAACAATTTTCAAAACACACAAACACGAAACAGTTTTAAAAAATGAGCAAGTACCTAAGAGCCCGTGGAAAACAACGGATGGAAAGGGTGATAACACCTTCCCTTTCCATAATCTACCCCCTTACTCAGAAAATCTCGAAAAAAGGCTTTTTCTGTTTTTTTCACTATTTCCTTTGTTGGATAAAAGAAAAGTCGGTGGCGACTCTTGTTTACCACGACATTTGCGAACAAAAAACACAAACCAGTATTAACAGTTGGTTCTGCCACCGTATCACAGAACTGGCAACTCTACTGGGGAGATGATAAAAGTGGGGTTTACCTTAGGGTCTAGTTCATTTATAATCTGCTTTCTTGGTATGTCTTGATTGCTTTACTTTTAAGGGTATTTCTTCGGTTAATATAGATCCTACACCCAGATCTGGGGGAAACCTTTTAGGTAAGTAGCAATAGATCATGGAAACTATGCGGGGTATACCAACACGGTTGAAGTGATGGCTACGTTGATGCGACACTTTGGTTGGTACCAGTAGCCCTTGAGTTAATCAAGGATAATACGGGGCCGCTGTGTGGTGTCATAAAGCGTCAACTGACCTTAGAACTTTTAATTGAACAACTTGGCCATTAGTACGTAGTGAGATGGCCGTCTTTGGTGTATTCCCAAAATCGGCAGATACTCAATGCTACACTAATTGAGATTTGACTCCCGACTTTTGTTTGGTTGCGAGTCAGTCACCTATCGAAACGAAACTTGTGGGAAATATCAGTGATATTAAGATCCCTTAGAACCCGGTTACTATTTATAGGACAGGTTAAACCAATCCAAACTTCAAGAGGGTATTACCTTAAAACCCATGCAAGCCTTAAACCTAAGGTCTTGGTGTGATTTGCTTGTGCTTGCTATATATGTGATTTCTTAGCATAACCATGACATCATAACATGGCATATCGTACTAACCATTTCAAGGATTTTCTAGGGCTCATCTTTGTCTTGTTTTGTAGGATATAATATCCGCTCGCAGGAACACTATCCAAATCAACCTTGTGAAAGTACCTCCTCAACTCAAGGAGTTAGAATCAAGGATTCCTGAAAGCTCTCCCTTCACTGAAAAACATGGTCGACTTCTCAACTTGGTCACTTCAAACCCAGATGAAGAAATGTTAAAGGTGCTCTTTCAGTTCTTTGACCCATTACATCACTGCTTCACTTTCCCTTATTACCAGTTAGTGCCTACTATGGAGGAGTTTTCTCAGTTATTGGGGATACCTATCCTGAATCAGCTACCATTCAATGGTATGGAAAGAGACCGAAATCCTGAAGAGATTGCTTAAGCTCTGTCTTTACAACAGTCTGATGTAGTGGTAAATTGGGAAACCAGAAAAGGTTTCCAAGGATTTCAAGTTAAGTTTCTATTTTAAAAAGCTCACTATTTTTGGGACAACCTAGATTTACAAGCTTTTGAAGAAGTGTTGGCCCTTCTCATCTATGGGATGGTACTATTCCCTAACACGGACCACCTCGTAAATGTGAATACGGTTAAGGTTTTTCTGTCTCATAATCCGGTGCCTACTTTACTTGGGGATATTTTATACTCTCTGCATACTCGAACTCTAAAGAGAAGAGGGACCCTTCTGTGTTGCACTCCTCTATTAGCTAGGTGGTTTATTTTGCACCTACCTTGGTCTATTTTGAAGAATGAGCAGGGTATGAGATGGTCTCATAGGTTGATGTCTCTTACACATTTAGATATTCATTGGTGTTCTCGGTCCTTGGAGAATGTCACCATCATTGATCGCTGTGGGGAATTTCCTAATGTCCCTCTGTGATACGGTGGGAGAACTGACTTGAGGTTTTGTGTTTATGTTCGCAAATGTTTTGGTTGAGCAAGAGTCGCCACCGACATTTTATTTTATCCTAAGGAAAGGTCAAAAAGCACAGGAAAGACCTTTGAGATGTTTTCTTGGGTTCAGGGAGTAGATTATAGAAAGGGAAGGTATTAGCACCCTTTCTATCCATGGTTATCCATGGGCTCTTAGTTACTTGCTTAGATCACTTGCCTTTTGCTTTTCAATTGTTTGAAATGGTGCTTTGTGTGTGGTTTTGAAAATGTTTTCAAAAAGATGCCTTGTCTAGGAAACCATTGTAACAATTCTTTACTCAAATGTTTTACAAAGGTGTTTGTCTTTTTGAAAAGATGTTTCAATGTTTTGAAAGTTGTTTTGGAAATTGTGTTTGCGAAGTGTGTTTGAAAATGGCAATGATGTTTTCTTTGCAAGTTTGATCAAGTAACTAAGAGCTATCTACCCTAATTTACTCAAAGATCTTTCCTTATGTTTTTAACCCTTTTAACAGTGTTGTATCACCATTGTATTTGGTGAACAACCTTGCGTTGGGATGTAAACGGGACGGGCGCGGGTCATCGTATAGACCATGAATGCAATAGTGTCAAGTGTTTTGGCAATTTTCTTGAGGGACTATGATCATTTTGTTTAGGCAACAAGATAGCGTCATCGAGGGACTATGATCATTTGATTTGTTTTTGTTTTGCCAAAGACACTTAACATGCAACCATGGCCCATTTTTGAAGGCAACAAGTGGAGTAACCCTAAGGGTGCAAGTGTGCATTGTTTGTTTTTCATGCATGTTTATCTTGAATTAGGTCAAGCTATTTGTTGATTGATTTTGCATACAAACCCTAATTCTCTAATCATGGCATAATTGAAAGCTTTTAAATGCGAGAATTTAAATGCTAAGCTATTACAACAAGATATAGGGAGGGGGTACAAGTTTGCATTGGGGATATTTGACAAGGAAATAAAATCTAAGTTATTACAACCATATCGAATGTGTAGGATACAAATATTTAATTGTACAATATTTAAATAAATACAATAAATAAATATAAAAATGCAATGTATTATGCAAAAAAAGGATTTTTTATGCATGTAAAAAGGTTTTCATGTTTGAATAAAAATAAAAAAAAAAGGTCATTTTTGATTATTTTTATGGTTTAGGGCAAAACCCTAATTTTCCAAGTAAATAGTATTTATTTATTAATTATGTACAATATATATTAATTTATACAAAAAAATAAAAAGTATATTGTAAAAAAGTATTTTTGATGTCAAATATTAAATAAAAATAAAAATGTATTATTTCTCTATTTTTGTCCTAAATATTTAATAAAATATGTATATGTATATTTATATTTATATTTACTAAACCTATTAAATATAAAAAGATAAAATTAAATATTTATGTATATGAAAAAAATGTATACTTAAGAAAATATTTTCAAGGTGTAAATAAAAAATAATAACTGAAAATAAATATAATTTTTATATTATTTTTTAAAGTTTTAGTAAAAAGTATTTATATTATTTACATATATATACTAATAAGATGAAACAAATGCCAAATAAATATAAAAAAAAAAGTGGAAAAATATTTTGGGATTTTTTATATTTAAGCAAAAAATATGAAATCAGAATAAAAAATAAAAAGTCAAAAATGTCAAATATTTAATCAAATGGGCCAGGGGGGTGCAAATGGAAAAGGGGGGTGCAAAAAGTAAGGATGACCCAGGCCCAGCCCAAGCCATCATCTTCAACCTCCAGCTTCTGTTTGAAACAAAAACGTGCGCCTCTTTGATCAAACACCAACTCCTGATCCTTTGACTTTTATGCAAAACTCATAACACAAATAATGTAGAGCATCAAGTCACGATTCCAAATATGTAAAAAACTTGTCCTAACTCTAAGAAACCAGGGAGAATTTCTTCACCCCCAATTTCTGACCTAATTTTTCTTCAATGTTCATGGCTAAAATTCTCAAAGCACGCTTAACATAAATGAAAAGTAATCATATGTATGGCTTCAGGGCTATGAGTAGGACATGTTTCATTCACAAACCTAAGCCTAACTCTTCCTAGATTGAGAGATAGAAGTTCATAGATTACCTGTTTCAGCATGAGTCGTGTACAGCAATGTGGCCAACTTCAATGGAGTTTGAACTTTTGTATAGCTTGCCTGAAGTCCAAGGATGCTTCCCAAATGCCTAGCTTGCTTTGAAACCAATTGTATCGTGCTGTAGAAGTCCACCTGCAAAACTGAAAACTGGAAATGGCAAGTGAGATTAGGGGTGTTACAGCTTGTGTTTAGGGCTTGGGATAGTTTGTGTGGATGGAATGGAATGTATTTGAACTGGTTTTAGCCAAAGTGCACGAGTGGATTGAGCTGTGGACTTCAATCTGCAGGGGGTGCCCTGTTTTGCAGCAAAACTGTAACTTGGTGTATGAGGAGGTATCAGGGATGGAAGGGTCGTGCCTTAGTTCAATTTTGATGTGTGGAAGTTGTGTACAAAGTTTGTTTTAGCTGGTGTTTACAGGAATGAAAGATGGAGAGTTTTTGCAATGTTTCTTCCACTTGAAGCAAGAAAGTGCAAGTTGTGATATAGGCCTGTCCAATACTCCCAAGCATGCTGCAGCATTTTCTCTTGATCAGTGGGATTTGTCTACCAAACTTTGCCTCAAAGATCTGGCATGTACTTCAAAGATCATGTATTGACATAAAGTAACACTTTATCAAAATGGCAATTTTGCTTTTTCCAATTAAGGGTTAATTCTATGTGCAATGTCCAAATGAACAAAATAAACCCTAAACTCAATGGTTATGCATTAAATTAAGTTGTGTAAAACTGGTTTTGAGGCCTGCAAGCTAGCATTGTACAAGCTGATTTGAAAATGCAAGTTGTGATGAACATGCCTTGGCCATGAACAAAAGTGAGTTTTGGCCAACTTTGCAAATTCGATTCTCTCTAACCACAAGGGTGTTTGATAAGTTCTTGGACAATTTGGAAATCTTGGAATGTGTACTACAATCCATCTTTGCAATGCAAATTGAAACTCCAAGTGGAACCATGTGAAAAATGGCCAAGAAGTTGGACAAAAATCCTGCCTAGAATAGGGCAAAATTTCTCTAAGTTAAAAATGTTTTGCACCCTTGTTCCAAAAATCAAAACTTGAGATACAAGCTTCCCTTGAGAAAACTTTGTGAATAAAAGTTGTATATTTTGCAATGGACTACAAATTTCATGTTTAAAGTTTTGTTTGAATCCATTTGCATCTTGGTGAAAAAATGGGACAAAGTTAGGAAAAAATAAGAAAATTTCATAACTAAGAAAATTTCTAAGTTATGAAAATTTTCATTTTAAACCCTAATTTGAAATTTTGGGTTTCTTAATGAACAAGTTTCATAATTTGACATGTCTTGATTAAAAATGAATCTTGGCACTTGATTTTGACCAAAAAGTCAAAGTTTGACTTTTCAGTATACAGTCAAATTTTGATCAGTTGACTGGAAAATTCATCTGTCAATCCTGTGCATTTGAGATCTTTTGAAATTGTTGAATAGGTCAAGACAATGCCATTGATTCCTTGAGTCCATATGTGATCTTGATTTTCCATTGGTTAGGTCAAACAGTCAAAAATTGTCTTTGTGTAGTCAAAACCCTAAAAATGACCATTTTGCCCTTTTGGTGATCTGATCAAATTTCTTGTGAAATTGTGATCCAAACTTGACCAAGTGGTTCATGTGAGTTCATTATGTTTATGTGGGTCAAAAATCATGAGGTTTGACTGTCAATTGGCCACAGTTGACTTTTTCCCCAATACAACTGATTTCTAGGTCAACTGTCCAATTGACTGGGCAAAGATTGGAATCAAGGCTTGAAACTTGGTATGGATAAACTTGTAAGTCCAACATGAAGCATGAAAGTCACTTTGGTCATTTTAGGTCAAAACATCCCTGTGAAAACTCAAACCCTAATTTGGGTCAACAGTGCAAGGAGGGGCCTTGAGCAGAGCAAACCCTAACTTGATCCTGAGTTCTAAGAGTCTTGTGGTGAGAAAATGTTGATGAAATGAGAGGGAAAGTTTTGGGGTACAACAGTTGCCCCTGTTCAATCTTCTTGCACCAGAAGAGTTAGATTTTCAAGTTTGTCTTTCGCGTCTCGAAGGTAAAAGGAGATTGGACACAAGAGTGCCCTTAAATTTGCACTCGTCAAAACATAGGTGCGGGAATGGGCTTAAAGATGCCATTTGGAGATGAGCTTAAAGATTCCATCTAGAAAGTGACAGAATCTTGTCGGGGGATGGGCTTAAGGATGCCATCTGGAATGTATGTTGTAGGTGAAAGTAATGAGTATCAGAAAGGTGTCCATGTTTTGGAACATCTCTGAGCTGGGGGTCTGAATAAGCAATAGATTGACATCCGTGTTTGGAGAATCCGTAAACTGTTTTCAGAAGTCTTGGATCTGAACAAGCAATAGATTAACATCCGTGTCTGGAGAATCCGTAAACTGTTTTCAGAAGTCTGAGCTTATCAATCTTATCCTGAAAAGGGTAAAATATTAGCCGAAACACAAAGTTATGTTGCATGAAATGTATGATGCAATGTATGTTATATCAATGTTTATGATATGAATGTAATGAATGCGCATGTAAGCTGATGAGCTGTCTTGCTGGGGATAGATGAATCCTGGATAGCCAGAGATAATAGAATCTTGACTGCTGACGGGGAAAGCGAATCCTTGACTGCTGGAGGGGATTGAAAATCCTTTGATCGTTGAAAAATGAGAAGTCCTGGGACCGCTGTTGGGGAATCAGGAGCTTGGGTTGTATACCACTTTGAGAATGAGAATCTTCATTCTGTTGGGAAGTATCAGGAACTCAGGTTATCTGCCACTTTAAGAATGAGAATCTTCATTCTGTTAGGGATATCAGGAATTCAGGTTGTATGCCACTTTGAGAATGAGAATCTTCATTCTGTTGGGGATATCAAGAATTCAGGTTGTATGCCACTTTAAGAATGAGAATCTTCATTCTGTTGGGGATATCAGGAGGTTGGGTGTATGCCAATCTACTGAGGTTTCAAGGATGAGAGTCTTCATTCTGTTAAGGGTCAGAAATTGGGAGTATACCAATCTTCTGAGTTTTCAAGGATGAGAGTCTTCATTCTGTTAAGGGTCAGAAATTGGGAGTATACCAATTTTCTGAGGTTTTAAGGATGAGAATCTTCATTCTGTTAAGGATCAGAAATTGGGAGTATACCAATTTTCTGAGGTTTTAAGGATGAGAGTCTTCATTCTTGAGAGAAACAGATTTTTAGGAACTTCAGTTGTCCGTTATTCTGTCGGTGGTTGTAACTTCCAGCAGGTGATGAAGGAAATTTTTGATGATGATCGTAACTTCCAGCAGGTGATGAAGGAAATTTTGAACGACCTTTCAACTTGAAATGTAATTTTGCTTTGGAGAATAAATCCTTGACAAATTTTGGGGAAATAAACCCATAACCGAAGCTGGGGATTGAAAATCCTTTGATTACTGAGGGTGAGAAATCCTTGTTGACTGCTGATTGCTTGGGGAGCAAGATCTTAAATTGTTGAGGGATTTTAGGGCCACTGCCGGGGATTGAAAATCCTTAGTGACTTGTGGGGAATGAGAATTCGGATGATCTCTACTGGGGAGTTCAGAACCTGGGAGACTCATGCTGGAGGAGTGAGACTGAGAATCTTCAATCTGATTGGAAGTATCTCTGTGGGGAGAATGTTCACTAGTCTGGTTCCGCTGG
Organism: Vicia faba; assembly: GCA_948472305.1. Classification (NCBI taxonomy): domain Eukaryota; kingdom Viridiplantae; phylum Streptophyta; class Magnoliopsida; order Fabales; family Fabaceae; genus Vicia; species Vicia faba. The sequence continues at coordinate 1,167,878,674 of OX451738.1, forward strand.
GGACTGATAGTTGGAAGTTTTAGCTCCGCTGGGGATTAATAGTTTTGGCTCCACTGGGGATCTTGAAGCTTAACTCTGAGGGGAAATATATTCTGGAAAGCTCTCTGGCTGGGGAAATCAGCTTTGAGAAAGCTTTTGTTCTGTTGAGGATCCTGAGGTTTAACTCTGTTTGGGGAATTAAGTTCTGGATTTTAACTTTGTTGAGGAAATTGGAGTTTAACTCCGCTGGGGATTTCTTCTGAAAGGGCACCAAGATATCTATATGTACCTTCAACCTATCAGCAATCATCTTTCTTGATTTGTAAGAAAATGATTATGTTCAAATGCATATGCATATTTAACAAAACATTGGACGTTTCTCAAATAAAACATAAGTGTGAAAAAGAAAAATAAGACAAAGTAAATTTCTGTATTTGGAAAAGTATTTGTATTAACTTTTTGTGAGTATCTTTGTACAAATGAGACAGGCATCCTAGTATGAGGATGTTGTCGTAAAAAATTGAAAATTTTATACAAAAGAAAGATGGCTATGTGTAACAATTCCATGGGATTCCATTCTGTTATAGCCTTCACAACTCTGAATATCTTGTCCATTCAATGCTTCATCCTCCGATGATTGGATTGATCAGAAGCTCGGAGCTTGTTGATGAAGAGATTGTTCTTTAAAGTGATCCGACGAGACATAGTCATACGCTTTAATTCCATAACTTTTGCCTGGATCGCCCTTTCGGGTTTTCAATTCACCGGGAAACCCTTTTTTTCCCAAGCCGCCCTTTCGGGTTTTCAACTTGCCGGGTGTACAGATTTTTTTTGTTTTATCCCTAATTTTTGCCTGAACCGCCCTTTCGGGTTTTCGGTTCACCGGGATGCCCATTTTTGCCCAAGCCGCCCTTTCGGATTTTCGACTTGTCGGGTTATTTTATGCGTAGTATTTTTTGACTATGTCTGCGTTCGCATGGTGTGGCAAATCGTCGCCGTCCATGGTGGTCAGAATCATTGCACCACCGGAAAATATGCTCTTGATCACAAACGGTCCTTCGTAAGTAGGAGTCCATTTTCCCCTGGGATCAATTTGCGGCAAGATGATCCGCTTGATTACAAGATCTCCGACTTGATATACTTGATGTCTTACTTTCTTGTTGAAAGCATTGATCATCCGTTTTTGGTACTTCTGACCATGGCAAACAGAAGTGAGTCGCTTCTCGTCGATCAAATTGAGTTGATCAAGTCGGGTCTGAATCCAATCGTCTTCACTCAACCCGGAGTCCTTCATAATCCTTAAATAAGGAATCTGAACTTCCATGGATAGAATAGCTTCCATGCCATATACCAGAGAAAATGGGGTTACCCCTGTTGAAGTACGTGTCGTGGTACGATATCCATGCAGAGCAAACGGTAATATCTCATGCCAGTCCTTGTAGGTAACTGTCATTTTCTGAATGATCTTCTTGATGTTTTTGTTCGCAGCTTCAACAGCACCGTTCATCTTCGGCCGATAGGGAGATGAATTATGATGATAAATCTTGAACTGTTCGCATAGAGCGGTGATCATAGTATTGTTTAGATTTGTACCATTTTCTGTGATGATCCTGTCGGGGACACCATACCGGCATATGAGGTTTTGCTTGATGAAGCGGGCAACCACATTTTTTGTAACAGAGGCAAAGGAAGCTGCTTCGACCCACTTGGTGAAATAGTCAATAGCGACCAAGATGAAGCGATGTCCATTGGATGCCGTGGGCTTGATATCTCCAATCATGTCGATGCCCCACATTGCGAATGGCCAAGGAGATGTCAGAACATTGAGAGGAACAGGAGGAATATGAATCTTGTCGGCGTAGACTTGACATTTGTGGCAAGTACGGGAATGTTGATGGCAATCAGCTTCCATGGTAGACCAGTAATAGCTGGCCCTTAGAATCTTTTTAGCCATCGTATGTCCGCTCAAGTGGGTGCCAAATGTGCCGCTGTGTATCTCAGTCACGATCAACTCTGCTTCAGCTTTGTCTACACATCGGAGTAAAACACAATTATGGCTGCGCTTATAAAGGATGCCATTGCTTAGGAAGAACTTGGCCGCAAATCTCGTTAAGAACTTCTTGTCATTTACGGAAGCTCCTTCGGGATATTCTCTAGTCTGGAGATACCTTTTGATTTCGTGAAACCAGGGTTGTTCCACTACTTCTTCGGTATTAATCTCATGACAATGCGCAGGATCATCCATTCGCTCGAGGGTGATTTGTGGAGCCTCGTTATCGCAGTTGAGTTTAAACATGGAAGACATTGTAGCCAGAGCATCTGCTAACTGATTTTCTTCTTGCGGGAAATGCTCGAAAGTGATCTGCTCGAAATGAGGTAGCAGCGTCAAAACATGTTCTTTGTATGGGATAAGATTAGGATGTTTGGTGTCCCATTCTCCTTTGATTTGACTGATAACCAAAGCCGAGTCCCCAAATACAATCAAAGATTTGATCCCCAAGTCTATAGCAGCCTTGAGACCAAAGATGCAAGCTTTATATTCGGCAATATTATTGGTACAACTGAAACAAAGTCGGGCAGTGAAAGGTGTATGGAAACCTTCCGGGGAAATGAGTACCGCACCGATACTGTTTCCAAGTGCATTTGAAGCACCATCAAAGTACAGGGTCCATCGGGATCCATTTTCAGGTCTGTCATACGGTCAGTTACCTTCAATGTTGTCCAATGTCATGATGTCCTCGTCCAGGAAGTCGAATCTCATGGATTGATAATCTTCGATAGCTTGATGAGCTAGATGATCAGCTAGTACACTCCCTTTTATAGCTTTTTGGGTAGTATATTGGATGTCATACTCAGTCAGGATCATTTGCCATCTAGCGATTCTTCCAGATAAAGCAGGCTTCTCGAAGATATACTTGATCGGGTCCATTTTGGAAATCAACAAAGTGGTATGAGTCAACATATACTGCCTTAGTCGGCGAGCAGCCCATACCAAAGCGCAGCAAGTTTTCTCGAGCAGTGAGTAGCGAGTCTCACAGTCGGTAAACTTTTTGCTAAGGTAATAAATGGCATGCTCTTTTCGACCAGACTCGTCATGTTGGCCCAGTACGCACCCCATTGAGTTTTCCAAAACAGTCAGATACATGATCAGCGTCCTTCCTTCGACGGGTGGCATCAGAATAGGAGGTTCTAGCAAATACTCCTTGATTTTATCAAAATCAGTTTGACAATCATCGTTCCATTCGACTACCTGATCTTTCTTTAATAGTTTGAAAATCGGCTCACAGGTAGACGTCAAATGAGAGATGAACCTGGCGATATAGTTCAAGCGTCCCAAGAATCCCCTAACCTCCTTTTCAGTACGGGGGGCCGGCATTTCTTGTATAGATTTCACTTTTTCTGGATCGACCTCGATGCCTTTGTTGCTGACAATAAATCCTAGAAGTTTACCAGACCTAACTCCAAAAGTGCACTTACTTGGATTCAGCCTGAGTTTGTATTCCTACAACCTGGCAAACAGCTTTTGCAAATGTTCAAGGTGTTCCTCCTCTGTTTGTGATCGAGCTATCATGTCGTCTACATAAACTTCGATCTCATGATGTATCATATCATGAAACAAAGCTACCATGGCGCGCTGATAAGTTGCCCATGCGTTCTTTAGTCCGAACGGCATCACCTTGTAGCAGAAGGTACCCCATTGTGTAACAAAGGTTGTTCTCTCCATGTCCTCGGGGGCCATTTTAATCTGGCTGTAGCCCGAGAATCCGTCCATGAAAGAAAATACTTTGTGCTGAGCCGTGTTGTCAATCAAAATGTCGATATGTGGTAGCGGAAAATCATCTTTAGGGCTAGCCCTGTTCAAATCCCGATAGTCCACACACATTCTGACCTTGCCGTCTTTTTTGGGAACGGGCACAATGTTAGCAACCCATTGTGGATAGGATGTAACAGCCAGAAAGCCAGCGTTGAATTGCTTCATTACTTCAGCTTTAATCTTCTCAGACATGTCGGGCCTCATTCGGTGGAATTTTTGCTTGATCGGTGGACAGTCTTCTCTTGTAGGGAGACGATGAACCACGATGTCTGTGTCTATCCCCGACATGTCTTCATAAGACCATGCAAAGATTTCAACGTATTCATTCAACAGTTGTATTAAGCGTTCCTTGACACTTGGTTCCAGATTGGCACCCACTTTGACTTCTTTCCTGTCTTCCTCTGTTCCTAAGTTGATTGTTTCCAACAACTCTTCATGAGGTAATATGGCCCTCTCTTCTTGTTGTAGAAGTCTGGCTAGCTCTCCCGGTACTTCACAATCTTCGTCATCTTCGTACTCAGCCTGATTGACCAAATCTTCAGAGTTATTGAAGGATACAACAGAATAGTCACCCATGGAATCCGGAGTGGATGGGTACCTGCATTTGTGAGTGTGGGTGTGTGTAAGGGATATCCATCCTTAAACAAACAAAAATGCAAAAGGAAAGAAAATGAACACAGTAGTTTATAAATGAAAAACGTCCAATGATTCATTAAACATGGCATATGATTATGAAGAGAATCAAAACCCTTACAAATGGACCTACATACCCCAGGCAAGGCATGAGGTGAAAAATAGTGTGCAGATTGTTTTAGAGTAATTATTACAGACCAACAGGAAATGTTCGAAAGATAAATTACTGATTGACGAAAGTAATGGGAACTAAGTCTTTCGCCTCCCAGTTGTGTAGTCCCCCTTCAATGGTTTGGAAGATCCAATCTTCAATGTTACCCTCTTCGTCTTCGTCTTCTAAAGCATTGATTCCATGAGGAGAAATCTTGATGGGTGTCTTTTCAATTTTTGAGCGACGCATAGCCTTTTGCCCCGCAACGGTGAACCCTAACCCAAACTTGTCTGTCTTGTGAGGAAAGTCAGGCAATTGTCCCCATGTTGAGCTTTTCCCCTCCTTCATTGCAGCCTTTGCGTATTTCAGAGATGCCATCCTAGCCACCTGCTTGGGTACCTCAGCTACTGCATTTGCTACTGCCACCTCGGGAGAAACTTCCTCAAAGTGTTGAAAGGGTGTTTCGATGAATTCGCCATCCACTTCCACATACCGAAAGGAATTCAGATGACTGATCATGTACTCCTCCTCACCGTGTACAATTATGATTTTACCCTTAACAGGATACTTCAGCATCTGATGTAGAGAGGAAGTGACTGCCCTAGCATTATGAATCCACGGCCTTCCTAGCAAGCAAGAGTATGATGGGCGGATGTCCATCACATAGAATGTGGTTCAGTTCCTACCTTGATGGGAATGTCTACCTCCCCATGCACCATTCTTTTAGACTCGTCAAAGGCTCTGACAATGATATTAGTTGGTTTCAGCTCAAAGCCTTCACAATCCAACCAGTCCAGAGCTTTCTTAGGCAACACATTTAGAGAAGAACCAGTGTCGACCAAGACATGGGCGAGAGTAGTTCCTCGGCATTCAAATGACACATGCAATGCGTCATTGTGCTTTCTTCTCTTCGGAGTCAGGTCATCATCAGAGAAACCCAGGCCATTGTTGGCGGTAAGGCTGGCTACACAATCCTGGAATTGATCGGCTGAGGTTTCCTGGGGAACATGGGTTGTCTTCAAAAACCTTATCAATGCTTTGGCATGAGCCTCCGAACAAAGCAGTAGGGCCAACATGGAGATCTTCGAGGGGGTTTGCCCCAGTTGCTCCACCACATCATAATCACTCATCTTAATTATTTTCAAAATCTCCTCCATTTCTTTTTTAGAGGTTTCGGGGATGACCAATGGCTGAGCCCTCGTCCTGACGAGCTCTTCTTGGATCCCTTTCCCCTTATCAGCAGCAGCAGGAGGGACAACCTCAGGAGTAACAACTTCTTCAATCATTGGCATTCTTGAAGATAGTTTTACCGGTGCAGGGGTAACCTTGGGAGCAGCTGAGGGTCCAAAGATTGCCTTTGGAGGGGCAATCTCTGGAGAGAAAATCCTTCCACTTCGGGTAATTTTGCTCGTACCGGCAATGTTTCCAATGTCGGTAGTTTCTTCGTCAGAGCTCTTTTCAGTTATCTCAATTTTTTTAACACCGTGGTAGTAGATTTCTCCACCATAATTCCACGGTATCGATTTGTCAGATTTGTATGGGACGGGCCCAGGCATGGTTATCTTCAAGGGTACAATCTTCGGAGCGGATGTAATCTTAACAGGCCTTTTGGGGACTGTGATACGGTGGGAGAACTGACTATGGTTTTGTGTTTGTTTTCGCAAATGTTTCGGTTGAGCAAGAGTCGCCACCGACTTTTTATTTTATCCTAAGGAAAGGTTAAAAAGCACAGCAAAAACCTTTTTGAGATGTTTTCTTGGTTTCGGGGAGTAGATTATAGAAAGGGAAGGTATTAGCACCCTTTCTATCCATGGTTATCCATGGGCTCTTAGTTACTTGCTTAGATCACTTGCCTTTGTTTTCAATTGTTTTAAATGGTGCTTGTGTGTGTGGGTTTGAAAATGTTTTGAAAAGAAGCCAATGTGGTGGCAACCTTTGTAATGATCCATGTGGGGATGTATACAAAGATGTATGTCTTTTGAAAAGGTTTTCATTTGTTTTTGAAAGTTGTTTTGAAAGTGTAGTGATGTGTGGTTTAGAAAATAGGCAAGTGTTTTGTTTTTGCAAGTTTGATTCAAGTAACTAAGAGGTTATCTACTCCTAAATTTCTCAAAGTTTATTGCTATGTTTTAACCCTTTTAATAAGTTTGTTCCACCATTGTATTTGGTGGACAATCTCATGTTAGGATGTGAAAGGGACGGGTGCGGGTCATCGTTTAGACCATAATTGCAACGGTGTTAAGTATCTTTGGGCATTTCCTTTAAGGGACTTGATCATTTGTTTTTGTTTGTTTTGAAAAGTGTTATCGAGGGACTATGATCATTCAATTTGTTTGTTTTTCCCAAAGAGACCTAACATGCAATATGGCCCATTTTTGAAAGGCAACAAGTGGAATACCCTAGGGGGTGCAAGTGTGATTTGTGTGTCCATTTTCATGCTTGTTTGTCTTATATTAGGTCCAACTATTTTGTTCATTTTTTATTCGCATATAAACCCTAATTCTAGCATTGTATTTTAGAAAGCGATAAAGTGTGAAATTTAAATTCCTACGCTATTACAACACAATAATATAGGGAGGGGGGTACAATGTTTCAAATGGGGAGGTATTTAGACAGGAAATTGAATCTAAGCTATTACATCAATATTGAATATTTGCAAGGTAATTTAATTGCATAAATAAAATAAAAATAGAACAAATATGCAAGAATGCAAAAAAATGGTTTTTTTTTATATGTATGAAAAAAAAGGATTATTGATGTAAAATAAAAATAAAATAATAAAAAAAATATTATTTTTGGAGTATTTTTGAATTTAGGGCAAAAACCCTAATTCAAAGGTATTATTTATTAATATATGCAATATTTATTATTTATACAAAAATAAAATAAGAAAAGAGATATATTTGTAAAAATGATTTTTTTTAGTGTTTAATATTAATAAAATAAAATATGTATATTTTTAGTATTTTATTCTAAGTATATTAATAAATATATATATTTATGCATTAAGTTCTAAATATGTATTATGTATAAAAAATAATAATATTTAATATAAAAATAAAAAAGGGCATTTTTTATACAAAATATTTTCAGGAAGTAAAAACAAAATAAAAGTGTACAAAAAATATATTTGTATTATCTTAATATTTTAAACAAAAAGTATATATGTATATTTACTTATTTATGTATAAAACAATCAAATAAATACTTAATAAATTCAAAAAATGATGGGAAAAATATTTTTATATTTTTAATATGCTGAGAAAAAATAAATGAATCAGTTAAAAAAAGAAAAAGTCAAAAAATATTAAAAATGAAGCAAATGGGCTCAGGGGGTGCAAAAGTAAATGTATGGTGCAAAAAGGAATAACAAAACAGGCCCAGCCCAGAAAATGGTTGTCTTCAACCTTCAGACCAAACAATTCAAAAGTGCGTGCCTTCCTTCATCAATCCTTAACTCCTGATTCCTGGCTTTTTAACAAAATCTCATAACATAAAAAATGTTCAGCATGAAGAGACGATTCTAACCATATGCATAACTTGATCTAACTCTCTAAGATGAGGGAGAATTTCTCCTCCCCCAAATCCTAACCTAGTTTTTCTGCCATTTTCAAACTCCAAATTCTCACAACTCAAGCAAAAGAAATGAAAAGTAAAAACATGTACATGTTCAGTATCATGAGTAGAACCTTGTTTATTCACAAACTTAAAGCTAATGATGCATAATAAGAGAGATACGAGTTCACCAAGATACCTGTTCAGCTGAAGTTCTATCTTGCAATGTAGGAACTTTCAGTGCAAGGTGATGATTGGAAAAGCTTCCTTGAGGTCCAGGGATGCTATTCCAATGTTTACTTTGTCTTGAAAGCTTCTGAATCGAGCTAGAGAACTTCACCTGCAAGTCAGAAATGTGAAAATGGTGGAAGTGGTTAGAGTGATTACAGGTCGTGCCTTTGCTTTTGGTTAGCTTGCATAGATGGTATCGAAGGTATGTGAACTGATTTGGGCAAGAGAGCTCAAGAGAAATGAGAGATAGCACTCAAACTGCAGGGCCTGCCCTGTTTTTGCAGTTTGAGAGTGATTCTGAGATGGAGGGTGTTTTGAAGGCTAAGGGCTCGTGTATTAGCTTGGTTGTGTTGTGTGGAATGTGTTTGATAACTTTGTTCTTGTGTATGTAGGCTGAGATGGAAGTTGGTATGAGTTATGCAATGTTTCTTCTAACTTAAGCAAGAAATGGCAAGTTGTGTTTCTAGGTCAGTAGAGGACCCCTAATCCTGCTGCAAAGCTTCTCTTGATCAGAGTGATTTGTTCATAATCTTGTGCTAAAGAGATTTGGTTTGTACTTGCTTGATTTACCAATTGACATAAAGCATGACTTTTCAAAAATGGCTATTTTGCTTTATCTAAAAATGGATTAAACTTGTATATAATACTTGAACTCAGAGAATAACACTTTGACACAATGAACAAGCATTAAATTATTGAGTGTAACTTGGTTTAAGGACCTGTAATCAAGGTCATGCTGGTTTTGAGAAGTTTGCATAACTTATGAACATGAAAAATGGCCAATTCAAAAGTGAGTTTTTGCTATATTGTGAAATTCGATTCTCCCTAACCATGAGGTTGTTTGATGAGTTCTTGGACATTTTGGAAAGCTTGGAATGTGTAATACAATCCATCTTTGAAATGCAATTTAAAATTTCAAGTGGAAGTGTATGGAAAATGGCCTTGAAGTGGGGTAGAAAAACTTGTCAAAATAGGTCAAAAATTCACTAAGTTAAGAATGGTTTAGTGCCCTTATTCAAAAATTTGTAACTTGAGATACAAGCTTCAAATGAGAAAACTTTGTGAATCAAAGTTGTAGATTATGCAACAAGCTTCAACTTTCATGTTTTGACTTTTGTTTGAATCCAAATGAATCATGGTGAAAAAGTGGGGCAAATTTGGGAAAAAATTAGGGTTTTCCATAACTTAGAAAAATTCTAAGTTATGAAAAATTCCATTTTAAACCCTAATTTGCATTTCTTGGTCTCTTGGTGAACAAGTTTCATGATTTGGCATGTTTTGATGAAAAATGAATCTTGACTCTTGATTTTGACCAAAAAGTCAAAGTTTGACTTTTCAGTGTACAGTCAAAATTGATCAATTGACTGGGAAATTCAACTGTCAATCTTGTGTACTTGGGATCTTTTGAGCTTGTTGAGAATGTCAAGACAATTCCATGGGTTCCTTGAGTCCATATGTGATCTTGGTTTGCCATTGGCTAGGTCAAACAGTCAAAAATTGCCTTTGTACAGTCAAAACCCTAAAAATGACCATTTTGCCCTTTTGGTGGTCTGATCAAATTTCTTATGGAATTGTGATCCAAACTTGATCAAATGGTCCATATGAGTTCATAATGTTGATATGGGTCAATTTTCATGAGATTTGACTGTCAATTGGCCACAGTTGACTTTTTCCCCAATACAGCTGATTTTTAGGTCAACTGTCCAATTGACTGGGTAAAACTTGGAATCAGGACTTGAAACTTGGTATGGGTAAACTTGGGAGTCTAACATGAAGCATGAAAGTCATCTTAGGCATTTTAGGTCAAAACATCTTTGTGCAAACACAAACCCTAATTTGGGTCCACCAGTGCAAGGAGAAATCTTGAGCAGAGGAAACCCTAATTGGATCTTGATCTTCAAAGGTCTGGTGATGAGAAAATGTTGAGGAAATGGGAGGGCAAATTTTGGGGTACAACAGTTGCCCCTGTTCAATCTTCTTGAACCTGAAGAGTTAGATTGGCAGGTTTGCCTTTCGTGACTTGAGGGTAAAAGGAGATTGGACACTAGAGTGCCCGGAAATTTGCACTCGCATGTTGGAGTCTCAACAGTGTGATGTCGGGAATGGGCTTATAGATGCCATTTGGAAGTGTTGATCGCATAAGAGATTCCTTAGCGAGAACTTGTGTATTTGAGAAAGACAAATGTTTTCCTGGCTCGTTACAGGTGTTTGATCTTCAATCTCTTTACGCAGACATGCCCTGGCTAGATACAGGTGTCGAGTCTACAAACGGTTGCTCACAGATGTGCCCTGGCTAGATATAGGAATCGAATCTTCTAACTCTTCAGACGTGCCCTGGCTAGATACAGGAATCGAGTCTGGAAATGTTGTCAACAGATATGCCCTGGCTGGATACAGGAATCGAATCTTCGAACTCTTCAGACGTGCCCTGGCTAGATACAGGAATCGAGTCTGGAAATGTTGTAGTTGATAGATGTGCCCTGGCTGGATACAGGAATCGAATCTTCGAACTCTTCAGACGTGCCCTGGTTAAATACAGGAATCGAGTCTGGAAACTGATCACTCTCAGATGTGCCCTGGCTAGATACAGGTATCGAATCTGGAATTGTGACAGTTGAAGGTAGTTGTCTTTGGGATTGTCTTTTTCCCTGAAAAGGCAAAACATAAGTTGTATGCAATGTCATGATGTATGATATGCATGATGTTATGATGTTCAACATGATATAGTGTTGTAATGCATTTTATCACGTATGTAAGCAAGATGTATGAAAATGTGAAATGTTTATGAATGTAATTTCGTCTTAGGAAAATAAATCCTTGACGACCGGCCGGTAAGTTGCTCTGTGGAAGAGATACTTTGCCGAAGTTTTGATGGGAGTCCTGATGAGGACTTTGATGATGGATTCCGCTGGAGATAATGACGATAAACTCCGCTGGGGATAACCAAAGACAAACTCCTGTCGGGGACTGAAAGAACCTTACCGAGGGCGATCTTCCATGGCAATTAGCTGAGGATAACCCAGTTATAAGCCCTTGTGAGGAATAACTCTGAATAAAGCTCGGGAGAGACGTCCGTATTCTGCAGGGAACAAGCTTCCAGAATCTACCGGGGATAAGCTTTTAGACCTTCCGAGGAAAGTTGGTGACTTCACTGGGGAAAGTATTGCTGAATCTCGCCTTACTCCGCGGGGAGCTGGGATCGTTTGGTCACATTCTTCAGTCGAATCCACCTTGGTACCTTGGCAGACAAAGCAACTAGACTGCATCAGACAATTTCACATTGCCCCTGTTTCTGATGTCTCCTGTAATTAATCTTTCGTTTCATGTGCAAATATTTATGAATCAGCAATTTAATGTCAAATGCATATATCAAAAAATGAACATTGGACGTTCGTCGCAAGACAAAACAGAAAAAGGAAAAACAATGGCAATTTGTATGGACAAGTGAATTCGCTTTGATTTGAATTTTGCCTGTGAATAGGCGTTTTTTGTACAAGAGGCTGACATCCTAGTAAGAGAATGCCGCCAAATAACATAGAATTTACAAATTTTGAAAAGAAAACAAAACAGCTATGTGAACAATCCTATTGGGTTCCAACTCTGCTATCGCCTTTATGTCTCCAAGCGTCTCATCGCTTTGCTGCCTAGTTGAAGATGAAGCTGATTGGTCGATGCCGAAGTCTGAGCCAGATAGTTGATGTCGAATTCCGGATGCGAAGTGATCCAATGAGACATAGTATTACGCTTTATCCCTAATTTTTGCCTGGACCGCCCTTTCGGGTTTTCAGTCCACCGGGATACCCATTTTTGCCCAAGCCGCCTTTTCAGGTTTTCGACTTGCCGGGTGTACAAATTTTTTTTATTTCATCCCTTATTTTTGCCCGAACCCTTTTGGTTCGCCGGGAAGCCCTAATTTTTGCCTAGGTATGTCAACCTAGCGGGTCTTTTATTTATGCGTAGTATTTTTTCACTATGTCTGCATTGGCGGGGTGAGGAAGGTCGTCACCGTCCATGGTGGTTAGGATCATGGCTCCTCCTGAGAACACATGTTTAACCATAAATGGCCCTTCGTAAGTGGGGGTCCATCTGCCCCGGGGATCACTTTGAGGAAGGATGATGCGTTTGATTACCAGGTCCCCAACTTGATACTCTTGCGGTCTGACTTTCTTGTTAAATGCCCTGATCATCCGTTTTTGATACGTTTGACCATGACAGATAGCGGTGAGTCTTTTTTCGTCAATCAGGTTTAATTGATCAAGTCGAGTCTGGATCCAGTCATCTTCACTCAGATCTGTATCTTTCATTATTCGGAGAGAGGGTATCTGGACTTCAATTGCCAAGACTGCCTCCATGCCATAGACCAAAGAGAAGGGAGTTGCCCCGGTTGACGTCCTTGCTGAGGTACGGTACCCATGAAGAGCGAACGGTAACATCTCGTGCCAATCCTTATAAGTCACTGTCATCTTCTGCACAATTTTCTTGATATTTTTGTTAGCTGCTTCTACAGCCCCATTCATCTTCGGCCGGTAGGGAGAAGAATTGTGGTGTTGTATCTTGAATTGTTCACAGAGTTCAGTGATCATTTTGTTGTTGAGATTGGTACCATTGTCCGTAATGATTCTTTCCGGGACGCCGTACCGACAGATCAGATTATGCCGGATGAAACGCGCCACGACGCTCTTGGTTACTGTGGCGTAGGAAGCTGCCTCAACCCACTTCGTGAAATAATCGATCGCCACCAAGATGAAGCGATGCCCATTGGATGTCGTCGGTCGGATCTCACCGATCATATCAATCCCCCACATTGCAAAAGGCCAAGGTGTCGTCAGGATGTTCAGAGGAACCGGAGGAATATGCACCTTGTCAGCATAGATTTGGCATTTATGACAAGTTCGAGAGTGTTGGTAACAATCAACTTCCATTGTGGACCAGAAATATCCTGCCCGAAGGATTTTCTTAGCCATGGTGTGTCCACTGGAATGTGTTCCGAATGTACCTTCATGCAGTTCTATCATGATTTTCTCTGCTTCAACCTTATCCACACAACGTAGTAGAGTTGAATCATGATTCCGTTTGTAGAGAATGTCGTTGCTGAGGAAGAATTTTGCCGCAAACCTCCTCATGAATTTCTTGTCATTGACAGATGCACCTTCAGGGTATTCCTGAGCTTCCAAATACCTCTTCACCTCATGATACCAGGGTTTTTCAGTCACCTTTTCAGCCTCAAGTTCGCAGCAGTATGCCGGTTCATCCAACTTCCAGATAATGATCCGGGGAGCCTCATTGTCCCACTTAACTTTGAACATTGAAGACATCGTAGCTAATGCGTCCGCTAGCTGATTCTCCTCTCTTGGGAAGTGCTTAAAAGTTATTTCTTCATAGTGGGGAAGCAAGGTTGTCACATACTCCTTGTAAGGAATAAGATTTGGGTGTTTCGTATCCCACTCGCCTTTGATCTGATTGATCACGAGAGCGGAATCTCCGAAGACACTCAGAAATTTGATCCTTAAGTCGATTGCAGCTTGTAAACCCATGATACATGCTTCATATTCTGCCATGTTGTTGGTGCAGTTGAAACACAATCGGGCGGTGAGTGGAGTATGCGTTCCTTTGGGAGATATGATTACAGCGCCGACGCTGTTACCCAAAGCATTGGAGGCTCCGTCAAAATGCATAGACCATCGGGACCCTTCCTCAGGTCCTTCATCCGGTCCAGGTACCTCACAGTCAGTTACCACCATGATGTCTTCGTCTGGAAAATCAAAGTTCAATGATTGGTAATCGTCCACAGGTTGGTGTGCCAAATGATCCGCCAGTACACTTCCCTTAATAGCTTTCTGAGTTGTATACTGGATGTCATATTCTGTTAAGATCATTTGCCATCTCTCTATCCTTCTAGACAGAGCAGGCTTTTCAAATATATACTTGATAGGATCCATCTTTGAAATTAATAGAGTAGTGTGAGTCAGCATATACTGTCTCAGCCGGCGAGCAGCCCATACTAGAGCGCAGCAAGTTTTCTCAAGCAGTGAGTAACGAGACTCACAGTCGGTAAACTTTTTGCTCAAGTAATAAATAGCGTGCTCTTTTCGTCCAGACTCGTCATGCTGCCCCAGCACACACCCCATTGAGTTATCAAGTACTGTTAAGTATAATATTAGAGGTCTTCCTTCCACTGGTGGCATAAGAATGGGTGGCTCTTGGAGATATTCCTTTATCCTTTCAAAGGCAGCCTGGCATTCGTCGTTCCAGCGTACTACTTGATCTTTCTTCAGTAATTTGAAGATTGGCTCACAAGTAGCAATCAGATGTGAGATGAATCGGGCAATGTAATTCAGTCGTCCCAGGAAGCCTCTGACTTCTTTCTCTGTCTTTGGAGTCGGCATCTCTTGTATGGCTTTTACCTTGGCAGGGTCCACTTGAATACCCTTATCACTTACAATGAAGCCTAGCAATTTTCCGGACCTTACCCCAAAGGTGCATTTATTGGGATTCAACCTCAGCTTGTATAACTTGAGTCGGTCAAACAACTTCCTCAGATGGTCAAGGTGCTCCTCCTCAGTTTGAGACCTTGCAATCATGTCATCAATGTATACCTCAATCTCATGATGGATCATGTCATGAAATAAAGCAACCATGGCGCGTTGGTAGGTTGCCCCAGCATTTTTCAACCCGAATGGCATAACCTTATAGCAGAAAGTCCCCCACTGAGTCACAAAGGTAGTCTTTTCCATATCTTCCGGAGCCATCTTGATCTGATTATACCCTGAAAAACCATCCATGAAGGAGAACACCTTGTGTTGAGCAGTATTGTCGACAAGAACGTCGATGTGAGGTAAGGGGAAGTCATCCTTGGGGCTTGCCCTGTTCAAATCCCTATAGTCGACACACATCCTGACTTTACCGTCCTTCTTCGGTATTGGCACCACATTAGCAACCCATTGAGGGTAAGAAGTTACCGTAAGAAACCCGGCATCGAATTGCTTCATAACCTCAGCCTTGATCTTTTCAGACATCTCTGGGCGCATACGGCGGACCTTTTGCTTTACCGGAGGGCAGTCTTCCTTGGTTGGCAGGTGATGAACTACAATGTCGGCATCCAAACCAGGCATATCTTCATAGGACCAAGCAAATATCTCCATGTAATCCTGTAGCATCTGGATCAATCGTTGCTTCACGCTGAGCTTTAGATTGGCACCAATCTTGACCTCTTTCCTATCTGTCTCAGTACCCAGGTTAATTGTTTCCACCGGCTCTTCATGTGGTTGAATAGCCCTCTCTTCCTGGAGTAGCAGTCTTGCGAGTTCACCAGGCACTTCGCAATCATCTTCACCTTCGTCCTCGGCCAAGTTGATCGGATTCTCGAAGTCATAACTAGCGGTAGCAGAGCTGTTGCCAGTGAGATCCAGAGTGGATTGAAACCTGTATAAGTGAGTGTGTGTAAATATATCTGTTTTGCAATATATATAACACAGAAAGAAAAAGGAGCATAAGATTTGAAATGCAACAAACGTCCAATGTTTTGATTGATGATATATGGAAATGTCATACAAAAAGCCCTCACAAATGGAGCTACGATGCCCCGGGTAGGACACCGAGCCAATAAAAGTTTTAACACATTGTTTGTTACAAATTGGAAATCAAAAGAAATTAATTACTGCGTGACAAATGTGATAGGTGTAAAATCCTTTGCCGTCCAGTTTCTTGGTCCGTTGCTGGTAGTCGGGTAGATCCAACTGTCAAACTCTGCTTCCTCCACATCCTCCTCAACAGCATTCACCCTTGGGTTGGAGATAAACACCGGAGCCTTTCTGATCTTTTCCTTGCGCACAGCCCTCTGAGCCTCTGCAGTAAAGCCCAGCCCAAACTTATCATTCTTTTGAGTGAAGTCAGGAAGCTGACCCCAGTTTGCACAATTGCCATTCTCGATTACAGCCCGGGCATCCTTCAAGGAAGCCATCTTCAACGGAAAGTCCTTTCCAACCACCGCTTCAGCTGATGCCAACACTGGAGGTACTTCCTCAAAATGCTGAAAGGGGGTTTCAATAAACTTCCCGTCCATCTCGATATACCGGAATGAATTCAAGTGACTCACCATGTATTCCTCCTCACCTTGCATAGTAACAATCTTCCCTTTGACAGGGTATTTGAGCTTTTGGTGTAAAGTGGAAGTTACGGCCCCAGCTTTGTGAATCCATGGTCGACCCAATAAGCAGGAGTAAGATGGACAAATATCCATTACATAGAACGTTGAGCCGAAAACTTGGGAACCCACACGAATAGGGATGTCTACCTCACCGTGCACCATCCTCTTAGAATCGTCGAAGGCTTTAACAATGATGTTACTAGGTCTCAGCTCCAAACCCTCACAATCCAGACGATCCAATGCTTTCTTGGGCAAAACATTCAGGGAAGAACCGGTATCCACTAACACGTGTGCGAGAGTAGTGCCCCTGCATTCTATGGAAACATGCAGGGCATCATTGTGATTTTTCCCTTTGGTGGTAAGGTCTGCATCTGAGAAACCCAAGCCGTTGTCAGCTGTCAAATTAGCCACACAGTCGGTGAATTGATCCGCGGAGGTCTCTTGCGGCACATGGGTCGTCTTCAGAAATGAAATCAGGGCTTTTGCATGGGCCTCTGAGCATAGCAGCAATGATAGCATAGAGATTTTGGAGGGAGTATGCCCCAATTGTTCAACAACATTAAAGTCACTCTTTTTGATAATTTTAAGAATTTCCTCCATTTCTTGTTGGGAGGCTTCCACAGCAGTCTTCTTTTTTGGTGCCTCCGTCCTGGCAGGTGAATCGGTAGCAACTTCTTTGCCCCGAGTATCAGAAGACTCGGTGGCAGTAGTAGACACAGGAACTTGAACTGGAACATGCACACTTGCGGGTGTGATGGTGAGAGGTTTTCGGATAACTGGCGGTGCAATGTCAGGCGAGAAGAGCCTACCACTGCGGGTAATCTTGGCGGGACCAGTGATGTTACTGATACTGGTATTGGTGTTGAACTCCTGCTTCACCCCAAGCACATACACGTCGGCTCCATAATGCCATGGGACCGCTTTATCAGACTCATACGGGAGAGGCCCCGGGACAGTAATAGTGATGGGTGCAACAGACATAACTTGGACTGGTTTCTTTACGGGAGCTTTGGCAGGATTGTAGATTGTGACAACAGATATTTCTTCAACGGAAACAGACGGAACAGCAGTTGTCTTGAATAGAATTTCCTTGCTATCCATCAGGCTTTGGATGCCTGATTTCAGCAGTGGACAACCGGTAGGGATAAGAGCACACAGGAGGCAACCCTTACTACAACCCGGAAATAAACCGGCTAGTAGTAAGTTCCTCTTAACAGTCAAAAGCGGGGTAACAACTTCATTCACCGAAACAGCATACAATTCTTCCTCAATGGCATTTACCCTATGCTGGGGCATAGGAGCAGTTACAACATTTGGTCTTTCAGGCGCTTCAAACTGAATTTCCTTCGTGTTGATAAGATCTTGCACTTTGTTTCTCAAGGCCCAGCAATCATCAGTAGTGTGCCCGGGACTATCAGAATGATAAGCACACCGGGCATTTGGGTTATACTTAGGAGACGCAGTGTTGATGACCTTAGGAGCTTCTTTGGTGGTCACCAAATTGGTGGATAGCAGTTGAGGTAAAATTTGAGATAAGGTCATACTCAGCCGAGTATACTGCCTCTTGGGTCTTTCGCCTCTTTGTTGATTGTACTGCTGAGGAGCAGCAACAGGTTTTGAAATGACCAGAGCATTGACGGCTTGGCGACTTTCTGGCTTGACTTGTCTTCTAGGACCATAGATGGCACTTGCTTCTTTCTTAAAAGGCCTCTTCTCAGCACTCGCAGCAACACCCTTCTGAATCTTTCCTGACTTGATTCCAGCTTCTATTCTTTCGCCTGTTAAGATCAAATCGGTAAACCCCGCGGAAGAGTTACCAATTAGATGATTGAAAAATGGCCCAGATAGGGTCCCTAGAAACATATCAACCAGCTCACGATCGGTTAAAGGAGGCTGCACCCTGCCAGCCAAATCCCTCCATTTTTGTGCGTATTCTTTGAATCCTTCGCTTGTTCCTAACGACATACCCTGAAGTTGGGTACGAGTAGGGGCAAGGTCAGAATTGTATTGGTATTGTTTGTAGAAAGCGGTGGCCAAATCTTCCCAATTCCGGACACTGGTTCCTTCTAACTGATAAAACCACTCCAACTGAGCTCCAGAAAGGCTGTCTTGAAAGAAATGAATCCAGAGGTTTTTATCTGCCGTATAGGGTTGGATCTTTCTCACGTAGGACCTAAGATGCATTTTGGGACAGGACAGCCCATCATACCTCACAAACACTGGCACTTTGAATTTTGGGGGAATCACAATCCCGGCAACCAAACCCAAGTCTTCAAAATCCAAACCCGGTACCCTTTGTAGTTCCATGGCGGCCAATCTATCTTCTAACCCTTTGTATTTATCATCAGCTGGAGGGTATTGCTGGTCAGAATAATCTTCATCCTCTTCAACCTCTTCTTCCTCCGCATCAGACTCGGAAGGCAACGCAACTCCATCTCTCTTACTAGTCCCTTCATCAGAAGTAGGAGGAAATTCAAGCACTCTTCGAGCTTCTCCGTCAAATCTTCTCCCCAAAGTAGCCACCCCGAGTCTCTTTTTCTTCTTCTTCACTGGGTCTTTGTTCCCCAATTGAGTCTTGATATCCTCCTGACCCTTAGCCAAGGTCATCAGGAGTTGCTGGAACTGTGCATTCTGAACTTGTAGGTCCTTGACTGTTTGCTCGAGATCCATTCTACTGAAATAAACAGCAGACAGATAAGGAAACCTGGAATGAGACCTGCTTATGCACATGATGAATGGTATGCTTATGTATGCAATGCATTCAAGGATTTAGGACATTCAAAATTGTTTTAGACAAATAAGAACGCACGTCATATTAATAAGAAGAAATTTGTCAGTACATAAATTCCCCATGGGCCAAATATTACAACATAAACTTCTTAAGGCAGAAAGACATTGCGCATCCTCTTTGGTGCGATGTAGGTATTGAGGGCCTCTTGCTCGTGGAGTCGGCGGGTAAGCTCTAGAACCTTCTTTTCACTGGCGTAGTAGCTAGCTTCAAAAGTATTCCGTTCCTCCTTGAGCTGAATCCAACTTTTCTGCATTTCCTCCCACGATGTAGGCATGTCTGGATGTAGGATGGTGTAGGGAACCTCTCCTTCATTGACGGGCTCTTTAATCACTGGGAGTATATGGGGATAAGGCATCATCAGACTTTGGGCTCGGGCTCGTACCCACTTGAGATAGGGCTTAAGAGGGATAGAGTTCTTGTGTCCCAGAGTCTTGCTATCAACCTTGTTGAGTTTTCCCCAAGCTCTGATGAATCTTTGGCGAAGTCCTTGCGCATCGTTGTCGAAGTCAAAAACTAGGCTAGGAATCAACATATCATGAGGGCCATCCCTCCGTGCATATCCAAATTGCCTCAAAGCTAGGCAAGGGTTGTAGGCAATACCCCCTCTAATTCCCAGTAAAGGAACATTAGGAAATTCTCCGCAACGATCGACAATGATGACATTTTCTCTGGACCGAGAACACCAATGCACATCAGAATGAGTAAGAGTCATCAATCGTTGGGACCACCTTGTACCTTGGTCATTCTTCAAGACAGACTGTGGAAGGTGCGAAATAAACCACCTTGCAAGGATAGGAGTACAGCACATGAGAACACCCCTCTTTCTCATTGTTCGTGTGTAAAATGAGTGAAGAATGTCCCCAAGCAATGTCGGTATTGGATTTCTGGACAAGAAGATTTTGACAGCGTTGACATCTACCAATTGGTCAGGATTTGGGAACAAGAACAACCCATAGACAAGGAGTGCCACAATATCTTCAAAGGCTTGTAGGTCCAATGAGTTCCAACATTCCTGTGCCTTCTCAAACAAGAATTTTGCTAAGAATCCCTTGATGCCGCTTCTGGTTTCCCAATGACCCTTGATGTCGGATGGTTGTAGATGTAATGCTCGAGCAACATCTTCCGGCTTTGGTTCCTTTTCCGTACCGTTGAAGGGTAGTTGATTAAGGATAGGAATTCTCAGGAGTTGAGAAAACTCCTCCAAAGTGGGTACCAATTGATAATAAGGGAAAGTGAAACAATGGTGAAGAGGGTCAAAGAACTGGAATAGCACTTTCATCATGTCTTCTTCAATGTTGGTGTTGACTAGGCTGAGCAGTCTACCATGTCTTTCACTGAAGGATGAATTTTCCGGAATTCTTGAGGTGATCTCCTTGAGCTGAGGAGAGATTCTCACCAGGTTGACTTGAATGGTATTTCTGCGAGGAATTTCCATGTCCTACAAAACAAGAACAAAGATGAAGATCCAAAACCCTTGAAATGGTTAGTGAATGCATATGATGTTTTATGATGTTTATGATGTATGCACAAAACATATGTACAAGCAAAACACACCAAACCCTAGTTTCAGGCTTGCATGGGGTTTCATAGGTAAGTACCCTCTTGAGTGTAGTTGGCTTAAAAACCTGTCCTATAAATAGTAACCGGGTTCTAAGGAGCTCAATATCACTGGATTGTTTTCATTGTTCATTGTTTTGGTTTAGCCACTTAACTAGCGACCAAAATATTCCAAGAAAACAACCCTCAATGAGTGTAGTATCGAGTATCTACCAACTTCGGACTGCACCAAAGCCGATCATCTCACTACCCCTAATAAAAGGCCAACATGGTCAAGTAAGGTTCTAGGTCATTAGTGCTTAGTGACATCACTCAGCGGCCCCGTGCTCTCCTTGATTGAACTCAAGGGTTACCGGTACTCACAAATATGTCGCACTAATATAGCTATTGCTTCGACCGTGTCAGTATACCCTGCACAGTTTCCACAACGTATTGCTATCTATGAATGTTTCCCAAAATCCGGGTGTAGGATTGCAAACCCAAACAAATAGAACCAAAGTATAAATCAAACAATTCAAACAATTAGTCATGCAAAAGGGTGATCTAAGCCCTAAGGTTACTCCACTTTTTTAAAATATTCCCCAGCAGAGTCGCCAGTTCTGTGATACGGTGGGAGAACTGACTATGGTTTTGCGTTCGTTTTCGCAAATGTTTCGGTTGAGCAAGAGTCGCCACCGACTTTTTATTTTATCCTAAGGAAAGGTTAAAAAGCACAGCAAAAACCTTTTTGAGATGTTTTCTTGGGTTCGGGGAGTAGATTATAGAAAGGGAAGGTATTAGCACCCTTTCTATCCATGGTTATCCATGGGCTCTTAGTTACTTGCTTAGATCACTTGCCTTTGTTTTCAATTGTTTTAAATGGTGCTTGTGTGTGTGGGTTTGAAAATGTTTTGAAAAGAAGCCAATGTGGTGGCAACCTTTGTAATGATCCATGTGGGGATGTATACAAAGATGTATGTCTTTTGAAAAGGTTTTCATTTGTTTTTGAAAGTTGTTTTGAAAGTGTAGTGATGTGTGGTTTAGAAAATAGGCAAGTATTTTGTTTTTGCAAGTTTGATTCAAGTAACTAAGAGGTTATCTACTCCTAAATTTCTCAAAGTTTATTGCTATGTTTTAACCCTTTTAATAAGTTTGTTCCACCATTGTATTTGGTGGACAATCTCATGTTAGGATGTGAAAGGGACGGGTGCGAGTCATCGTTTAGACCATAATTGCAACGGTGTTAAGTATCTTTGGGCATTTCCTTTAAGGGACTTGATCATTTGTTTTTGTTTGTTTTGAAAAGTGTTATCGAGGGACTATGATCATTCAATTTGTTTGTTTTGCCCAAAGAGACCTAACATGCAATATGGCCCATTTTTGAAAGGCAACAAGTGGAATACCCTAGGGGGTGCAAGTGTGATTTGTGTGTCCATTTTCATGCTTGTTTGTCTTATATTAGGTCCAACTATTTTGTTCATTTTTTATTCGCATATAAACCCTAATTCTAGCATTGTATTTTAGAAAGCGATAAAGTGCGAAATTTAAATTCCTACGCTATTACAACACAATAATATAGGGAGGGGGGTACAATGTTTCAAATGGGGAGGTATTTAGACAGGAAATTGAATCTAAGCTATTACATCAATATTGAATATTTGCAAGGTAATTTAATTGCATAAATAAAATAAAAATAGAACAAATATGCAAGAATGCAAAAAAATGGTTTTTTTTTTATATGTATGAAAAAAAAGGATTATTGATGTAAAATAAAAAGAAAATAATAAAAAAAAATATTATTTTTGGAGTATTTTTGAATTTAGGGCAAAAACCCTAATTCAAAGGTATTATTTATTAATATATGCAATATTTATTATTTATACAAAAATAAAATAAGAAAAGAGATATATTTGTAAAAATGATTTTTTTTAGTGTTTAATATTAATAAAATAAAATATGTATATTTTTAGTATTTTATTCTAAGTATATTAATAAATATATATATTTATGCATTAAGTTCTAAATATGTATTATGTATAAAAAATAATAATATTTAATATAAAAATAAAAAAGGGAATTTTTTATACAAAATATTTTCAGGAAGTAAAAACAAAATAAAAGTGTACAAAAAATATATTTGTATTATCTTAATATTTTAAACAAAAAGTATATATGTATATTTACTTATTTATGTATAAAACAATCAAATAAATACTTAATAAATTCAAAAAATGATGGGAAAAATATTTTTATATTTTTAATATGCTGAGAAAAAATAAATGAATCAGTTAAAAAAAGAAAAAGTCAAAAAATATTAAAAATGAAGCAAATGGGCTCAGGGGGTGCAAAAGTAAATGTATGGTGCAAAAAGGAATAACAAAACAGGCCCAGCCCAGAAAATGGTTGTCTTCAACCTTCAGACCAAACAATTCAAAAATGTGCGCCTTCCTTCATCAATCCTTAACTCCTGATTCCTGGCTTTTTAACAAAAACTCATAACATAAAAAATGTTCAGCATGAAGAGACGATTCTAACCATATGCATAACTTGATCTAACTCTCTAAGATGAGGGAGAATTTCTCCTCTCCCAAATCCTAACCTAGTTTTTCTGCCATTTTCAAACTCCAAATTCTCACAACTCAAGCAAAAGAAATGAAAAGTAAAAACATGTACATGTTCAGTGGCATGAGTAGAACCTTGTTTATTCACAAACTTAAAGCTAATGATGCATAATAAGAGAGATACGAGTTCACCAAGATACCTGTTCAGCTGAAGTTCTATCTTGCAATGTAGGAACTTTCAGTGCAAGGTGATGATTGGAAAAGCTTCCTTGAGGTCCAGGGATGCTATTCCAATGTTTACTTTGTCTTGAAAGCTTCTGAATCGAGCTAGAGAACTTCACCTGCAAGTCAGAAATGTGAAAATGGTGGAAGTGGTTAGAGTGATTACAGGTCGTGCCTTTGCTTTTGGTTAGCTTGCATAGATGGTATGGAAGGTATGTGAACTGATTTGGGCAAGAGAGCTCAAGAGAAATGAGAGATAGCACTCAAACTGCAGGGCCTGCCCTATTTTTGCAGTTTGAGAGTGATTCTGAGATGGAGGGTGTTTTGAAGGCTAAGGGCTCGTGTATTAGCTTGGTTGTGTTGTGTGGAATGTGTTTGATAACTTTGTTCTTGTGTATGTAGGCTGAGATGGAAGTTGGTATGAGTTATGCAATGTTTCTTCTAACTTAAGCAAGAAATGGCAAGTTGTGTTTCTAGGTCAGTAGAGGACCCCTAATCATTCTGCAAAGCTTCTCTTGATCAGAGTGATTTGTTCATAATCTTGTGCTAAAGAGATTTGGTTTGTACTTGCTTGATTTACCAATTGACATAAAGCATGACTTTTCAAAAATGGCTATTTTGCTTTATCTAAAAATGGATTAAACTTGTATATAATACTTGAACTCATAGAATAACACTTTGACACAATGAACAAGCATTAAATTATTGAGTGTAACTTGGTTTAAGGACCTGTAATCAAGGGCATGCTGGTTTTGAGAAGTTTGCATAACTTATGAACATGAAAAATGGCCAATTCAAAAGTGAGTTTTTGCTATATTGTGAAATTCGATTCTCCCTAACCATGAGGTTGTTTGATGAGTTCTTGGACATTTTGGAAAGCTTGGAATGTGTAATACAATCCATCTTTGAAATGCAATTTGAAATTTCAAGTGGAAGTGTATGGAAAATGGCCTTGAAGTGGGGTAGAAAAACTTGTCAAAATAGGTCAAAAATTCACTAAGTTAAGAATGGTTTAGTGCCCTTTTTCAAAAATTTGTAACTTGAGATACAAGCTTCAAATGAGAAAACTTTGTGAATCAAAGTTGTAGATTATGCAACAAGCTACAACTTTCATGTTTTGAATTTTGTTTGAATCCAAATGAATCATGGTGAAAAAGTGGGGCAAAGTTGGGAAAAATTAGGGTTTTCCATAACTTAGAAAAATTCTAAGTTATGAAAAATTCCATTTTAAACCCTAATTTGCATTTCTTGGTTTCTTGGTGAACAAGTTTCATGATTTGGCATGTTTTGATGAAAAATGAATCTTGACTCTTGATTTTGACCAAAAAGTCAAAGTTTGACTTTTCAGTGTACAGTCAAAATTGATCAATTGACTGGGAAATTCAACTGTCAATCTTGTGTACTTGGGATCTTTTGAGCTTGTTGAGAATGTCAAGACAATTCCATGGGGTCCTTGAGTCCATATGTGAGCTTGGTTTGCCATTGGCTAGGTCAAACAGTCAAAAATTGCCTTTGTACAGTCAAAACCCTAAAAATGACCATTTTGCCCTTTTGGTGGTCTGATCAAATTTCTTATGGAATTGTGATCCAAACTTGATCAAATGTTCCATATGAGTTCATAATGTTGATATGGGTCAATTTTCATGAGATTTGACTGTCAATTGGCCACAGTTGACTTTTTCCCCAATACAGCTGATTTTTAGGTCAACTGTCCAATTGACTGGGTAAAACTTGGAATCAGGACTTGAAACTTGGTATGGGTAAACTTGGGAGTCCAACATGAAGCATGAAAGTCATCTTAGGCATTTTAGGTCAAAACATCTTTGTGTAAACACAAACCCTAATTTGGGTCCACCAGTGCAAGGAGAAATCTTGAGCAGAGGAAACCCTAATTGGATCTTGATCTTCAAAGGTCTGGTGATGAGAAAATGTTGAGGAAATGGGAGGGCAAGTTTTGGGGTACAACAGGGACCTTGGAAAGATTGGCGGAAATGGTTATTATTGAAACTTCATTGATAGGAGTTGGAGTAACAGGAGTCTTTTCGAAAAGAATTTGTTGGTTGTCCATTAGGCGTTGGATGCCTATCTTCAGCAATGGATAGTCGATTGGTAGGGAGGAACAAAGGTAGCAATCTTCTTTACAACCTGGTAAAATCCTAGCCTTCAATAGATTCAACTTGAATGTCAGTAGTGGAGTCATCAGATCATCAACAGTAGAAACAAATAGATCTTCTTCAATAGCATGGACATTGCGACCATGCTTTGGCATCGGAGCGGAGATTACATTCGGCTTCTCAGGGGCGTTGAACTCAACCTCTTTAGCATCTATCAAGTCTTGAATTTTATTCTTTAACGCCCAGCAATTGTTGGTGTCATGCCCGGCGCTGTCAGAATGATAGGCACACTTAGCATTGGCATGATAGTATGGAGATATGGTGTTAGGGTTTTTCGGCGCCTCCTTTAAACCACTCAGATTCAACTTCAACAAATGGGGAAGAACTTGTGTAGGCGTCATGTTGATGCGGGTGAACTGTCATTGTGGCCGTTCTACCCGTTGCTGATTAGGTCTAAACTGATTGTTACGAGGCTGATCATTTGATGAATTTTGGATCATCATGGCCCCTACAGTCGGTCGGCACTCAGTTCTTCCCGATCCTTTCTGAGAGTATATAACAGATGCTTCCTTCTTGGCCGGGAATGGTTTCTTAACAGTTGTGGAGGCAGAGACATCCCTTTGAATCTTCCCAATCTTAATACCTGCTTCCACCCTTTCGCCAGTCAGAATCAATTCAGTAAACCCTGCAGAAGAGATCCTGATCAAATGGTTGAAGAAAGGGCCAGATAGGGTCCCCAAGAACATATCAACTAGATCCCTATCTGAAAGCGGTGGTTGTACCCTTCCGGCCAAGTCGCGCCATTTCTGGGCGTATTCTTTGAATCCCTCATTTGAGGCCATCCCCATACTTTGTAGCTGAATACGGGTTGGCGCCAAGTCAGTGTTGTATTGATACTGGTGATAGAAGGCAGCTGCCAAGTCTTCCCAGTTATGCACTTCTAACCTCTCAAGCTGGTAAAACCAATCTAGCTGTGTACCAGACAGGCTGTCCTGGAAGAAGTGTACCCAAAGATTTCTATCAGATGAATGAGGTTGAATTTTTCTGACATACGACCTCAGGTGCATCTTCGGGCAAGACAGACCGTCGTATTTTGAAAAATTCGGCACCTTAAACTTTGGAGGGATCACAATCCCAGCAATCAATCCAAATTCTTCAAAATCTAACCCGGGAACCCTTTGCAGCTCCATAGCTACCAGTCTATCTTCCAGATTTTTATATTTGTCGTTCGCTGGCGGGTATTACTGCTTTGAGTAGTCTTCATCTTCCTCAACCTCTTCCTCTTCAGCCTCGGATTCAGAAGGTAATGCAGCTCCATTTCCTTTGTCGGTCCCCTCGTCAGATGTGGAGGGGAATTCAAGAACTCTCCTAGCTTCATTCTCAAATCTTCTTCCCAGTGTAGCTACCCCAACTCTTTTCTTTTTCTTTTTTCCTTTTTCTTGCTCTTTATTCCCTAACAGTGCTTTAAGATCCTCCTGACCCTTTGCCAAGGTCATAAGGAGCTGTTGAAACTGCGAGTTTTGTGCCTGCAGATCTTTGACCGTCTGCTCGATATCCATCTTACTGAAATAAACAACAGAAAGATAAGGAAACCTGGTGTGAAGACCTGTTTATGCATATGATGAATGATATGTTTATTCATGCAATGCATTCAAGGATTTAGAAATTCAAAGTTGTTGCAGACAAAAAGAACACACATCATATTAATAAGAAGAAAATTTGTCAGTACATAAATGCCCCATGGGCCAAATATTACAAAAACTTCTTAAGGTAAAAATACGTTGCGCATCCTCTTTGGTGTGATGTAAGTGTTGAGAGTCTCCTCCTCGTGAAGTCGGCGGGTAAGCTCCAAAACCTTCTTCTCACTGGCGTAGAAGCTGGCTTCAAAAGTATCCCTTTCTTCCTTGAGTTGGATCCAACTCTTCTGCATTTCCTTCCATGATGTTGGCATGTCAGGATGTAGGATGGTGTATGGAACCTCTCCTTCCTTAATAGGTTCTTTGATCAAAGGGAGAATGTGAGGGTAAGGCATCATAAGACTCTGGGCGCGGGTTCGTACCCACCTGAGGTAAGGCTCAAGAGGGATGGAGTTTTTGTGCCCCAGTGTCTTGCTATCTACCTTGTTAGGCATCCTCCAAGATCTGATGAATCTTTGGTGAAGTCCTTGCGCATCGTTGTCAAAGTCAAAAACTAGGTCATGAATCAGCATGTCATGAGGGCCATCCCTCCGAGCGTATCCAAATTGTCTTAAAGCTAGACAGGGGTTGTAGGTAATGCCTCCCCTAATGCCAAGTAATGGAACATTAGGGAACTCACCACAACGATCGATGATGATGACATTTTCTCTGGACCGAGAACACCAATGTACATCAGAATGTGTGAGGGTCATCAATCGTTGCGACCACCTTGAACCTTGCTCATTCTTCAAAACAGATTGTGGAAGGTGAGAAATAAACCACCTTGCAAGGAGAGGAGTACAACACATGAGAACACCTCTCTTCCTCATTGTTCGTGTGTAAACTGAGTGGAGGATATCCCCAAGCAATGTAGGTATGGGATTCCTGGATATGAAGATCTTGACAGCATTCACATCTATAAGTTGGTCAGGATTTGGGAACAAGACCAACCCATAAATTAGGAGTGCCACAATCTCTTCAAAGGCTTGCAGATCCAAAGAATTCCAACACTCTTGTGCCTTCTCAAACAAGAATTTTGCCAAGAAGCCTTTGACACCACTTCTAGTTTCCCAATGCCCCTTGATGTCAGATGATTGCAAGTGTAGTGCTTGAGCAACATCTTCAGGTTTTGGTTCTTTTTCCGTACCGTTGTAGGGTAGTTGATTAAGAATAGGAATTCTCGGGAGTTGATAAAATTCCTCCAAAGTAGGCACCAATTGGTAGTCGGGGAATGTGAAACAGTGGTGAAGGGGGTCAAAGAATTGGAACAACACTTTCACCATGTCTTCTTCAATGCTGGTGTTGACTAGGTTGAGAAGTCTACCATGTCTTTCACTGAAGAGAGAGCTTTCTGGAATTCTGGATGTAAGCTCCTTGAGTTGAGGAGGGATTCTCACAAAGTTGACTTGGATAGTTTTCCTGCGAAGAATTTCCATGACCTACAAAACAAGAACAAAGATGAAGATCCAAACCCTTGAAATGGTTAGTGGATGCATATGATGCTTTATGATGTTCATGATGTATGCAAAAACACATGTACAAGCAAGTCACACAAAACCCTAGTTTCAGGCTTGCATGAGGTTTCATAGGTAAGTACCCTCTTGAGTTTAGTTGGCTTAAAACCTGTCCTAAATAGTAACCGGGTTCTAAGGAGCTCAAAATCATTGGATTGTTTTCCATGTTCATTGTTTTGGTTTAGCCACTTAACTAGCGACCAAAATATTCCAAGAAAACAACCCTCAATGAGTGTAGTATCGAGTATCTACCAACTTCGGACTGCACCAAGACCGGTCATCTCACTACCCCTAATAAAAGGCCAAGATGGTCAAGTAAGGTTCTAGGTCATTAGTGCTTGGTGACATCACTCAGCGGCCCCGTACTCTCCTTGATTGAACTCAAGGGTTACCGATACTCACAAATATGTCGCACTAATATAGCTATTGCTTTAACCGTGTCGGTATACCCCGCACAGTTTCCACAACGTATTGCTATCTATGAATGTTTTCCAAATCCGGGTGTAGGATTTCAAGCCCAAACAAGAGAACCAAAATGTAAAGCAATCAAAGCAAACAATTAGTCATGCAAAAGGGTGATCTAGGCCCTAAGGTTACTCCACTTTTAAAGTTTTCCCCAGCAGAGTCGCCAGTTCTGTGATACGGTGGGAGAACTGACTTGAGGTTTTGCGTTTGTGTTCACAAATGTTTCGGTTGAGCAAGAGTCGCCACCGACTTTTTATTTTATCCTAAGGAAAGGTCAAAAAGCACAGGAAAGACCTTTGAGATGTTTTCTTGGGTTCGGGGAGTAGATTATAGAAAGGGAAGGTATTAGCACCCTTTTTATCCATGGTTATCCATGGGCTCTTAGTTACTTGCTTAGATCACTTGCCTTTTGCTTTTCAATTGTTTGAAATGGTGCTTTGTGTGTGGTTTTGAAAATGTTTTGAAAAAGATGCCTTGTCTAGGCAACCATTGTAACAATTCTTTACTCAAATGTTTTACAAAGGTGTTTGTCTTTTTGAAAAGATGTTTCAATGTTTTGAAAGTTGTTTTGGAAATTGTGTTTGTGAAGTGTGTTTGAGAATGGCAAGGATGTTTTCTTTGCAAGTTTGATCAAGTAACTAAGAGCTATCTACCCTAATTTACTCAAAGATCTTTCCTTATGTTTTTAACCCTTTTAACAGTGTTGTATTACCATTATATTTGGTGAACAACCTTGCGTTAGGATGTAAACGGGACGGGCGCGGGTCATCGTATAAACCATGAATGCAATAGTGTCAAGTGTTTTGGAAATTTTCTTGAGGGACTATGATCATTTTGTTTAGGCAACAAGATAGCGTCATCGAGGGACTATGATCATTTGATTTGTTTTTGTTTTGCCAAAGACACTTAACATGCAACCATGGCCCATTTTTGAAGGCAACAAGTGGAGTAACCCTAAGGGTGCAAATGTGCATTGTTTGTTTTTCATGCATGTTTATCTTGAATTAGGTCAAGTTATTTGTTGATTGATTTTGCATACAAACCCTAATTCTCTAATCATGGCATAATTGAAAGCTTTTAAATGCGAGAAGTTAAATGCTAAGCTATTACAACAAGATATAGGGAGGGGGTACAAGTTTGCATTGGGGATATTTGACAAGGAAATAAAATCTAAGTTATTACAACCATATCGAATGTATAGGATACAAATATTTAATTGTACAATATTTAAATAAATACAATAAATAAATATCAAAATGCAATGTATTATGCAAAAAAGGATTTTTTATGCATGTAAAAAGGTTTTCATGTTTGAATAAAAATAAAAAAGGTCATTTTTGATTATTTTTATGGTTTAGGGAAAAACCCTAATTTTCCAAGTAAATAGTATTTATTTATTAATTATGTACAATATATATTAATTTATACAAAAAAATAAAAATTATATTGTAAAAAAGTATTTTTGATGTCAAATATTAAATAAAAATAAAAATGTATTATTTCTCTATTTTTGTCCTAAATATTTAATAAAATATGTATATGTATATTTATATTTATATTTACTAAAACTATTAAATATAAAAAGATAAAATTAAATATTTATGTATATGAAAAAAATGTATATTTAAGAAAATATTTTCAAGGTGTAAATAAAAAATAATAACTGAAAATAAATATAATTTTTATATTATTTTTTAAGGTTTTAGTAAAAAGTATTTATATTATTTACATATATATACTAATAAAATGAAACAAATGCCAAATAAATATTAAAAAAAAAAAAGTGGAAAAATATTTTGGGATTTTTTATATTTAAGCAAAAAATATGAAATCAGAATAAAAAATAAAATGTCAAAAATGTCAAATATTTAATCAAATGGGCCAGGGGGGTGCAAATGGAAAAGGGGGGTGCAAAAAGTAAGGATGACTCAGGCCCAGCCTAAGCCATCATCTTCAACCTCCAGCTTCTGTTTGAAACAAAAACGTGCGCCTCTTTGATCAAACACCAACTCTTGATTCTTTGACTTTTATGCAAAACTCATAACACAAATAATGTAGAGCATCAAGTCACGATTCCAAATATGTAAAAAACTTGCCCTAACTCTAAGAAACCAGGGAGAATTTCTTCACCCCTAATTTCTGACCTAATTTTTCTTCAATGTTCATGGCTAAAATTCTCACAGCACGCTTAACATAAATGAAAAGTAATCATATGTATGGCTTCAGGGCTATGAGTAGGACATGTTTCATTCACAAACCTAAGCCTAACTCTTCCTAGATTGAGAGATAGAAGTTCATAGATTACCTGTTTCAGCTTGAGTCGTGTACAACAATGTGGCCAACTTCAATGGAGTTTGAGCTTTTGTATAGCTTGCCTGAAGTCCAAGGATGCTTCCCAAATGCCTAGCTTGCTTTGAAACCAACTATATCGTGCTGTAGAAGTCCACCTGCAAAACTGAAAACTGAAAATGGCAAGTGAGATTAGGGGTGTTACAGCTTGTGTTTAGGGCTTGGGATAGTTTCTGTGGATAGAATGGAATGTATTTGAACTGGTTTTAGCCAAAGTGCACGAGTGGATTGAGCTGTGGACTTCAATCTGCAGGGGGTGCCCTGTTTTGAAGCAAAATTGTGATTTGGTGTATGAGGAGGTATCAGGGATGGAAGGGCCGTGCCTTAGGTCAGTTTTGATGTGTGGAAGTTGTGTACAAAGTTTGTTTTGGCTGGTGTTTACAGGAATGAAAGATGGAGAGTTTTTGCAATGTTTCTTCCACTTGAAGCAAGAAAGTGCAAGTTGTGACATAGGCCTATCCAATACTCCCAAGCATGCTGCAACATTTTCTCTTGATCAGTGGGATTTGTCTACCAAACCTTTCCTCAAAGATCTGGCCTGTACTTCAAAGATCATGTATTGACATAAAGTAACACTTTATCAAAATGGCAATTTTGCTTTTTCCAATTAAGGGTTAAATCTATGTGCAATGTCCAAATGAACAAAATAAACCCTCAACTCAATGGTTATGCATTAAATTAAGGTGTGTAAAACTGGTTTTGAGGCCTCCA
Source organism: Vicia faba (assembly GCA_948472305.1). Taxonomy (NCBI): domain Eukaryota; kingdom Viridiplantae; phylum Streptophyta; class Magnoliopsida; order Fabales; family Fabaceae; genus Vicia; species Vicia faba. The sequence goes on from OX451738.1 coordinate 1,167,911,122, forward strand.
ATCTAGCATTGTACAAGCTGATTTGAAAATGCAAGTTGTGATGAACATGCCTTGGCCATGAACAAAAGTGAGTTTTGGCCAACTTTGCAAATTCGATTCTCTCTAACCACAAGGGTGTTTGAGAAGTTCTTGGAAAATTTGGAAAGCTTGGAATGTGTAATACAATCCATCTTTGCAATTCAAATTGAAACTCCAAGTGGAACCATGTGAAAAATGACCAAGAAGTTGGACAAAAATCCTGCCTAGAATAGGGCAAAATTTCTCTAAGTTAAAAATGTTTTGCACCCTTGTTCCAAAAATCAAAACTTGAGATACAAGCTTCCCTTGAGAAAACTTTTTGAATCAAAGTTGTATATTTTGCAATGGACTACAACTTTAATGTTTCAAGTTTTGTTTGAATCCATTTGCATCTTGGTGAAAAAATGGGACAAAGTTAGGAAAAAATAAGAATATTTCATAACTTAGAAAATTTCTAAGTTATGAAAGTTTTCATTTTAAACCCTAATTTGCAATTTTGGGTTTCTTGATGAACAAGTTTCATAATTTGACATGTCTTGATGAAAAATGAATCTTGGCACTTGATTTTGACCAAAAAGTCAAAGTTTGACTTTTCAGTATACAGTCAAATTTTGATCAGTTGACTGGAAAATTCATATGTCAATCCTGTGCATTTGAGATCTTTTGAACTTGTTGAATAGGTCAAGACAATGTCATTGAGTCCTTGAGTCCATATGTGAGCTTGATTTGCCATTAGTTAGGTCAAACAGTCAAAAATTGCCTTTGTGCAGTCAAAACCCTAAAAATGACCATTTTGCCCTTTTGGTGATCTGATCAAATTTCTTGTGAAATTGTGATCCAAACTTGACCAAATGGTTCATGTGAGTTCATTATGTTGATGTGGGTCAAAAATCATGAGGTTTGACTATCAATTGGCCACAGTTGACTTTTTTCCCAATCAAACTGATTTATAGGTCAACTGTCCAATTGACTGGGGAAAGATTGGAATCAAGGCTTGAAACTTGGTATGGATAAACTTGTAAGTCCAACATGAAGCATGAAAGTCACTTTGGGAATTTTAGGTCAAAACATCCCTGTGCAAAATCAAACCCTAATTTGGGTCAACAGTGCAAGGAGGGGCCTTGAGCAGAGCAAACCCTAACTTGATCCTGAGTTCCAAGAGTCTTGTGGTGAAAAAATGTTGATGAAATGAGAGGGAAAATTTTGGGGTACAACACCCTCTCTTAGGCATTAGGGGAGGAATCACTTATAATCCTTGTTTGGCGTTACAACAGTTTGGTTATGCTAGAAGGGATGGTCCTCATGACACACTCGTCCAAGGAATCACATTTGACTATGAGAATGATGTTCAGGGTTATCGTAAGAGGTTCATTCGAGCTTGGGGCATGATAAACAGAGTTGATAGTAAGACACTGGGGCACAAGAATTCCATCCCTCTTGAGCCTTACCTCAAATGGGTGTGATCTCGTGCTCAATGTCTTATGATGCCTTACCCCGCCATCTTACATGTGATTATGGAGGCAATTGTTGAGGAAGACACTCCTTATATTGTTCTTCATCTTGACATGCCAACTGATTTAGAGGAGCTACGGAAGTCCTGGATCTAACTCAAAGAGGAACGGGATACCTTTGAAACCCAATTCTACGCCAGCGAGAAGAAGGTTTTAGAGCTCACCGGGTTACTTCACGAAGAGAAGAGTATAAACTCTTACATTGCACCAAAGAGGATGCGCTAGTGGGAAGCATGAGTCTCTTTGCTTTGGGAGTTTACTTTTGCTTTGTTATTCCCCTTGTAAGCCCAATAGGCATCGTTGTGACCAATAAAACATATTGATACAATTAACGTTTGTTCTCTTTCTGTTTAAGCAAATTTGAATCTTAGAAATCCTTGAAAACATTGCATATATATATATATATATATATATATATATATATATATATATATATATATATATATATATATATATATCATTGCATAAGCAAGTTTCAAAGCAGGTTTCTCATCCTCTTCATTGTTTATTTCAGCAATGGCTCTAGAACAAATAGTGAAGGATCTACAGACTCAGATTGCTCAGTTTCAACAGATGATCATGGCTCTGGCCAAGGGGCAAGAGGAACTGAAAGCCCTGATTGTCAAAGAGAAGACTAAGAAGCCAAGGAAGACAGTTGGTGGTGAACTTGGGAAGGAGGTTCAAAGGACCGCTAAGGTAAGTGGTTGAGCTGACATCTTCATCAAAATAAAGAGATAATCAAGAAGGGGAGACAAGAGAGGAAGACCTTAGTCCAAGGGAATCTGATAATGAGACTGATTACAATGAAGAGCAATACTCTCTGGCCGACGAAAAATACGAACAGCTGGAGGAGCGTCTAAGTGCAATGGAAATCAAGAAGGTGCCAGGGCTGGATTTTGAAGAGCTGGGTTTGGTTTCTGGAGTTGTAATCCCGCAAAAGTTCAAGGTGTCGGTGTTCGCCAAATATGATGGGGTTTCGTATCCCAAGATGCACCTTCGATCTTATATGAGGAAGATCCAGCCTCACACTGCTGAAAAGGACTTATGGGTCCACTTCTTTCAAGATAGTCTATCCAGAACTCAACTAGAATGGTTCTACCAGCTGGAAGGACCAACATTCGTAATTGGGAAGAACTGGCCGCCGCCTTCTACAAGCAGTATCAGTACAATGCAGACCCCGCTCCCAGCCGTACACAACTCCAAAGTATGTATATGGGTTTGAGAGAGGGCTTTAAAGACTATGCTCAGAAGTGGAGGGACTTAGCAGGAAAAGTCCAACCTCCCATGTCTGATAGGGAGCTAGTGGATATGTTTTTGGGTACCCTATCTGGTCCATTTTTTAATCATCTGATTGGAAGTTCATCAGATGGATTTACTGAGCTGATCTTGAATGGAGAAAGAGTGGAGGCTGGAATTCGGAGTGGTAAGATTCAAAAGGATGCATCGTCCAGTACAGTAAGGAAGCCATTTTCTGGGAAGAAGGAAGTCAGTGCCACTTACAGCCAAAGGAATCAGGACCGAACTGAACATCGTCCAGTGGTAGGGGCTGTTATGATCTCTAAACCTGCACCTACTCAACAAAGGAACAATTAGCCTAGAGAAGAAAGGCCGGTAAGACAGTTTACCCGAATAAATATGAATTTGTCTCAAGTCTTGCCACATTTGTTGAAATCTAATCTGGTAACTTTGCGGGAAGCTCTGAAGAATCCTAATACTGCCTCTCCCCGCTAAAATCCAAATGCTTGATGTGCTTACTGTTCAGAAAGTCCAGGTCATGATACAAATGACTGTTGGGCTTTGAAAAACAAGGTGCAAGACCTTCTCAAGGAGAAGGAAATCGAATTTGACGACCCTGAGATTCCCAATGTCATCACTGCTCCTATGCCCAAGCACGGCTGTGGTGTTAATGCTATTAAAGATTATGTGTTTGTTACTTCTGTTGAGGAACTTGTTACTCCTCTTATGACCGTTAAGTGGAACTTGTTGAAAGTCGGTTTATTTCCGGGCTGTGGAAATGGTTGCCACTTATGTTTATCTCTACCGACTGGTTGTCATTTGTTGAAGGCAGATGTTCAGCGCCTGATGGATGATAGAGAGATTTTGTTTGAGAAGACTTCTGTTCCGCTTGTTTCTTGCAAGGATGTTTCAATCATAACCATTTCCGCCAATCCTCCCAGGGTCTCCACCAAAAGACCCATCAAGATTACATCTACTTCGAAGTCGGCTCCTCTGATTATCACCATGCCAGGGCCAATCCCATACTCCTCGGACAAGGTTGTTCCTTGGAACTATGGGGTTGTCGTCTACTACCACATCGTTAAGCAAGACCTGCTGGCTGTTGAAGACCAAGTCTTCAAAAATGCTCATCCCGACATTGTTAACATTGCTAGAACCAGCAAAATAACAAGAAGTGGAAGAGTGTTCTCCCCTGAGATTTCTCCTCCAAAAGTTGTTATTGGTCCTGTGATCATTCCTACGGTTATTCCTTTTGATACCACTACTACAATTCCTGTGATGACCCCTGTTGACACCCCTATCACCGAGTCAACCGAGACTCGAGGAAAATACATATTGATCGAGCTTGTCCAGATGAAGGAGCATCCAGAATCTATCCCAGAGGCTTCCAAGAAGGAAATGGAAGAAATTTTGAAAATTATCAAGAAGAGCGACTACAATATGGTCGACCAGTTGGGGAAGACCCCTTCCAAGATTTCTATGCTAGCCTTACTGTTGTGCTCCGAAGCTCATGCAAAGGCTTTGGTGAAGTTACTTAAAACTTCCCATGTGCCACAAGAAACATCCACTGACCAATTTGAAGATTGTGAGGCCAGTTTGACGGTTGATAACGGTTTAGGTTTTTCTGATGCTGATCTAACACCCAGAGGGAGAAAACACAATGATGCACTACATGTTTCCGTCAAATACAGGGGCACTACTTTGGCCCATGTTCTAGTAGATACTGGTTCATCATCGAATGTGCTATCCAAGGAGGCTCTGGACAGACTAGACTGTGAAGGTTTAACCCTGAAACCCAACAACATTGTAGTGAGGGTGTTGTACCCCAAAATTTGCCCTCCCATGTTTTCAAAGGTCTTCCCTTACATGGTTGGTCACAAACCCTTGCCTAAGAAAAATAAAGTTTTTGAAGATGAACAAAATGCCTCTCGATTGGTATCTGGGAAAAGTCTTCGATTGGGCATCCAAAGTCCTTCGATCAGGCTTGGTTCACCATTCTTCGACTGGGCATTTGGCGCTCTTCGATCAGGCTTGGTTCACCAGTCTTCGACTGGGCATTTGGCGCTCTTCGATCAGGTTTGGTTCACCAGTCTTCGATTGTGCATTTGGCATCCTTCGATCAAGCTTTCGTCTGCAAGGCTTCGATTGAGCACTGGACCTCCTTCGATCAAATTTTGGTGTGCAAGTCTTCGATTGAACGTTGGACCCCTTCGATCAAGTCAATATCACAATGCTTCGAATATGCACTAGATACTTCAGGCTTACCTTCGACTCACTAGGCAAGAAGCTCATTCGAAGAACATGTAAATGACTCATTCGAAAGGTACACAAGAAGTCCATTCGAAGGAGGAAGTGCAAGACCCTTCGACTAGCAACACAAGACCCTTCAATTAGCATGAACGAGACCTTTCGATTGGCCTGTTAATAGTGTCTTTCAACTGAAGTTTCAATTAGTACCCTTTGAATGGTATATGGACAAATTCCCTTCGAATGGCATTTTAGTGCAGAATTTCCCTGAATAAGAACATCAGAACGAAATGATTTTCGAATGGCATTTCAGTGCAGAGTTTCTCTCAACCTAAGATGCTATGATGAAGGAAGTTCTGAACACTTCGAATCAGAACTTAGACTCATCACAAGGCCAAGGTCTGGGCGAAGTTGTCTAACAGGGAATGTTCCAAACAGATTCGAATTGGACTTTGAAGCTGGCAAAGAAGGCAGATTCGAAGGAATGAAGTGGGCTGGCATGACTAGGCAAAAGTTCACAATGGCATGTGTCCCTTGAAAAGATGCAATCGAAGCAGGAGGAGTCTCAATCGAAAGGGCTGTGACTAAATAGTTCGAATGAGGACTTTGAAGCAGTCGAAGAGAGCAACTTCGAAGGGGTAAGTCAGGTATTGATTTCCATCAAGTTGGAGGCCCAAAACAACTCAGAGCAAGCTGGCAGAAACGCATGATTGAATCAAATATAGAAAGTCTTTATGAAGAAATCAAATCAAATCTCTTCATAATAATGGACCAAGATTTGATACACATTTGTTGACCTAATTTCTTTGCCTATATAAACCTGCTGCTCATAAACAAATTACACACGAAAAAACCCTATTGCAGACAAGAGGAAAAACGCACAAAACCTCTAAAACGGCCATAACAGTTTGCGAAAAACCTTGAGACAGTGAGAGATCAAAAACCACATTGGAGGCAGATTCCGACCCAAAGAAAGACACAACTCTCTTGCCATTGACCTCCTGAAGTGAGGCTAATCAAAGACCAAGCTTTTCATCATCTAAATCGCATTGTAAGTGTTCTAGAAAACGCCTCTGAACATGAAATCGAAAACATCCATGCTTGCATCTTTTCTTTAAAATATTGACATATTTGTGATTGTTGTTTGATTTGGAATATTTTGACATTATCCTATTTAATTTTCATGGCTTCTAACCCCATGTATAGAACCTAGGGTTCCGATTCTGGTTTTTTAGGCGTTTATGTCACAGGGAAAATTGAGACAAACAATGGCCATAAGAATGATGAGGAGGCCGAGACGAACACATCTGTGTTCTTGAATAGTGTTTTCGTGGCCTGGAGCGATTTTTAGAATCACCCCACAAAACTTCCTGCAGAACGAAATCCGCAGGTAAAAAAAATAGTCGTTTGAGGAAGACGATAACGTGGCTGGGCGTGATTGGTTCGTTTGAATCAATTGCGCGTTTTTTTTTGTTTTTTTGGCCAGGAATAATTATTGTTTGTATATAATATTGATTCTTTATTTAACTAACAAAAGGAACAACATGGATGAGTTGGTGAAGCGTGCGTTGCAGAACCCCCTGGGACCTGGATTCGAATCCCAGGTCCCCAAAAACTTTGTTACATTTTTTCTTCAGGTGCTCAGATGCAGCGCTTCAGGCAGGGAACACCATACGTCCTCAGATCTCAACGTACCCAGTGGCTTCGAGCTAGATCCAAAGGCCAACGTGCTGAGCCTAGAAAAAATGCTGACCAAACCTCCCTTCTTCAGGCCAAGCGCCCCAAAGTTTGCCTTTGTATTTTTCTTTTCTGTTCATATTTTTTGCTCTATTCATTATCATTAAAAACTAACTAACTAATCAACACACTAACTTTCTTTTTTTTCATAAAAAAAAATAGACAACAAAAAAATATTATTCTCACCAATTAATTTTAGTAATTAATTTTGTAAATAACTATTAACCAATTAGTGTAGTTTTTTATTAGGTTTAATCTTAACATTTTTGCAATAAATAAAAATTGACTTAGAATTAGGTTTTAGTCTTTTCACTTTTTTTCTTTTTTAATTTTAATTTTATTTCCTTAATTAAGATAAAACCCAAAATAATTCCTTTTTATTAATTTAGACTTAATTCCTAACTTAAAAAAGACCAAAAACATGCTTTAGTTGAAAAAACTTTTCTCGCGCGTATTATTTTGATCCATATATTGTAATTGCTCCGAGGATGTAATCGTTTTAACTTAGGATTTATTTACCGCTTTTATTTACTTTTTCGCATTTAATTTTAAGGGTTTGTCTTTGGCGATGTAAATACCCGATGCCTTGTAATAGCTTAGCTTTATTTTCCGCAACCATTAACTGCTAGATGTATGAATAATAGGCTATGTATGACAAGATCTATCTTAAAGTAAAATCAACTGTAGCTCACCATGACATATAAAGATAACATAACTGAAAATTGACACACTTGCACATGCCACTCCTAGGGTACACCTCACTTGGTTGCTTCGAACGTGGTTACTGAGTATAGGATGTTTTAGGGGTCTCCCTCCTGTCTAAAGATCAAAGTTGCCTCGAAATGGTTGCCTCGGATAAAAGTGATCTAAGACATTAGGGTTACCACTAAGGCGTCCTAACGTTGCTTTAGTGACCACTCGTCCCTTAAATCGAATTGACCCGAAAACTCCAACGACGATGCTACCTACTCCTTCATAGTGGGATAAAATTGTCTAAAGGGACATTTACACAGTTTAATTCCTTTTGAGTAGGTAGAGGTTCTTAGGTACTTGCTCTTTCAAAACAAAACAAATTTTTCACACTTACATTTTTCAAACAAAGTTTTCAACAACACTTCATACACTCTTGAGGACAGAAACAAGAGTTAAATCAAAGTTTTCAAACAAAACTCTTCTCAAAACCCACAAACACAAGAAAAGCAAAACTTTTTGAAAACACTTTGAGCAAGTACCTAAGAGCCCGTGGATAACCACGGATAGAAAGGGTGCTAACACCTTCCCTTTCTATAATCTACCTCCCGAACCCGAGAAACATCTCGAAAAGGAATTTTTCTGTGCTTTTGTCCTTTCCTTGTTGGATAAAATAAAAGACGGTGGCGACTCTTGCTTACCGCGACATTTTGCAAAAACAAACGCAAACGCGAACCAGCATTCCAAAAATAGTCAGTTCTCATTCCCACCGATCACAGAACTGGCGACTCTGCTGGGGATTTTATAAGTGAGGTGTATCTTAGGATTAGATCACTTGTGTTTTCAATTGTATTGCTTTGTATGCTTTTAATTGTGGGCTTGTATCGGAGTTCTATAAATCCTAACTCGGATTTGGGAGACATTCATAGATAGCAATATGTTGTGGAAACTGTGCGGGGTATACCGACACGGTTGAAGCAATATCTATATTAGTGCGACATATTTGTGAGTACCGGTAACCCTTGAGTTAAGTCAAGGAGAGTACGGGGCCACTGAGTGATGTCACTAAGCACTAATGACCTAGAACCTTACTTGACCATCTTGGCCTTTATTAGGGATAGTGAGATGAACGCCTTTGGTGCAGTCTGAAGTTGGTAGATACTCGATACTACCCTCATTGAGGATTGTTTTCTTGGAATATTTTGGTCGCTAGTTCAGTGGCTAAACCAAAACAACGAACACAGAAAACAATCCAATGATATTGAGCTCCTTAGAACCCGGTTACTATTTATAGGACAGGTTTTGAGCCAACTAAACTCAAGAGGGTACTTACCTATGAAACTCCATGCCAGCCTAAACTTAAGGCTATATGTGTGACTTGTGTGCCTTCAAACTTGAACTACTTGCACATCCTTGTTATCTGACAACATGAGTTCCTTGCAGGTTTTGTTTACAGTCCTTATCCAATAATTTGGACTTATTGCAGGGCTTACTTACACCTCACACTTTTGCATACCTGTACGTAACATCATAACATCATGCCTTAGCATTTCTTTAACCATTTCAAGGATCTCAAGGGTCTGTGATGCAGGTTATGGTAAATCAAATGTCCAGCAAGGGGCAAAGGGGATTTATTTTCCTCTAGCCAAGGTTGTCTAGAAATCCAAGCACGATAACTTGAGTCAGGGGCTATGACCCACTCGATATGGTGAGCTTGACTCTTGAAGAAGGACTCTCAGCAACATGAAGTTACTTCAATCAAGCTACCAGATGCAAATTCTAACAAGTTTCTTGTTTACCCCGCGAGATCCTTGAAAACATTGCATACATATATCATACATATCATTGCATAACAGGTCTTCCAGTACAGGTCTCTCATGTTCTCGCTGTTTATTTCAGCAATGGCTCTCCAACTAGACAACCAAGATCTTCATACTCAAGAGACCCAGTTCAGGGAAATCTTCCTAAACCTATCCAAGGGGCAGGAAGAGTTGAGAGCACTCCTCATGGGGAACTTGGTCAAGAAAAGTCCTGAAGACAATAAGGACGAACGGATGAAACATCTGCAAGCTGAGGTAGATGCATTGAGAACCCAGATGATGGGGCAGATGGCTCTTATCCAAGGCTTAGCTCAGGAACAAGAAGAGCTGAGAACCATGATCAACCAGCTTCATCAAGACAGATACAACAACATGAAGCGAACGGTCAAGGTTGGTGGTCAAGTCATTGATCATCCTCCAAGAAGACAAGGGTTTGGCTTGGTAAAGAATGGACCTCTCCAAGTTGCTACTACCTCAAGGGTCCAACAACAACCTCACCAAAAGCAACGGGTTGACCAGAGGCCGTTTACCAAGCTCAACATGTCGTTGTCCCAAGCTTTGCAACATCTGTTGAGACTGAATCTGGTGAAGTTAGTAGGACCTCATCCGAATCCTAAGACTTCTTCACCCAACTACAATCCTGATGCAAGGTGCGCGTACCATTCTAACAGTCTGGGGCATGATACTGACGACTGTTGGAAGTTGAGGTACAAAATTCAAAACCTGATTGATGAAGGAGCATTGGAATTCACACAAGATGGTCAGGCTGAGTTTTTCTACCATCCCTCCAAGGTTCACCATTTGAAGTAACAAGTACTTAGACGAGAAGACTTTTGTTCATTTGAATTTTCAAGTTGTAATTTCTTTTGTTAATCAAACAATTATCTATTAATGTCAAACTCTGTTTCATTTAATGCATTGCATATGTTTGTCGTGAATTCATCCTTTAATTACATTTAAACTACGCTTTTTACTCACTTTATGAAATTCAACTCTTGCTAAAAGTTACAAGCCTTTAGAGGGAGGATGACGAAACAATGCCGTAATCTCATACAGTATGCTTTTGGACAGACCTTGCTAACGATGTACAGGAATTTCTTTCAAATCCTAAACACTGGAGTTATAAAGAAGATAATCCCTAGTCAACCCCTTCGAGCCAAAGAAGTAGGAGTTTTATGTTTTTAAACAAATTGAAACCTTTGATTTAAACCTAGGGCAGGGTAGTCTCTCAGTTAATTCAAAAGATATGCATTGAAGTCGCAAAACTCTCAGTTCATAATACAACGAACGACATCAAAAGCATTCCTCTGGAATCAAAAGACAGTGGTGGTTCCTTACCTCATAGGCAGTCAATCTCTCAAAAAAAAGAAGAAAAAAAAAGAGCCCACTGAGCCAAAACCTATAAAGGAGGTTTAAGAAAGTCGGGGCATCCCGCTGACTGTAATCTTGAAAACAGGAACAGTCAGGCAAAAATTAGGGATAACAAATCAAAAGAATGAGGTCATTACAAATCCTCGACAACATGAAAAATGTTGCAAAATGACTGCCTTCAAAAATTCAACTTGTGTGAACCATCACCAAAAACGTCGTTCCAGACTCATTTGGAGTTCAAATGCACAATTAACTGAGTTTAGGATTGAAGAACATCACGAAGAGCGGGTGGGTACAAATATACTTTGAGCCTTTATCCTTTGTTTCTTAAACCGTGAACCAAGCCACGTTACAACCCTTCAAAAGTCCTAACTGAAGCATGGGTTAGTTCGAAAGCATACTGTTACAAAAGGTATCCTGACTCCTGTAAGGCTTTGCCCTAAATCTTGTGTTGAATTTGTCTTATAAAGAGTTTTCTGCTAAAAAAACGCATTTTTCAAAAACCTCGAGACAAGCATAAACTTTGCATTATCTGAATATCATTGTTTGCATTTGGCTATTTGTTTGACAGCGGAGAAATTCACACAACGAATATCCGATGAACGAAAGCCCTCTTAGTGAACAAAATCACTTCAAAAAGGATGACACTTCCATTGGCAAATCTCCTATAAACAAGGGGGCATGACATGTCACTATCTAGCACACCTGGGGCAGTCCAGTCAAGATTCCCGGAAATCTATGAAGAAGTGCAGAGTAACCAGGGGCAAGTCTCCATCTCCGTCACCTGGGGCATGGGACATGAATTCCAGCAACGAATCTTGCATGATCAAACATCTTCTGGTAGTATGGCAACACGACACTACTGGCAGTGACACCTCCCTACACTCTGAGAGCGTGGACATAGTCAAAAAAGTACTACGCATAATCAAAGACCCACTAGGTTGACTGGCCTATGCAAAAATAAGGGCTTCCCGGCGAACCAAAAGGGTTCGAGCAAAAATAAGGGATCAAAGCGTACGACTATGTCTCGTCATCTCGTCACTTGCCTACCAGAAGAAGATTTGCCACTTCAATCGGCAATGACCAAGCACCTCATAGGTTGGGATAATACTCGATCCACAGGGCCTCCGCAGGCACCTTCTCCCACAAAACAGGGGCAAATAAGAATTGTCTGAACTGTACAAGTTGATATGTCCACCAGGTACCAAGGTATATATTCAGCTGAAGAATATGGCTGAGATACCTTCACTCCCCACAGAGTAAGACAGTAATGATAGCTCTCTCAAACTGAGACTTGCAACTATGAGTGAATCATCCATACTCTCCCCAAAGCAGAGTTGGTCTACCCTCAGCCTTAAAAAGATTGGGTATCCCCAGAAGGCCTCAATATCCCCCAGCGTAGTATAAGGATATTCTCCAGCAAGCAGGAGAGTATCCCTGGAAGCCTTAATATTCCTCAACGGGATATAAAAATATTCCCCGGCAGAATGTAAGGTACCCCTAGTGGAGCCCTTTCCCCAGTGCAGTCTAAAAAAGGATTTCCCCATTGGAGCTGGATCATCTTCCCCAGTAGGTTCTGGAAGCTTGTCCCCTGCAGAACACAAATAAGTCTCCCCAGCTAAGTTCAGAAGTTATCCTCACAAGAGTCTAACCGGGTTACGCTCAACAAGTTACAACTGAAAGATCATCCCCAGCGGAGTTCTTTCTATCCCCAGCGGAGTTCATCATCAAGATCCCCAACAGAACCTATCAACGGAATCCCCAGTGGAGTTTATCATTAAAATCTTAGCGAAGTATCTCATCCCCACAGAGTAATTCCCCGTAGAGTAATCTCTTCACCAGGTTTATTCCCCAACGGAGTCATCTTCTCCTACAGGTTTATTCTTGCAATCATCTTCGTGCATCATCCCCAGTGGAAACGAAGAATTCAACCATACTCATCAACAGCAGCCCAGGATTTAACAAACTCCCCGGCATTTTTCAAGGATTTATTTTCCCAGACGGAAATACATTCATAAACATTTCACATTTCATACCTCCTATTTACATACATGATAAAGTGCATACGACACGACCTCATTTATTTTGAGAACATCATGCATTTCATACATCATGACATTGCATACAACTAATGTTTTGCCTTTTTCAGGAAAAGGTCAATTAAAATATGATTACCATCAACCTTTTTTAAGTTCCAGATTAATACCTGTAACAAGCCAGAAAAAAATCTGTGGACGACTGATTGTAGATCAATACCTGTAACGAGCCAGGAAAGTTATCTACATGAAGAGATTGAAGATCAATACCTGTAACAAGCCAGGAAGACCATCTTTCTTTCTCAGGTCAGAGATTAATACCTGAAACCAGCCAGGACAACTATCTCCTCGACCAACCTTTTTTAAGTTCCAGATTAATACCTGTAACAAGCCAGGAAAAAATCGGTGGACGGTTGATTGTAGATCAATACCTGTAACGAGTCAGGAAAGTTATCTACATGAAGAGATTGAAGATCAATACCTGTAACAAGCCAGGAAGACCATCTTTCTTTCTCAGGTCAGAGATTAATACCTGAAACCAGCCAGGACAACTATCTCCTCGACCAACCTTTTTTAAGTTCCAGATTAATACCTGTAACAAGCCAGAAAAAATCTGTGGACGACTGATTGTAGATCAATACGTGTAACGAGCCAGGAAAGTTATCTACATGAAGAGATTGAAGATCAATACCTGTAACAAGCCAGAAAGACCATCTTTCTTTCTCAGGTCAGATATTAATACCTGAAACCAGCCAGGACAACTATCTCCTCGACCAACCTTTTTTAAGTTCCAGATGAATACCTGTAACAAGCCAGGAAAATATCTGTGGACGACTGATACCTGTAACAAGCCAGGAAAACCATTTACACAAAGAGATTGAAGATTAACACTTGTAACAAGCCAGGAAGACCATCTTTCTTTCTCAGGTATGCAAGTTCTCTCTAAGGAATCTCTTATGCGATCGACACTCCTGCAGATGGCATCTATAAGCCCATCCTCCTACCAACAACCTCCAAACGGCATCTGTAAGCCCATTCCCGACGTAACAATGCTGATACTACACCATGTGAGTGCAAATTTCTGGGCACTCTAGCGTTCAATTATCTTCCACCTTTGGATCATGAAAGGCACGCAAGCCAATCTACATCCTCAGGTTTAAGAAAATTGAACAGGGGCAACTGTTGTACCCCAAAATTTGCCCTCCCATGTTTTCAAAGGTCTTCCCTTACATGGTTGGTCACAAACCCTTGCCTAAGAAAAATAAAGTTTTTGAAGATGAACAAAATGCCTCTCGATTGGTATCTGGGAAAAGTCTTCGATTGGGCATCCAAAGTCCTTCGATCAGGCTTGGTTCACCAGTCTTTGACTGGGCATTTGGCGCTTTTCGATCACGCTTGGTTGACCAGTCTTCGACTGGGCATTTGGCCCTCTTCGATCAGGTTTGGTTCACCAGTCTTTGATTGGGCATTTGGCATCCTTCGATCAAGCTTTCGTCCGCAAGGCTTCGATTGAGCACTGGACCTCCTTCAATCAAATTTTGGTGTGCAAGTCTTCGATTGAACGCTGGACCCCTTCGATCAAGTCAATATCACAATGCTTCAACTATGCACTAGATACTTCAGGCTTACCTTCGACTCACCAGGCAAGAAGCTCATTCGAAGAACATGTAAATGACTCATTCGAAAGGTACACAAGAAGTCCATTCGAAGGAGGCAGTGCAAGACCCTTCGACTAGCAACACAAGACCCTTCGATTAGCATGAACGAGACCTTTCGATTGGCCTGTTAATAGTGTCTTTCAACTGAAGTTTCAATTAGTACCCTTTGAATGGTATATGGATAAATGCCCTTCGAATGGCATTTCAGTGCAGAATTTCCCTGAATAAGAACATCAGAACGAAATGATTTTCGAATGGCATTTCAGTGCAGAGTTTCTCTCAACCTAAGATGCTCTGATGAAGGAAGTTTTGAACACTTCGAATCAGAACTTAGACTCATCAAAAGGCCAAGGGCTGGGCGAAGTTGTCTAACAGGGAATGTTCCAAATAGATTCGAATTGGACTTTGAAGCTGGCAAAGAAGGCAGATTCGAAGGAATGAAGTGGGCTGGCATGACTAGGCAAAAGTTCACAATGGCGTGTGTCCCTTGAAAAGATGCAATCGAAGCAGGAGGAGTCTCAATCGAAAGGGTTGTGACTAAATAGTTCGAATGAGGACTTTGAAGCAGTCGAAGAGAGCAACTTTGAAGGGGCAAGTCAGCTGTTGATTTCCATCAAGTTGGAGGCCCAAAACCACTCAGAGCAAGCTGGCAGAAACGCATGATTGAATCAAATATAGCAAGTCTTTATGAAGAAATCAAATCAAATCTCTTCATCATAATGGACCAATATTTGATACACATTTGTTGACCTAATTTCTTATCCTATATAAACCTGCTGCTCATAAACAAATTACACACGAAGAAACCCTGCTGCAGACAAGAGGAAAAACGCACAAAACCTCTAAAACGGCCATAACAGTTCGCCAAAAACCTTGAGACTGTGAGAGATCAAAAACCACATTGGAGGAAGATTCCGACCCAAAGAAAGACGTAAATCTCTTTCCATCAACCTCCTGAAGTGAGGCTAATCAAAGACCAAGCTTTTCATCATCTAAATCGCACTGTAAGTGTTCTAGAAAACGCCTCTGAACATGAAATCGAAAACATCCATGCTTGCATCTTTTCTTTAAAATATTAACACATTTATGCTTGTTGTTTGATTTGGAATATTTTGACATTATCCTATTTAATTTTCATGGCTTCTAACCCCATGTATAGAACCTAGGGTTCTGATTCTGGTTTTTTAGGCGTTTATGTCACAGGGAAAATTGAGACAAACAATGGCCATAAGAATGATGAGGAGGCCGAGACGAACACATCTGTGTTCTTGAATAGTGTTTTCGTGGCCTGGAGCGATTTTTAGAATCACCCCACGAAACTTCCTGCAGAACGAAATCCGCAAGTAAAAAAAATAGTCGTTTGAGGAAGACGATAACGTGGCTGGGCGTGATTGGTTCGTTTGAATCAATTGCGCGTTTTTTTTGTTTTTTTGGCCAGGCATAATCATTGTTTGTATATAATATTGGTTCTCTATTTAACTAACAAAAGAAACAGCATGGATGAGTTGGTGAAGCGTGCGTTGCAGAACCCCCTGGGACCTGGATTCGAATCCCAGGTCCCCCAAAACTTTGTTACATTTTTTCTTCAGGTGCTCAGATGTAGCGCTTCAGGCAGGGAACACCATACGTCCTCAGATCTCAACGTACCCAGTGGCTTCGAGCTAGATCCAAAGGCCAGCGTGCTGAGCCTGGAAAAAATGCTGACCAAACCTCCCTTCTTCAGGCCCAGCGCCCCACAGTTTGCCTTTGTTTTTTTATTTTATGTTCATATTTTTTGCTCTTATTATTATCATTAAAAAATAACTAACTAATCAACACACTAACTTTCTTTTTTTTCATAAAAAACAACAGACAACAAAAAAATATAATTCTCACCAATTAATTTTAGTAATTAATTTTGTAAATAACTATTAACCAATTAGTGTAGTTTTTTATTAGGTTTAATCTTAACATTTTTGCAATAAATAAAAATTGACTTAGAATTAGGTTTTAGTCTTTTCACTTTTTTTCTTTTTTAATTTTAATTTTATTTCCTTAATTAAGATAAAACCCAAAATATTTCCTTTTTATTAATTTAGACTTAATTCCTAACTTAAAAAAGACCAAAAACATGCTTTAGTTGAAAAAACTTTTCTCGCGCGTATTATTTTGATCCATATATTGTAATTGCTCCGAGGATGTAATCGTTTTAACTTAGGATTTATTTACCGCTTTTATTTACTTTTTCGCATTTAATTTTAAGGGTTTGTCTTTGGCGATGTAAATACCCGACGCCTTGTAATAACTTAGCTTTATTTTCCGCAACCATTAACTGCTAGATGTATGAATAATAGGCTATGTATGACAAGATCTATCTTAAAGTAAAATCAACCGTAGCTCACCATGACATGTAAAGATAACATAACTGAAAATTGACACACTTGCACATGCCACTCCTAGGGTACGCCTCACTTGGTTGCCTCGAACGTGGTCACTGAGTATAGGATGTTTTAGGGGTCGCCCTTCTGTCTAAAGATCAAAGTTGCCTCAAAATGGTTGCCTCGGATAAAAGTGATCTAAGACATTAGGGTTACCACTAAGGCGTCCTAACGTTGCTTTAGTGACCACTCGTCCTTAAAATCGAATTGATCCGAAAACTCCAACGACGATGCTACCTACTCCTTCATAGTGGGATAGCACTGTCTAAAGGGACATTTACACAGTTTAATTCCTTTTGAGTAGGTAGAGGTTCTTAGGTACTTGCTCTTTCAAAACAAAACAAATTTTTCACACTTACATTTTTCAAACAAAGTTTTCAACAACACTTCATACACTCTTGAGGACAGAAACAAGAGTTAAATCGAAGTTTTCAAACAAAACTCTTCTCAAAACCCACAAACATAAGAAAAGCAAAACTTTTTGAAAACACTTTGAGCAAGTACCTAAGAGCCCGTGGATAACCACGGATAGAAAGGGTGCTAACACCTTCCCTTTCTATAATCTACCTCCCGAACCAGAGAAACATCTCGAAAAGGAATTTTTCTGTGATTTTGTCATTTCCTTGTTGGATAAAATAAAACACGGTGGCGACTCTTGCTTACCGCGACATTTTGCGAAAACAAACGCAAACGCGAACCGACATTCCAAAAACAGTCAGTTCTCATTCCCACCGATCATAGAGGGCTTTCGATGGATCAAAGAGAATGGTGCACAGGGAGGTGGACATCCCCATCAAAGTTGGTTCTCAGACCTTTGACTCCACCTTCTACATGATGGATATCAGACCATCTTATTCGTGTTTGTTGGGTCGCCCTTGTGTTTACCTGGGGATTTGGTAAACAACCGCTGATCCTCCAAATGGTTACTTATTTGGTTACTCGCAGGATCGATCAGATTGATCCTATGGACATAGGTTGATTTTGAAGTTTAATTAGTGTGGATAAGGCTTTAAGTAAATTGGTTAAAGTAAATTGCATAAAGGAAAAGGCTTGGTAAAATAAACAAGGCTGGAATGTAAAGGTTCGACAGGAATCTTAAAGGGAAAAGCATGTAAAATACTAAAAAAGTAAATGACTTGAATTGATTAAATTGGTGTTTCACACATACATTTCTCAACAATTCGTTCGCTCAACACTGGGTACTTGAATCTAAATGAGTGACTATGTATCTATTGTGAACACACGCGAGAAACTACACGTCTACTCCTATTTATACAAAAACATTCCAAGTAACCGTCGGGCAGTTACACTGCTTCGAGATCAAGCCACTTGTCACGTTCTCCATGCTCGACACTCCAGATCCTTGCACGTTCGCACGTAGTAACTGCTGGAAACCGTTTTCCCTCCAAAGCTTTGAATTTCAAACTGCTCCACTCTGGACCATCGAACACGTTCGTCAAGAGACGTCTTCGACGAAAACTCCTTCGACGTCGAAGGCAATCAGCCTCCTTCCTTGGAAGAAATCTTCTAAGTATTTGGCCATCTTTCGACGGTCACTTCGACAAGCTTAGCCAGTCGAAAGCATCTTTCAGCTTTTAATGGCTGTCATCAATTGAAACAAAGGTGTCGAATTTAGGAGCCAACAAATTGCCCCCCAAGAATGCCTTATTTCGACTCTTGAAAGAAAAAGGCATTCTTTGAAAACGCCATTCGACACCTGTTTGTCCACGCTGAGTCACAAGTTAACTTGTGCACTTTTTGTTGCTTTTTACCAACTATGGGCAATCCCAAGAAACCATCATTGATTTGATCCTAGGACGTCACTGTCAGTACGGCGTGCAGAACCAAAACATCACTTCATAATTTGTCATTATGACAAATTCAAAAAACGAGGACGCACGCTGCGTCTCTCTGTTTCTGCAGAAACGGCCAAAACAACAGGATGCTGCCACGCGTCCCACTACTCCCTGCAGCATTAAATGACATTTAATGCCCTCGTTATTGGGAATTTCTCCCACTACTATAAATAGTAGTGAATATCCCATTGTGGGACTTTTCACGCAAACAATCTCTCAAACTCCCTTGCTTCCTTGCAAACTTGTTTCTCTTTGCAGAAAAACTCTTCCCTTTCCAACTTCATCTTCATCTTCAACAATGGCTTCTGCTTCAACTGCCCCCAAGACTAACGCACCAACTGAACAACTTGCTAAGCCCAAGGTTTTTGTAACCGCTCCGGTAGTGAACGCTACAGGGAAACGAAGGGTCCCTGAACCATCTGATATCTCCGTCCGCGACGCTTACTCGCGTCACTTGATGATTCCGGTTGGATACTCCAACCAAATCTTCGCAATGGCTGGACCCATGAACCCCAGCATCTCTGAAGCTCTGAAGATCAAGAGCTACTTTCCCATTTTCGAGAAGCTCAAGCCAGTAGCTTGTGCTAAAAAGGATCCAGAAGATAACGAAGACCCCACACACGAGAAGATCGACCTTCGTTTCTTCAACAGAAGTGTTAGAGTTTTTAGGTCTTGCCCTAATCTCACCCAGGACTACGTTGCTTGGCTAACAAAGCTGGAAAAACATCAAACTCCAGTCTGGAAGGAGATGGGCATCTTTGACCTAATAATGCTGTCGAAGACAGGTTTAAACTACTCCCCAGAGATGCTTATAGCTTCGATGCTGTTCTGGGATAACTCTCACTTCACCTTTCACCTCCCATGTGGGATGTTAACTCCCACACTCTTCGACGTAGCAGCCATCACTGGCCTTCGACCAACCGGAGATTACTTCGACCCGGAAGAGATGTCGGAGGACCAAATTGGCTTTTCTGAGACGAAGCCAACATTCACCACCTTTATCAACCACTTTCATGACAAGTCGACAGACACAGTGTCCGACGTTGAACACATAGCGTTTCTAGCCTTATGGCTAACTCGCTTCGTGTTCTGTTCGAAGTCCCTGCAAGTGACCAAAAAGATGGTCACTCTGGCCACCCAACTGCATCACCGTCAGAACATCTGTCTGGCAGAACTAATTCTGGCCAGTCTTTATGACTCCATCAGCAATGGGGTTACTCTTTTGAAGCATATCGAAGATAGGAACAGTCTGCTACTCGCTGGGCCTTTCTGGTTACTTCAACTGTGGCTTAACGCCACTTTCGAGTCTTTCTTACCCAAGAAGACTCCGATAAATGAACAAGCCTCAGCGATAGCTAACAGACGTATCGAAGGGATTAGGCTGGCTCTACTGACGCCTGTGGAAGATGGGCTAGAGTTCCAACAAACCTTCACTAACTTCGTGCTGATGTTCGCTCGAAGGAAGGAATTCGTTTCGACTATGGCTCCATTTGCTCAGCGAAAGGTGGGGCCAGCTTGGTTCACAAGGCCACATCCCAAGGAATCGAGTGGTCCCAATGTTGATGAGCACACCATACTGTGGGAGGCATTCCTTACTCCAAGGATTATGCCTCTTCGATTTAAAAGTTCTAAGACTCATCTGAGTCTGCTGGCCTATCAACCAAACCTGGTATCTCGCCAGTTTGGTATCATCCAAACCCTGCCTTCTCCCATTTTCCAAAAAGAGAAGTCAATGTTGTACTTCTGCAACGATTATACAGAAGACGCTGCTACCAAGCATATTGGAAGATATGCTGGTCGAACCATCCTCTCGCTGTTCAACTACCAGCTTAACTTCCTTTGTTCGCCATCTTTTGAAGAATGGTGGAGAAGCTATTACGCTGAGTACTTCTTCGACGAGAAGGACTTTACAGCAGAGTTGCAGAAGTCTTTTGTCCTCGTATTTGACAAAGTAAAGAAATGTAAGTTCATACTCTCACATTACTTTTTATCTTTCTCTTCGACTGTTAGCTTGTTAACTTTCCTCTTCGCTTTCAGTTGTTCGAAAACCTTTGGTCAAGAAGGCTCCAGGAGGCCCACAAGGAGGAGTCCCTTCGACCAAACCTCCACCGCCGGCGAAGACTATAGCGCCGGCGAAGACAACAGGCAACCAACAGGGGGAAGGCTCTTCGATGAGGCCTCCTGCATCGGTAACCAGATTTTCTTCATTTGCAATCTGGCTTTCGATTTTTTATTTTCGACGTAATTATTCAATCGAATTCCTATTGGTTTTATAGGCCCTTTCGCCCAAGAAAAGGGCAGCCTTGGTGATCGAATCGGGGAGTGACGACGACAGCGACGCCCCTCCTACTCCCTTAAAGAGGAGAAAGTTAACGAAGGACGCTTCTGTTCCTACTCCAGCTCCTGAAGGTCGAACCGTCAGAATAAAGGTTGGTGCAAGAAAGCCTAGGCCACCTGCAGTGGTCATCGAAGAACCAACTGAGGAGGAACTGAACGCTCTAGTTAACAATCCTGTCGAAAGTGATAATTCCAGCCCTGGGGCTGAAGCCAATCCACAGGTAATCTATTGGACCCTTCTTGTAACTTAGGCATAAATACCAGTATTTAATTATATCTCTTTCGACATCTGAAGATTTGTCTTCTCCCCTTTTTCAGGAAACTACTGGAAGTTCCCCACCAAGGACTTCAGAAACTCTGGAATCTGCTGACCTTAGCAGGCCTCAGGTGCAAGATTTGGGCAATGACGAAGCCCACACTGAGCATGAGGCCAATGCTGAAACAGTGGAGAAGACAACTGAAGAACCTATGGCGGAGGAAACACAGCCAAAAACGGTTCCTGTGGTGGTCTTGTCGTCAGAAGAGAATCCTGAAGGAAGAGACCAAGGTAATGGCGAAGAGAGTCAAGATGCTGTCGACGAAGAGCATGAAGGTGGTACTGGCGAAGAACACCAGGATGACGCCAGCGAAGAACCAAAGAATGATGCTGGCGAAAGACCCCAAGGTGAAGTTAACGAAGAACCACGAGTCGACGCTAGTACCGCCTCAGTTCGAGTCGAAGAACAACCAAACGAGGCACTCAGCATTCAACAGCCTCCAGTCCAAGATAATGCTATGGCAAGGGTCACCTCCTCAAAGCATAGGTCGAAAGAAGACCTGGAAATCTTGAAGCGAACTGACCCTATCAGCTACCTCAATGCAATCGTTGAGAGTAAGAGTTCTTCCGACACCAGTCAGGAAATTCCTACTTTGTCGGGGAAATCTACTGAGACTTCTCCTCTTGATGATGCATTGGCGAAGGTCAAGGCCCAGTTCTTCAAGAGAGATTTAATGAAGGCTTTAGAGGGTGACCCCACTGCTCCATCTTGCTTGAAAGAGGTTCTGAATGCTGTTGATTTCGATGCTGTAGCTCCAGAAATCTCAGACTTAATCATGGAATTACATTCTATGATTGACCAAGTCTCAGCGGATTACCGGCGCCAACGAAATTTCAACAGTCAGCTCGAAACGTTGCATGGCAGGAGCTTATCTGCATGGACTGCCGTCACAAGTTCGACTTCTCGAATTGCCGAGTTGTCGAAACAGAAAGCGTCTGCACAGGAAAGGTTCGATGCTATTGAGCGAGAGAATGTCTCCTTCCGAGCACAAATTGCAGAGATAGAGGCGAAGATAAACGCCAACACTGTGCTCCAAGGGGAAATTCTTTCGACCATCCCAGACGCTGAGAGCCAGACTGAGGTCAAGCAAGGCCTGGAGTTCGCTGAGAGGGCGCAAAGCCTCGATGCTCAAATTGCCAAACTGGAGCAAGAAAAATCTTGGTGCAAGAAGAGGTTGGATTTGCAGCATGCTAAGTATCTTCGACTGAAGAATTCTCTTTCTTTTTGATTCTCTTTTGTAATCATCTATTGTAATCGCTTTCGACAACAATTGCCATTTTGGCAGAAATTAATAAAAATTTCCATTTTGGCATTTCTATGGTTAATTTAATTTATTATTTTATTTTTATCTCTTGAAGTATAGGCTTGTATTTTTTCAAATATTTACCATTTACTCTCAAGAGTCTTTTATCACCACTTATCTCTTCGACTTCATAGGCTCCACCAGAAAAAGTTTGGATAACTCTGAAGGGTCCTTCCCATTTGGGTGACCATTTCCCCATGCTTCGATCCCGTCGATCCATGGGAAGAATTACCTTCCAAACTAAATCTTCAGGCAAAAACACCTTAGGTTTTACCTTTCTATTATAAGAGTCTTCGACTCTTTTCTTCTGAAGCCTGAGCAAGTCGAGAGCGTGTAATCTCTCTTCGTCTAAATCCACCAATTCATCTAACATCATATTCCAATACACCTCAGAAGGAATATCATAATGCCTCTGAACTCTTGCAGATTGAAGACAAATTTCTGCTGGCAATACTGCATCATGGCCAAAAGTTAGCCTATATGGTGTTGTACCAGTGGCTTCTTTTGGGGACGTTCGACAAGCCCATAAAATCTGGTCTAACGTCTTATGCCAATTCTTTGGTTTCTTCCCAACATGCTTCTTTATCAAGCCAATTACCACTTTGTTAGCTGCTTCGACTTGACCATTCGCCTGTGCATAGTAAGGCGTGGATGTTAAGAGTTTGAAACCTGTTTCCTGAGCAAATTCCTGCATCTTTCGACCAGTGAAAACTGAACCTTGATCAGTTGTTATTGTCTCAGGGATTCCATACCTAAAAATAATGTTCTTTTGAATGAATTCAATGACATTTTCTTGGTCTACATTGACTAAAGGGACTGCTTCGATCCACTTAGTAAAATAATCAATGCCTACCAATATGTATTTCTGGCTCTTTGATGATGCTGGTCGAATCTCTCCAATAAGATCCAACGCCCATCCTCGAAAGGGCCAAGGCTTCACTATCGAGTGAAGTTCGCTTGCTGGTACATGCTGGATGCCCGTATGAACTTGACACTCTTGGCAACCTCTGGCGAACTCAACACAATCTTTCAGCATAGTGGGCCAATATAGTCCTTGTCGAAACAACAACCATTTCATCTTATGGCCTGCTTGGTGAGCCCCACATGCCCCAGCATGCGTAGTCGAAAGGGCTATGTATGCTTCAGTTTCACTTAAACATTTCAGCAACACCCCTTCAGGCGTCTTCTTGAATAACTCATTACCCATGAGTACAAAACTCAACGCCCTGTATTTTGTTTTTCGTTCTGTCGGAGCTCCTGGATTTTGAAGATAGTCCACAATGGGTTTCCTCCAATCCTGGTCTGACAAATTATCAATGAACGAAATCTCGAAGTTTGAGTGATCAGCGTATCCTAACCTTGTTGATTCCAAGTCTGTTGGTGATAAACAAGTCGCTCTTATCTTCTCTCGAACTTCGATTGCTCTTTGTAATCTCGTTTTTGAAATTTTATACCCAGATGCAATCTGTGCCAAGTCGTTGGCTATTTGATTTTCGACTCTGGGTATGTGTCGAATATTGACACTTTCAAATTGTTTCAATAAACGATTTGCAATCACAAAGTACATAATGAGATTCTCTCTTATGCATTTATACTCCTTTGTGACTTGCTTGATGACTAACTCTGAGTCTCCCATTATTTCGACTCGAGTTGCCCCCAATTCCAACAATATTTCAAGGCCAGTAATTAGAGCTTCATACTCAGCCTCATTGTTCGAACAAGAACCTTCGATTTGGTACTTGAATGTTGTTGGAATTTTATCTGGAGAAATAAGTAAGACTCCTACTCCTGTTCCATTTTTATGGCTGGAACCATCGAAGTAGAATTTCCAAGGTTCTATCTCCACATAATTAATATTCTCGACTTGAATAGAGTGGTCGACTATGAAGTCTGCAACCACTTGTCCTTTTACTGCCTTAAGAGGCATAAAGGTCAAGGAGTATTCAGTCAATGCTAATGCCCACTTGCCAATTCGACTATGCAAGATAGGTTTCGACAACATATATTTGAAAACATCAAAATGAGACGAAACATAAACATCAACTGGTTTTATATATTGTTTGAGCTTTGTACAAGAAAAATACAGACATAGACACAATTTTTCAACTTCGCTATATCTAGTTTCTGCATCATTCAAAACTCGACTGAGATAATAAATGGGTCTTTCGACTCCATTCTCATCCTCTTGGGCTAACATACTTCCCAGAGTTTTGTCAGATGCAGCTATGTACAATCTCATACTCCTATTGCTACAAGGAGGCACCAAAATAGGTGGCTTAGTGAGGTACCCTTTGATTTTGTCGAAGGCTTCCTGTTGCTCTTGCCCCCATTCGAACCCCTCCTTATTCAGTCGAAGCAAGGGTGAGAAGGCCTGAGCTTTCCCACTTAGGTTAGATATAAACCTTCTCAAGAAATTTATCTTGCCTAAGAGAGATTGCAATTCCTTCTTATTCGATGGCGCTTTCGCTTCCAAAATTGCCTTCGTCTTGTTCTGATTGATTTCGATCCCTTTCTTGTGGACAACGAAACCCAAGAAATCTCCAGCTTTTACACAGAACGCACACTTCAAAGGGTTCATCTTCAGACCATGTTCTCTCATTCTTTCGAATGATTGTCGAAGGTGGTCAATGTGACTCTTCCTGGAAACAGATTTTATAACAATATCATCAATATAAACTTGCATAAACGTGTTAATAAAATCATGGAAGATAGTATTCATTGCTCGCTGGTACGTTGCCCCAGCGTTCTTTAGGCCAAAAGGCATCACTACCCATTCGTAAGTGCCTAAGGCCCCAGGACATCGAAAAGCTGTTTTCGACACATCCTCTTCAGCAATGAAAATTTGATTATATCCTGAATAACCATCGAGCATACTCAGGTATTCGTAGCCAGCGGCAGAATCGACTAGCATTTCCGCCACAGGCATAGGATATTCATCTTTGGGGGTGGCAGCATTCAGATCTCTGAAATCTATGCACACCCTTAATGTGCCATTTTTCTTAATTACTGGCACTATATTGGCAATCCATTCGACATACCTTGTAACACGAATGAACTTGCATTTCAGAAGTCTTTCGACCTCCGTTTTGATCTTCGACAATATTTCTGGAGCGAAGCGTCTTGGATTTTGCTTGATTGGCTTCTTTCCAGGTTTGATTGGCAACTGAAGTTCTACCAATCCTCTGTCGAGACCAGGCATTTCGTCATAATCCCATGCAAAACAGTCTTTAAACTCTTTCAGCAATTGGATTACTTCCAACCTAAGTTCTGGATCAATTTTGGCGCTGATGTAAGTTGGCCTATTCTCTGATCCTTCGCCTAAGTTGATTTCTTCTAAAGGGTCTTGTGCTAACATCTTAATGTTGTTCGCCAAGGGATCCTTTTCGAAGCCCAGAGGCTCATCGTCATAGATCGCGTCGAGCCTCTGTTCCTGCATTCCTTCTGTCGAGATGTCAGGAGGTTCTGGGTCAAAATCTTTTCCAGGACCTATATCTGGTGGCTCTGGGTCGAAATCTTTTCCAGGACCTGCAGAAGATAGTGTTTGGTCGTTGGCCTTGGTGGCCATATATTTTACTTCGGCTTCGAGAGCCGTTATCATCTTGGTTTCAGCCACATAGGCCGAAATTCGCTTCAGAGATTGTGACTCAGTCATTATCACTGAATTCACTTCCCCAACCAGTTGGTTGGATACCAGTTAGCCCACTGAATTCTATGTGTGACACGTCCTCTCTGTCCCATTGGAAACCATGCTCAGGATGCAGGTATAGGGAACAAAAGGTGTTTGGCGCTGGCGCCATGTCGAAATCAGGAGCTGGACATGGCCCTATGTGAGCCAAGTTTTTGTCGAAATCTGTTACACCCAAGTGGTTTACTTCGCCAAGGTAGTAACTCTGATCAGCCTCTATGTTTTCGACCAACCCATCTGGGCGCCATAGAAGCAGTCTTTGATGCATCGATGAAGGCACAGCACCCACACCATGTATCCACTCACGACCTAACAAAAGGTTGTAGTTAGGTTTGGCTGAAATGACCATGAACATTGTTGGTCGAAGGATCGACCCAACTTTTATGTCGAGCTGGATCACTCCCATGGTGGTCCCAATGCCTCCCTCATAGTTGGACAGGACCATATTGTGAGGTTTTATTTCTTCATCCCTTTTGCCAATCTTTATTAGCACCGAATGAGGGATAATATTGATAGTGGCCCCACAGTCGACCAATATCTTGTTCACAGTGGTCTCTTCGAGCTTGGCCCTTATGAACAAAGGTTTGAGGTGATTCTTCATCGCCTCTGTGGGTGGCTCGAAGAAGCCATTTTGTTCTTCTGTAGTGCCATTGTTCATGACAAAATAGCACACTGGCCTGTGTCTGGCCATTTCTTGTTCCATCTCCCAGTCACTGGTTTCGACTTCTACTTGTCGATTGAATTCCCTAGGCAGCATTGAAACAACGTTCACCATTATGTCCAGGGTATCGTCGGACTCAGCATCATCTTCGTCTTCGACTTCGCTCTGGTTAGGCCAAACTAGCCTGTTGGTAACTGGTTCTCTCTCAAGAGGCTTTCTTTGTTTCCTTTGAGGCACATTCGAACTAGTTTCAGCCTTAGGTTCGTTGGTGGCCTCTCTTTCAGCTTTTCGCCTTCTTTGATACCTCCTCCATTGGGATCTCGACATAGGATTTTTTCCCTTGTAGTTGCTGGACACTTGAGCAACTTTGGGTGCCGCAACTTGAGGATCTTTCTTCTGGATTAAAGAGGAACCTCTTGGCACTTCGAAAGAATGCCATTTCTCTTCACTTGGCCTTTTCCGGCCAGATGTTTTGTACCAAGTGTCTACTGGTACATTTGTTGGAGGCCTAAAAGTCGAAGGCCTCTTGTCTTGATTAGAACCCCTTCTGGGATCATGTCGAAGGTCAGAATTCTCCCTTCTCTTGTTCGCTGCTCTCACTCCTTGGATGTGCTCAGCAGCTTTTTTATCAAAGATGGAACTACATCTTGGACATAGCATGACCTCTGATTTCTTCTTCTGGCATCTTTGTAAAAAATCTGCCAGGTTTTCGTTTTCCTTAGGGAAAGCCGTTTTATTTGCCTGCTCTTGCCTTATGGCCTCTTCTGAAGCTTTAGGGTCAGAAAGTTCAACCATGTTGATGTTCATGGTATCCTTAGTAGCAAGAGTTAGTTGTTTCATTTGTGTTTCCAGTTTCTCCGTCTGGCCTTGTACAGTGGCCAATTGGGAACTGGGCTTTGGTCCAGTTTTTTGTACTTCAGCAGTCTTCGACTTTGGGTCTTCGACCGCTTTCTGGACAGCCTCAATTGTCTTCCTGGATAGGTTTCTAGAAAAACTGCCAAAAATTGGCATGTTGATGTGGTCCTTAGAGACTTCGACCATGTTAATGCCTGGCTTCTTCGACTGGATCTTGGTAGCCTCTATCATGTTCACCTCAGAGGGCTCTGCATAGTGGGCTTCAGCCTTCATTGGATTGGAGTCGACAGCCATGGGGGATTTGTCAGCAAACTTTAATCTCCCTTCCTCAATAGCGTCTTGGACAAGATTCCTGAAAAGAAAACATTGAGAAGTTTTATGGCCCAGAAAATTATGATATTTGCAAAAACCCCTCTTCTTTCTTTGATCAAGAGGAGGCACTTTTACCCCAGGGGGTACTATCATTTGGCCATCTTTAACTAGCAAGTCGAATATTTCATCACATTTTGTGATGTCAAAACTATAAGTCTTCTTTGGGAACCTATCATTGGTCTTGTCTGGACCAATGGGATTTTTCCCATTTGAGGGGACTAACTGTTTACAAGAGTATGGAGGCCCTTGTTTCAGTTCTGCTAAATCGACCTCTCCTTCCTCGACAGCTAAAGTATCGTCGAAGGATTCTAGCTCTTCGTCATCCATCTCAACGTAAGCTATTCTCTCTCTCTTGTGAGTTTTTGTTGCCTTAGCTTTTTCAGCTTTAAGGCGTTCGACTTGTCGAACTCTATCGGCCAGTTGGGCCATGTCTCTTAGGTACTGGGTATCTAGCTTCTTCCTAATGGAATAGTCTAAACCACCTGCGGCCATTTCGACCAGCTCATGTTCTGGCACTTGTGTAAAACATCTCGCCTTAAGCAACCTAAATCTATTTAGATATTCGTCTATAGGTTCAGTGAAACGTCTCTTAACACTCGCCAGTTCTTTCAGGCTTATCTTGGTTTGCCCCATATAGAATTGTTCATGGAACAATCTTTCCAATTGGGTCCAATGGTGGATCGAATTGGGGGGGAGAGTTGTAAACCAAGTAAAAGCATTCTTGGTTAAGGAACTTGGGAAGTATTTGATCCTTAGGTTTTCATTATTTGAAATGTCTCCTGCTTCGATCAAATACCTAGCCACATGTTCGACAGTGGATTCTGTCGTGTCCCCAGAGAACTTAGTAAATTTGGGGACTTTGGTTCTAGGGGGTAAGTCAGTTTGTAACACATATTCTGACAATGGAGATGTAAAGTTGGGCCTTCGAAAGCCCATGTTCATTCCATTCTGAGTCATGATCCTTTCGATCATGGTTGCCAGATTGTTTTCCAACCCCATGTTTTGGTATTGGACATGCTGAACCACTTCGTCAGCATTTTGGTTTCTGTTAACTAACCTAACCTCTGGGGCTATTACCCTAGGTTCTTCGACAGGTTGTTCTACAGGCTGTTGGGCCTGATTAATGGTGGTTTCTTCCTCTACAAATATCCCCTGATTTCCTCTTATTTGCGCCCTTTGGGGCTGTCGAATAGGTGGGGGTACTCCAAAGAAGTCAGCCAAACGCGTCATTTGCGCTGTAACTTGCTGATTCGACTGAGTAGTATTTTGTATTAGAGGATTTAGCACTGTACTCAAAGTTTGTGCCAACATTTGCACCATATCATGGTTGCTTTCGTCCATCTGTTGCCTCAAGACTGCTGTCGAGGCATTTGTAAGGCCATGGGCTACTTGGGCCGTTCCTCCTAAGAGTTGGGTCCTATTTCTATTCGCCATGCCTACTCCAGAGCCTTGGAGTGGCGAAGTGGCACTCACGAAAGGTTCTGAATAAGTGGACGCAGCATTCGTCAGGCTTGCCAATTCAGAAGTTGGCATACCATAGAATGGAATAAATCCTGGGGGAACCACTGGCCTTGGGCCAGTATTTCCCCTTGGAGGGGGAGTTCCCAAAGTCATTCTGGGGCCTGCAAACGAAGTCGTTGGCCCCGTGGTTGTGACTGACACCGCTGGTATCGAACCAGCATTCGTCGCTTCGCTAACGGTCATATTAACCGTTGCTCCCACACTTGTTTGTGGGATTTCATTGTTGTTTGGCGGATTCGCCATTTCTTCCCTTCTTCTGGCAGTATTATTATCGTTGGTGTATATTCTACCACTCCTCAATAACATACAACTCGAAAAGATGAGATTTTTCAACAATCAACACACAGTCCCACCAGGTGTGCCAATTTGTTTACCTGGGGATTTGGTAAACAACCGCTGATCCTCCAAATGGTTACTTATTTGGTTACTCGCAGGATCGATCAGATTGATCCTATGGACATAGGTTGATTTTGAAGTTTAATTAGTGTGGATAAGGCTTTAAGTAAATTGGTTAAAGTAAATTGCATAAAGGAAAAGGCTTGGTAAAATAAACAAGGCTGGAATGTAAAGGTTCGACAGGAATCTTAAAGGGAAAAGCATGTAAAATACTAAAAAAGTAAATGACTTGAATTGATTAAATTGGTGTTTCACACATACATTTCTCAACAATTCGTTCGCTCAACACTGGGTACTTGAATCTAAATGAGTGACTATGTATCTATTGTGAACACACGCGAGAAACTACACGTCTACTCCTATTTATACAAAAACATTCCAAGTAACCGTCGGGCAGTTACACTGCTTCGAGATCAAGCCACTTGTCACGTTCTCCATGCTCGACACTCCAGATCCTTGCACGTTCGCACGTAGTAACTGCTGGAAACCGTTTTCCCTCCAAAGCTTTGAATTTCAAACTGCTCCACTCTGGACCATCGAACACGTTCGTCAAGAGACGTCTTCGACGAAAACTCCTTCGACGTCGAAGGCAATCAGCCTCCTTCCTTGGAAGAAATCTTCTAAGTATTTGGCCATCTTTCGACGGTCACTTCGACAAGCTTAGCCAGTCGAAAGCATCTTTCAGCTTTTAATGGCTGTCATCAATTGAAACAAAGGTGTCGAATTTAGGAGCCAACACCTTGGATCCATGGGGCGGGAGCTGTCACGTCCACTCTGCATCAAATGATGAAGTACCCGGTGAAAGGAAAGATTGTCACGGTACATGGTGAAGAAGAGTACATGGTAAGCCATTTGAATTCCTTCAGGTATGTGGAGATGGATGGCGAGTTCATCGAGACTCCATGTCAGAACTTTGAAGAGGTGCCTCAGACTATGTCTGCCACTGAAACTATCACCAATATGCTGAAGATCACCAGACCTCCCTCGAAGATGGCTTCTTTCATGGATGCAAAATCATTTATTGAAGAAGGTGGGTCTACCATCTGGGCCCAACTCCCTGACATTCTATACAAGTCTGATAAATTTGGTTTGGGTTTGTCTTCAGAGGCTCAAAGGGTTGTTTGTCGTGCTCGTGCTGGAAGACCTCCCCTACGCATCAGCAATCATGGGGTCAACACTCTAGAAGACAGTGATGATGACTATGACATGGATAGCTGAATCTTCCCTACTACCAACGGTGGACCCAGTAACTGGACAGCAAAAGACTTTGTACCAATTACTTTTATTCAGAAGTAATTGTCTTTCTTGTTTTTGGATATGTAATAAACAATATAAACTCTATGGCCATGTGTCTTACCCGGGGCACAATGGTTTATTTGTGAGGGTTATCATGTTTCAATTTAATATGGCATTAATAAAGCATTGGACGTTTATGCATACAAATTTTGCGCTATCTGTTTTTATTTTCTGCTTTTTACTTTGTCTATACAGTTATGCTCTTACACACACTCACGTATCAAACTGCAGATCAATATCCACTTTGGATCCCATTGATAACAGTTCTGCTATTGTCGGTTATGACTTTGAAAATCTGATCAACCAAGTCGAGGATGAAGGTGAGGAAGATTGTGAGGTACCCGGAGAAATTTCTAGACTGTTACAGCAGGAAGAAAGGGCTATACAGCCTCATGAAGAACCAGTTGAGACAATAAACTTGGGCACATAAGAGGACAGAAAAGAAGTCAAGATAGGTGCAAATCTGGAGCTTAGTGTCAAACAGCGATTGATAAAGATGATGCATGATTATGTCGAGATCTTTGCCTTGTCATATGAAGACATGCCAGGACTGGACACGGATATTGTGGTTCATCGTCTGCCAACTAAAGAAGATTGCCCTCCAGTAAAGAAGAAGTTCAGCCGTATGCGCCCCGAAATGTCAGAGAAGATCAAAGCAAAGGTTATGAAACAGTTCAATGTTGGGTTCTTAGCCATCACCTCTTATCCATATGGTTTGCTAACGTAGTCCCAGTGCCTAAAAAGGACAGCAAGGTGCAAATGTGTGTGGACTACAGATATTTGAATAGGGCAAGCCCCAAGGATGACTTTCCACTTCCCCATATTTACGTTCTGGTTGACAATACCGCGCAACACAAGATCTTTTCCTTCATGGACGGTTTCTCGGGTAACAATCAGATCAAGATGGCGCCCGAAGACATGGAAAAGATAACATTCGTCACATAATGGGGCACTTTCTGCTACAAAGTGGTGCCGTTTGGATTGAAGAATGTTGGGGCAACCTATCAGTGAGCTACGGTAGCTTTGTTTCATGACATGATTCACCGTGAGATAGAGGTCTATGTTGATGACATGATAGCTAGGTCTCAAACTGAGGAAGAGCACCTTGATCATCTACAGAAGTTATTTGACAGGTTGAAGATGTAAAAGCTGAGGTTAAATCCGAACAAGTGCACCTTCGGGGTAAGGTCTGGTAAACTTCTAGGCTTCATTGTCAGTGACAAGGGTATTCAGGTAGACCCTGCAAAGGTAAAAGCTATACAAGAGATGTCGTCTCCCCGCACTGAAAAGGAGGTTAGAGGTTTCTTGGGATACCTAAATTACATTGCCAGGTTCATCTCCCATTTAACTTCTACTTGTGAGCCAATCTTCAAACTCCTAAAGAAAGATCAAGTGGTAAAGGGGAATGACGAATGCCAGACTGCCTTCGAGAGAATCAAAGAATACCTTCAAGAACCTCCAATTCTGATGCCAACGATTGAAGGAAGACCTTTGATAATGTACTTAACAGTTTTAGATAATTCAATGGGGTGCGTGTCGGGGAAGCATGACGAGTCCGGTCGAAAAGAGAACGTAATATACTACCCTAGCAAAAAATTTACCGACTGTGAAACAAGATACTCATTGCTCGAGAAAACTTGCTGCGTTTTGGCATGGGCTGCTCGCCGACTTAGATAGTATATGTTGACACACACTACTTTGTTGATATCTAAGATGGATTTGATCAAGTACATCTTCGAGAAGCCCACACTCTCCAGAAGAATAGAAAGATGGAAAATGATCTTGACCGAATACGATATCTAATACACGACCCAGAAAGCAATCAAGGGAAGTGTACTAATTGATCATTTGGCTCATCGGGCTGTGGATGACTACCAATCCATGAACTTTGAATTCCCGGATAAGAATATTATGTTAGTGACTAATGGTGAAGAACCTGGACCAGATGAAGGACATGATAAAGGATCTCGATGGGCTGTGGTTTTTGATGGAGCTTCCAACGCACTCGACAATGGCATAGGCGCTGTAATCATATCTCCCTAGGGCAGCCATACTCCTTTCACGGTCAGATTATGTTTCAACTGTACCAACAATATGGCGGAGTATCAAGCATGCATCATGGGTCTCAAAGTTGCTATCGACCTGAGGATCAAGTTCTTGAGCATTTTCGGGGATTCGGCTTTGGTAATAAGTCAAATCAAAGGAGAGTGGGACACGAAGCACCCGAACCTCATCCCTTACAAAGATATGTGCTGACATTGCTTCCACACTTTGAAGAGGTCACCATTGAACATTTTCCATGAGAAGAGAACCAGTTAGTGGACGCGCTAGCTACTATGTCATCTATGTTAAAGGTCGGATGGGACAACAAAGCTCCTCGGATCACTATTGAGAGGTTGGATAAACCAGCATACAACTATGAGATTGACACTGAAGAAGTAGCAGATAAACATTGGTTTCATGAAGTTAAGAGGTATCTCGAGGCTCAAGAATATCCTGAAGGGGCGTCTGTCAATGATAAGAAGTTTCTGAGAAGGTTCTCTTTAAAGTTCTTCCTCAGTAACAAAATCCTCTACAAGCGCAATCATGACTCTAATTTACTTTGGTGCATAGACAAAAGCGAAGCAGAGAGGATTATGGAAGATTTACATGAGGGCACCTTTGGCACCCATTCCAATGGACATACCATGGCTAAAAAGATCCTACGGGCAGGATACTATTGGTCCACTTTAGAAGCAGACTGTTATCAGCATTCCCAAACTTGTCACAAATGCCAGATCTATGATGATAAAGTACACGTACCTCCGGTCCCCTTGAATGTCTTGACGACTCCCTGGCCCTTTGCAATGTGGGGAATTGACATGATCGGAGAGATTAGACCTACCGCTTCCAATGGGCATCGCTTCATCCTCGTGGCCATTGATTACTTCACGAAGTGGGTTGAAGTTTCCTCCTTTGCTACTGTTACCAAGAATGTGGTGGCACGATTTATCAAGCATAACCTGATTTGTTGTTATGGTGTGCCGGAGAGAATCATTATAGATAATGGTACAAATCTCAACAATACAATGATCACCGAACTCTAAATAACTCAAGATCCAGCATCATGGTTCTTCCCCTTACCAACCTAAGATGAATGTCATTATGGAGGCTGCTAATAAGAATATTAAGAAAATCATACAGAAGATGACGGTGACATACAAAGACTGGCACGAGATATTACCATTTGCTCTTCATGGTTACTGCACCTCAGCACGTACGTCAACAGGGGAAACACCTCTCTGGTATATGGTATGGAGGTTGTCCTGCCTATTGAGGTCCATATCCTTTCTTTGAGGATCATGAAGAATGCGGGATTGAACGAAGATGATTGGATCCAGACTCGACTTGATCAACTGAATCTGATTGATGAGAAAAGGCTTGTTGCTATCTGTCATGGTCAGATATACCAAAAGCGAATGATCAAGGCTTTCAATAAAAAGGTCAGACGTCAAGTATATCAAGTGGGTGATCTAGTAATCAAGCGCATCATACTTCCACAAGGTGATCCCAGGGGAAAATGGACTCCCATGTACGAAGGTCCATTTGTAATCAAAAGCATATTTTCCGGTGGAGCCATGATTCTAACCACCATGGATGGTGATGACCTTCCTCACCCTGTTAATGCGAACATGGTGAAAAGATACTACACATGATAAAGACCCGCTAGGTTGACTGGCCTAGGAAAAAATAAGGGCATCCCGGCGAACCAAAAGGGTTCGGGAAAAAATTAGGGATGAATACAAAAAAAAATTGTACACCCGGCAAGTCGAAAACCTGAAAAGGCGACTTGGGCAAAAAACGGTATCCCGGTGGACTGAAAATCCGAAAGGGCAGTCCAGGAAAAATTTAGGGATTTGAAGCGTACAACTATGTCCCACTAGATCACCTTGCGACTAGACTTCAGTGTCAACTATCAAGCTCAAAAGGTACCGATCAATCCAGTCTGCTTAGGACAAGTAGCAAAGTGATGAGACGCTCAAGGACATAGGGGCAATAGCAGAATTGAAACTCAATGGGATTATTACACATAGTTGTTTTCTCTTTGTACACTACTTTGTATAGTTTTCATTTTCACGACTGCGTTCTCCTACTAGGACGTCAGTCTCTTTTGTACAAAATGCCTATTATATGCGAACTTAAAAAAATCAATACAAATCATTCCTTGAAAGTACAAAACTATTTGTTTTATTTTTCTGTTTTGTTTTGCAAAAGCGTCCAATGATTATTCTTGACATATGCATTTGAATATGATTATTGTTTACAAACACTTGCATAAGAAACAGAAAGACATATGCTAATGACTTTAAGAAACGGGGCAAAGTCTAAAAAACAATTTGTAGTCCCGACAGTTACTCTTTCCAGTATGGTACAGGGGCAGAGACATTTTGAGACAAAGTCACCATTACATACGACCCCGTGACGTCTATGTTCCCCATAGAGTAGAAACAACCAGAGTTTTGATCTCTTATTCCCCAAGCAAGAATTATCTCCTCCAGCAAAGTTCCTTCAGAGAGCTGAAATCTATCTTCCCCAGCCGAGTATTATAATTGCAAATAGTTTATAAAACCTCCTCCCAGGTAGAGTTTATTTCTCTAAATGTGGAAGTTCAGGTCCCAACAGAGTTTATTTTTTCTACATCGGCAAAACCTTCCAGCAAAGCATTATCTCTCTGTACATAGTCAATCTCCGGCAGAATATCCTCAAACAGAAAAAATGAAATCCCTGGCGAATCATATCCATTCATCATCCTCATTAGAAATGAAGGATTCGTCTTCCTAATACTCTTCAGTAGTAGTCCGGGATTTACTTTCTCAGACTGGGAAATATCGCAATAGCATCCCATATTCATACATCATGGCATGCGCATACACATCACATACAATATAATCTCATTTATTTTGAGAACATCATCACACAATGAATTTCATACATCATGACATTTCATACGACTAACTCTTTACCTTTTTCAGGGAAAGGTCAAATCAACAAACACTGCTGACTACTTATGTGACCTGGTAGTCTTCTCAAAAGCTACGTCTAATGAAAGGCTATTTCAGCATTTTCCTCAGAAAGACGTTCTCAAAAGACCATATATGGTTTAGTTAGATCGATACTAAGATCTCTCTGACTTATATTCCAGTTGAAAATGTTCCAAGACTTTTGTCTGGTTTAGTTGAATCGATACTAAGATTATTCTGATTTCCATTCCAGTCAAAGTTAATTCAAGACCTTCTCTGGTTCAGTTAGATCGACACTAAGATCTCTCTGATTTCTATTCTAGTTGAAGGTATTCCAAGACTTTTGTCTGGTTCAGTTGAATAGATACTAAGATTCTTCTGATTTCCATTCCAGTCATAGTTAATTCAAGACCTTCTCTGGTTTGGTTAGATCGACACTAAGATCTCTCTGATTTCTATTCTAGTTGAAGATATTCCAACACTTTTGTCTGGTTCAGTTGAATCGGTACTAAGATTCTTCTAATTTCCAGTCCAGTCAAAGTTATCCAAGACCTTCTTTGGTTCAGTTAGATCGATACTAAGATCTCTTTGATTTCTATTCCAGCTGAAGACAGCTCAAGACCTTTCTCTGGTTCAGTTAAATTGATACTAAGATTTTTCTGATTTCTATTCCAGTTAAAGAAACTGCAAAGCCTAGAATACGACCAGATAGCAGTTCACCATACTGTGAAGCCTGAACCCGACCAGATAACAGTTAACATCATGGATGAAGTCTGGAATCCGACCGAATAATAGTCAATCAATAATTGAAAAACTGCAAAGCCTGAAGTACGACCAGATAACAGTTTAATCTCATTTCCCTAGTAAGTCATTGTGAAGCCTGGAATACGACCAGATAGTAGTCATCCTTATTATCATCAGCAAGTCACTATGAAGCCTGGATCCCGACCAGATAGTAGTTCACTTTCGTCTCTTTAATAAAGAGGTGACTTCCCAGTAGAGTAATGGACGACTGAAGCTCCTAAACTCTATTTCCCAAGAAACAAATCAATATTCTTCAGGGGAGTCCTCCTCAACGACAGGCATGGGAATTCCCACAAAGGAATATCTCCTGAAATCAACATTTGTTCTGGATGGCATCTTTAAGCCCATCTTCGACGACTCTTTGTCATATCCTTTAGATGGCATCTCTAAGACCATCTCCGATGATCTGTTGTTGTCTTCTCCAAATGGAATCTGTAAACCCATTCCCGATATTATCTACACAGTCAAAGCATAATTTCAGACGAGTGCAAATTTCTGGGCACTCTAGTGTTCAATCATCTTCCACCTTCAGATAACAAAAGGAAGACTAGCGAACCTACAACCTCAGGTTTAAGAAGATTGAACAAGGGCAATTATTGTACCCTAAAATTTTCCCTCTCATTTCACTCAACACATGCCCATTGAGGTCACCAAATTGCTCAAGGATGACCAAGAATTGACTAGGCAAATTCTTCTTCTAAGGCAATAAACCTCAAACTAGGGTTTCAATTTTAAGCAATATGTGTGAATCCCAAGGATCCCAAATATTCTCCATTGTCCTAATATGTCCTCAAGATCATACATGCCAAATTTCATACCTTGAACAACAAGTTTGCTCAGTCAACTGCTCAAATGCATGGAAATCAACTATATTATATCAAAAGTCAATTGTGGCCCAAATACAGTCAAACTTTGAGATTTTTGGTCAACATCGACATTTTGAAGTGATATTCATCATTTGATCAAGGGTTGATCATGATTCCTCAAGAAATGCTCCTAACTCATTAAAAGTCAAAAATGGCAAATTAGGGTTTCTAGGAAAAGTCAACCAAACTTTGAACGGGCATAACTTTCTCATACTTTATCAGAAATTTTTCCACAAATGCTCATTTTTAAGAGAATACAATTCCCTACAACTTCTATTCAGCCCTCAAGTTCAAGAAATTCCTCAATCAAAAGATACAAGCTCATATATTATAGGTCCTTTTAAAAAGTCAACAAAAACACCTTTTGGGTCAAAGCTCCTTACATGAACATGGAAGATACAATTGAGATGAAACCAAAAAGGTTGTTTAGAGGATATCCTAAGATCTTTAAAAAGTCCAAGAACACCCTCTTAGGGTTAAAATTGAGAGAGATATGCATTGCTAAATTTGACCAATTTTTGGAAAAATGCATGAAGCCAATATTGACCAAACTTGAATTTTTTTAAAATGGGCCCATGTTTTCATGCTTGAAACTTGTTCCTAACATGGCCAACGACCCCTGAGCTCACACATACTTTATTTCATTATTTTTATTATTTAGTTGAATTTTTTATTCATTAAAAGTCAAAATTAAATAAAGAAATAATAGAAAATATGTAAGATATGATTTGGGAATCTTGTTCTCATCAAATGAAAATTTAAAACATGCTGGCAAATCAAAGGAAACGCGTGGGAAGCATTTGTGCAAGATTTGTCCAAATTTGGAAAGATTTCATATTATTCCCAAAACAAATATTATGTGATGAATGCCATGGATTCTTGCTC
Organism: Vicia faba; assembly: GCA_948472305.1. NCBI lineage: Eukaryota > Viridiplantae > Streptophyta > Magnoliopsida > Fabales > Fabaceae > Vicia > Vicia faba. The sequence goes on from OX451738.1 coordinate 1,167,950,017, forward strand.
CATTTGTTACCCTAATTTGATTTAATATATGTACACAACAACCCTAGATCAAAAGCACACGTGAAAGCTGCCTCCACAAGTCCAGAAGATTTTCCAAAGTTTCAAAGAAAAAGTGAACATTGTACCAAGCGATCCAAGCCTTCTCTATCCAAACCAGGCATCCTAGCTTCCTCCTGAAGGTCCCTGGAGTCATCCTCACTCGTTGGCCAAGCCAAATCATGCCCAGGACCCCCTCTTCAAGCATCACCGATTTGGTATACTTTTGGGAATTCAAACTTTTTGATCTTGCAATATAAATGAATTATTTGTACATACATGTGTTCATGCTAATATTTGTGACTGTCTAGAACCATTATATGTGATATCTAACGCAAGAATGAATGTTTTCCATTGTTAGGGCAAAGCTTTAGTAAAGTTTCATTTTCAATGATACAGGAACTTTCAGACAAAACAAACCCCACCATTGGAATCGCAAGGTCCTAATTAGTCCAGTATGGTTATTTTTATGCTTGTTTTCATGAGATTTCGCAGGATTGGTTTTTGTCCAAACTGAGAAGATGACTAGAACCACCATCCACGATGGTTTGACCGGCCAAGGACTCTGCGTGGCATATCAAGATGGTGTGATTGGTTTGTTCAAATATCTGGGCCCCACTCTGGGCGCGCGTGTTTTATAGACAACATTTAAGACCATTTGTAATAATTAATCATTTATTTATGTTTAGATTAACGGAAGTACAGTCGTCCCAGCAGTAGAGACAACGCGCTTTAGGCTTTGTGTGTGTGCAAGGGCAGGGGTTCGATGCCTGCCTCTTGCATAATATTTTTCTGAATTATTCCTTGCAGATTCAGTGGTTCCACACCAAGCGCGCATACCATACGCTCCATCATCATCACCATTGGATCACTCAACCTCCAGATCCAGCGCCCAGAAATGCTTCCCCATGATGGACCTTTCTGCCACAACAACACTGGATCCAACGCAGACTGTGGGCCAATAGATCTGAGCCTATAGCACAAATTCCAGCATACCCCTACAATTGGGTTTTCACCCCCTCAGGCCCATTTTTCTAACTTCTTTATTTAATTTGTTTTAATTAGTTTATATTTTTATATTTATTTCTTTTTTTTAATCATAAAATCAGAAAATATCAAAAATTAGGAATTAGTTTTTTTCCTTAATAAATTAATTTTTTGCAAATTAATTTTTTTCTTTAATTTAAAATTAGTTAGAAATTAGGTTAAACTTCTAAATTTTTTTTCATAAAATACAAAAAATATTTTCTAATAAACAATTAGATTTTCTAGGGTTTAGAATTTATTTCAGTCTTAATTTTCACGCGTTATTCTTTTTCATACAATTATTTTTTTATCATTTATATAACTGCGCCCGGTTTGTAATAGTTTAATTAGGGTTTTAATTTCCGCATTTTTACTTTTTCGTCCATCACTTATGTATCTACACCAAAGCCTTGTAATAGCAGTAGGACTTTATTTCTCACTTTTTTTATTCCTTATATTCCTGTATATAAATTGTTAGTAACTTAGGCGTGCATGACAAGATTAAATCAAATAATCGTTAGGTCACTAATTGCAAGATAAATATAACTGAAAAAGCACATTGTTGCACACTTGCACCCCCTAGGGTATACCTCACTTTGGTTGCCTCAGAAAATAATGGTCATGTCCCTCGAACGTAGGGATATCTTAGCAATGACCCTCAATTCAAAAGTCATCATAAAAGATCACGGTCCCTTAACGTCCCTCGAGTTGCCTACGAGAAATGATCTTGTCCCTCGATGTTTCCTATATTATGATAGTCCCTTCGAAATGCTAAGGTATCCTTACATGTTTCCTTCAATGACCATAACATCCCTTTCGATAGTCCCTCAACATCCAACGATAGGGCCACCTACTCACTAATAGTAGGATAGGACTATCTAAAGGAAAGGAGGAAAAGAACATCCTTTTTCGAGTAGGTAGACAATTCTTAAATACTTGCTCAAATATGAATTTTTTACACCTATACACTTTCCAAAACTACTTTCAAAAACTATTTTCAAAAACACTTTATCACACTCTTGAGGACTGATACAAGAGTTATCACAAAGAAAATCACCGCACTAAGGCATTTTCAAAACAATTTTTAAAACACACAAACACGAAAATAGTTTTCAAAAATGAGCATGTACCTAAGAGCCCGTGGAAAACCCCGGATGGAAAGGGTGCTAACACATTCCATTTCCATAATCTAACCCCCTTACTAAGAAAATCTTGAAAAATGTCTTTTCTATTATTTTCACCATTTCCTTTGTTGGATAAAAGAAAAGTCGGTGGTGACTCTTACTTACCGCGACATTTGCAAACAAAAAACGCAAACCAGTATTAACAGTCGGTTCTGCCATCGTATCACACATATGTTTAAAGAAATGATATGTAGATCATTCTCCAACAACATATAGCACAAGTAATAATAAGAAAGAGAGAAGATGAACAAGAATTAAATTCCACATTTGAACCAAAGAATTTGATCAAGCTATCATTAAAATCATCATCCATTTTGGTGGAGTTAAACTCAACACCCAAGATCAAATGATGTTAATAAAGCTCGTGATTAAAATTCATATAGTCCAAGATTAGCCAGAATATATACAAAAATAAAATTGCACTTAACAATCAAAATATAATGAGAAAATGATTTTTAAATTGTTTTTATAGTGAAAATAAAAGGCAAAATAACAAACCATATTCAAAATATCAAAGAAAAATTTAAACAGACCATATAAAAGTCAGAAATGATATCCAATATTTTTACAAAAATTTTGTTAATATTTTAACAGAAAAGTATTTTTAAATTAATTAAAATCACTCAAATAAGTGAAAAAATTATTAAAAATAGAAAAATCCAAATTAAATTCCAGAAAAAATATACTAAATCAAAAATGAAATAAATGAATTTTGTGACTTTTTTTCAGAATTTTTGGATAAAAATTGGATTTAAAATGAATTTCTGAAGTTTTAAACGAATAAAATAAAAAAAATAGTAGAGAAACTTAAACAGAAATAATGACATCCCTTAGATCTGGTCAACTCAGGTGAAGTATTTGCATCCAGAGGTCCAGATTTATGGTTTATGATAATACTGTAGGAATGCAGGCATGGAATCAAATTGCTCATCATCTTCTCCGATGAGGACAAGTGGCACCGGAGCCACTTGTCACTCCATAGATGGCCGCGCGAATCACGAGATAGAAAGAGGAAGAGACAAATCTCTTATTGTAATGACAGCAACATCATTGTGTTTCTTTTTCAAAAATAACTTCCTCTCTCTCAGTAAATACTCCAGCGCCTCTCTCTCTCTCTCTCTTGTTCATTAATCATTATCATAATTTTTGTTTATATAAAAATAACAAAAAAAGAACCAGAAAGAGAAGATGAGAAATGGATGTAGGAGAAACATCGAAGGGCGGAGATGAAGGAGGTTCGCGGTGGTGCTCTGGCGAACTCGCAGTGGCGCCACAGCAAAACTTCCCGGATCCGGAATTTTTTTATATTTTCTTGTTCATTTTTTTACCCTCTTTCTGATTCTAAAGTTGGTTTTTTAAAAAAATTAATCAGAAAGTGTAGATCTAACAACAAAGTTCTGAAAATCTGAGTTCAAAATAACAATAAATCAACACAGAAGTATAGAAGTAGAGAGGGATTCGATAGCATGTGCGAAAAACCACCTTCTGGATGAAATACGGTAGTGAACAGCGTAGAAGAAGGCTTCAGGTGATGGCTCAATGCATATTGCATCGTGAGAGAGAAAGGATTCGGTCAGAGGAAAAAGATGGTTCCGGTGAGACATAGTGGGTTCCGATCGGTGTTGTTCGGTCTCTCTCGGGTGAGATCCTTCTTATCTTTCCTTGTGAATTTCTTTTTCTTATTTCTCTGCTTTTTGAGATTTCTGAAGGGTTTGAGATTAGGAAAGTGATGATGGAATTTTGGGTTAGGATTTTTGCTTGACTGCACAACTTTTGTGTTTGGGTGAACAGTGACCCCCAATTTTAGTGCCAATTGATTTCTTTTATACTGCCTTATAAAAATTAGAGTTTCTGTGATTTTGTATTACTGTGAACCAACACATGTTTGTGATTTGTAGTAGGAATTAGGCCCATGATTGAATTATTGAAACTCTGATTATGTGTGAAACAAATTGTATGAGGCCTCGTGAATCTGTTTGCTGCAATAATTTTCTTGTTGAGCTAGGGTTGTGATATCTCCGTACTGTCCTATGATTATGTACTTCTTTGGGCTGAGCTGTAATATTTTTGTACTATGCTATTGCTGCAGTTTGTACTTATTTACTCTTTATACCTCCTTTTGTGAACCAAAAACAAATGTTTTTTTTGTGATTGGCAATAGGAGTTGTGGGCCTTTGATTGATACTAAAATTCTGATTATTGTGTGAGAAAAAAGAATGAGGCCTTTTTGTTGGATGATTGAATTCAAACCCCCTACTTATGATTCCTTACAACAAACCCTAATGATAAGATTGTAAAAATCTTTCTTGAAAATTCCTTCTTGCTCAGGTTTTGATTATCTTACTAACCATGTCTCTTTCTTTTTTTTTCATGTGATGTTGAATGATCTTGGCTTAGCATAAAGGATGAGACCATAAAGGATGAGACCTTGAAGAACAATGGTGAGTCCGAAACCTATATCGTGAAATTGTGTACTTACAAGGATATGATGTTAAATTGCTTGTAATATAAAACTTGAAGTTTTAGGCTTAGAACTTGAATATCTTGAGTAAACTATGTATTAAGTTAAAACTTGTCACATTTGAATTTGAATTCAAAATTCACACTTTCAAACCCTTTGGATCTTATGGAGATGATAATAATGGTGTAGGTATTTAAAACTCTTGACATGTGAAACGGCCGGTTGGAAATCATCGAACAATGAAGTCACCACCGAACGTCTTTTATCCCGCCGAGAGGGAAATGTAAACATCGAGAAAACCTGAAAAGGGAGAAATCACGGTCTTTCGACCGAGAGATCGGGTAAGGGAGTCTGTTACGCGAGGGGAAGGTATTCACAACCCACACGCCCGTAGTACTCTTTGGTATCCACTCTTGTTGTCTAATCTAATGGGTGTGGTCAAATCCTATGTCTATGGCTTAAAACTGTAAAGGGAATGCATGCAAAAGAAAAAGAAAATAATGTAGGGAAAATAATACTTGTGCTCGTTCGGGCCCTACCCCAATTCCTACGTCCCTTTTAAGGAATCAGAGCAGCCATAGTTCGGCTTACATAATTGGGTTGGTTTGTGTTTTTTAGTTAAGACAAACAAAGACAGTCAAGATGGCAAAACATCAAACAAATGAGGTGGTAAAACATCGGCTAAATAATAACAAGGTAACATGTCAAAGATGGTGAAACATCAAATGATAGAACAATCACACCTAACAATGACATTGAGAGTCAAAGTTGGATAACAAACATGTGTGATGGCGAAACATCAGCTTCAAACAAATGTGCGATGGCAAAAAATCGGCTAAAAGATAACAAAGTCATGGCAAAGATGGCGAAACATCAATAAAACGGATGACAAAACATCACACCTAACAGTGATATTGAGAATCAAAGTAGGATAACAAGCATGTGCGATGGAGAAACATCGGCTTCAAGATAACAAGATATCATGGAAAAGATGGCAAAACATCAATAAAACGGATGACAAAACATCACACCTAACAGAGATATTGAGAATCAAAGTAGGATAACAAGCATGTGCGATGGCGAAACATCGGCTTCAAGATAACAAGATATCATGGCAAAGATGGTGAAACATCAATAAAACGGATGATAAAACATCACACCTAACAGTGATATTGAGAATCAAAGTAGGATATCAAGCATGTGCGATGGCGAAACATCGGCTTCAAGATAACAAGATATCATGGCAAAGATGGCGAAACATCAATAAAATGGATGATAAAACATCACACTTAACAATGATGTTGTGAATCAAAGTAGGATAACAAACATGTGCGATGGCGAAACATTGGCTTCAAGATAATAAGATATCATGGTAGAGATGACGAAACATCAATAAAACGGATGACAAAACATCACACCTAACAATGATATTGAGAATCAAAGTAGGATAACAAACATGTGCGATGGCGAAACATCGGCTTCAAGATAATAAGGCAGGGTAAGATTGGATTGTATCTTTTATTCTGAAGAGGAGTTTGAATTCATTAGAGGTGTTTTATGATTTGCCAAGAAACAAGATTTTTGTTTTAAGATGCAAAATGCAAAGAAAGGAAAAACAACTAAGGGAAACTAGCCTAGAACTATCCCTAGTGTTATCATACAATGGTTGACCCTAAGGTTGAGGATAAAGGAAAGTCCTATCTTATGTTAGCATACATGGATTCCTATCTTAATCAGCATATCAAAGAAAGCTTAACAAAACTATCCTATAGGGAACATGCAATAAGAGCGAAGTCGTGATCTCAATTTCTAAATTGAGTGACTCATCGATCAACAGATAAAGATGAAAAGCAATAAACATCCTATAGGGAACATGCACTGAGAGCGAAGTCGTGATCTCAATTTCTAAATTGAGTGACTCATCGATCAACAGATAAAGATGAAAAGCAATAAACATCCTATAGGGAACATGCAATGAGAGCGAAGTCGTGATCTCAATTTCTAAATTGAGTGACTCGTCGATCAACAAGAAAACACAACACATGTATCAGACAAAACACCAGAGGGCCTCCTGACATATATCAACAACAGAGGTCCCATTATGCAATCAGAGAATTATGCAAAATGATAATGAGAGAAAGGAGGTGATATAATACCAAACAAATAACTATCTATAGTAGTCAAGCAAGAATAAAAGAAACCCAGAGAAACTTCGAGAAAGCTTTGAGAAAAAATGGATATGTTGTCTCCTTCACTCCAGTTGCAATCTAAGGGTGCTAGCTTGATCTACTTGCTTTGCTGAAGTGGAATCCACAAGAATTTTGAAGAAAGCACCAAGGAAATGAGAGAATCGAACAAAAATGCAGAAGAGGAAGAAAAATTTCAGATCTGAAATTCTTGCAAATGGCGTGTTCTCTTTTTCTCTCTTTGCTTGCTTTCACTTATATAGAGCCTGTAGAGAAGGTTAGAAGTGGAAGTTTGTCCTTAAATCCGTTAGAGGGCAGGATTGGAATTTTTTGCCAAAAATGAGGTGCATACTGAATCAGCTCTCTTTCCCCTGCGTTCCCTTTCTTATCATGCATTTTGTGAGCCAAATGAAGTCAGCAATGCATGCTTAAAAGGCCATCCCATGATCATTTGAAATGAGAGAGTGTTGGTGAATTGGCCATTTTGAGCAATTTTGTCATTTTTTTATTCCAACATGTGCAATACCATATGGGGCACAAAATAGCAAGTGTAAAGGGCCTCAGCATGTCAAAAATTGCCAATGGGCTTGATTAGAAGCAAGAAGAATGGCTAAAACTTGAGTTTGCAAGAAATGGCCATTTTGCACATTTGGCCAAATTTCAATGGAATGCTCCAAAATTCCAAAACTCATAACTTGCTCATACTTTTGAATTTTGGCACAAATGAACACAATTTGGAAAGGTCTTGAAAATATATACAAACCCTTAGTTTATAGATTTTGCAAATTGATCCATTAAGGTTATCAAAATTTGGCTTGAAGTTCACCAATTTTGAAAAATGACCTATACTTTTGTAACTTCAAAAGGGCATAACTCTTGATTCCTTGCCAATTTGGATATGAGACCAAAAGGAGGTGAAAGATCATTCTCTTAGCTTTCCAAGCATATTTCATTTGTATTTTCTTTATCAAGGATAAATAAAATATGAATTTTTGAAATTAGGTCCTTATTTTCCAAAATTAGTAACTTCTAGGGTTTCTTCAAGAACAAGTTTCAACCCAAACTTCAATCTCTTTAATCCAATGACCAAAATGGGCTTGAAATATGAAAAGTAAATCCTTGAATTAATGGTTGGCCAAAAATTCACTTGGTCAACCTTGACTTTGACTGATCTTGACCAAAATGACCATTTTGCCCCTCTCAATCAATTGATCCACTTCCCTTTAAAATTGATGATCCAAATTTCAAACTTATGATATTCCAAACATATAAGGGCCATGTGCAAAGTTTCACTTCAAAATTCTCAAGAAATCTTGATGAAATCCCAAACCCTAATTTTGGTCAACACATTAAGAGACTGGTGAATCATCTTCAAAACCTCAAATCCTCTGGGTATCTTGACCAATTCCTTGTACAAAGACCTTTCAAACATCAAAGAAATATTGTTGCTTCCAAAATCAAGACTTGTGCCTTGGCCAAAATCTTTCTCTAACAAACCCTAATTTGACTGGTGCATCCAAATAGTGGTTCTTCTTGTAAACAATCACAAACTTCAATCTTCTGATGATCCAAAGAGATGGATAAGAACATCTTGAAATATGCCAAAACCTTTGAGCTCAAAAGATCCAGAGATTTGGATGGTAAGATATTTCTTGAGCAACTTGTCCATGTAATCAACCTTCAAAGCTTTGAGGAAACCTTGGTAACCAAAGTACTTTGATCCTATCACAATGTATAAATGCAATGCACTATGATGTTTATGATGAAACATAGCCTAAATCAAGAGGGTAAATTTTGGGGTGCAACAGCTGCCCCTATTCAAATATCTTCAACATGATAAGTGAGAAAAGTGATAACTTTCGAGCGTTCAGGGTTGAAAGATGTTTGAATACGAAAGAACCCGAAAATTTACACTCTTGAAAGAAACAAAAACAAAACTCCCAAGACATGCGTCAGAATGAAGCTGTAACACAGGTTGAAACATAACAAGAACAAAGAAGAGTAGACGCAACTAAACTTCCAAACGAACATGCCAGAGCGGAACTGGGCTTCAAAAGGGGAGGGTGAGGAAAAAATCAACCAACAGAGTATAGACGAGACTAAGCTCCGTAACAGAAAATGTACGCGGGTGAAGAGACGAAACTCGGAGCTCGACCCAAAGCAAAGTGGCTAGAGTGCATGATTCTAGGAACACTTGCTAATCTCAACTAAGATAGACAGTATGAAGAAACTGACAGAATCTCAGAAATGAGGAACAAAAGCGAGACGAAACTCGACTCAAAGACCAGTTAGAAAAAACTAAACTAGATGAGTACCAGGACAAAACCGGATTTCACGCACGGGTAACGAGGAAAAACTCGACCCAAAGCAAAGTGATGAGAGTGCATGTTTCTCAGAGCACCTGCTGGTCTCAGATCGATGGATAAATAGTGACGAAAACTGGAAGAAGCATCCAAGAAACAAAGGAGACAAATTTCAGACCAGGGACGCAGCACGAACACTGCACTCGGTAAACGAACACCGTCAAAGAGTCCAAGGTAGGAAAGCAAAAACGAGACAAAACTCGGCTCAATAACTAGTTAGGCGAAACTAAACTAGATGAGTACCAGGACGAAAATGGATTTCATGCACAGGCGACGAGGCAGAACTCGACCCAAAGCAAGGAGATTAGGGCGTACACCTAAAAATCTACTGACAGCGAATATCAGGACGAAACTAGTATTCGAAAAGGTGCACCGATAGATATTGGAATGAACCAGAAAGAGTAGTAAATACTAAACCCGAGAAGACCGAGCCAGGGTGAAACTGAACTACAGTCAAGAGTAGACACTGAAACAAACAAATGATTGACGTTAGAAGGGTATTGGTATGAGGTGTATAATGATATAATGAGGGTGAAGACCCCGCTGGAGATTTGATCCGAAGTATTAGCAAAATCACTTGGGATGACAGAGACAAAAATGGCTTATGTTCCGATGCATGTTTGAATTCTTTTTATATAGTGCAATGCTCCATATAATGGAAATGCTACGCTTTAGGTAGATGCAATATAATGATGCATGTTTAAATGTCTCACTGGGGAATGGCCAAATGAGAATCCAAAAACCAAGAAGTCCGCATCTGACATGACTTGCAAAAATAAATCGCAAAATCCAAAGGAGAGGAGAAAATACGGGGAACCGCTAGAGAGGGAACCTCGAAGTGATGGAACTCCACGGAGAAACAAACGAGCAACCAGCAGAAACGGGCCACAAACAAAGAGAGGAGCTGCAAAAATAAATTGCAAATTCCCGGGGAAGATCAGGTTGACACTGCAACTTCTGGAAAAGGGACAAAAACCTTTTGCTGGGGAACAAAACTCTGCTGAAGAGGTAGGACTTCACTGGAGAGATAGAACTATGTTGAAGATTATCTTGCTGGAGAGATAGAACTATGTTGAAGATTATCTTGCTGGAGAGATAGAACTATGTTGAAGGTTATCTTGCTGGAGAGATAGAACTTGGAATGAAACCCAAAGGACGAATCTTGCAGATAGTCATACGGTATCAAAACCTTACTGGGGAATAAGAGAAGATCCTAGACATAAGGATGCCCCGGTCAACAGATCGGCTGGGAACTGAGAGGTCAATGCAAGGGATCCCCGTTGGAAAATCTGTTGGGTATTCGAAACTTCTTCAGAATGTGGGTTCCTGATTAACGACTTTATTGGGGATAGGCAACATATCCAAACTTGAAGTCTTGGAAAGAGGCTTTTTGAAAGAAAATCCCTGGAGTAACAAACCTTTACCGCGGAAACGGAACTTCACCGGGGAAAGGAAACTTCACTGGGGAAACTTCACTGGGGATCAACAGAGTCCTACAAAAACATGGGTTCTATCAAAACAGAAGAAAGCCGAACATTCCCTTTCTGACCATCATTAAGCTCTTTACAGGTATTCAACGTGTAAACTTTTTGATGTCAAATAGCTGTTTTGCATACAGAAAAATGTTTATTGAGAATGGTAGACCTGATGCAATAATTATTTAAGCCTTGAAGTTGTAAATTTTAACAAAATGCCGCATATCTGTTGTGAATGAATCACTGTCTAGAGTGCAAAAAGTTTAAAAACTTTCTCTTTTTTTTTTGGAAAACGAGTTAAAATGCGAGTGATAAGATACCAACACGGATATGAAACATACATTTGGAGAGTTTAGGAATTGTTATCCCGTTATAGTATGCTTTTGAGTTAAACCCTTGTTTCAGTTAGGACTTTTAAAGGTTGTAACGTGGCCTGGTTCAAGGTTCTTTTGAAAAAAAGTTTTTTTTCAAGGCTCAAATTATTTGGTGCCCACCCCCTTCGTGATATTCTCCTGTCCTAAATTCAGTTGACTTTTCACAAGCGTTCACCTTTCAAAAGGATTTATAATGGCTGAGTGATCACGACAAATCCTCCAACATGATTATCACTTAACTTCTGCCGCTTTCGCTTCTCTTTTTTTTTTGACATTATTGTTCCTCCTTTGATGAAAATTTTATTGAATAATATTTCTTTTTTTGGCCTTTTAGGCTTTCTTTTCCCTAACTTTTGCCTGGACAAAATCTCTTGAATTTCCATTTTTAGGAGTCCAGCGGGATGCCCTAACTTTTGCCTAAGCGACTTGTTTTCAAGTTTCGACTTAGCGGGGCTTTTTGTTTCTTTCTTATTCATGTTTTTTTTCTTCGAACAAGTCCACGTGACTTTAGGTCTTTGAACTTTTTCTCTTTCTTTTTTTTTTTAAGAAAACAAATGCCCCATTCCTTGGTCGGTGAGGGATATCCATTATTGTATCGATTCGATCTCGAACTCAGGACTTTGTGAGGAAATGAACATCGTGGTTTAGACATTTTTCCTGATCTCATGATGCGAAAGATAAAATGTGGTGATCCTCTGATGGGACATTCCTTCCGAAATTTGAATGCTTGGTCAAATTACCTGAACATCTACCCTGCCTCTGGTTAGAAAAATAAGGTTTTTTTTAACGGAAAATAAACTTCTACTTCGAAGGCTCAGAGGGGTTAACGAGGGTCTAAATCCCTTATATCTTCGATGTTTGGGGATTGAAACAATGCTTGTACATCGTCAACTGGGTTCTACTCAAGAGCATACCACTACAGTCATTGTTTTCAGCTAAACTTCTTCCTCCAAACTCTTGGCTAAGAAAAAGAATTGGCACAGTTGGTATCAAAATGCCCGAAAAATCAATTAAAGAGTGATACCGGATGGATTTAAGTAAAATGAAACAATTTTTTTTCAAGGCAAAAATATTTAACGCATCAGGACTGGCATTCGGCTATAAACAAAATCCTATATGCAGACAATGCTAAAATAATCAATCAAGACGACACACGAGAGCACGATAAAGAAACGTAATAAAAGCCATTATGGGGAAAAAGTATCTCCAACCAGGTTCACCGGTCCCACTGACCTGCTGTAACCTTGATACTACCCTGACTTATGATCACTACCAACAGCCCGAAACTGTGAAACAAAAACGTAAGGAAAAAATGCCTAAAAGAGTGAAAGAGAAGTCCACCAAACAGAGAAACAAACAGGCCCCTTGCATAGTAGCAGTGGTATTTTTTATCCGTATTTCAAGCGATCAGCCAATCATGACTTGTATTACCATATCCGTGTAAGGTCCACGAAGTTTATATGCACATGCTTATCAAAAATATTGGACGCTTTTGCAGACAAAATAAAAAGAAAAGAAAAGCATATGTATACTTGAAAGAAGATATTCTATAGATTTTGAGAAATCTGCCTGTGAAAAAGGCATTTACATTGGGAAACAAGAAATTGCAAAATTAAACAAGTGTTTACAATTGGCAATGTGAATGTAAATATCCATCAAGTCCCAACTCTGCTATGACTCTTATGACTCTCATATTCCCGCTTTCAGACATATCATTCTTGGATTAGCTTCAAGCTTATACCAGGTGACGGAATGAAGGAAGGAAACAAAGGATCCCATGCTGAGCGTAGTTATTTGCTTTAAGTCCCTAACTTTTGCCTGAATCTCCCTTTCGGGTTTTCGACTCACCAGGACACCCTCTTTTTGCCTAAACTGCCCTTTCGGGTTTTCGGTTTAGCGGGTTTTTATTTTTTATTTTTTATGCAAAGTATTTTTTAACTACGTCAGCATTCACAGGGAGAGGGAAGTACTCTCCATCCATAGTCGTGAGCATTATTGCTCCTCCAGAGAAAACTTTTATGACCACAAAAGGACCTTCATAAGTTGGAACCCACTTGCCTCTGGGATCTCCCTGGGGAAGAATTATCCTCTTTAGAACAAGGTCACCTGGCTTGTAACACTGGGGCCGTACCCTTTTATCAAAAGCTTTCCTCATCCTTTGTTGATATACCTGACTATGACATACAGCCGTCAACCTCTTTTCATCAATGAGTTCCAACTGACACAGCCGATTCTGTACCCACTCACTTTCATCCAGCTCAACATCCCTCATGATCCTATGAGAAGGAAACTCGACTTCTACCGGCAATACTGCTTCCATGCCTTAAACCAAAGAAAATGGGGTTTCCCCAGTCAAAGTACGCAGTGGTGTCACAACCATGCAAAGCAAAAGGCAGCATCTCATGCCAATCTTTATAGGTTACTACCATCTTCTGCACAATCTTCTTGATATTCTTATTGGCCGCTTCGACAGCACTGTTCATCTTTGGTCGGTATGGGGAAGAGTTATGATGCTTGATTTTGAAAGACTCGTAAAGCTCTTTCATCATCTTGTTGTTCAAATTGGACCCATTATCGGTAATGATCTTTTTAGGCACTCTGTAGCGACAGATAATATTGTGCTTAATGAACCGAGTTACCACCTGCTTGGTGACATTGGCATAGGATGTAACTTCGACCCACTTTGTAAAATAATCGATGGCAACTAGAATTAAATGGTGCTCGTTGGACGCAGTCGGTTCAATCTTGCCGATCATATGAATTCCCCACATCCCAAACGGCCAAGGGGAAGTCAAGATGTTCAAAGGTACGGGCGGCACGTGCACCTTGTCAGCATAGACTTGAAATTTGTGGCAAACCCGTGCATGATTGTAACAGTCGGTCTCCATGGTGGACCAATAATAACCTGCTCGCAAAATATTTTTAGCCATGGTGTGCCCGTTGGAATGGGTCCCGAAATCACCTTCATGTATCTCCTCAATGATTCTAGCCGCTTCCTTCTTGTCAACACATCTGAGCAGCAAACCATCATGATGCCTTCTGTACAACACCCCACCACTAAGAAAGAACTTGGCCGAAAATCTTCTCAAGAACTTCTTATCTGTGATGGATGCCTCTTCAGGGTACTCTTGCGTTTCTAGATATTGCTTAACGTCATAAAACCAAGTGTTACCATCTGGTTCCAAACTGGCCTCAAAACAGAAAGTTGGCTCACTCAAACTTCTGATGGTAATGAAAGGTGCCTCATTAGCCCACTTAACCTTGAACATGGAGGACAAAGTTGCCAGTGCATCAGCTAGATTGTTTTCTTCTCTGGGAATGTGCTCAAATGTGATCTCTTCGAAGTACGGAATCGGCTTCATAACATGCTCATGGTACGGAATTAGGTTCTGATGGTGAGTCTCCCAATCTCCATTAATCTGGCTGATAACAAGATTGGAATCCCCTAAACTTTAAAAAACTTGATGCGCAGGTCGATTGCTGCTTCAATGCCATAAATGCAAGCCTCATATTCGGCCATGTTGTTAGTGCAATTAAAACAGATACGAGCCGTGAAAGGAATGTGGTATCCTTCATGGGAAGTGATAATAGCTATGACACTGTTACCCATGGCATTAGAGGCACCATAAAAAACGAGCGTCCAACGTGATCCCAGCTCGGGTCCTTCGTCTGGGTCTGGTATGTTACAATCCCGAATATACACAATTTCCTCATCTTGAAAATCAAACTTCATCAGTTCGTAATCATTCATGGGCTGATGAGCAAGATGGTCGACCAGTACACTACCCTTAATTGCTTTTTGAGTAGTGTATTGGATATCATATTCAGTGAGTATCATCTGCCAACGGGCTACCCTGCCTGTAAGAGTTGGCTTCTCAAAAATGTACTTGATTGGATCCATTTTGGATATCAAGTAGGTGGTGTGAGTTAACATGTACTGCCTCAAACGTTTAGCGGCCCAGGCAAGCGCACAACAAGTTTTCTCCAACAATGAGTACCTCGACTCGCACTCCGTAAACTTACTACTCAAGTAGTAGATAGCATGTTCCATCTTCCCTGTCTCGTCGTGTTGACCAAGGACACGACCCATTGAGGTCTCCAACACAGTTAGGTACATGATTAGTGGCCTTCCTTCCACTGGCGGCATGAGTATCGGAGGTTCCTGCAAATACTCCTTTATTTTGTCAAAGGCCTTCTGACAATCCTCATTCCATTTCACTGTCTGACTTTTCTTCAATAACTTGAACATAGGTTCACAGGTGGCTGTGAGATGAGAAATAAATCTGGAAATATAGTTTAATCTCCCCAAGAAGCCACGTATTTCCTTCTCTGTCCTTGGCTCAGGCATTTCTTGTATCGCTTTGACTTTAGCTGGGTCAACCTCGATACCTTTTTCACTTACAATAAAACCCAACAGCTTGCCGGATCTCACCCCGAAGGTGCACTTATTCAGATTTAACCTTAGTAAGAATTGCCTCAGTCTCCTGAACAACTTTTCCAGATGAACTAGATGTTCCTCTTCCGTGTCAGACTTAGCAATCATATCGTCTACATATACCTCAATCTCTTTGTGAATCAAATGGTGAAAGAGAGTGACCATGGCGCGCTGATATGTTGCCCCGGCATTTTTCAAACAAAATGGCATTACTTTATAACAGAAGGTTCCCCAAGGCGTGATGAATGTTGTCTTTTCCATATCCTCCGGAGCCATCCTAATCTGATTGTAACCCAAAAAGCCATCCATGAACAAGAACACCTTGGAATGGGCAGTATTATCAACCAACACATCAATATGCGGAAGAGGGAAATCATCTTTAGGGCTGGCCCTGTTCAAATCCCTATAATCCACGCACATTCTGACCTTTCCATCTTTCTTGGGTACAGGCACAATATTTGCAATCCATGGTGAATAATTGACGACCTTTAGGAAATTTGCGTCCAACTGCTTCTGGACCTCCTCCTTGATCTTCTTAGACATCTCAAGATGAGTTCTTAGGAGCTTCTGCTTGACAGGAGAGAAACCTTCTTTGAGCGGTAGGCGATGTACCACTATGTTTGTATCCAACCCAGGCATATCTTCGTAAGACCAAGTGAAGATATCAGAATACTCACGGAGTAGCTCAATCAATCTGGATTTTACACTTTCTTCAAGATTGGCCCCTATCTTGACTTCTCTTCTTACCTCTTATGTACCAATATTCACCACCTCGATCGAATCCTGATTCGGCTGGATAACCTTCTCCTCTGGTTTCAACAGTCTTGCTAATTCCTCAGGAAGATCACAATCCTCATATGCTTCTTCTTCAGCTTGATAAATAGGAGTATCAAAGTCATAGTGAGCCATAGCAGAGTCGTTATTGATAGAATCGGGGGTGGAAGTGCATCTGCATGAATGACATTTTGGAGTTTTTTAGTGACAGTGTGTGAAAAAAAAGAAACTGCCATTTTTTTTAAAAAAAAGAAAAAGAAAAGAAGAAAAAATTTGAATGCAAAAACGTCCTTTATTTCATGATAAACTTGCAAAATAAACATGGTGGCCCTACACAAATGATTCACTACGCCTTGGGCAGATGGTAGGAATTATGATATGATAATAAAAGAAACAAGAAAATTACTCCTCAGCACTAGAAACTTGGATAACATCCACAGAAGTCCAATTGTTGAGTGTCTGGCCTGGAATACTCGGACGAATCCAATCTTCGACATTGTATCCATCAGCCCCATCATCGCCAACTGCACTGACGTGTCCTTCTTGAGTAGCACAAGGATGGGAAAACTTCACAGGAGTAGATAAACTGGATGCTCTGGGAGCTGAACTCTGCTGACCTGGGCTAAAACCAAGACCAAATTTGTCGAACTTTGGAGTAACATTCAACACTTGACCCCAACCTTCAGGTTTACCACCTTCCACCACAGCTTTTGCATCTTTCAGAGAAGACATAACAGTTTCCGGTTTCTTTTTCTGCTATGGAGGAGGAAAAATGACAGCATGAACTATCTCAAATGCATGAAACGGAGTCTCATGAATCTCGCCTTCAAATTCAACATAGAGGAATGATGTTAAATGACTTATAATGTACTCTTCCTCGCCACACACAGTTACCACCTTTCCCTCTGCATGATACTTGAGTTTCTGATGAAGAGTAGAAGTGACTGCTCTTGCTCTATGAATCCACGGCCTTCCTAACAAGCAACAGTATGTTGGCTGTATATCCATCACAAAAAACGTAGCCGTAAATATTCGAGGACCGACCTTGATAGGTAGCTCCACTTCCCCAAATACTGACCTTCGAGACCCATCAAATGCCTTCACCATCAAATCGCTAGGGCGCAACTCTAGTCCAGAATAATCAATCTTCATCAATGCTGACTTGGGCAATACATTTAAAGACGATCATGTGTCTACCAAAACCTGGGATAAAGTAGTGCCTCTGCACTCCATTGAAATATGCAATGTTTTGTTATGGTCTGGTCCCTCTGGAGGAAGATCAAAATCAGTGAAGCCCAAACCATTCCCGGCAGATATATTAGCACAAACATTCTCAAATTGATTGACAGTTATCTCATGTGGCACGAACACATTCTTCAACAACTTCATCAAAGCATTTCTATGAGGTTCTGAATAAATCAACAGAGACAAGATAGACATCTTAGGAGGAGTATGGCTCAGATGATCAATTATGCTATAATCACTCTTTTTGATAATTCGCATTAACTCTTCAACCTCATCGAGAACTGAAGAAGCTTCTGGTATAGGAATTGGTTGAGTCACATTAGTTGGCATAACCCTCAGATTAGCAATCGTTACCTGTTGTTTTCCTTTTTCTCTTGCAGAAGCATCTGCCGCATCTTGCACATTGGAAGGACCAAATACTCTCCCACTTCTAGTCATTCGACCCACACCAGAAAAGTTATGAACTTCCCCTTCATTATCTTCAACATGTTCTTCCTCAGACAAACAAGCATTAACCTCATGTTTTACCCCGTGGTAATAAACATTGGCTCCGTAATGCCATGGGACAGCCTTCTCACTGGTGTACGGCATGGGACCAGGTACTGTAATCATCAGAGGGGGTGCCCTTGATGGGGCAGGAATGCGTGTAGGGGTGTAAGGAATAGATATTACAACAACATCTTCTTCGGTAACATTGTGGTAGCTCGGTTTTCTATCAAACTGCAGGGAACCTTCATTCATCAATAACTGGATGCTGGCTTTTAAATCATCACAGCCCTTCGGTTTCCCTCCACACTGGCACACTCTGAAGTACAACCCGGGAAAATAGAATTGTCAAATAAATACCTCTTAACAAAGCTCAACGGAGTAGTTACCTGTTCCACATCCATGATTAAATTCAACATTTCACCATTATCATCAATCATGTAAACAACACCCCCTCCATGCCTAGGCATTGGGTTCTGAGTAACATTCGGACTAGTTACTGGAGTAAATTCAATCGCCTTAGAATCCAACAAGTCTTGTACTTTACATTTCAACGCAAAACAATTATCGGTAGAATGACCAACTTCGCCCGAATGGAATTCACATCTTGCATTAGCATCATAGTTAACAGGGAGCCTTGCGGGTGACAGTGGCATATTTCTCAAGCTGATCAGCTTCAAATCAAGCAGGTGGTGGAGTGCTTCAGTAAGAGTTATTGGCAAGGGATAAAATTTCCTGGGTTGTCTCTGCTGTTGGTTATTATACTGACGAGGAGCATCTTGTGTCTTTGTTGCTGAGGCAATGTATTTGGTCTTTGCTACGGAGGAGCATTAATCGGAATAGAAACATCATTGATTTGTTGGTGCTGACGATCCCATCTTCGTCCTCTATGAGAGTAAACCGCGCTTGCGTCGCCTTCCCTTTTCTTAGGGTAATTGTTGAATGGTTTCTTACTGCCCCCTGATGAGCCGCTAGAACCCCCAATCTGAATCTTCCCCAATTTCAAACCTACCTCAATTCTTTCACCAGCCATAACCAAGTCTGCAAATCCTTCCGAAGTACTTCCTATCATGTGCTCATAGAACGGTCCTTGCAGGGTACTCATAAACATATCAATGAGCTCTCTCTCTCCATGAGTGGAGTTTGAACCCTCGCAGCCAACTCACGCCACTTCTGAGCGTATTCCTTGAAAGATTCTTTCGGTCCCTGTGACATATTTTGTAACTGAGTGCGATTAGGTGCCATATCCACATTGTACTGATAATGTTTGACGAAAGCCCGAGCAAGATCATTCCAGAAACGAATATGAGTTTTCTCCAACTTCATGTACCACTCCAGGGATGCCCCAGATAGGCTATCCTGGAAAAAGTTAATCAAAAGCCCTTGATCATCAGTATGCACTGGCATCTTCCGGAAATAAGCAGTTGCATGAGTAATAGGACATGACGTTCTGTTGTACTTCTCAAATGTAGGAGGCTTGAACTTTGGAGGAACTTTCACCCCAGACACCAACCCAAGATCATTAGCATCCATACCAAGGACTCCTTGCCCTTCCACAGCCTTCAGACGCTCCTCCAACAAACGATACTTCATATCCTCGATCTGAACCCCCGGCTCTGAACGCCGCACAGAAAACTGATCTTCATCCTGATCAAAGTCAAGATCCTGATCCTAATAATTCCTTACACCAACCTGATTAACTCTTTTATTCCCCATAAGACGAGGTCCAGGAGATGGAGGAAACTGCCCTACGTTGCACACAAAAGGGTTTCCCGACATCCCGTGAAAATTTCCAGCAGGCTGATCTTGCACATCCCCCAATCCTACAGAAATGTCTTGATAGAGCCCTTGATTTCCACCATCCCCTGGATAGCGACGCTGGTTGTTGACAATAGCAGCTAGTTCTTCTTGTCGGTGATTCACATTGGTGATGACCTCCATGAACCGAGTCATCTGAGTATCCATCTGGGCCCTCATTTCAGCGAGTTCAGTTTGAACCTGTTCCATCTGTCTTGGCAAGTTATTTCTGGTGGAATACCGATGAGTAGTCGTCTTGAATTCTGGATAAAAAAAGTAGGAGAATAAGAAAACTTTCTCGGGATAACCTATAATGTTATGAAATGCATAATATGCATGATATGTTTGTCATTTCCTGGTATCCAAGAGTCCTTTTACTCATCAGTCACGGCGCGCAACCATACAATCAAAAGAGAAAAGATAAAAAGATGAACACTTCAGATATTTACAAACAAAAGAAAAAGATATTCAAGTGTCTTCAGATATTTTAAGAGTAAAATGTTAAACAACTAAATACATGTCTTAATAATAAAGCAAAAAAGAACTGAATAATAACAACAAACAATCGGTCCCTTCCAACAACTCTGGGGGTGACCAAGTATACCAGAAGTAAATAATAGAACTAAATCTCTGGAACTAGACATGCTTCAAGATGTTGGCAGTACTCTTCAAGTCTGGCTTTCTCTTTCAAAAGTTGAGATGCGACCATTTTACTTTCTTGGAACTGATCTTCTGCGATATGCTTCTGGGCCACTTCCTTCTCAAGCTGAGCATCCTTGTCTTTGAGTTGTTTCTCTAAGTTCTGAATCTTCTTCTTGTAGCTATTTTCTAAGGCCTGAAGCTTCCAACACTCTTGCTGAATCTTACTCAATTCTTCTTCCATTTTAGCATGAGACCTCTTCCTAGATCTGGTTGCATCAGAAGTTTCCCTTTGAGCTTCTTTGAGTCTATGAGCTAAGTCGGCCCTTTCTTGATCTGCCCAATAAAGTTTCATCCCCGCCTCACAGTCTTTTGCACGAAGCTGAATATTGTCGACGTGAACCTGGGTGAACATCTCGGTAGGCACCATGTTACACAGAACAGCAGGAGGTTTCTCGTATAGAGGAGCCGACCTTGCAAATGGTAATCGTAAGATCTTAACCCTGTCTTTAACCCACTCCAAGTAAGGAATTCTAGCAACATGAACCTTCTTGCCCAAAGTAGTTCTATCCTTCCCGTGAATGCTTTTCCAAGCACTTGTCACTCATTTCAACATCTCAGGATCACTTCCTCTAGCGGAATATACTGACTCAGACATATCCTCTACCTTTTGCGGTCCATCCATTACATATCCCAATTGACGATAAGTAAGCACAAGATTTTAGTTGAAACACCCCTTAGTTCCTATGAGGGGAACGTTAAGAAAACTTCTGCAGCTAGTGACAACACTTCGTACTTCCCCCATATCATAATTCCACCGGATATCGAAAGAAGTAAGGTCGACGAGCCTTGATGACCATCGGAGAGAATGCCTGGTATCCACGAAAGGACCACTTACTGGTAGATGCAACCTAATCCATTGATATAACATCGAATGACATAACCTTACATTACCACCTTTTCCGTGCCTGGATTGAATGGTATACAGAGTATCTGCCAAGAGTGTCGGTATCGGGTTCTTGTTTCTAAAAACACAAATAGCCACCATATCCACAAAATTTCTCTTGTGAGGGAAGAGGGCGATCCCATATATCATAAGAGAAAACAGAGAACTGAAGTCATTCCAATCGCCTTTCTTTGCCCAGCCTTCAGCTTTCTTCACTAAGAAATCCAAATAAAACTTTGCAGTACCTTCACTGGACTTCCAATTGTCTTTCACCTCTTTCCAACCCAACTGAAGAATCCCAGCAATAACTTCGAACTTTGGCTTCTCCGATACTTAAACAAAAGGAACCTCATCAGACACCTTGATATTAAGTAGGTACGCGTACTCTTCCAGTGTAGGAACCAATTGATAATCTTGGAAAGTAAAGCACCGTAATTCTTTGTCATAGAACTGAAAGAGAGTGACCAAAGCCATCGAGTCAACTGGAGTATTAAGGACCAGTAACAAGTTTCCATAATTCTTGTTGAAATTGTTCAGAACGTCACCCTTCAAATAAGAACCCAACCTCTTCAATTCAGACACATCAATAGGAGGAATCTGATAAGAGAAAGTATGCCTGGTAAGCTCTTTAACATGAACTGAACCACACTCAACTGGAGGGAGACTAGCCATTTCTGATGGAAATAAGACTCTTGAATATCCCTGGAAAATGACATGCGTATGTTAGTTTTTTTTTTTTACATAATTTTTTTTAGAAATAAATATGCTATGATGCAACATGACAGGATTAAAGTTCACACTGGATCGTGGCTGGATCGTTACAGAACAACACCACTTATAATCAAAAGAGAATCTCGAGGCTTCAAAACTATCACGGGAACCTGAGTCACCTTCGCAACACAAAGTCACCAACAGTACTTGTACCTGTAAGAAAAGTTTTCCCACCCCTCTCACGGGTGTAGTCTAGGTCAAGGTAAGGTTTAAAGCCAAATCAGAGTACAAGAGCTCGAATGTAGGTATCATCATACGATGACGCCTATCCGAACTACCTCCGAAGTCATGGATCTCATGGTCAAGTCTACAAAGCATCCGCTTCATAGCTGCCATGGCCACTCTATTCCTAGTTCCTATGGAATTCACTCATAGCCTGGGTACGAGGCCTTTTACCTCACGGAACAAACCCACCCACCAAGAAAATCCAGAAACCAAACAGTCCAGCCAAATCCAGTATGCAGAAAATAAAGCGCACATAGGATGAAATACAAACAGATAAATATGCAAAGCTGTAAAAATAAACACCCAAAAGGAAAACAAACAAAAGATAGGCTCAACAAACTTAGAGATGGACCAGAATTCGATCGATCTTTCCCCAGTGAAGTCGCCAGCTGAAACGACCAACTGGAAATCATCGAACAATGAAGTCGCCACCGAACGTCTTTTATCCCACCAAGAGGGAAAGGTAAACATCGAGAAAACCTGAAAAGGGAGAAATCACGGTCTTTCAACCGAGAGATCAGGTAAGGGAGTCTGTTACGTGAGGGGAAGGTATTAGCACCCCACACGCCCGTAGTACTCTACGGTATCCACTCTTGTTGTTTAATCTAATGGGTGTGGTCAAATCCTACGTCTATGGCTTAAAACTGTAAAGGGAATGCATGCAAAAGAAAAATAAAATAATGTAGGGAAAATAAAAGTTGTGCTCGTTCGGGCCCTACCCTAATGCCCACGTATCCCTTTCAAGGAATCAGAGCAGCCGTAGTTCGGCTTACATAATTGGGTTGGTTTGTGTTTTTTAGTTAATACAAACAAAGACAGTCAAGATGGCAAAACATCAAACAAATGAGGTTGTAAAGCATCGGCTAAATAATAACAAGGTAGCATGTCAAAGATGGTGAAACATCAAATGATAGAACAATCACACCTAACAATGACATTGAGAGTCAAAGCAGGATAACAAACATGTGCGATGGCGAAACATCGGCTTCAAACAAATGTGAGATGGCGAAACATCGGCTAAAAGATAACAAATTCATGGCAAAGATGGCGAAACATCAATAAAACGGATGACAAAACATCACACCTAACAGTGATATTGAGAATCAAAGTAGGATAACAAGCATGTGCGATGGCGAAACATCGGCTTCAAGATAACAAGATATCATGGCAAAGATGGTGAAACATCAATAAAATAGATGACAAAACATCACACCTAACAGTGATAGTGAGAATCAAAGTAGGATAACAAGCATGTGCGATGGCGAAACATCGGCTTCAAGATAACAAGATATCATGGCAAAGATGGCGAAACATAAATAAAACGGATGACAAAACATCACACCTAACAATGATATTGAGAATCAAAGTAGGATAACAAACATGTGCGATGGCGAAACATCGGCTTCAAGATAACAAGATATCATGGTAGAGATGACGAAACATCAATAAAACGGATGACAAAACATCACACCTAACAATGATATTGAGAATCAAAGTAGGATAACAAACATGTGCGATGGCGAAACATCGGCTTCAAGATAACAAGATATCATGGTAGAGATGACGAAACATCAATAAAACGGATGACAAAACATCACACCTAACAATGATATTGAGAATCAAAGTAGGATAACAAAAATATGCGATGGAAAAACATCAGCTTCAAGATAACAAGGCAGGGTAAGATTGGTTTGTATCTTTTATTCTGAAGAGGAGTTTGAATTCATTAGAGTTGTTTTATGATTTTCCAAGAAACAAGATTTTTGTTTTAAGATGCAAAATGCAAAGAAAGGAAAAACAACTAAGGGGAACTAGCCTAGCACTACCCCTAGTGTTATCATACAATGGTTGACCCTAAGGTTGATGATAAAGGAAAGTCCTATCTTATGTTAGCATACATGGATTCCTATCTTAATCAGCATATCAAAGAAAGCTTAACAAAACTATCTTATAGGGAACATGCAATGAGAGCGAAGTCGTGATCTCAATTTCTAAATTGAGTGACTCATCGATCAACAGATAAAGATGAAAAGCAATAAACATCCTATAGGGAACATGCACTGAGAGCGATGTCGTGATCTCAATTGCTAAATTGAGTGACTCATCGATCAACAGATAAAGATGAAAAGCAATAAACATCCTATAGGGAACATGCAATGAGAGAGAACTCGTGATCTCAATTTCTAAATTGAGTGACTCATCGATCAACAAGCAAACACAACACATGTATCAGAAAAAAAACCAGAGGGCCTCCTAAAATATATCAGCAACAGAGGTCCCATCATGCAATCATTGAATTATGCAAAATGATAATGAGAGAAAGGAGGTGATATAATACCAAACAGATAACTATCTGTAGTAGTCAAGCAAGAATAAAAGAAACCCAGAGAAACTTCGAGCAAGCTTTGAGCAAAAACGGAACTGTTGTCTCCTTTACTCTAGTTGCAATCCAAGGGTGCTAGCTTGATCTACTTGCTTTGCTGAAGTGGAATCCACAAGAATTTTGAAGAAAGCACCAAGGAAATGAGAGAATCGAACAAAAATGCAGAAGAGGAAGAAAAATTTCAGATTTGGAATTCTTGCAAATGGCGTGTCCTCCTTTTCTCTCTTTGCTTGCTTTCACTTATATAGAGCCTGTAGAGAAGGTTAGAAGTGGAAGTTTGTCCTTAAATCCGTTAGAGGGTAGGATTGGAATTTTTTGCCAAAAATGAGGTGCATACTGAATCAGCTCTCTTGCCCGTGTGTTCCCTTGCTTCTCATGCATTTTGTGTGCCAAATGAAGTCAGAAATGCATGCTTAAAAGGCCATACCATGATCATTTGAAATGAGAGAGTGTTGGTGAATTGGCCATTTTGAGCAATTTTGTCATTTTTTGATTCCAACATGTGCAATACCATATGGGGCACGAAATAGCAAGTGTAAAGGGCCTCAGCATGTCACAAATTGCCAATGGGCTTGATTAGAATCAAGAAGAATGGCTAAAACTTGAGTTTGCAAGAAATGGCCATTTTGCACATTTGGCCAAATTTCAATGGAATGCTCCAAAATTCCAAAACTCATAACTTGCTCATACTTTGGAATTTTGGCACAAATGAACACAATTTGGAAAGGTCTTAAAAAGATCTACAAAACATTAGTTTATAGTTTTTGAAAATTGATCCATTAAGGTTCTCAAAATTTGGCTTGAAGTTCACCAATTTTGAAAAATGACCTATAATTTTGTAACTTCAAAATGGCATAACTCTTGATTCCTTGCCAATTTGGATATGAGACAAAAAGGATGTGAAATATCATTCTCGTATCTTTCCACGCATATTTTATTTGTATTTACTTGATCAAGGATGAATAAAATATGAATTTTTTAAATTAGGTCCTTATTTTCCAAAATTAGTAACTTCTAGGGTTTCTTCAAGAACAAGTTTCAACCCAAACTTCAATCTCTTTAACCCAATGACCAAAATGGGATTGAAATATGAAAAGTACATCCTTGAATTAATGGTTGGACAAAAATTCACTTGGTCAACCTTGAATTTGACTGATCTTGACCAAAATGACCATTTTGCCCCTCTCAATCAATTGATCCACTTCCCTTTAAAATTGATGATCCAAATTTCAAACATATGATATTCCAAACATATAAAGGACATGTTAAAAGTTTCACTTCAAAATTCTCAAGAAATCTTGATGAAATCCCAAACCCTAATTTTGGTCAACACATTAGGAGACTGATGAATCATCTTCAAAACCTCAAATCCTATGGGTATCTTGACCAATTCCTTGTACAAAGACCTTTCAAAAATCAAAGAAATGTTGTTGCTTCCAAAATCAAGACTTGTGCCTTGGCCAAAATCTTGCACTAACAAACCCTAATTTTACTGGTGCATCCAAAAAGTGCTTCTTCTTGTAAACAATCACAAACTTCAATCTTCTGATGATCCAAAGAGATGGATAAGAACATCTTGAAATATGCCAAAACATTTGAGCTCAAAAGATCCATAGATTTGGATGGTAAGATATTTCTTGAGCAACTTGTCCATGTAATCAACCTTCAAAGCTTTGAGGAAAACTTGGTAACCAAAGTACTTTGATCCTATCACAATGTATAAATGCAATGCACTATGATGTTTATGATGAAACATAAGCCTAAATCAAGAGGGTAAATTTTGGGGTGCAACAACATGTTCTTGTAACATGATGAAATTTGAAGATTGAAAAGTATTTTTGTCCTCATTGTAAACCCTTGATTGTCATACTTGAATCTCATTCCAACTTTCATTAGTTCCAACTTTACGCTTGCATGAATTGTCTTTGAGAATGATGTTGAAAACAAATTCTCCCTTTAATCTTCCAAATCAAGCATACCTTGAACTTCTTGAATGATTATTTAACTTTGAAATATACTCCTAATAAACCACATAGATCTTATTTCGTGAATGGAAACTTGATGAACAAAAATCAACACCAAAACTATTAATAACTTTGACCAAAATTCAAGCTTAATTCAATAATTGTTAATGCTCTAACACAAATAATTTGTATTATAAGCAACAAAGAATTAATGGATTCTTAAATTCAAAACTTTGTGTCACGGCTCTTGACTTGGTGACCACAAGAACAACCATTGAAGAAATTATTGTAATTCAAATGATTAAAAAACTCCTAAGCCAAGGAAAATTACCTATAGAGTTGCAATAAATTCCATAATCCTTTAAGCACAATTTTACTTCGACCCCTAAAGAAAATTTGTAGACAACGCCTGTGATATGTTGCAAAAATAATCATCTTGAAACGATGAAAATTGAAAGAGTTGTGATCCTCGGAAGTTGGACAAAAGTCACTTAAAATAGGTCAAGGTCACAGAACGACCTCTAATGTACTTAAATTTTTTACAGCCTTCTGTACATAATCAACTCTTGACTTGTAAAGAGAAGTTGGAGATGATGTCAAGGAGGTTCATATGCTCAAAGAATCACTCAAAAATATTGAATAATAAGGACGTTATGATCATTCGAACTCAAACTTGCAAATGCTGACTTTTTGTCCCGACAACTTCAAATCAACTCACAAACTTGAACTTTTTCACAACCCGAGATACTATTAATCACATATGAACTTGAGACGTCGAAGAAGGCATGGAAATAAACACATGAACCTATCTCGAAGAATCTTGAGAATTAAGCAACCAGAATATTCTTAGCTATGATGAATGAAGCTTGAGGATAACGTGACCTAAGATTATAGATCACCACTCTGAGCCATTTTCTTTTGGGAACCATCTTTAGGATGAACAAACCACAATCCTAATAGGAGAATCATCACCTAAATTTCTTGATCACAAACCATGTCTTACAAAAAAACAAAATAAACAAAACATATTTTTGGATTTTGGTTATAGGTCAGTATAATATAAAACACATATATACAAGATACACAATTCAAGGTGCTTGGTGATCTCTCAAGAGCAAACTTAAAGATAAGACATAGTAGAAGAAGTACCCAAACCCTAATGCATATTCTTATTGCATTTTGATGGTATGAGATGATAGAGTAATCTTAGGGGCAGATATTGGGATACAACACTCACCTTCGTCCTCATCTTGGTAGATCAGATTTTCAAAGTCGTAAGTGGCAATAGCAGAATTGTTATCAACAGGATCCATAGTGGATGTGGATATGCAATTTATTATATGGGTGTGTGTAAGAACTCATAGCTATTTGAAAGTGATAAAAGTGAAAAGAAACACAAAGAGCACAAAATTTGAATGCAAAACATCCAATGATTTATTAAATGAAGATATGTTTATGAAATGACAACCCTTAACAAATGAACTGTTATGCCTCAGGTAAGACACATGGCTTAAATTCATTGTTTTAAGATTACATAACCAAAACTTTGAAAATAATAAAAATAGAAAGTAGCAATTACTCCTGACTAAAGGAGATTGAGATAATGTCTTGAGTCTTCCAGTTGTTGAGCCTGTTGCCGACAGTATAGAAGATCCAACGGTCGAGTTTATAGTTACTGTCAACATATTCTACGGTGTTGATTCCATTGTTGCTGATGCGAAATGGTAGTCTTTCAGCGCGAGCACGACGAACAGCCCTTTGAGCCTTTACAGTGAAACCTAAACCAAATTTGTCAAATTTGTATGGAATGTCAGGAAGCTGACCCCAAGTAGTACAACCACCTTCTTCTATAATAACTCTAGCATCATTCAAATAAGCCATTCTTGATGGAACCCTAGTAGCCTTGGGAATAGCAGAAACGTCTTCAGTAGCGGTAGAAGGGATAACTTCAAAAGTCTGACAGGGAGTCTCGATGAATTCTCCGTCCATATCTACATACCTGAAGGGGTTCAAGTGACTCACCATATACTCTTCTTCACTGCAGACTGTAACAACCTTTCCTTTCACTGGCTATTTCAGCTTCTGATGTAGGGTTGAAGTAACAACACCTGCCCCATGGACTCAGGGGCATCCAAGTAAATAAGAGTAAGTCAGGCGAATATCCATCACATAAAAAGTAGAGTCGAAGATATAGGAACCCACTTTGATCAGAAGATCCACTTCTCTGCGTACCATCCTTTTTACCCGTCAAAGGATCGGACTATAATATCATTAGGTTTCAGTACAACCCCTTCACAGTCAAGCATGTCCATAGCACCTTTCGATAGGACATTTAGAGAGGAACCAGTATCAATCAACACATGAGACAGAGTAGTGCCTTACATTCAATAGATACATACAGTGCCTTGTTATAATTTCTTCCTTCAGGAGTCGAGTCAGCGTCAGAAAAACCTAGCCCATTATCAGTAGTTAGGCTAGTAATATAACTTCCAAATTGATCGGCAGAAATCTCTTGCGGTACGTGTGCAGATTTCAAGAACTTCACTAAAGCCTGTGAATGGGCCTTAGAACACAATAAAAGAGATAACATGGAGATCTTGGAGGGAGTTTGTCCCAATTGTTCAACAATCTTGTAATCACTTTTGTGAATAATCTTTAATACCTCCTCCAACTCTTTCCCGGAGGTATCTTCAGTAGTAATTTCTTTAGGTGCCTCCGTCTGGGAAGGATCTATCATTTGTACTTTGCCTCGAGCCTTAGTAGTTGACTTGGTAGCGGTAACTCTAACTGGTGTAGCAATAGTATTTTGAGAGATTTTCGGATAGAAAACCCTTCCGCTTCTAATAACCTTATTGGTCCCAGCAATATTGTCAATGTTGGGATTAGTAGCTTCAATACCTTCATTCTCAATAGTCGATATTTCTTGTTTGATGCCATGGTAGTAGACGTCAGCTCCATAGTTCAAAGGAATATCTTTATCCAAAGAATATGGAATGGGACCGGGTGTAGTGATTATTAGAGGAGCAGCTCTAGGTTAAGCAGTAATCCTCACAGGGCCTTTGGCAGTGATTCTGATAGGAGTTCCAGAAACTACAGATACATCTTCCAGCTTCAAGTCTTGCAACAAATTCTCAACAGACGAAACCTTCTCAGCCAGAATTAGGCGATTATCCATTAGACGTTGAATACCTTCTTCCAGCAACTTACAGCCATTGGGTTGAGTTGTGGAGCAGTAACATCTTTTAATACAACCCATAAATAAACCGACTTGTAACAGATTCATCTTGATAATTCGGAGGGGAATAGCCAACTCACTTACAGTAGAAACATAAAGATTATAATCAATAGCACTTACGCCTTTGTCATGCTTTGGTATAGGTGCAGTAATTACATTGGGGGTCTCAGGAGGATCAAATTTAATTTCTTTATTGTTAATCATGTCTTGAATTTTGTTCTTTAAAGCCCAACAAGTATTAGTGTCGTGCCCAGGGCTATCGGAATGGTAGGTGTTGTACCCCAAAATTTGCCCTATAAATTTTCATACAAAATGATATCCTAGGGTTTCTGGTGCATACAATTAGCTCGAGGGTCGATCAGACAGACTCTCTTCCTAGATGGCAAATCAATGATTAGGGTTTGGGATTTCTCAGGAATAATTGAGTCTTCAAAATTTCAAGTGTTCTTAAACATAATTCGCTGAAGTTTGTTAATTCTACAAGACTCACGATTGTTCTTAAAACATGTTTGGTAGATGATGAAATCCCGTTTGAATCAAGAATGACATGCGAACTCATTGTGGTTACTAGTTTAGCTTTGAACAAGAATTGAAGATTATGTTTTTTTGATAATAGGCCTTTGAGGTTAAGTTAATCAAATGGAATTCTCAAAATTTCATTTTTTGTTTTAAAGTTTTGATTGGAGTGCAAAGAGTTTTGTTTTATTTGATCATCTTTGGTGATTGCTTGAAATATAAGTTACCTAGAATGAGGTTTCTTACTCAAAATAAAAAACATAAGAATTACAAGATTCAAAGATTGAATTTGGTACAATATTTTCACAATATTATTCAAAAGTATTGTATTCATTACATTACAAATTTTGAATTTTACAAAAGAAATATCTACCAATGCAATAAGTTACAAAAATTGTTTAAAAGAGAAATCCTAAGTCTTCATCCTCGAACAATCTCTCAAGCCTTTGCTTGCCATACATGCTTCATGTTCATGAAAAGAGAAAAGGAAAAGTTTGTTAGTAGTTCAAACATTCAGAAAAATGAGCAAAACATACAAAGGTAATCCTAAAATCATCATTGGGGTGGTTTCTGCTGAATCAGAAAATAAGGGTTTGTATGCTAAGGCCTCATGCATTTTTGCTTAATCATTGGCCTAAGGGTTCATAGTTTGCAAATCACAAGGGGGGAAACTTGGTTCACAAACAATGCAAGCAAACAGCAACAAACAGCAGGGCAAGCATAACAGGCAGCAAGGTAATAATGCAAGCAAACTGCAACTAATAGCAGGGAAAGCATAACAGGAAGCAAGGTAACAATGCAAGCAAACTGCAACAAACAACAGGGCAAGCTTCACAATAGGCAGCAAAATACCAGAAGTTCAGAAAAAGAAGGTCTGGTGTTCAAAAGCCTCATACAATTTCAGTTCTATCATAGGCCAAAATTACATTGCAAATCTCAAAAAATTTGGTTCACAACAAACTAAAAGGTGCAAACTAGTACAACAAGAAACAGAAAATCAGGATCATACATCATTAGCTAGGGTTTATCTCTTGCAAATCTCAAATCTTGGTTCACAAGAGATAAAGAGAGAATCAGAAAATATCAAATCAACAAGCAAAAGTCTCATGTTGTTTCAAATCCGAAAATGGTCTCAACAAGAAAACCAGTACAATCAACAATCAAAGAGCCTCAAAATTTGTAAAGTCATGTCATAGGACTAAAGTACTTTACCACAAATCTCAAAGCAAAGTTTGGTTCATAACAAAAGTCCATAAGCAACTAAATATAAAAGACTATCAGCAAATATAAGTTTGAAAGGAAGCAATGCAGAAAATCACAAAGTAAGGGAGAAACTCAAAAGAGGGGGGCCTGGCTGTACAAAACCTCAAGCATTTAAGTTTTAGATCACAAGAGAAGCCAAAGACAAAATATACAGCAAGTACAAAAAAAGCAAAGTCAGTACAGCAGGCATTGTACCAACTTCAAACAAGCAAAGTCAACTAGCATAAACCAACCAATATAAAAGGCAGCCATACTATGCACAAAAGGGCAGTTTTTTGTTTTGGGGCAAGCAAGAAGAATATACAGAAGAGATAAAAGTCAGGCCACTACTTTCATCACAAGACCATCAAAGATCACAGTCAACAAGCCACAGGATATCCCAAACACAGCAACAAAGATAATTTCTCAAACTCTTTCCAAATTATTTTCATAGAAATATACAAACTTTTTGAAACTTTTTCTTAGCATTATTTTTTTTGCAAAACATATAGTTTAGTTTCAATTTAAAGCCAAAGGGACGGAAAACTTGTAATAGAAATAAACACCAAGCCATCTTGCATTTACCTCGAAAAGGAATCAGCAACAAGCATCATTTGCCATTTACAGGAAAAAATATACAGTTCATACAAACAACACAAACTGTCAAAACCCTCAAAATCATTTCAAGTTCTTCTTCTATAAAATATACAAAGTCAGAATCACAACAGACAGAGCCAAAACTCTAAGTCATATCATCATCACCAAAATAGAAAATCCAAGAGCCATCATCACACACATTTTTCTTTTCAGTTTTACAAAGAAAAACATAGCAAAAGTCCACAATACAGAAATACAGAAACCAAGCCTTGCGAACAAACAGAGCCAAAACCTTCAGAAAAAATCATTTATCAAAAATACAAACTACTCAGAACAACAAATCCTCAGGTTTCAGTTTTCCCAAACAAACAATCATCATTATAAGTATACAAGATAGAAATACAGTAATGCATGCAAGACATAAACCCTAAAAAATTTATCATCATTTTCAAAGAGCCAAACCCCTCAGAACTAGCGAAGAAAGGAGAGATCTCACCAAATCATGTAGAAGATGCAAACCGGAACCCCTAGGGTTCCGGTTGTCCTCTTTTAGATATAGGTTGAATCCTTTGTTTTCTGCACAATCAAGCAATGAATTAATAATGAGGAAGAAGAGAGGAAGGGATTAATGTAAAAAAATTGAGGTTTTGAACCCAGCCGCCGCCGCAAGGCGATTTCTGGCGCGGCCCTTTTTTCTTCTCTGGTGGAGGGACTTCAGAGAACCAGAGAGAGAGAATCAGAAATGAGAGAGAGAAGCAAAACAGCAAAATGAGCCATGCCCTTGGACCCTGGTTGTTTTGTCTAAAACAACCGGGCCTGCTCATTCAGGCCCAAAACCAAAAATGTTGAAACCAACCCCCCTCTTTTCACTACACCCCCCATCCCCTTTGTAAAAGATCAGATTTTTGGCCATGACTTTATGGGCTGAAAGCCCAATAGTTTTTTTTTTATTTTCTTTCTTCAAACACCCCTTTTAATCATTAACCCCCATAACCTATTTTATTTATTTTATTTTTATTTATTTACTTTTTTAATTATCATTATTAATATTACAATAATATTTATTTTTATAAATAAAAATATCTCAAAAAGTATTATATATATATATATATATATATATATATATATATATATATATATATATATATATATATATATATATATATATATATATATATATATATATATATATATATATATATATATATATATATATATATATATATATATATATATATATATATATATATATATATATATATATATATATATATATATATATATATATATATATATATATATATATATATATATTAAAAATATTCATGTTTGTTTAATAGACTAAAATATTTTCTTGTTAAAATTCGTTTTTTAATTTAATCAAATATTTAAACTAGGTTTGTGATTATTATTCATTTAGAAATTGGTTTCTTTAAACTAGTTTCTTTTGTTATTTTGATTCTAATTTTCTGTTTAATTAATTATTTCTTTTCCCCTAAAGTTAATTAAAGTCAAAACAATATCCATGGCCTTGTTCATTCATACTTGTACATTATATTCATTTCACTTCTTACTAATTGTATTTACATTCGTTTCTTTGTACATTTGATGAATTTGATATGGTTGTAATAGATAATTAGGGTTTTTACTTTCTTGCAAATCCCCATTCACAAATTGTATACCCCCTCACACAAATGTTGTAATAGCGTAGTAACTTTAAATTTCACAATTTATCGCTTTTATATAACATGCTAGTAATTAGGGTTTTGTATGGCAAGATAAAACCAATCAAATAGAAAACCCTAATCCAAGACAAAATCAAGCATGAAAATAACACACTTGCACACAAGCACTCCCTAGGGTTATTCCACTTGGTTGCCTTACACAAAAATGGTCATATTACGCATGTGAAGTATTTTAGCAAAACAAACAAATACAAGATCATAGTCCCTCGATGATGCTATCTAAAGTTGCATTACAAAATGGTCTTGGTCCCTCAAGAAATGCTAATATACTTTACAACATTGCTAATTATGGTTGTACGATGACTCACGCCCGTCCCGTTTACATCCAAAGATAGGGTTGCTTACCAAATCAATGGTAAGACAACAATATCAAAGGTAAAGAAAATGAACAAGAAAGACATTTGAGTAGTTAGATTACTTCTAGTTACTTTCTCCATTTCAAAACAACTATCCTTGCTATTTTTGAAAACAAACACACACATTTCCAAACACCTTACAAACATTGAAAACATTTTCAAAAAAGACAAACATCTTTGTATACATTCTTACGAACGAGAATCATTACAAAGATTGCTTAAAACAATGGCCTCTTTTACAAAATACTTTCGAAACCACACAAAACACAATTTCAAACAAAAGCAAGTGATCTAGCGAGTAACTAAGAGCCCATGGAGAACCATGGATGAAAAGGATGCTAATACCTTACCTTTTCATAATCTACCCCCCGAACTCAAGAAACAATCTCAAAGGTCTTTCATGTGATCTTTCACCTTTCTTTTTGGATAAAAGAAAAGTCGGTGGAGACTCTTGCTAACCGCAATATTTGCAATAAAACCCAAAACAATCAAGTCAGTTCTCCCACCGTATCACAGAACTGGTGACTCTGCTGGGGAGAATTCTAAAAGTGGGGTTACCTTAGGGTTTAGATCACATTTAATTGCTTACATTATTTGATTTGTATGCTTTACATTATGGTTCTTTGCTTGGATTTGAATCCTCTACCCGGATTTGGGATACATTATAGGTAAGTAGAAATACATTGTGGAAACTGTGCGGGGTATACCGACATGGTCTAAGCAATAGCTACGTTAGTGTGACATATTTGTGGGTACCGGTAGCCTTTGAGTTAATCAAAGAGAATAAGGGGCCGCTGAGTGATGTCATGAAGCACTAATGAACTTCTAGAACCTTTACTTGACCAACTTGGCCTTTAGGATGTAGTGAGATGACCGGCTTTGGTGCAGTCCGAAGTTGGTAGATACTCGACATTACACTCATTGAGGTTTGGTTTCTTGGTATATTTCGGTCGCCATTAAAGAGGCTTGAGCTAAAATAATGACCAAGGAAACAATCCAGTGATATTGAGCTCCTTAGAACCCGGTTACTATTACAAGGACAGGTTTAAGCAAACTAAACTTCAAAAGGGTACTTACCTATAAAACTCCATGCAAGCCTAAACTAAGGACTTGTTTTCTTTGCTTGTATATGCATACTTGTACATAACATCATGGACATCATCAACATCATATTCACCCACTAATCATTTCAAGGATTTTGGGATGGATTCATCTTTGTTCTTGTTTTGTAGGATATGGATTCACTTCGCAGGAAAACTATTCAAGTCAACCTTGTGAGAATTCCTTCACGACTTAAGGAGCTAGCTTCAAGGATTCTTGAGAACTCTCCATTCACCGAAATACATGGTTGTCTACTCAACTTGGTCACCTATAACACAAATGAGGATATGATGAAGGTTCTCTTTCAGTTCTTTGATCCTTTACACCATTGCTTCACATTTCTCGACTATCAACTTGTGCCTACTTAAGAAGAATTCCCCAAACTCTTGAGGATTCCCATTATCCATCAACTACCTTTCAATGGTACGGAAAGAGACCCAAAGCCAGAAGAGATTGCTCAAGCTCTACACTTGCCCTCATTTGATGTCACAACTCATTGGGAAACTAGAAGTGGTGTCAAAGGCTTCTTAACAAGGTTCCTATTTGAGAAAGCCCAAAGATGTTGGAATTCCCTAGACTTGCAAGCCTTTGAGGAAATTGTGGCTCTCCTCATCTTTGGGATGGTTTTGTTTCCAAACCCTGACCAACTCATAGATGTGAACTTCGTCAAAATCTTCATGTCACGCAACCCGGTCCCTACATTGCTAGGGGATATCCTACACTCTCTTCACACCCGCACAATGAGGAAAAGAGGTGTCCTTATGTGTTGCACCCCTCTCCTGGCGAGATGGTTTATTTCTCATCTTCCCCAATCATTCTTAAATAATGAGCAAGGTTCAAGGTGGTCACAAAGGTTAATGACGCTCAAACATTCAGACATCCATTGGTGCTCCCGATCCAAAGAGAATATTATCATCGTCGACCGTTGTGGAGAATTCCCTAATGTCCCTTTACTTGGCATTAGGGGAGGTATCACCTACATTCCATGCTTAGCCTTAAGACAGTTTGGTTACGCTCGAAGGGACGGCCCGCACGAGATGCTGATTCAAGATTTGGTATTCGACTACGACAACGATGATCAAAGTCTTCGCTGGAGATTTATCCGAGCTTGGAGAATGTTAAACAAGGTAGATAGAAAAACTTTGGGGCACAAGAATTCCACACCTCTTGAGCCTTACCTCAAATGGGTACGAACTCGTGCTCAGAGTGTTATGATGCCTTACCCCTCCATTCTCCCGGTAATCATTGAGCCTGTTAAGGAAGGAGATGTTCCATACATTATCCTATATCCTAACATGCCCACATCTCTTGAAGACCTACAAAGGGATTGGATAAAGCTCAAAGGAGAGCGAGATACTTTCGAAGACCAATTCTACGCAAGCGAGAAGAAGGTTTTGGAACTCACTAGGCTACTTCATGAGGAGCGAACTCTAAATGCCTACATTGCACCAAAGAGAATGCACACTACTTTTTTATCTTAGAGTTTTGTATTGTTTTGTCCAAGGGGCAATGATGTACTCAAAATTTATCTTATTAATATAACGTGTGTTTCTTTTTGTCTAAAACAAACTTGAGTCTTCGAAATCCTTGAAAACATTGCATATGCACATATCATTCATCATAACATAAATAGGTCTTTTGGAACAAGTCTCCTCATCTCTCTACTGTTTATTTCAGTAAGATGGATATCGAACAAATAGTGAAAGATCTCCAAGCTCAGAACACGCAGTTTCAACAGTTTCTCATGACCCTAGCCAATGGGTAAGAAGAATTGAAGACTCTGCTAGATGAGGAGAGGAAAAAGAAAACAAAGAAGGTAACTGGAGTCTTAAACATGGGGAGAAGATTTCATGGGTAGACGATAAGGAATTTGAACTTTGCAACAACTTCCGGTGAAAGAGAAGGGAAAGGCAAGGAAATAGTTGTCCCGTCAGAATCAGAAGAAGAGGAGGAAGAAGAGGAAGACTACTCTGAGGAACAGTGTCCTCCAGCTGATGACAAGTACATACATCTTGAAGAGCGTTTGAGCACGATGGAAATACAAAAGGTGTCAGGCTTAGACTTTAAAGAATTGGGACTAATATCAGGGATTATGATTCCTCTGAAATTCAAAGTGCCTACATTTGCAAAATATGATGGAGTGTCATGCCCTAAAATGCATCTACGATCATATGTGAGAAAAATCCAACCCCACACCGCTGATAAAGACTTATGGGTGCATTTTTTCCAAGACAGACTGTCTGGAACACAACTCGACTAGTTTTATCAACTAGAAAGAGCCAACATCCACAATTGGGAAGATCTTGCCGCATCTTTCTACAAGAAATATCAATACAATTCCGATTTGGCGCCTACCCGTACTCAACTCCAGAGTATGGCCATGGCTTCCAATGAGGGTTTTAAGGATTACGCAAAAAAATGGAGAGATTTGGCTGGAAGAGTTCAACCCTCTTTGTCTGAAAGGGAATTGGTAGACATGTTCCTAGGCACTTTGTCTGGTCCCTTTTTCAACCATTTAATCGGAAGTTCATCTGCAAGCTTCGCTGATCTAATACTGATCAGAGAGAGGGTGAAAGCTGGCATAAAAAGTGGAAAGATTCAGAAGGATTCATCTTCTTCTACAGCTGTGAGGAAGCCTTTTATTGCAAAGAAAGAGGTAGCTGTTGTATATCCATAAAGAAACCAAGAGAGGGTCGAACGTCGACAAATGGTGGGGGCTGTTATGATTCCAAATCCTACGTCTGAGCAACAAAGAAGTAATCAACCAAGGGTGGAAAGGCCAATTAGGAAATTCACCAGAATTAACATGACTCTGTCTAAAGTATTACCGCATCTTCTGAGATCCAACTTGGAAACCTTGAAAGAGGCTCTGAAAAATCCCAATATAACATCCCCTCATTATCACCCCAATGCCTGTTGCACATATCACTCTGAAAGTCCTGGCCACGATACCAATACCTGTTGGCCTTTGAAGAACAAAATACAAGACCTCATTGAAGCAAAGGAAATTGAGTTTGATGCGCCCGAGAAGCCAAATGTCATTTCTGCTCCCATGCCTAGACATGGTCACAACACTAATTCTATTAAAGAAGATTTGTTTGTTACCACAGTTGATGAACTCATGACTCCACTTCCGGCCATTAAGATAAACTTGCTAAAAGCCGGTGTGTTCTCGGGCTGTAATGAAGTTTGCTATCTCTAGTTGTCCTCGCCAACTGACTGCCCTTTGTTGAAAGAAGGCATCCAGCGCCTGATAGATAACAAAGAGATTTTGTTTGAAATTACTCCTATTTCACCTATTCCTGTTGAAGATGTTTCAATCATTACCATCTCTGCCAATTCTTTCGGGGTTTCCACCAAAAGACCCGTTAATAATCACAATGCCTGGGCCAGTCCCATGTGAATCAGACACAACTGTGTCGTGGAATTACGGAGGGAAGATTTACTACCATGGCATCAAATAAGACCGGACGGCCGCCGAAGAAATAAACTCCAAAGAAGAAGATTCCGACATCAGCAATATTTCTGGAACTAGTAAAATTACCTGAAGCGGTAGGATCTTTTCTCCAGAAATTGCTCCCCCAAAAGCAGTTTCTGGACCCGTGATCATACCCGTGGCTGCTCTAAAGTTACTTTCGTACCCATAATCATCTCTGTAAGTGCTCCTATTGACAAATTTGTTACAACCCCTGTTGTCATTCCTACCAACACTCCTATTGCTGAAACTCGAGGAAAGAGTATTCAAGTGGAGCCTGTCCAGACGAAGGCTCAATTACTGACTATCCCCGAGACATCCAAGAAAGAAATGGAGGAGATCCTAAAAATTATAAAGAGGAGTGACTACGATGTAGTTGAACAATTGGGGCAAACTCCCTCCAAAATCTCCATGTTGGCATTACTACTGTGTTCCGAGGCACATGCGAAAGCCATGGTGAAGTTCCTAAAAACAGCCTATGTGCCTCAAGAGACGTCTGCTGATCAATTTCAAGACTGCGTGGCCAGCTTGACAGCGGATAACGGCCTGGGCTTCTCGGATGCTGATCTGACACCAAGGGGAAGAAAGCACAATGAGGCATTACATGTCTCAGTGAAATGTAGGGGCACAACTCTGGCCCATGTTTTGGTGGACACCGGCTCATCCTTGAATGTATTACCGAAAAAAGCTCTTTACAGACTTGACTGCGAAGGACTGATGTTAAAGCCAAGCAACATAGTAGTAAGGAATTTGATGGCTCGAAGAGAATGGTGCACGGGGAAGTAGATATCCCCATAATGGTTGGGACTAAAACATTCAATTCAACCTTTTATGTAATGGACATACGACCTTCGTACTCTTGCCTGCTAGGTCGGCCATGGATCCACAATGCTGGCGCTGTCACCTCTACATTGCACCAGATGCTGAAGTATCCGGTTCAAGGAAATATTATTACTGTCCATGGAGAGGAAGAATACATGATTAGCCATCTCAATTCCTTCATATATATGGAATTGGACGGAGAATTCATTGAAACTCCATTTCAACACTTCGAAGAGGTCCCCCAAGAGGTAGCAGTGACCAAGACCGTGTCCCAGATTCCCAAGATTACAAGACCTCCGCTCCAGATGTCATCTCTGAAGGATGCCAAAGCAGTAGTAGAGGAAAGTGGATGCACCATCTGGGGGCAACTTCCGGATATCCCGTATAAGTCTGACAAGTTTTGCCTAGGTTTCACTTCAAGTGCTCAAAAGACTGTTCATCATGCCCGTGCTGGAGGGCCAACCTTGAAGATTAGAACCCATGAGGTCAACGCGGTAGAAGATGGTGAAGATGTTTGCAACCTGGAGGATTGGATCTTTCTGACTGTCAATGGAGGGCTCAGCAATTGGGAGGCTAGAGACTTCGTCCCAATAACCTTTATCCCACAGTAATTTATCTTTACATTTTGTTGGATCTGTAATATTAAAAAACAATTCGAACTCTTAAAACCTTGTGTCTTGCCCGAGGCACAATGGTCCATTTGTAAGGATTATTATTTCATCTTCATATGACATCAATAAATCATGGACGT
This sequence comes from Vicia faba, assembly GCA_948472305.1. Classification (NCBI taxonomy): domain Eukaryota; kingdom Viridiplantae; phylum Streptophyta; class Magnoliopsida; order Fabales; family Fabaceae; genus Vicia; species Vicia faba. The sequence continues at coordinate 1,167,990,627 of OX451738.1, forward strand.
TTTTCGCATACAAACTTTTGTGCTCATTGTTTTTCTTTTACATTTTATTTTCTTTTAAAAGATAGTTATACCCTTACACACACCCACACTCACAATGCAGGTATTCATCCATTCTGGATCCCATGGGTAACGATACTGCTATGGCCTTTTGTGACTCTGAGAATCTGATCTACCAAGCCAAAGACGAAGGTGAGGAAGATTGTGAAGTACCGGGGGAGCTTGCCAGACTGCTACAACAAGAGGAAAGAACCATTCAGCCTCACGAGGAACCCATGGATACAATCAACTTGGGTACCGAAGAAGATAAAAAGAGGTCAAGGTGGGTGCCAATCTGGAACCCCATGTCAAGGATCGTCTGATTCAGTTGCTACACGACTATGTTGAAATCTTCGCCTGGTTGTATGAAGACATGTCGGGACTTGATACATACATTGTGGTACATTGTTTGCCTACGAGAGAAGATTGTCCGCCAGTAAAATAAAAGGTTCTCCGCATGAGACCTGATATGTCAGAAAAGATTAAAGCAAAGATTATGAAACAATTCAACGCTGGATTCTTGGTTGTCACTTCCTACCCTCAATGGGTTGCCAACATTGTTCCCGTACCTAAAAAAGACGACAAAGTATGAATGTGTGTGGACTATAAAGATTTGAATAGGGTGAGCCCTAAAGATGATTTTCCATTCCCCCACATTGATATCCTAGTTGACAATACGACACAACACAAAGTTTTTTCCTTCATGGACGGATTCTCAGGTTACAACTAAATCAAAATGGCACCTGAGTACATGGAGAAAACAACATTCGTCACACAGTGGGGCACATTCTACTACAAGGTGATGCCATTCTGACTGAAGAATGTTGGGGCAGCCTACCAGCGCGCCATGGTAGCTTTATTCCATGACATGATACATCATGAAATAGCGGTCTACGTAGAGGATATGATAGCCAGATCACAAATAGAAGAAGAGCATCTTGACCACTTACAAAAATTGTTTGAGAGACTGAAGAAGTATAAGCTGAGGTTGAATCCAAACAAGTGTACATTTGGGGTATGGTATGGAAAACTCCTAGGCTTTGTCATCAGTAACAAGGGTATTGAGGTCGATCCTGCCAAAGTTAAAGCAATACAAGAGATACCTGCTCCCCGTACTGAGAAGGAAGTTAGAGGATTCTTGGGACGTTTGAACTATATTGTCAGATTCATTTCTCACCTGACAGCTACTTGTGAGCCAATCTTCAAGCTATTAAAGAAAGATCAAGTAGTCAAGTGGAATGATGAGTGCCAAGTTTATTTTGACAAAATCAAAGAATACTTACAAGAACCTCCTGTATTGATGCCATCGGTCGAGGGAAGACCGTTGATCATGTATCTGACTATTTTAGAAAACTCGATGGGGTGTGTATTGGGGCAGCATGACGAGTCTGGCCGAAAAGAGCACGCTACTTACTACCTGAGCAAAAAGTTTACCAACTGTGAAACCAAATATTCACTGCTCGAGAAAAGTTGTTGCGCTCTGGCATGGGCTGCTCACCGGCTAAGACAGTATATGCTGACTCATACTACCTTATTGATATCTAAAATGGATCCGATAAAATACATCTTCGAGAATCCTGCTCTTTCTGGGAGAATAGCTAGATGGAAGATGATCTTAACAGAATACGACATACAATATACTACCCAGAAAGCTATAAAGGGCAGTGTGCTAGCTGACCATCTTGCTCATCAAGCTGTAGAAGACTATCAGTTCATGAAGTTTGAATTCCCAGACGAAGACATCATGACATTAGACAACTGTGAAGAAATCAGGCCATATGACGGACCTGAACAAGGATCCCGATGGACCCTATTCTTTGATGGAGCCTCTAATGCACTCGGTAATGGTATCAGTGTTGTACTCATATCTCCGGAAGGGTGTCATACTCCCTTTACCGCCAGACTTTGCTTCAATTGTACAAACAACATGGTGGAATATGAAGCGTGCATCTTTGGTCTCAAGGCTGCCATAGACTTGGGAATCAAATCATTAGATGTATTTGGAGACTCATCCTTGGTCATCAGTCAGATCAAAGGGGAATGGGACACCAAACACACTAACCTTATCCCTTACAAAGAACATGTTTTGAAATTGCTACCACACTTTAATAAGATTACCTTCGAGCATTTCCCGCGAGAAGAAAACCAGCTAGCAGACGCTCTAGCCACAATGTCATCTATGTTTAAACTTAATTGGGATAATGAGGCTCCCCAGATCACCATCGGACGAATGGACGAACCAGCACACTATCACGAGATTAATACTGGAGAAGTAGTGGACCAGCCTTGGTTTCATGAAGTCAAGAGGTATCTCGAGGCTCAAGAATATCCAGAAGGAGCTTCAATCAATGATAAAAAGTTCTTAAGGAGATTCTCTGCTAAATTCTTCCTTAGTAATGGCATCATGTACAAACGCAATCAGGACTTTGTTTTGTTTCGGTGTGTAGATAAGGTTGAAGCTGAAAGAATCATGGCTGAATTGCACGAAGGCACTTTTGGTACCCATTCCAGTGGGCATACGATGGCGAAGAAAATCCTACGGGCAGGCTATTATTGGTCTACCATGGAAGCAGATTGCTATCAACACTCTCGAACCTGTCATAAATTCCAGATTTATGCCGATAAAGTGCATGTACCCCCGATTCCTCTGAATGTCTTGACAGCTCCTTGGCCTTTTGCTATGTGGGAAATTGATATGATTGGGGAAATTAAGCCGACAGCCTCCAATGGACATCGCTTCATCCTAGTGGCCATTGAATATTTTACAAAGTGGGTTGAAGCAGCCTCATTCGCTTCCGTTACTAAGAATGTTGTTGCCCGTTTCATCAAGCAAAATCTTATTTGCCGGTACAGTATCCCGGAAAGGATCATCACTGATAATGGTACAAATATCAACAACACTATGATCACCGCATTGTGCGAGCAATTCAAGATTCAGCATCACAATTCTTCTCCCTATCAGACAAAGATGAATGGTGATGTCGAAGCTGCAAATAAAAACATTAAAAAGATCATACAGAAAATGACAGTCACGTACAAAGACTGGCATGAGATGCTACCATTTTCTCTCCACAGGTACTGTACCACGGCTCGCACATTAACCTGGGCAACACCCTATTCTTTGGTTTACATCATGGAGGCTATCTTTCCTATTAAGGTTCAGATCCCCTCTCTGAGGATTACGAAAGATGCAGGCTTGAACGAAGATGATTGGATCCAGACTCGACTTGATCAACTAAACTTAATTGATGAGAAGAGACTTACTGCTGTTTGCCATGGTCAAATGTATCAAAAATGGATGATCAAGGCTTTCAACAAGAAAGTCAGACGCCAAGTATATCAAGTTGGGGATCTGGTAATCAAACGTGTCATCTTGCCACAAAGTGATCCCAGGGGCAAATGGACCCCTACCTATGAAGGACCATTTTTAATCAAAAACATATTCTCCGGTGGGGCAATGATCTTGACCACCATGGATGGCGACGACCTGCCACACCCTGCAAACACGGACATAGTCAAAAGATACTACGCGTAAAAATCCCGCTTGGTTGACATACCTAGGAAAAACAAGGGCATCCCGGCGAACCAAAAAGGTTCGGGCAAAAATTAGGGATAAAACAAAAAAAACTGTATACCCGGCAAGTTGAAAACCCGAAAGGGCGACTTGGGCAAAAAACGGTTTCCCGTTGGACTGAAAACCTGAAAGGACGGTCCAGGAAAAAGTTAGGGAATTAAAGCGTATGACTATGTCCCGTCGGATCACTTTACAAACAACCTTTGGCTTCCACTGGCAAATTCAGAGGTTCTGATCAATTCAGTCATCTTTGGACGAGGCGATAGATAGACAAGACGCTAAGAGATACAAAGGCTATAGAAGATTGGGAACCCCATGGGATTTTTTTTTACACGTAGCTATCCTTCTTTATATCAAATATTTCTTTTTTTTTATGACAGAATTCTCTTACTAGAATGTTTGTCCCCTTTGTACAAAAATTTTACTCAAAGTCAATACAAAGATATCCCTTTGAAAGCGCAAAAATTATTGGTCTTTATTTTCTTTACGCTTGTGTTTTTGTTTGCAAAAATGTCCAATGATTATTTTTAAACATATGCATTTGAATGTAATTACTGTTTACAAATAAACAAAGTGGGAAAGACAATTACTGATAGGTTAAAAGAATAGGGAAATGTCTCAAGGCTATTCCATAAGTAATCCCCTACAGTATGCCATTTAAATCCCCAGCAGAACAAAAGTTTAAAACTATTGATCCCCAGTAGAAATTGTCAAAATTCCTCAAAACCCCCCAACAGGTTTTACAAGTAGTACTTGGCATTACCCTTACAACAGAATTTATTTCTCTCGGCAGAAATCCATCAATACTTCGACTTCAAGACATGAATGCTCATATATCCTCAGCAGCATCCAAGGATTTATTTCCTTCAATCCAACAGCAATGTAGCAGATTAGCTCACATACACATACATTGCATCCATATATCATAATCATTGATAACACGAATGCATACAACATAATCTCATTATGCATACATTTCGTACGTCATGACTTGGTATTTTAGCTAACACTTTACTCTTTTAAGGATAAGATTAACAGCTACCATTCAGATTCAATCTTCAGATACGCTCCAGAAACGGATGCCATTCTGATACTCATTCAGATTCAATCTTCAAATACAGTTCATATACGCTCCAGACTCGGACTCTATTATGATACTCATTCAGAGCAACTTACAGATACAGTTCAGATACGCTCCAAACTCGGACGCCATTCTAATACTCATTCAGAACATCTGATAGATATAGTTCAGATACGCTCCAGACACAGACGCCATTCTAATACTCATTCAGATTCAATCTTCAGATACAGTTCAGATACGCTCCAGACTCGGATGCCATTCTGATACTCATTCAGAGCATCTTATAGATACAGTTCAGACACGCTCCAGACATGGATGCCATTCTGACACTCTTTCAGTTAAAGTCGAGGTCGGACTTAGTCCATTTCCTGTCAAATAGTCACCCTTAGGTGGCATCTGTAAGCCTGTCTCTGACAAATAATCCTCAGTTCATTCAGTGGCATCTTTAATCCCATTCCCGATACAATAGATTTAAGGCATTACTTTGTACACCAACAAGTGCAAATTTTCAGGCACTCTAGTGTTCAATCATCTTCCACTTTCAAGCTACAAACGGCAAGAACTCCAATTTCGCTTTTCAAGTGCAAGAAAATTGAACAGGGGCAGTTGTTGTACCCCAAAATTTACCCTCTAAATTTTCATACAAAATGTTATCCTAGGGTTTCTGGTGCATACAATTAGCTCGAGGGTCGATCAGACATACTCTCTTCCTAGATGGCAAATCAATGATTAGGGTTTGGGATTTCTCAGGTGTTGTACCCCAAAATTTTCCCTCTCATTTATCAATATTATTCTCACAAGATTTCTTTGACTCAAGACTGGATTAGGGTTTGACCAGTTCAAGACCTCTCATCAGGCACTGATCACCCAATATTAGGGTTTGACTTTTTCCCAATTATTTTTGGGCTATCAATGCTTCATATGACTTTCAAACATCATTATGGACCCTTAAGATTACTTATGACAAGTTTCAAGCTTTGAACCACATTTTTTATCAGTCAATTGGATAGTTGACCTAAAAATCAGTTGTATTGGGGAAAAAAAGTCAACCATGGCCAATTTACAGTCAAACTTCACAATTTTTAACCCACATCAACATTCTAGACACATATGTATTATTTGATCAAGTTTGGATCACAATTCCTCAAAAATTTGATCAAATCATCAAAAGGGCAAAATGGTCAAAATTAGGGTTTTGACTGAGAAAGGGCAATTTCTGATTTTTGACTTGGCAAATGACCAATTGGTTTGAAGCATGATTTCAAGGGTTCATTTGTACCATCTTTACCTATTGACATGGTTCAAAACATTGCAAATCCATTGGATTGACATATGAAATTTGCAGTCAACTGATCAAAATCAACTGTATATTGAAAAGTCAAACTTTGACTTTTTGGTCAAAATCAAGTGTCAAGGATCACAATTCATCAAAACATGTCAAAATGTGAAACTTGTTCATCAAGAAACTAAAGATTGAAGTTTTGATTTTGAAATTTGAAGTTTTTCTTAACTTAGAAATTTTTCTAAGTATAGAAAATTTCTTATTTTTTCTCAACTTTAAGCCATTTTTTCACCATGATACAAGATGATTCAAAGGAAATCCCCAACATGAAAATTGTAGATCTCCATGAAATCTAAAACTTTTCTTCACACATTTATCCTTAAAGATGCTTGGATCTCAAGATATAATTTTTTGAATACATGCCCATGAACTAAAATAACTTAGTGAAATTTTGCCCTAATTTAGGCAGGTTTTTGACCCAACTTCATGACAAATTTTCACCTAGTTACAAGAGGAATATTGAAATGCATTTCAAATATGAGTTATAGAGAACATTGCAAGCTTTCCAAAATGTCCAAGAACTCCTTGAGATCATTTTTGAGTAGGGAGAATCGAAGAGATGAAGTTGGCAATTTCTCACTTTGATTTCAAGCCATTTCATGAAGAACAAAGTTCAAATCCTCAAGCATGTTGTACAATATTCACTTTTCAGGCCTCAAACACGTTTGTCAATCCACCATTAATGGATTGCACAATATTTCATGCCCTAAAGCCAAGCATTCAATGCATTATACAAGAAAATAACCATTTATGGAAGAAAGGCAACATTGCCATTTTGGAAAAGCATGCTTTATGCATTTTTTCATTTCTTGAGCCTTAGACTTGTTCTTTCTAAACAAACCAAGCCTCTAAGCCTGAACAAAACATTTTTAAAGCTTCACACTACCCTACAAGATCAGAACCATGCATTAAGAAGTCATTTCTCACACTTGCTTCAAGAACAAGAAATGTAGCAAGACATGTGATCTTGTACTTCTGAGCAAGCACAAGTCCTCCAATCTTTTGCTCTATATAAAGCTATCACTTTACAACTAAAAGCACGAATGCACAAGCCTTGAAACACCCTAGAATTAGAAATTGCATACCAAGCTTCCAAACTTTCCATTTCTGACTTGTGAATTGGATCTTCCATTCCACTCGTGCGTTTTCAGGCCTTTTGCTTCCCTAAGCTTCCTTACCTTACAAGAAAGCCATCCCACACCCTGAAACATCACTGTAACTCCATCTTCCCCATTGTTGAACTTCAAAAACAGAGTAACACAGGTGGACTTCTATAGATCATTCCAGCCACCCTCAAGACAAGCTAAGCATTACATTAGCTTCCTAGAGGTTCAAGGAAGCTAACCTGATCATCACAGCATCCTAAAGCAGGCTCATTTCCAAAACATGATTTCCATTTTCAAGGTGAGTTTTCTGTTTTCCCAACTCTTGATACAAGCATAGTTAGCTTTCCATTTGTGAATATACAATGTAGACATCATTGCTACGAAGTTGTACATATCTATAACTTGCATTTATTTGGCCTGAGTTGAGAGAATTTTGAGTTTGAAGTTTCTGAAAAAATTAGGTTAAGAATTAGGGCCATTAAAATTCTCTTTAATCTTGGACTTATAGTTTTAGTTATGCACATGGTTGGAATCGTGAGATAAAATGCTATAACATTCATGTTATCAATTTCCATTTTTGTTGAGAGATGAAAGAGTTACAGGAGATCCGGCTAGCTAGAGGAAGAAGACGAAGTACAGGGCCAAGGAAGCTTTTTGTGTTATGTTTTTCTTGTTTCACATAAACTAACTGATGTACAGCCACCCCAGTGGCAAGGTAGCGCGTTGGAAATGCATAGGTCGTGGGTTCGAACCTTGGCGCTACCTTTTGTTTTTTTCATATTTTTTCCAGTTTCATTTTTTTGCTGTTTGCAGGATGGGCTTCAACATTTGGGCCTTAGTGTTTTTTGCTAACATACCACCCCCTGTTTGCTTGTAGCACCCCTGGCCCATAATTTTTATTATTCATTTTTATTTTCATTTCTATTTTATTAAATATATTTTCCTTAATATTAAAAATCATAAAAAATATAAAAATGCTAAATTTATATTTTTGGTCCATTTTATTTTATTTACATATCATAATATATATATATATATATATATATATATATATATATATATATATATATATATATATATATATATATATATATATATATATATATATATATTCTTTAATAAACTTGTAAATAAAAAAAATAGAATTTGTTTAATAATTTATTTCTTTTTTCTCACATTTATAAATATTTTTTAACATATAAAAAGACTAATTATTTTCATGAATATTATTTATTATTTTTAATACAAAGAATACACAAAAATAATACTTAAAGAACTTTATTTTCCCTTTGATTAGAAATTAGGGTTAACTATTTTTCTCAAGAAATAATTTCCTTTTTTAAATATTTTTTGGATTAGTTTAAAACTCCTTTTCACATAAAAATAAAACAACTTCTTTTCCTTGCATGTACATAATATTGCACACTTAATTTATATTGTATCTTATTGATTCAAATATTTGTACAAATTCGATTTGGTTGTATAGCTTAATTAGATTTACATTATTGCAAATCCCCATTCACAATTTGTATCCCCTCCTCCCATAAAATGTTGTAATAATGTAGTAATCTTTAAATTACGCAATTTACCGCTTTTACCTACCATGCTAGTAATTAGGATTTGAATGGCAAGATAAAAACAAATCAAATAGAAAACCCTAAATCCAAGACAAAATCAAAGCATGAAAATAACACACTTGTACACAAGCACCCTTAGGGTTTCTCCACTTGGTTGCCTTATACAAAAATTGCCATATTACGCATGCGAAGTATCTTGGAAAAACAAACAAGTATAAGATAATAGTCCTTCAATGACGCTATTCAAAGTTACCTTACAAGATGATCTTGGTCCCTCAAAAATGCTAAGATACTTTGCAACATTGCTAATCATGGTTATACGATGACCCACGCCCATCCCGTTTACATCCAAAGATAGGGTTACTTATAAAATCAATGGTAAGACAACAATGTCAAAGGAATAGAAAATGAACAAGAAAGACATTTGAGTAGGTAGATTACTTCTAGTTACTTGCTTTATTTTCAAATAACTATCCTTGCTATTTTCCAAAACCAACACACACATTTCAAAAACATCTTACAAACAATGAAAACATTTTTTAAAAAAGATAAACATCTTTGTATACATTCTTACGAATGAGAATCATTACAAAGATTTCCTAAACGAATGGCCTCTTTTACAAAAAACTTTCAAAATCACACCAAACACATTTTCAAACAACAAAAGCAAGTGATCTAGCAAGAAACTAAGAGCCCATGGAAAACCATGGATGAAAAGGGTGCTAATACCTTCCCTTTTCATAATCTACCCCCCGAACTCAAGAAACAATCTCAAAGGTTTTTCCTGTGCTTTTTCACCTTTCCATTTGGATAAAAAAAGTCGATGGCGACTCTTGCTAACTGCAACATTTGGGATAAAACGCAAAACCCTCAAGTCAGTTCTCCCACCGTATCACATCAGGAATAATTGAGTCTTCAAAATTTCAAGTGTTCTTAAACACAATTCGCTGAAGTTTGTTAATTCTACAAGACTGACGATTGTTCTTAAAACATGTTTGGTAGATGATGAAATCTCGTTTGAATCAATAATGACATGCAAACTCATCGTGGTTACCAGTTTAGCTTTGAACAAGAATTGAAGATTAAGTTTTTTTTATCATAGGCCTTTGAGGTTAAGTTAATCAAATGGAATTCTCAAAATTTCATTTTTTGTTTTAAAGGTTTAATTGGAGTGCAAAGAGTTTTGTTTTATTTGATCATCTTTGGTGATTGCTTGAAATATAAGTTACCTAGAATGAGGTTTCTTACTCAAAAAAAAAACATAAGAATTACAAGATTCAAAGATTGAATTTGGTACAATATTTTCACAATATTATTCAAAAGTATTGTATTCATTACATTACAAATTTTGAATTTTACAAAAGAAATATCTACCAATGCAATAAGTTACAAAAATTGTTTAAAAGAGAAATCCTAAGTCTTCATCATCGAGAAATATCTCAAGCCTTTGCTTGCCATACATGCCTCATGTTCATGAAAAGAGAAAAGGAAAAGTTTGTTAGTAGTTCAAACATTCAGAAAAATGAGCAAAACATACAAAGGTAATCCTAAAATCATCATTGGGGTGGTTTCTGCTGAATCAGAAAACAAGGGTTTGTAAGCTAAGGCCTCATGCATTTTTGCTTAATCATTGGCCTAAGGGTTCATAGTTTGCAAATCACAAGGGGGAAACTTGGTTTACAAACAATGCAAGCAAACAGCAACAAACAGCAGGGCAAGCATAACAGGCAGCAAGGTAACAATGCAAGCAAACTACAACAAACAGCAGGGAAAGCATAACAGGAAGCAAGGTAACAATACAAACAAACTGCAACAAACAACAGGGCAAGCTTCACAATAGGCAGCAAAATACCAGAAGTTCAGAAAAAGAAGGTCTTGTGTTCAAAAGCCTCATACAATTTCAGTTCTATCATAGGCCAAAATTACATTGCAAATCTCAAAAAATTTGGTTCACAACAAACTAAAAGGTGCAAACTAGTACAGCAAGAAACAAAAAATCAGGATAATACATCATTAGCTAGGGTTTATCTCTTGCAAATCTCAAATCTTGGTTCACAAGAGATAAAGAGAAAATCAGAAAATATCAAATCAACAAGCAAAAGTCTCATGTTGTTTCAAATCCGAAAATGGTCTCAACAAGAAAACCAGTACAATCAACAATCAAAGAGCCTCAAAATTTGTAAAGTCATGTCATAGGACTAAAGTACTTTACCACAAATCTCAAAGCAAAGTTTGGTTCATAGCAAAAGTCCATAAGTAACTAAATATAAAAGACTATCAGCAAATACAAGTTTGAAAGGAAGCAATGCAGAAAATCACAAAGTAAGGGAGAAACTCAAAAGAGGGGGGCCTGGCTGTACAAAACCTCAAGCATTTAAGTTTTAGATCACAAGAGAAGCCAAAGACAAAATATACAGCAAGTACAGAAAAAGCAAAGTCAGTACAGCAGGCATTGTACCAACTGCAAACAAGCAAAGTCAACTAGCATAAACCAACCAATATAAAAGGCAGCCATAATATGCACAAAAGGGCAGTTTTTTGTTTTGGGGCAAGCAAGAAGAATATACAGAAGAGATAAAAGTCAGGCCACTACTTTCATCACAAGACCATCAAAGATCACAGTCAACAAGCCACAGGATATCCCAAACATAGCAACAAAGATAATTTCTCAAACTCTTTCCAAATTATTTTCATAGAAATATACAAACTTTTTGAAACTTTTTCTTAGCATTATTTTTTTTGCAAAAAATATAGTTTAGTTTCAATTAAAAGCCAAAGGGACGGAAAACTTGTAATAGAAATAAACACCAAGCCATCTCGCATTTACCTCGAAAAGGAATCAGCAACAAGCATCATTTTCCATTTACAGGAAAAAATATACAGTTCATACAAACAACACAAACTGTCAAAACCCTCAAAATCATTTCAAGTTCTTCTTCTATAAAATATACAAAGTCAGAATCACAACAGACAGAGCCAAAACTCTAAGTCATATCATCATCACCAAAATAGAAAATCCAAGAGCCATCATCACACACATTTTTCTTTTCAGTTTTACAAAGAAAAACATAGCAAAAGTCCACAATACAGAAATACAGAAACCAAGCCTTGCGAACAAACAGAGCCAAAACCTTCAGAAAAAATATTTATCAAAAATACAAACTACTCAGAACAACAAATCCTCAGGTTCCAGTTTTCCCAAACCAACAATCATCATTATAAGTATACAAGATAGAAATACAGTAATGCATGCAAGACATAAACCCTAAAAAATTTATCATCATTTTCAAAGAGCCAAACCCCTCAGAACTAGCGAAGAAAGGAGAGATCTCACCAAGTCATGTAGAAGATGCAAATCGTAACCCCTAAGGTTCTGGTTGTCCCTTTTTAGATCTAGGCCGAATCCTTTGTTTTCTGCATAATCAAGAAATGAATTAATAATGAGGAAGAAGAGAGGAAGGGATTAATGTAAAAAAGTTGAGGTTTTGAACCCAGCCGTCGCCGTCACCGCCACAAGGCGATTTCCGGCGCGGCCCTTTTTTCTTCTCCAATGGAGGGACTTCAGAGAACCAGAGAGAGAGATTCAGAAATGAAAGAGAGAAGCAAAACAGCAAAATGAGCCACGCCCTTGGACCCTGGTTGTTTTGTCTAAAACAACCGGGCCTGCTCATTCAGGCCCAAAACCAAAAATGCTTAAACCAACCCCCCTCTTTTCCCTACACCCCCATCCCCTTTGTAAAAGATCAGATTTTTGGCCATGACTTTATGGGCTGAAAGCCCAATAGTTTTTTTATTTCCTTTCTTCAAACACCCCCTTTTAATCATTAACCCCCTTAACCTATTTTATTTATTTTATTTTTATTTATTTACTTTTTTTAATTATCATTATTAATATTACAACAATATTTATTTTTATAAATAAAAAAATCTCAAAAAAGTATTATTTATGCATATATATATATATATATATATATATATATATATATATATATATATATATATATATATATATATATATATATATATATATATATATATATATATATATATATATATATATATATATATATATATATATATATATATATATATATATATATATATATATATATATATATATATATATATATATATATATTAAAAATATTAATGTTTGTTTAATAGACTAAAATATTTCATTGTTAAAATTCCTTTTTTTATTTAATCAAATATTTAAACTAGGTTTGTGATTATTATTCATTTAGAAATTGGTTTCTTTAAACTAGTTTCTTTTGTTATTTTGATTCTAATTTTCTGTTTAATTAATTATTTATTTTCCCCTAAAGTTAATTAGAGTCAAAACAATATCCATGGCCTTGTTCATTCATAATTGTACATTATATTCATTTCACTTCTTACACATTGTATTTACATTCGTTTCTTTGTACATTTGATGAATTCGATATGGTTGTAATAGATAATTAGGGATTTTACTTTCTTGCAAATCCCCATTCACAAATTGTATACCCCCTCCCACAAATGTGTAATAGCGTAGTAACTTTAAATTTCGCAATTTATCGCTTTTCTATAACATGCTAGTAATTAGGGTTTTGTATGGCAAGATAAAACCAATCAAACAGAAAACCCTAATCCAAGACAAAATCAAGCATGAAAATAACACACTTGCACACAAGCACTCCCTAGGGTTATTCCACTTGGTTGCCTTACACAAAAATGGCCATATTACGCATGTGAAGTATTTTAGCAAAGCAAACAAATACAAGATCATAGTCCCTCGATGACGCTATCTAAAGTTGCCTTAAAAATGGTCTTAGTCCCTTAAAAAATGCTAAGATACTTTACAACATTGCTAATTATGGTTGTACGATGACCCACGCCCGTCCCGTTTACATCCAAAGATAGGGTTGCTTACCAAATCAATGGTAAGACAACAATATCAAAGGGAAAGAAAATGAACAAGCAAGACATTTGAGTAGGTAGATTACTTCTAGTTACTTGCTCCATTTCAAAACAACTATCCTTGCTATTTTTGAAAACAAACACACACATTTCCAAACACCTTACAAACATTGAAAACATTTTCAAAAAAGACAAACATCTTTATATACATTCTTACGAACGAGAATCATTACAAAGATTACCTAAAACAATGGCCTCTTTTACAAAATACTTTCGAAACCACACAACACAATTTCAAACAAAAGCAAGTGATCAAGCGAGTAACTAAGAGCCCATGGAAAACCATGGATGAAAAGGGTGCTAATACCTTCCCTTTTCATAATCTACCTCCCGAAATCAAGAAACAATCTCAAAGGTCTTTCCTGTGCTTTTTCACCTTTCCTTTTGGATAAAAGAAAAGTCTGTGGAGACTCTTGCTAACCGCAACATTTACGATAAAATGCAAATCAATCAAGTCAGTTCTTCCACCGTATTAAAGTAGGCACACTTTGCATTTGGATTATAGCAAGGAGAGGAGGTGTTGGGATTCTATGGAGGATCCCTTAACTTTATTAATTCTGCTTTCAATAGATGTTGTAATGCTTGAGATAACGGCATACTGGTCTTTGTAAACTACCTTCTTGGTGTGTCTGCCCTACGCTGATTGTTTTGTTGATGTTGTTGCACATGTGTAGGATTAGAAATTAGCACTACTCCTACAGATTGATTATGATCACTTCTACCACGACCCTTCTGGCCGTACACAGCATTTGTTTCCTTCTTACCACTGAATATCTTCTTTATAGAACTCGAAGATGCAGCCACTTGAATATTTCCACTCTTGATACCACTTTCGACATGCTCTCCGATTAATATCAACTCAATAAAACCAGATGAAGAACTTCTGATCAGATGATTAAATAAAGGCCCTAGTGCCTATGAACATATCAACCAACTCCCTATCAGATAAAGGAGGTTGCACTCTTCCAGCTAAATTTCTCCACTTTTGGGCGTACTCTTTAAACCCTTCATTTGAACCCATAGTCATACTTTGTAGCTGCACACGAGTTGGTGCAAGTTCAACATTATGTTGATAATTCTTGTAGAAGGCAGCACCCAAGTCTTCCTAAGTACGGATGTTGGTTCCTTTCAGCTGATAGAACCATTCCAGTTGTATCCCAGAGAAACTCTCTTGAAATAAGTGAGCCCATAACTTTTTGTCAGTAGTATGGAGTTGGATCTTCTGAACATAAGACTGCAGATGAAGCTTAGGACAAGAAACACCATCATATTTGGCAAATACGGGGACATTGAACTTGTGAGGGATAACCACTCCTGAGATAAGACCCAACTATTCAAAATTCAGCCCAGGCACTTTCTGGATTTCCATGGCATTCAGGAGATCTTCCAGTTGTTTGTATCTGTCATCAGCATGAGGATATTGTTCATCAGAGTAGTCTTCTTTATCAGAATCTCGGCCAGAACCAATCTTACTTCCCCTTTCATCCTTCACACTCTTATCTTCCTCACCCTGATTGTCATCTTCATCAGAGGAAATATCACAGTTTTGAGCTTGTTTGAGAGGACCTTTGAACCTTCTTCCCATGTTGAGGATGACTGGTTTTCTAGTCTTCTTCTTCTTTCCTTTTGTGATGAGGGTCTTCAGCTCGTCTTATCCATTAGCTAAGTCCAGGAACATTTGTTAAAACTGAGTGTTCTGGGATTGAAGTTCTTTCACAGTATGTTCGAGGGCCATCTTTTACTGAAATAAACAGTAAGAAGATGAGAAAACCTATCTCGGAAGTCTGTCGTGTAATGATATGCATGATATGTGGATGTAATGTTTTCAAGGATCTTGCGGGATAAACAAAATTGAAATGTTAGAAGTCAAGTTTGGCTGCATCTTTTACTCAATAACTTTGCGTCTTTGAATATCATTCTATGAGAATAAAGCTCACCATGTCAAGTGGGTCCAAGCTTTTGACTCAAGATAACATACTTCGGTATTTGACGCCATTTTTTTAGAGGAAAATAAATCCTCTTACCCCTTGATGGTTGTCTGGTTCATGATAGCCTAGGCCCTTAAGATCCTTGAAATAGTTAGTGAAAATGATATGGTATAATGTCATGATGTTATGATGTCATGTTTGAACAAATAACAAACACAAACAAAGCACACAAGAGCATTACGTTTAAGGCTTGCATGGGGTTCGTAAGTAAGTACCCTCTTGAAGTTTGGTTGGCTCAACCTGTTCTAAGAATAGTAACCGGGTTCTAGGAGTCTCATATCACCAATCTTTCTCTCAAGCATTGTTTCGGCAGTATAACTGACCATCCACTGAAACATCCAGAGATTCGAATCTCAATGAGTGTAGTATTGAGTACCAACCAACTTTGGACTAACCAAAGTCGGCCATGTCACTACCTTATAATGGCTAAGTTGGGTCAATTAAGGTTCTAAAGGTCCGTTAGTGCTTATGACACCACGCGGCAGCCTAGTATTCTCCTCGATTGACTTAAGGGATACCAGCAGAAACCAATGTGTCGCACTAACATAGCCATCACTTCAACCATATCGGTCTACGTCGTACAACTTCCACGATCTATTTCTACTTACCTAAAATGTCCCCAGATCCGGTATAGGATCTTTGCAAGAAATAAAAAACCGAGCAAGCCAGTAAAGATAAAGCAGACAAAGCAAATAATTTTAAGTGATCTAACTCTAAAGTTAACCTCTCTTTTTAGTTCTTCCCCGGTAGAGTCATCAGTTCTGTAATAAGGTGGGAGAACTGACTTAAGTTTTGCGTTTTATCACAAATGTTGCAGATAGCAAGAGTCGCCACCGACTTTTCTTTTATCCAATAAGGAAAGGGTGAAAAAAATAAGAAAGACCTTTGAGATTTTTGAGTTCGGGGGGTAGGTTATGAAAAGGGAATGTGTTATCACCCTTTTCATCTGTAGTTATCTACGGGCTCTTAATCGCTAGCTCACTTTATTTTGAAAAAATGCTTTATGAATGTGTGTTTGAAAAGTATTTTGAAAATTCCAATTGTAGGGCAATACTTTGTAATGACTCTTGTACCGTTAAGAGTGTATACAAAGTGTCAGTTTGAAAATATTTTTGAAAGGTGTTTGTGAAAAGTGTTTCATTTTGAAATGTTTATGAGCAAGCGATTATGAGCGTTATACCTACTCAAGGTCTTTCTTGTACTTTCCTTCTCCTTTAGATAGTGCTATCCTACCATTAATTAGTAGGAAGCCCTATCATTGGATGTGAAGGGACAGGTGTACGTCATCTTACAGTCATAGAAGGAAACTTGTAGGGGAGCTTTAGCAATTTCGTAAGGGACTAGATCGTTTACCGAAGATAACATTCGAAAGGGTCATCGAGGGACTACGATCTTTGATTTCGAGGGACAATGCTAAAGCGTCCCCACGTTCGAGGGACATGATTGTTTTTTCTAAGGCAACAAGGGAGATTACCCTAGAGGTGCGAGTGTGCAAAGTGTGTTGTGATTCAGTTATTGTTTATCTTGCATTAGGGTTTGCTACCGCTTATTTTTAATCTTCCCATACAAGCCTAATAAATAACAGTAACAGTAAAATAGGAAAGCGATAAATATGCGGAAAGAAAAGATAGGAAAATAAATATTCCTATGCTATTACACGGCTTTGGGAGAGATGCATAAATAATTAAAATGCGGGAAAGTAAACTTAATTACTATTACAACCCGTGTGCAGTTACAATAATCGTAAAAAGCACGAAAATAATAAACTACACGAAAATTTAAGATAGGAAAACAAAAGGAGAAGGAAATTATTATTTTGGCGATTTTCTTAGTAAAAGGTTTGATGATTAAACTAAAAAAACTATTTAATTTTAATTAATTAAAAGGTTGATTAATTAGTAAAAACCCTAAAAAACTAAATTGATTTTAATTTAAAAAAGGGTTAGTGAAAAAACCTAAGAAAACCTAAATTAGAGTTTATAATAAAAATGAGGTTTTGTTAAAGGTTTTGTGAAAATAGAGGGAAATAAGAGAAAAAGAGTAAGAAGAAAAGAGAATATAGGGAGAAAACCAAAATTTGGCAGGGGTGGGTGTTGAACCCACGCCCTCAGCACTTTCAACCAATACGTTCACCACCAAGCCAGATGTGCCTTGGTGTCAAGGAATAGCATCAACGCGTTTTACAATCTACAAAACAAGGAAAATCATAATAACAAAATGTCAAAATGCCAAAAGACAGGGGCGATAATACATCTGATGGGGCGGTAATACATATGGTGTCTTTAATCAAACAAAATGTATATAATATAAAATCTTTTCCTGAACCGGAGAGACGTCGGAGCCCTAGCTCCGGTCGTCTTCTCCGGTTTCCCCCTTTCTTTAAACCTGCAAAACAATAGATATTAGCATTCCAGGAATACCCTACCCCCCTAAATCGAGGCCTGCAAATTCATTGTGACGGTTATTTTGGAATGAAATGCAATGGTTTGGGAGGTATAACGAAAACGATATAGATCAGAACAAACATGGAAATTCACAGTTTCGATTGCATGGGACTCATATGATGATCCAATCCTGAATAAACACATCTCAGAAACATATTAATGGCGTTAATATGACTCAAAACAAAACGAAAATCAAAGTATGAATTTTGTAAAAAATCATGAGATTGAAGATGGACGCATGTGAGTTTTGTGAGTTTTGGATCATCAGGTTTGATCCATTCTTACTCTGTATCTTTTGAGGAATCGACTGGCAACGCAAGAATGCTTGGAAGAGGGTTACAAACTAGGGTTTCAAGTTGCCCTAGTTTGATAATTTTTTGTGATTTTTGGAGGGATGCACTTGCACAAGGTTTTTTCGTGTCCTCTTGTCTGAATTTGCTGAGAATATATAGCATGGAATTTAGGTCAGAATATATGGGTTTGGACTTGTAATAAGCTTGCCTTATTTTATCTTATTTTGACTTTAAAAATAATAAAAATCAAAAATAAAATATAATAAACCAAATGGAGGTGTATGAACAATTCTTGAGGTTCACATGGAGTATAGAACACATTTGGACTTTAAAATAATAGCCCAATAGCCCAAAGTTTCAAGTTTACTCAATTGGAACTTCATGCATTTGCTCACAATTTCTCAACTTGCATTAGTCATAACTCTCTCAATTTTTGTCATTTGAAGGTTATCTTTGACTTTTTGGAAATCTCAAGATGTCCTCTACAATCTCGATTTTTATCATTTTCGCATTTGAAGACTTTATCTTGATGTGATTTGCCTTGACAAAAACTGTCTTTTTGTTGACTTTTGAAATGACCTATAATGTATTGGCTCATATATCTCAAATGAAGCATTTTTTATACTTGAGCTTAGAGAGACAAAGTTGTAGAGAATTAAATTTCCTTCAAAATGAGCTTTGGTTGGGGAAGATATGAGGAAGCATGTGAAAGTTATGCTTCGTCAAAGTTCAGTTGACTTCTCCTAAGAAAATCCTAATTTTGACAACTTTTGACTTTTGATGATTTGAGAGTCTTCTTGATGAATCATGATCAACCCTTTGTCAAATGATGATTATGACTTCAAATCCTTGATGTTGACCAAAAGTCTTGAAGTTTGATTGTACGTTGATCACAATTGGCTTTTTACCCCCATGTAGTTAGTTTTTAGTCATTTGAGCAATTGACTGAGCAAACTTGTGATGCAAGGCATAAACTTGGTATGAGAATTCTTGAAGACATATAAGAAACCATGGAAACCACTTGAGGCCTTTGAAACCCTATCTTCCTTGAGAAACACCAAACCTTAGTTGTAGGTCTATTGCTTAGGACGAGAATTTGTCTAATCAATTCTTGAGCAACCTTGAGCATTTGAGAATCCTAGTAGAATATCTTGAGATAAATGGGAGGGCAAATTTTTGGGTACAACAAATATTAATGCTTATTTTGGTCCTTTTTCTTGCTTATGTTATAAGTTTCATTTTAATTTTCCCTCTTCCCTTGATCTGAAAATTCTCAAATAATTTGTGGATGTTCTTGAATGAGTTGAGATACTTAAAAAAAATTTCCATAATTTTAATTGTTGGATTTGTTATTGTTTGAAAAAAAAAATCAAGCTTGCTTCAATGGACATTTTTGTGACTAGTTTCTAACTTTAAATTTAATTTTCTAATTTATTTCAATGTATAGATGATTCGAAGAGGTGTTTCTAACTTGTAATTGTTTGAAGATCATGTCCATGATTTTTATTTGAATTTTAACACCGCTTTTCTATTTTTAATTGATTTAAATGGGAAACATGTCCATTGATGTTTATCTTGTAAAATGTTGCCTTAATTTAGAAATTCTTGAACATGCTTTGATGTTAACTTCTGGTCACATTATGGATACATGTATGCTTATGGATCATGCCAAATTGATTCAAGTTATAGGTCCTTCTAAGGTCAAAATTTGGCTGATATTTTCTTGTGCACACTATGTACCAATCTTGTAAAACCCTAAAGGTGTTCTAATTGGTCTTTTAAGCCAATTCTCATGATCTTTTGTTTGTGAATCAATGTTAGATGGATGATAGGTTCAAGGATAGTCCCTTGAGTAATTTAGAATCATATGACTTCATTTGGTTTATTTTCTTTTGCCTTACCATTTTGAACATGTTCTTGCCTAGGTACTTTGTTGCTTGAGATACTAGGAATGAACTTTATGAAACCTATAAGGAATCAAATTCCTTTATCTTTCTCTTATTCTTACACCATGTTATAGGTCTTAAGTTCATCTTGATTGAATCATTTAAGCACTTAAACATTGCTTTTTCCACTTGCATAATCTTTGAGATTACTTGTCCATCTTCGAGACTTTGATTTAGAATGAATTGGTGCATTTCCTTTTTTAAAATAATAGGTACATTTTAATGTGAATTACTTGATTATGCTTCTGATCTCGACTCTTCTTCTATTTCTCCTTGACCCTTTGATTGACATTCAATTATCAATTTATTATGGTGACAAGGTAGGAGCCACATTGTGTTCTATTACACCTAGTCTTAGACTTATGATTTGGTGAAACTCTTAGAGGCTTGGGATCCAACTTGTGTGTTTGTTCATTGATCACATACCATCCCTTATAATCTAATTTCTCATGCCTTTATGATCTTTATATTTTGTATTCACTTGTCAATCAAACATAGTGACACTTAGAAGCTACATTTTCTTCTTTGACTTGAGTTTTTGAACTTCTTGCTTGATGCTCCTTTCTATTCTTTGAATTAAGTTCTTGTTGATGATACCTAATGTTGTATACTTCCTATAACACTCAAGTACATCAACCCTTTCTTATTTTTACAAGTAGTTGATTCAACTATGCTTGCTTCATCATAAGGACTATATGCTTACTTGTTTGACAAATTTTCTAGAGATCAATTTTTGTGCATAAAATTGTGGGTCTATTCTTTTGGTTATATTCAAATTTTCATATAGAGTTTAATTATTACACAATATACTATATTTCATGGTTGATACATGTTCACTTGTTTACTTTCAAAACTCATTCAAATACTTGTTTGTTTTTCCTAGTTTTGGTGTGTTGATTTAAGATCTTTCATGTTATCTTTTATGTTTGCTTGTGGTACTTGTATGTATCATATTATAAGACATTAACTTCTGAAGTGTGTGGTTTAGAATCACATTACCATGTCCCCTCTTCATCTATACCTTTCTTGATGCTCACATGCCTTTAGGAACATGTTAGGGTGTGGTTTTGACCACTTCTTGCTTCACTCTTTGAAAGTGATTATGTATGATGCCTTAGAGATGTATATAGGTAATTTGTATGAATTAACCACATGTCTTAGCTTCTGACTTCACTCATTACAATTCTCAAATCAATGCTTAATTATTCATAAACATGTGTTCACCCCACTTCACACTTTTGAATGATGTTTGTGTACTTAAGGTGCTTATACCATGATCTTAATGCTTAATTGGTTTCTATATTGAACATAAAACTTGTGTTGATTTAATTACATGTCTACTCTTGATCCTCCCTTATCACATTCATCCTTTTATTTCAACTTATGTCCCCTAGGGGTTATGAAATTCTTGTTGCTTGTGTGGCTTAGTAGTAATTCTTTCTCTAGCATGCTTATGTGATAATGATGAGATCTTGATGTATGTTATACTGACTTCTATACTTATCCATCTCTTCTCACTTCACTTCAATTTATTATGCCATTTTAGGTTAGGCATTTGACACATAAGCCTTCACTAGCTAGTATGCTCATACAAATGTCTTCCCTTGTGACTTATAAGCCTTTACCTATTGTGCATAACCCTTAGGGAATTCTTGACATGTCATTATGATTACCTTGATGCAATTTGTGATATGGTGGGAGAACTGACTTGGGTTTTTTGCATTTAATCACAAATCTTGCGGTTAGCAAGAGTCGCCACCGACTTTTCTTTTATCCAAAAAGGAAAGGTGAAAAAGCACAGGAAAGACCTTTGAGATTATTTCTTGAGTTCAGGGGGTAGATTATGAAAAGGGAAGGTATTAGCACCCTTTTCATCCATGGTTTTCCATGGGCTCTTAGTTACTTGCTAGATCACTTGCTTTTTGTTTGAAATAGTACTTTGTGTGGTTTTTGAAAGCATTTTGTAAAGAGGCCATTGTTTAGGCAATCTTTGTAATGATTCTCGTTCGTAAGAATGTACACAATGATGTTTGATCTTTTGAAAATGTTTTCAATTTTGTAAGATGTTTGAAAGTGTATGTGATTGTTTTGAAAATAGCAAGGATGTTTGTTTTGAAATGGAGCAAGTATTTAGGAGCAATCTAACTACTCAAATGTCTTTCTTGTTCATTTTCTTTTCCTTTGACATTGTTGTCTTAACATTGATTTGGTAAGCAACCCTGTCTTTGGATGTAAACGGGTCGTATAACCATGATTAGAAATGTTGCAAGGTATCTTAGCATTCTTTTTGAGGTACTGAGATCATTTGAAAGGCAACTTAGATGGCGTCATCGAGGGACTAGGATATTGTGTTTGCCTGCTTTTGCTAAGATACCATACATGCGTAATATGGTCATTTTGTATAAGGCAACCAAGTCAGATAACCCTAGGGGTGCTTGTGTGCAAGTGTGTTGTTTTCATGCTTGTTTTTGTCTTCAATTAGGGTTTTCTAAGTGTTGATTTTAGTCTTTCCATACAAACCCTAATTGCTAGCAATTATATATAAAGCGATAAATTGTGGAATTTAGAGTTACTACGCTATTACAACATTTGTGGGAGGGGGTATACAATTTTTAAATGGGGATTGCAAGAAATTAAAACCCTAATTAGTCTATTACAACCAAATTGAATTTATACAAGAATTGAAATAAATAATGCACAAAATGAATTAAATATACAAGAAGATAAATGTGAAGAAAAATGGATATTTTGTTTGATGTTTTATGAAAAGAAACTTTACCTTAACCTAATAAAATAAAGAAAATAATTTATTAAGTTTGAAATTGTTGAGAAAAGATTTTATATAAAAACCCTAATTCTATTAATCAAAAGAAGATAAGTTTAAGAAAATTATTATTTTTTGGCATTTCTTATCTTGAAAATATTTATAGCATTATAAAATATTTTTAGTCTTTTTGGTATTAAAATAATATATATTAAATGGTGTGAAGAAAAATAAATAAATAATACAATATTAATTAATTTTATAAGGTTTACTTAAATAAATAAATAAAGTATGAAGAATAAAAAAAATATTTTTATTTATGGAAAAATAAAATAAAATAAGTCAAAATATAAAATATCATTTTTTTGCATTTTATGATTTTTTGTATTTAAAAATATATATATTTAAGAAAAGATAAATGAAATAAATAAATAAATAAATAAATCAATTGGGCCAGGGGGTGCCAAGAGCCAATGTGGAGGTTAGTCAGCAAAAGCAAAAACAAAAAAAAAAACTAAACCCAAAAGGCCCAGCGCCTATTTGCTGAAAAATGACCAAAAAAGTGTAAAACAAATGCAAAAAGGCAGCGCTGAGGTTCGAACCCATGACCTTTACCAATAACGCACGTTGTCTTACCACTGGGGTGGCTGTACATCCGTTAATACAAATGAAACAATAAATATGTAAGGCAAAATGTCTCCATGACCTGTACTTCGTCTTCAACCTTCAGCCAGCCGGACCACCTGTATCTCATTCATTTCTCAACAAAAATGGAAAATGCAAACATGAAAGTTGTGCTATTTTTTCCTCACGAATCCAACCATATAACTTATGTAAGCTAAAATTCAAAGATGAAGATTAATTTTGCTGGCCCTAAATTGAAACCTAATTTTTTCAAAAAGTTCAAATCTAAAATTCTCTACACACTGTCAATATAAATGAAAACTATGGACATGGTTAGCTTTAGAGCAATGATATCTACATTTTTACTTCAGAATGTATGCACAGAGGATGCTTGTATCAAGATATTGAAGTTAGAAAACTTACCTCTTGCAGATGGATCCGCGTATGGAGTTTGAGCAAGCTTTGAGGTGCCCTAAGAATCTGTTTAGCTTGCCTGGACCTCCTTGAGTGTATTCCAACTCTTACTTTGCTTTGAAAGTCCCTGAATCAACCTACTCAAGTCAACCTGCAAGCTTGATGTTTGAAAATGGTGAATAGTGATGGAGGGGTTACAGTCTTGAAATAGGGGCTTGGATCACTTGTGTATGATGTATGTAAGGTGTTTGAATGATTAAGAATCAAAACGCACGGGTGGAAATGGAGATGGAGAGTTTTGGCTCAAAACTGTCAAGTTGAGCAGTCTTGTGCAGCAAGGGTGTTTGGGAGAGTTTTAGGATGCTTGAAACCGTCCCCTAGCTTGCAATAAACTTGTTAATATGTATGGAAAAGATTAGAGCATAAAATCACTTCAGGCTTCTGAGTTGTAAGGTTATGACTCTATAACTTGCTTTTGAAGAAAAGTGAAATGACAAATCTCAAATGTTGTACAAGCATGTTCTGATATTTTTTAGGTCTTAGACACATTACTTTTGGTTTATAGGAGTTATGTGTGCATAAAGAACAAGTTAGAAGCTCAAGACAAGTTGAATTTGTGATTAAAGCAACTTTTCAAGAATGAAATGGTAACTTTCTTCCAAAAATGGCAAATTGGCTTGGACAATGCTTGGAACACTTGGATAATAGCTCAAAAGCAAGTGTAATCTTCTGATTATGGAGAAATCTTGAGGTTTAGAAGCCTGCAAAACAATATTGTGTAGCATAGGTTTGAAATTGGATTCTTGTTCATCACAAAATGCCTTGTAATTCAAGTGACAAAACACCAACTTCATCTCTTCGATTATCCCTACTCAAGAATGATCTCAAGGAGTTCTTGGACATTTTGGAAAGCTTGTAATTTTCTCTACAACCCATATTTGAATTGCTTTTGAAGATTCCCCTTGGAAATATATGAAAAAGTGCCATGAAGTTGGGTCAAAATCCTGACCAAATTAGGGCAAATTTCACTAAGTGTTTAGTTTCATGACCACATGTTCATAAAACCATAACTTGATATCCAAGAATTTTTGGAAGGAGTTGTGTAAAGAAAAGTTGTATATTTCATGGATATCTACAACTTCATTGTTGGAAGTTTCTCTTGAATCATCTTGCATCATGGTGAAAAATTGGCTCAAAGTTGTGGAAAAAAACATGAAGTTTTCAACACTTAGAAAAATTTCTAAGTTTGAAAACTTTGAATTTTCAAAATGAAATCTTGACTTTTTGATTTCTTGATGAATAAGTTTCATATTTTGACATGTTTTCATGAATTATGATCTTTGGCACTTGAATTTGACCAAAAAGTCAAAGTTTGACTTTTTAGTGTACAGTTGACTTTTTATCAATTGACTGCAAAATTCTTCTGTCAATCTAATGGACTTGCAATGTTTTGAACCATGCCATTAGGTCAAAATGATGCAGTTGGACTCTTGAGATCATGCCTTAAACTAATTGACCATTTTCTAGGTCAAAAATCAGAAATTACCATTTCCTATTCAAAACCCTAATTTTGACAATTTTGCCCTTTTGATGATTTGATCAAATTTCTTGGAGAATTGTGGCCCAAACATGATCAAATGATACATTTGAGTTTATAATGTTGATATGAATAAAAAATTATTAAGTTTGACTGTAAATTGGCCATGGTTGACTTTTTTCCCAATATAGTTGATTTTTAGGTCAACTGCTCAATTGACTGAGCAAAAATGTGATTCAAGGCTTGAAACTTGGCATGATTAATCTTGGGGGTCCATGATGATCCAAGAAAGTCACATGGGACATTGGAAGTTCAAAAATCCTTGTGCAAACTCAAACTCTAATTTTAGTCATCAGTGCTTGAGGAGGTGTCTTGAGCTGATCAAACCTTAGTGCAGTCTTGAGCCCAAGGAGATCTTGTGAGCAAATTCTTGATAAGTGAGAGGGAAAATTTTGGGGTACAACAGCTGCCCTTGTTCAATCTTCTTAAGCATGAAGAGTTAGATTGGCGAGTCTTGTCATTCGTGACTCGAAGGTGGATGATGATTGGACACTAGAGTGCCCAGAAATTTGCACTCGACAATGTGATGGTCGAGGGAATGGGATTAAAGATGCCATTAGGAGAGATGATAGAAAGTTGTTGGAGATGGGCTTGTAGATACCATCCAAAAATGATTGTTGAACCGTAAGCTGGAAATGAATGAGTATTAGAATGGCGTTCATGTCTGGAGCATATATGAAATATATCTGAAACTTGAATCTGAATGAGTATCAGAATGGCATCCGTGTCTAGAGCGTATCTGAACTGTATCTGAAATCTGAGTCTGAATGAGTATCAGAATGGCATTCGTGTATGGAGCATATCTGAACTGTATCTGAAAGATGAGTCTGAATGAGTATCAGAAGGGCGTCCGTATCTAGAGCATATCTGAACTGTATCTGAAACTTGAATCTGAATAAGTATCGAAATGGCATCCGTGTCTGGAGCATATCTGAATTGTATCTGAAAGCTGAGTCTGAATGAGTATCAGAATGGCGTCCGTGTCTGGAGCGTATCTGAACTGTATTTGAAACTTGAATCTGAATGAGTATCAGAATGGCATTCGTGTCTGGAGCGTATCTGAACTATATCTGAAAGATGAGTCTGAATGAGTATCAGAATGGCATCCGTGTTTGGAGTGTATCTGAACTATATCTGAGAGTTGAATCTGAATGAGTATCAGAATGGCATCTGTGTCTGAAGCGTATCTGAACTGTATCTGCAAACTCTGAACATTGTTAATGGTAGCTGTTAATCTTATCCTGAAAAGGGTAAAATGTTAGCTAAAATGCAAAGTCATGTTGTATGAAATGTATGATATAATGCATTTGTTTTATCAATGTTTATGATATGCGGATGCCATGTATGCGGATGTGAGCTAGTCTATTGCGCTGTTTGTTGAATTTGGGGAAAATAAATCCCTGAATGTTGCTGAGGGTATGTAAGTCTTCATGTCTTGAAGTTGAAGTGTTGATGAATTTTTGTTTAAAGAGATAAACTCTGTTGTAAGGGAGATGCCATGTACTGCTTGAAAAATCCGTTTAGGGGAATCCGGGGAAATTTGGTGATTTCTACCGGGGACTGATAATTGGAAGCTTTGTTCCGCTGAGGATTAAACTGTACACTGCGGGGGATTTTTATGGAAAATAACTTAGAGAGATTTCCCTATATCTTAAAGCCATCAATAATTGTCTTTTATTTTGTTTATTTGTAAACAGTAATTATGTTCAAATGGATATGTTGAATAATGAATCATTGGACGTTTTTGTAAACAAAACACAAGAGTAAAGAAAAACAGATAGTTTTGCACTTTCAAAGGAATATCTTTGTATTGACTTTGAGTAAGTATTTTTTGTACAGTCAGACAAACATTCTAGTAAGAGAATACCATCGTAAAAATGGAAATTTTAATACAAAGAAAAGATAGATATGTGTAATAATCCCATGGGGTTCCCATTCTTCTATAGCCTTCATATCTCTGAGCATCTTGTCTATTTGTTGCCTTGTCCGAAGATGATTGGATTGGTCAGGAATGTCGAGTTTGCAAGTTGTCCCTAAGGTGATCCAACGGGACATAGTCGTACGCTTTAATTCCCTAACTTTTGCCTGGACCTCCCTTTCGGGTTTTCAATCCACCGGGATGCCCTTTTTTGCCCAAGTCTCCCTTTCGGTTTTTAAACTTACCGGGTGTACAGATTTTTTTTGTTTTATCCCTAATTTTTTCTCGAACCTTTTTGGTTCGTCGGGATTCCCTTTTTTTGCCTAGGTGTGTCAACCTAGCGGGTCTCTTATGTGTAGTATCTTTTAATTATGTCTGCGTTTGCAGGGTGCGGCAGGTCGTCACCATCCATGGTGGTCAAGATCATTGCTCCACCAGAGAAAATGCTTTTGATTACAAATGGTCCTTCGTATGTAGGAGTTCATTTTCCCCTGGGATCGCCTTGCGGTAGTATGATATGTTTGATCACCATATCCCCAACTTGATACACTTGGTGTCTGACCTTTTTGTTGAAAGCCTTGATCATCCGTTTTTGATACATTTGACCATGGCATACAACAGTGAGTCTTTTCTCATCAATTAAGTTCAGTTGATCAAGTCGAGTCTGGATCCAATCGTCTTTATTTAGACCTGCATCTTTCATAATTCTTAGAGAGGGGATCTAAACCTCAATAGGCAGGACAACTTCCATGCCGTATACCAAAGAATATGGTGTTCCCCCGATCGACGTGCAAGCTGTAGTACAATACCTGTGGAGAGTGAATGGTAACATCTCATGCCAGTTTTTTTATGTGACTGTCATTTTCTGTATGATCTTTTTAATGTTCTTATTTGCAGCTTCGACAGCACCAATCATCTTTGGCCGGTAAGGGGAAGAATTGTGATGTTGGATCTTGAATTGCTCGCACAAGGTGGTGATCATAGTATTGTTCAGGTTCGTACCATTGTCGGTGATGATCCTCTCCGGGATACCATGTCGGCAGATGAGATTTTGTTTAATGAACTGGGCTACAACATTCTTGGTAACGGAAGCAAAGGAGGCTGCCTCAACCCACTTTGTAAAATATTCAATGGCCACTAGGATGAAGCGGTGTCCATTGGAGTCTGTCGGCTTGATTTCCCCAATCATATCTATTCCCCACATAGAAAAGGGCCAAGGAGTCATCAAGACATTCAGAGGAACCTGAGGTATGTGCACTTTATCAGCATAAATCTGACACTTGTGGCAGGTTCGGGAGTGTTGATAGCAATCCGCTTCCATGGTAGAACAGTAATAGTCTGTCTGTAGGATTTTCTTTGCCATTGTATGCCCACTGGAATGGGTGCCAAAGGTGCCTTCATGTAACTCAACCATGATCCTTTCAGCTTCAACCTTATCTATGCATCGAAGTAACACAGAGTCATGGTTGTGTTTGTAAAGAATTCCATTACTAAGGATGAATTTAGCAAAGAATCTCCTTAAGAACTTCTTATCATTGAATGAAGCTCCTTCTGGATACTCTTGAGCCTCAAGATACTTCTTGACTTCGTGAAACCAAGGCTGGTCCAATACTTCTTCAGTATTAATCTCGTGACAGTATGATGGTTCATCCATTCGTTCAATGGTGATATGGGGAGTCTCGTTGTCCCATTTAAGTTTAAACATAGATGACATTGTGGCTAGTGCGTCTGCTAGCTGATTTTCATCTCGCGGGAAGTGCTCAAAGGTAATCTTCTCAAAATGTGGGAGCAATTTCAAAACATGTTCTTTATAAGGGATAAGGTTAGGGTGTTTAGTGTCCCATTCCCCTTTGATCTGGCTAATACCCAAAGTTGAATCTCTGAATACATTCAAGGATTTGATCCCCAAGTCTATGGCAACTTTGAGACCAAAGATGCACGCTTCGTATTCCACCATGTTGTTTGTATAATTGAAGGAGAGTCTTGCCATAAAAGGAGTATGGCATCCTTCAGGAGATATGAGTACAGCACCAATACTGTTTCCGAGTGCGTTAGATGCCCTATCAAAAACTAGGGTCCATCGGGATCCTTGTTCAGGTCCATCATATGGCCTGAATTCTTCACAGTTGTTTACCATCATGATGTCTTCATCTGGGAATTCGAACTTCATGGACTGGTAGTCTTCTACAACTTGGTGAGCAAGGTGATCAGCTAATACACTGCCCTTTATTGCTTTTTGGGTAATATACTGTATGTCATATTCCGTCAGGATCATCTGCCATCTTGCTATTCTCCCAGAGAGAGCAGGCTTCTCGAAGATGTATTTTATCGGATCCTTTTTAGATATCAACAAGGTAGTATGGGTCAGCATATACTGTATTAGCCGGCAAGCAGCCCATGCCAGAGCATAGCAAGTTTTCTCGAGCAGTGAATATCTTGTTTCACAGTCGGTAAACTTTTTGCTCAGGTAATAAATAGCATGCTCTTTTCTGCCAGACTCGTCATGCTGCCCCAGCACACACCCCATTGAATTCTCTAAAATAGTCAGATACATAATCAATGGTCTTCCCTCGACTGGTGGCATCAAAACAGGAGGCTCTTGCAGGTACTCTTTGATCTTATTAAAAGCAGTTTGGCATTCATCATTCCATTTGAATACTTGATCTTTCTTTAATAGTTTGAAGATTTGCTCACAAGTAGCTGTTAGGTGAGAAATAAATCTGGAAATGTAGTTTAAGCGTCCCAAGAATCCTCTGACTTCCTTCTCAGTACGAGGAGCAGGCATCTCTTGTATCGCTTTTACCTTGGCAGGATCTACTTCAATACCCTTGTTGCTGACGACAAAGCCTAGGAGTTCACCAGACCTCACTCCAAACGTGCATTTGTTTGCGTTCAACCTCAGCTTGTACTTCTTTAGCCTCTCAAACAGTTTCTGTAAATGATCAAGATGCTCTTCTTCTGTTTGAGATCTAGCTATCATGTCATCCACAAAGACCTCTATTTCATGATGTATCATGTCGTGAAATAGAGCTACCATGGCACACTGATAGGTTTCCCCAGCGTTCTTCAGTCCGAACGGTATCACCTTGTAGCAGAATGTCCCCCAATGTGTGACAAATGTTGTTTTCTCCATGTCCTCAGGCGCCATTTTTATTTGGTTGTAGCTTGAGAAACCGTCCATGAAGGAAAACACTTTGTGTTGTGCCGCATTGTCAACTGGGATGTCAATATGGGGAAGTGGGAAATCATCCTTAGGGCTTTCCCTATTCAAATCTTTGTAGTTCACGCACATTCGTACCTTTCCATCTTTCTTGGGCACGGGAACAACATTGGAAACCCATTGCAGATAGGAGGTGACGTCCAAGAATCCAGCGTTAAATTGTTTCATGACTTCTGCTTTAATCTTCTCTGACATATCTGGTCGCATTCGACTGACCTTTTATTTTACTAGTGGACAATCCTCTTTTGTAGGCAGACGATGTACCACAATATCTGCATCAAGTCCCGGAATGTCTTCATATGACTAGGCAAAGACCTCAACATACTCGTGTAGCAGCTGAATCAGACGCTCCTTGACACTTAGTTCCAGATTGGCACATACCTTGACTTCTTTTTTGTCTTCTTCGGTACCCAGGTTGATTGTGTCCACGGGTTCCTCGTGAGGCTGAATGGTTCTCTCTTCTTGCAGTAGTAATCTGGCAAGTTCCCCTGGTACTTCACAATCTTCTTCACCTTCGTCTTCGGCTTGGTAGATTAGATTTTCAGAGTTACAGAAATCCATAGCAGAACCGTTACCCATGGGATCCCGAATGGATGTAGACCTGCATTGTGAGTGTCAGTGTGTGTAAGGGTATATCTATCTTTGAAATAAAGGAAAATGTAAAAAAGAAAAAACAATGAGCACAAAGCTTGTATGCAAAACGTCTGTGATTCATTGATGTCATGGGGAAATGAGATAATAACTCTTACAAATATACCATTGTGCCTCGGGTAAGACACATGGTTTTAAGATTTTGAATTGTTTTAATATTACAGATCCAACAAAATGTAAAGACAAATTATTGTGGGATAAAAGTGATCGGGACAAAATCTCTAGCATCCCAATTGCTGATCCCTCTACTGATAGTTGGGAAGATCCAATCCTCCAGGTTACAGTCATCTTCATCATCCTCTACCGCGCTGACTTCACGATTGCTGATCTTCAGGGGTGGTCCTCCAGCACGAGTGCGGCGTACAACCTTTTGAGCACTTGAAGTGAAATCCAAGCCAAACTTGTCGGACTTGTATGGGACATCTAGGAGTTGCCCCCAGATAGTGCACCCACCTTCTTCTATCACTTACTTTGCATCCTTCAAAGATGACATCCTGAGTGGAGGCCTTGTGATCTTGGGAACAGCCTTGGTCACTGCCACATCTTGCGGGACTTCTTCAAAGTGTTGGAATGGAGTTTCAATAAATTCACCATCTAATTCCACATATCTGGAGGAATTGAGATGGTTGATCATATACTCTTCTTCTCCATGAACGGTGATAATCTTCCCTTGAATTGGATACTTCAGCATTTGGTGCAAAGTAGAAGTAACAGCGCCAACATTGTGGATCCATGGTCGGCCTAGCAAGCAGGAATATGAAGGGCGGATATCCATTACATAAAAAGTCGAATCAAACATTTGGGTTCCAACCTTTATGTGGATATCCACTTCCCCGTTGTGGTACGGTGGGAGAACTGACTTGGGATTTTGCGTTTGTGTTCACAAAATGTTTCGGTTTAGCAAGAGTCACCACCGACTTTTTATTTTATCCTAAGGAAAGGTCAAAAAGCACAGGAAAGACCTTTGAGATGTTTTCTTGGGTTCGGGGAGTAGATTATAGAAAGGGAAGGTATTAGCACCCTTTCTATCCATGGTTATCCATGGGCTCTTAGTTTTAGATCACTTGCGTTTGCTTTTCAATTTGTTTGAAATGGTGCTTAGTGTGTGGTTTTTTTGAAAATACTTTTGAAAAGAGGCCATCATTATGGCAACCTTTGTAATGATTCTTGTTTGAATGTATACAAAGGTGTTTTTGTCTTTTGAAAAGATTTGAAAGTTTGATTTGAAATTGTTTTGTGTTATGAGGTGTGTTTGAAAATAGCAAGGATGTTTTTGCAAGCTTTTGATCAAGTAACTAAGAGCTATCTACCCTATTTTACTCAAAGATCTTTCTTATGTTTTTTAACCCTTTTAACAGTGTTGTTTCACCATTGTATTTGGTGAACAACCTTGCGTTAGGATGTTAAACGGGACAGGCGCGGGTTATCGTATGGACTATGATAGAAATTGTGTCAAGTATCTTTTAACAATTTTCCGAGGGACTAGATCAGTTGTATAGGTACCCAAGATAGCGTCATCGAGGGACTATGATCTTTTGTTTTGTTTTTGTTTTGCCAATAGATGCTTAACATGCATATCATGGCCATTTGTTTAGGCAACCAAGTGGAGATACCTTAGGGGTGTTTATGTGCAAGTGCGTTTTATTGCATGCAAGAGTTTATCTTAAATTAGGATTTTCTATTTCATTGATTTTATCTTGCCATACACATCCTAATTACTATCATTTATATTTGAAAGCAATAAAAGGCGGAAATGTAGAATCCTACGCTATTACAGCATTTAGGGGATGGGGATACACATTTGTACATGGGGTGGTTCAACGAGAAAAATAGATAAGAAAAGAAAATAACAAAGGAAAGATAGAGAGAAAGAGAGAGAGGGCTAGCGTGCTGCTGAGAGGAAGTCAGAAGTTCTGACCGAGGCCTGCTGCCAGATTATCAACCTTTTGGTGAAAATGTATGAGTCAGAACTTCTGACTCTGGCACCTGCAAAACAGAAACCTGTTAGTGGGAAGGTCAGAAGTCCTGACCCCCATGCGCTGCAAGACAAAAGTTTGTTAGTGGGGAAGTCAGAAGTTCTGACCCTGCTGGAAATACAATAATTCTCAGAAGTTATGATATTATTAACAGCCAAACAGACTTCAGATGTGTTAACGTCAAAGTCAGAACTTGGCTTCTCCCTGTGCTAGCCAGAACATCTGCAGTTTTGTTATTTTTTCACAAAACAGAAAACATGCTTGGGACAACTTCAGCAAATGTCAAAGTGTTTTAGGAGACAGAACCAACAAGGTCACAGGCAGGTTCTACACTGATTCACTTCCTACTTAAACATTCTGAGGTATGAAAATCCTCAGAACACAAACAGCAGCAACATGATATTTATATTATGTTTATTGAGCATGCAAAGTTGATGATGCTTAGCAGCGTGATGAAAGTCAGCAAGTGCTTACCTGGCTGTTGAAAAAGTCTGTGAGTGGGAGTTAGCTTTTAGCTCTGATGGTATTCTGGACAGGTTCTTTTTTTAGAATGGGTGGATGGAGAAGGTATGTGTATGTATGGTCAGAAACTATATGGTGTTCTTTGGTCACAAAGCAAAACTGGGTATTATGAAGTTTAGAGGTAGGAAGTTCAAAGTTTGTGAAAATACCAAGGATTTTTGGACAGAGATTCACAAGGTTTTTCTTTTACTAGAGTTCTTTGCTTCTTCTCTAGAAAATTTTTTTGGATGTCTTCTCCCGTCCCCCTTGTGATGGACAATGGTGTCCTATTTATAGGCAAGGCTTTGTGGATTTTGAACGTTAAATGGCGCCCATACTATGCAGGAGAGGTTAACTAGTTTTTGAAGGAAGTTCATGAAAAGTTGTGATGATGGACAGCTTTTCAGCCTAGGCTGGAACAGTAGGTAAGGATTGAGGAGAAGTGACCTCTATAGGCGAAAAGTGGCGCATAGACCCATGCCTAAACCTGCACAAAGGTGTTTACCAAGCCACACGTGGAGAGACCCCTTTGATGAATGTTCAGGAGTGGTTGTGAGCATTAATGAGCATTAAATGGTGATGAGATTTATCAACATCAAAAATCTTGTAATAGGAGATTTTGCATCATTACCTAAAACCTGAGCCAGCAGTTCTGCTTCACCAAAAACAACGTAAACCAAGCTCTGACCTTGGCCTCTTGTTGTCTCAGCAAGTTCTGAGATTTTTCCAGCATGCTCCTTTGATCTGTCTTTACAGACTCTGAGCTTAGTGATCCTGCTTCAGTACTTTACCCAATCTGCTGATCCCATTACCTTCTGATCCCAGTACGTTCTGAAGGAGTTCCAGGCTTTGTTGTTTTCTCTAGAAAACTCTGACTGAACTTTTGCTTAGCTGCAAAAAAAAAAAGCCATGTTCTGTTTAAAGATCACGTGCTGAAATATGTTTACAATCTCTGACTGAGTTGATGTAACTGCTGAAAGAGCCATCTTCTGACTGAATGTTATATGCTGAAACAAGTTTGCAGCTTCTGACCGTTTCTTCCTGGAGGTTGGTTCAGAAGTTCTGAAGTGCCATTTTCTTCTTAAACACCCATTTCTTTTAGAGAAAAATTCCCAATGTTTAGAATTTAATTTTTCCAAGGTAACAGCTTTGCCTTTAGAGCTTGCAAATGACCATTTTGCTCTTGTAAATTGTTTTCTTGGAAAGGAACGATAATGAAGGGCTTGGCTTTGTTTAAGAGAAAAAACCTGAGAGTTCAGGATGAATTCCTGAAGGATGGGAGGGCAAATTTTGGGGTACAACAGTTGCCCCTGTTCAATCTTCTTGGACCTGAAGAGTTAGATTGGCGAATCTGCCTTTCATGACTCGAAGGTAAAAGAGGATTGGACACTAGAGTGCCAGTAAATTTGCACTCGTCCAACTGTAGGTGAGGGAATGGGCTTAAAGATGCCATTTGGAGACTGTAGAATCTTGCTGGAGATGGGCTTAGAGATGCCATCCAAAACTTATTTGTTGAATATTAGTAGAATGAACATCAGAATGGTATCCGTATTTGGAACGTATCTGAGTTGTATCTGGAGATTGGGTCTGTATGAGCAAAGGAATGGCGTCCGTGTTTGGAGTGTATCCGAGTTGTAACTGAAGTTGGTTCTTGAATAAGTATCAGAATGACTACCGTGTCTGGAGTGTATATGTATTCTGAATAGGTAGCAGAGAAGCCTCTGTGTAAGGAGCATTTATGTGTTAGGGATAAATTCCGAATGAGTGACAGAATGGCGACCGTGTCTGGCGCGTATCTGGATTGTATCTGAAGTTGAGACCTGTATGAGTAGCAGAATAAATTCCGTGTCCGGAGTGTATCTGTACTATAACTGGGATCTGGACAAGTGACATAATGACTTTCGTGTCTTGAGTGTATCTGAATTCGGGTTTGATAGTTGAATCTGAATGAGAGATAGAATGGCTTCCGTGCCTGGAGCGTATCTAGTCTGTATCTGATATTGGGATATGTATGAGTAGCAGAATGACTTCCGTGTTTGGAGTGTATCTGTACTATAACTGAGATCTGAATAAATGACAAAAATGATTTTCGTGGCGACTGCACTGGGGAGAATAAAACTTCTGGTGTAAGGGCCAGAAAGGCATCCGTGTTCGGAGCGTATCTGAACTTGAAGTTGATAGTTGAATCTGAATGAGAGATAGAATGGCCGCCGTGTCTGGAGAGTATCTAGTCTGTATCTGATTGCTGAAGTATGAATGAGTAGTAGAATGACCGTCGCGTCTGGGGTGTATCCATACTGTATTTTGACTTGAAGTTCTGAATGAGTAATAGAATGACCGCCGTGCCTGGGGTGTATCCATACTGTATCAGATTTGAAGTTCTGAATGAGTAATAGAATGACCGTTGTGTCTGGGGTGTATCCATACTGTATCAGATTTGAAGTTCTGAATGAGTAATAGAATGATCGTCGTGTCTGGGGTGTATCTATACTGTATCAGATTTGAAGTTCTGAATGAGTAATAGAATGACCGTCGTGTCTGAGGTGTATCTATACTGTATCTGATTAATTGTTAGCGATAGCCTTTTAATCTTATCCTGAAAAGGGCAAAATGTCAGCTAAAACACATAGTTATGTTGCATGATATGTATGATGCAATGGAATGTGTTCCATCCATGTTTATGATATATGAATGTAATGGATGCATGTAAGCTGATTAACCGTCTTGCTGAGGAAGATAAATCTTTGATAACTGGAGATAATGAAATCTTTTACTACTGTCGGGGAAGGTGAATCCTTGACCAAAGTTGGGGATTCCAAAAAATCTTTGATTATTGAAGATGAGAAATCCTTGCTGACTGCTTGGCGATTAAAGATCTTTGATTGTTGAGAATGAGAAATCCTAGGGTCACTGTTGGGGATTGAATATCCTCGGTGACTGGTGGGGATTTAACGAGAGTTTTGACAACTTTTGCGGGGAATGATAATCCTTCATGACTTTCCTGGGAAATAAGGAGAACCCTGAAGACCTCTACTGGGGAATTAGAACCTGGGAGGCTTCTGTTGGAGAAATGAGACCGAGAATCTTTGATTTGCTGGGAAATAAATCTGTGGGGAGAGTGTTTACTCGGTTGGGGAAATCAGGAGCTTGGGTGTATGCCAATCTACTGGGGAATCATCCTAGTTGGGGATAAGCCAAGAAGTTAACTGTTATCCGCTTGGTTCTCAAACTTTTAAGATAAACTGCCGGGGAATTTGGGGAAGCTGAATGGTTCCTACCGGGGATTAATAGTTGGAAATTTTGACTTCGCTGGGGAAGAAGGTTTAGAATATTCTAGCTCCGCTGGGGATTTTCAAGGTTTTCGGGCTCCACTGGGGATCTTTGAAGCTTAACCCTGATGGAGATTTTGAAACTTAACTCCGCTGGGGAATAAGGTTTTAGAATGTACTGGCTCCGCTGAGGATCTTGAAGCTTAACCCGTTGGGGAAATATACTCCAAATTTAGCTTTGTTGAGGATCTGAATGATGTATCGTAGGGGATTTCTTCTGGAGTGGCATAAAGATTTCTTCCTACTCCTTCAACCTATCAGTAATTATCTTTTTCTTCAATTTCGTTTTATTTGTAAGCAGTGATTATATTCAAATGCATATGCCTTTTTAACAAAACTTTGGACATTTTCAAATAAAACATGAGTGTAAAAGAAAAAAAAGGAAAACAAATTTCTGCACTTTGAAGTATTTTTATATTTAACTTTTGTGAGCATCTTTGTACAAAGGAGACAAACATCCTAGTAAGAGAATGTTGTCACAAAAATTGAAAAATTTTATACAAAAGAAAGATGGCTATGTGTAATAATTCCACGGGATTCCCATTCTGCTATAGCCTTCACAACTCTGAATATCTTGTTCATTCGCTGCTTCGTCCGCCGATGATTGGATTCATCATAAACTTGGAGCTTGTTGGTGAAGAGATTGTTCTTAAAGTGATCCGACGAGACATAGTCATACGCTTTAATTCCCTAACTTTTGCCTGGACCGCCCTTTCGGGTTTTCGGTCTACCGGGAAACCCTTTTTTGCCCAAGTCGCCCTTTCAGGTTTTCAACTTGCCGGGTGTACAGACTTTTTTTATTTTATCCCTAACTTTTGCCTGAACCGCCCCTTCGGGTTTTAGATTCACCGGGTTGCCCATTTTTTCCCAAGTCGCCCTTTTGGGTTTTCAACTTGTCGGGTCGTTTTATGCATAATATCTTTTGACTATGTCTGCGTTCGCAGGGTGCGGCAAGTCGTCACCGTCCATGGTGGTCAAAATCATTGCCCCACCAGAAAAGATGCTCTTAATCACAAATGGTCCTTCGTAAGTAGGAGTCCACTTGCCCCTGGGATCACTTTGCGGCAAGATGATCCGCTTGATTACAAGATCTCCGACTTGATATACCTGACGCCTGACTCTCTTATTGAAAGCCTTGATCATCCGTTTTTGATACGTCTGACCATGACAAACAGCAGTAAGTCGCTTCTCGTCGATCAAATTAAGTTGATCAAGCCGGGTCTGAATCCAATCGTCTTCACTCAAACCAGCGTCCTTCATAATCCTTAAGGAAGGAATCTGAACTTCCATGGGTAGAACAGCTTCCATGCCATATACCAAAGAAAATGGGGTTGCCCTGTTGAAGTATGTGCTGCGGTACGATATCCATGCAGAGCAAATGGTAACATCTCATGCCAGTCCTTGTAGGTGACTGTCATCTTTTGAATGATCTTCTTGATATTTTTTGTCCGCGGCTTCAACAGCACCGTTCATCTTCGGCCGATAGCGAGATGAATTGTGATGATAAATCTTGAACTGTTCGCATAGAGCGGTGATCATAGTGTTGTTCAAATTTGTACCATTGTCTGTGATGATCCTATCGGGGACACCATACCGGCATATGAGGTTCTTCTTAATGAAGCGGGCAACCACATTTTTTATAACTGATGCATATGAAGCTGCCTCGACCCACTTAGTAAAATAGTCAATAGCCACCAGGATAAAACGGTGTCCATTGGATGTCGTAGGCTTAATCTCTCCAATCATGTCAATGGCCCACATCGCAAATGGCCAAGGAGCTGTCAGGACGTTGAGAGGAACAGGAGGGATATGTATCTTGTCGGTATAGACTTGGCATTTGTGACAGGTACGGGAATGTTGATAACAATCAGCCTCCATGGTAGACTAGTAGTAGCCTTCCCTTAGAATCTTTTTAGCCATCGTATGACCGCTCAAGTGGGTGCCGAATGTGCCACTATGTATATCGGTCATGATCAACTCTGCCTCAGCTTTATCCACACAACGAAGTAGAACACAATCATGGCTGTGCTTATAAAGGATGCCATTGCTTAGGAAGAACTTGGCGACAAATCTCCTTAAGAACTTTTTATCATTGACAAAAGCTCCTTCAGGGTATTCTCTAGTCTGGAGATACCTTTTGATTTCATGAAACCAGGGTTGTTCCACTACTTCTTTGGTATTAATCTCATGACAGTGTGCAGGTTCGTCCCTTCGCTCGATGGTAATTTGGGGAGCCTCGTTATCCCAGTTGAGTTTAAACATGGAAGACATTGTAGCCAGAGCATCTGCTAGCTGATTTTCTTCTCGCGGGAAGTGCTCGAAATTAATCTGCTCGAAATGCGGCAACAACGTCAGGACATGTTCTTTGTATGGGATAAGATTAGGATGCTTGGTGTCCCACTCTCCTTTGACTTGACTGATAACCAAAGCCGAGTCCCCAAATACGACCAAAGATTTGATTCCCAAGTCTATAGCAGCCTTGAGACCAAAGATGCATGCTTCATATTCGGCCATGTTGTTGGTACAGCTGAAACAAAGTCGGGCAGTGAAGGGTGTATGGCAACCTTCCGGAGAAATGAGTACCGCACCGATACTGTTGCCAAGCTCATTTGAAGCACCATCAAAGTACAGGGTCCATCGGGATCCTTGTTCAGGTCCGTCATACGGTCTGTTACCTTCGATGTCGTCTAAAGTCATGATGTCCTCGTCAGGGAAGTCGAATCTCATAGACTGGTAATCTTCGACGGCTTGATGAGCTAGATGGTCAACTAGTATACTCCCCTTTATAGCGTTTTGGGTAGTATACTAGATATCATACTCTGTCAGGATCATTTTCCATCTAGCGATTCTTCCAGATAAAGCAGGCTTGTCGAAGATATACTTGATCGGATCCATTTTGGAAATCAGCAAAGTGGTGTGAGTCAACATATACTGCCTTAGCCGGCGAGCAGCCCATACCAATGCGCAGCAAGTTTTCTCGAGCAGTGAGTAGCGAGTCTCACAATCGATAAACTTTTTGCTAAGGTAATAAATGGCATGCTCTTTTCGGCCAGACTCGTCATGTTAGCCCAGCACACACCCTATTGAGTTATCCAGAACAGTCAGATACATGATTAACGGCCTTCCTTCGACGGGTGGCATCAGAATAGGAGGTTCTAGTAAATACTCTTTGATTTTATCAAAAGAAACTTGACAATCATTGTTCCATTCAATTACCTGATCTTTCTTCAACAGTTTGAAAATTGGATCACAGGTAGACGACAGGTGAGAGATGAACCTGGCGATATAGTTCAAGCGTCCCAAGAATCGTCTAACCTCCTTTTCAGTACGGGGGGCAGGCATTTCTTGTATAGCCTTTACTTTAGCTGGATTAACCTCAATGCCTTTGTTGCTGACAATAAATCCCAAAAGTTTACCAGACCTAACTCTAAAAGTGCACTTGCTTGGGTTCAGTCTGAGCTTATATTCCTTCAACCTGGCAAACAGCTTTTGCAAATGACCAAGGTGTTCTTCTTTTGTCTGTGATCGAGCTATCATGTCGTCTACGTAAACTTAGATCTCATGATGTATCATATCATGAAATAAAGCTACCATGGCGCGTTGATAGGTTGCCCCTGCGTTCTTTAGTCCGAACGGCATCACTTTGTAGCAGAAGGTACCCCATTGCGTGACAAAAGTAGTTTTCTCCATGTCCTCGGGGGCCATTTTGATCTGGTTATATCTCGAGAATCTGTCCAGGAAGGAAAAAACCTTGTGTTGAGCTGTGTTGTCAACCAAGAAGTCGATGTGTGGCAGTAGAAAATCGTCTTTAGGGCTAGCCCTGTTCAAATCCCGATAGTCCACACACATTCTGACTTTGCCGTCCTTCTTAGGTACGGGCACAATGTTAGCAACCCATTGTGGATAAGAGGTAACAGCCAGAAATCCAGCATTGAATTGCTTCATTACTTCAACCTTGATTTTCTTAGACATGTCAGGCCTCATTTGGCGCACCTTTTGCTTGATCGGTGGACAGTCTTCTCCTGTAGGGAGACGGTGAACCACGATATCTATGTCCAACCCTGGCATGTCTTCATAAGACCAGGCGAAAATTTCAACATATTCATTCAACAATTGCACTAAGCGCTCCTTGACACTTGGTTCGAGGTTGGCACCCACATTTACTTCCTTCCTGTCTTCCTCTGTCCCCAAGTTGATGGTTTCTAACAGCTCTTCATGAGGCAGGATGGCCCTCTCTTCTTGTTGTAGAAGTCTGGCTAACTCTTCCGGCACTTCACAATCTTTGTCAACTTCGTACTCAGCATGATTGACCAAATCCTCAGAGTTATCGAAGGCTGAAACAGAACAGTTGCCTATGGAATCCGGAATGGAAGGGTACCTGCATTTGTGAGTGTGGGTGTGTGTAAAGGATAGCCATCCTTAGACAAATAAAAATGCAAAAGGAAAGAAAATGAACAGTTTATAGATGAAAAACGTCCAATGATTCATTAAAACATGGCATATGATTATGAAGAAAATCAAGCCCTTACAAATGGACCTACATGTCCCGGGCAAGGCATGAGGTGAAAATAGTGTGCGAATTGTTTAGTTATTACAGACCATAAATGAGAAATTGTTCAAAGATAAAAATACTGGTTGATAAAGGTGATGGGAACAAATTCCTTTGCTTCCCAATTGCTTAAACCCCCTTCGACAGTCGGAAAGATCCAAACTTCAAAGTGGCCCTCTTCATCTTTATCTTCTACAGCATTGATTCCATGGTGAGAAATCTTGACGGGTGGTCCCCCAGCCTTGGAGCGACGCACAGCCTTTTGTCCTGCAGCAATGAATCCTAAGCCAAGTTTGTCCGTCTTATGGGGAAAATCAGGCAATTACCCCCACATCGTGCTCTTCCCTTCTTTAATCACAGCCTCTGCGTCCTTAAGAGATACCATCCTAGATACATGCTTGGGAACGATAGGCACCTCAACCATTATCTTCGCAACTGCTACCTCGGGAGAAACTTCCTCAAAATGCTGGAAAGGCGTTTCGATGAACTCGCCATCCAACTCCACATAGAGAAAGGAATTGAGATGACTTATCATGTATTCTTCCTCGCCGTGCACCGCTATAATCTTACCCTTAACAGGATATTTCAGCATCTGGTGCAAAGAGGAGGTAACTGCCCTGGCATAATGGATCCATGGTCTTCCTAGCAAACATGAATATGACGGACGAATGTCCATCACATAAAAGGTTGAGTTGAAGACTTATGTGCCTACTTTGATAGGAATATCAACCTCTCCATGAACCATTCTTTTGGAACCATCAAAAGCCCTAACAATGATGTTACTAGGCTTGAGAGTCAGTCATTCACAGTCCAAACGGTCTAAGGCTTTCTTTGGAAGCACGTTCAAGGAAGAACCAGTATCAACTAAGACATGGGCGAGAGTGGTTCCCTGGCATTCAACTGAAACATGTAACGCATCATTGTGTTTCCTTCCTTTGGGAGTTAAGTCAGCATCGGAAAAGCCAAGGCCATTATCAGCAGTAAGACTGGCCACACATTCCTGAAACTGGTCAGCCGAAGTCTCTTGGGGAACATGTGCCGCCTTCAAGAATTTGATCAGGGCCTTAGTATGGGCCTCAGAACAGAGCAGGAGATCCAACATTGAAATTTTAGAAGGGGTCTGCCCTAATTGTTCCATAACATCGTAGTCACTTTTTCTGATTATTTTCAAGATTTCATCCATTTCTTTCTGAGTGGTTTCGGGGATAACCACAGCATGGGCCTTCGTCCTGACAGGTACTTCCAGTATCCCCTTACCCTTGTCGGTAGTTTCAGCAGATGGTCTTACTTCAGGAGTATCCAGTTCTTCAATCACTGGGCCTTGCACAGATGGTCCAACAGGTGCAGAAGCTTTCAAGGGTCCGAAAACTGCTCGAGGGGGAGCAATCTCTGGAGAAAAGATCCGACCACTGCAGGTTATCTTGCTTGTACCTGCGATGTTCCCTATATCAGGGTTTTCTTCTTCAGAAATCTCTTGGACTGTCTCAATTTGTTTGACACCATGGTAGAAGATTTCTCCCCCATAGTTCCATGGTATCGTTTTGCTTGATTGGTATGGGATAGGTCCCGGCATGGTGATCTTTAATGGTACACATTCAAAGTTGGGTGTAATCCTGACAGGACTTTTGCAAGCCTTGGGAGTATTGTCGGAAATGGTTATGATTGCAATATCGTTGGTTGTAGTAGCAAAAGTATCAGGAGTAACAAGATTGAAAGTATCAACAGGGGTTCTCTGGAAAAGTATCTCTCGGGTATCCATCAGGCGTTGGACACCTGACTTCAACATTGGATAATTACCTCGTATGTTCAAAAAAAAATAGCAGTCTTTACCACAACCAGGAAAGATCCCGGCCCTCAACAAATTTTCCTTAGTCACAAGTAACGGCGTCAGCAGGTCAACAACATCAGTAACATGAGTGTCCTCCATAACAGCATGAACATTATTACCGTGCTTGAGCATCGGAGCAGATATTACATTGGGCTTCTCAGGCGCCTCGAATTCTACTTCTTTGGCATCAATCAAGTCCTGGATTTTGTTCTTAAGCGCCCAGCAATTATTGGTATCGTGCCCAACACTGTCGGAATGGTAAGCACACTTGGCATTGGAGTGGTAGTATGGAGAGGAGGTGTTAGGGTTCTTTGGAGCTTCCTTCAAACTGGTCAGATTCAGCTTCAATAAATGAGGAAGTACCTGAGCGGGCATCATGTTGATGCGGGTGAACTGTCATTGTGGCCTTTCCACCCGTTGTTGATTATGTCTCGATTGATTGTTACGAGGTTGATCATTTGACGAGTTTTGAATCATCACAGCCCCTACAGTCGGCCGGTGCTCAGTTCTTCCCTGTCCCTTCTGAGAATACACAGCAGATGCTTCCTTCTTGGCTGGGAAGGGTTTCTTAATTGTTGTGGACGCGGAAGCATCTTT
Organism: Vicia faba; assembly: GCA_948472305.1. Lineage (NCBI taxonomy): Eukaryota > Viridiplantae > Streptophyta > Magnoliopsida > Fabales > Fabaceae > Vicia > Vicia faba. The sequence continues at coordinate 1,168,034,941 of OX451738.1, forward strand.
TTGAATCTTTCCACTCTTAATACCGGCCTCAACCCTTTCGCCGGTCAAAATCAGTTCAGTAAATCCCACGGAAGAACTTCCGATCAGATGATTTAAGAAGGGGCCAGACAGGGTCCCCAGAAACATGTCAACTAACTCCCTGTCTGACAGAGGTGGTTGCACCCTTCCCGCCAGATCACGCCACTTCTGGGCGTACTCTTTAAACCCTTCATTGGAAGCCATCCCCATACTTTGTAACTGAGTACGAGTGGGCTCCAAATCAGCATTGTATTGATACTGACGATAAAAAGCAGCTGCCAAGTCTTCCCAATTATGAACCTCTGATCTCTCGAGTTGATAAAACCAATCTAACTGCGTGCTAGACAAGTTGTCTTGGAAAAAGTGTACCTAGAGGTCTTTATCGGATGAGTGGGGTTGGATTTTTCTGATATACGACCTCAGGTGCATCTTTGGGCACGACAGACCGTCATACTTGGCAAATGTTGGAACCTTGAACTTGGGAGGGATAACAATCCCAGCTACCAGCCCTAGTTCTTCAAAATCCAATTTGGGCACCCTCTGCAACTCCATGGCTGTCAATCTATCTTCAAGGTTCTTATATTTATCATCCGCTGGTGGATACTGTTGTTCTGAGTAGTCTTCGTCTTCTTCCTCTTCCTCCTCTTCAACCTCGAATTCAGAAGGCACAGCAGTCCCTTTCCCTTTACCGGCCCCTTCGTCAGACGTTGAGGGGAACTCAAGAACTCTCCTGGCCTGATGCTCAAATCTTCTTCCCAAAGTGGCTACTCCAGGTATCTTTTTCTTTTTCTCTTTATTCTTCTCCAACAAAATTTTGAGGTTCTCTTGACCCTTTGCCAAGGTCATGAGGAGTTGCTGGAACTGTGAATTTTGTGCCTGTAGATCCTTTACCGTTTGCTCCAAATCCATCTTGCTTAAATAAACAGCAGAAAGATAAGGAAACCTGGCGTGAAGACTTGTTTATGCATATGATGAATGGTATGTTATTCATGTAATCATTCAAGGGTTCAAAAATTCAAATTTGTTGCAAACAAAAAGAACGCACGTCATATTAAGAAGAAATTTGTTAGTACATAAGTGCCCCATGGGCGAAATATTACAAAATTCTTAATGTAAAAAGACATTGCGCATCCTCTTTGGTGCAATGTAAGTGTTGAGAGTTTCCTCCTCGTGAAGTCGGCGGGTGAGCTCCAAAACCTTCTTCTCACTGGCATAGAAGCTGGCTTCAAAAGTATCTCGTTCTTCCTTGAGTTGGATCCAACTCTTTTGCATTTCTTCCCATGATGTTGGCATGTCAGGATGTAGGATGGTGTATGGAACCTCTCCTTCCATAACAGGCTCTTTGATCAAGGGGAGAATGTGAGGGTATGGCATCATAAGATTCTGGGAGCGGGTTCGTACCCACTTGAGGTAAGGCTCAAGGGGGATGGAATTTTTGTGCCCCAGTGTCTTACTATCCACCTTGTTAGGCATCCTCCAAGCTCTGATGAACCTTTGTCGAAGTCCTTGCGCATCGTTGTCGAAGTCAAAAACTAGGTCCGGAATCAGCATATCATGAGGGTCATCCCTCCGAGCATATCCAAATTGTCTCAAAGCTAGACAGGGGTTGTAGGTGATGCCTCCCCTAATGCCAAGTAGTGGAACATTAGGGAATTCCCCACAACGATCAATGATGATGACATTTTCTCTGGACCGAGAACACCAATGTACATCAGAATGTGTGAGGGTCATCAATCGTTGTGACCACCTTAAACCCTGCTCATTCTTCAAAACTTATTGTGGAAGGTGAGAAATAAACCACCTTGCTAGGAGAGGAGTACAACACATGAGAACACCTCTTTTCCTCATTGTTCGTGTGTAAAATGAGTGTAGGATGTCCCCAAGCAATGTAGGTATTGGATTCCTGGATATGAAAATCTTGACAGCATTCACATCTATAAGCTGATCAGGGTTTGGGAACAAGACCAACCCATAGATGTAGAGTGCCACAATCTCTTCAAAGGCTTGTAGATCAAGAGAATTCCAACAGTCTTGTGCCTTCTCGAACAGAAACTTTTCCAAGAAGCCCTTGACACCACTTATGGTTTCCCAATGCCTCTTGATATCAGATGGTTGCAAGTGTAATGCTTGAGCAACATCTTCAGGCTTTGGTTCTTTTTTCGGACCGTTGTAGGGTAGTTGATGAAGAATAGGAATTCTTAGGAGTTGAGAAAATTCCTCCAAAGCAGGCACCAATTGGTAGTCAGGGAATGTGAAACAGTGGTGTAGAGGGTCAAAGAACTGGAAGAGGACCTTCACCATGTCCTCTTCAATGTTGGTGTTGACCAAGTTGAGGAGTCTACCATGTCATTCACTGAAGAGAGAATTATCTGGAATCCTGGAGGTGAGCTCCTTGAGTTGAGGAGGGATTCTCACAAGGTTGACCTGGATTGTTTTTCTGCGGAGTGACTCCATGACCTACAAAACAAGAACAAAGATGAAGATCCAAACCCTTGAAATGGTTAGTGGATGCATATGATGCTTTATGATGTTCATGATGTATGCACAAGCACATGTCCAAGCAAGTCACACAAAACCCTAGTTTCAGGCTTGCATGAGGTTTCATAGGTAAGTACCCTCTTGAGTTTAGTTAGCTCAAAAACCTGTCCTATAAATAGTAACCGGGTTCTAAGGATCTAATATCACTGGATTGTTTTCTATGTTCATTGTTTTGGTTTAGCCACTTAACTAGCGACCAAAATATTCCAAGGAAACAACCCTCAATAAGTGTAGTATCGAGTATCTACCAACTTCGGACTGCACCAAAGTCGGTCATCTCACTACCCCTAATAAAGGCCAAGATGGTCAAGTAAGGTTCTAAGAGTTCATTAGTGCTTCATGACATCACTCAGCGGCCCCGCATTCTCTTTAATTGACTCAAAGGCTACCGGTACTCACAAATATGTCGCACTAATATAGCTATTGCTTCAACCGTGTCGGTATACCCCGCACAGTTTCCACAACGGATTGCTATTTACCTATGAATGTTTCCCAAATTCAGGTGGAGGATTTCAAGCCCAAACAAGAGAACTAAAATGTAAAGCAATCAAAGCAAACAATAATCATGCAAAGGGTGATCTAAGCCCTAAGGTTACTCCACTTATAAAATTTTCCCCAGCAAAGTGGCCAGTTCTGTGGTACGGTGGGAGAACTGACTTGGGATTTTGCGTTTGTGTTCGCAAAATGTTTCGGTTTAGCAAGAGTCGCTACCGACTTTTTATTTTATACTAAGGAAAGGTCAAAAAGCACAGGAAAGACCTTTGAGATGTTTTCTTGGGTTCGGGGAGTAGATTATAGAAAGGGAAGGTATTAGCACCCTTTCTATCCATGGTTATCCATGGGCTCTTAGTTTTAGATCACTTGCGTTTGCTTTTCAATTTGTTTGAAATGGTGCTTAGTGTGTGGTTTTTTTGAAAATGCTTTTGAAAAGAGGCCATCGTTGTGGAAACCTTTGTAATGATTCTTGTTTGAATGTATACAAAGGTGTTTTTGTCTTTTGAAAATATTTGAAAGTTTGATTTGCAATTGTTTTGTGTTGTAAGGTGTGTTTGAAAATAGCAAGGATGTTTTTGCAAGCTTTTGATCAAGTAACTAAGAGCTATCTACCCTATTTTACTCAAAGATCTTTCTTATGTTTTTTAACCCTTTTAACAGTGTTGTTTCACCATTGTATTTGGTGAACAACCTTGCGTTAGGATGTTAAACGGGACAGGCGCGGGTCATCGTATGGACTATGATAGCAATTGTGTCAAGTATCTTTTAGCAATTTTCCGAGGGACTAGATCAGTTGTATAGGCAACCAAGATAGCGTCATCGAGGGACTATGATCTTTTGTTTTGTTTTTGTTTTGCCAATAGATACTTAACATGCATATCATGGCCATTTGTTTAGGCAACCAAGTGGAGATACCTTAGGGGTGTTTATGTGCAAGTGCGTTTTATTGCATGCAAGAGTTTATCTTAAATTAGGATTTTATATTTCATTGATTTTATCTTGCCATACACATCCTAATTACTATCATTTATATTTGAAAGCAATAAAAGGCGGAAATGTAGAATCCTACGCTATTACAGCATTTAGGGGATGGGGATACACATTTGTACATGGGGTGGTTCAACGAGAAAAATAGATAAGAAAAGAAAATAACAAAGGAAAGATAGAGAGAAAGAGAGAGAGGGATAGCGTGCTGCTGAGAGGAAGTCAGAAGTTCTGACCCAGGCCTGCTGCCAGATTATCAACCTTTTGGTGAAAATGTATGAGTCAGAACTTCTGACTCTGGCACCTGCAAAACAGAAACCTGTTAGTGGGAAGGTCAGAAGTTCTGACCCCCATGCGCTGCAAGACAAAAGTTTGTTAGTGGGGAAGACAGAAGTTCTGACCCTGCTGGAAATACAATAATTCTCAGAAGTTATGATATTATTGACAGCCAAACAGGCTTCAGATGTGCTAACGTCAAAGTCAGAACTTGGCTTCTCCCTGTGCTAGCCAGAACATCTGCAGTTTTGTTATTTTTCCACAAAACAGAAAACATGCTTGGGACAACTTCAGCAAATGTCAAAGTGTTTTAGGAGACAGAACCAACAAGGTCACAGGCAGGTTCTACACTGATTCACTTCCTACTTAAACATTATGAGGTATGAAAATCCTCAGAACGCTAACAGCACAAACATGATATTTACATTATGTTTATTGAGCATGCAAAGCTGATGATGCTTAGCAGCGTGATGAAAGTCAGCAGGTGCTTACCTGGCTGTTGAAAAAGTCTGTGAGTGGGAGCTAGCTTTTAGCTCTGATGGTATTCTGGACAGGTTCTTTTTTTAGAATGGTTGGATGGAGAAGGTATGTGTATGTATGGTCAGAAACTGTATGGTGTTCTTTGGTCACAAAGCAAAACTAGGTATTAATGAATTTTGGAGGTAGGAAGTTCAAAGTTTGTGAAAATACCAAGGATTTTTAGACAGAGATTCACAAGGTTTTTCTTTTACTAGAGTTCTCTATTTCTTCTCTAGCAATTTTTTCTGGATGTCTTCTCCCGTCCCCCTTGTGATGGACAATGGTGTCCTATTTATAGGCAAGGCTTTGTGGATTTTGAACGTTAAATAGCGCCCATACTATGCAGCAGAGGTTAACTTATTTTTGAAGGAAGTTTATGAAAAGTTGTGATGATGGATAGCTTTTTAGCCTAGGCTGGAACAGTAGGTAAGGATTGAGGAGAAGTGACCTCTATAGGCGAAAAGTGGCGCATAGACCCATGCCTAAACCTGCACAAAGGTGTTTACCAAGCCACACGTGGAGAGACCCCTTGGATGAATGTTCAGGAGTGGTTGTGAGCATTAATGAGCATTAAATGGTGATGAGATTTATCAACATCAAAAATCTCGTAATAGGAGATTTTGCATCATTACCTAAAACCTGAGCCAGCAGTTCTGCTTCACCAAAAACAACGTAAACCAAGCTCTGACCTTGTCCTCTTGTTGTCTCAGTAAGTTCTGAGAGTTTTCCAGCATGCTCCTTTGATCTGTCTTTACAGACTCTGAGCTTAGTGATCCTGCTTTAGTACTTTACCCAATCTGCTGATCCCATTACCTTCTGATCCCAGTATGTTCTGAAGGAGTTCAAGGCTTTGTTGTTTTCTCTAGCAAACTTTGACTGAACTTCTGCATAGCTGCTGAAAAAAAGCCATGTTCTGTTTAAAGATCACGTGCTGAAATATGTTTACAATCTCTGACTGAGTTGATGTAACTGCTGAAAGATCCATCTTCTGACTGAATGTTATATGCTGAAACAAGTTTGCAGCTTCTGATCGTTTCTGCCTGGAGGTTGGTTCAGAAGTTCTGAAGTGCCATTTTCTTCTTAAACACCCATTTCTTTTAGAGAAAAATTCCCAATGTTTAGAATTTAATTTTTCCAAGGTAACAGCTTTGCCTTTAGAGCTTGCAAATGACCATTTTGCTCTTGTAAATTGTTTTCTTGGAAAGGAACAATAATGAAGGGCTTGGCTTTGTTTAAGAGAAAAAACCTGAGAGTTCAGGATGAATTCCTGAAGGATGGGAGGGCAAATTTTGGGGTACAACACTCGTGCACCATCCTTTTCGAGCCATCAAAAGCCCTTACTACTATGTTGCTTAGCTTCAATGTCAATCCCTCATAGTCAAGCCTATCAAGATCTTTTTTAGGCAATACATTAAGAGATGATTCAGTGTCCACCAAAACATGAGCCAATGTTGTGCCCCTACATTCAACTGAGACATGTAATTCCTCATTATGCTTCTTTCCTCTTGGTGTTAAATCAACATCCTAAAAACCTAGACCATTGTCTGCAGTCAAGCTGGGTACGCAGTCTTGGAACTGATCGGCAGATGTCTCTTGGGGTACATGGGCAGTTTTTCAGGAATTTTACCAAGGCTTTTGCATGCGCCTCAGAACATAGTAGTAAAGTCAGCATGGAAATTTTAGATGCAGTTTTCCCAAGATGCTCAACTACATCGTAATCGCTTCTTTTTATGATTTTTAGAATTTCCTCCATCTCTTTCCGGGAGGTCTCAGGGATAGCCAATGATTGTGTCTTCGTATTGACAGACTCAACCAGAACACCTTTTCCTCGAGTCTCGGTTAACTCGGCAGCAGGAGTGTCAGTAGGAATGATAACAGGGATTGTAACAGCTTTATTAGTTGGAGTATTAGTGGGGATGATTGTAGGACTAGGAACAACTTTCGGAGGAGCAACAACAACAGGAATGATTACGGGTCCAAAAACTGCTTTTGGGGGAGCAATTTCTGGAGAGAATATCCTCCGCTTCGGATAATCTTGCTAGTCCCTTCAATATTACTGATATTAGAATCAACTTACTCAGAACTTGAATCTTCGGCGGCTGGCCAATCTTGCATGATACCGTGGTAGTAGACATCCCCTCCATAATTCCATGGTATGGTTTTGTCTGACGAATACGGGACTGGTCCAGGCATTGTAATTATTAAAGGAGCTACTTTTAGAACTGATGTAATTCTAACGGGTCTTTTGGTGGAGACCCTGGAATAATTGGCGGAAATGGTAATGATAGAAACATCTTCAAAAGGAACAGGTGGAACAGAAGTATTTTAAAACAAAATTTCTTTGTTATCTATTTGGCACTGAACGCCTGCTTTCAAACAAAGGACAGCTGGTTGGTGAGGACAAACAGAAATGACAGCCTTCATTACATCCCAGGAACACACCGGCATTCAAAAAGTTCACTTTAATAGTCAGGAGTGGGGTCATAAGTTCATCAACTGAAGTAACAAACATTTCTTCTTCAATGGCATTGGTATTATGGCCATGTTTGGGCATAGGGGCAGAAATGACATTTGGCTTTTCGGGCGCATCAAATTCAATCTCTTTGGCTTCAATGAGGTCTTGTATTTTGTTCTTTAAAGCCCAATAGTTATTAGTTTCATGGTCGGGACTCTCAGAGTGGTATGCACAACGGGCATTAGGATGATAGTGAGGAGATGTTGTATTAGGATTCTTTGAAGCTTCTTTCAAATTCTCCAAGTTGGATCTTAACAGATGTGGCAATACTTGAGATAGGGTCATGTTAGTTCTGGTGAATTTTCTGACTGGCCTTTCCATCCTTGGTTGGTTATTCCTTTGCTGATCATGCGTAGGTTTAGGGATCATAACAGCCTCCACCATTGGACGGAGTTCAGCCCTATCTTGATTTCTCTGAGGATAAACAGTAACCACTTCTTTCTTTCCGATAAATGGCTTCCTTATAGAAGCAGCAAATGTATCTTTCTGAATCTTTCCACTCTTTATCCCGGCTTCTATCCTTTCTCCAGTCAATATCAGTTCAGTAAATCTTGCCGATGAACTCCCAATTAGGTGATTGAAGAAGGGACCAGACAAGGTGCCCAAAAACATGTCTACCAACTCTCTTTCAGATAGAGGAGGTTGAACTCTTCCATCCAAGTCTCTCCATTTTTGTGCATAGTCTTTGAAACCTTCATTGGAAACCATGGCCATACTCTGGAGTTAAGTACGGGTAGGCGCAAGATCAGAATTGTATTGGTATTGTTTGTAAAAAGCTGCAGCAAGATCTTCCCAATTTTGAATGTTGGCTCTTTCTAACTGATAAAACGAATCAAGTTGAGTTCCAGACAGACTGTCTTGGAAGAAGTGTACCCATAAGTCTTTGTCAGTGGTATGGGGCTGGATTTTCCTCACATAGGACCGGAGATGCATTTTAGGGCATGAAACTCCGTCATATTTGGCGAACACATGTGCTTTGAATTTCTGAGGAATGACAATCCCCGACACTAAACCAAATTCCTCAAAGTCCAATCCAGGCACTTTTTGGATTTCCATTGCACTCAACCGCTCTTCGAGATGTTTATACTTGTCATTAGCTAGAGGGTATTGTTCTTCAGAATAGTCTTCTTCTTCCTCTTCCTCTTCTGATTCTGACAGGACAATTGTTTCCTTTCCTTTCTCATCTTGATTGTCTCTCTCACCGGATGTCGTTGCAAAGTCTATGGTCCTTCTTGTCTTCCCATGAAATCTTCTTCCCATGTTTAGGACTCCGGTTATCTTCTTTGTCTTCTTTTTCTTTTCCTCAGCCAGCAAAGTCTTCAACTCTTCTTGTCCTTTGTCTAGAGTCAAGAGCAATTGTTGAAACTGTGCATTCTGAGCTTGGAGGTCCTTCACTGTCTGCTCGAGATCCATGTTATTGAAATAAACAGTAGAGAGATGAGGATACTTGTTGCAAGAAACCTGCTTATGTTATGATGAATGGTAAATGTGTATGCAATGAGTTCAAGGATTTTAAGATTCAAATTCGTTTTAGACAAAAAGGAAACACACGTTATATTAATAGATTAAAGCTTGAGTACAATGATGCCTTCTTGGGCAAAACAAATACAAGAAACTCTAAGATAGAAAGGTAGTAAGCATCCTCTTTGGTGCAATGTAGGAATTCAGAGTCTGCTCCTCATGAAGTAGCCTAGTGAGTTCCAAAACCTTCTTCTCTCTTGCATAGAATTAGGCTTCGAGGGTATCTCGCTCCCCCTTGAGTTGTATCTAATCCCTTTGTAGGTCTTCAAGAGAGGTGGGCATATCAGGATGTAGGATAGTGTATGGAACATCTCCTTCTATGACAGGCTCAATGATTACCGGGAGAATGGGGGGGTAAGGCATCATAAGACTCTGAGCACGAGTTCGTACCCATTTGAGGTAAGGCTCAAGATGGATGGAATTTTTATGCCCCAAAGTCTTGCTATCTACCTTTTTTAACATCCTCCAAGCTCGGATAAATCTATGGCGAAGATCTTGATCGTCGTTGTCGTAGTCAAATACCAAACCTTGAATCAGCATCTCGTGCGGGCCATCCCTTTGGGCGTAACCAAATTGTCTTAAGGCTAAGCAAGGGTTGTAGGTGATACCTCCCCTTATGCCAAGTAAAGGGACATTAGGAAATTCTCCATAACGGTCGATAATAGTAACATTCTCTATGGATCGGGAGCACCAATGAATGTCTGAATGTTTGAGCGTCATCAAACTTTGTGACCACCTTGAACCTTGATCATTCTTTAATACAGATTGGGGAAGATGCGAAATAAACCATCTTGCCAAGAGAGGAGTGCAACACATAAGGACACCTCTTTTCCTCATTGTGCGAGTGTGAAAAGAGTGTAGGATATCCCCTAGCAATGTAGGCACCGGGTTGCGGGATATGAAGATTTTGACGGTGTTTACGGTTATGAGTTGGTCAGGATTTGGAAACAAAACCATCCCATAGATGAGGAGAGCCACAATTTCCTCAAAGGCTTGCAAATCCAAGGAGTTCCAACAGTTTTGGGCTTTCTCAAACAAGAACTTCGCTAGGAAACCTTTGACACCACTCCCTGTTTCCCAATGAGTTGTGACATCAGATGAGTGCAAGTGTAGAGCTTGAACAATCTCTTCTGGCTTTGGGTCTCTTTCCGTACCGTTGAAAGGTAGTTGGTTGAGAATGGGAATCCTAAAGAGTCGGAAGAATTCTTCCAAAGTAGGCACAAGTTGATAGTCAGGAAATGTGAAGCAATGGTGTAAAGGATCAAAGAACTGAAAGAGCACCTTTATCATGTCCTCATCTGTGTTGGAGATGACCAAGTTGAGTAGGCGGCCATGTCTCTCGGTGAATGGAGAGTTTTCAGGAATCCTTGAAGTTAGCTCCCTGAGTTGTGGAGGGATCTTTACAAGATTGACTTGAATATTTTTCCTGTGAAGTGAATCCATATCCTACAAAACAAGAACAAAGATGAATCCCAAAAATCCGTGAAATGGTTAGTGAATGTATATGATGTTCATGATGTTCATGATGTTATGTACAAGTATGTATATACAAACAAAACAAACAATTCCTTAGGTTTAGGCTTGCATGGATTTTTATAGGTAAGTACCCTCTTGAAGTTTAGTTGGCTCAAACCTGTCCTAGTAATCATAATCGGGTTCTAAGGAGCTCAATATCACTGGTTTGTTTCCTTGTTCATTGTTTCAGCACAAGCCTCTTTAATGGCGACCGAAATATCCCAAGAAACCAAAACTCAATGAGTGTAGTATCGAGTATCTACCAACTTCGGACTGTACCAAAGCCGGTCATCTCACTACATCCTAAATGGCCAAGTTGGTCAAGTAAAGGTTCTAGAAGTTCATTAGTGCTTCATGACATCACTCAGCGGCCTTGTATTCTCTTTGATTAACTCAAAGGCTACCGGTACCCACAAATATGTCGCAATAACATAGCTATTGCTTAGACCATGTCGGTATACCCCACACAGTTTCCACAACGTATTGCTACTTACCTATAATGTATCCCAAATCCGGGTAGAGGATTCAAACCCAAACAAAGAACCAAAATGTAAAGCATACAAGTCAAACAATGAAAGCAAATAAATGTGATCTTACCCTAAGGTAACCCCACTTTAAAATATTCCCCAGCAGAGTCGCCAGTTTTGTGATATGGTGGGAGAACTGAGTTGGGTGTTTTGTGTTTGATCGCAAATGTTGCGGTTAGCAAAAGTCGCCACCGACTTTTCTTTTATACAAAAAGGAAAGGTGAAAAAGCACAGGAAATACCTTTGAGATTATTTCTTGAGTTCGGGGGATAGATTATGAAAAGGGAAGGTATTAGCACCCTTTTCATCCATGGTTTTCTATGGGCTCTTAGTTACTTGCTAGATCACTTGCTTTTTGTTTGAAATTGTACTTTGTGTGGTTTTTGAAAGTATTTTGTAAAGAGGCCATTGTTTAGGCAATCTTTGTAATGATTCTCGTTCGTAAGAATATATACAAAGATGTTTGATCTTTTGAAAATGTTTTCAATTTTGTAAGATGTTTGAAGGTGTATGTGATTGTTTTAAAAATAGCAAGGATGTTTGTTTTGAAATGGAGCAAGTATTTAGGAGAAATCTAACTACTCAAATGTATTTCTTGTTCATTTTATTTTCCTTTGACATTGTTGTCTTACCATTGATTTGGTAAGCAACCCTATCTTTGGATGTAAACGTGACGGGCGTGGGTCATCGTATAACCATGATTAGCAATGTTGCAAGGTATCTTATAATTCTTTTTGAGGGACTAAGATCATTTGAAAGGTAACTTAGATAGCATCATCGAGGGACTAGGATCTTGTGTTTGCTTTCTTTTGCTAATATACCTTACATGCGTAATATGGTCATTTTGCATAAGGCAACCAAGTGAGATAATCCTAGGGGTGCTTGTGTGCAAGTGTGTTGTTTTCTTGCTTGTTTTTGTCTTGAATTAGGGTTTTCTAAGTGTTGATTTTAGTTTTTCCATACAAACCCTAATTACTAGCAATTGTATATAAAGCGATAAATTTCGGAATTTAGAGTTACTACGCTATTACAACATTTGTGGGAGGGGTATACAATTTGTAAATGGGGATTGCAAGAAATTAAAACCCTAATTAGTCTATTACAACCAAATTGAATTTATACAATAATTGAAATAAATAATGCACAAAATGAATTAAATATACAAGAAGATAAATGTGAATAAAAATGGATATTTTGTTTGATGTTTTATGAAAAGAAACTTTACCTTAACCTAATAAAATAAAGAAAATAATTTATTAAGTTTGAAATTGTTGAGAAAAGATTTTAGATGAAAACCCTAATTCTATTAATCAAAAGAAGATAAGTTTAAGAAAAGTATTAATTTTTGGCATTTCTTATCTTGAAAATATTTATAGCATTATAAAATATTTTTAGACTTTTTGGTATTAAAATAATATATTTTAAATGGTGTGAAGAAAAATAAATAAATAATACAATATTAATTAATTTTATAAGGTTTACTTAAATAAATAAATAAAGTATGAAGAATAAAAAAATATTTTTATTTATGGAAAAATAAAATAAAATAAGTCAAAATATAAAATATCATTTTTTTGCATTTTATGATTTTTTGTATTTAAAAATAAATATATTTAAGAAAAGATAAATGAAATTAATTAATTAATTAATTAATTGAGCCAGGGGGTGCCAATAGCCAGTATGGAGGTTAGTCAGCAAAAGCAAAAACAAAAACTAAAACTAAACCCAAAAGGCCTAGCGCCTATTTGCTGAAAATTGACCAAAAAAGTGTAAAACAAATGCAAAAAGGCAGCACTGAGGTTCGAACCCATGACCTATACCAATAACGCGCGCTGCCTTACCACTGGGGTGGCTGTACATCCATTAATACAAATGAAACAATAAATATATAAGGCAAAACGTCTCCATGACATGTACTTCGTCTTCAACCTTCATCCAGCCGGACCACCTGTATCTCATCCATTTCTCAACAAAATAGAAAATGCAAACATGAAAGTTGTGCCATTTTTCCTCACGAATCCAACCATATAACTTATGTAAGCTAAAAGTCAAAGATGAAGATTAATTTTGCTGGCCCTAAATTGAAACCTAATTTTTTCAGAAAGTTCAAATCTAAAATTCTCTACACACTGCCAATATAAATGAAAACTATGGACATGGTTAGCTTTAGAGCAATGATATCTACATTTTTACTTCAGAATGTATGCACAAAGGATGCTTGTATTAAGATATTGAAGTTAGAAAACTTACCTCTTGAAGATGGATTCGCGTATGGAGTTTGAGCAAGCTTTGAGGTGCCCTAAGAATCTGTTTAGCTTGCCTGGACCTCCTTGAGTGTATTCCAACTCTTACTTTGCTTTGAAAGTCTATGAATCTCCCTACTCAAGTCAACATGCAAGCTTGATGTTTGAAAATGGTGAATAGTGATGGAGGGGTTACAGTCTTGAAACAAGGGCTTGGATCACTTGTGTATGATATATGTAAGGTGTTTGAATGATTAAGAATCAAAACGGACGAGTGGAAATGGAGATGGAGAGTTTTGGCTTAAAACTGTCAAGTTGAGTAGTCTGTGCAGCAAGGGTGTTTGGGAGAGTTTTAGGATGCTTGAAATTGTCCCCTAGCTTGCAATAAGCTTGTTAAAATGTATGGAAAATATTAGAGCACAAAATCACTCCAGGCTTCTGATTTGTAAGGTTATGGCTCTATAACTTGCTTTTGAAGAAAAGTGAAATGACAAATCTCAAATGTTGTGCAAGCATGTTCTGAGCTTTTTTAGGTCTTAAACACATTTCTTTTGGTTTATAGGAGTTATGTGTGCAGAAATAACAGGTTAGAAGCGCAAGACAAGTTGACTTTGTGATTAAAGTAACTTTTCAAGAATGGAATGGTAACTTTCTTCCAAAAATGGCAAATTGGCTTGGACAATGCTTGGAACACTTGGATAATAGCTCAAAAGCAAGTGTAATCTTATGATTATGGAGATATCTTGAGGTTTAGAAGCCTGCAAAACAAGATTGTGCAGCATAGGTTTGAAATTGGATTCTTGTTCATCACAAAATGCCTTGTAATTCAAGTTACAAAACACCAACTTCATCTCTTCGATTCTCCCTACTCAAGAATGATCTCAAGAAGTTCATGGACATTTTGGAAAGCTTGAAATGTGCTCTAAAACCCATCTTTGAATTGCTTTTGAATATTCCCCTTGGAACTATATGAAAAAGTGACATGAATTTGGGTCAAAATCCTGACCAAATTAGGGCAAAATTTCACTAAGTGTTTAGTTTCATGACCACATGTTCATAAAATCATAACTTTATATCCAAGAATTTTTGGAATGAGTTGTGTAAAGAAAAGTTGTAAATTTCATGGACACCTACAACTTTCATGTTGGATGTTTCTCTTGAATCATCTTGCATCATGGTGACAAATTGGCTCAAAGTTGTGAAAAAACATGAAGTTTTCAACACTTAGAAAAATTTCTAAGTTTGAAAACTTTGACTTTTCAAAATGAAATCTTGACTTTATGATTTCTTGATGAATAAGTTTCATATTTTGACATTTTTTCATGAATTATGATCTTTGGCACTTGAATTTGACCAAAAAGTCAAAGTTTGACTTTTCAGTATACAGTTGACTTTTGATTAGTTGACTGCAAAATTCATCTGTCAATCTAATGGACTTGCAATGTTTTGAACCATTCCATTAGGTAAAAATGATGCAATTGGACTCTTTAGATCATGCCTTAAACTAATTGACCATTTGCTAGGTCAAAAATCAGAAATTGCCCTTTCCTAGTCAAAACCCTAATTTTGACCATTTTTCCCTTTTGATTATTTGATCAAATTTCTTGGGGAATTGTGGCCCAAACTTGATCAAATGATACATATGAGTTTATAATGTTGATATGGATCAAAAAGTGTGAAGTTTGACTGTAAATTGGCCATGGTTGACTTTTTTTCCCAATACAGATGATTTTTAGGTCAACTGCTCAATTGACTGAGCAAAAATGTGATTCAAGGCTTGAAACTTGGCATGATTAATCTTGGAGGTCCATTATGATCAATGAAAGTCACATGGGACATTGTAAGTTCAAAAAACCTTGTGCAAAATCAAACCCTAATTTTGGTCATCAGTGCTTGAGGAGGTGTCTTGAGCTGATCAAACCTTAGTGCGGTCTTGAGCCCAAGGAGATCTTGTGAGAAAATTCTTGATAAGTGAGAGGGGAAATTTTGGGGTACAACACAATGTGACTTCCCTTTGCATGTTCACCCCTTGTCTTAGACTTAGGTCAATTCTTACCACTTGTTTGAGCTTCATCTTCCTTCACTATGCATGTTTTCTTTAGTTAGGTAATTAATTGTTAAACATGTGATCTCTTGATGATCACTTATGAGGTGTTAAAGCATGATTAGGTCTAGGTATTCACTCTTTCCTCTCATTTGCTTGATGATTTTAGAATGGTTTAAAGTCTTGTCTCTTAAGTGATTAATTACATTTCTACTTGCCTAGTTTGATGATTTTATCCTCTTCTTGACCCATGATGCCTTGTTTATGGTTTGTATAGTCACTTAACATGTTAGGGGAAGTAGATTTGAGGTGTTTGATGTACTTTAAATAACATGCTTTCTTTGGTTGACTATTTCTTGCTTGCCTTTCTTCCATATTTTCTCAAAGTACTTGTTTGTCATCTCCTTTCTTCTTTCTTCTTGTATGAATAACATGTTCCCTTAGGATGAAAGTTTCATCTTCTTTAATATGTGAACTAAATATACCTTAGGTTCTTATCCAAGCATGTCAACATTAGGTAGTCTCCCTAACCTTAACTTTAGGTTCATCTTTTCATGCTAACTTAAGTAGAAACTTCCCTTTCATCCTAAACTTAGGACCATCATTGTATGATAACATTAGCATAAGATGTAATTCTTTCCAAATGAGGGTGGAAACAGTCACATGATGTCTATTCCCATACATCAAACAACTCTACCTCTAACATAGAATTTTGAGGCATCTGATTCCTCTTTGAAATGTTACATGTTCTTTGACACCTGTCATATTCTTTCACTATGCCTTGAGCATTCTTGAAAAGTGTAGGCCAATACAGACCGGGATGGAGGATTTTTTCTGTTGTTTTATCTCCACTAAAGTGTCCTCCACATTCTGAGTCATGACATGCTTTTAGGACGTCCATTTGTTCTTCCTCTGGGACACATCTTTGAACCAACCTGTCTATTCCTTTTTTATACAGGAATGGTTCGTCCCACAAATAAAACCTACAATCATGCAAAAAAAAATTCTTCTTGTTAGAATCAAAATCGTCGGGTATTTTTCCACCTACCAAATAATTTGCAAAGTCTGCTAACCATGGAACACCCGTAACAACTAGGATTCGTTCATCAAAAAACTCATCATTTATTGGGTGTTTCTCCTCTATTTATTCTATCGGGGATGTTGTAACCCAAAATTTTCCATCTCTTTTCTCAAGACATTTCTCATCAAAGATCTCAAATGCTCGAGGGTTTTCAAAAGTTTGATCAGACAAGTTCACCTCCTAAGCACTGAGCCCGCAAATTAGGGTTTTGGTTTTCTGAAGGACAATTGGACTTTTGATGCCTAAAATGACTTTAATGGTTCATTATAGGTCTCCAAGACTACTCATAACAAGTTTCAAGTCTTGCATGACAAATTTTCTCAATGAATTGCTCAGATGATTGAAAATCAGTTGTATTGGATAAAAGGCCAAATATGGTTAATATACAGTCAAACTTCATAATTTTGGGCTAACATAAATATTTTTAAGTCATATTCATCAATTTATCAAGTGTTGATCATAATTCCTCAAGAAAAACATTCAAATCATCAAAGGGGCAAAATTGTCAAAATTACGGTTTTGATTGAGAATGACTGATTAGTGGTTTTTGACCTAGTACATGACCTGATGGTTTGAAGCATGATTTCAAGGACTCAAACACAACATTTTGACCAAGCTTCATGGCTCAAATCATTTCTCAAGATCAATGTATTGATAGTTGAATCTTTGATCAAATGATGAAAAGTTAACTGATGCACAAAAAGTCAAACTTTGACTTTTTGATCAACATTGAGTTTCAAAGACAAGATTCATCAAGATATTCAAAAAATATCAAACTTGATTATCAAGAATCAAGAAAGTAAATAAAGTCCACAAAAAGTCAAAGTTTTCAATACTTAGAAATTTTCTAATTGTTTTTATACTTGATAAATTCATTACTTCATGACAATTTTTCACCAAGATGCAAGATGATTCCAGGAAAACTTTCAACATGAAAGTTGGAGATGTTTATCAACTCTAAAACTTTTAATTAGAGGGTTGATGTCCAAAAAATGTTTGATTTGAATATATAGGCTCATGAAGTCATGACATTTTTCTTAAAACACTTAGTGAAATTTTCAACAAGTTTAGGCAGATTTTTTACCTAACTTCTTGACCAATTTTCACCTAGTTCAAATTTGGTTTTTTCAAAATGGTAAACATTAAGGTTGTAGAAAATGTTTAAATCTTTACAAATTTTCCAAGAAATTGAAGATATTTTTTTTAGCTAAGAGAATCGAAGAGAAGAAGTTGAGCATCCATTCTTGCATTTCAAGCCATTTTCATGAAGAACACTTGATCAAATCTCAAACCTATGCTGTACAATCTTGCTTTGTAGGATTCTAACTTGTAAATCACTTCATAATTAATTGTTTACACAATTTATTGAGGTATGATCCAAGTGATTAAGCCATTTTCCACATGATTTTTCCATTTATGGCACAAAGGCACCATTGCTATTCTTGAAAAGTTGCTTTAATCACAAAGTCAACTTGTCTTGAGCCTCTAACTTGTTTCTTCTGCACACACTAAGCCTACAAGATCAGAAGAAGCATGTTTAAAGTGTTCAACCACTCTAAAAGTCTTGTACTTCACATTGGGATAATATTTTTCAAGATTGCTTCAAAAACAAGTCAAAAACCATAGCATGCGATCTTTGTTTTTTGATCACTTCAAGCCCTCAAACCTTTCCCTATAAATAGAGGCATGTATTATCAACCTAGGACACGAATTCACAAGCCTTAAAATTCCCTCAAACTCCCTCAAACTCAGAATTGTACAAAGACCTCCATAACTTGTCATTTCTGACCTTGAACCTCCATCTCACAATCCACTCGTGTGTTTCCTCTCCAAATCATTCTTAAAGCTTCCATACATCAAATATAACTCATCCTCATCCCTGTTTCACAATTGTAACATCATCTTCCCCATTTTCCAAACTCAAAAACAGAGCTCTGCATATTGACTTCTACAGGAAGTTTCAGCCACTCTCAATCTAAAGTAAGAGTTGCATTAGCTTCCTAGGAGTCCACTAAATCTATTCAGATCATCATAACACATCCAGGAGTGCTCAAACTCAAAATACGATTTCCAATTTTGAGGTAAGTTTTCTCAACTTTAAACTTCTCATACAAGCATCATTAATGGTTACTTTGTGAATAAAAAATGTAGACATCATAGCTCTGAAGATAACCATGTCCTTAGATTTCATTTATGTTCCCTGAGTGATGCGAATTTTGAGTTTGAAATTTCTGAAAAAATTAGGTTTAATTTGGTACCAGATAAAATTCATGCTTATCTTTGATTTTTAGCTTAAGTTATTTACATGGTTGAAATCGTGGTTAAATTTGGAGCAACTTTCATGTTTACATTTTTGAAAATGGTTGAGAAATGAGCAAGTTACAAATTTCAAAAATGGTGAGGAAGAAGATGGCGCGAGGAAGAAGAAGATGACACAGTCAGGATTGAGTTTATTTTAAATTTAAGGCAAGTTGTATAATTACCATATGAAACAACCACCCCATGGACAGAGCGTGCGCGTATAAGGCATTAGTATGGAGGGGCCTGGATTTGAGCCCCAACGTCCCCATTTTATTATTTTCCCCATATTTTTTTGGTTTCTTTTTGTTTCTAAGCGCGTTAGGCGTCCAACATTTGGGCCTTAACAATTTTCTTTCCCCTCACCTCCCTGATTGCTTCATACTACATGGCCCGTTATCTTTTTTTATTTCTGATTTAAAACCAAACAAAATCTCTTTTGGGCCTAGAACCAAAAACATTTCTCCATACCCCCATTTCACTTTTTGAACACTCAGGCCCAATTTTTATTTTCTTTATATTTTTATCCTTTTCCATTATTTATTTTATTTTATTTAATAAAAATACAAAATTTATTTTTCTTAAATAACTAGACTAAAAACTTTCTTATTTTATTTTATTTTTACTTCATTTATTTTTATAATTAGAACACTAAAAATATTTTCTTAACTAATTAATCTTTTAGAATTAAAAATAATTAGACTCAGGGTTTATATAATTTTTATTTTTAATTAAATTAGACTTTAGGTTTTGTTAAATAATTAATTATCTTCTCTTGTAAATTAATTAGTTAATTAGGTTAATTAAAACCTTTTCTATAAAAAAAAACCACAAAAAAAAAACAAATTCTTTTCTCTTTACATTATTCTCGCGCATTTTTATTATTTCGCATTATTATTCATGTACATGGTTTGTAATAGTAATTAGGGCTTCATTGTTTTATATTCCCCATTTGTAAATTTGTATCCCCCATCCCTAAAAGCTTTGTAATAGCATAGGATATTTAAATTCCGCAATTTATCGATTTCCTTATTACTGCTAGTGTTGTACCCCAAATTGTTCCCTCTCATTTCTCAAAGGATCATCCTGGACCCTCAGGTTTGCTTCTATCAAGTTTCAAGTCTCGGATTACAATTTTTCAAGAAAAAGTTATTCACAAGGGCAAAATGATCAAAAGCACACTGAAAAGTCAAAGTTTGACTTTTGGATCAAAATCAAGTTTCAACAATCATATTTCATCAAGACAAGAAATTGGTTCATCAAAAAATTAAAAGTCAGAAATTACTTTGAAAAAGTCAAATTTCTAAAACACTCAGAAAATTTTCTAAGTATGAAGAAATATGACAATTTCAGAACTTCTGGACCAGATTTCACGCAACCACGATCAGAATTTGCAAAGACGGTTCAGAACATTTCTCTTTAATCAGAACATATGGAAACTGTGTGCTTCGATCGGAACATGACTCTTCAGCATATGGAGACCATGTTCTACACTTCGATCAGAACATCACCCTTCGAATCTCATGATGGTCTTCTTCGATTAGAACATCACCAAACCCCAAAACCTCGTTTGAGCAGTATGTTGCACTGCTATGGCACAGTCCTGCAACCAGCTACCACTACACTCAAAATTGTTGCTGATTCAGTCCACGCCTGCACTTTCTCAAACCCCATATTTGCAACAAATTGGCATATAAAAGTTGTGTTTAAAAAGAAATGGAACAGTATGTCAAAAAGGTTTTAATCCCATTTGTTTTCCCCCCAAACCCACAGCAAGCTCATCTATAAATAAGTTGTTTCATCATATGTTCAGGGGGTTGGCTTTTGAAAAGAGAGAGTGATCAAATACAAAAAAAAAAAGAGAAAAGAAAATATTCAAACATTCTCAAAACCCAGAATTCTCAAAAGAATATTTTTTTTTCTTCCCTTTGAATCAAAGAACATAACATTTTATGTTTTGTTTCTTGCTAATCCCAGAACATTCAAAGGCAGCAGCTCAGGTCCCTAACATACGTTTCAGATTCAAGGTAAGTCATTCTGACTTTGAAATTTTCATTCAGAACATCATTAAATATGTAGATATCATATTGTTGAGAATGCACATACCATTGCCTAAGTAGAAAAATTGTGGATCAGAACTTCTTGAAGAAAGCTAGGCTCAGAATTAGGATTAGAACTTCTATAAACTGTCGTGCTTTTATTTTTTTCTGTTTTGTTATTGTTAAGAACTGAATAAGTTGTAGATGCTCTGGATAATGTGGGGAAGGAGGTGAAATGTAACACAGAACTTATGAGTTTTTCTTACTGTTTTAGCACACACAGAACTTCTAGGCTTTCTTACTTTTTTAACACAACACACGGAACTTCTAGGTTTTTCTCACTGTTTAACACAACACAGAACTTCTGGTTTTTTCTCACTGTCGTAATATACCAGAAATTATGTGCTTTCTTACTGTTTTAACACACAAAACTTCTAGGCTTTATTACTGTTTTAGCACACACATAACTTCTAGGCTTTCTTACTATTTTAACACAACATACAGAACTTCTAGGTTTTTCTCACTGTTATAACATAACATAGAACTTCTGGTTTCCTCTAAAGTTTATTTCAGAGCTTTAGCGTGCAGCAACCCAGAACTTCTGGTCCCCTCTAACATTTCTTTCTGAACTACAACATGCCTAGCATCAGAACTTCTGGTCTTATTCATTTTGTTTTCAGCAACGCGCTGATCTTGTCTTCGTTATTTTTTCCTTTTTTCTTTCTTATTCTTATTAATTTATGCATTAATATTATTTTTATTAATATAAAAAAGGCATAAAAAAATATTTTCTTTTATTAACTAATTATTTTCCTTTAATTTATTAAGACAAAAAACCATTTTTAAAACAAAACCTTTCCTTTTCTTGTATTGTACAATTCAATATGGTTGTAATAAATAATTAGGATTTAAATTTATGTAAAACCCCATTTGTAAATATGTATCCCCATCCCCGAAATGATGTAATAACTTAGGATTTATTTCCGCACTTTTATTGCTTTCATATATTGTTAGTAATTAGGATGTATGGCAAGACGAAATCAACAAGTAGATAACCTTTAAATGCAAGACAAAATACATGCAATCAAACACACTTACACACTAGCACCTCTAGGGTAATATCACTTTGTTTCCTTTCGGAAAATAGTCATGTCCCTCGAATATGGGTGTTTTAGCAAAGACCCTCGATAAAAGATCATAGTCCCTTGATGACCCTCAATATTGCCTTTGATAAACGATCTAGTCTCTAAACGACATTGCTAAAACGTCCCATAGGTTGCCTTCTATGACTATACAAACGTCCTGCACCCCTCCCTTCACATCCAATGGTGGGGTTTCTTACCAAAACAATGGTAAGATAACAACATCTAAAGGAGGAGGAAAAGAACGTGTAAGACCTTTTGAGTAGGTAGGATGCTCCTAGTTGCTCGCTTGCTCATAACAAAAACATTTTATACACCCACAATTTCACTTCGAAACATTTTTCAAAAGACAAAACACATTGTACGCGTTCTTGTAGAGACGAGAACCATTACAAAGACATTCCTTTTCAAAATACTTTCAAAACTCACATCACAAACACATTTTCAAACAAAAAGCAAGTGATCTAGCAAGCAACTAAGAGCCCGTAGATAACTACGGATGAAAAGGGTGCTAACACCTTCCCTTTTCATAACCTATACCCCGAACTCAAGAAATAATCTTGAAAGGTCTTTCCGATTCTTTTCAACCTTTACTTATTGGATAAAAAAAAGTCAGTGGCGACTCTTGCTATCCGTAACGATTGCGATCAAACGCAAAACCTCCCAAGTCAGTTCTCCCACCGTGTTACAGAACTGGCGAATCTGCTGGGGATATTACTTAAAATTGGGGTTACCTTAGGGCTAGATCACCTTTACTTGCTTTCCTTGTTTGACTTGTTGGATTTATATTATGGTTCTTTGTTTGGGTTTGTTTCGATCCTCTACCCAGATCTGGGGCACCTTTTTAGGTAAGTAGCAATAAGTTATGGAAACTGTGCGGGGTATACCGACATGGTCTAAGCAATAGCTACATTAGTGTGACACATTTGTTGGTACCGGTAGCCCTTGAGTAGTCAAGGAGAATACGATGCCTTTGTATGGTGTCATGAAGCACTAACTGGCTTTAGAACCTTTACTTGAACAACTTGGCCATTAAGAAGTAGTGAGGTAGCCGGCTTTGGTGCAGTCTAAAGTTGGCTGATACTCGACACTACACTCATTGATAATGTACTTTCAGGATATTTCGATCGCCATTAAAGAGGCTTGCGCTGAAACAATGCCCGGTGAAGAAAGATCAGTGATATTGAGATTCCCTAGAACCCGTTTACTTTCTAGGACAGGTTAAACCAACTAAACTTCAAGAGGATACTTACTTATAAACCTCATGTAAGCCTAAACCTAAGGATTTGTTTGATTTAACTTGTGAATATGCTTGTACATAACATCATGACATCATACCATAGCATTTTAGACTAACCATTTCAAGGATTTTGAGATTCATCTTTATTCTGTTTTGTAGGATATGACTCCCACTCGCAGGAACACAATCCATGTCAACCTTGTACAAGTAACTTTTCAGCTCAAAGAGTTAGCATCAAGGGTCCCTGAGAATTCTATGTTCACCAAAATACATGGACGACTTCTCAACTTGGTTGCCTCAAGCTTTGATGAAGATATGATGAAGGTGATTTTCCAGTTCTTTGACCTTTGCATCATTGCCTTACCTTCCCCGATTACCAGCTTGTACCAACTATGAAAGAATTCTCTCAACTCTTGGGAATTCCTATTCCCGATCAACTACCTTCCAACGGTACTGAAAGAGACCCAAGCCCTGAAGAGGTGGCCCGAGCTTTATACTTACAACAATTCAACGTCACGGCTAATTGGGAAACAAGAAGTGGTGTCAAAGGGTTCCTAGCCAAGTTCCTGTTGGAAAAATCTCAAGACTGTTGGAACAATATGGATTTACAAGCTTTCGAAGAAATTTTGGCCCTTCTCATCTATGGGTTGGTACTATTTCCAAATCCTTACCAACTTATAGATGTGAATGCTGTCAAAATCTTTTTATCTCACAATCCAGTGCCTACTTTGTTGGGGGATATCTTGCATTCTCTCCACTCTTGCACCATGAAGAGAAGAGGAACCCTCATGTGTTGTACTCCTCTATTGGTGAGATGGTTTTTTTCGCATCTTCCCTGATCTGTTTTGATGAACGAGCAAGGTTTGAGGTGGTCCAATAGGATGATGTCACTCAGACATTCGGATATCCACTGGTGTTCTTGATCATTGGAGGACATTACTATTATCGATTGTTGTGGGGAGGTATCACTCTGCTTAGCATTAGAGGAGGTATCACTTATAACTCTTGCTTAGCTTTGCGACAGTTTGGGTACGCATGAAGAGATGGTCCACATGCTGCTCTCATCCAAGGTGTGGTGTTCGACTATGAAAGCGACAATCAAGTCTACTGTCAGAGGTTTATAAGAGCTTGGAGGATGGTAAACAAGGTGGAAAGTAGGACGTTGGGGCACAAAAATTCCATTTCCCTTGAGCCTTACCTTAGATGGGTACGAGCTTGTGCTCAGAGTCTCGCAATGCCTTACCCCTCCATCCTCCCTGTCATCATGGAACCTGTGATTGAAGGAGATGTCCCGTATATTGTCCTTCATCTCAACATGCCTACCTCTCTCGAAGACTTGCAAAAGGATTGGATTCAGATAAAGGAAGAACGAGATACTTTTGAAGCCTGATTCTACGCTAGTAAGAAGAAAGTTCTGGAACTCACCAAGCAGCTTCATGAAGAGTGGAGTCAGAATTCCTACATCGCGCCAAAGAGGATGCGTTCAACCTTTTTGTCTTAGGAGTTTTTGTATTTTATTTCTTTCATTGTAAGCCTAAAAAGGCATGATGTACTCAAACTTGGATTTATTAATGCAATGCGTGTTCTTTTTTGTCTAAAAACAAATTTAAATCTCTAATCTCCTTAAAATGATTTGCATAAGCATCTTCATTCATCATAACACAAATAGGTTTCTTACAGCATTTCTCCTTATCTTTCTACTATCTATTTCAGTGAGATGGATATTGAACAAATAGTAAATGATCTCCAAGCGCAGAACGCTCAATTCCAACAAATGTTCTTGGCTCTGGCAAAAGGGCAAGAGGATTTGAAAACTTTGTTGATCAAAGAGAGGAAAAAGAAAGCGAAGAAACTAGTCGTTATTTTGAATCAGGGAAGAACGTTCAAAGGACCGGCCAGGAGAACTCTATATTTCGCAACCCCGTCAGGTGAAGGAGATAATCAAGAAGGGAAAAAAAAGGAAGGAAATGACCACCCGGAATCTGAAGAAGAGGAAGAAGTGGACTACTCCGAAGAACAATGCCCTCCAGCTACCGATAAATACAAACAGTTGGAGGATCGCCTCAATGCTATGGAGATCCAGAGGGTACCCGGTTGGATTTTGAAGAGCTAGGACTTGTCTCAGGGGTTGTCATCCCTCTGATATTCAAGGTTCCCACTTTCGCTAAATATGACAATGTCTCTTGTCCAAAGTTGCACTTAGGTCATACGTCAGGAAAATTCAACCCCATACTGCTGATAGAAACCTATGGGTACATGTCTTCCAAGAAAGCTTGTCAGGGACGCAGTTGGATTGGTTCTATCAGTTGGAAAGGACCAACATTCATAATTGGGAAGATTTGGCTACCGCTTTTTACAAGCAATACCAGTATAATGCAGACTTAGCTCCAACTCGAACACAATTGAAAGGCATGTCTATAAGTGCTGGTGAAGGTTTCAAAACCTATGCTCAAAAATGGTGGGATCTCGCGGGAAGATTCCAACCTCCTCTATCTGACATAGAATTGGTGGATATGTTCTTAGGCACGTTATCTGGTCCATTCTTCAACTATCTGACCGGAAGCTCCTCGATTGGATTTACTGAACTAATCATAACTGGTGAACAGGTAGAAGCCGGTATAAAAGTGGCAAAATCCAAAGAGATGTATCATCGAGCACGATGAAGAAACCCTTTACCGAAAAGAAGGAAGTCAGTATTGCATATGACCACAGAAATCAAAACAAAACTGAATGCCGTCCGACGGTATGGGTTGTTATGATTTCTAATCTTGTACCAAATCATCAGTGAAATTATCAACGCAGGCCAGTGGCGCCCATGAGACGATTCACCTGAATCACCATGACCTTGTCCCAAGTTTTGTCACATATTCTGAAGTCCAATCTGGTGACCCTAAAGGAAGCTCCCAATAACCCAAATACAGCTTCTCCTCGTTATAACACGAATGCTCGATGTGCCTATCATTCTGAAAGCTCGGGGCATGATACAAATGATTGTTGGGCCTTGAAGAATAAAGTACAAGATCTTATTGAGGCGAAAGAAATTGAGTTTGATCCCCCAGAAACACCTAATGTGATAACGGCACCAATGCCCAAACACGGTCAAGGTGTCAACGCTGTTGATGATGATTGTTTTGTTTCCTCCGTGAATGACTTAACTAATCCTCTTTTGACTATTAAACAGAATATATTACAAGTCGGTATGTTCCGGGGTTATGGTGAAAGTTGTCACTTATGTATGTCTCTACCAAACGGTTGTTTGTTACTGAAGATGGGCATCCAACGCCTGATGGATAACAAAGAAATCATGTTTGAAAAAGTTCCTCTCACCAGAAATTCCTATGAAGATGTCTCAATAATCACCATTTCCGACAATCCTCCCAGGGTCTCCACCAAAAGACCCGTCAGGATTACATCTGTTCCAAAGTCTGCTCCCCTAATCATCACCGTGTCAGGGCCAATATCATATTCTTTGGATAAAGTTGTTCCCTGGAACTGTGGGGCTGGTGTCTATTACTATGGCGTCAAGCAAGATCTACTGGATATCAAAGACAAAGTTTTAAAAGACACTGATCCTGACGATGTCAATATCATTGGGGCCAGTAAGATAACAAGAAGTGGAAGAATATTTTCACTCGAGATCTCTCTAAAGACCATTGCTACTCCTGTAACTATTCCCGCTACCGCTCCTACCAGCATTCCTAGTAATACCTCCATTGACAATCCTAATGTTATCCCTGCGGCCAAGACAAGGGGCAAGGAGGTGTTATCCGAACCTGTCCAGAAGAAGACACATCCAGAGGTCATTCTTGAAGCTTCCAGTAGAGAGATGGAGGAAATACTAAAGATAATCAAGAAAAATGACTACAAGATCGTGGAACAATTGGGGAAAACCCCCTTGAAAATATCAATGTTGGCCTTACTTTTATGTTCTGAGGCCCATGCCAAAGCCTTGGTAAAATTTCTAAAGACCACCCACGTGCCCCAAGAGACTTCCATTGACCAACTTGACAATTGTGTGGCTAGTCTAACTACTGGTAACAGATTGGGTTTTTCTAACGCCAACTTGACTCCCAAAGGAAGTAAAAAGAATGATGCCTTGCACGTCTGCATTGAGTGCAGGGGAACTACGCTAGCCCATGTTCTGGTGGATACGCTATCATCGTTGAATGTCTTGCCTAAAAATTCCCTTGACCGGCTAGATTGTGAGGGACTCACTTTAAAGCCTAGAAACATTGTGGTGAGGGCCTTTGATGGTTCTAAAAGGACAGTGCACGGAGAAGTTGACATCCCTATAAAAGTTGGAACTCAGACTTTTGATTCAACTTTCTATGTGATGGAGATTCGCCCTTCCTATTCCTGTCTTTTAGGCCGACCATGGATTCATGGCACTGGTGTCATTACTTCTACCTTACATTAGATGTTGAAGTACCCAATCAAGGGAAAAATCATCACTATCCATGGGGAGGAGGAATACATGGTTAGCCACCTGAATTATTTTAGGTACATGGAAATTGATGGTGAGTTCATTGAGACTCCATGTCAGAACATTGAGGAGGTCCCACAAATAGTTGCAGCAGCCAAGACTACTACCCAAGACTCCAAAAGTTACCAGACCGCCATTGAAAATGCCCTCTCTGAAGGATGTTGGAGCAGTGATTGAGGAAGGTGGATGCACTATCTGGGGTCAACTTCCGGATATTCCTTATAAATCCAACAAATTTGGTTTGGGTTTTACTTCGGAGGCACAAAGAGTTGTTCGACGAACTTGCACCGGGGGACCACCTTTATGTATCAACAATCAGGGAGTCAACGCAGTGGAAGACAGTGAGGGCAGTTGTGACATGGACGAGTGGATCTTTCTAACCATCAACGAACGACTCAACAATTGGGAAGCCAAAGAATTTGTCCCTGTTACTTTTATTCAAGAGTAATTGTCTTTTAATTTTTTGTCGGACCTGTAATAATTAAATAATTTAGACTTTAAAACCTTGTGTCTTACTCGAGGCAAAACGGTCCATTTGTGAGGGTTGTTACTTCATATTCATATATCATCAATAAATCATGGATGTTTTGCATGTAAATTTTACGCTCTTTATTCTGCTTTTTCTACCTTTTTATTTTTTCAAAGATAGCTATACTCTTACACACACTCACATATCGAAATGCAAATCCATATCCACCAAGGATCCCATGGGTAACAATTCTACTATGGCCTTTTATGACTTTGAAAGTCTGATCTACGGAGCCGAAGACGAAGGTGAGGAAGATTGTGAGGTACCAGGGGAGCTAGACAGAATATTGCAACAGGAAGAAAGGACCATACAGCCCCACGAAGAGTTAGTTGAAACAGTTAACTTAGGTACTGAAGAGGACAACAAAGAAGTCAAGATAGGCGCCAACCTGGAGCCTAGTGTCAAGAAGCACTTAACTCAGTTGTTACATGACTATGTTGAGGTCTTTGCCTGGTCGTACGAAGACATGCCAGCACTTGACACTGATATCATGGTCCATCGTCTGCCGACAAAAGAACACTGCCCTTTGATAAAGCATAAGGTTCGTCGCATGCGGCCAGAAATGTCAGATAAAATCAAGACTGAAGTCATGAAGCAGTTCAACACCAGATTCTTAGTTGTCACATCCTATCCACAATGGGTCGCCAATGTTGTTCCAGTGCCTAAAAAGGATGGTAAGGTACGTATGTGTGTGGACTATAGAGACTTGAATAGGGAAAGCCCCAAGGATGACTTCCCGCTTCTCCACATCGATATTCTGGTTGACAACACCACACAGCATAAAGTATTTTCCTTCATGGGCGGTTTCTCCGGATACAACCAAATCAAAGTGGCACCTGAGGACATGGAAAAAAAACCTTTGTCACACAGTGGGGTACGTTCTGTTACAAAGTTATGCCATTCGGGTTGAAGAACGTTGGGGTAACCTACCAGCGTGCCATGGTAGCTCTGTTTCACGACATGATCCATCACGAGATAGAGGTCTACGTGGATGACATGATAGACAGATCTCAAACTAAAGAGGAACATCTTGACCATTTTCATAAACTATTTGAAAGACTAGAGAAATACAAACTAAGGCTGAATCCGAATAAATGTACTTTTGGAGTGAGGTCCGGCAAACTCTTAGGCTTCGTTGTTAGCAGCAAAGGTATCGAAGTGGACCCTGCAAAGGTAAAAGCAATACAGGAAATGCCTGCTCCTTGCACTGAGATGGAAGTTAGGGGGTTCTTAGGACGGCTAAATTACATCGCCAGGTTCATTTCCCACCTAACCGCTACTTGTGAACCAATCTTCAAATTGTTGAAGAAAGATCAAATGGTGGAATGGAACAACGACTGCCAAGCTGCCTTCGATAGGATCAAAGAGTACCTGCAAGAGCCTCCCATTTTGATTCCACCAGTAGGGGGAAGACCTCTGATCATGTATCTAATTGCCTTGGAAAATTCAATGGGGTGTGTGTTGGGGCAGCATGACGAGTCTGGCCGAAAAGAGCATGCAATATACTACCTGAGCAAAAAATTTACCGACTGTGAAACCAGATATTCACTGCTCGAGAAAACATGTTGTGCTCTGGCATGGGATGCTTTCCAGCTAAGACAGTATATGCTGACTCACACTACTTTATTGATATCCAAGATGGATCCAATTAAATACATATTCGAGAAGCATGCCCTCTCTGGGAGAATAGCAAGATGGTAGATGGTCCTGATTGAATACGACATTCAATGCACTACCCAAAAAGCAATAAAGGGAAGTGTACTAGCCGATCACCTTTCTCATCAGGCTGTGGATGACTATCAATCCATGAATTTCGAATTTCCAAACGAAGACATCATGTTGGTAAACAATTGTGAAGAACTCAGACCATATGACAGACCTAAGCAAGAATCCCGATGGACCTTGGTTTTTGACGGAGCTTCCAACGCACTCGGCAACAGCATAAGCGTTGTTATTATATCCCCTTAAGGATGCCATACTTCCTTCACTGCTAGGCTTTGTTTCAATTGTACCAATAATATGGCGTAATATGAAGCGTGTATTATGGGTCTCAAAGCTGCCATAGATTTGGGAATCAAGTCCTTAAGTGTATTTGGCGATTCAGCCTTAGTCATCAGTCAGATCAAAGGAGAATAGGACACGAAGCATGCTAATCTCATCCCTTACAAAGAACATGTGTTGACATTAATCCCACATTTTGAGGAAATTACCTTTGAGCATTTTCCATGAGAGGAAAATCAACTAGAGGACGCGCTAGCCACTATGTCATCCATGTTAAAAATCAGGTGGGATAATGAGGCTCCCCAGATCACCATTGAGCGCATGGATGAACCAACTTACTGTCACGAGATCGATATTGATGAAGTAGTGGCCAAGCCTTGGTTCCATGAAATTAAGAGATACCTTGAGGCCCAAGAATATACGGAGGGAGCTTCAGTCAACAACAAGAAATTCCAGAGAAGATTCTCTGCTAAATTCTTCCTCAGTAACGGAGTTCTCTATAAGCGCAGTCACGACTCTACTTTGCTTCGGTGCGTAGACAAGGGTGAGGCAGAGAAGATCATGGCTAATTTACACTAAGGCACCTTTGGCACCCATTCTAATGGGCACGTGATGGCCAAAAAGATCCTCCGAGCAAGATACTACTGGTCCACCATGGAAGCAGATTGTCATCAACATTCGCGAACCTGCCACAAATGTCAGATCTATGCCAACAAGTTACATGTGCCTCCAGTTCCTCTAAACGTCTTGACTTCTCCTTGGCCATTCGTAATGTGGGGAATTGACATGATTGGAGAGATCAAACCAACAGCTTCTAACGGACACCGCTTCATCTTGGTTTCCATTGATTACCTCACAAAGTGGGTCGAGGCAGCTTCATTCGCTCCTGTTACCAAGAACGTTGTGGCCCGATTCATCAAATAGAATCTTATATGTCGGTATGGTATTCCAGAGAGAAACATTACAGATAATGATACCAATCTCAACAATATTATGATCACTGCACTATATGCGCAAATTTAAGATCCAACATCAAAACTCTTCTCCTTACCGGCCGAAGATGAATGGCATTGTGAAGCCGCTAATAAAAACATCAAAAAGATCATACAAAAAATGACAGTGACCTACAAGGACTGGCATGAGATGTTACTATTTTCTCTTCACGGTTACCATACCACGACACGCACATCAACAGGGGCAACTCCTTTCTCTTTGTTATACAGTATGGAAGTTGTCTTACCAATTGAAGTCCAAATACCTTCTTTGAGAATCATGAGGGATGTAGGGTTGAATGGAGATGAATGGATTCAAACTCGACTTGACCAGCTGAACTTGATTGATGAGAAGAGGCTTACGGCTGTCTGCCATGGCCAGATGTACCAAAAGCGTATGATTAAAGCTTTCAACAAGAAGGTCATATGTCAGGTATATCGGGTTGGTGACTTGGTAATCAAATGTGCCATACTACCATAAGGTGATCCCAGGGGAAAATGGACTCGTACATACGAAGGACCATTTGTGATTAAAAACATATTTTCTGGTGGAGCAATGATCTTAACCACTATGGACGGCGACGACCTTCCGCACCCTATAAACACGGACATAGTTAAAAGATACTACGCATGAAAAAAGACCTGCTAGGTCGACTAGACTAGGCAAAAATTAGGGGTAAAACAAAAGAATTTGTACACCCGGCAAGCTGAAAACCTGAAAAGGCGGCTTGGGCAAAAAAGGGTATCCCGATAGACTGAAAACCCGAAAGGGCGGTCCAGGAAAAAGTTAGGGATTTAAAGCGTATGACTATGTCCCGTTGGGTCACCTTACAGCCACTCTCCGACATCAACTGTCAAACTCGAATGGTTCTAGTCAATCCAATCAGCTTCGGACAAAGCAGTAAGTGGATGAGACGCTCAGAGACATGAAGGCTATAGCAGAATGGGAACCCCATGAGATTATTTTACATAGCTGTCTTTTCTTTGTATCAACTTTTCATTTTTACGATGACATCCTCTTACTAGGATGTTAGTCTCTTTGTACAAAAATACTTACTCAAGTTAATACAAAGATATTCCTTTAAAAGTCAAAACTACTTGTTTTTCTTTTACTGTTCCTGTTGTGTTTGCAAAAAACATCCAGTGTTTATTTTTGAACATATGCATTTGAATGTAGTTATTATTTATAAATGAACGCATAAAAAGGGAAAACTAAACAGAAAGACAATTACTAATGGTTTTAAGAAATAGGGCAATATCTATGGGCGATTCCATAAAATCCCCACAGATACTTTCTATAAACAGAATAGAAGCAAGAACATCCTGCTACAGGATCTTTGTCATATCTCCAGCATGAAGCCTAACGGTATCTTTTGCCTTCATATCCCCGACAGAGGGAAACTTCCAGTTACTATTCCAAGGGCTCCCCAGTGAAAGTCACCCAGCTGCTCAGGGGTCTCCCCAACAAGTTTTCATGAAGCCCACAAGAAATGCGCAGCATTTCACTTCCCCAACAGATTTTACTTCTCTAATGATGGAAACCCGTCTATCAGTACTTCAATTTCAATGAAACATGAAGACTTACACTCCACATTCCCAACAGTAGTCAGGGATTTATTTTCTCCAATCTAAACAGCACTGCAGCAGAATAACTAATATGTGCATACATTGCATTCATACATCATAGACATTGACAATACAAATACATATGTCACAATCTCATTTATTTTGAGGAACATCATTACATCATGCATTTCATACATCATGGCATTACATATAACTATCTCTTTCCCTTTTCAGGAAAGATCAATCAATAGAAAATTATCATTAAAACAAGATCACTATTTATGGACAAATCAATTACAGATCAAATCTCGGAACAGGACACGGCGACCATCTACAGGATGAATACTTCTTTTCCAGACCCCTGTTGGTTCAGTTTAAATCTCTCAACGGTTTATCCTGATTCTTTCCCGCATACATTTCTGTTGGTTCAGATAAATCGCTCCAAGATTTATTCTGATTCTTTTCCAGACCCCTGCTGGTGCAGTTTAAATCTCCCAACGATTTATCCTGATTCTTTCCCGCAGACATTTCCACTTGTTCAGATAAATCACTCCAAGATTTATTCTGATTATTTTCCAGACCCCTGCTGGTTCAGTTTAAATCTCTCAATGGTTTATCCTGATTCTTTCCCGCAGACATTTCTGTTGGTTCAGATAAATTGCTCCAAAATTTATTCTGATTCTTTTACAGACCCCTGTCGGTTCAGTTTAAATCTCCCAACGGTTTATCCTGATTCTTTCTCGCAGACATCTTCTTTGGTTCAGATAAATCGCTCTAAGATTTATTCTAATTCTTTTCCAGACCCCTGCTAGTTCAGTTTAAATCTTTCAACGGTTTATCCTGATTCTTTCCCGCAGACATCTTCTTTGGTTCAGATAAATCGCCCCAAAGATTTATTCTAATTCTTTTCCAGACCCCTACTGGTTCAGTTTAAATCTCTCAATGATTTATCCTGATTCTTTCCTAGTAGACATTTTCTCTGGTTCAGATAAATCGCTCCAAGATTTGTTCTGATTCTTTTCCAGACCCCTGCTTGTTCAATTTAAATCTCTCAAGGGTTTATCCTGATTCTTTCCCCAGTAGACACCTTCTCTGGTTCAGATAAATCCCTCCAAAGATTTATCCTGATTCTTTCTAGTTAAATATTATTCAAGACTTCTGCTAGATTCAATTTTAAATTGACCTAAGGTTTATTCTGATTTTTTGCCCCAGTTGAAGTCAAGCTTCGACTTAGTCTAATTTATGTCAACAATCACCTTTGGGTGGCATCTATAAGCCCATCTCCGCCAACTCTTTAGAATTTCTCCAACTATCATCTTTAAGCCCATTCCTTACACCTCAACCACAATATCATCAAGTGTAGATTTCTGGGAACACTAGTTTTCAATCATCTTCCACCTTCAAGTCACGAGTGGCAGATTTGCCAATCTAACTCTTCAGGTTTAAGAAGATTGAACAGGGACAGCTGTTGTACCCTAAAATTTTCCCTTTCATTTCTCAAAGGATCATCCTGGACCCTCAAGTTTTCTTCTATCAAGTTTCAAGTCTCGAACTACAATTTTTCAAGAAAAAGTTATTCACAAGGGCAAAATGGTCAAAAGCACACTGAAAAGTCAAACTTTGACTTTTGGATCAAAATCAAGTTTCAACAATCATATTTCATCAAGACAAGAAATTGGTTCATCAAAAATTAAAAGTCAGAAATTACTTTGAAAAAGTCAAATTTCTAAAACACTTAGAAAATTTTCTAAGTATGAAGAAATATGATAATTTCAGAACTTCTGGGCCAGATTTCACGCAAGCACGATCAAAATTTGCAAAGACGGTTCAGAACATGACTCTTCAATCAAAACATATGGAAATCGTGTGCTTCGATCAGAACATGACTCTTCAGCATATGGATACCATGTTCTACACTTCGATCAGAACATCACCCTTCGAATCTCATACTGGTCTTCTTCGATCAGAACATCACCAAACCCCAAAACCTCGTTTGAGCAGTCTGCTGCACTACTATGGCACAATCCTGCAACCAACTGCCATAACACTCCAAATTGCTATCGATCCAGTCCACGCCTGCACTTTGTCAAACCCCATATTTGCACCAAATTGGCATATAAAGGCTGTGTTTAAAAAGCAATGGAACAGTATGCCAAAAAGGTTTTAATCCCATTTTCCCCCCTAAAACCACAGCAAGCACATCTATAAATAAGTTGTTTCGTCACACGTTCAGAGGGATGGCTTTTGAAAAGAGAGAGTGATCAAATACAAAAAAAAAAAGAGAAAAGAAAATATTCAAACATTCTCAAAACCCAGAATTCTCAAAAGCATATTTTTGTTCTTCCCTTTGAATCAAAGAACATAACATTTTCTGTTTCGTTTCTTGCTAATCCCAGAACATTCAAAGGCAGCAGCTCAGGTCCCCAACACACGTTTCAGATTCAAGGTAAGTCATTCGGACTTTGAACTTTTCATTTAGAACATCATTAAATATGTAGATATCATATTGTTGAGACTGCGCATATCATTGCCTAAGTAGAAAAACTATGGATCAGAACTTCTTGAAGAAAGCTAGGCTCAGAATTAGGATTAGAACTTCTATAAATTGTCGTGCTTTTATTTTTTCTGTTTTGTTGTTGTTAAGAATTGAATAAGTTGCAGATGCTCTAGCTAATGTAGGGAAGGAGATGAAATGTAACACAGGAACTCTGAGTTTTTCTTACTGTTTTAGCACACACAGAACTTCTAGGCTTTCTTACTGTTTTAACACAACACACAGAACTTCTAGGTTTTTCTCACTGTTTAACACAACACAGAACTTATGATTTTTTTCTCACTGTTGTAATATACCAGAACTTTTGGGCTTTCTTACTGTTTTAACACACAGAACTTCTAGACTTTATTATTGTTTTAGCACACACATAACTTCTAGGCTTTCTTACTGTTTTAACACAACACACGGAACTTCTAGGTTTTTCTCACTGTTATAACACAACACAAAACTTCTGGTTTCCTCTAACGTTTCTTTCAGAGCTTCAGCGTGCAGCAACCTAGAACTTCTGGTCCCCCCTAACGTTTCTTTCTGAACTACAACATGCCTAGCATCAGAACTCCAGGTCCCATTCATTTTGTTTTCAGCAACGTGCTGATCTTGTCTTTGTTATTTTTTCCTTTTTTTCTTTCTTATTCTTATTAATTTTTGCATTAATATTATTTTTATTAAAATAAAAAAGGAATAAAAAATATTTTCTTTTATTAACTAATTATTTTCCTTTAATTTATTAAAACAAAAAACCATTTTTAAAACAAATCCATTCCTTTTCTTGTATTGTACAATTCAATATGGTTGTAATAGATAATTAGGATTTAACTTATTGTAAATCCCCATTTGTAAATATGTACCCCCATCCCTGAAATGATGTAATAACTTAGGATTTATTTCCTCACTTTTATTGCTTTCATATATTGTTAGTAATTAGGATATATGGCAAGACGAAATCAATAAGTAGATAACCTTTAAATGCAAGACAAAATACATGCAACCAAACATACTTAGATGCTAGCACCTCTAGGGTAAGCTCACTTTGTTTCCTTTTGGAAAATAGTCATGTCCCTCGAATATGAACATTTTAGCAAAGACCCTCGATAAAAGATCGTAGTCCCTTGATGACCCCCAGTCTTGCCTTTGATAAACGATCTAGTCCCTAAACGACATTGCTAAAACGTCCCATAGGTTGCCTTCTATGACTATACAAACATCTCGCACCCGTCCCTTCACATCCAATGGTGGGGTTTCTTACCAAAACAATGGTAAGATAACAACATCTAAAGGAGGAGGAAAAGAACATTTAAGACCTTTTGAGTAGGTAGGATGCTCCTAGTTACTCGCTTGCTCACAACAAAAACATTTTATACACCCACAATTTCACTTCGAAACATTTTCAAAAGACAAAACACTTTGTACGCGTTCTTATAGAGACGAGAACCATTACAAAGACATTCCTTTTCAAAATACTTTCAAAACCCACATCACAAACACATTTTCAAACAAAAAGCAAGTGATCTAGCAAGCAACTAAGATCCCGTAGATAACTACGGATTAAAAGGGTGATAACACCTTCCCTTTTCATAACCTACCCCTCGAACTCAAGAAATAATCTCGAAAGGTCTTTCATGTTCTTTTCAACCTTTCCTTATTGGATAAAAGAAAATTCGGTGGCGACTCTTGCTATCCGCAACAATTGCGATCAAATGTAAAACCTCTCAAGTCAGTTCTCCCACCGTGTTACAGCTAATAATTAGGGTTTGTATGAAAAGACTAAAATCAAACATTAGAAAACCCTAATTCAGGATAATATACTTGAAATAAACACACCGTTCACACTTTCACCTCTAGGGTAACCTACACTTGTTTCCTCGGATGAAAACAGTTATGTCCCTCGAACGTGAGAGTATTTTAGCAAAGACCCTCGATTAAAAGATTATATCCCCACGATGACCCTTCAATGTTGCCTTCGGAAAATGATCTTAGTCCCTTACGACAATTGCTAAAACATATTACAAGTTGCCTTCTATGACTATACGATGATCCACACCTGTCCCTTCACATACAATGATAAGGCTTTCTATCAATCAATGGTAGATAAGCATTATTTAAAGGAGGAGGAAGAGAACAAAGACTTTTTGAGTAGGTAGATTGCTCGTAATTTCTTGCTCACAAACAAAACCATTTACACCTCACACTTTCAAAACATTCTTAAAAATATAAAAAAAAACATTTTGTATACATTCTCAACGATACGAGAATCATTACAAAATCTCCTTACATTAACATTTTCAAACAACTTTCCAAAGGTCAGCAAGAAATGATGGCACTCCTTGCCACCAACAAGAAGAGCAAGAATAGGGCTGTTATTCTCAACATGGGAAGAAGGTTCAAGGGGCCTGCCTGACTGGCTCAAATAGAAGAGGCTTCTTATGAGGAAGAAAACAATCAAGAAGAGGAAGCTAGAAGCACTAGAGATGGGGTTAGAAATAACTAAGTTACTAAGGACGAAGACTATTACGAAGAGCAGTACGCACCAGTGGATGATAAGTACGAACAACTTGAAGACCGACTTAAGGTTGTATAGATCTAAATAGTGTCTGGTCTAGACTTTGGAGATTTAGGCTTGATCCTTGAGGTGGTCATTCCCAACAAATTCAAAGTCCTTGTATTTGCCAAATATGATGGAGTCTCTTGTCCAAAGATGAATTTAAGATCATATGTCTACAAGATTCTACACACACCGTCGATAGGAAGTTATGGGTGCATTTCTTCCAAGAAAGCTTATCTGGGACACAGTTGGAATGGTTCTATCAACTTGAGGGGACTAATATCCACACCTGGGAGGATCTAGCTGCTACCTTCTACAAGCAATACCAATACAACGCTAATCTTGCACCAACTCGCGTGCAGTTGTAGAATATGACTATGGGTTCAAATGAAGGCTTCAAAGAGTATGCTCAAAAGTGGAGGGACCTGGATGGAAGGGTGCAACCCCCATTAACTGACATAGAATTAGTGGACATGTTTATGGGTACCTTGACTGGTCCATTCTTTAACTTGTTGATTGGGAGTTTTCGTCAGGGTTTACTGAATTAATCTTGACTGGTGAGCGAGTTGAAAGTGGAATCAAAAGCAAAAAGATCCCTATGGCCTCAACCTCTACTGTTGTAAAGAAACCATTTGTTGGTAAGAAGGAAACTAATATTGTTTATGGACAAAGGAGCCATGTCAAGAACGATCGTCATTAGTCAGTAGGAGTTGTACTGATTTTAAACCTGACCCCAGTTCAACGACCACAACAATCAAACAATCAACAAAGGCCTGATGTCCCGAGGAGGCAATTCAATAGAATCAACATGCCACTATCTCAAGCTTTACAACATCTTTTGAAAGCAGATTTGGTAACACTACGAGATCCTCCTCCAAATCCGAATATTGTCTCTCCCAAATATAACCCGGATGTGAAATGCGCCTATCATTCAAATAGTTTCGGCCATGACACCAACAATTGTTGGGCATTGAAGAACAAGATCCAAGATTTGATAGATAACAAGGTGATCAAGTTTGACCCTCCACAAACCCCTAATGTCATTACTGCTCCCATTCCCAATCATGGTAAAGCTATCAATGTCGTCGACGATGTCTCCTTTGTCTCCACCATCAATGACTTGACTACTCCATTATTGATCGTTAAGAAGAATATGCTGAGAGCCAGTTTATTTCCTGGTTGCCCTGAAAATTGTTACCATTGTGCTTCCCAAATTAATGGTTGTATGTGGCTGAAGAAAGGTATCCAATGCCTGATTAATAGCCATGAAATTTTGTTCGAGAAACTCCATCCATGAAGAGTTTACCTAAAAGTATACCTCAAGATGTTTACATAATCACAATTTCCAATATGCCTATTAGGATCACCTCTAAAGGCCCTATAAGGATTCCTGCTGAGCCAAGAGTGGCTCCCCTGATTATCACTACATCGGGGCCAGTCCCCTATTCCTCCGACAAAGTTGTGCCTTGGAACTATGGGGCAGAAGTTTATTATCATGGTGTCAAGCAAGAGCCATGGACTAATGAAAATGAAGAGCCTAAAATTGCAAACATTGACGGAACTAGTAAGGTCACTAGGATAGGAAGGGTCTTCTCTTCGAAGATCTCTCCTCCAACAATCACTACAACACATGTTTGTATCCCTGCTGCTAGACCAACTGTTGATACCTGAGGTAAAGAGAAAGTTACCAAGCGTGCCCTGATGGAGGTACCCTCAAAAGAAGTGACAATTGAAGACACATCAAGACAAGAGATGGAAGAGAGTCTAAAGATCATCCGAAAAAGTGATTACAAAATAGTGGAATAACCGGGGCAGACACCCTCAAAGATATCCATGTTGTCCTTGTTGTTATGCTCTCACGCATACGCCCAAGCTTTGCTTAAATTCTTGAAGAATGCCCATGTACCTCAAGAAACCACTGCTGATCAATTTGAGAACTGTGTTGCAAGCCTAACCGTTGATAATGGCTTTGGGATTTTCTGATGTAGATTTGACCCTGGAGGGGAAGAATCATAACAAAGCTCTCCACATTTCTATTAAATGCAAAGGCACCACTATGGCACATGTATTAGTAGATATTGGGTCCTCTCTCAATGTTTTACCCAAAGGTGCTTTAGACAGATTGGACTATGAAGGGTTGGTGCTGAAACCCAGCGATATTATGGTGAGAGCCTTCGATAGTTCAAAAATAATGGTCCACGAAGAGGTTGATCTTCCGATCAAGGTGGGATCTCAAGTCTTCAATTCAACATTTTATGTGATGGATATCTGCCTGGCCTATTCTTGCTTGCTAGGACGCCCATGGATTCATGGGGCAGGTGCAGTCACCTCTACATTACATCAAATGCTGAAGTACCCAGTGAAAGGGAAGGTTGTCACAGTCTGTGGAGAGGAAGAATATATCGTCAGCCATTTGAATTCTTTCAAATACGTTGAAAAGGATGGAGAATTTATTGAAACTCCTTGTCAAGCATTTAAGGTAATCCCTCCAACGATTGTCGTTGCTAAAGCTATTATACTTGAGGTCTCTAAGGACACACCAAGGATGGCTTCCTTGAAGGATGCTAGGGTTGTGGTAGTAGATGGAGGATGCACTATCTGGGGACAACTTCTTGACATCCCCTATAAATCTGACAAATTTGGGTTGGGTTTTACTTCAAAGGCTTAGAAATAGGTCATACGTGCTCGTTCTGGTGGACCACCTCTCCGTATTAGCAACAATGAAGTCAATGCACTAGAAGACACTGATAATGATGGTGACTTGAACGATTTAATATTCCTAACTACTGATGAGGGCTTAACAACTGGAAGGCCAAAGATTTTATCCCAATCTCCTTCAACCAAGAGTAATTGCTAATTCCTGTTTTATTACTTTAAGAACTTTGTCTGTATAATTTCCTTCAAACCAATGACTTTAAACCACGTGCCTTGCTCAGGGCATAATGGTCCATTTGTTAAGGGTTTTCCATTTCATATATCATATGCTCATTTAATGAAAAAAATATTGGACGATTTTGAATTCAAATTTTGTGCTCTTTGTCTTTCTTTTACTTTACTGCATTTTCAAATAGCCATGTGACCTTACATGCACACACACATTTGCAGATCCACATCCACTCCGGATCTCATTGACAATAACTCTGCTATTGCCATATATGACTTTGAAAATCCAATCTATCAAGTCAAATACGGAGGTGAAGAAGATTACGAGATACCTGGAGAACTCGCCAGACTCCTGATACAAGAGGAAAAGGTTATCCAATCGCATGAAGAATCGGTAAAAGTGATAAACTTGGGTACTGAGACAGATAAGAAAGAAGTCATGATCGGCACCAACTTGGAAGATAATATTAAGAGCAGATTGGTTCAGATGTTGCATGACTACGTGGAGGTATTCGCTTGGTCATACGAAGACATGTCAGGGCTCGATACTAATATCATGGTTCATCTCTACCAATGAAAGAGGGTTGTTCTTCGATCAAGAAAAAGGTTCGTCGCATGCGTCTTAACATGTCTGAAAAGATCAAGGCTGGGGTAATGAAACAGTTCAATGCGGTTTTCTTGGTAGTGACATCGTATCCCCAATGGGTTAAAAATGTTGTTCCAGTGCCGAAGAAAGACGGTAAGGTCCATATGTGCATAGACCACAGGTATTTAAATAGGGAAAGCCCCAAAGACAACTTCCCACTATTGTATATTGATGTCTTAGTTGACAACACTGCTCAACACAAGGTGTTCTCCTTCATGGATGGCTTCTTCGGGTACAACCAAAAGACATGGAGAAGACTACTTTTGTCAGACAATGGGGGAACCTTCTGTTATAAAGTCATGCCTTTTAGGTTGAAGAATGCAGG
Source organism: Vicia faba (assembly GCA_948472305.1). NCBI lineage: Eukaryota > Viridiplantae > Streptophyta > Magnoliopsida > Fabales > Fabaceae > Vicia > Vicia faba. The sequence continues at coordinate 1,168,076,457 of OX451738.1, forward strand.
CGCAACTTATCAACGGGCCATGGTGGCTTTATTTTATGAAATGATCCATGGGGTGTGTGCTGGGGCAGCATGACGAGTCTGGTCGAAAAGAGCATGCAATATACTACCTTAGCAAAAAGTTTACCGACTGTGAAACAAGATATTCGCTGCTCGAGAAAACTTGTTTCACTTTGGCATGGGCTTCTCACCGACTAAGACAGTATATGTTGACTCATACCACTCTATTAATCTCTAATATGGGTCCCATCAAATACATCTTTGAGAAGCCAGCTCTCTCCAGAAGGATAGCTCGATGGGAAATGATCTTGACTGAATATGACATCTAGTACACTACACAAAAAGCAATCAAAAGAAGTATGCTGGCAGATTATTTGGCACATCAAGCTGTGGATGACTACCAATCTATGAACTTTTAATTCCCGGATGAGAATATCATGCTGATAATAGACTGTGAAAAACATGGACCGTATGAAGGACCTGAGCAAGGATCCCGATGGACTATGGTTTTTGATGGATCTTGCAACACTCTTGGTAACGGAATTGGTGATGTGATCATTTCTCCCAAAGGTTGCCATACTCCTTGCACTGGTAGACTTTTCTTCGATTGTACCAACAACATGGCTGAGTACGAGGCGTGCATCTTGGGTATTAAAGCTGCTATTGACCTAAGAATCAAATTCTTAAGTGTATATAGACACTCAGCTTTGGTGCTCAGTAAAGTTAAAGGAGATTGGGATACAAAACATCCAAATCTTATCCTATACAAAGAGCTTGTGCTAACCTTGATCTCGTACTTTGAAGAGGTTACCTTTGAACATATTCCAAGGGAAGAAAATCAGTTGGCAGATGATTTAGCTACCATGTCTTCTATGTTCAAGGTCAGATGGGACAACGAAGCTCCCCGAATTACTATCGAAAGGTTTGACGAACCAGCACACTGTTATGAGATTGACACTGATGGTGTAGAGGAGAAGCCTTGGTTTCATGAGGTGAAAATCTACCTCGAAGCTTAAGAGTATCCCGAAGGGGCGTCGGTCAACGACAAGAAATTCTTAGAGGTTCTCAGCCAAGTTCTTCCTAAGAAATGGGGTCTTATACAAGCGCAACCATGATTCAAATTTGCTTTGTTGTATGGGCAAGAAGGAAGCAGAGAATATCATGGAGGATATGCATGAAGGTATCTTTGGTACTCATTCTAGAGGACATATCATGGCCAAGAATATTCTGAGAGCTGGCTACTATTGGTCGACCATGGAAACTGATTGTCATCACCATTCGAGGGCTTGCCATAAGTGCCACATTTATGCTGATAAGGTTCACGTGCCTCCAGTTCCTTTGAATGTCATGACTGCTCCTTGGCCATTTGCAATATGGGGAATTGACATAATTGGAGAAATCATACTTATTGCCTCTAATGGACATCATTTCATTCTTGTCGTTATTGACTACTTTACCAAGTGGGTCGAAGCAGCTTCATTTGCCTCAATTACCAAGAACGTTGTAGCCTGATTCATTAAGCGTAACCTCATTTGTCGTTATGGTATCCCTAAGAGGATCATCACTTACGATGGCACCAACCTTAATAATGCCATGATCACTGTACTCTACACGCAGTTCAAGATCAAGCATCACAACTCTTCTCCATACAAACCTAAGATAAATGGCACAGTGGAAGCTGCCAACTAAAATATAAAGAAGATTGTGCAAAATATGGTGGTCACCTATAAATACTGGCATGAGATGTTACCGTTTGCTCTTCATGGTTATCGTACGTCGGCGCGAACATCAACTGGGGCACCCCCTTTCTCTTTGGTCTATGGCATGAAAGTTGTCCCGCCTGTCGAAGTTCAAGTTCCTTCTCTAAGGATTATGAAAGAGGTTGGATGTTGTTTGTCATGGTCAGATGTACCAGAGGCATATGATCAAAGCTTTCAATAAGAAGATCAAGTATCGGGTATAATAAGTTGGCGATTTGGAAATAAAGGGCATCATTTTACCATAAGGAGATCCCAGAGGCAAATGGACTCCTACCTTCGAAGGGCCATTTGTTGTTAAGAAAGTATTCTCGGGTGGCGCTATGATGCTAACCACTGTGGACGACGAAGATTTCCCACACCCTGTGAACACGGGCATAATAAAAAAAACTACGCATAAAATCGACCCGCTAGGTTGACAAACCTAGGCAAAAATAAGGGCATCCTGGCGAACCAAAAGGGTTCGGGCAAAAATAAGGGATATATACAAAAATTGTACACCCGGCAAGTCGAAAACCTGAAATGACGGCTTAGGCAAAAAAGGGTATCCTGGTGGACTAAAAACCTGAAAAGGCGGTCCAGGAAAAAGTTAGGGATTAAAGCATACGACTATGTCCCGTTGGATCACTTACATGCAAGCTTTATTACCAAATTCGAAATTTCAAATGATTCAATCGACTTCTTCCAAAGACAAGGGACGAGATGCTCGAAGACATAGGGGCAATAGCAGATTTTGGAACCCAATGAGATCACTTCCCCATGGCTATATATATATATATATATATATATATATATATATATATATATATATATATATATATATATATATATATATATATATATATATATATATATATATATATATATATATATATATATATATATATATATATATATATATATATATATATATATATATATATATATATATATATATATATATATGTTTTCACTTTGTACTTTTTCATTTCACGACGACTTCCTCTTACAGGGATTTCCGTCTCTTTGTACAAACTCGCCTGTTTATAGGCAAATTATCAATACAAATATACTTTAAAGTCCAAACTTTTTGTTTTTTTTTGTTTTGCTTGCAAAAACATCCAATGACTAAATTGAATGAGCATATGCATATGAACATGATTAACTGTTAACAAATAAATGCATAAATATAGGAGTAAACATTTACCTAAAACTCTAGGAGTTGGGATGATACTCAAGCTGTCTGTAAATCCCCATAGAGTCCTTTTCATAAGATTATACCTAGTGAAGTCGCCAAAGCCACTTCTATGAGGTTATCCCCACAGAATAGTTTTCACAGATAAGAGCACATTCCCCATAATCTCCCCGACAGCTCACTTTAAAAGGAGCATAATCGCTTCCCCGTTAAATCTCCCCACAAAGTCTCAATCAGTACAATTTATGGAAACTCTCTTTCCTAACTGAGTTTGCTCCTCCGAAACTGAAGAAAGAGACCCGGCAGAGTTTCGTCTCTTTAGCAAATTCAATTTCCCCAAGAGAGTTAGTTTCCTCAGAAGAGCACTTCTCCATCAACAAGGGTTTATTTCCCCAACAGGGTTTATTTCCCCAACTGGGTTTATTTCCCTAACAAGTCTATGATTTCCCCAGCTCGAGTATATTCCTTAGGCTACTAAAAATCACTAACAAAATTCTTCTCCCCAGTAAAGTTGCCACTATCCCCAGAAAGTTGCTACGAAGCTTGGAATTCGACCAGATACCAGTTAACTTTATCCTCGCCAAACAAGTTAGAAGATTGTCTATCTCTTTTATCCCCAGTTAGGATATATAAGAATTATCTTCCCCAAACAAGTCAGAAGTTTAACCATCTCTTTTATCCCCATTCAGAGTATATGAGAAATAAATTCCCCAGTAGAGCAACGAACGACCAAAGTTCCTAAGCTTTTCTCCCCAAACAGAAATCAATACATCCCTTGTAGAGTTTCCTCTAACAAGTAAGTGGGAATACCCAACGGAAGCATTCTAGACAAGATTGAAGATACACACACTCTTCATCCCCAACAACAGTCAGGGATTTATTTCCCAAGACAAATACACTTCAACAACATTGCACACTCATTCGTCATAATATATGCATACGAAACTCATATAGCACAACCTCATTCATTTTGAGAACATCATTACACAATGCATTTCATACATCATGACACTGCATACAGCTAAATTTTTACCTTTTCAGGAAAAATCAATCAACAAACAGACGTCACCAACTGCTCATATGACCCGACAGTCTTCTCAAAGGCTACATCTGATAAAGGGCTATTTAAGAAATTTCTTCAGAGGTTCATTCCAAAACAAGACATTTTTCTGGTTCAATTTAAGTCACCCAAATATTTTATTCTGATTCTTATCTAGTCAAAGGCAAATATAAGACATCTGTTGGTTCAATTTAAATCGCCTAAAGATTAATTATGATTCTTTTCCGGTAGACACTTTTTTTGGTTCAGATTTATTTTGATTCTTATCCAGTAAAAGGCAAATACAAGACATCTACTAGTTCGATTTAAATCGCCTAAAGGTTTATTCTGATTCTTTTCCTGTAGACACTTTTTCTGGTTCAGATTTATTCTGATTCTTATCCAGTCAAAGGCAAATACAAGACATCTGTTGGTTCAGTTTAAATCGCTTAAAGATTTATTCTGATTATTTTCCGGTAGAAACTTTTTCTGGTTCAGATTTATTTTGATTCTTATCCGGTTAAACACAAAGACAGACATCTGCTGGTTCAGCTTAAATCTCCTAAAGATTTATTCTAATTCTTTTCTGGTAGACACTATTTCTGGTTCAGATTTATTATGATTCTTTTTCAGTAGACACTTTTTTTGGTTCATATTTATTCTGATTCTTCTCTAGTCAAATACAAATACAAACGTCTTCTGGTTCAGTTTAAATCGACTCAAGATTTATTCTGATACTTCTTCCGGTGGAAGTCAAGCTTAGACTTAGTATAAATTCTATCAAAAATTACCTTTGGATGACATATATAAGCCCATCTCCGAAAACTCTCTATCATATCTCCAAATGGCATCTTTAAACTCATTCCTGATAAATAACAAATTGTTCACTTCATGCACAAACGAGTGCAAATTTCTGGGCACTTAAGTGTTCAATCCTCTTCTACCTTCACATCACGAATGGTGAATACGCAAATCTAACTCTTCAGGTTTAAGAAGATTGAACAGGGGAAGATGTTGTACCCCAAAATTTTCCCTCTCTTTTCTCAAGACATTTCTCACCAAGGATCTCAAATGCTTAAGGGTTTTCAAAATTTTGATCAGACAAGTTCACCTCTTAAGCATTGAGCCCACAAATTAGGGTTTTGGTTTTCTCAAGGACAATTGGACTTTTGATGCCTCAAATGACTTTCATGGTTCATTATAGGTCTTCAAGATTACTCATACAAAGTTTCAAGTCTTGCATCATAAATTTGCTCAATCAATTGCTCAGATGATTGAAAATTAGTTGTATTGGGTAAAAGGTCAATTGTAGTCAATATACAGTCAAACTTCATAATTTTGGGCCAACATCAATATTTTGAAGTCATATTCATCAATTTATCAAGTTTTGATCACAATTCCTCAAGAAAAACATTCAACTCATCAAAGGGGCAAAATTGTCAAAATTAGGGTTTGACTGAGAATGATTGATTAGTGATTTTTGACCTAGTACATGACCTAATAGTTTGAAGCATGATTTCAAGGAATCAAACACAACATGTTGACCAAACTTCAAGGCTTAAATCATTTATCAAGATCAATGGATTGATAGTTGAATTTTGGATCAACTAATGAAAAGTCAACTGATACACAAAAAGTCAAACTTTGACTTTTTGATCAACATTGAGTTTCAAAGATCAAGATTCATCAAGATACTCAAAAATATCAAACTTGATCATCAAGAATCAAGAAAGTTAAGAAATTTCACAAAAAGTCAAAGTTTTCAATACTTAGAAATTTTCTAAGTGTTTTTATACTTGATAAATTCATTACTTCATGACAATTTTTCACCAAGATGCAAGATGATTCAAGGAAAACTTTTAACATGAAATTTGGAGATCTTGATGAACTCTAAAACTTTGTATTAGAGGGTTGATGTCTAAAAAATTCTTAGATTTGAAGATATAGGCTCATTAAGTCATGACATTTTTCATAAAACACTTAGTGAAATTTTCAACAAGTTTAGGCAGATTTTTGACCTAACTTCTTGACCAATTTTCACCTAGTTCCGATTTGATTTTGTCAAAATGGTCAAAATGAAGGTTGTAGACAATGTTTCAATCTTTCCAAAATGTCAAAAAAATTGAAGAGATCATTTTTTTTAGCTAAGATAATCAAAGAGAAGAAGTTGAGCATCCATTCTTGCATTTCAAGCCATTTTCATGAAGAACACTTGATCAAATCTCAAATTTATGCTGCACAATCTTGCTTTGCAGGCTTCTAACTTGTAAATCACTCCATAATTAATTGTTTACAAAATTTATTGAGGTATGATCCAAGTGATTAAACCATTGTCCACATGATTTTCCATTTATGGCACAAAGGCACCATTGCCATTCTTAAAAAGTTGCTTTAATCACAAAGTCAACTTGTCTTGAGCCTCTAAATTGTTTATTTTGCACACACTAAACCTACAAGATCAGAAGAAGCATGTTTAAAGTGTTCAACCACTCTACAAGTCTTGTACTTCACATTGGGATAATATTTGTCAAGATTGCTTCAAAATCAAGTCAAAAAACCATAACATATGATCTTTATTTTTTGATCACTTCAAGACATCAAACCTTTCCATATAAATAGAGTATTGTATAATGCAACCTAGGACACAAATTCACCAGCCTCAAAACTCCCTGAAACTCAGAATTGCATAAAAACCTCCATAGCTTGTCATTTCTGACCTTGAACCTCCATCTCACAATCCACTCGTGTGTTTCCTCTCCAAATCATTCTCAAAACCTCCATACATCAAATATAACTCATCCCCATCCCTGTTTCACAACTTTAACATCATCTTCCCCATTTTAAAACCTCAAAAACAGAGCTCTGCATATTGATTTCTACAAGAAGTTTCAGCCACTCTCAATCCAAAGTAAGAGTTGCATTAGCTTCCTAGGAGTCCACTAAAGCTATTTAGATCATCACAACACATCCAGGAGTGCTCAAACTCAAAATACGATATCCAGTTTTGAGGTAAGTTTTCTCAACTTTGAACTTCTCATACAAGCATCATTAAGGGTTACTCTGTGAATAAAAAATGTAGACATCATAGCTCTGAAGCTAACTGTAGGTGTTTAGGTATTGGCTTGAATTTTTGGTAAATCCCAAATGTATGTGTGAATGTCATGACTGATGTCATAACATTCTAGTTCAGTTTGTACTGTCTCATTAGGTACCTTTGCAGAAAAATATTGTAATTCAAATACTGATGCTTATAAGTGTGTATCTGAGCATTTTTGCAAAATGATCACATTTTGCTAAATCAGTAGACAGGTTTTCTCAGATGTCATAACAGATGTTATTACATCCTGTTCTTAACTAACAGGATTGCAGGATTGGATAAGTCTGAGTTTTTTCAGGAAATAACTCAGTCCTTCCTGAACAGAATCCTGCGTTTTCTGAGGGATAACCTAGCTCAACCCTAACCTGGTTAATAAAGTCCTGTGACCTGGTCTTTAGGTCAAATGGAATTAACCCTAGGTTTTTGGAAACCCTAACTGAAGTTGCAGCTGCTATATATTCAACAGAGCTGCTGTTTTTCAAGGAGCCCTGCTGATTTATTAGAAGATCAATTTGTAATCTGTATAGATTTGTTCATTGTGCTCCAAGCAATTATCGTTGTGATAAGTGCCTTGGAATAGGTTTCTATTTGTAAGGGTTGTGTAGCACTCAAAGCTTTGAAGCAAGAGTGTTTGAATGTTCCTTGACTAAAGCTGTGAAGCAGAGTCAAGTTAGTTGTGTACATCACTCAAAGCTGTGAAGCACGAGTGATTGTGTTGCTTGATTAAAAAGCTGTGAAGCTTAATCAAGTGTGTGTTTTTGAAGAGTGTCTTCATCAATTCTTAAGTCAAAATTGGTTTATGTATCACTGCTGTGATTGAGGGGGAGTGAGTAGGAACTCAGGTTTAAGTTGTACTTAGATTAGAATTGCATTGGGTAGGTCTTAAGTGAAGGAGATAAACTGGTTGGTTTATTCCTGAATTAACATCTCTTATAGTGGATTCTCTCCCTGGCTTGGTAGCCCCCAGAGTAGGTGTTGTTGCACACTGAACTGGGTAAACAATTGACTGTGTTCTTTATTGCTTTTGTATTTACTTTCATATAGTAAGTCAGATACGGTGTCATAACATTGAACGTGACATTGAGTATCTGCAGCCAGAATTTCAATTGGTATCAGAGCAGGCACCCTGCCTGTATTACTGGGTGAGATCTAGGGATATCACTTTCTGGCACTATGGACAAAGAAGGAGTTTTTGGTAATAGACCACCCATTCTGGATGGAACTAATTATGACTACTGGAAACCTCGTATGATTGCCTTCCTAAAATCTCTGGACAAAAAGGCTTGGAGAGCTGCTGACAAAGGATGGATTCATCCCACCATAACTAAGATAGATGGGACAATCAGTCTGAAGCCTGAGGAAGATTGGAGTAAAGAAGAAGATGAGTTAGCTCTGGGAAATTCAAAAGCTTTAAATGCCTTGTTCAATGGAATTGATAGAAACATTTTCAGACTAGTACATCAATATGAACTGGCCAAGGAAGTTTGGGACACTCTTAAAACTACTCATGAGGGAACTTCCAAAGTAAAAATGTCAAGGCTTCAGATGTTGACCACCAAATTTGAGAATCTAAAAATGATGGAAGATGAAAACATTCATGAGTTTCACATGAACATCTTGGAGATTGCCAACACCTCAGGAGCACTGGGAGAAAAAATGTCAGAAGAAAAACTGGTGAGGAAGATTCTCAGATCCTTGCCTAAAAGATTTGCAATGAAGGTAACTGCCATAGAGGAAGCCCAGGACATTAGCAAGTTGAAAGTGGATGAACTTATTGGGTCTCTTCAGACTTTTGAGATGGGAATCACTGATAATGGTGTCAAAAAGAACAAGAGCATAGCACTTGTGTCAAACACTGATGTTGAAGAAAACATTTCAGAAGCTGTAGCCATGCTTGGAAGACAGTTCAACAAACTCATCAAAAGAATAGACCCAAAGTCAAGGTCTAATGTCCATAACATTCCCTCTAACATTGACAGTTCCAGCAGAAGACCAAGGTCAGAAGAGAAGGGAGTTCAAGGCAGAGGAATTCAATGCCATGGTTGTGAAGGATATGGGCATATTCGAGCTGAATGTCCTACCTTTCTTAAGAAACAAAAAGGAATGACAGTTACTTGGTCTGACTGCGATTCAGAAAGTAATTCTGAAGAAGAGACTGCCAAACGAGTTACTGCTTTGACTGGTGTTTGTACCTCTGAAAGTGACATCAGTGATGAAGAGGTGACTTTTGAAGAACTTGCTGATACTTACAAGGAATTGTGTATCAGAAGTACTGAAGTCTGTGTGCAGCATGAGAAACAATCAAAACTCATCATAAAGATGGAGGCTGAAAAAAGGGCAAACCTTGAAACTATAAGTCAGCTAGAAGGAGAAGTTCAATTGTTGAACTCACAACTAAGTCAAATGACCAAATCTGTCAAGATGTTGACAAATGGAACAGACAAATTGGAAGAGATCCTACAGGCTGGACAAAATATGGGAAACAAATCTGGACTAGGATTTGTGGAAGCAAAGAAATCTGGTACTGGTAAGCAAATGTCAAAACGGATGTCTCAACACAACTCTCAACATCAGGGACAGAGACATATGAAGAAGAGGTACCAAAGATGGAAATGTCATCATTGTGGGAGATATGGTCACATAAAGCCCTTCTGCTTCAGATTACATGGATACCCTAATCAGAACTCAGGTGTCAAACCTAAGTCTAAAAAGGTACCACATGCTCCTCAATGGAAGAAAAAGACTACTGCACTGATAGCTCACACTTCCCTGAGGGTCTCTGCAAAAGAAGACTGGTACTTTGACAGTGGATGTTCCAGACATATGATTGGAATCAAGAACCTCCTCAATAATGTTAAGCCTCACACCACCAGTTTTGTGACCTTTGGAGATGGGGCTAAAGGTGAAATCAAAGGAGTTGGTGATTTGGACTGCCCTGGAGTTCCAAGTCTGAATGAAGTACTGCTGGTGAAAGGACTGACCGCTAATCTCATTAGTATCAGTCAACTGTGTGATCTAGGATTCAAGGTCAATTTCTCAAGATCTGAATGCCTTGTAATCAATGACAAACAAGAGATAGTAATGAAAGGAGTCAGATCCAAAGACAACTGTTACTTGTGGGAGGCTGAGAACACTAATTTCTCATCTGTGTGTTCCATTGCAAAAGAAGAAAAAGAGGTGAAACTGTGGCACCAAAAACTTGGCCATCTTCATCTAAGGGGTATGAAGAGGATTATCTCCTTGGAGGCAGTCAGAGGGATTCCAAAACTGCAAATTGATGAAGGAAGAGTTTGTGGTGAATGTTAGGCTGGTAAGCAGACTAGGATGTCACATCCAAAGTCAAGACATCTGACCACCTCTAAGGTTCTGGAACTCCTCCATATGGATCTGATGGGACCAATGCAAGTAGAGAGTCTTGGTGGTAAAAGATATGCCTATGTGGTTGTGGATGATTTTTCCAGATTCACCTGGATTAATTTCATTAGGGAAAAATCAGATGTATTTGAAGTTTTTAGAGAACTGTGCAAGAGAATTCAAAGAGAGAAGGAAGGATGTATTGTCAGAATCAGAAGTGATCATGGCAAGGAATTTGAAAACAGCAAGTTTGATGACTTCTGTGCCTCAGAAGGAATCAGTCATGAGTTTTCTTCTCCCATAACACCTCAGCAAAATGGAGTTGTGGAAAGAAAAAACAAGACCATACAAGAATCTGCCAGAGCAATGTTACATGCCAAAAGACTTCCTATGTATTTTTGGGCTGAAGCTATGAATACAGCTTGCTATGTTCATAACAGGGTCACCTTGAGAAAGGGAACCTCATCCACCATATATGAACTCTGGAAAGGAAGAAAACCAACTGTGAAGTACTTCCATGTGTTTGGCAGCAAATGTTATATCCTGTCTGATCGTGAACAAAGAAGAAAACTGGACTCCAAAAGTGATGAAGGCATATTTCTAGGATACTCCTCAAACAGCAGAGCTTATAGAGTATTCAACTCCAGAACCAAAACCATGATGGAATCAATAAATGTTGTAATTGATGACTATCATGAAGAAATAGATGTTCCTTGTATTGTTGAGACATTCTTTGAGACTTCAACCCAACAGGATGATCTACCCAACTCCACCACAACAGAATCTGAATCAAAGGAAGCTAGCAAGACTCCTTCCATCAGAATTCAGAAGGATCATCCAAAAGAGCTCATCATAGGAGATCCCAATAGTGGAGTCATCACAATATCTAGAGAAATCATCTCAAATTCTTGTTTTGTGTCCAAAATGGAACCAAGAAATGTCAAGGAAGCCTTAACTGATGAATATTGGATTGGTGCAATGCAAGATGAACTGAACCAATTCAAGCAACATGAAGTTTGGGAACTGGTTCCTAGACCTGAAGGAACTAACATTATTGGGACAAAATGGATATTCAAGAACAAGTCAGATGCTGAAGGAGTTGTCACCAGAAATAAGGCAAGACTTGTTGCTCAAGGATACACCCAGGTTGAAGGGGTTAATTTTGATGAAACCTTTGCACCTGTAGCCAGGTTGGAGTCAATCAGACTCTTGCTGTCAATTGCTTGTCTTCTGAAGTTCAAGTTATTTCAGATGGATGTGAAAAGTGCCTTTCTAAATGGGTACTTAAATGAGGAAGCTTATGTGGAACAACCTAAAGGTTTTGTGGATCCAACCCATCCTGATCATGTCTACAAATTGAGGAAAGCTCTATATGGGCTGAAACAAGCTCCTAGAGCATGGTATGACAGGTTAACAAAGTTTCTCTCAGACAAAGGCTACAGAAAAGGAGGCTTGGACAAAACTCTATTTGTCAAAACTGAAGGAGGGAAGTTGATGGTTGCCCAAATATATGTTGATGACATAGTGTTTGGAGGAATGTCAGAACATATGGTTAAACACTTTGCTGACCAGATGCAGGCTGAATTTGAAATGAGTCTCATGGGAGAACTAACTTATTTTCTTGGACTACAAGTCTCACAGATGGAGGACTCAATCTTCTTATCTCAAAGCAAGTATGCTAAGAATATTGTAAAGAAGTTTGGTATGGAGAATGCAAGTCACAAAAGGACTCCTGCTCCTACTCATCTAAAGCTTTCCAAAGATTCAAGTGGGGTTAAGGTGGATCAAAGTCTGTACAGAAGCATGATAGGAAGCTTGTTGTACTTAACTGCCAGCAGACCTGATATTGCCTTTGCAGTTGGAGTTTGTGCTAGATACCAAGCTGATCCCAAAGTCAGTCATATCAATCAAGTGAAGAGAATTTTGAAGTATGTAAGTGGTACTTACAACTATGGATTGTTGTATACTCATGGCTATGAACCAGCTCTGACTGGCTACTGTGATGCTGATTGGGCTGGTAGTGCTGATGATAGAAAAAGCACCTCTGGAGGATGTTTCTTTTTGGGAAGTAATCTGGTTTCCTGGTTCAGCAAGAAACAGAATTGTGTGTCTCTTTCCACTGCTGAAGCTGAATATATTGCAGCTGGTAGTAGCTGCTCTCAAATGATATGGATGAAACAGATGCTCACTGAGTATAATGTCACACAAGATGTTATGACATTGTACTGTGACAATCTGAGTACAATCAACATATCCAAGAATCCCATTCAGCATAGCAGGACCAAACATATTGACATACGACATCACTTTATTAGAGACCTTGTAGAAGAGAAGACAATCAAATTGGAACATGTTGCCACTGAGCTACAGCTGGCTGACATTTTTACCAAGGCTTTGGATGCAAACCAATTTGAAAACTTAAGGGGTAAGCTGGGTATTTGCCAACATGAGGAATTGTAGCAATTAATTTTGCTTAAAACAAAGACCAAAGGACTTATGCCTGTTCTGATTGGTTTAAAATTGTATTTTCTCATTTCCTACAATTCTTTTAAGAAGTTGAATAGACACTCCTGTGCTTCCTTCCTCTCTCGTCTCCTCATCAAAACCCAGTCTCTCAATCAGAAATTTCTCCTCATTTGCTGTTGGTCCTTCAAAACTGACAAAATGTCTCAAACACCATCATCATCCAATACGACCATCTCAACCTCTTCCTCTGATCAAGATTCTGGGACAATCTCTTCCTGTCTGGACTCTGACGTTCTGGAGATCTGTTCTCATAAAACTAACCCCACCAAGGCCAAAGAGTTGAGAACAAGACATGCAGGTAATCCATCTCATCCTTCCTCTTCAGTTCCCCCTGAAATTGCAAATAGGGAAGGGACAGCCTATGTTAATCAAGCAATAGCAAAAATTGTTTCAAGAATTCTGAACGAGAACCACTCAGTTCCTGGCATTTATGTTCCTCTGAACCAAGAAAGCTCAAATGCTGAAACAAATCCAAATGTCTCTAAGAATGTTGAGACATCAAACAAAGAGAAGAATGCTGACATTGCTCACAAGAAAAGAAAGAAGCCTGAATCCTCTGGATCTGATGACAGTACTTGAAGGATGGTTGCTGATTTCTGGTGGAGTTTGGAATGGCACTTCTCTCAATTGAGAATCAATTTGTTTTGTTGACATCTTTCTAGCATAAGAGACAAGTTAGTCAAACAATTATCAGACGAAGAACCGAGAACCAAAAAATCATCCATAAACACTTCCATATGCTTTTCAAGCATGTCAGCAAATATGGATGTTACACATCTATGAAATGTGGCAGGTGCGTTGCACAACCCAAATGGCATTCTCCTATAGTAAAAAATACCATAAGGGCATGTGAAAGCGGTATTCTCTTGATATTCAAGGGCCACTACTATTTGATTATACTTTGAGTATCCATCAAAGAAATAATAGTAGTCATGACCAGCCAACCTTTCCAACATTTGGTTAATGAATGGTAAAGGAAAGTGGTCTTTTCTTGTTTCAGTGTTTAACCTTCGGTAGTCAATGCACACTCTATAACTTGTAACAGTTCCTGTAGGAATTAACTCATTCTTCTCATTCATGATGACAGTTGTTCCTCCCTTCTTCGGTACCCTATGAACATGACTTACCCAATGAGCTATTGGATATAGGGTAAATAAGACCCTCTTCAGACAACTTCATAACTTCTTTGCAAACTACTTCCTTCATGGTCGGGTTAAGTCTTCTTTGCGGTTGGACAACCAGTTTCTAATCACCTTCCATTAATATCTTATGCATGCAAACTGTGGGGACTAATACTTTTCAAGTCTTCAATGGTCCATCCAATAGCACCCTTGTATTTCTTGAGTACTTTTATGAGCTTTTCTTCTTGGACATATTTTAGGCTATAGTTGATGATAGTTGGATATTTTTCTTCAGTATCAAGAAAAATATATTTGAGATTTTCAAGCAGGTGTTTCAACTTTGTCCCCTTTTTGGCTTCTTGCTTCTCTTTGGAAGAATGTTGTGGTCCTAAATCTTCCCACCATTGTGGTTTCGACCTATGACACTGAGGTTGTGCATCCATAATGACTAGCACTTCTGACTCTTTCTCATCTCTTTCTTCATTGTTGTAAAAAATTGATAAGCTAAGAACTATTTCTAAAGGTATTTCTAGAATCTTGCTCTAAACTAACTGAATGAACACTGTGACCAACACTTTAATATTTTTACTTATACCTTCCTTGTCTTGTACCTTCCTCATCTTTGAATTTCATGGTATTTCTCACATTAATTTCTATCTCTTCATCATATACTTTAAGGGTCATAGTGCCTTCCTAAATATCTATCATGCATCTATCTGTCTCTATAAAAGGTCTTCCCAAAATCAGCGGGATTTCCTCATCTTCTGGAATTTCTAGAACCACAAAGTCAATTGGGAACACAAACTTTTCAATCTTCACAAGAACATCAGTTGCAATACCATAAGGTCTTTTCCTCGAATGATCTGCAAACTGAAGTGTCATATGAGTGTCTTGCACCTCACTAAGTTCAAGCTTTTTATAAATCGACAGCAGCATAAGGCTTACACTAGCCCCCCAAATCGATAAGTGCCTTTTTGAACAATTTATCCCCGATGGTGCAAGGAATAGTGACTACACCTCTATCTTTCTTCTTTATTGGAATTTTTAGACCATACAAAATAGCACTACATGTTTCAGTTAGCATTACCGGCTCAGTTTCAATGGAATGCTTCTTGGATATGATGTCTTTCACGACTTTGGCATAGATCGGCATCTGTTCCAAACCTTCAGCAAAAGGAATGTTAATTTCAAGCTTCTTGAACAATTCCAAGAATTTCTCAAAAAAATTCTCGTTAAGATCTTTCTTCTTTTCTCTTGTAGGATAAGGAAGTATGATTTTTAGATTTGGATCTTTATGTTTTTCCTTCTTAATCTCTGGCGGTATAATAACTTCTTCAGCTTGTTTCTAATCATATTTGATCTCTAAATCCACTTCTTGAAAACCTTCTTCTTCAATTACTTCTTCTGCAGCATTTCCATCTGATTTACGGCTTCTGGTCACAACTGCATTCACAGTGTGATTGTCTCTTGGTTTTTTAACTGTTGCATTTGGCAGAGAGCCTGGTACCTGAGCGTTTGCAAGTTGTCGTGCTATTTTCCCCATCTAGATTTCAAGATTTTTTATACAAGCGGTGGTATTTTTCTTATTGTTTCTGGTCTCTTCTTGGAACTGAATGTTGTAAGTTGCCATCTTTTCAATGGCTAACTCCAAATCTACTTTCTTAGGAGCTTGTTGTTGTTTTGTTGATATTGGTTCTGATATTGGCCTTGACCCTGTTGTTGAGCATTCCTCTTTTGATCCCTCCAGGAGAAGTTCGGATGATTCTTACACCCAGGATTATAAGTATTTGAATAGGGATTATTCTGCTTCAAGAACTTTATATCTTCAATTTATTGTGGAGTTGTAAGACAATGCACAGTAATGTGTGGTCCACTACAAATTTCACAAACAACATTTTGTGCCTGTTGAACCCAAGTTACCTGTTGAGTACCTATGTTCATTGCCTTCAACTTTTTCTCCACTTCTGGAGCAACTGTTTCTTCAAATCTTATTTGTTTATTGGCTTCCAACTTCAAATTAATTACTCTATGGTTTGCTTGTAACTCTGTCAAATAGCTTCAAATGCACGTTTGCAACAATTATTTCAATCATCTTCTTAATACCCGTGGTTGTTGAAAAGTTAGATGAGCCACCAGCTACTGTGTCAATTAGCTGCTTTGTCTTGATTCTAAGACCATTGGCAAACATTTTGCATCTGCTTAGTCTGATCCAAATTGTGAGTAGGACAAGCTACTATGAGTCTTTTGAATCTATTATTAAGCATCTCCTAATGACTCGCCCTCTTTCTGCTTGAAATTAAGGATTTCATATCTTTTTCTCGTGAACACCGATGCTGGGAAGTACTCATTCAAGAAAGTCGTTTCCCTCTCTCCCCAAGAAGTAATACTACCATCCGAAAGGGAATAAAACTACTCTCCAACCTCATCCGCTAAAGTGAACAGAAACATTCTCAACTTCTTCACCTCATCAATATGACCATCAATCTTCAAAGTTGTGCTCATGGTTAGAAACCTTTGTAAGTGATTATTAGCGTCTTCATTTACCCTTCTAGAGAAGGACCTCCTCTCGAGTTGAGTGAATGTGCTCGGATGCATTGAAAATTTGGGACATTGACCGGTTGGTTTACAATTGTCAATCGACCAGCCGATGCATTTGTCCCACAATAGTCACCAAGGAGCCTCTCAGGTGGTGGTGGATTTTCACCCATAGGTATTTTTTTCTTCTAATTCTGACTCTGACTCTGACTAATCTGAAAGATGCTCTTCGTTAGAGGCCAGTCTGGCTAATCGAGCTTGTTTACACCTTGCGTGAAAAGTGTAAGTTCTCTAGTTTTAGGATTGGCATTAATTTTTGTAAAACAAATAAAGTAGCAATATGTTAGATAGGATATACTAATTTGCTAACATGAACATGATGAGCAAGAATTCCTATCTTATGTTTGGGACATGTTGAGTTGAAGTGTTTCAACATCTGGAACAACATGTCGAATAAGATATCCTATGAAGGAGCATATGACATTGCGCCTGAGCTGAAGTGATTCTATTAAATCTGTTATAATTTAACAAGTGCAAAATATTCATGGAATATTATGCAATCCTATGTGTCTCTGAATTAGAGTTCAAGAGAATCAATTCAGAATATCGAAGATTATACAGTTTCTAAATATGGAGATTATTTAGGAAACTAATGATTGAATACCTTATTTGTAGCAGAAGTTACTATTGGTTTCTAATAGCTGATTTGCTGTTATTAGAAATCCAAAGTCCAGTTGGGAATAGGTTATAAATAGAAGGGTTTGTAACCTATTTTGGAATGGGTTCAATATGTAGAAGTCTAGGGCTTTGTCAAGGTGAACCACTCGGGTTGTGGGATGGTCGCCATGTTCTCACTCAAAAACTTGTAGGTAATGAGTTGAGTATTGTTCTTGGAGGAAGCTTTGAAGCAACTCCAAGTTGTTGCTCTTGGTTAGGAGAAAGGTTTTAAACGTGGGAGTTTAACCTTGAGTCTTAGCTAGGTATGGTCATGAAAGTGTGTCTTCCAGTTTGCTCATAATTGTGTTGACCAATCGTTGTCTGTGATTGATGAGGGATTGAGGAGGGCCTCATATCTAGGTGAGTCTTAGATAGAAATCTAGAGAGGGTAGTGGTTAAGTGATAAGTTATAAAAAGGGGAGTTCAGCTTTAAATTTACTACTACTATTAGTGAATTTTTCCCTGGCTTGGTATGCCCCCAGAGTAGGAAGGTTGTTCTGAATTGGATTAACAATTTTGGTGTGTTGTTATTGCTTTTCAGTATTGTTTTTAATGTTTATACCTTACCTATGGTATTTCTGTCAGATCAGATGTCTCGACATCCTTTGAGGACATCTGATTTCTATCATACCATAATTTCAATTGGTATCAGAGCAGCCGTCATGTTCTGCTCTGGGTGAGATCCTGGGATAATACTTTATAGTCATGGGCAAGGAAGGTATTACTGAAAAATTGTTTGAACTTGGAGAGTTCATATTATTGTTTGAACGGTCCCTAGAAGTGGAGGATGGATTTTTCATAACAGGAAGTATATTGGACCTGTCTGTGTTGTTTTCAGGCCAGTAGCTTTGGAGGAGAGTTGTTGTATTAAGGGTTTGATTTATTTTCAAACCTAGGTTAACCTGTTGCACCTGGTGTGTTTGTGCAAAGGTTTGTGTGTTGCCTGAATGTTGGTGAGGAGTCTTCTGGTTTGTGTTCCGCTGCATATACATCTGATGGAAGACTTCTGGTGGTTTTGTGTGTTGAGTCTGCAACACTCTATTCTCCTTTGAATGTGTATCTCATGGTGTGGTGATACTTGAGGAGAGGTTTGAGTAACTTGTTAGAGTTTCCAAAGATGCTTGAGGTTTATCTCAAGTCCACTTATAAAGGCACTCACGTATGAGTTTGTTGAAAAGAGATCTGGTAGAAGAAATTTATTTTTTGCTTCAAACCCTAAAAGGCCAATCTCCAGGCTTTGATAAAGGATCTTTTGTTGTGTTCCTTGTGAAGGGAGCTGATGTCCTACCAAATGTTGGAACATCATACTAACAAATTATGCAGAATCTTGTTGGATAAAGGTACGCCATAATAGATGCTTGGGGGATAAACAAATGTATTTTGATCACGTGTGTTTAGAACCTACTCCTGATCTGGAAGAGGAGGCATTTGTGTGTTGTGTCTAAGAAGTTTCTATCTTAGACATGTATGTTGATCAGGACATGATCAACAGACAGGACACTCATTGGATCAGTTTATTTCTGGTCTATGTGAGTTAGCATGAAGTGGTTGTACTTTGTTCTGCCTGTGGAAGCTTGATAAAGGTATCTTATCCAGATCCTTTATATGTGGAGGTCAAGCTCAAATGTCAAGGACATTCTCTCATACATCTGGAAGATCCTTCTGATTAAAGGAGATAGAATTATGAATCATGCTGATGGCCATGGAACAGATTCTATTTGGAAGAGAATAACTTGTGCAAACCTACCACATGTTGTGCAGCTACTGTATGATTCTCAAGGAATTCTTAGTAGTTAATAAGGGGGATTCCTTAATCTGAAGCTAGAAGAACTTAAAGGAGTGTCAGACATGATATATTAACATCTTTATATTGAGGATTTATTTTTCTCCATATGGATGGTGGTACTTTTAATACATAGGATTGAGGTTGTTTACTCTAACTTGGTACTCTTATCAAGTCTATGAGAGCATGGAACTCTTGTTCTGTTGGAAAAGTCATCCAAGGGATGGTGAGCATTGAAGATATACCAATTGAAATTATGTGGTTAGTGGTTGTCTGCATTATGGAGAGTCATCTGAATCACCTAGGATGAGCATCTCAGTTGTCTTAAGCAAGGAGGAGTTATTATTTCTGGAGGCAGAGGATTATGGTTCCCTGATGTCTATTTGAGAAGTTCCTCTCTCTTCTTGGGTTCAATTATGTGGTGCCCTCACATAATATAGCATTGGTGTTTGCAAGTGTGATACGGTGGCCAGAATCGGACTGTTTTGAAAATGTTGGTTTGCATTTTGCGTTTGTATTCGCAAAAATGTCGCGGTAAGCAAGCGTCGCCACCGACTTTTATTTTATCCAACAAGGAAAGTAAAAAAGCACAGAAAAATTCCCTTTTTCGAGATTTTGAGTACGGGGGGTAGATTATAGAAAGGGGAGGTATTAGCACCCTTTCTATCTGTGGTTTTCCACGGGCTCTTAGGTACTTTCTTATCATTTTCAAAATTGCTTCTGTGTGTTTGTGTGATTGAAAAGTTTTTGTTTTGACTTCGATTTAACACTTGCTTCTGTCTTCAAGAGTGATACAAAGTGTTTTTGAAAACTTTGTTTGGAAAGGAGTGTAAGTGTGAAAAAAGTTTGTTTGGATTGAGCAAGTACTTAAGATTCTACCTACTCGAAAAAGGGAATTGTTCTATGTTTGTTTCCTTTAGACAATGCTATCCCACTACTAGTGAGTAGGTAGCACCGTCGTTGGGGTTTTAAGGGTCAATTCGAAAGGGACGTACGATCACCAAAGTAATGTTAGGACGTCTTAGTAATAACCCTAATGTCTTAGATCAATTATTCGAGGCAACAGTATCCGAGGCAACCATTTCGAGGCAACTTTTCCGATCGGGACTTTGATCTTTGTTTAGACAAAAGAACAACCACTAAAATATCCTATACTTAATGACCTTTTACCGAAGGCAATCAAAGTGGGAGTGTACCCTAGGAGTGCACATGTGTGAGTGATTCAATTTCAAGTTATTATCTTTGCACATTTAGGGTTAGCTAACCGTTTTAAAGTTAATCATATATTCTTGACATGCATCCCTATTATTCATACATCTAACAGTTAATATTTTGCGGAATTTAAAGTGCGGAAATTAAACTACGCTATTACAAGGCTTCGGGTATTTACATAGCCAAAAACAAACCCGTAAAACAAAGCGATAAATGAAAATAAAGATCCTAATTAAGCTATTACAACTTGTGAGTAATTACATTAATAGGGTAAAAATAAATGATAAAGCGCACGCGAGGAAATTAAGATCGAGAGAGAACTATGGTTTTGAACCCTTCTAACCTAATTAAAAGAAAAAATTGTTTTTGTTTGTTTTTGATTATTTTTAAGAAAATAATTAGGTTTTAAAATTAAATACATAATTAATTAGCTAATTAAATTAATTAAAGAAAATAATTACATGGCCTATTTTTGTGTTTTTGGTTATTTTAAGAAAAGAAGAAAATATAATTAAGTTAAAAACCTAATTGTTCTAATTAATTTTAATTATTTACAAAAGGAATTAAAATTGCCCTAAAATTAAATAACCTAATTAAATTAAATAATTTTTTTGATAAAAAAATAAACCTAAATCTAATTGGATGAAATATTATTTTTTATGATTTTTGGATAAAAAGAATTATTATTTGTGTTAGTAAAAAAATTTAAATGAATAAATAAAGAAAATAAAAAGAATAAAGGAAAATAGATATGGGCCTGTGAGATCATCATTTTTGGGGGTGCAGATAGCAAGTTTTGGGCCCAAAAATCTGAGGTCCATGTTGACTTCCTGAATCCAGTGCATTGCTTTGACTATGGCTTATGATGCTCCTTCAATGATGGCTTTCAGATATGGATCTCAGGACACTTGGCAAGTTGGATTATGAGGATGTATGGTAGTCCTTAGTCCTGTGCGCGCGTATGATCACTGAAAGAAACATATTATGAAATAATTGGGGGACCTGGGATTCGAACCCAGGTCCTGAAGCATTTTCCAACGCCTGGCTACCAACTGCGTTAGCTGTTTGATTTGTACATAGAATGAATAATAATGATAATATATAATAACGTAAAAAAGGGCGCCATAATTCAAATGGGCCAACAGGAGGATGCCACGCTGGTCATCCTTAACCTCGCTTCGTTGGTAAAAGTCAAGGACTTTTACCTACGGACATCATCCGTCACTACAAACCTGCATGTTCTCAAAATCAACCACAAGCAAGATAAATAAATCCCAAGACCATCAATCAACTCGTCTTGGCCTGCTGAGCACGATGGTGCCCCTTTCATGGCTCAATTTTACCTGTACACAAAGATCCTAAATCCAGCCAAAAAAACCTAGCAATGGTGAAATCTCATACAGTCCATAAAAATGCAATTAAACATTCCAGATAGCTTGCAAATGTGATGGTGAACAAGAATATATAATTATTTCAGGCTATAGATGCCAAGATTATGAAATTCGAATTCAAGAAAGACCCAAGATCGTGGCTGACTTACAGTGAGTTATAGGGCTGAAAAGTCTTTGTTCTTTATTGGTTTAGGTTCCTTGTGATCCCAGGAAATGATTGGGATGGCTAGAGGGTCTTGAAAATGCCTGTAACTGTGAATTCGACTCAGCACTTTTTTGTGTTTTCTTTCAAGTTTGTTCTGACCTCTTGCGCCTCTCTCCAGCCTTGTTTTAGGTCTGCAAATGTTTAATATATATCAAGGATTGGATTAGGGTTGAAAAAGTGTGCTCAATCTTTATCAATCATGGCTTTTGATTTTGATTTGATTCCATTGAATATCTTTCCAAAAATAGGCCAAATTCAATCTTTTTGTGCACACCAAGGCTTTGCACGATTTCAATTACTTGCCAACTGGATATAAGACCTGAAACATGTACAAAATCTTGAGTTTTCAATGTTTAGGATTTTTCTATGATTTGTTTTGATTAAAATTGATTTAATTCAAATCAAAATAAAAATAAATAATAAAAATAAGATAAAGACAAGTGGAAAGGGCTAGGGCTCGTGGACCATGCTACCAACTCAAAACAAGTGCAAAAAGTTAGGCCCATTTAGCAAAAATTGCAATTTGAGGCATTATTGACTTTTGGCAATTTTGCAAAAACGGTCAACTTCACCAATGCATAACTTCCTCAATTTTGACTCTTTGGAGGTGTTCTTGGACTTTTTATAAAGCTTGAGATGTCCTCTAAGCAACTATTTTGGTATCATATCAATTTGGTATTCCATGTTCATGTATGAAGCTTTGACAAAAAAGGTGTTTTTGTTGACATTTCAAAATGACCTATAATGTCCAAATTCATAACTTCTTGTGAGTGCATATTTTGAACTTGGGAGCTGAAGATGGATTGTAGAGAATTTCATCCTCTTTAAAATGAGATTTGGATGGGTCATTTATCATAAAGTATGAGAAAGTTCTGCTTGGTCAAAGTTGAGTTGACTTTTCCTACAAAGCCCTAATTTAGCAACTTTTGATTCTTGATGAATTATGAGCAGTCCTTCATGAATCATGATCAAACCTTGATAAAATTATGAAATATACTTAAAAATGAGGATGTTGACCAAAAATCTTGAAGTTTGACTGTATGTGGGCCACAGTTGACTTTTGCCCTAGCACAGTCGATTTTCAGGCCTTTGAGCAATTGACTGAGCAAACTTCTTCTGCAAGGCTTGAAACTTGACATGGATGATCTTGAGAACATATTAGGACATTGGTGAGCATTTGGGATCCATTGGAATCAAGTATCTTGATGCAATATGAAACCCTAATTTGAGGTAGACTGCCTTAGGAGAGAGCTTGTCTGGTAAACCCTTGGACTTCCTTGAGCAACTTGAGGATATTTCTTGAAATGTTTTGAGAAATATGGGAGGGAAAATTTTGGGGTACAACAGCTTCCCCTGTTCAGTCTTCTTAAACTTGAGGATGTAGATTGGCTTTTCTGCCTTTCGTGATCCGAAGGTGGAAGATGATTGAACACTAGAGTGCCCAGAAATTTGCACTCGCATGAAGTGGTATTTGTCTTGTGATGTCGGGAATGGGATTACAGATGCCATTTGGAAATGAATGACAGGGGATGGGCTTAAAGATTCCATCTGAGAGGGTGTCGATCGCATAAGAGATTCCTTAGCGAGAGTCTGTATACCTGTTGTTGAGGAAGACTATGCTGGGGGATGTTGATCTCTGTCTTGATAAAAATAGAATTTTAGGAGCTTCGGTCGTCTGTTATCTACTGGGGAATCGTATCTTAGTCGAGGAGATGAAAATGAACTACTATTTGGTCGTGATCCAGGCTTCGTAGTGATAAGATCGACTGCTATATGGTCGTAATTCAGGATTTACAATGACTTACTGGGGAGATGCGATTAAACTTGCTATCCGGTCGTGATTCGGGCTTCGCAATTTCTCGATTCTTATCTGGTCGTAATCCAGGCTTCAGAAGGAATTGAGTTGTTATTCGGTCGCACCCGGGCTTCAACTTGAACTTAGGGCACACTAATATCCGGCCAACTCTGGGCTTCTTAGTAACTATCCAGGTAAACTTCTATTTGTTCGAAATCTAAGCTTCGCAGCGTCTTGTACTGTTATTTGGTCGTAATCTAGGCTTCAGTCCTTTTAGGCCTACTAATATCCGGTCGAATCCCGGATTCATAGTAATTGGCCGGGTGAACTGCTATTTGGTCGTAATCCAAGCTTCACAGTGTCCCTCACTGTTATCTGGTCGTAATCCAGGCTTCACAGTGTCTTTTATCGCTATCTGGTCGTAATCCAGGCTTCACGATGTCTCATACCATTATCTGGTCGAATCCAGGCTTCATGGTGTTCAGAGAAATCAAGATACTATCCGGTTGTAATTTGGGCTTCATAACTTGTATTAAAGATGTACCACTATCTGGTTGTAATCCAGGCTTCATGGTGTCTTTGGCTGCTATCTGGTCGTAATCCAGGCTTCACAGAAACTTGTATTGCTATCTGGTTGTAATCCAGGCTTCACAATAACTTGTTGAGCTGTTGTCCGGTCGTAATCTGGGCTTCACGGCTTGTGTTAAAGATATACCATTATCTGGTCGTAATCCAGGCTTCATGGTACTTGTATTGCTATCTGGTCATAATCCAGGCTTCACAATACTTGCTGAGCTGTTATCCGGTCATAATCCAGGCTTCACGGCTTGATAGGGGTTAAACTATTATTCGGTCGTTCTCTAGGCATTATAGCTTAAAGATAAACCACTATCTGGTCGAATCCAGGCTTCGCGGTGTTTGATACTGTTATCTGGTTGTTCTCCGGGCTTTATAATATGCTGTAGGAATCAAGATATTATCCGGTCGAATCCGGGCTTCATAGCTTGAACTTTGTGAGAATTTGATTGTATCTTTCCTAAAAGGTAAAGGTTAGTCGTATGTAATGCATGACATGTATCAAGCAATGATGTTCTCAAAATAAATGAGATTGTGTTGTATGATGCATATGCGCGTGTCATGATGTATGAACATGCAAATGTTTTTATGATGTACTCTAGCTAGGGAAAATAAATCTCAGACTGCTGCTGGAGCAAAAGAGTTGAACTCTTCGTTCTCGCTGGGGATAGTGAATGAAGATGATTGTGAGAATAATCCTGTTGGAGAATAAATCGGTGAGAAAATGATTATGTGGGAAAGAGGTGCTCTGTTAGAGGACCTGTTGATTTGGAGAAATAACCTCGGCTGGGGATGAATTATCGTTGCTGGCGATGATGAACTTTGTTGGGGATTAAGTTTCTGTTTGTGAAAGAAATGAACTCCACTGGGGATAATCTTTTAGTGGCGACTTCACTGGGGATAATTTTTTAGTGCGGGCAATAGATAAACTCTGCTTGGGGAGAATCTCGCCGACTCATTCGCGGTTGCGAGTCTCAGCTGGGAGAGTGGTGTTCTGTTCGGGACCGCTAATATCACTGTCTTTTTATTGCTCTGTGGGGAGTGAATGTACCTTCAATCATTTTCTCCAACTAGGTTTATCCCTATACCTGGTGGATAGAGCAACTGTACAGTTTGGATATTTCTTATTTGCCCCTGTTTTTGATATTACGAGTAATCGTCTTTTGTTTCGCATGTAAATATTTATGAACATCAATTATTGTCAAATGCATATATCAAAAATGAACCATTGGACGTTCTTGCAAAACAAAACAGAAAAAGGAAAATAATTTGAAAAAAAAAATTTGTGAAGAATGAATTGTATTGATTTTGAAGTTGGCCTGTAAATAGGCGCTTTTGTACAAGAGGCTGACATCCAAGTAAGAGAATGTCGCCGAACAATAGAATTTATAGTTTGTACAAAAGAAAGAAGAATAGATATGTGAATAATCCCACTAGGTTCCAACTCTGCTATTGCCTTTATATCCCCGAGCATCTCATCACTTTGCCACTGGGTTGAAGGTAGATCAGATTGATTAGTGTCGTCCGAGCTTGATAGTCGATACCGAAGTCTGGTTACAAGGTGATCAAATGAGATATAGTGTTACGCTTTAATCCCTAATTTTTGCCCGGACCACCCTTTCGGGTTTTCAGTCCACCGGGATACCCTTTTTTGCCCAAGCCGCCTTTTCAGGTTTTCGACTTGCCCATCCCTTATTTTTGCCCGAACCCTTTTGGTTCGCCGGGAAGCCCTTATTTTTGCCTAGGCCATTCAACCTAGAGGGTCTTTGATTAGGCGTAGTATTTTTTCACTATGTCTACATTGAAGGGATGAGGAAGGTCGTCACCATCCATGGTGGTTAGAATCATAGCTCCTCCTGAGAAAATGTTCTTAACCAGAAATGGCCCTTCATACGTAGGGGTCCATTTTCCCATAGGATCACCTAGTGGGAGTATGATGCGTTTGATCACCAGATCCCCGACTTGATATTCTTGTCGTATGACTTTCTTGTTAAATGCCTTGATCATCCGCTTTTGATACGTCTGACCATGAAAAATAGCAGTAAGTCTCTTTTTGTCGATTAAGTTCAGCTGATCAAGTCGGGTCTCGATACAGTCGTTCTCGCTCAAACCTGCATCCTTCATAATCCGAAGAGAGGGTATCTGGACCTTAATGGGTAAGAATGCTTCCATGCCATACACCAAAGAGTAGGGTGTTTCCCCTGTTAAAGTTCGTGCTGAGGTTCGGTACCCATGAAGAGTGAATGGTAACATCTCATGACAGTCTTTGTATGTCACCGTCATCTTCTGCACAATCTTCTTGATGTTCTTATTAGCCGCTTCAACAACCCCATTCATCTTCGACCGGTAGGGAGAAGAGTTGTGATGCGCTATCTTGAACTGCTTGTAGAGCTCGGTGATCATTGTATTGTTGAGATTTGTACCATTGTCAGTGATGATCTTTTCCGGTACACCGTAACGACAGATCAAATTGTGCCTAATAAACCGCGCCACGACGTCCTTGGTTACTGTAGCAAAGGAAGTTGCCTCAACCCACTTCATAAAATAATCAATTGCTACCAGGATAAAACGATGCCCGTTGGACGCAGTAGGTCTGATCTCGCCAATCATATCAATGCCCCACATTGCAAAAGGCCAAGGCGCCGTCAAGACGTTCAAAGGAACTGGAGGTACATGCACTTTATCAGCATAGACTTGGCACTTATGACAGGTTCGAGAATGCTGATAACAATCGGCTTCCATGGTGGACCAATAATATCCAGCCCGAAGGATTTTCTTTGCCATGGTATGACCACTGGAATGAGTCCCGAAAGTACCTTCATGTAACTCTGCCATGATCTTTTCTGCCTCATTCTTATCCACACATCGCAGTAAGGTTGAATCATGGTTACGCTTGTAAAGAATACCATTACTGATGAAGAGCTTCGCGGCGAACCTCCTCAAGAATTTTTTATCATTAACAGATGCACCCTCGGGGTACTCCTGAGCCTCAAGATACTTCTTTACCTCGTGGAACCAGGGTTTATCTGCTACCTCTTCAGTCTCAATGTCACAGCAATGTGCGGGTTCGTCCAACCTCTCAATGGTAATCTGGGGAGCTTCATTGTCCCACCTGACCTTAAACATGGAAGACATAGTAGCTAGCGCATCCGCTAACTGATTCTCCTCTTTGGGGAAATGTTCGAAGGTTATCTCCTCGAAATGCGGAAGCAACGTCAATACATAATCTTTGTAAGGAATAATAATTGGGTGTTTCATATCCCACTCGCCTTTGATCTGACTGATCACGAGAGCGGAATCTCCGAACACACTCAAGAACTTAATCCTCAGGTCAATGGCTGCTCGAAGACCCATGATGCATGCTTCATACTCTGCCATGTTGTTGGTGCAGTTAAAACATAATCGGGCGGTAAACGGAGTATGACAGCCTTCTGGAGATATGATCACGGAACCAATACCATTACCCAACGCATTTGAAGCTCCATCGAAATACATGGACCATCGGGATCCATCCTCAGGTCCTTTATCTGGTCCAGGTATTTCACAGTCAGTCACCAACATGATGCTCTCATCCGGAAACTCGAAATTCATAGACTGGTAATCATTCACGGCCTGATGTGCCAAATGATCTGCCAACACACTCCCCTTGATTGCTTTTTAGGTTGTATATTGGATGTCGTACTCGGTTAAGATCATCTTCCATCTTGCTATTCTTTCGGACAAGGCAGGCTTTTCGAAGATATATTTGATTGGATCCATCTTTGATATCAATAGAGTAGTGTGAGTCAGCATATACTGTCTTAGCCGGCGAGCAGCCCATGCCAAAGCGCAGCAAGTTTTCTCAAGCAGTGAGTATCGGGTCTTACAGTCGGTAAACTTTTTGCTAAGGTAGTAAATAGCATGCTCTTTTCGGCCAGACTCGTCATGCTGCCCCAGCACACACCCCATCGAATTGTCGAGTACCGTCAAGTATAAGATCAAAGGTCTCCCTTCAACTAGAGGCATCAGAATAGGTGGCTCTTGGAGATATTCTTTGATCCTTTCGAAAGCGGCCTGACATTCATCATTCCATTTAACCACTTGATCTTTCTTCAGTAGCTTGAAGATCGGCTCACAAGTAGCAGTCAGATGTGAAATGAACCGGGCAATGTAATTCAAACGTCCCAAAAAGCCTCTGAATTCCTTTTCTATTTGGGGAGCTGGAATTTCCTGTATAGCCTTCACCTTTGCAGGATCCACTTGAATACCTTTATCACTAACAACGAAACCCAACAGTTTACAAGATCTTACTCCGAAGGTACACTTGTTCGAGTTTAACCTCAGCTTGTACATCTTCAACCTATCAAATAGTTTCTGGAGATGGTCAAGATGTTCTTCTTCAGTTTGGGACCTTGCAATCATGTCATCAACGTATACCTCAATCTCATGGTGAATCATGTCATGGAACAAAGCGACCATGGCGCGCTGATACGTTGCCCCCGCATTCTTTAATCCGAACGGCATGACTTTGTAGCAAAAGGTACCCCACTGCGTAACGAAGGTCGTCTTCTCTATGTCTTCGGGAGCCATCTTAATTTGATTGTAACCAGAAAACCCATCCATAAAGGAGAAGATCTTATGCTGCGTGGTGTTGTCAACCAGAACATCGATATGAGGGAGTGGGAAATCATCCTTGGGGCTTGCCCTGTTCAGATCCCTATAGTCCACACACATTCGTACCTTACCATCTTTCTTCGGCACTGGAACCACGTTGGCAACCCACTACGGGTAAGCAGTAACTGCTAGAAAACCGGCATCAAACTGTTTCATGACCTCAGCTTTGATTTTCTCAGACATCTCTGGGTGCATTCGGCGAACTTTCTGCTTTACCGGAGGATAGTCTTCTTTGGTTGGCAGGCGGTGAACCACAATATCGGTATCCAACCCAGGCATATCTTCATAAGACCAAGCAAAAATCTCAACATAGTCACGTAGCATCTGTATCAACCATTGCTTGACACTGGAATCCAGATTTGCACCGATCTTGACCTCTTTCTTGTCTTCTTCTGTACCCAGATTCACTGATTTAATTGGCTTTTCATGCGGTTGTATAGCCCTCTCTTCCTGAAGTAACAATCTAGCAAGTTCCCCAGGCACTTCACAATCATCCTCACCTTTGTCCTCAGCTGGTTGATCGGACTTTCGAAGTCATAATTGGCAGTAGCAGAGTCATTATTAGTGGGATCCAGAGTGGATGTGGATCTGCATTATGATATGTGAGTGTGTGTAAGACAATAGCTGTTTTGATAAAGTGCCAGATAGAAAAGAAAAACAAGGAGCGCAAAATTTGTAATGCAAGAAAACGTCCAACGCTTTATTGATGATATATGGAATGAAAAATATTAAGCCCTCACAAACAAAGCCAAGGTGCCTCGGGCAAGGCACCGGGCCATAAAGTTTTAAACTGTCTGTTACAAATTTAAAAACAAAAGTCTATTATTATGTAATAAAAGAAATAGGCACGAAGTCCTTTACCGTCCAATTGCTCAATCCACCATCGGCAGTTGGGTAAATCCAGCTATCGAACTCTGGCTCTTCTTCATCATCTTCAATTGCATTCACTTCCAGATTACTGATACGCAGGGGAGGTCTTCCAATCCGCGCATGCCGAACATCCCTTTGAGCTTCTGCAGTAAAACCCAAACCAAACTTGTCAGTCTTGTGTGTAAAGTCAGGGAGTTGGCCCCAATTTGCACTCCCACCTTTTTCAATAACAGCTCGGGCATCCTTAAGGGAAGCCATCTTCATTGGAGGTTCTTCAACAGCAACTTCAGTTGACGCCAGAGTCTGGGGGACCTCCTCAAAGTTCTGGCACGGGGTCTCGATGAACTCCCCATCCATCTCCACATACCGGAAGGAGTTAAGGTGGCTCACCGTGTACTTCTCTTCTCCTTGTACTGTAATAATCTTCCCCTTCACTTGATATTTCAACATCTGATGGAGCGTAGAAGTCACTGCCCCACCTTTATGAATCCACGGGCGACCCAACAAACAAGAATAAGACGGTCGGATGTCCATTACATAGAACGTAGATGTGAAGGTCTGGGAACCAACTTTAACAGGGACGTCCACCTCCCCGTGCACCATCATTTTGGACCCGTCAAAGGCCCTAACCACAATATTACTTGGCTTCAGAACCAACCCTTCACAGTCCAACCGGTCTAATGCTTTCTTGGGTAAAACATTCAATGAGAACCCAGTATCCACCAGTACGTGGGCCAGAGTAGTGCCTCTACACTCAACCGAAACATGCAGAGCGTCATTGTGATTCCTTCCTTTGGTAGTCAGATCTATGTCGGAGAAACCCAACCCGTTACCAGTAGTCAAACTAGCCATGCAGTCTTTGAATTGATCAGCAGATGTTTCCTGCGGCACATGCGTAGTTTTAAGGAAAGCAATCAAAGCCTTTGCGTGGGCTTTTGAGCACAGCAATAAGGATAGCATGGAGATCTTGGATGGGGTCTGCCCCAGCTATTCGACTACGTTGTATTCACTTTTCTTGATGATCTTCAGAATTTCCTCTATCTCCTGTCTAGAGGTCTCTACCACAATCTTCTTAGGTGCCTCCGTTCGGGCAGGCTCACCTGTGATCTCTTTGCCCCGAGCGTCAGATGACTCGGCGATAGGGGTGATAATTGGAATATGAATCGGGGAAGTAGCTGGTGTACTGGCAGATGGAATAGCAACAGGCTTTCAAACAGTCAGAGGGGAAATCTCAGGAGAGAAGAGTCTTCTGCTTCTGGTGACCTTGCTAGACCCAACAATATTGCTGACATCATTATCAGCCTCTTCAACCTTCAAGTCTTGTTTGATCCCATGATAATACACATCGGCCCCATAGTGCCACTGGACAGCCTTATCTGAAGTGTAAGGGATAGTACCAGGAATAGTAATGATCAATGGAGCAACTCTCGGAACAGATGTAATCCTAACAGGCTTTCTCGAGGAAGCCTTGGAAGGATTGGCGGAAATGGTAATGATTGAAACATCTTCAACAGGAATCAATGGACTCAAAGTTTTCTCAAACAAGATTTCTTTGTTATCCATCAGGCGTTGAACACCTGATTTCAATAAATGGCAACCAGCAGGCAGGATTGAACATAGGTGGCAACCTTCGCCACAGCCTGGAAATAAACCGGCCAATAATAGGTTCTTCTTTACTATCAACAACGGGGTAGAAATGTCTTCTACGAAGGTCACAAATGAATCATCGTCCATAGCATTTACTCCATGCTTGGGCATAGGAGCAGTCATGACATTAGGCTTTTCCGGTGCGTCAAACTCAATTTCTTTAGCTTCAATCAAATCTTGCACCTTGTTCCTCAAGGCCCAGCAGTTATTTGTATCATGCCCCGGGCTATCAGAGTGATAGGCACAACGGGCGTTCGGATTATACAGCAGTGATGTAGTGCTGGGATTCTTCGGGGCTTCCCTCAGAGTGATCAGGTTGGTCTTCGACAATTGCAACAGAATTTGAGATAAGGTCATACTGAGCTGAGTATACTGTCTTTGCAGTCTCTCTATTCTCTGCTGATTGTTGCATTGTGGGGCAACGGTGGGTTTTGATATTACTACCGCGCTAACCGCTTGGCGGCGTTCAGGTCAGTTTTGGCTCCTCGAGCTGTAAACTGCACTAGCTTCTTTTTTGAAAGGCTTCTTTTTTGAAAGGCTTCTTTTCCGAACTTGATGAGGCACCTTTCTGTATCTTGCCACTCTTGATTCCAGCTTGTACCCTCTCCCCAGTCAAAATTAATTCAGTAAACCCTGATGATTAATTGCCGATTAAATGATTGAAGAATGGATCAGACAAAGTCCCAAGAAACATATCCACCAACTCCCTATCAGACAGAGGGGGTTGGACTCTCCCAGCCAGATCTCTCCATTTCTGAGCATAGTCCTTAAAGCCTTCGCATGTTACCATAGACATACGCTGAAGTTGAGTACGCGTGGGAGCAAGGTCGGCGTTATACTGGTATTGCTTGTAAAAAGCAGTAGCAAGGTCCTCCCAGTTGCGGACATTAGCTCCTTCCAATTGATAGAACCATTCAAGCTGAGTCCTTGACAGACTATCTTGAAAGAAATGAACCCACAGGTTTCTATCAGCAGTATAGGGTTGAATTTTTCGGACGTACGAGCGGAAGTGGAGCTTTGGACAAGATGCTCCATCGTACTTAGCAAAAACAGGAGCTTTGAATTTGTGAGGGATTACCACCCCAGATGCTGATCCCAGATCTTCGAAGTCCAACCCATGTATCTTTTGGATCTCCATCATGCTCAGACGGTCTTCAAGTTGCTTGTACCTATCCTCGGCAGGAGGATACTGTTCTTCATAAAAATCAGTGTCATTATCAGAGACCACAAGGATGGGACCCTTCTCTTCCTCTTGATTCTCTCCTCCTTTAGATGAATGAGACAAATCAGCTTCTTGTCGCAACCTATTCCCAAATCTGTGACCCATATTCAGCAGAACCACCTTCTTCTTTTTCTTCTTCTTCTCCTTTTGGATGAGAGTCTTCAAATCCTGCTGCCCTTTGGCCAAGTTCAGGAACATCTCTTGGAACTGAGCATTCTGCACTTGAAGAGCCTTGATGGCTTGATCAGTAGGTATTTCAGAAGACATTATGTGCTGAAATAAACAGCGAAGAAGATAAGAAACCTATAATGGTACCTGTGATGAGGTGCATGATAATGGAATGCGTATGAAATGATTTCAAAGACTTTGGGAGATTTAAATTTGGGAACCAAGGAATAAACAAACTTTATTAGATTCAAACTTGTGAAAATGTTTAACAATGCCTTTAAGGTGTTACAAAAGAAATAACTAAAAATAAATCTAAACTAGAAAAACAACAAAGAATCAGAAGTCCCATGGTCACCTTCTGTTCGTGCTGACATAGTCGTTGATCGTCCTTTCATTCTCCAATTGCCTCGTGAGTCTCAAGATCTTCCTCTCTTACTCATGATACTTCTCTCGATAGGTATCCCTTTCTTCCTTTAACTGGATCCAAGATCTCTTTAATTCCCCAAGATCAGTAGGCATGTAGGGATGGAGGACCGTATAAGGAACACCTTCTTCATTAGTATGCTCTACAATCACCGGCAAAACAGCTTCATACGGCATCCCCAGCTTTTGAGCACGGGCTCAAACCCACTGGAGATAAGGTTGCATTAGGAGAGAAGTCTTTAATCCTAGCTCTTGAGGGCCAGACTTGTTCACCCTTCCCCAGGCTCGTATAAACCTTCGGCGATGTTCTTTAACGTCCTCCTTATAGTCAAAGACAATATTTGTAAGAAGAAATTCATGGGGACCGTCTCTCCGAGCGTGCCCGAACTATCGTAAATCCAAGAAAGGACGGTAGGTTATACCCCCTCTAATTCCAAGCAACGGAACATTAGGGTATTCCCCACAGCGATCAATGATAGCTACTCTTTCATTATCCTTTGAACTCCAAAGAATGTCCGTATGAGCAAGGGACATGATTCTGTAAGCCCAACCTACACCTTCCTCATTCTTCAATACAGATTTGGGGAGGTGCGAAATAAACAACCTCGCCAACAGCGGCATACAGCACATGAGGGTTCCTCTTTTACGCGTCGTACGGGTATAAAGAGTATTATCACCAGGAGGGTAGGTACAGGATTGCGAGACAAGAAGATATTCACCGTATTCACATCTATGAAGGAATCTGGATTTGGGAAAAGAACCAAGTCGTAGATGAGGAGAGCTAAGATGTCTTCGAAAGCTTGGAAATCCAAGTTATCCCAGAACTGTTGAGCTTGATCAATCAGAAACTTGGCCAAGAAACCTTTAACCCCACTCCGTGTCTCCCAATTAGACACTACATCAGCCTTCTTCAAGTGTAAAGCCAAGGCAATATCCTCTGGTCTAGGAGCCTCTTCCAAACCTGTGAAGGGTGTCTGCTCGAGGATAGATATGCCTAATAAATCAGAAAACTCCTCCAAAGTGGGGACTAGCTGATAATCCGGGAAGGTGAAACAATGATGCAATGGATCAAAGAACTGGAAAAGGACGCTCATCATCTGTTCATCCAACTTTGAAGTGACCAAACTAAGGAGATGACCATGTCTTCTAACAAATGAGGAAGTATCAGGAACTTTTGAGACTAACTCTCTGAGTTGAGCAGGGATTTGCACGAAGTTAACTCGGATGGTGTTTCTGTGTACTGAAGCCATAATCTGCAAAACAGAACAAAGATAAATCCCCTCGGTCTTTGAAATGGTTAGTCTAATGAAATATGCATGCTATGTTATGATGCATGATGTCATGATAAAACACACAACAGGTATAGCAGATAGTAAACATGGTAAAGGCAAACAAGTCACACAATAGCCCTTAAGTTTCAGGCTTGCATGGGGTCTAGGTATTACCCTCTTGAAGTTCAGTTGGTTCAACTTGTCCTAATAATAGTAACCGGGTTCTAGAGGTTCTCAATATCACTGACCGTCCTCCATCGGTCATGGTTTCAGCTCACGCAATCTTTTCTTGCGGCCAGAACTATCTCGAGAGTATGGTCTCAATGAGTGTAGTATCGAGTATCAACCAGTTCCCAGCTCTATGCCGAGGCCGGCTATCTCACTACTTCCTATGGCCAAGTTGGTCAATTATAGGTTCTAAGGTCAGTTGATGCTTAACGACCCATATAGCAGCCCCATATTCTCCTTGTTGCTCCACAAGGGATATCGGTACCAACTAATGTGCCACATCAACGTAGCTACTGCTTCAACCGTATCGGTCTACGCTGTACAATTCCCTCACAATTTATTGCTACTTACCTAAAAGGTGTCCCCCAGATCCAGGTTAGGATCTTTAGTAACTCCGATACAAAGCCCACAAATATAAAGCAATCAAATCAAACAATAGAAGCAATGTGATGAACTAATCATAAGGTATACCCCACTTATCAAATCCCCAACAGAGTCGCCAGTTCTGTGATACGGTGGCCAGAACTGGACTGTTTTGAAAACGCTGGTTTACGTTTTGCGTTTGTATTCGCAAAAATGTCGCGGTAAGCAAGAGTCGCCACCGACTTTTTTTTATCCAACAAGGAAAGGAAAAAAGCACAGAAAAATTCCCTTTTTCGAGATTTTGAGTACGGGGGGTAGATTATAGAAAGGGAAGGTATTAGCACCCTTTCTATCTGTGGTTTTCCACGGGCTCTTAGGTACTTGCTTATCATTTTCAAAATTGCTTCTGTGTGTTTGTGTGATTTGAAAAGTTTTTGTTTTGACTTTGATTTAACCCTTGCTTCTGTCTTCAAGAGTGTTACGAAGTGATTTTGAAAACTTTGTTTGGAAAGGAGTGTAAGTGTGAAAAAAGTTTGTTTGGATTGAGCAAGTACTTAAGATTCTACCTACTCGAAAAAGGGAATTGTTCTATGTTTGTTTCCTTTAGACAATGCTATCCCACTACTAATGAGTAGGTAGCACCGTCGTTGGAGTTTTAAGGGTCAATTTGAAAGGGACGTACGATCACCAAAGTAATGTTAGGACGTTTTAGTAGTAACCCTAATGTCTTAGATCAGTTATTCGAGGCAACAGTATCTGAGGCAACCATTCCGAGGCAACTTTTCTAATCGGGACTTTGATCTTTGTTTAGACAAAAGAACGACCACTAAAATATCCTATACTTAATGACCGTTTACCGAAGGCAGCCGAAGTGGGAGTGTACCCTAGGAGTGCGCATGTACGAGTGATTCAATTTCAAGTTATTATCTTTGCACATTTAGGGTTAGCTAACCGTTTTAAAGTTAATCATACATTCTTGTCATGCATCCCTATTATTCATACATCTAACAGTTAATATTTTCTAGAATTTAAAGTGCGGAAATTAAACTAAGCTATTACAAGGCTTCGGGTATTCACATAGCAAAAAACAAACTCGTAAAACAAAGCGATAAATGAAAATAAAGATCCTAATTAAGTTATTACAACTTGTGAGCAATTACATTAATAGGGTAAAAATAAATGATAAAGCGTGCGCGAGGAACTTAAGATCAGGAGAGAACTAGGGTTTTGACCCCTTCTAACCTAATTAAAAGAAAAAACTGTTTTTGTTTGTTTTTGATTATTTTTAAGAAAATAATTAGGTTTTAAAATTAAATACATAATTAATTAGCTAATTAAATTAATTAAAGAAAATAATTACATGGCCTATTTTTGTGTTTTTGGTTATTGTAAGAAAAGAAGAAAATATAATTAAGTTAAAAACCTAATTGTTCTAATTAATTTTAATTAGTTACAAAAGGAATTAAAATT
Source organism: Vicia faba (assembly GCA_948472305.1). NCBI lineage: Eukaryota > Viridiplantae > Streptophyta > Magnoliopsida > Fabales > Fabaceae > Vicia > Vicia faba. The sequence goes on from OX451738.1 coordinate 1,168,113,051, forward strand.
GCCCTAAAATTAAATAACCTAATTAAATTAAATAATTTTTTTGATAAAAAAAATAAACCTAAATCTAATTGGATGAAATATTTTTTTTTTATGATTTTTTGATTAAAAAAATTATTATTTGTGTTAGTAAAAAAATTTAAATGAATAAATAAAGAAAATAAAAGAATAAAGGAAAATATATGGGCCTGTGAGATCAGCATTTTTGGGGGTGCAGATAGCAAGTTTTGGGCCCAAAAATTTGAGGTCCATGTTGACTTCCTGAATCCAATGCATTGCTTTGACCATGGCTTATGATGCTCCTTCAATGATGGCTTTCAGATCTGGATCTCAGGACACTTGGCAAGTTGGATTATGAGGATGTATGGTAGTTCTTAGACTTGTGCACGCGTATGATCACTGAAAGAAAAATATTATGAAAGAATTGGGGGACCTGGGATTCGAACCCAGGTCCTAAAGCATTTTCCAACGCCTGGCTACCAACTGCGCTAGCTGTTTGATTTGTACATAGAATGAATAATAATGATAATATATAATAACGTAAAAAAGGGCGCCAGAATTCAAATGGGCCAACAGGAGGATGCCACGCTGGTCATCCCTAACCTCGCTCCGTTGGTAAAAGTCAAGGACTTTTACCTACGGACATCATCCGTCACTACAAACCTGCATGTTCTCAAAATCAACCACAAGCAAGATAAATAAATCCCAAGACCATCAATCAACTCGTCTTGGCCTGCTGAGCATGATGGTGCCCCTTTCATGGTCCAATTTTACCTGTACACAAAGATCCTAAATCGAGCCAAAAAAACCTAGCAATGGTGAAATCTCATACAGTCCATAAAAATGCAATTAAACGTTCCAGATAGCTTGCAAATGTGATGGTGAACAAGAATATACAATTATTTCATGCTATAGATGCCAAGATTATGAAATTCGAATTCAAGAAAGACCCAAGGTCATGGCTGACTTACAGTGAGTTATAGGGATGAAAACTCTTTGTTCTTGATTGGTTTAGGTTCCTTGTGATCCCAGGAATAGATTGGGATGGCTAGAGGGTCTTGAAAATGCATGTAACTGTGAATTCGACTCAGCACCTTTTTGTGTTTTTTTCAAGTTTGTTCTAACCTCTTGCGCCTCTCTCCAGCCTTGTTTTAGGTCTGCAAATGTTCAATATATATCAAGGATTGGATTAGGGTTGAAAAAGTGTGCTCAATCTTTATCAATCATGGCTTTTGATTTTGATTTGATTCCTTTGAATATCTTTCCAAAAATAGGCCAAATTCAATCTTTTTGTGCACACCAAGGCTTTGCACAATTTCAATTACTTGCCAACTGGATATAAGACCTGAAACATGTACAAAATCGTGAGTTTTCAATGTTTTGGATTTTTCTATGATTTGTTTTGATTAAAATTGATTTAATTTAAATAAAAATCAAAATAAATAATAAAAATAAGATAAAGACAAGTGTCAAGAGCTAGGGCTCGTGGACCATGCTACCAACTCAAAACAAATGCAAAAAGTTAGGCCCATTTAGCAAAAATTGCAATTTGAGGCATAATTGACTTTTGGCAATTTTGCAAAAAAGGTCAACTTCACCAATGCATAACTTCCTCAATTTTGACTCTTTGGAGGTGTTCTTGGACTTTTTAGAAATCTTGAGATGTACTATAAGCAACCCTTTTTGTCTCATCTCAATTTGGTATTCCATGTTCATGTATGAAGCTTTGACAAAAAAGGTGTTTTTGTTAACTTTTCAAAATGACCTATAATGTCCAAATTCATAACTTCTTGTGAGTGCATATTTTGAACTTGGGAGCTGAAGATGGATTGTAGATCATTTCATCCTCTTAAAATGAGCTTTGTATGGGTTATTTCTCATAAAGTATGAGAAAGTTATGATTGGTCAAAGTTGAGTTGACTTTTCATACAAAGCCCTAATTTAGCAACTTTTGATTCTTGATGAATTATGAGCAATCCTTGATGAATCATGATCAACCCTTGATAAAATGATTAAATATACTTCAAAATGATGATGTTGACCAAAAATTTTGAAGTTTGACTGTATGTGGGCCACAGTTGACTTTTGCCCTAGCATAGTCGATTTTCAGGCCTTTGAGCAATTGACTGAGCAAACTTCCTCTGCAAGGCTTGAAACTTGACATGGATGATCTTGAGAACATATTAGGACATTGGTGAGCATTTTGGATCCCTTGGACTCAAGTATCTTGATGCAATATGAAACCCTAATTTGAGGTAGATTGCCTTAGGAGAGAGCTTGTCTGGTCAACCCTTGGACTTCCTTGAGCAACTTGAGGATCTTTCTTGAAATGTTTTGAGAAATATGGGAGGGAAAATTTTGGGGTACAACAGCAAGTATGAAATGGGATCCTTGTGTATTGGAAGAAGCAGACTCAGTTTGAAAAGTCTGTTTGTGTTGTTTGAAGATCATTCAAGACCATGGTTATTAAAATCTGCTTCAGATACCTGTTAGAGGGAATATCCTCTATAGGTGCAGATAGATGGAATTTATCACATCAAAGTCAGATAGGAGGTCTAAATTATATGCTCATAAGTAGAAGATTCTTGAGGTGTACATGCTCATCATGTATGGATGATCTTGGTTGAAGGTTGATCAACTACTTATGGTTGATCTTCTTGTGCCCCTTGCAAGAGTTATGGATTACTATGGTGTCTTCATACCATAGTTAAGGATCCATGTGTTTGAGATTGATGTGGGATCCAATGTTGGAACATCATCTCAGGGTGTGAAACTTCCTCAGCCACAGATGTTTATCTAGAGAGAAGCATAAGGTTAAGTCACTGACCTATTCTGGATTGTTTTGTGAATCAGCTGGTACCAGACGTATGCAGAAGAAGATTGTCAAACCAACTGCTCTACTTTGTGTGAAAAGGTAAACCTTATCTGATAAGTGGTGAATACTTTGACGAGAGCTGAGTATTTATTTTTTCCTCTGTAGATATTATGTGTGATATGGTGAAGAACTGACTTGGGTGTTTTGCATTTTATCACAATTATTGCGGATAGCAAGATTTGCCACCGACTTTTCTTTTATCTAATAAAGGAAAGGGTGAAAATAACAGGAAAGACCTTTTGAGAATTTTTTTGAGTTCGGGGGGTAGGTTATGAAAAGGGAAGGTGTTAACACCCTTTTCATCTGTAGTTATCTACGGGCTCTTAATTGCTTGATCACTTTAAAATGCTTTGTGTTTGTGTAAGTTTGAAAATATTTTGAAAACGCCTAAGTTTGGAAAACTTTGCAATAATTCTCGTATCGTTGAGAATGTATACAAAGTGTTGGTTTTGAAAATACTTGTTGAAAGTAAGTGTTTGGAAAGATGTTTGAAAATTCCAATGTAAGGCCATTTTGTAATGATTCTCGTATCGTTGAGAATGTATACAAAATGTTTGTTTGAAAATTGTTTTGAAAGTGTGAGGTGTAAATGGTTTTGTTTGTGAGCAAGCAATTACGAGCAATCTACCTACTCAAAAAGTCTTTATTCTTTTCCTCCTCCTTTAGATAGTGCTTGTCTACCATTAATTGGTAGAGAGCCATATCATTGGATGTGAGGGACAGGCGTGGGTCATTGTACAATCATAGAGGGCAACTTGTAAGAATGTTTTTAGCAATTATTGTAAGGGACTAAGATCATTTACTGAAGGCAACATTGAAGGGTCATCGAGGGACTATGATCTTTTAATCGAAGGTCTTTGATAAAACATCTCACGTTCGAGGGACATGACTGTTTATATCCGAGACAACAAGTGTGGGTTACCCTAGAGGTGAAAGTGTACAAAGTGTTTTGTTTTCAAGTATATTATCTTTAAATTATAGTTTTGTTATGGTTGATTTTAGTCTTGTCATGCAAACCCTAATTACTAGCAATAATAAGGAAAGCGATAAATTGCGAAATTTAAATTGAAATTCTGGTGTATGCCAGAATTCAGATGTTATACTCAATGTCTAGACATCTGATATGACATAATAAGTACACTGCAATGTAGATACCCAATTTTTTGTGATTCAGTACTGAAGAGAAACAGAAGCACAGTTTAACCAAGCTGTGCCAGATATACTTTGAAGGTGCAGAGGATAGAACAACGATGAACCTAGTTCTGTTCATCTGTTGCACATGATCAGCAGAGAGCGAACATCCTTCACAGTTCTGTTTCTTCTGCACAGTTATCAGCATGATGTCTTAACATGTTCTGAGACATTATCTGTTACAACATTACAGTTTTACCTTGATATATAACAGACAGAATTATAAAGTGTTGAAGGTAAAAACACAAATCAGTTGTTGACCCAGTTCGGTGAAACACACCTACTCTGGGGGCATACCAAGCCAGGAAGAAGATCCACTATCAGCAATATTAATTCAGGACTAAACTTCACAAGTTCCCATCCTTCACTTAATCATCTACCCAGTGCAACCTATACCTAGGAACTCCTAGATAGAAACCTACCAGTTTCCATTCCTATTGCCGCAGCAACAGAAGTCTTACTCCTACTCAAGAAGTAGAGCCTTCCCACTTGATTTCCTACATTACAATGTATATGAAGTAATGCAGAAACACTTAGACTTGCTTCATAGCTTCGTCCAAGAACACTCAAACCCTTACCTACAGGTATCGAGTTACACACATGGTAACCTTGCCACAGACCGACAGGTTTACCTAACAAAACACTCCCAATGTTACATTGTTTTTGAGTTGCAAACCCTAGGTTACAATCTGCTATTTATAACCTATTACCCAACTGGATTTGGGCCTTCAAAAATCTCAGCAAGCTTTTCTCCTTGCTGTTACAACTCAGCAGCAAACTTCTCCTATAATCAAGGTCTTCAATCTTCTAGTTCCTAAAACATCTCCATATTTAGAAACAGTATTTTCTTCAAATATTCTGATTGATTCTTGATTGGTCTTCAGATTCTCCATAAGAAACACCACATATATTCTCAGAGTATTTAAGTACCAGAACTGTAACTGAATTATCAATTTTGTTGGCGTGATGTCAAGTCAGATGTCATGACATTACATCTAACATGTTTTCCTAGATGTTGAACTTCTTCAACACAACAAATAACCTCTTTCATAATTTAGATCACTTAGAATAGTTAGGTTACAAGTCACAGCTGTTACAAACATTCAACATATAACATAGTTACTTAATTAGTACTTAATTTCAGGCGCGATGTCATATGCTGATGTTGTGACATCTTACATAACATGTTGGTCCAGATGTTGAACTTCTTCAACCCCACATATTAAAACAACAGAGGGAATATGGGTAAACTTGCTTTCTTATTTGTTTTACAAATGAAGCCAACTCTCCAGCTAGGGCACTTACATAAATGACCTACGCTATTACAACGCTTTGGGAATGGGGGGTACAAGTTTGTGAATGGGGGAAGAAAGCAATAAAATCCTAATTACTATTACAAATCATTGAATATGAATTACACTAATAGAATGTACAAAAATGCAAAGATTGGAGAGGAAAAAGAAATTGTCTTTTTAGGTTTTTTTGATGAAAAGGTTTAGAGATTAACCTAGTTGATTAATTAATTTTATTTATAAAATAAGTTAATTAATTAATTAATCAAAACTCAAAATTTAAGTTAATTGAATTGTAAGAAGAAAATAAACCTAAGTCTAATAATTTGTTTAGAAAATAATTTGAATGTTAGTATTAATTTGGAAAATGTTTTTACAATGTAAAAGAAAATAATAGAATTTAATTTAATAAAAATAAAATTAAATATTTAAATTAAATTATTTAAGATAAATATGTTTTTTGTGTTTTTTAGTTTTAATGAAATAAATAAATAAATGAAAATAATGAAAATATAAAATAAATGGGCTAGGTGTCTAAAAGTAAAAAAGGGTGGTAAAAAGTAGTAGAAAGGCCCAAATCACGTTTTTTTGTTTGAAATCAGAAAAATAAATAAATAAAACAAATGGGTCAACATTGTTGTTAGTAAAAGGGGTGGTGAGAATTAGCAAAAACAAAAAAAAATGAGGCCCAAGCGTGAGGGAGCCCAGGCGCTGTTGTATTCCATGTGGCTAGATTTTGAAGGGTGCATTGTAGTCTTGTATTCAGGAGCGCTGGATTTAGCTAGATGATGATCATGTGGTGATGAGATGAGGGCATATGGTGGACTCATGGGAACCAAATGCGCTGAATCTGCAAAAAAGATATGAAAAAAATACAAAAGAGTACCACTGGGGCTCGAACCCAGGTCCTTATAGTTCAATGCTTTACGCGCACTTCTCCTACCACTGGGGTGGCTGTTTCATTCGTGAGTTATAAAACTTGTAATAAATATAAAATAAACTCAGTCCTAAATGTAACTTCATCTTCTTCCTCGCGCCAGCATCCCCATTGTTACATTTTTGAATTTCTGAACTCACTCATTTCTCAACCATTTGCAAAAGTATAAACATGAAACTTGCTCCATTTTTCAATACGAATTCAACCATATAACCTTCATGAGATATGAATCAAAGATGAACGATAATTTTACTGGTACCCAATAAAAACCTAATATTTTCAGAAAGTTCATCTTTAAAATTCGCATCACTCAGGCAACATAAATGAAATCTAAGGACATGGTTAGCTTCAGGGCTATGATGTCTACATTTTTTATTCATAAAGTAATCATTAATGATGCTTGTACAGAGATTTCAAAGTTGAGAAAACTTACCTCAAAACTGAAAATCGTGTATGGAGTTTAAGCAACCCTGGAAGTATGGTGATGATCTGGATAACTTCACTAGACTCCTAGGAAGCTAACGCAAATCTTACTTTTGCTGAAAGTGCTTGAATCGTGCTGGAGAAGTCAATGTGCAAAGTTCTGTTTTTGAGTTTGGAAGATGAGGGAGAGATGTTACAATTGTGAAACAAGGATGAGGATGAGTTATATTTGATGTATGAAAGCTTTAAGAAGGATTTAGAGGAAAAATGCACGAGTGGATTATGAGATTGAAGTTTTTTGGACAGAAATGACAAGTTATGGAAGTTTGGATGAAGTTGAGTTTTAGGGAGTTTCAGGGTGTTTCAAGGCTTGTGAGTTCGTGTGTTAGGTTGCAAATGACCTCTCTATTTATAGGCAAGAGGTTTGGAAGCTTGAAGGGATCAGAAATAAGAGATCACATGTTTTGGTTTTGAAACTTATTTTTGAAGCAAGCTTGACAAACATAGTTCCAATGCATGGTACAAGGACTAGACAAGTTGCTTCTGGCTTTGAGATTGTGAATGTGCAGAAGGAACAAGTGCAAAGCTCAAGGAGAGTGGACTTTGTGATTAAAGCCACTTTTCCAAAATGGCAATGTTACCTTTGTGCCAAAAATGGATTAATCACTTGAACAATGGCTCAAATGCTTTGACAATGTCTCAATCAATTGTGTAAGCATTTAATTATTGATTGATTTGTAAGTTTGAAGCCTGCAAAGTAAGATTTATATAACATGGCTTTGAGATTAGGTTGTGTGTTCTTCATGAAAATGCCTTGTTAATCAAGTTTATCATGCCAAATTCTTCTCTGCGGTTCTCCTAGCTCAAAAATGATCTCTTCAAGTTATTGGACATTTTGGAAAGCTTGAAACATTTTCTACAACCTTCATGTTGACTTCTTTGGCTAAATTAAATTGGAGCTTGGTGAAAATTGGCCAAGAAGTTAGGGAAAAAAATCTGCCTAACTTGCTAAAATTTTCACTGAGTGTTTTATGAAAAATATCATGACTTCATGAGTCTATATATATTCAAATCTAAGCATTTTTTAGAATGTATAATTCATCAAGATCTACAACTTTCTGTAAAATCAAGCTTCTCAAATAAGCTTTTGTTTTGATGAAGACAAACCATGGCTAACAAAGAAGGCAAAGATTTTGGTCAAGCATCTAAGCATCTAAGGATAATATCTTCACTCAAAGCTATCAACAGCTCTCAAAGGTATAATAATATTATCTACTTTGATCTTAAGATATAGATGCTCAAAAATGAAAAAGAAATGTTTAAAGAATCATTACTCAAGCTTTTCAAAGATAAAATTTCACTTTTCTTCTGCATGCAATCGATTTACATCTTAGTGCAATCGATTGCACTCTTCAAAAATCCAAATCTTTTGCTTCTGTTTCTTTGTGCAACCGATTTACATTCCTATGCAATCGATTGCATACTTAAAATTTTCAAAACATTTGCTTCTGACTTAGCATGCAATCGATTACATTGTTTGTGCAATCGATTGCACTCAGTTAAATTTTGCTATTGACTTTGCATGTAATCGATTACATTGTTTGTGCAATCGATTGCACTCTTAAATTTTTTGAAAATATAGTTGTTAAAAACCTTGTGCAATCGATTACACTCTGCACGAATTTGAAAAATAACAGCTTTGTTCATGCCTTTTAATCATGCCTTTTCATTACATCTTTTCACTCAAACTTGGCATTTGTTCATGATACATTTCCAGATATTCATGATGTTTCAAAAGGGTGTTATGAACATATGAATACTCAATTTCAAATCCAGATCTAACACCTTCTTTCAAAATATTTTTCTGAACTTTCAAAATACAAACTCAAGCATTCTTCATTTTCATGCATAAGTTTTCTGCACATTTTCCTACTTTAAACAGAAAACTTTGAGCAAATATATCTTGAGTCTTTGTACAATATTATTATTGAAATAAGAAGATTATACATTGTCAAATCACTCAAAGTGATCAATATTACTCTACTCACTCAAACTCACAAATTGATATTTACTTACTTATTTTCCAGGATTGTTGGAATTAAGTTTAAGTGTTTTTGTTGAAATCTTGTCTTTCCAAGTTGTTGGATACAAGTGTTGTTACATTGAGAGGATTGTTCTCATAGGTAACTTAGTGAAAATCCAAGAGGATTGTTCTTGGTCCAAGAGGATTGTTCTTGGTGGTTTTATTGGTTAGAGTCTTGTATAGAAGGACTAGGGTGTCTTGTCTAGAGATCTAACAATAAGGAAATCTCTTTCATGTTGAAAGGGGACTGGAGTACTCTCGGACTGTGAGGGGAACCAGGATACATCTTTGTGTTCTTTACTTTTCCGCATTTACCGCTTTCATCACTAGTCATAAACTAGAAAATAAAGAAACACAATTGTAAACTCATACACTAAACCAGAAAAATAATATTCATCTCACTAAAACGGCAAAACTTTTAAAGTACCTAATTCACCCCCCCTCTTAGGCGCACTCTCATACTTACAATTGGTATCAGAGCAGGTTATAGGTAACCTGCTCCTAAAATATCCAGAATGGCTTCCGCAAATCATAATCCCGTTTTTAGAGATGGTGGTAGTAACAACAAGCCTTATCTATTATGTGGTGAATATTTTGACTTCTGGAAAATTCGCATGAAGGCGCATATAGAAGCACAAGGAGAAGAAATATGGGATTTCGTCGAAAATGGTCCATTTATCCCGGTAACGGTAATCAATGGTGTTGGCTCATCAAAGCCTAAAACTGCATGGGACGATGATGATAAGAAGAAAGTTCTCTATGACAAAAAGGCAATAAACCTTCTTCAAGGTGCACTTAGCATGGACGAATTCTTCCGTGTCTCGACATGCAAAATAGCGAAAGAAATATGGGATACCTTGGTAGAAACGCATGAAGGAACCGCTGAAGTTAAAAGATCAAGATTAAATACTTTGAGTCAAGAATATGAACTATTCAAAATGCAGCCCCGAGAATCAATCCTCGACTTGCAGAAAAGATTCGTGCACTTGAAAAATCATTTGAAAGCACTCGGTAAGACTTTAACTAATGATGAACTTAATCTTAAAGTGCTTAGATCTTTATCCATGGAATGGCAACCAAAAGTGACAGCAATATCCGAGAAGAAGAATCTATCCACAATGACTTCCGCCACTTTGTTCGGAAAACTTCAAGAATATGAGACGGAACTTGCAAGACTCGAAAAGCATGAAATCCAAGTAAAAGATTCAAAAGACATGGCTCTAAATACAAGGATAAAAAATCATGATAGCAATCAAGAGGATGAATCCACTAGTAGTGAAGATGATGATCTTATCAAGAAGATTGAAAAGGTTCTACGAAAAGAAAGAAAAAGGGAAGCACCAACAAGGAAGGTTATATGCTTTGAATGTGGAGAAAAGGGACATATTAAAAGTGAATGTCCTACACTTGAAAAGAAGAAGAAATATTTCAAGATAAATAAAGATAAGAAGTCAAAGAAAGCATATATAGAATGGGAAAGTTCATCTTCCGATTCTGAAAACAATCAACATGTCAATCTAGCATTGATGGCCTCACACCATTCCGATGATGAAGACAATGAGGTTAGTAATGAATTTTCTCTTTTTGATAGTGATGCACAAGGTGCTAGAGATGAACTACTGAATGAATGCAAAATTCTATATAAAACCATTTCATCACAAAAGAAACAAATTTCATCCTTAGAAGAAAAATATGATTCTATGGAAAAAGATTTCAAAGAATAAAAACAAAAATCAAGTGATGAACAAAAACAGAATTTTGTATGCAAAAATTGTGATTCACTCTCTTTCCAAATTGTCCAATTAAAAAGAGTCATTGAAAGATATGAAAAAGGCCAAATTGGATTGGAAGGTGTTCTTAGCCAACAAAGATACTTCAATGATAAAAGTGGACTTGGATATTCAAAGTTTTCAAAACCAAGTTCTAACAAAACTATCTTTGTTAAGGCAAGTGATCAATCTTCCAAAGAGAAAGTGAACAAACCTAAAATAGTTCGTCACTATCCGAAAAAGAAAACATTTTCTAAGAAGAAATCTTATCCTTGTAGATATAGAAGTAACTTTGAACCTACTTGTTTTTATTGTGGTATTAAAGGCCATACACCTAATGCTTGCTATGTCAGAAACTTTAGTGTGTCAAGTGGGGATTATGTGTGGGTTAAGAAAGGCACTAACTATGATGGACCCAAAGCACATTGGGTACCAAATCAAACTTAATTTGTTCTGCAGGTATGCTTGAAGACCACATGCAATCTTTGGTATCTTGATAGTGGTTGTTCAAAGCATATGACAGGAGACATACACTAACTTTCAAATCTAGTTCAAGTCCAAGGATTATTTCACATATGGGAAATACCTTAAAGGAATAATTCTTGGCATTGGCAAAGTTGATACACTAACTTTTATATCCATTGAAGATGTTCTTCATGTTGAAGAAAAAAAGACAACTTCTAAGTACAAGTCAACTTTGTGACAAAGGCTTCAACATCATGTTTTGATGAAGATAACTACTATGTGCATTTATCAAAGGATGAGAAAAAGTATCATGAAGCAACATGGTCTTGGTTATGCTTTAAATACTATTATATGTATTTTGTCCATTTTTATGCATCTTTCCCTTCTTTTTGATAATGTCAAAGGGGGAGAAGGATGTTGTACTTTATGCTTGTATTTCCTGTGTCTTAAATTTCAAGGTACTCTCCAATCAAGATGAAGAATTTCAAAGGATTCCAACCCTCTCCTACATAGGGGGAGTTTTGCATCTTAGGGGGAGAAGCTCTTCCGGAAAGTACATCGCATAAAGAAAGATTGTCTGTCATCATCAAAAAGGGGGAGAATGTAAAATCAAGCTTCTCAAATAAGCTTTTGTTTTGATGAAGACAAACCATGGCTAACAAAGAAGGCAAATATTTTGGTCAAGCATCTAAGCATCTAAGGATAATATCTTCACTCAAAGCTATCAACAGCTCTCAAAGGTATAATAATATTATCTACTTTGATCTTAAGATATAGATGCTCAAAAATGAAAAAGAAATGTTTAAAGAATCATTACTCAAGCTTTTCAAAGATAAAATTTCACTTTTCTTCTGCATGCAATCGATTTACATCTTAGTTCAATCGATTGCACTCTTCAAAAATCCAAATCTTTTGCTTCTGTTTCTTTGCAACCGATTTACATTCCTATGCAATCGATTGCATACTTAAAATTTTCAAAACATTTGCTTCTGACTTAGCATGCAATCGATTACATTGTTTGTGCAATTGATTGCACTCAGTTAAATTTTGCTACTGACTTTGCATGCAATCGATTACATTGTTTGTGCAATCGATTGCACTCTTAAATTTTTTGAAAATATAGCTGTTAAAAACCTTGTGCAATCGATTACACTAAAGGTGCAATCGATTACACTCTGCACGAATTTGAAAAATAACAGCTTTGTTCATGCCTTTTGATCATGCCTTTTCATTACATCTTTTCACTCAAACTTGGCATTTGTTCATGATACATTTCCAGATCTTCATGATGTTTCAAAAAGGTGTTATGAACATATAAATACTCAATTTCAAGTCCAGATCTAACACCTTCTTTCAAAATATTTTTCTGAACTTTCAAAATACAAACTCAAGCATTCTTCATTTTCATGCATAAGTTTTTTGCACATTTTCATACTTTAAACAGAAAACTTTGAGCAAATATATCTTGAGTCTTTGTACAATATTATTATTGAAAGAAGAAGATTATACATTGTCAAATCACTCAAAGTGATCAATATTACTCTACTCACTCAAACTCACAAATTGATATTTACTTACTTATTTTCCAGGATTGTTGGAATTAAGTTTAAGTGTTTTTGTTGAAATCTTGTCTTTCCAAGTTGTTGGATACAAGTGTTGTTACATTGAGAGTATTTTTCTCATAGGTAACTTAGTGAAAATCCAAGAGGATTGTTCTTGGTCCAAGAGGATTGTTCTTGGTGGTTTTATTAGTTAGAGTCTTGTATAAAAGGACTAGGGTGTCTTGTCTAGAGATCTAACAATAAGGAAATCTCTTTCATGTTGAAAGGGGACTGGAGTACTCTCGGACTGTGAGGGGAACCAGGATACATCTTTGTGTTCTTTACTTTTCCGCATTTACGGCTTTCATCACTAGTCATAAACTAGAAAAGAAAGAAACACAATTGTAAACTCATGCACTAAACCAGAAAAATGATATCCATCTCACTAAAACGGCAAAACTTTTAAAGTACCTAATTCACCCCCCCCCCCTTCTTAGGCGCACTCTCATACTTACACTTTCTTGTTGAAAGTTTTCCTTGACTCATCTTGCATCTTGGTGAAAAATTGTCATGAAGTAATGAAATTATCAAGGCTAAAAAACCCTTAAAATTTTCTATGTCTTGAAAATATTGACTTTTTGTTGAATTTCTTGATTCTTGTTGACAAAGTTTGATATTTTTTAATTTATTGATGAATCTTGACCTTTAAAATTCAATGTTGACCAAAAAGTAAAAGTTTGACTTTTTGTGTATCAGTTGACTTTTCATCAGTTGATCAAATTTCAACTATCGATCCAATGATCTTGAGAAATGATTTGAGCCATGAAATTAGGTCAAGGTATTGTGTTTGAATCCTTAAGATCCTTCTTCAAGCCATTAGGTCATGTACTAGGTCAAAAGTCAATGATCAGTCATTCTCAGTCAAAACCCTAATTTTGACAATGTTGCCCATTTGATGATTTGAGTGCTTTTCTTGAGGAATTGTGATCAACATTTGATTAATTGATGAATATGACTTCAGAATGTTGATGTTGACCAAAAATCATGAAGTTTGACTGTATATTGACCATAATTGACTTTTTACTTAATATAGCTTATTTTCAGTCATCTGAGCAATTGACTGAGCAAATTTGTGATGCAAGGCTTGAAAATTGGTATGAGAAATCTTAAAGACCTATAATGAACCATGAAAGTCACTTGGGGCATCAAAAGTCCAATTGTCCTTGAGAAAGCCAAAAATCTAATTTGGAGGCTCAGTGCCTAGCAGATGAGCTTATCTGATCAAACCTTGAAACTTCTTGAGTATTTGATATATTTTGTGAGAAATGTCTTGAGAATAGAGAGGGAAAATTTTGGGGTACAACAGCTTCCCATGTTCAATATTCTTAAACCTAAAGAGTTAGATTGGCTTGTCTGCCATTCGCGGCTTGAAGGTGGAAGATGATTGAACACTTAAGTGCCCAGAAATTTGCACTCGCTTGTGCATGAAGTGAAAATTGTTTGTTGATTATACCGGGAATGGGCTTAAAGATTCAATTTGGAGAGGTGACGGAGAATCGTCGGAGATGGGATTATAGATGCCATCCAGAGGTAATTGTTGATAGAAGTATCAGAATGAGTCTTCGCTCGACTGTATCTGAAGAAGTATCAGAATAAATCTTTGGTCAATTTAATCTGAGTCTGAAAAGGGTCTACTGAGAGAAGTATCAGAATAAATCTTTGGTCAATTTAGTCTGAGCCAGCCGATGTTTTTAAATCTTTTAACTAAGAGAAGTATCAGAATAAATCTTTGGTCGATTTGATCTGAGCTAGAAAAAGGTCTACTGAGATAAGTATCAGAATAAATCTTTGGTCGATTTAATCTGAACCAGCAGGTGTCTTTAAATCTTTAACTGAGAGAAGTATCAGAATAAATCTTTGGTTGATTTAATATGATACAGAAAAAGGTCTACTGAGAGAAGTATCAGAGCAAATCTTTGGTCGATTTAATCTGAGCCAGCAGATGTCTTTAAATCTTTAATTGAGAGAAGTATTAGAATAAATCTTTGGTCGATTTAATCTGAGCTAGAAAAAGGTCTACTGAGAGAAGCATCAAAACAAATATTTGGTCGATTTAATCTGAACCAGCAGAGGTTTGAAAATATTTAACTAAGAGAAGTATCAGAATAAATCTTTGGTCGATTTAATATGATCCAGAAAAAGGTCTACTGAGAGAAGTATCATAATAATCTTTAGTCGATTTAATCTGAGCCAGCAGATGTTTGAAAATCATTAACTGAGAGAAGTATCAGAATAAATCTTTGGTCGATTTAATTTGAGCCATAAAAAGGTCTACTGAGAGAAGTATCAGAATAATCTTTAGTCAATTTAATCTGAGCCAGTAGAGGTTTGAAGGGAGTGTTTATCATGTAAACGTTTGCCCTGTCTTTTACAATCCGCTTTAAGGATTTGTAGATGATATTGGTCTGTTGATTGATCTTTCCTAAAAAGTTAAAGAGTTAGTTTGTATGCAATGTCATGAAGTATGAAATGCATTGTGCAATTGTTGTAGCCCAAAATTTTCCCTCTCATTTTACTCAATACATACTCCTAGAGATCCTTAAGTTGCTCAAGGAAGTCCAAGAGTTGACCAGATAAACTCTCTCCTAAGGTAGTGTACCCCAAATTAGGGTTTCTATTTTCATCAAGATGAGAGGATCATAAATGTATCCTATGCTCTCCATGGTCTTAATATGTTCTCAAGACCCTACATGTCAAGTTTCATGCTTTGCACAAGAAGTTTGCCCAGCCAACTGCTCAGATGCTTGAGAATCGACTATACTGGGTCAAAAGTCAATTGTGGCCCACATACAGTCAAACCTCAAGATTTTTGGTCAAAATCAACATTTTGAAGTTATATCCATCATTTGATTAAGAGTTGATCATGATTCCTCAAGGAATTCTCCAAATTCATCAAAACCCAAAAGTTGCTAAATTAGGGTTTCTCAATAAAAGTCAACCCAAATTTGACCAAGCATAACTTCTTCATACTTTATATCAGAAATTTTCAATCCAAATCTCATTTTTAAGAGGATAAAATTCCCTACAAATCATCTTCATCTCCCAAGTTCAAAATATGCACTCACAAAAAGATATGAATTTTGACATTATATGTCATTTTGAAAAGTCAACAAAAACACCTTTTGGGTCAAAGCTTCATGCATGAACATGAAAGACTCAATTGAGATGAAACCAAAAAGGTTGGTTAGGGGACACCCTAAGCTTTCTAAAAAGTCTAATAACACCCTCCTAGGGTCAAAATGGAGAGAGTTGTGCATTGTTAAAGTTGGAAATATTTGGAAAATTGTCAAAAGTCAACATTGATCAAATTTGCATTTTTTCCAAAGGTGCCCATGTTTTCTTGCTTGAAACATGTTTCTAATAGGACCCACGACCCCTGAGCTCATTCACCTCTTATTTTATTATTTTTATCATTTATTTTGATTTTTAATTCATTTAAATCAAAATAAATCAAATTAAATAGTAAAATAATGAAAACAAATCAAATCTTGGGATTTTTGAGTCCATATACAGCTAACATGCCAGCCAATTCGTGCAAGGTGGATTTGGATTGAAAAATATTGGATTGAAGCTTGTTTTAGAAAGATATCATAGATGAAGCAAATCAAATCCAATTTTCATAATTCTCAAAGATATGATACAATTTTGTTGACCTAATTCAGTCTATTATAAGTGCATAATAATTCCAGATCAAAAACACAAGGATTGGACATGTGAGCTGCAAGAACAAAAATTCAATTTTTGGATAAAAAGTGGGGATCGGATTTCATTCTACAAGGTGATTCAAAGCAGTTCAAGGCCAGCAATACACTCCTTGGCGTCTCAGGAAGCTATTCCACCCATCCTCAAGCTTCAAAACGCCCAGGATCGTGCCCACCATCAACCACGGTTTGCACAAAATTCCAATTCCGTTTTTTGTATTTTTGGCAGCATTAGCATGTTTTAATTATATATTCTTGTTGACCATCTTGTTTGCAAGCTATTGGTACCATTTAATTGCATTTACAGCACAGGAATCACAGTATGCCATAGCTAGGGTTTCAAGCTCCGTTTTAGGGTCTTTTAACACAGGTAAAATTAAGCTTGATAATGGGTACCATGATGATCAGGGCTTCAAACCCAATTGATTCATGGTCCGCAAATGAATTTATATTGCATGTTCTTGATTGTGGAATAATACAGGTTTATAGTTACAGCAAAATTGCTGTACGTAAAAGTCTCCCATCTAAAACGACAGACAGGGAAGAAGACAACAGCGTGTCACAACCTGACTGGCTGGTTTGAATCCTGGCGTGTTTTTGGCATAATCATTGTTTTACACTTTTTGTTTTATCTTTATATTATATTTACAAATTGAAAAAAGTGGCCCAGCGGTGAAGCGTGCGTTTGAAAGTGGAGAGGACCTGGGTTCGATCCCAGGTCCAAGCAACTTTATTTATTTTCTTTTCTTTCAGCATATCCCATGCTTCGCTACCTCACACGCCTTCCATACACCCTCAATGCCTGTCCACTGGATGCCCAGCTAGCCAAATCTAATGTCTCTCCCCTGAAGGTCCATGGTGCTCCTCAAGTCAACGCTGGCACAAGATCCAAAGGCTGACCGGGCTTGATGCTTAATGGGCCAAAGAATTTCAATTCCACACCCCCCAGAATTGCTAACAACAGGCCCATTTGGTTATTTTCACTATTTTTCTTTAATTTCTATTTCTTTATTTCTTCCTTTTTTTAATTAATACAAAAAATTATTTTTATTAAATTAACAAATCAAAAATCACAAAAAGATTTATTTTCTTAATAAATATTTTTTTAATTAATTAGCTTAATTAATTTAGGGCAACTTTAATTTCTTTCATAATTTAAAAAAACAATTAGAACTAGGGTTTGAGATTGTACATAATTTAATTAATTTTTCTCAAAAAACACACAAAAATTATTTTTCTCATAAAATACTTTTTTAATTTAATTAGTGAATTAGGTTAATTAACTTCTTTCATAATTAATAACAATTAGAAATTAGGTTTATTTAATTTGTAATTTAATTTTTTTCTCAAATAAAAATCCACAAAAAAAAAATTTCTCTCAATTAGGGTTTTAAGTTATTAATTACTGTCCTTGTATTTAATTTTCCACGTGCTTGTTAATTATTTTTGCCATTTTTTTAACTGTTCAGGGTTTGTAATAGTTAATCTAGGGTTTTTATTTACTATTTAAATCCCCGATTTTTGGTTATGTAATTAATCCCCCTCCCCGAAGCCTTGTAATAGCTAGGTTTATTTTTTGCACTTTTAATTTCCGCAATCTTTAATTGTCTAGATGTATGGCTAATAGGATTATATGGCAAGAATGTTTGGAAAATTAAAACGGTAGATTACCTAATGTGCAAAGATTAAATAACTGAAACAAATCATATGCACATATTCACTCCTAGGATTTACCTCACTTCGGTTGCCTTCGGTAAACAATCATTAAGCATAGGAGATTTTAGTGGTTGCCCTCCAATCTAAAGAGATCAAAGTGTCCCATTTGAATGTTGTCTCGAAAATGTTGCCTCGGAAAGATCTCAAGACTCTAGGGTTACTACTAAAGTTTTATAATTATTGCTTTAGTGATTGTACTTGTCCCTTTCGAACGTCCCTTACAACTCCAACGATGGTGCTACCTACTCCTTAATAATAGGATAGCGCTGTCTAAAGGAAATAGAACGAACAATCTTTTTTCGAGTCGGTAGAATCTTAAGTACTTGCTCAATGAAAATTGTTTCACACAAACACCTTTTCAAAACAAATTTTCAAAACAAACTTCGTCACATCCTTGAGGACTGATACAAGGGATATCACGAAGTAAAAACATTTTCAAGACAAGCACACACAAGCAATTTGAAAAAATAAGCAAGTACCTAAGAGCCCGTAGATAACTACGGATAGAAAGGGTGCTAGCACCTTCCCTTTCTATAATCTACCCCCCGTACTCAGAATATCTCGAAAAAAAGGTTTTTTCTGTTCTTTTTCCTTTTCCATGATTGGATGGAATAAAAGTCGGTGGTGACTCTTGCTTACTGCGACATTTTGCAAGCAAAAAACGCAAAACGCAAACCAGTAAAAACAGTCGGCTCTGCCACCGTATCACAGAACTGGCGACTCTGCTGGGGACTAAATAAGTGGGGTATACCTTAGGATCTAGGTCATTAAAATTGCTTCTCTTTATTGTTTTGACTGCTTTACTTTTGAGGGTTTGTTTGGGGTTACTATAGATCCTACACCCAGATCTGGGGGCACTCATTAGGTAAACAGCAATAGATCATGGAGATTGTACGGCGTAGACCGATATAGTTCAAGCGATGGTTGTGTTAGTGTGGCACTTTGGTTGGTATCGGTATCCTTCGTGGGGAAGCGAGGAGAATATGGGGCCGCTGTGTGGTATCGTGAAGCACTAACGGACCTTAGAACCTTAGTTGAACGACTTGGCCATTAGAAAGTAGCGAGATAGTCGGCCTCGGTGTAGAGCTGAGAACTGGTTGATACTCGATGATACACTCATTGAGATCATACTTTCGGGATACTTTGGCCGCAAGAAAAGATTGAGAGCTGAAACAATGCCCGATAAAGGATGGCTAGTGATATTAAGAATCTGTAGAACCCGGTTACTTTTTAGGTCAGGTTTGAACCAACTAAACTTCAAGAGGGTACTAACTTTAACCTCATGCAAGCCTTAAACCTAAGGGCTTGGTGTGACTTGACTGTGTTTACTATACCTGTGTTTGCTATACCTGTGGTTTATCATGACATCATGCATCATAACATGGCATCCATGCTTATTGCACTAACCATTTCAAAGACCAAGGGAATTTATCTTTGTTCTGTTTTGCATATCATGGCTTCTGTTCATAGAAACACTATCTAAATCAGCTTTGTGAAGATACCTTCCCAACTCAAAGAGCTAGCATCAAGGGTTTCTGAAACTTCTGCGTTCACTAAGAGAAATGGTCAACTTCTCCACCTGGTTACTTCAAACTTTGATGAAAAGATGATGAGTGTACTCTTTCAGTTCTTTGATCCCAAGCACCACTGCTTCACCTTTCCAGACTATCAGTTGGTGCCTACCTTGGAAGAATTCTCTCAGCTATTGGATATACCCATTCTTGAACAGGTACCCTTCACAGGTCTAGAAGAAGTTCCTAAGCCAGAAGTCATTGCCTCGGCTTTGCACCTGAAACGGGCCAACGTGGTATCCAATTGGGAAACTAGAAGCGGAGTCAAGGGTTTTCTAGCTAAGTTTCTAATAGACAAAGCCCAACTATTTTGGGATAATACGTATTTTCAGGCTTTTGAGGAAGTCTTGGCTCTTCTTATCTATGGTTTATTTCTCTTTCCTAATCCGGACTCATTCATAGATGTGAATGCTATTAAGATCTTTCTCTCTCGCAACCCGGTGCCTACTTTGCTCGGAGATATTTTGCACACTCTCCATACTCGTACCATGAGGAGAAGAGGGATTCTTGTGTGCTGCATGCCATTGCTCTCGAGGTGGTTTATTTCCCACCTCCCAAAGTCCATACTAAAGAATGAAGAAGGTCTGGTTTGGTCACTAAGGATAATGTCACTCGCTCATACGGATGTTCTTTGGTGTTCTCGATCTATGAAAAACATTGCTATCATTGACCACTGCGGGGAGTACCCTAATGTCCCATTACTTGGTATTAGAGGGGGTATAACCTACAATCCTTGTTTAGCTTTGCAACAATTTGGTCACGCTCGAAGGGATGTTCCCCATGAGTTACTTATCGAGGGTATTGTGTTCAACTATGAGGAGGATATTCAAGAGTATCGCTGGAGGTTCATACGAGCTTGGGACATGGTAAATAGATCGAGCGTCGGGGCTTTTGGGACGAATACTTCCATTCCAATGGAACCTTATCTACAATGGGTACGAGCTCGTGCTCAACAGCTTAGGATGCCCTATGTGGCTGTTTTGTTGGTGATTGTAGAACCCACTACTAAAGAAGGAATTCCTTACATGGTTCTCTATCCTTACATGCCCACTGATCTTGTGGAATTATAGAGGTCTTGGATTCAGATGATGAAGGAGCGGGATACTTACAGGGATTAGTTCCATGCTCGGGAGAGGAAGGTCTTAGAGCTCATAAAGCAATTAGGAAAAAGGACTGAATGATTATCTCGGCGCAAAGAGGAAGCATCCATGGGATTTTTTATGTCTTTAAAAGTTTTAGATTTGTTTTTATGATTGTAACGCCTAAAAGGCATTTGAACTTCAATTCAGCTAATAAAGTCTTGTTTATTTTTGGTTTGCAAATTTAAATTTCCCGAAGTCTTTGAAATCATTTCATGCGCATACCATTATCATACACATCATTACAGGTACCATTATAGGTTTCTCATCTTCTTCGCTGTTTATTTCAGCAGAAATGTCTTCCGAACAAAGCATTAAGGACCTGTAAGCATAGAACGCCCAGTTCCAACAAATGTTCATCAGTCTGGCAAAGGGGCAGGAGGATCTGAAAGCCCTCATTTTGAAAGAGAGAAAGAAAAAGAAGAAGGCTACTGGTATTCTGAACATGGGCCGAAGGTTCAGAGAGCGGTTGAAGTGACAGGTCGACCTAACCTCTTCATCTAAGGAAGGGGAGAATCAAGAAGGAGAGAAGGATCATAGTCCTGCAGTCTCGGACAATGATATTGATTATAATGATGAGCAATATCCTCCTGTTGAGGATAGATACAAACAGTTGGAAGATCGTCTGAGTGCCATGGAAGTTCAGAGGATACTTGGATTGGATTTTGAAGAATTGGGTTTCGTGTCGGGAGTGGTCATCCCGCAGAAGTTCAAGGCTCCAGTTTTTTCCAAGTATGATGGGGTGTCCTGCCCAAAGCTCCATCTTCGCTCTTATGTCAGGAAGACTCAGCCACACACCGCTGATAGAAATTTGTGGGTGCATTTCTTTCAAGATAGTCTGTCAGGGACTCAACTTGAATGGTTCTACCAGCTGGAGAGGGCCAATGTCCGAAACTGGGAAGATCTGGTTGCTGCTTTCTACAAGCAGTATCAGTATAATGTCGACCTTGCTCCCACTCGTACTTAACTCCAGAGTATGTCCATGGGTGCAAGTGATGGTTTTAAAGATTATGCACAAAAATGGAGAGACTTAGTTGGGAGAGTCCAACCCCTGTTGTCTGATAGGGAGTTGGTTGATATGTTTCTGAGAACGCTATCTGGTCCATTATTCAATCATTTGATCGACAGCTCGTTAGCTGGTTTCACCGAGCTGATTCTAACTGGAGAAAGAGTAGAAGCTGGGATTCGAAGCGGAAAAATATAGAAGGATGCCTCGTCAAGTTCAGTAAAGAAGCCTTTTGCTGGTAAGAAGGAAGCCAGTGCCATCTACAGCTCGAGGGGTTAGAACAGGGCTGAACAGCGTCAGATAATAAGTGTCGTGATGATACATTGACCTGCAGTTGCTCCACAATGCAACAATCAACAAAGGGTGCAAAGACCGCAACGGCAGTTTACCCGCATCAACATGACATTGGCTGAAGTTCTACCTCATCTGCTGAAATCTAACTTGGCAACCTTGAGAGAGGCTCCCAAGAACCCAAATACTACATCTCCTCGATATAATTCGAATGTCCGGTGTGCCTATCATTTTGAGAGTCCTGGCCACGATACAAATGACTGTTGGGCTCTGAGAAACAAAATACAAGACTTGATTGAAGCTAAGGAGATAGATTTTGATGCTCCGGAGAAGCCGAATATCATAACTGCTCCCATGCCTAAGCACGGCCGTGGAGTTAATGCTATTGATACTGATTTGTTTGTTACCTCTATTAATGAAGTATCTACTCCTCTCATGACTGTCAAGAAGAATTTTCTGTTTTCTGGTTTATTTACGGGTTGTGGTGAAGGTTGCCATATGTGTTCGTTTCTACCTTCTAGTTGCCACTTGCTGAAGTTAGGTGTCCAACGCCTGATAGATAGCAAAGAAATCTTGTTTGAGAAAACCTTAGTTCCCGTTATTCCATCTGAAGATGTCGCTATTATAACCATTTCTGCCAATCCTTCTAAGGTTTCCTCGAGAAGACCTGTTAGGATTACATCTGCTCCAAGAATTGCTCCGCTGATAATCACTGTTCCCGGTCCTGTCCCGTATGTCTCGGACAAAGCTGTCCCCTGGCATTATGGTTCTGATGTGTACTATCATGGCATCAAACAAGATTTGAAGGATGAAGAAGTTGATCCTGATATTGATAACATTGTCGGAGCCAGCAAAATTACCCGAAGTGGAAGGGTCTTCTCTCCCGAGATTTCCCCTAAGACTGTCAACAAGCCTATTGTCATCCCATCTGTTGTTCCTGCCGGTACATCAACTACAGTTCCTGTTCTTACTCCAGTTATTACCCCTGTCGGGGAATCGTCTAATACCCGCGGCAAAGAGGTTGTAGGTGAGCCTTCCTGGAGGGAGGCGCCTAAGAAAATTGTTGTGGAAGCCTCTAGGCAAGAAATAGAGGAAATACTGAAAATCATTAAGAAGAGTGACTACAATGTGGTCGAGCAGCTGGGGCAGACCCCATCGAAGATATCCATGTTGTCTCTGTTGTTGTGTTCTGAAGCCCATGCGAAGGCTTTGATTCCATTTCTCAAGATTGTGCATGTGCTGCAGGAAACTTCGCGGATCAGTTTAAAGATTGTATGGCCAGCCTGACTGCTGATAATGGGTTGGGTTTTTCAGATGCAGAATTGACACCAAAGGGAAGGAAGCATAATGATGCACTGCATGTCTCGATTGAATATAGGGGCACCACTATGGCTCATGTGCTGGTAGATACTGGGTATTCATTGAATGTTCTGCCGAAGAAGGCATTAGACCGGTTGGATTACGAGGGTTTAACTCTAAAGCCTAGTAACATTGTGGTAACGGCTTTTGACAGATCGAAGAGAATGGTGCACGGGGAGGTGGACATCCCTGTCAAAGTAGGTTCTCATACTTTTGGGTCCACTTTCTATGTGATGGATATCAGGCCATCGTATTCTTGTTTGTTGGGTCGTCCTTGGATCCACAAGGCTGGGGCAGTCACCTCCACACTCCACCAAATGCTGAAGTATCCGGTGAAAGGAAAGATTGTCACAGTGCGGGGTGAGGAAGAATATATGGTGAGTCACCTCAATTATTTCCGCTACATAGAGATGGACGGGGAATTCATCGAAACTCCTTGTCAGAATTTTGAAGAGGTCCCTCAGATCTTGGCATCAACTGAAACTACTAGCAATAAACCTCCTTTGAAGATGGCTTCTCTCAAGGACGCCAGGGCCGTGGTTGAAGAAGGTGGGTGTGCCAATTGGGGTTATCTCCCCGATTTCACCCATAAAACTGACAAATTTGGTTGGGGTTTCACTACAGGGGCTCAAAGGGCTGTTAGACGTGCTCGGGCTAGAGGACCTCCCCTACGCATCAGCAATCGGGGAATTAACGCCATTGAAGTTAGTGAAGAGGAATCAGACATTGACAGCTGGATCTACCCAACTACCAACGGTGGACTGAGTAACTGGACGGCTAGGGACTTCATACCTGTTTCTTTTATTTCGCAGTAATTGCCTTATTTGTTTTAAGATTTGTAATAAACAATTTGAAACATTACGGCCTGGTGCCTTGACCGAGGCACCTTGGCTTTGCTTGTGAGGGCTATTATTTGTCATTTCATAATCATTAATAAAGCATTGGATGTTTCTTGCATACAAATTTTGCGGTCTCTGTTTTCTTTCATGTTTTCACTTTATTAAAATAGCTTTTCTCTTACACACACTCACGTATCATAATACAGATCCATATCCATTCTGGATCCCATTGATAACAGCTCTGCTATTGCCAGTTATGACTTCAAAAATCCAATCAACCAAGTCGAGGACGAAGGTGAGGATGATTGTGAGGTGCCTGGAGAACTTGCTAGACTATTACAGCAGGAAGAAAGAGCCATACAGCCTCATGAAGAGCCGGTTGAGACAGTGAACTTGGGCACTGAGGAAGACAGAAAAAAGGTTAAAATAGGTGCAAATCTGGAGCTTAGAGTCAAACAGAGGTTGATACAGATGTTGCACGATTATGTTGAGATCTTCCCCTGGTCCTATGAAGACATGTCTGGTTTGGACACTGATATTGTGGTACATCGCCTGCCGACTAAAGAAGACTATCCTCCAGTTAAACAGAAGGTTCGTCGTATGCGCCCTGAAATGTCAGATAAAATTAAGACAGAGGTTATGAAACAGTTTGACACGGGGTTCTTATCTGTCACTTCGTATCCACAGTGGGTTGCTAACGTTGTTCTGGTACCTAAGAAGGACAGTAAGGTACGGGTGTGTGTTGATTATAGAGATCTGAACTGGGCAAGCCCCAAGGATGACTTCCCACTTCCTCATATTGATGTTCTGGTCGACAACACCGTGCAACATAAAATCTTCTCCTTCATAGATGGTTTCTCTGGCTACAACCAGATCAAGATGGCTCCTAAAGACATGGAGAAGACAACCTTCGTTACACAGTGGGGCACCTTCTGCTACAAAGTGGTGCCTTTTGGATTGAAGAATGCTGGGGCAACTTATCAGCGCGCCATGGTTGCTTTGTTCCATGATATGATTCACCACGAGATCGAAGTTTATGTCGACGATATGATAGCCAGGTCTCAGACTGAGGAAGAGCACCTTGATCATCTCCAAAAATTATTTGACAGATTGAAGACATATAAGCTGAGGTTGAATCCGAACAAGTGTACCTTCGGGGTAAGATCTGGTAAGCTTCTAGGTTTTATCGTCAGTGACAAGGGTATTCAGGTAGACCCTGCAAAGGTAAAAGCCATACAAGAGATGCCGGTTCCCCGCACAGAGAAAGAGGTTAGAGGTTTCTTGGGATGTCTGAATTATATCGCCAGGTTCATTTCACATCTGACTGCTAGTTGTGAGCCAATCTTCAAACTTCTGAAGAAATATCAAGTGGTAAAGTGGAATGATGAATGCCAAACCGCTTTCGAAAGAATCAAGGAATACCTTTAAAAACCACCAATTTTGATGCCTCCAGTTGAAGGAAGGCCTTTGATATTATACTTGACAGTTCTAGACAATTCAATAGGGTGTGTGCCGGGGAAGCATGACGAGTCTGGTCGAAAAAAGCATGCCATTTATTACCTTAGCAAAAATTTTACCGACTGTGAGACCCGATACTCACTGCTCGAGAAAACTTGCTGCACTTTGGCATGGGCGGCTCGCCGACTGAGATAGTATATGCTGACTCACACTACCTTGTTGATATCAAAGATGGATCTGATCAAGTATATTTTCAAGAATCCCGCTCTCTTCGGAAGGATAGCAAGGTGGCAAGTGATCTTAACTGAGTACGACATACAATATACGACCCAAAAAGCTATAAAGGGGAGTGTATTGGCTGATCATTTGGCTCATCAGGCCGTGGATGACTACCAGTCCATGAATGTTGAGTTCCCGGATGAGAATATTATGTTGGTGACTGACTACAAAGAACCTGGACCGGATGAAGGACCCAAAGAGGGATCCCGATGGTCTATGTATTTTGATGGAGCATCAAACGCACTGGGTAACGGCATTGGCGTTGTAATCATATCTCCCGAGGGCTTTCATACTCCGTTCACTGCCCGATTATGTTTCAACTACACCAATAACATGGCGGAGTATGAAGCATGTATCATGGGTCTTCAAGCTGCTGTTGACCTGAGGATTAAGTTCTTGAGTATATTCGAGGATTCTGCTCTGGTGATAAGTCAGATTAAAGGTAAGTGGGATACAAAGCACCTGAATCTCATTCCTTACAAAGAGTATGTACTCACATTGCTCCCACACTTTGAGGAGGTAACCTTCGAACATTTCCCACGAGAGGAGAACCAGTTGGCGGACGCGCTAGCTACCATGTCTTCTATGTTCAAGGTTAGGTGGGACAATGAAACTCCCCAAATTACCATTGAGAGCTTCGATGAGCCAGCACACTACTGTGAGATCGATACCAAAGAAGTGGCAGACAAACCCTGGTTTCACAAAGTCAAAAGGTACCTCGAGGCTCAGGAGTATCCCGAAGGGGCATCTATCAACGATAAGAATTTTCTGAGAAGGTTCGCTACAAAATTCTTCCTTAGTAATGGGATCCTCTATAAACGCAACCATGACTCCACACTACTACGGTGTATAGACAAGAGCGAAGCAGAGAGGATCATGACAGATCTACATTAAGGCACCTTCAGAACTCATTATGATGGACATACCATGACTAAAAAGACCCTACGGGCAGGATATTACTGGTCCACTATGGAAGTCGATTGTTATCAGCACTCTCGAACCTGTCATAAGTGCCAAATCTACACTGATAAGGTGCATGTGCCTCTGGTCCCCTTGAACGTCTTGACAGCTCCGTGGCCCTTTGCAATGTGGGGCATAGACATGATCGGCGAGATTAGACTCACGCTTCCAATGGACATCGCTTCATCCTAGTAGCCATTGATTACTTCACAAAGTGGGTTGAGGCAGCCTCTTTTGCTACTGTGACCAGGAACGTCGTGGCGCGATTTATCCGACACAATATGATTTGTCGATATGGTGTACCAGAGAGGATTATTACTGACAATGGTATGAATCTCAACAACACAATGATCACCGAGATCTGCAAACGGTTCAAGATACAGTATCATAATTCTTCTCCCTATCGGTCGAAGATGAATGGGGCTATTGAAGCAGCTAACAAGAACATCAAGAATATTGTACAGAAGATGACGGTGACGTACAAAGACTGGCATGAGATGTTACCATTTGCTCTTCATGGGTACCGTATCTCAGCACGGACGTCAACAGGGGCAACCCCCTACTCTCTGGTATATGGCATGGAGATAGTCTTACCCATAGAAGTTCAGATACCCTCTCTCAGAATTATGAAGGATGTAGGTTTGAACAAAGACGACTGGATCCAAACCCGGCTTGATCAGCTAAATCTAATCGATGAAAAGAGACTTACTGCTATCTGCCATGGTCAGACGTATCAAAAGCGAATGATCAAGGCTTTTAACAAGAAAGTCAGGCGTCAAGAATATCAAGTCGGGGATCTGGTGATCAAACGCATCATACTGCTGCAAGGTGATCCCATGGGAAAATGGACTCCCACGTACGAAGGGCCATTTATGGTTAAGAACATTTTCTTGGGAGGAGCTATGATTCTAACCAACATGGATGGTGACAACCTTCCTTACCCCATCAATGAAAAAATAGTGAAAAGATACTACGCATAATCAAAGACCCGCTAGGTCGACTGGCCTAGGAAAAAATAAGGGCTTCCCGGTGAACCAAAAGGGTTCGGGCAAAAGTAAGGGATGAAAATGAAAAATATGTACACCCGGCAAGTCGAAAACCCGAAAGGGCGGCTTGGGCTAAAAAGGGTATCCCGGTGGATTGAAAACCCGAAAGGGCAATCCAGGCAAAAGTTAAGGGTTAAAGTGTATCATTATGTCTCATTGGATCAACTTGCGACCAGACTTCAGTATCAGCTATCAATCTCAGACAGCACCAATCAATCTGATCAACCTTCGACCAAGTAGCAAAATGATGAGACGCTTGAAGATATAAAGGCAATAGCAAAGTTGGAACCCAATGGGGTTGTTTCACATAGATGTTTTTCTTTCTTTTACACAAATTGTATAATTTCTATCTTTCGGCGGCGTTCTCTTACTAGAACGTCAGCCTCTTTGTACAAAACGCCTATTACAGGCCGACATCAAAATCAATACAAATCATTTTCACAAGAAGCTTCAATTCGTTTTTTCTTTTTCTATTTTGTTTTGCAAGAACGTTCAATGATTTATTTTTTATATATGCATTTGAAAATGATTGCTGCTCATAAATATTTACATAAGAAACAAAGGCAATTACTCGTAATTCCAAAAACAGGAAAAAACAAGAAGTGCCAAACCCTACAGTTACTTTGCCCAGCAGGTACCGGGATAAAGCCAGTTTGGGAACATAATTATTGGTACATACACTCCCCCACAGAGTAAAAGTATCCAAAGGCATTGATGTCAGCTTTCCCCAAACAAGACATAACTATACCCATCCTAGGTTCATAATCACGGGTGAGTTAGTAAATTTCATCCCCCAAGCGGATTTTATCTCTACAGATATAGAAGCTCAATCTCAGACATAGCTCATCATCTCCAGTAACAGAACTTCATCCCCAGCTGAGTTTATTCCTCCAGGTCAGCAGGTCTACCAACAGAGTATCTCTTCCCCCAAATTCTAGTCCCCGCAAAGTTATTCTCCAGCGTCTCTTCCCGGCAGAATATTTGCAAATCTCCAGTAACCGTCAGGGATTTATTTTCCCAGATACGAGCATACCCCGACAGCATTTCATGAGCATACATCATGACATACGCATACATGTCATGTACAACATAATCTCATTTATTTTGAGAACATCATCTCGCCCTGCATTTCATGCATCACATGTAACTAACCCTGATATTTTTCAGGAAAAGACTATTAGCTTCAACGAATCCAGCAGTTATACAGATCACATCTACAGACAACTAATGGAAACTCAGTTCCCGAAATCAACGGGTCAACTAATCTACATTACCAGATCAAAGTAACCTTACCCCAGTTCATCCTGAAGTTTTTACACAAACTTATAACCTTACCCTGGTTCATTCTGAAGTTTTACACGAACTTATCTCAAGGTAACCTTACCCCGGTTCCTCCTGAATTTTTACACAAACTTATAACCTTACCCAGGTTCTCGCTGCAGTTTCACCCAAACTCCTCACGAAACAACCTTACCCAGGTTGTCATATCAAAATAACCTTACCCTGGTTCCTTTTGAAGTTTTACACAAACTTATCACGAAGTAACCATACTATCCAGGTTCCTTCTCACAGCCCTACTATCCAGGCTTTCATCAAAGTAACCCTACTACCCAGGTTCCTTCTCACTGCCCCTACTATCCAGGCTTTCATATCGAAGTAACCATACTATCCAGGTTCCTTCTCACAGCCCTACTATCCAGGCTTTCATCAAAGTAACCCTACTACCCAGGTTCCTTCTCACAACCCTACTATCCAGGCTTTCATCAAAGTAACCCTACTACCCAGGTTCCTTCTCACAACCCTACTATTCAGGCTTTCATGTTGAAGCAACCCTACTATCCAGGTTCCTTCTCACAGCCCTACTATCTAGGCTTTCATATCGAAGCAACCCTACTATCCAGGTTCCTTCACACAACCCTACTATCCAGGCTTTCATATCGAAGCAACCCTACTATCCAGGTTCCTTCGCACAACCCTACTATCTAGGCTTTCATATCAAAGTAACCCTACTATCCAGGTTCCTTCTCATAACCTTACTATCCAGGTTCCTCCTCTCCTATCTCCAAACAGCAGTCCACAACACTGTAAGACTGGGACCCGATCAAACACGATTGGTTTTGCATTTCCCCAGTAAGTTGCGGTGCAACATATACCCTGACCAGATACGCAATTCACTTCCGCTTCCTTAAGTCGGAGTCAATTCCCCAGTAGATTAACGGACAACTGAAGCTCCTAAAAATCTATTTTTCCCAAGACAGATACCAACATTCCTCAGCAGATTCCTCACCGACAACAGCAACAGGGATTCTCATCAAAGGAACATCTCAGGAAATCCACATTCTCTAGATGGCATCTTTAAGCCCATCTTTGACAATTTTCTGTCGCATCTAGGATAGCATTTTTAAGCCCATACCCGACAAATCTTCTATCATCAACCTCCAAATGGCATCTTTAATCCCATTCCCGATATCACAAATCAAGTGCCACTCCATGCGAGTGCAAATTTCTGGGCACTCTAGTGTTCAATCATCTTTCACCTTCAGATCACGAAAGGCAGAACAGCCAATCGGCATCCTCAGGTTTAAGAAGATTGAACAGGGGCAGCTGTTGTAGCCCAAAATTTGCCCTCTCATTTTACTCAATACATACTCCTAGAGATCCTCAAGTTGCTCAAGGAAGTCCAAGAGTTGACCAGACAAACTCTCTCCTAAGGCAGTGTACCCCAAATTAGGGTTTCTATTTTCATCAAGATGAGAGGACCACAAAGTTCTCCTATGCTCTCCATGGTCTTAATATGTTCTCAAGACCCTACATGTCAAGTTTCATGCTTTACACAAGAAGTTTGCCCAGCCAACTGCTCAGATGTTTGAGAATCAACTGTACTAGGTCAAAAGTCAATTATGGCCCACATACAGTCAAACCTCAAGATTTTTGGTCAACATCAAAATTTTGAAGTTATATCCATCATTTGATCAAGGTTTGATCATGATTCCTCAAGGAATGCTCCAAATTCATCAAAACCAACAAGTTGCTAAATTGGGGTTTCTTAGTAAAAGTCAACCCAACTTTAACCAAGCATAACTTCTTCATACTTTATTAGAAACTTTCCATACAAATCTCATTTTTAATAGGATACAATTCCCTACAACTTCAGCTCCCAAGTTCAAAATATGCACTCACAAAAAGATATGAATTTTGACATTATAGGTCATTTTGAAAAGTCAACAAAAACACCTTTTGGGTCAAAGGTTCATACATGAACATGAAAGACTCAATTGAGATGAAACCAAAAAGGTTGGTTAGGGGGCATCATAAGCTTTATAAAAAGTCCAAGAACACCCTCCTAGGGTCAAAATTGAGAGAGTTGTGCATTGTTAAAGTTGGCAATTTTTGGAAAATTGTCAAAAGTCAACATTGATCAAATTTGCATTTTTTCCAAAGGGGCCCATGTTTTCTTGCTTGAAACATGTTTCTAATAGGACCCACGACCCATGAGCTCATTCACCTCTTACTTTATTGTTTTTATCATTTATTTTGAGTTTTTATTCATTTAAATCAAAATAAATCAAATTAAATGGTAAAATAATGAAAACAAATCAAACCTTGGGATTTTTGTGCACATTTTGAGTCCATATACAGCTAACATGCCAGCCAATTCGTGCAAGGTGGATTTGGATTGAAAAGGATTGGATTGAAGCTTGTTTTAGAAAGATATCATACATGAAGCAAATCAAATCCAATTTTCATAATTCTCAAATATATGATACAATTTTGTTGACCTAATTCAGTCTACTATAAGTGCATAGTAATTCCAGATCAAAAACACAAGGATTGGACGTGTGAGCTGCAAGAACAAAAATTCATTTTTTGGACAAAAAGTAAGGATCGGATTTCATTCTACAGGGTGATTCAAAGCAGTTCAAGGCCAGCAATACACTCCTTGGCGTCTCAGGAAGCTATTCCACCCATCCTTAAGCTTCAAAACTCCCATGATCGTGCCCACCATCAACCACGGTTTGCACAAATTTTCAATTCCATTTTTTGTATTTTTGGCAGCATTAGCATGTTTTAATTATATATTATTGTCGATCATCTTATTTGCAAGCTATTGGTACCATTTAATTGCATTTACAATGCAGGAATCCCAGTATGCCATAGTTAGGGTTTCAAGCTCCATTTTAGGGTCTTTTAACACAGGTAAAATTAAGCTTGATAATGGGTACCATGATGATCAGGGCTTCAAACCCAATTGATTCATGGTCCCCAAATGAATTTATATTGCGTGTTTTTGATTATGGAATAATACAGGTTTATAGTTACAGCAAAACTGCTGTAGGTAAAAGTCTCCCATCTAAAACGACAGACAGGGAAGAAGACAACAGTGTGTCACAACCTGACTGACTGGTTTGAATTCTGGCGCGTTTTTGGCATAATGATTGTTTTACACTTTTTGTTTTATCTTTATATTATATTTACAAATTGAAAAAAGTGGCCCAGCGGTGAAGCGTGCGTTTGAAAGTGGAGAGGACCTGGGTTCGATCCCAGGTCTAGGCAACTTTATTTATTTTCTTTTCTTTCAGCAGATCCCATGCTCCGCTACCTCACACGCCTTCCATACACCCTCAATGCCTGTCCACTGGATGCCCAGCTAGCCAGATATAATGTCTCTCCCCTGAAGGTCCATGGTGCTCCTCAAGTCAACGCAGGCACAGGATCCAAAGGCTGACCGGGCTTGATGCTTAATGGGCCAAAGAATTTCAATTCCACACCCCCTAGAATTGCTAACAGCAGGCCCATTTGGTTATTTTCACTATTTTTCTTTAATTTCTATTTCTTTATTTCTTTATTTTTTTAATTAATACAAAAAATTATTTTTATTAAATTAACAAATCAAAAATCACAAAAAGATTTATTTTCTTAATAAATATTTTTTTAATTAATTAGCTTAATTAATTTTGGGCAACTTTAATTTCTTTCATAATTTAAAAATACAATTAGAACTAGGGTTTGAGATTGTACATAATTTAATTAATTTTTCTCAAAAAACACACAAAAATTATTTTTCTCATAAAATACTTTTTTAATTTAATTAGTGAATTAGGTTAATTAACTTCTTTCATAATTAAATAAAATTAGAAATTAGGTTTGATTAATTTTTAATTTAATTGTTTTCTCAAATAAAAATCCACAAAAATTTCTTTCTCTCAATTAGGGTTTTAAGTTATTAATTACCATCCTCGTATTTAATTTGCCACGCACTTGTTAATTATTTTTGCCATTTTTTTTGTAACTGTTCAGGGTTTGTAATAGTTAATCTAGGGTTTTTATTTACTGTTTAAATCCCCGATTTTTGGTTATGTAATTAATCCCCCTCCCCGAAGCCTTGTAATAGCTAGGTTTATTTTTTGCACTTTTAATTTCCGCAATCTTTAACTGTCTAGATGTATGGCTAATAGGATTGTATGGCAAGAATGTTTGGAAAATTAAAACGGTAGATCACCTAATGTGCAAAGGTTAAATAACTGGAATAAATCATATGCACATATTCACTCCTAGGATTAACCTCACTTCGGTTGCCTTCGGTAAACAATCATTAAGCATAGGAGATTTTAGTGGTTGCCCTCCAGTCTAAAGAGATCAAAGTGTCCCATTCGAATGTTGCCTCGGAAATGTTGCCTCGGAAAGATCTCAAGACTCTAGGGTTACTACTAAAGTTTTCTAACTATTGCTTTAGTGATTGTACTTGTCCCTTTCGAACGTCCCTTACAACTCCAACGACGGTGCTACCTACTCCTTAATAGTAGGATAGCGCTGTCTAATGTAAATAGAACAAACAATCTTTTTTCGAGTAGGTAGAATCTTAAGTACTTGCTCAATGAAAACTATTTCACACAAACACCTTTTCAAAACAAATTTTCAAAACAAACTTCGTCACATCCTTGAGGACTGATACAAGGGTTATCACGAAGTAAAAACATTTTCAAGACAAGCACACACAAGCAATTTGAAAAAACGAGCAAGTACCTAAGAGCCCGTAGATAACTACGGATAGAAAGGGTGCTAACACCTTCCCTTTCTATAATCTACCCCGTACTCAGAATATCTTAAAAAAAGGTTTTTCTGTTCTTTTTCCTTTTCCATTATTGGATGAAATAAAAGTCGGTGGCGACTCTTGCTTTCCGCGACATTTTGCGAGCAAAAAACGCAAAATGCAAACCAGTAAAAACAGTCGGTTCTGCCACCATATCGCAGCAATGATGTTCTCAAAGTAAATGAGATTGTGTTATATGTGTTTCGTATGCATATGTTACGATGAATGAATGTGAAATGTTGTTGAAGTGTATTTGCCTTGGAAATAAATCCCTGACTATTGTTGGGGATGAAGAGTATGTGTATCTTCAATCTTGTCTAGCATGCTTCTGTTGGAGATTCTTGCTTACTTGTTTGAAGAAACTCTGCAGGGGATGTATCAATTTTATTTGGGGAGTATATTTTAGGTACATTGGTTGTCTGTTTCTCTATTGGGGAATTTATTTCTTATATACCATGGATGGGAATAAAAGAGATGGTTAAACTTTCGACTGGTTTGAGGAAGATAATTCTCATATACCCTGACTGGGGATAAAAGAGATGGACAATCTTCTGACTTGTCTGGGAAGGATAAATTTAACTGGTATCTGGTCAGATTCCAAACTTTGCAGCAACTTTATGGGGATAGTGGCAATTTTACTGGGAGAAGAAATTTGTCAGTGATTTGTAATGATCTAAAGAATAGACTCGAGTTGGGGAATAAAATTTCCATGAATTATACTGATTGGGACTCCGTGGGGAGATTTCACAGGGAGGAGATTATATTCCTTTATTTGTTGGAGTGATCTGCTGGGGAGACTGTGGGGAATGGACCCTTAGTTGTGGAGACTATTCTGTGGGGATAATCTTATAGAGGTGGCTCTGGCGACTTCATGGGGATAAACTTATGAAAGGGATTCTATAGGGATTTATGGTCAGTTTGAGTGTCATTCCAGCTCCTAGAATTTTTAATAAATTCGTATTCTTGTTCTTATGTATATATTTGTTAACAGTTAATCATGTTCATATGCATATGCTCATTCAATTTTAGTCATTGGATGTTTTTCCAAGCAAAACAGAAAAAACAAAAAGTTTGGACTTTAAAGTATATTTGTATTGATAATTTGCCTATAAACATGCGAGTTTGTACAAAGAGACAGAAATCCTTGTAAGAGGAAGTCGTCATGAAATGAAAGAATACAGAGTGAAAACAAATATATATATATATATATATATATATATATATATATATATATATATATATATATATATATATATATATATATATATATATATATATATATATATATATATAGCCATGTAAAAAATGATCACATTAGGTTCCAACTCTGCTATTGCCCCTACGTCTTTGAACATCTCGTCCTTTTCCATCAGAAGAAGTTGATTGAACCATTTGAACTTTTGACCTTGGTAATAAAGCTGGTTGTAAGTGATCCAATGGGACATAGTCGTATGCTTTAATCCTTAATTTTTGCCTGGACCACCCTTTCAGGTTTTCAGTCCACCAGGATTCCCTTTTTTGCCCAAGTCGCCCTTTCAGGTTTTCAACTTGCCGGGTGTATAATATTTTGTATATATCCCTTATTTTTGCTCGAACCCTTTTGGTTCGTCGGGATGCCCTTATTTTTTCCTAGGTATGCCAACCTAGCGGGTTATTTCTATGTGTAGTATTTTTTTACTATGTCCGCATTCACAGGGTGCGGGAAATCTTCACCATCCATAGTGGTTAGCATCATAGCACTGGCCGAGAATACTTTCTCAACAACAAATGGCCCTTCGTAAGTGGGAGTCCATTTGCCCTTGGGATCGCCTTGTGTCAGAATGATGCCTTTTATTACCAAGTCACCAATATGGTATACTCGATACTTGATCTTCATGTTGAATGCCTTGATCATACTCTTTTGATACATCTGACCATGGCAGATAGCAGCCAGCCTCTTTTCATCAATCAAATTCAACTGATCTAACCTAATCTGAATCCATTCGTCTTCGTATAAATCTGCTTCTTTCATAATCCTTAGAGAAGGAATTTGAACTTCGACAGGCAGGACAGCTTCCATGCCATAGACCAAAGAGAAAGGGGTTGCCCCAGTTGATGTTCGCGTTGAAGTACGGTAGCCATAAATAGAAAATGGTAGCATCTCATGCCAGTCTTTGTAGGTAACCACCATCTTTTGCACAATCTTCTTTATGTTCTTGTTGGCAGCTTCCACTACGCCGTTCATTTTAGGTTTGTATGGAGAAGAGTTGTGATGCTTGATCTTGAACCACATCCAGAGTTCAGTGATAATGGAATTATTGAGATTGGTACCACTGTCAATGATAATTCTCTCAGGGATACCATACCGATAAATGAGGTTATGCTTGAAAAACTGGGCTACGACGTTCTTGGGAACTGAGGCAAATGATGCTGCTTCAACCCACTTGGTAAAGTAGTCAATGGCGACGAGAATAAAATGCTGTCCATTAGAGGAAGTAGGCTTGATCTCTTCAATCATGTCAATTCCCCACATTGAAGATTGCCAAGGAGCAGCCATGACATTCAAGGGAACTGGAGGCACGTGGACCTTATCAGCATAAATTTGGCACTTATGGCAAGTCCCTGAGTGGTGGTGTAAATCAGTTTCCATAGTCGACTAAAAGTAACCAGCTCTCAGAATCTTCTTGGCCATAGTGTGTCCACTGGAGTGAGTTCCAAAGATACCTTCATGCATGTCCTTCATGATCTTCTCTGCTTCCTTATTGTCCATACAATGGAGCTGAACTGAATCATGGTTGCGCTTGTATAATATCTCATTGCTCAGGAAGAACTTGGATGAGAACCTCCACAGGAATTTCTTGTCGTTGAATTATGCCCCTTCAGGATACTCTTAAGCTTCGAGATATCTTTTCTCTTCATGAAACCAAGGCTTCTCCTATATACCATTAGTGTCAATCTCATAGTAATGCGCTGGTTCGTCAAATCTTTCAGCAATAATTCGGGGAGCTTCGTTGTCCCACTTGACCTTGAATATAGATGACATGGTAGCTAAAGTATCTACCAACTGATTTTCTTCCCTCAGAATGTGTTCAAAGGTAACCTCTTAAAAGTATGGGATCAAGGTTAGCACAAGCTCTTTGTAAGGGATAAGATTTGGATGTTTTGTATCCCACTCTCCTTTAATTTGACAGATTATTAAAGTTGAGTCTCCATATACACTTAAGAATTTGATTCTTAGGTCAATAGAAGATTTAAGACCCAGGATGCACACTTCATACTCGGCCATATTATTGGTACATTTGAAGCAAATTCTAGCCGTAAAAGGCGTATGGCAACCTTCAGGGGAAATATTTGCAGCACCAATTCCATTACCCAGTGCGTTGGAAGCTCTATCAAAAACCATAGTCTATCGGGGTCCTTGTTCAGGTCCTTCATACGGTCCAAGTTCTTCACCATCTGTTACTAGCATTATATTCTCATCCGGGAATTCAAAGTTCATGGATTGGTAGTCATCGACAATTTGATGTGCCAAATGATCTGCCAGCACACTTCCTTTTATTACTTTTTGAGTAGTGTACTGGATATCGTACTTAGTTAAGATCATTTTCCATTGGGCTATCCTTCCGGAGAGAGCTGGCTTCTCGAAGATGTACTTGATGGGATCCATCTTAGAGATCATTAGAGTGGTATGAGTTAACATATATTGTCTTAGTCGGCGAGCAGCCTATGCCAAAACGCAACAAGTTTTCTCGAGCAGTGAATATATTGTTTCACAGTCGGTAAACTTGTTACTAACGTAGTATATTGCATTCTCTTTTTGACCAGACTCATCATGTTTCCCCAACACACACACCCATTGAATTCTCTAACATGGTTAAGTACATGATCACAGGTCTTTGTTCAACTGGTGGCATCATAATTGGTGGTTCTTATAAGTATTCTTTGATCTTGTCAAAATCTATTTGACAGTCGCCATTCCATCTTACCACTTGATCTTTCTTCAGCAGCTTGAAGAGTGGTTCACAAGTAGTAGTCAGGTGAGAGATGAATTGGGCAATGTAGTTTAGTCGTCCTATAAAACCTCTGACCTCCTTCTCAGTACGAGGAGCTGAAATTTCTTGGATAGCTTTGACTTTGGCAGGATTGACTTCAATTCCTTTGCCACTAACGACAAAACCTAACAGTTTTCCAGACCTTAGCCTGAAGATGCATTTGTTGGGATTCAACCTCAGCTTGTATTTCTTAAACCTCTAAAACAACTTGTGCAGATGATCAAGGTGTTCTTCCTCAGTTTGGGATCTTGTTATCATGTCATCAACATATACTTCTATCTCATGATGAATCATGTGATGAAATAGAGCCACCATAGCCCATTGATAAGTTGCGTCTGTGTTCTTCAGCCCAAAAGGCATGACCTTATAATAGAAGGTGCCCCACTGTGTAACAAAACTAGTTTTCTCCATGTCCTCAGGCGCCATTTTGATTTGGTTGTACCTGGAGAAGCCATCTGTGAAGGAGAACACCTTGTGTTAGGCAGTGTTGTCAACTAAGATATCATTATGCGGTAGTGGGAAGTTGTCTTTGGGGCTTTCCCTATTTAAATCCCTGTAGTGTACACACATACGGACCTTACCGGATTTCTTAGGCACTGGAACAACGTTTGCAACCCATTAGGGATATGATGTCACTTCCAAGAAACATGCATTAAACTGTTTCATTACCTCAGCCTTGACCTTTTCAGACATGCCATGACACATGCGACGAACCTTTTGTTTGATCAGAGAACAACCCTCTGTCATTGGTAGACGGTGAACCACAATATCAGTATCGAGCCCCGACATGTCTTCGTATGACCAAGCAAAGACCTCAACATATTTGTGAAACATCTGAACCAATCTGCTCTTGACACTGTCTTCCACATTGGTTCCAATCTTGACTTATTTCTTATCTTCCTTAGTACCTAAGTTTATCATTTCTACCGGTTCTTTGTGCGGTTGGATAGCCTTTTCCTCTTATATCAAGAGCCTGGCGAGTTCTCCAGGTATCTCACAATCTTCTTCACCTTCGTCTTCGGCTTGATAGATTGGATTTTTGAAGTCATAAACGACAATAACAGAAGTATTGTCAATGAGATCTAGAGTGGATGTGGATCTGCAAATGCGTATGTGTGCATGTAAGGTCACATGGCTATTTGAAAATGCAGTAAAGTAAAAGAAAGACAAAGAGCGCAAAATTTGAATGCAAAAATCGTCAAATGTTTTCATTAAATAATCATATGATATATGAAATAACAAACCATTAACAAATGGACAATTGTGCCCCGAGCAAGGCACATGGTTTAAAGTCATTGTTTTAAAGGAAATTATACAAACAAACTTCTTAAAGCAATAAGAAAATAGGAAAAAGAAATTACCTCTGGCTAAAGGAGATTGAGATGAAGTCTTTGGCCTTCTAGTTGTCAAGTCCACCATCAACAGTTAGGAATATCCAATCGTCCAAGTCACCATCACTATCAGTGTCTTCTAGTGCATTGACTTTATTGTTGCTAATACAGAGAGGTGGTCCACCAGCACGAGCATGTCGAGCCTCTTTTTTAGCTTTTAAAGTAAAATCCAACCCAAATTTGTCAGATTTGTAGGGGATGCCAGGAAGTTGTCCCCAGATGGTGAAGCCTCCATCTTCTACAATAGCCCTAGCATCCTTCAGAGAGGCCATTCTTGGTGTGCCCTTAGAGATTTCAAGAGTATCAGAAGTAGCGGAAGCAACCATTAGAGGGATTACCTCAAATGCTTGACAGGGGGTTTCAATGAATTATCCATCCATTTCAACATATTTAAAAGAATTCAAATGACTGGCCATATATTCTTCCTCTCCACAGACTGTGACAACCTTCCCTCTTACTGGGTACTTCAGCATTTGATGTAATGTAGAGGTAATCGTACCTGCCCCATGAATCCATGGGCATCCGAGCAAGCATGAATAGGCCGGGCGAATATCCATTACATAAAAAGTTGAATTAAAAACTTGAGATCCCGCCTTGATCGGGAGATCAACCTCTCCGTGGACCATTGTTTTCGAACCATCGAAGGCTCTTACCACAATATCACTGGGTTTCAACACCATCCTTCACAATCAAGTCTATCCAAAGCACCTTTGGGAAAAACATTGAGGGAGGACCCTATATCTACTAACACATGCGCCGGAGTGGTGCCTTTGCATTCAATAGAGATATGGAGGGCTTTGTTGTGATTCTTCCCTGCTGGAGTTAAATATGCATCAAAAAATCCCAAACCATTATTAGCAGTTAGGCTTGCAACACAGTTCTCAAATTGATCAGCAGTGGTTTCTTGAGGTACATGGGCATTTTTAAGGAACTTCAACAAGGCTTGGGAATGAGCTTCGGAGCATAATAACAAGGACATCATGGATATCTTTGAGGGTGTCTGCCCCAGTTGATCAACTATTTTGTAATCACTTTTTCGAATGATCTTCAGGATTTCTTCCATCTCTTGTCTAGACAGGTCTTCAATTGTCACTTCTTTGGAGGGTGCCTCCGTCAGGGCAGGGTCAGTAACTTTCTCTTTACCTCGGGAATTGGCAGTTGGCTCAGAAGTAGGAATGTGAATAGGTGTTGTAGTAGTTGTTGGAGGAGAGATCTTCGGAGAGAAGATCATTCTTGTCCTAGTGACCTTACTAGTTCCAGCAATGTTTGTAATTTCAGGCTCTTCATTTTCATCAATCTATGGCTCTTTCTTGATGCCATGATAGTAAACTTCTGCCCATAGTTCCAAGGCATAACTTTGTCATATGAATAGGGGACTGGCCCCGGTGTAATGATAATCAAGGGAGCCACTTTTGGCTCAGCATGGATCCTTATAGGGCCTTTAGAGGTGATCCTAATAGGGGTGTTAGAGATTGTGATTATGGAAACATCTTGATGTAAACTTTCAGGTAAACTCTTCATGGACGGAGTTCTCTCGAACAAAATTTCAGGGCTGTCAATCAGTCGTTGGATACCTTTCTTCAGCCATATACAACCATTGGTTTGGGTAGCATAATGGTAAAAAAATTCAAGGCAGCCAGGAAATAAACCGGCTCTCAGCAGATTCTTCTTAATGGTTGA
Source organism: Vicia faba (assembly GCA_948472305.1). NCBI lineage: Eukaryota > Viridiplantae > Streptophyta > Magnoliopsida > Fabales > Fabaceae > Vicia > Vicia faba. The sequence continues at coordinate 1,168,154,242 of OX451738.1, forward strand.
TAATGGAGTAGTCAAATCATTGATGGTGGAGACAAAGGAGGCATTGTCAATGGCATTAACACATTTACCATGACTAGGCATGCGTGCGGTAATCACATTAGGGGTTTGTGTATGGTCTGTAGTACGGTGGGAGAACTGACTTGGGTATTTTTGCGTTTGATCGCAATTGTTGCGGATAGCAAGAGTCGCCACCGACTTTTCTTTTATCCAATAAGGAAAGGGTGAAAAGAACAGGAAAGACCTTTGAGATGTTTTCTTGATTTCGGGGGGTAGGTTATGAAAAGGGAAGGTGTTAGCACCCTTTTTATCTGTAGTTATCTATGGGCTCTTATTTGTTTTCTAGATCACTTGCTTTTGTTTGAAAATGTGCTTGTGATTTGGGTTTGAAAGTATTTTGAAAACGTCTTTGTAATGATTCTCGTTTCTATAAGAATGCGTACAAAATGTTGGTTTTGAAAATAGTTCAAAAAGGTGTTTGTGGAAGATGTTTTTGAAAGTGATTTTGAAAAGTGCCTTTGTAATGATTCTCGTCTCTATAAGAATGCGTACAAAGAGCTTTGTCTTTTGAAAATGTTTCAATTGAAAGTGTTGGTGTGGAAAAATGTTTTTGTTGTGAGCAAGCGAGCAACTATGAGCATCCTACCTACTCAAAAGGTCTTTGTTCTTTTCCTCCTCCTTTAGATGTTGCTATCTTACCATTGATTTGTTAAGAAGCCCCGTCGTTGGATGTGAAGGGACGGGTGTGGATCGTTTGTATAGTCATAGAAGGCAGCCTATGGGACGTTTTAGCAATGTCGTTTAGGGACTAGATCGTTTACCGAAGGCAACATAGAGGGTCATCGAGGGACTACGATCTTTTATCGAGGGTCTTTGCTAAAACGCGCATATTCGAGGGACATGACTATTTTTCCGAGGCAACAAGTGAGATTACCCTAGAGGTGCATGTGTGAATAGTGTGTTTGATTGCATGCAATTAGTCTTTTGATTTTGGGTTATCTACTTGTTGGTTTTATCTTGTCGTATATCCTAATTACTAACATTTGTATAAAGCAATAAAAATGCAGAAAATAAATATCCTACACTATTACAACCATATTGAATAGTAAGAAAATGTAAAGATAAAACAAAATAAAAGAAGGGAATATAAGCTTTTCGATCTAGGCAGCAACACCCTTCGATTCTGCTCTTCCCAACTTCTTTCAATTTGGACTGGAAGTTAGCATGTGTAGGCAGCTTTCGATTCATCCTTCTGGATGCTTCTTTTGATTGGGCCTAGAAGTCAGTGTGAGAGGCAGTTTTCGATTCAACCTTATGGATAATTCTTTCGATTAGGCCTGGAATTCATTGTGAATGTATCCTTCGATTACAACATTTTTTGCTTCCTTCGAACGGCCTGGAAGTCTGTGTATGGCGAAGCCTAAGGCCACACTCTTTGTTCTTCTTGCAACTGTGAAGCAGCCAGGGGGGAAGCCTAAAGCTTCGATTCACACCTCCTTCCTTCTGTTTTCTTTCGTTTGGGATTTAAATAGTAATATGGCCTGAGGCCATGCTAGTATTGTCTCATGGCCAGGTTAGTTCTTAAAAACATTTGATAAACCAAGAAACAAAACCAAAAGGTTAGCAATGAAAACAAACTGAAAATGTGGAAATGAAAATAAACCAAAGGATAATAATGATGTTTGAAACGAAAGGAAATGTTATTTACATGTTGTGCTTGAAACGAAAAGCTTAAGGTTAACAGGACTTACCTTTCTTGAAGCTGGGACGCGTGTGTTTAACCTTGAGTGATTGGACTGGATGTTCCTGGATTCAAAGGGAAGAAACAAATGTGTTGTTTTGTTTGATTCTGGGTTTGAATGTGTTAAGTGTTTGAGAGTTTTGAGAGTAAAAGAGTTTTTTGAAGATTCTTTCCACACCACCCAAAAGTCCTCTGTCTTTGTTAAAGGTTTCTCTATTTATAGAGGAAAGGTTAGAGACGTTGAAGTAGTCAGCTTTGCAAAAATAACAAAATATGAAAACGAAAAAAAAAACAAGTTAAATCAATTTTCAAGTATAAGTGGGGGCCTGATGTTTGGTGGGTACAGGAGATTTGACTTATGCTTTTAGCATTGCTTGCGTTCAAACAAAAATCAGATTGGGAGCTGATTTTATGATGAAAGTACTCTTTATGGAAAAAGGGTACATAGATTTTTGCTATTTTATCCAAGAATAGTATTATCCAATAGACAAAGCTTCGAACCTTTGTGTAAGCCTCTGATTATGTAAAGATTTGGAAGCAACATAGTCTGGCAAGTGAGATTTGGAGGATAAGGTTATGAGATTTGCTCAATGTTCTACAAACAAGCTTGCTTCGAAGGGTTCAGATTTGATTTGAAGTATGCTGCTTCGAAGGGAACCAAAAATCCAATCGAAGCTTTGTATGAAAGTGGCTCTTGTCCAATCGAAGGCTTTCTTGTCAGTGGTCACATTGCCAAACGAAAGGGTGCATGCAGGAGGTCCCTGCTTTGGGGGCGCTAGCATGAAGGGGAAATTTTTCCTTGTGAATTTGGCAAGCATGCAAAACCAATGGCTTATGAGTCGAAGGATAGTTGCAAGAGGCCATTGCTTTGTGACTTCAAGCAAACATGCAAGAGGCCTTTGCTTAAACAAAAGCTTGCATGAAGAGACACTGTTCAAGGGAAACTTTCCTGCCAGAGGTCATATGGCCAAACGAATGATGTAACTCAAACTTGCATTCGAAGGAGGCCACAAGCCCAAATGAAAAGATGCATGCAGGAGGTCTCTACTTTGTGAATCAAAGAAAAAATTCAGAAGGCCAATGCCTTCTGAATTGAATGGAGTTTTCAGAAGGTCATTTCACTCTGCCTTCAACAGATGTTGTAAAGCTTGAGACAGTGGCATGTTGATTCTAGTGAATTTCCTCCTTAGGGCATCATCCCTTTGTTGATTATTTGATTGTTGTGGTTGTTGAACTGGGGTCAGGTTTGAAATCAATACTGCTCCTACCGACTAATGACGATTGTTCTTGATACGGCTCCTTTGTCCATAAACAGAATTAGTCTTTTTCTTACCAATGAATAGTTTTTTCACAAGACTAGAGGTGGGGGCCATTGGAATTTTCCCGCTTTTAATTCCATTTTCAACTTGTTCATCAGTCATAATTAACTCGGTAAACTATGATGAAGAACTCCCAATCAGCAAATTAAAGAATGGACCAGTCAAGGTTCCCATGAACATGTCCACTAATTCTCTGTTAGTCAAAGGGGGTTGCACCCTTCCATCCAGGTCCCTCCACTTTTGAGCATATTTCTTAAAGCCTTCATTTAAACCCATAGTCATATTTTGTAATTGCACGCGAGTTGGTGCAAGATCATCATTGTATTGGTATTGTCGGTAGAATGCAGCAGCCAAATCCTCCCATGTGTGCATATTAGTCCCCTCAAGTTGATAGAACCATTCCAATTGTGTTCCAGATAAGCTTTCTTGGAAGAAGTGCACCCATAACTTCCTGTCGGCGGTGTGTGGTTGAATCTTGCAGACATAAGACCTCAGATGCATCTTTGGACAAGAGACCCCATCGTATTTGGAAAAGACAAGAACCTTGAATTTGTGGGGAATGACCACCCCAGGGACCAAACCTAAGTCTCCAAAGTCCAAACCAGGTACTGTTTGAATCTCTACAGCCTTAAGTCGGTCTTCCACCTGTTTGTATTTCTCATCCGTCGGTGGATACTGCTCTTTGGAATAGTCTTCATCCTCAGTAATCTGGTCATTTCCACCCCCATCTCTGGTGCTTCTAACTTCCTCTTCTTGGTTGTCTTCATCTTCAGAAGAATCCTCTTCTATTTGAGCCAGTCGGGCGGGCCCCTTAAACCTTCTTCCCATGTTGAGAATAACAACCCGCTTCTTGGTCTTCTTTTTGGTGGCAAGGAATGCCATCATTTCTTGCTGACTTTTAGCTAGGTTAAGGAGAGTCTCTTGGAACTGTGTGTGTTGAGTTTGCAGATATTTGACAGTTTGCTCTATGTTGCAACTGGTTTTTAAATCAGAGTCTCCATTATTAGTCTTTATCCTAGGGAAGGGAATCTAATAGAAAACCCTAATTCGCAGACAGAGATTCTAAGTTTGGACTCAATTAGACAAAAGGAAGGGGTTAGGCACCTTTCATCTACCTTGTTCACAAGGATATTAGGTTTTAGGTTTAGGTTTGGGGTAAACAGGGTTTTAAGTTTTAATTAGGAGGACTCGCAACGATTTTTTTGATCGAATGCCTACGTATCCTGTTATGAGGAATCAGAGTCCCAATTCGTAGTTCATATGGGGTTGGTGTTTTTTAGGTGTTACAAACATATTTTGAATCACCTCGCACTTTGGTCGGTAATAGTGATTGCGGAGATTTTGACTAAATGTGCGGTAAGTCAAAATCTATTTGAAACCCTTTTGCTAAAAAACAGTTGATAAGCTTAGTTTATTGCGAAAAAATAGTTTGTTGTTTGTTGCGTGTTTTTTAATCGTATTAACTGCAAAAAACTCTTGTTAATGCATGATTAAAAAAATATTTTATGCAAATAATATGACGAATATATGCAATTCTGAAATAAAACAATTTAAATGATATAATAAATAATATTAATATTTACACATGGATAAGAAATAAATAATATTTACATAGTAAACAAAATAATAATAAATATAAAATGAAATTAATAGATAATAATTATAATAATAATATTAAAAAATATGATAGATAATATTACTAATAATAATTATTATAAATAGAAAATAAATAATATAAGGAAAAATATGATTAAAAGTAAAAAATAAAATAATTTAATTATGATCTAGGGGTGTATATTTTCATGTTAACAAGTAAAACAGTGGGGTTGGACTAGAAATTTGGGCTAAGCCCAACACAGTTTTGAAAGGGGGTGTAGTTTGTTGTGCGTTTTAGTGAAAGTGGTAAAGGGGGGTGTGAATAATAATAGGTTTGGCCCAGTAAGAAAATTGGGAAAGAGCCCGGGTGATTGGGTGAAGCGAAGTGCATGAAGCTTATGATGGGACTTGGCCTACGGCCGTCCCATTACGATCATGTGGATATGATTCGCAGGGAACGCGGTAACTATGATAGACGTGCGTGTACAAGATTGGAACGAAGTACAAAGTTTTGTTTTAATTTATTTTACCATCATTTCTGTTTACAGCAAATTACCCTCTTCCTCTCTCGCACAACACTCAAACCCTTGTCTTCCTTCTCTCCAAAACCTTTCCCTACATTTTTTCTAACCCTAAACCCAGCCAAACCTCACGGTGGCGCTGAAGAACAAACCCAGCGACCCTACCCCACGAACCCCTCAACCAGCACAAGAGCAAAAAAAGATGATCTAAGTCGGTGTTACCCTTCGCGATTTTTCTATTCTGAATCTCCGATCCTCTGCGTTATAGTGCTAATCTCTTCTTCTTTGTTCTTTGCAGGTTTCGGTGGTGTTGAAGATAGTGGCGCGGCGGAGGCAGAGACTAGGGTTCCAAATATTAGAACCCTAGTTGATCTGCTGTTGTTCTTCTTCTGTGTTGTACAAGACCTGCCCTATCTGTACTTGTTCTTCTTCTTCTATCTGTAATCCTCTCGAATCTTATTCTTCAAATTCCTTTCTTCCCTTTGTGTCTTTAGCTTCCCCCTTGTACCGCTGTTATTCTTCTTCTATTTATAAGTTCTTCTAGTTCTAGGGTTTAGCTTAATTGTTGTTTAGGATTAGAATAGATTTAGGGATTTAGAGATGATTAAGGATTTTATTTATGTTGTAATTGATTCCATAATTTAATTGTAATTGAGATTTTGTTACTGTGATTTCGGATTTGGCTCTGTTAAACAACGTTTCTCAGATTTGATACTAATTTAGTTTTGTACTGATTATAGACTATATTGATTTAGATGAAGATTTGATTGCTTTTTTCAATAATGTAATTATAGGCTAGGATCGCATACTTTTTTTAAGTTTTGGAGATTTGATTTAGTGTGATCATTTGAACTGTACAAAATCTGGGTTTCAGTTGATAGGAATTATTTGATTTGTTGTAGATTTGATCTTGTAAAAAAAAGATCTGCATAGTAATTGTTAATTGTAAAACGTGCGCATGTTTTGGGCATTGATTGAAGCAGTGATTGTTTATTCAAACATGGGCCATGCGTTTTTTACATATTGGGCTTTTGAACTATATTTGCAAAAACATTCTTTTCTGGCAATTTTTGTTATGACCCACCTTTCTGAATTGGGCCCAAAACGGCCTTCTATCTCTGGCCCATCGATCATCATAAAACAAACAAAAAAATCTTAGTTAATTATAGAAATGTTTAATATAATATCCCCCTTTTTAATAATAAGTCTTTATTATAAGACTTTTCTAACAGTTTTTTCTCATAATATAATTTGCAAAGACAAATTTTTATGGTAACAGGGCTTTAATAATAACGTTTTTTCCTTAAAAAAATAAAGCAGTAAATGGCAAAAACGTCAAGTGGGCTTAGTTAAAAGCTTAATGGCCTATAGTTTTATAACTACACCCCATCTTTTTTGTTATTCACCGATCAAAATGAAAAAAAGGGCCAATATAGATTTTAATGGGATTCTAATGATTGAATTCTTACTTCTTATTTTACTAACAGCAACAAATCCTAATGGACTTAATAATAACTAGAACTTATTCAATTTGAAATAATTTTCCATTTTAGAATCGCATGGGCCAATGGCCAACATGCCTCACGAATTGACTCATGAGTCTTGCCGATTTAGAAAGCCCCATTTTCCTGAATTAAAATACACCCCCGGTTGACTTAAATGGGTCATCAGATATTGTTGTACCATCCTTAATTAAACATTTATTTATTATTTTAATCTTGAAAATACGATCGTCGAGGTAGGATAAATTTGGGGTAGGAAGCTGCCCCTATTCAATCATCTTCCAATCGAATATCGCGAGAATACGCGGGTCTAGTGCATTCTGATTGGGAGTTTATTGAATACTTGGAATACCCAAAATTTGTCCGACCAATCATAAGGTCATGTTGATATAGCATACCCTCATGAGTCTTGAGGAAATAGGCGAAGCTGATGATATATCGCTCACCAGGGTTTAAGGCAGATGGTTATGAACTTTGATAGTGTAGTTTTGTATGTCGTGGTTTTGCTTTTGTTTATTCATCCCTTTTGAAGGGGTGAATGAAATAGTAATTGGGGATGCATGGCTGCTTGGAGACTGAGGCCATGGGTGATATCTGCGAATCACTACATGGTGACTTAGGCGATGGATAGTGTTACAAAATAAAGAAGAAGATTGTTGCACGACGTCTTAGGAAATGGTCTTTATTATGGAACAAGTAATCACGCTATTGCACAATGTCTTAGACAGTGGGTTGAATGAGGAGAGTACATTGAAGCTTAGAGGCAATGTACTGAGTCAAGAGAATACATTGCGGCTTACAGGCAATGTATCGAGCTAGGAGAGTACATTGAGGCTTAGAGGCAATGTACTGATTTTTGTAAATACATTGTGGCTTAGAGGAAATGTGGCGAGCTAGGAGAGTACATTGAGGCTTAGAGGCAATGTACTGAGTTTTGCGAATACATTCCGACTTAGAGGCAATGTATTGAGTTTTGCGAATACATTGCGGCTTAGAGGCAATGTATTAAGTTTTGAGAATACATTGCGGCTTAGAGACAATGTACTGAGTTTTGAGAATACATTGCGGCTTAGAGGCAATGCAGAGTTTTGAGAATACATTGCGGCTTAGAGGCAATGTACTGAGTTTTGCGAATGCATTGCGGCTTAGAGGCAATGTACCGATTTTTACGAATATATTGCGACTTAGAGGCAATATATTGAGTTTTAAGAATACATTGCGGCTTAGAGGCAATGTACTGAGTTTTGTGAATACATTGCGGCTTAGAGGCAATGTACTGAGTTTTGAGAATACATTGCGGCTTAGAGGCAATGTACTGAGTTTTGAGAATACATTGTGGCTTAGAGGCAATGTGCTGAGTTTTGAGAATACATTGCGGCTTAGGGGCAATGTACTGAGTTTTGCAAATACATTGCAGCTTAGAGGCAATGTACTGGGTTTTGCAAATACATTGCGGCTTAGAGGCAATGTAATGAGTTTTGCGAATACATTGCGGCTTAGAGGCAATGTACTGGGTTTTGCAAATACATTGCGGCTTAGAGGAAATGTAATGAGTTTTGCGAATACATTGCGGCTTAGAGGCAATGTACTGGGTTTTGCAAATACATTGTGGCTTAGAGGCAACATACTGGGTTTTGTAAATACATTGCGGCTTAGAGGCAATGTAATGGGTTTTGCAAATACATTGCGGCTTAGAGGAAATGTAATGAGTTTTACAAATACATTGCGGCTTATAGGCAATGTACTGAGTTTTGCAAATACATTGCGGCTTAGAGGCAATGTACTGAGTTTTGCAAATACATTGCGGCTTAGAGGTAATATAATGAACTTTGCAAATACATTGCGGCTTAGAGGAAATGTAATGAATTTTGCAAATACATTGCGGCTTAGAGGAAATGTAATGAGTTTTGTGAATACATTGCGGCTTAGAGGCAATGTACTGGGTTTTAAGAATACATTGCGGCTTAGAGGCAATGTGCTGAGTTGTGAGAATACATTACAACTTAGAGGAAATGTGTCGAACTTTGTTCATTACTGCATGGAGACTTGGGTGATGGGTTGGACGCGTCACGGCATGGAGACTTAGATGACGCGTCGGATTGCAGGAGAGGTGTTTTGTTGATTGACCCTTAGATGATTGACTCGAGGGTAAGATTGTTGTTCGTTTGTTGTGTGATACATGCATATGCATGCGCATTAAATGTTTGTATGTATGCAAAATGTATGATGTTTGATGTGTGGAACCCTGAGTGGATGCGTATTGAATGTTGAAATGTATATTGTATGTATGCTTTAGATATGCAAAGTGTATGTATGAAATATGTGTAAGATGTACATATGCCTTGAAATGTTATGAAGACTATTTCTGGCATTCTCTCCTTTAGACCATTGGCTTAGAGTTACCAATCCCCTGGCGTTGTATGTTGTGTTTTCGTAGCATTGTTGAACTTGATTTGAATGCGGTGAAAAGCGTTAGCAAAATGTTAAACATTGATTTTCTGTATTATAAGTGCTGGTATAGACGTAGACGTAGGTATTGGCATATACATAGATTTGTATGTTGTAAGCACGGGCGTAAGCATAGACGTATGTATTGGCATAGACTTTTATGTTGTAAGTGCATGCGTAAACATGGACATGTGTGTGGACTTTGTATTGTAAGTGCAAGCATAGGCGCAGACGTATGTGCGGATAGCCTTTTTGCATCGTGAGCGTAGACATAGGCGCAGACATGTGTATAGACTTTTGTGTTGCAAGACATAGGAGTATCCATGTGCGTGGACGTGTGTATAGCCCTCATATTGTGAGTGCAAGCATAGGCGTAGACGTGCGTATGGACTTTTCTCTTGTGAGCGTAGAAGTAGGCATAGCCATGTGCGTGGACGTGTGTATAACCCTCGTATTGTGAGTGCAAGCATAGGCGTAGACATGTGTATGGACTTTTGTCTTGTGAGCGTAGACGTAGGCATAACCATGTGCATGGATGTAGACGTGGATTTTATTTCAATATTTTCCTAACCTGAAATGCCTTTTCGATGTTTTGTCAAATGCTTTTATTTTGTTAATCCCCCGAAATGATTTCAAGACAATATTCACAAGTAATGATCGTAGTATTTTGTAAACAAGTCTGAGAAAAGAAAAAATGCAATTTGAAAAGATTCAAAGAAAGTAAATGTTTTATCGATATGCCTTTGAATAGGTGAGAATATAAGATGCAATTCCTAGAAAGAGGTAATTACAGAAAGTTTTAAAATTGTGAATGGCAATAAAAATGATAATTGCTACTGTTGTTCCCCAATATCCTTTTAATGATCTTATCTCCTTTGCTTCTGAGTTGTATGATTCAGATCTATCTCTCCCTTTGTGGTTCATCGTCACAGTTCTTAGATCGCAGTCTTTTTGTTATTTATTTCTTTTTGAATGATTCCTAATTTTTGCCTGGATTTCCCTTTCGGGTTTTCAATCCACCGGGATAATTTTTTGTTATATGCCCCTAATTTTTGCCTGGATTGCCCTTTAGGGTTTTAGATCCACCGGGATGCTCCTTTTTGCCTAAGTCGCCCATTTAGGGTTCGAGCTTAGTGAGCTTCTTATACATAGTATTTTTTACTACGTCTGGGTTTGCTGGATGTGGTAGTTCTTTCCCATCCATTCTTGTGAGGATAAGATCACCACCGGAGGATGCTGTTTTGACTATGTATGGACCTTCGTAGTTTTGGGGTCCATTTACCACGTGAGTCGAGGCAAGGTAGCAGAATCTTTTTGAGTACTAGACCATATTATGGTTCATCTTGCATAATATACTGTTACTCTGAAAGAATTCCGAGGCTAATTTTCATAGAGTTAGTTTGTCGGTGCTAGAGGAATTTTCTGGATGTCCTTATTTTTCGAGGCTTTTCTTGATGTTGTAAAATCAAGGATTGTCATTCGGTCTCCTTTTTTTTGGAGCAAAGCAATGTGCGGGCTCTTTGAAGTGTTTGTCTGTGATGCGCGGTTCGTGGTTTGACCAAGTTATTTTGAACATAGCGGAGAGGGTCGCCAGGACGCCTGCCATTTAATTCTCTTTTCGTGGGATGAGGCTGAAAATGATCTTTGTGAATTCCATAGTCAGTTTTAAAACATGATCCCGATATGGAATCAGTTTTGGATATTTAGTATCTAATCCGTCGTTGACTTGGTATATGCCTTGTGAGCATTCTTTAGAGAAGTCAAAAATGCCCCTATATCGTACCCCAGTGTATTTGAAACCACGTCGAACGTGAATGTCCAACGTGCCCCTAGCTCGGGTTCTTCGTCAGGTCTTGGTATTTCGTAGTTGCTTATTTTTACAACACTGTCTGTATTTGACCTTGGCCTGTTTCTGTAGGAACAAGCAAATATGCGCAATAATTTGATCAGCTTTTTTTGTAGTTCTACTCTAATATTGCCCCTTAGCTTGGCTTCTTCCGAATCTTCCTATGTGCTTAGATTAATAGCCTCTCGATATGGTTGTATATTTTTATCCTTTCATTTTATTTCCCTTGTCATTTTCTCAGAGAGTTCAAGATCTTTATCATCCTCCTCTTTAGCTTGGTTGATAGGAGCATCAAAATTATACCGGGTTGCAGCAGTAACATTATCGGTGGATTTGGGCATGAATTTGCACACTTATAATGTTTTTGTGCAGATTTAGTATATGAGATTTGAAAATGCATATGTAGAGAAAGTATTGTCAATTTTAAATTTAAGATATAATGTAAGAGAAAGAAAGGGATCTTAATTGAAAACAAAATATAACTTTTATTAATCGTAAGTATTGCCTGAAACAAAACGGGGAACCCTTACAAGCAACCCCTATGCCTCGGGCTTGACATAGGTTCTTTCAAAAATAAGAAAAATGAATTAGGAAAGAAAAAGATCTCAGGAATCTCCACGGCAATCCATCTTTTGAGTTCTTCTCTTGGGGCGCATTTTTGAATGAAGTCAGTTTCCCCTTTGGTGTTGAATTTGTTGGATATCTTTGCCACATTCCCGCCATGCTCTATAAAGGTCTCTTTGATCGGAGAAAAACATGTTTCACCCTTCAGAGTAGCCTTATATTTTTCTTCAGGATATGGTCTGAATTGGAATATGCCCTAGTCCCCTAGCTTTTGTAGCATTCTCTTGAAGGCTTCATTATATTCCAGCAAGAGTCCATATTCGAATATATACTCCTTCAATAAGTTAATTGAGGTTTTTGTTTGTCTAGTTGCCCCAAAGTTAGTGACTACTTTGATTTCATTTATTGTCGGCCCATCGTATGGAGGCATAGGGTTTGATTTAATGTTAGGTTTCTCAAAAGTTATATCTTGAGATTCTAACAAGTTTTGGACCTTATGCTTGAATGGCCGACATTGTTCTATGGTGTGCCCGGAGAGTTAGCATGATACTCACATCTGGCGTTGGCATTGTACTTTCGCGGGAGCGGCCCGACTAGGGTAGCTAGAGGCTTGATTTCCACCAAGGATGCCTTAACCAACTGTTGTAATAACTGCCTAGGTGGCATGGGGAGTGGATCAAAGTTTCTTTGTGGCCTTCTGCCTTGTTGTTGTCCTTGTGGGATCTTTAATGGTTGTTGTGCCCTTGGTTGTGATGCTACAACCTTAATTTCTCCCTCTTTTCCTTCGGGGAAGTTTGAAGCAGTCCTTCTTGAATTGTAAGGTCCTGCTTCTGGCTCTTTTCTTAGTTGGTGACTGCTTGATGCACCGATCATTTGAGCTACTTCTTCGAAAACTACCCTGGGGATCTGGTCTTGTTTGTCAATGAAGTTCTTTAAGGCTAGGAGAACTTGACTCAGGTCTCCTTTCATCGAACTCACATCACCTTTTACTTGGTCTAGATCTTCCTTGAATGTAGCCTGGTTTTCCTCGATCTGTTCCAGGGTTCTTTGTTGATAGGCCCTTGTTTGATATGGAGGCCAAGGAGGCGGTGATATTCTTCTAGCCATGGCTTAGCTGAGGAGATTTTTTTATTTTAAAAAAAATGAGTTTTGATACGATATGCAGGTGTTTATGAATGCATGCATGCGAGTGAATATGTATGAATATGAAATAGTTACTTGTTTTGAATGTCTTATTCACTTGGGTATGTATTTGTCTTTCGCTTATTTTTTATTCGATGACCAGCTTAAAAATAGATATGCCAATGAGATAGGGAACAAAATGCCGTTATTGAAGGTAACATGATTCAGATATTGAAAAATATTACAATCTTAAACCAAAACTTTATTTGTGTGAAATCAAGCAAAGGGAAATAAGTCTTCTAGGTGCGCCTGCAGATATCTACTCTTGAAACCATCCACCTTTGCTTGACAAAGCTTGAGATAGTCTTCAGCACATTATTTCCCTTTTGTGGCTTTGATTTAAGACATGTTTGGCGCACTGACGCGGACAAGTTGTTTCCTTTAATATCCATTTTTAAAGACAGTCACCGAGATCTTGAGTTCATTATTATCTTTTATACCCCCTGTGAATAAGACAAATGTACGGGTGACGAATATATGAAATGCATGACAAATACATGAAATGTATGAATGTGTAGGTGTAAGGTTGAGTGATTGGATTTTGTGATAAGTACCCCTATAAGGTAGGGGTATATGGTTCAATGACAGGGTTTTTGTGATAAGTACCCTTAGAAGGTAGGCTCCTTAATTTTGACCTACAGTTGGTTTACCCTCCCAAAAGGTGGCTTCCTTAAGAGTGTCGTGAATAACACCAGAGGGAAAAGGCACAAGGGCCTCCCTTAGGTGGAGCCTCTTTACAGACTGAGACTTTCGTCTCAAAGTCGTGAAAGGTCTCGTCATGAGATTTTAGGTTAAGGTTGTTACAAAGAGTCATGGGTGACCTTTCAAAGTCCTACTCGTCAGGAGGATATCTCTCGATATGTATTCCTTTTTCGGAAGTCCACCGACTCTAGGAGAAGTCATCACATAAACTCGCATGGATGATGTACCCCCTAAGCTAATAGATGAACCTTCTTGCTAAGGGTTTATTTGAGAATTATTTTTTGAGATAAAAGTTCCCGCCACGCAGTAAATATATAATGATAAAGAAAGACAATAAATAAATAAATAAATAAAGGAAGTAAAGTAGATAAATGCAATAAATAAATAAAGAGAATAAAAATAAACCCAGAAAAACCTAAAACACAAGGTTAAGGAGAGTCGCCAGCTGTTGCAACTGGTTTTTAAATCAGAGCCGCCACTATTAGTTTTTATCCTAGGGAAGGGAATCTAATAGAAAACCCTAATTCGCAGACAGAGATTCTCTGTTCGGACTCAGTTAGACAAAATGAAGGGGTTAGACACCTTTCATCTACCTTGTTCACAAGGATATTAGGTTTTAGGTTTAGGTTTGGGGTAAACAGGGTTTTAAGTTTTAATTAGGAGGACTCACCATGATTTTTTTGATCGTGTGCCTACGTATCCTCTTATGAGGAATCAGAGTCCCAATTCGTAGTTCGTATGGGGTTGGTGTTTTTTAGGGGTTACGAACACATTTTAAATCACCTCGCACTTTGGTCGGGAATAATGATTGCAGAGATTTTGACTAAATGCATGGTAAGTCAAAATCTGTTTGAAACCCTTTTGCAAAAAAACAGTTGATTAGCTTAGTTTATTGCGAAAAAATAGTTTGTTTTTTGTTGCGTGTTTTTTAATCGTATTAACTGCAAAAAACTCATGTTAATGTATGATTAAAAAAATATTTGATGCAAATAATATGACAAAATAATATATATGCAATTCTAGAATAAAACAATTTAAATTATATAATAAATAATATTAATATTTACACACGGATAAGAAATAAATAATATTTATATAGTAAATAAAATAATAATAAATAGAAAATGAAATTAATAGATAATAATTATAATAATAATATTAAAAGATATGATAATTAATATTACTAATAATAATTTTTATAAATAGAAAATAAATAATATGAGGGAAAATATAATTAAAAGTAAAAAATAAAATAATTTAATTATGTTCTAGGGGTGTGTATTTTCATGTTAACAAGTAAAATATTGGGGTTTGACTAGAAATCTGGGCTAAGCCCAACACAGTTTTGACAGGGGGGTGTAGTTTGCTGTGCGTTTTAGTGAAAGTGGTAAAGGGGGGGGATGAATAATAATAGGTTTGGCCCAGTAAGTAAATTGGGAAAGGGCTCGGGTGATTAGGTGCAGCGAAGTGCATGAAGCTTATGATGGGACTTGGCATATGGCCGTCCCATTACGATCATGTGGGTAGGATTCGCAGGGAACACGGTAATTATGATAGACGCGCGTGTACGGGATTGGAACATAGTACAAAGTTTTGTTTTAATTTATTTTACCATCATTTCAGTTTACAGCAAATTACCCCCTTCCTCTCTCGCACAACACTCAAACCTTTGTATTCCTACTCTCCAAACCCTTTCCCTACCCTTTTGCTAACCCTAAACCCAGCCAAACCTCACGACGATGCTGAAGAACAAACCCAGCGACCCTACCCCACGAACCCCTCAACCAGTACAAGAGCAAAAAAAGATGATCTAAGTCGGCGTTACCCTTCGCGATTTTTCTATTCTGAATATTCGATCCTCTGAGTTACAATGATAATCACTTCTTCTTTGTTATTTGCAGGTTCCGGTGGTTTTGAAGACGGTGGCGCAGCGGAGGCAGCAACTAGGGTTCCAGATATTGGAACCCCAGTTGATCTGTTGTTGTTCGTCTTCTGTGTTGTACAAGACCCGCCCTCTCCGTACTTGTTCTTCTTCTTATGTCTGTAATCCCCTCGAATCTTATTCTTCAAATTCCTTTCTTCCCTTTTTGTCTCCAGCTTCCCCCTTGTACCGCTGTTATTCTTCTTCTATTTATAAGTTCTTCTATTTCTAGGGTTTAGCTTAATTGTTGTTTAGGATTAGAATAGATTTAGGGATTTAGAGATGATTAGGGATTTGATTTATGTTGTAATTGATTCCATAGTTTAATTGTAATTGAGATTTTTGTTACTGTGATTTCATATTTGGCTTTGTTAAATAATGTTTCTCAGATTTGATACTAATTTAGTTTTGTACTGATTATAGACTATATTGATTTAGATGAAGATTTGATTGCTTTTTGCAATAATGTAATTTTGGGCTTGGATCGCAGACTTTGTTTTAGTTTTGGAGATTTGATTTAGTGTGATCATTTAAACTGTACAAAATCTGGGTTTCAGTTGATAGGAATTATTTGATTTGCTGTAGATTTGATCTTGTAAAAAAAAGATCTGCACAGTAATTGTTAATTGTAAAACATGCGCATGTTTTGGGCATTGATTGAAGCATTTATTGTTTATTCAAACATGGGCCATGCGTTTTTTACATATTGGGCTTTTGAACTACATTTGCAAAAATATTCTTTTCTGGCAATTTTTGTTATGACACACCTTTCTGAATTGGGCCCAAAACGGCCTTCTATCTCTGGCCCAGCGATCATCATAAAACAAACAAAAAAATCTTAGTTAATTATAGAAATGTTTAATATAATATCCCCCTTTTTAATAATAAGTCTTTATTATAAGACTTTTCTAACAAATTTTTCTCATAATATAATTTGCAAAGACAAATTTTTATGGTAACAGGGCTTTAATAATAACGTTTTTTCCTTAAAAAAATAAAGCAGTAAATGTCAAAAACGTCAAGTGGGCTTAGTTAAAAGCTTAATGGCCTATAGTTTTATAACTACATCCCCCTCTTTTTTTTTATTCACCAATCAAAATGAAAAAAAGGGCCAATATGCATTTTAATGGGGTTCTAATGATTGAATTCTTACTTCCTATTTTACTAACAACAATAAATCCCAATGGACTTAATAATAACTAGAACTTATTGAATTTGAAATAATTTTCCATTTTAGAATCGCATGGACCAATGGCCAACATGCCTCGCAAATGGATTCACGAGTCTTGCCGATTTAGAAAGCCACATTTTCCTGAATTAAAATACACCCCCCGGTTGACTTAAATGGGCCATCAGATATTGTTGTACCATCCTTAATTAAATGTTTCTTTATTATTTTAATCTTGAAAATACGATCGTCGAGGTAAGACAAATTTGGGGTACGATACTCTAGAGCCATCTTATACTAAAATAAATAGTAAAAAGATGAGGAAACTTGCATCAGAAAACCTGCTTCTGATATGATGCATGCTATGTGGATGCAATGTTTTCAAAAACCTCAAGATATTTAAATTTTATAGCTAAAAAGGAAACAAACACAACAATTATATTAATAAATTCAAGAATACAACTTCCCCTTGGGCTTACAATGAAAAAAAAAGCAAAAAGGGTATCCAAAGACAACAAAATAGACTTCTAAAACAAAAGACTCAGGTCTCCCATGAATGTTTCCTCTTTGGTGCTATGTATGCATTCAGGATTCACTCCCCGTGAAGTTGCCTTGTGAGGTCCAACACTTTCTTCTCACTTGCGTAGAATTGAGCTTCAAAGGTGTCTGGTTCCCCCTTGAGTTGAATCCAAGATCTCTGCAATTCCTCGAAGTCAGTAGGCATGTCAGGATGGAGAATGGTATAAGGAATATCCCCTTCGACAATAGGCTCCACAACTATTGGTAAGATAGCTGGATATGGCATCATGAGCCTTTGATCACAAGCTCATACCTATTTGAGATAAGGCTCAAGAGGGATGGAATTCTTATGCCCCAAAGTCTTGCTATCAACCTTGTTCACCATTCCCCAAGCTCCTACAAACCTTTGATGATAACTTTGAACATCATTCTCGTATTCGAAAACCATACCTTGAATGAATGCATCGTAGGGACCGTCTCTTCGAGCATAGCCAAATTGTCGTAGAGCTAGAGAAGGGTTATAAGTAATACCTCTACTAATTCCCAAGAGTGGAACATTAGGGAACTCCCAACAACGGTCAATGATAGTAATTTCCTCTTGATAACGAGAGCACCAATGGATATCTGCATGAGAAAGCGACATTATCCTTTGCGACCACCTCAAACCTTGCTCATTCTTTAATACTGATCGGGGAAGGTGTGAAATAAACCACCTAGACAACAACATAATGCAACACATAAGATCCCCTCTCTTCCTCATTGTGCGAGTGTGAAGACAATGTAGAATGTGTCCAAGCAAAGTAGGCACGGGATTACGAGTAAGGAATTTTTTACAAGTATTCACATCTATAAGTTGGTCAGGGTTAGGAAAAAGCACCAACCCTTAGATTAGAAGAGCCAAGATATCCTCAAAAGCTTGTAAATCCATAGCATCCCAAAATAGTTGAGCCTTCTCCATCAGGAATTTAGCCAAAAATCCTTTGACCCCACTTCTTCTCTTCCAATTGGCTATAATGTCAGAACTCTTCAAATGTAAGGCCTTGGAAATAACTTCAGGTCTTGGAGTTTCCTCTAAACCGGTGAAGAGTATTTGATCAAGGACGGGTGCCCCAATAGTTGAGAGAATTCTTCCATTGTGAGCATTAGTTGATATTCCGGAAAGGTGAAACAATGATGCACAAGGTCAAAGAACTGAAAGATCACCCTTACCATGTCTTCTTTAAATCTTGAATTAACCATATTGAGAAGTCGACCATATCTTTTGGTGAACGGAGAATTTTCAGGAACCCTTGATGCTAACTCTTTGAGTTGAGGAGGCACCCTTACGAAGTTGATTTAGATGGTATTTTTGCGAGTGGAAGCCATATCTTACAAAATAGAACAAAGATAAATCCCCAGGTCCTTAAAATGGTTAGTGAAAATGCTATGACATGATGTCATGATGTTTATGAATAAATAATCACACACAAACAAAGCACACAAGGCCTTAAGTTTAGGCTTGCATGGGGGTTTATAGGTAAGTACCCTCTTGAAGTTTATTTGGTTCAACCTGTCCTAACAAAATTAACTAGGTTCTAAGGAATCTCAATATCACTGATCTTTCATTATTGGGCATTGTTTTAGCTCAAGCGTCCAAACTGCGGCCAAAATATCCCAAAAGTCCGACCTCAATGAGTGTAGTATCGAGTATCAACCAACTTTAGTCTTGCACCAAAGCCAGCTATCTCACTACTTTCTAATGGCCAAGTTGTTCAACTAAGGTTCTATAGTCAGTTAGTGCTTCATGACACCATACAGTGGCCCCTTATTCTCCTTGACTGGACTCAAGGGACACCTGCACCAACAAATGTGTCATACTAACGTAGCCATTGCTTCAACCATGTCGGTATTACGCCGCATAGTCCCCACGATCTATTGCTACTTACCTAATATGCCCCAAATCCGGGTATAGGATTTTTACAAGTAATAAACCCAAGCATAACCCATAAATGTAAAGAAAACAAAGAAAACAATTAAAGCAAATAAAGGTGATCTAGATCTTAAGGTAACCCCACTTTTTAGTTTATACCAATTCCCCAGCAGAGTCGCCAGTTCTATCATACAGTGGAAGAATTGACTTGGGTGTTTTGCGTTTTATCGCAATTGTTACAGATAGCAAGAGTCGCCACCGACTTTTCTTTTATCCAATAAAGGAAAGGGTGAAAATAACAAGAAATACCTTTTGATAATTTTCTTGAGTTCGAGGGGTAGGTTATGAAAAGGGAAGGTGTTAGCACCCTTTTCATCCGTAGTTATCTATGGGCTCTTAATTGCTTGATCACTTTAAAATGCTTTGTGTTTGTGTAAGTTTGAAAATATTTTGAAAACGCCTAAGTTTGGCAAACTTTACAATGATTCTCGTATCATTGAGAATGTATACAAATTGTTGGTTTTGAAAATACTTGTTGAAAGGAAGTGTTTGGAAAGATGTTTGAAAATGCCAATGTAAGGCCATTTTGTAATGATTCTCGTATCGTTGAGAATGTATACAAAATGTTTGTTTGAAAAGTGTTTTGAAAGTGTGAGGTGTAAATGGTTTTGTTTATGAGCAAGCAATTACGAGCAATCTACCTACTTAAAAAGTCTTTATTCTTTTCCTCCTCCTTTAGATAGTGCTTGTCTACCATTGATTGGTAGAGAGCCATATCATTGTATGTGATGAACAGACGTGGGTCATCGTACAGTCATAGAGGGAAACTTGTAAGAATGTTTTTAGCAATTATTGTAAGGGACTAAGATCATTTACCGAAGACAACATTGAAGGGTCATCAAGGGACTATGATCTTTTAATCGAGGGTCTTTGCTAAAACATCTCACGTTCGAGGGACATGAATGTTTATATTCGTGGCAACAAGTGTGGGTTATCCTAGAGGTGAAAGTATGCAAAGTGTTTTGTTTTGAAGTATATTATCTTTAAATTAGGGTTTTTCTATGGTTGATTTTAGTCTTGTCATATAAACCCTAATTACTAGCAATAATAAAGAAAGCGATAAATTGCAAAATTTAAATGTCCTACGCTATTACAATGCTTTGGGAATAGGTGTGTACGAGTTTGTAAATGGGGGAAGAAAGAAATAAAGCCCTAATTAATATTACAAATCATTGAATGTGAATTACACTAATAAAATGTACAAAAATGCAAAGATTGGAGAGGAAAAAGAAATTATCTTTTTAGGTTTTTTTGATGAAAAGGTTTAGAGATTAACCTAGTTGATTAATTAATTTAATTTACAAAAGAAGTTAATTAATTATTTAATCAAAACTCAAAATCTAAGTTAATTGAATTTTAAGAATAAAATAAACCTAAGTCTAATAATTTGTTTAGAAAATAATTTGAATGTTAGTATTAATTTCGAAAATGTTTTTACAATGTAAAAGAAAATAATAGAATTTAATTTAATAAAAATAAAATAAAATATTTAAATTAAATTATTTAAGAAAAATATGTTTTTTGAGTTTTTTAGTTTTAATGAAATAAATAAATAAATGAAAATAATGAAAATATAAAATAAATGGGCTGGGTGTCTAAAAGTAAAAAGGGTGGTAAAAAGTAGTAAAAAGGCCCAAATCACGTTTTTTTGTCTGAAATCAGAAAAATAAATATAAAAAAAACAAATGGGCCAGAACCGCTGTTAGTAAAAGGGGTGGTGAGAATTAGCAAAATTAAAAAAATGAGGCCCAAGCGTGAGGGAGCGCAGGCATTGTTGGATTCCATGTGGATGGCTTTTGAAGGATGCATCATAGTCTTGTATTCAGGAGCGTTAGATTTATCTAGATAATGATCATGTGGTGATGAGATGAGGGCATATGGTGGACTCATGGGAACCAAACACGTTGAATCTGCAAAAAAGAAATGAAAAAAATACAAAAGGGTACCACTGGGGCTCGAACCCAGGTCCATATACTTCAATGCCTTACGCGCGCTTCTCCTACCACTGGGGTGGCTGTTTCATCTGTGAGTTATACAACTTGTAATAAATATAAAATAAACTCAATCCTAAATGTAACTTCATCTTCTTCCTCGCGCCAACATCCCCATTGTTACATTTTTGAATTTCTGAACTCACTCATTTCTCAACCATTTGCAAAAGTATAAACATGAAACTTGCTCCATTTTTCAATACGAATTCAACCATATAAACTTCATGATCTATAAATCAAAGATGAATGAGAATTTACTGGTACCAAATAGAAACCTAATTTTTTCAAAAAGTTCATCTTCAAAATTCGCATCACTCAGGCAACATAAATGAAATATAAGGACATGGTTAGCTTCAGGGCTATGATGTCTACATTTTTTATTCACAAAGTAATCATTAATGATGCTTGTAGAGAGAGTTCAAAGTTGAGAAAACGTACCTCAAAACTGGAAATCGTGTATGGAGTTTAAGTAACCCTGGAAGTGTGGTGATAATCTGGATAGCTTCACTGGACTCCTAGGAGGCTAATGCAACTCTTACTTTATGCTGAAAGTGATTGAATCGTGCTGGAGAAGTCAATGTGCAAAGTTCTGTTTTTGATTTTGGAAGATGAGGAAGATGATGTTACAGTTGTAAAACAAGGATGAGGATGAGTTATATTTGATGTATGAAATCTTTGAGAATTATTTAGAGTAAAAACGCACGAGTGGATTATGAGATTGAAGTTTTTTGGACAGAAATGACAAGTTATGAAGGTTTGGATGCAGTTCTGAGTTTTAGGGAGTTCCAGGGTGTTTTAAGGCTTGTGAATTCGTGTGTTAGGTTGTAAATGACCTCTCCATTTATAGGCAAGAGGTTTGGAAGATTGAAGGGATCAGAAATAAGAGATCACATGTTTTGGTTTTAAAACTTGTTTTTAAAGAAAGCTTGACAAATATAGTTCCAATGCATGGTACAAGGACTTGTTGGGTGGTTGACAGGCTCTAGATAAGTTTCTTCTTGCTTTGAGATTGTGTATGTACATAAGGAACAAGTGCAAAGCTCAAGGAGAATGGACTTTGGGATTAAAGCCACTTTTCCAAAATGGCAATGTTACCTTTATGCCAAAAATGGATTAATCACTTGGACAATAGATCAAATGCTTAGACAATGGCTCAATCAGTTGTGTAAGAATTTATTTATTTAGTGGTTTGCAATTTTGAATCCTGCAAAGTAATATTTATACAACATGGCTTTGAGATTAGGTTATGTGTTCTTCATGAAAATGCCTTGTAATTCAAGTTTATCATGCCAACTTCTTCTCTTCAATTCTCCTAGCTCAAAAATGATCTCTTAAAGTTCTTGGAAATTTTGGAAAGCTTGAAACATTGTCTACAACCTTCATGTTGACCACTTTGGCTAAATAAAACTGGAGCTTGGTGAAAATTGGCCAAGAAGTTAGGGCAAAAAATCAGCCTAACTTGCTAAAATTTTCACTAAGTGTTTTATGAAAAATGTCATGACTTCATGAGCCTATATCTTCAAATCTAAGAATTTTTTGGACATAAACCCTAAGGTACAAAGTTTTATAGTTCATCAAGATCTACAACTTTCATGTTGAAAGTTTTTCTTGAATCATCTTGCATCTTGGTGAAAAATTGTCATGAAGTAATGAAATTATCAAGGCTAAAAAACACTTAGAATTTTCTAAGTCTTGAAAATATTGACTTTTTGTTGACTTGCTTGATTCTTGTTGACCAAGTTTGATATTTTTGAATGTCTTGATGAATCTTGACCTTTGAAATTCAATGTTGACCAAAAAGTCAAAGTTTGACTTTTTGTGTATCACTTCACTTTTCATCAGTTGATCAAATTTCAACTATCAACCCAATGATCTTGAGAAATGACTTGAGCCATGAAATTAGGTCAAGGTATTTTTTTTGAATCCTTGAGATGATTCTTCAAGCCATTAGGTCATGTACTAGGTCAAAAGTCAATGATCAGTCATTCTCAGTCAAAACCTTAATTTTGACAATTTCGCCCTTTTGATGATTTGAGTGCTTTTCTTGAGGAATTATGATCAACATTTAATTAGTTGATGAATATGACTTCAAAATGTTGATGTTGGCCAAAAATCATGAAGTTTGACTGCATATTGACCATAATTGACTTTTTACTCAATACAACTGATTTTCAATCATCTGAGCAATTGACTGAGCAAATTTGTAATGCAAGGCTTGAAAATTGGTATGAGCAATTTTGAATACCTATAATTAACCATGAAAGTCACTTGGGGCATCAAAATTCCAATTGTCCTTGATAAAACCAAAACCCTAATTTGGAGGCTCAATTCCTAGGAGATGAGCTTATCTGATCAAACCTTGAAACTTTTGAGTATTTGAGATCTTTTGTGAGAAATATCTTGAGAATAGAGAGGGAAAATTTTGGGGTACAACATTATACATAAGACTGATGGTGAGTACTTTGACAGAGACTGAGTATTTGTCTGAAGAAGTGATGTAATTCTACATTCTGAACCTTGTGGTTCATAGGGTATGTGAGAGTTTATTTCTCTCCATAACATTTAGGTGTTTGGAAAAACCTGGATGAGGTACATTATTTGTGTTCTTTTGGGAGCTTCTTGAAGGGTTTCCTGCACAATGAGTCCTTTGGGTTATATTTTAAGAACCTTACATATTGGATTCTATATTCTGAAGCCAATGTCCCACATGATGTCTTAACATCATGATTATTGATGGTTGGTTTTTGCTTGGGATGATGCAGTTGGATGCTCAAGCATTAATGTCAGAAGTGGCATTTTTGACCTTATTGATTAGAATGTAGAGATCCTAGTCCTGTCTACAGTAGCATGTCAGATGAATGCATGACTACTTTGTTAAAGACCCTGCTAGTATCAGCAACTACTAGTGGATGCAAGAACAAAAGAAGCTGACAGTTACTAAGATTTGTTCAGTTCTTTTATGATCTCCTTCTATACGAACTCAAGGAAAGAGTTTTTAGGAGATTTTTTTTCTACTACAAGTCACTCCATAAAAGTAATGAGTTGGATCTTAGTAAAGATTTTAAGCAAACTAATAATTTTTGGAGTTTTTGAGTGACTTTTCACCTGGTATGCATGACATCTTGCCTATTCAAAAGGTCATGATACTGTGTGTGGAACTGCTAGGAGTCAGAGGGCTTGGTTATATTCTCAAGAAGTGAGAATATCTGACTTAAAATCAACTCTACTGAGGGAGTTGGTGTTCAGCATGTAGAAGTGTTGGTCTTCATTATGAAAGCATGAAGTATTTCATGAGTATTCATCAATTGCTCAAGTTTTCATCTTCAACTGGAGCATTGTTTATCCATGACAGGGGAGTCGTGAATTTATTTGTGGATTATTTTTGCAATGGTACAAATATTGGAAAGTTGTCTAAGCTTGTGGAGATGTTATGCCTCTTATGTGGTTATGATGTCAAAGAACATGTTGTGACATTATATGATATTATTGGTGATCTTGACAAGGCATGATTGGTCTTAGCCATGTGAATTTGGATGAGTCAGGAGGTTACATATCACTATGGTGATTAATGGTTATGTCTGGGAGAATTTATTTTTCTCTGTAGATGTTAAAAGACTCTTTAAGGGTCTGTATTATTGAGAGATGTCACAAATGGGATATTTTGACATCTTAGTGTATATCACTAAGATTAAGTGAAAGGAGAACCCTTAGAATCCAGTGGAAGACAGGGTGTATGAAGATGTGTTGGTCAATTTCTTAAAAGAAGATAATGTCTGACTGAATGTCAGGACATTACTCAGGACATGTTTCCTGCAAAACCAACAAGAGAGGTTGATCAATCACGTGTCAAGAAGCGTGTTTGACCATGCACGTGCAAGTATTGGGACTGGTTCTTTTCAACATAAATAGTCCAAAGTAATTAAAGGCGTTCAAAGCTGTTTTGGATGATGCACATTGATTTAGGTGGAAGTTTTTCTCTCAATTAACATTCTCTTTGACCAAAGGATTATATTTTCAAAGATCGTTAATTCCTAAGAAACTGCTCAGCTATTTATAGATGTTTCTCCTATCCTCTATCACCATGTGAGTGTTTGATATTTTTCATCATCACTATGGATTTTGTTCGGGTCTGGGTAAGTTGTGCCTGGGTCTGGTTTTGTGAAGGCCTCCTTTAATTTTTGGCCAAAAAGGGGGAGAAAGGGTGTACTCAGATGGTCAGTCTAGAATTTTCATTTCGAGATGTTGCATTCAAATGCCGGACAAGATGTCATATCTTATAAATGTGGCTTGTTTTGGTTTGGTGACTTGTGATCTAAGTTATGAGCACAATTGTGACCTGTGTTCTGAGTTACTAGGGGTGGTGGTTGATTTGTCTAGGTCGAATGAAGACTGCTGATCAGAAAGTGGTTAAGAAATCTCTTATGCCACCATTGGTCTCCTATGACAATAAGTGATTTATGGTTCGAGGGGGAGTGTCTTCTATCTCCTTCATCATGTGCACCAAATGACTTCGGGACTTTCTCTACTCCTTTTCTTGAAGGTTCTGCACTTTGGTGATGGGTTTGGTACTGAAATAGAGCTCATTCAAAATGCTGGAAAAATAAGTCGAACAAAGGTGTCCTGATATCTTATCTAAAGGCTGACTCCATGTTACTGTGCTGCTGAGTTCAACAGTTGTTGCAGACTACTATTGAAGGACTATTTTTGTATTACTGTAATATTGGATTGTATTTTTATTTGTTTGTTTTAGCCAAAATTTTCCAAAGGGGGGATTATAAGTTCTCTAGTTTTAGGATTGACATTAATTTTTATAAAAAAAATAAAGCAACAATATGTTAGATAAGATATATTAATTTGCTAACATGAACAGGTTGAGCAAGAAGTCATATCTTATGTTTGGGACATGTTGAGTTGAAGTGTTTCACATCTGGAACAACATGTTGAATAAGATGTCCCATGAAGGAGCATACGACATTGAGCCTGAGCTGAAGTGATTCTGTTAAATCTGTTATGATTTAACAAGTGCAGAATATTCAGGGAATATTATGCAATCCTATGTAGTGCTGAATTAAAGGTCAAGAGAATCAAGTCAAAATATCAAAGATTATACAGTTTCTAAATATGGAGATTATTTAGGAAACTAATGATTGAAGACCTTGTTTATAGCAGAAGTTACTGCTGGTTTGTAACAGCTGATTTGTTGTTATTAGAAAGCCCAAGTCCAGTTAGGAATAGGTTATAAATAGAAGGGTTTGTAACCTAGTTTGGCATGTGTTCAAGATGTAGAAGTCTAGGGCTTTGTCAAGGTGAACCACTCGGGTTGTGGGACGGTCACCATGTTCTCACTCAGAAACCTGTAGGTAATGAGTTGAGTATTGTTCTTGGAGGAAGCTTTGAAGCAACTCCAAGTTGTTGTTCTTGGTTAGGAGAAAGGTTGTAAATGTGGGAGTTTAACCTTGAGTCTTATATAGGTATGGTCATGGAAGTGTTTCTTCTAATTTGTTCAGAATTATGTTGATCCAATCGTTGTTTATGATTGATGAGGGATTAAGGAGGGCCTCATATCTAGGTGAGTCTTAGATAGAAATCTAGCGAGGGTAGTGATTAAGTGATAAATTGTAAATGGGGGGGGGGGGGTATATCCTTGAATTAATACTACTATTAATGGATTTATCCATGGTTTGGTATGCCCCCAGAGTAGGAAGGTTGTTTCGAACTGGGTTAACAATTCTGGTGTGTTGTTATTTATTTTTAGTACTGTTTTTAATGTTTATACCTTGCCTGTGTCATATGAATTATGTCATACCAGAATTTTAAAAAGTTCTTTCGATCTTTGCGTCAAAAGGAAATTCAGCTAAGGGATCCCCTCGCATAAAAAGATTAGAGACAAATCAATTACTATAATAATAACAAAATAAATAAAAAATAACAGAAATTAAATTTTAGTTGCAGAGCAACAAAATTTCAATTGAACTAAAATAAACTCTATATTTTGGTAGTCCTCAACAACGGCGCCAAAAACTTGATCGGTAAAATAGCAAGTGTACTACTTTTCCTATGCAGTAATAAAGAGGAAATTTTCCGAATGTCGATCTCAAGGACTGCGTAGAAATATTGAGTTGAATTATTGTTTAATTAAACAAAAACTAGCGTTTGTATTTGTTTTGTAGAATTATGAAACCAATTGCGAGTAAAGTAAATAAATGTGAAGAGTTTTGACATGGATGGGTAGCTTGCTAGAGAGGGTGTGTGAGTCTTTCTTGTAACAACTATGAACTATTATTGCAACAATATTATTTCAACATTAAATTACCAGTTCTTAAGAGTGTTTGCTCATAAGTCCTTAATAAGCAAACCTTTAATCATTCCTCCTAAGTCCTATGTCCATAAAAACTTACCGACAAAATTAAGCATTACCTTATCAAGAATACTTCGGTTTCTATAGGGTATCCCTAGTCCTAGGTGATATCTATTATAGAATATTTTCACAAACACATTATCAATGGCGGTCCGGCCTAATTGCTAATCATCATCATTCCCAATTTGTCCGAGAGAGAAATCATTAGAAATATCATGAGAAAATTTAATGAATAAAACTAACATTACCATTGCAATAATAACTTCAAATTCATTACATATCTGAATCAAGGACACCCCTACCATTGGGGGGTTTAGCTACTCATAGAACTAAAGAAAAATATGATAAAGAGTGTTGTCATTACAGAAATTGATTGGAAAATAGGTCTTCAATTGCAAAGGCTCATGAAAATCTGGATTCCAAGCACAAATATGAGTTCTTCATCCTTCAACAATGTTCTTTGCCATCAAAAACCATCCAACCTTCGAGAAATCGCGCCCCTAGCTTTTATAACATGCATTGGGCTTTTCAGCCAAATTTGGGCCTTCATACACGTAACATACGCATATGGCTATGGGCAACTCATACCTCATACGTGGACATGACGCGTTTAACTTGCCTGCAAGGACCCATACACGTATCATATGCGTATGGGCAGAATGAATTTTTGCCTGTATTTTGCTGATTCTCGTATGGAATGCGTAAGGGCTAGCCATGCACTAGGCCATACGCGTATGGTACGCGTATGGGCAGTCTTGAAGATTTTTCTTTGTTTTCTTCATCTGTTCAGCTGCTCTGGTCCGTACTGTGGTCCTTTGACTTCTTGAACCTGTATTCAACCAACACACTACCAAAAAGCGTAAAAATAGCCAAAATAAACTAAAACTCTTAAAACAATAACTAAATAAAGAATGACTCAAACAACTACTAACTAAGAACAAAGTGTTACTATTTTCCTGTATTTTTGACGAATAAATGATAGAACTATAGCATAAATGGTGACTGATCAGCAACCTCGCAAGAAGCAGTTGATCTTGTTGTTCCCAGGTTTTAAACTCGAAGGTGACTCGATTATTGTTTGCATCATCAATGATGGCGAACTTGAGTAGAATTTGGGGATTGACAAAATAATGATGAATATTGTGAGCTTGATTACATGTTTAACCTGTTGACACCATGAGAGATAATTATCTGAATCAAGTTTATCAGAGATAGTGGAGAAGGAGAACTTCTTCATCGGAGAAGACGAATTGTGGCGACGTAACAGAGGATCTGGTGCCTCAGGAACGTCAGAGGCGTGGGATACCATGTTAGAAAACTAGATTTGCACTTGTTACAGAGAGAATCACCATTTAGTTTTACTGATTTTTCATTTCTATCATTGTTTAAAAGAGTTACATAGTGTGTATTGCTTTATATAGCAAATGCAACTTCTAACTAATTCTGTTACAGATTCTAAAGTTAGTTAGGGGAGAGAATTGCTACTGCGCAGCTAGTGAACAATAGATGCATTGAATGAATTTCTATCTACTACCTTTAATACATTCCAAGAAAGCACGAAGACAACAAGGAAAAGAGATTTGTTAAAAAAAATTAATTGCTTAGGAATTAAATCGTGTTTAGCTTAGTTTAATTTACTTGTTTGGTTTGTGATCGTACCTGATCAAACTTGGACCGTCACAACTGGCTCAAGCTAAACTTGAATGAGATGTGTGTGTGTGGGGGGGGGGGGGGTACCTGCAAGACACTCCGATGCTAAAATGAGTGACGAAATGAGCAGGCAAAAAATGTATAGGTGCGTAATAGATGAATACCTGACCCTCTAGGAACAGAGGGTATTTATAGCCCCCAGCGCTCGGCCAAGGTCCCCTCATTGGGCCGACCAGAACTGGCCCAATAAAGGAACTGCCAGGTTCTATGTGTGTAGTGGGGGCCCGCACATGGTCCCCTTCCTGGTGATGCTCTACGAAGAATGAGGAGGGACGAAGATGCGGTCTTTCCGGAGTTTAGATGATTCGATAACGGTCAGAGAGGACAGAATCTGCCCTACGGGGAGATTGCTCGAGCAGGACTCGAGCTGGAGTTCCCTTGGTCGGGGACACCATGTGTCGCGGGCAATGGCGAGCATGGCTATAGTATATGGTCGGACACGTCGGCGGTGATTCGCGGGTGCGCATTCCTAGAGGAGATTCCTTGGATTGGGCCTGAAGTAGTGAAAAACACAAGAAGGGGGGGTTGAATTGTAAAACTGAAAATCAATGCAATGAACAAGATATTTTTATCCTGGTTCATTTGATCTCAAACTACTCCAGTCCACCCGTCAAGGTGATTTCACCTCTCTCCAACGAGGTCTTAATCCACTATATTCAACTGAATATTACAGACTGCTCTAACAACTGCTAAAGCCTTCTTGATGCAAACCACAACCCGGTTTGTCAAGGAAACACTTTCTTACAAAGAAGATAAATCTAAGTGTGTGAATGTTTTCTACAAAACTGTATCACAACTGTGATGTATACACAACTTTAAGCTTAGAAACTAGATTGCTAAACAATGATTGAATAAAGGAATGTGTAGTGTTTAGCAAACTGAGAGAAGGAAGATTATGATCAGCTTTTAGGCGTGTAAAGATTTGGAGAGCATTAGCCAATTCAATCTTCAAAGTCTTGTTTATATAGCACTGAGATGTTGAACGTTGGAGCAATATTCTTGATTCAATGCTAATAACAAACTTTCCTTATCGAGCAGATCTTGTCTGGAATGAGGCCGTTGGTATTAATTTGCTTTCAATGCACAGTACCGTTGCTTACTTAATGCAAGTTCTGGCTTGGCTCATTCTGATTCTGCTTAGCTGCTGATGAACTGTTGTGTTTCTTTATCAGAGTGTTGAGCGCAGTTCTTGTTCATCAGACTTCAGCATACACGTGAGTTAATCTTCGGATTCTGACATTCTGATATGGCAACTTCTGATGCTGATGTCAGGAACCAAATTTCTGATGCTGATTAGATGTGATCTTGCTTATACCAATCAGAGTATCTGCAAATCAGAACGTAATAATTTAGGCAGCAGATAGTTCATACATGAATCATATAAATAATATATCTTTTCACTTTGTTATCATCAAAACTCAAACATAGGGTAGTAGATTCAAACTTTGTTCTAACAATCTCCCCCTTTTTGATGATGACAAAAACTAGATATTTTTTAAATGAAAATAACGTGAAAAGGTATCAGAGAGATGCATCAGAGTAAGAGGTTATCAAAGATAAGGGATAAAGAGATATCAGAGTTGAGAGATACTCCCCCTGAGTTTATTACTTCCCTTTTTGATTACAAGTGTTCTTCAGGATCAGATCTTTTTGCCTTTCTTTGAACATCAGAGTATCAGAGTCTTTGACTATCGGAAGCTTTAGATCAGCATATCAGAGCAGAGCTTCAGATCAGTGTATCAGAGCTTTTCTTGTCAGAGCTTTGCTTTGGATCAGAGTATTAGAGCGGATCAGAGCTTCAGAGCTTTTAGTCTTCAGAGTGTCCAGGAGCTTCCTTGTACCTGTAGACTTTAAGCAAAACAGAAAATATTTTCAAGTATAATAGAGTTAGAATGTTCAAGAATTTCTGTCTTAGTAAACCGTTATTGTTTAAAATATCATTCTTGTTCTCCCCCTTTTTGTCAGCAATCAAAAAGTGTAGGTGATGTGCTAAAACAATTAAGATCATAAAAACTTGTCATATTAAAAAGGTTCAGAATCAAACAAAACATATTCAAACAGTACATCAGATAATCAGAGAAAACATGAAAAAGACATGAATGAAAAAACTAAGGTTGGGGAGGAAAGCGTGTGAACAGGTTCTCCAGCATGGCTTTGATCTGATCAGCAGTCTCATTCTGCTTGTGCACCGTGCTGACAACAGTGTCAATCTTGCTATCCTGCACATCCATTCTTTCTTTCATCTTCTGGTCGTTTTCATCCATCCTCTACTGCAGACGCATGTCATTCAGCTTCAGCTCTTCCAGAGTCTGCCTGTCCAAGGCAGCTTGAGAAACATCAGAAGCAGGAAGCTTCTGAGAGCTTTCTGCAACGTCTTCTGCTTGACTTGCTTCAGCTTGAATGGTCTTGTCTTCTTCTGGTTGCACCTTTGAAGCTAGCTGTTTCTCAGACCAAGGTTCACTATCCAGAGGGAGCACAGCTTCCTGAGGCAGCTGACTTTCAACTTCCTTCAGCAGCTTGCTGAAGTTCTGTTGTGCCTGCTCATAGTTGATATCCTGCAACTTGAGGGCTTAAGCACGTACCCAAAGTCTGAATTGTGACCAGAGCTGGTCAGAGGCAGCTGGGTCAATCATTCCAGGATAGACTTGCTTCAGAGAAGCAATCCATTGCTGCAAACCTGTTTCAAAATTCATAATACCAGAGCCAACATCTGGTTGTTTTGGTTTTGGAATGGCTATTTTATGTTTCAGATCAGCAAGATGGTCAAGGCTGGTTAAGTCTATGAAGGTCCTGCTGGGGTTTTCGGTGGTTTGCTTGGCAGCTGTTTGTTTAGGAGATGGAGTGGGAGAATCAGAAATTATGATTGGACTGTTTGGTGTTTTGGGAGTATTTGGTGGTGTAGATTCTGGCGAGGATGGCAGCTGGGCCATGGTGACTGTTGTTCCACATGGCAGCTGGATTGCCAGAGGTTGTGGTTTAGATGATTGAGGTGAATAGGGTTCAGAAGGTGGAGGAGTTTGAGTTTCAGAGTGATGAAACTCAGGTTGAGGTGATGGTGGATGAATTTCTGGTTGAGGAGAGGGAGACGGAATTGCTGGTTGAGGAGAAGTTGTTGGAATTTCTGGTTGTTCAGGGATAAGGGGTTCTTCTGGAATGGATGAGAGAGGTTGTTGTTGTTCTGGTTCTTCAGCAGATTGCTGTTGTTCTGGTTGTGAAGGATGGACAATTTGTGGTTCAGAGTTTGGATTGGCGGAGTGATCAGAAGTGTGTTGATCAATGTCAGACAGCACTTTGTCAATTGCTGATGTTGTTGAGATTGTTGGTTTGGGATGTTTGGTTCTGGGTCTTCTGAGTTTTAATGCCTCAGAAGGGTCATCTTCTGGTTCAGTTTCGTCTATTGTTGGGATGGGGATTGAGATTCTATGAGAGGTTGGAGGTGGAATAGATGCTGGAATAGTAGAAGAATTTAAAACAGAGGCAGCAGATAAATTACCTCTTTTCTTGGGTGTCTGTTGGGATGATCCTTCTGAAGGTGCCTTCCTCTTCTTCGTCTTCTTCATAGTCACTTCTGGTTGAGGTTGATGCAGATCTTTGATATTCAGATTTGGATCTGTACCATCTGCCTTGCACGCGTCTAAGTATCTGAGAACCACCTCTGGTTTAGATTCTATCTCAGAAAATAAAGGTAAGTCACTCAGTGGAACTCTTCTGCTGGTGATATCAGCAATAGGAGTAGCTCTGGGTTCCTTTTTGATATTCTCTATCA
Source organism: Vicia faba (assembly GCA_948472305.1). NCBI lineage: Eukaryota > Viridiplantae > Streptophyta > Magnoliopsida > Fabales > Fabaceae > Vicia > Vicia faba. The sequence goes on from OX451738.1 coordinate 1,168,187,062, forward strand.
ACTTCATTTTCTTCAAGTTCTTCGCGTTCAGAGGCTTCCCAACCGTTGGTTCAATGGTGCTTAACTCTTGAGCTTCTATCAGATGCTCTATCAGCCTATTCTCTGTCAGAATATCTGATATCAACCTTCCAAAGGGTATCCAATCCCTCTTTGTTCTTTCTTCTTCCCTGGTTTCCTTCACGCTTGTTCTGAGGTGGTTGAACAGAAGATGAGCCAAGTTTATTTTTACCTTCTGATCAATAAAGTAGATCAGAAACTGCTGATCCACATTTATGTAATCAGGTGAACTAGTTGGCTTCCTATGGTTGAAGCACCCCAGAATTATCTTTGCCCAAACTCTGTGATGATCCTTCAGATCTTTGATCTTGCTGCTGGGCACCCCATGGGTGAAAATCCTTTCAGCTATCACGCCCACGTCAGCACATCTCTCAGCCATATCAATACAGCGGACGCCACCGCCACTGTAACCGATTAACCTTGTTATGTGATCCTCAGTGATCACAATCTTCTTCCCCATAACGAAGGAGGTGACTAGATGCGTTGAAGCCTTCGCATGAATCCAGAACTCCTTGACTAACATAGGGAATGTTGGTCCAACCAACCTGTCAAAATACCTTTCCCATTTCTGTGCCCTAACTTCTTCTGTTAGGTCAAAACCGTTCTCCTTCAAGCTTCCAAAATCAATGATCAATTCAGATAACACTTCAAGATTCTTCACAGGAGTGAGGAGTGTTCTGAATGGCACTTGATACTGTTCAGATGATGCTTTCTTCTGAGGACCTGCAGAAGCACTGCTGGAGGTTGCCATGTTCACACTAAGAGATTTTGAGAAGAAACTGAGAAAAAAAGGTTTGCAAGAGATGAACACAGAAAAATGCAGAGAATGCTTGAGAATTAGTGAGAAACTGTAAAGAATTAGAATGAGAGGTTAATGTGTTTAAAAAGAGTTCAGAATATTTTGAAAAAATAAACGTTTTTAAGAAAGAGAAAAATCATGATTGCGTTTTAAAAGCATGATTACTTTTATTAAATGCTTGCTGATTTTGGGGGATTTGAGAAAGATACTTAAAAACGGTTACCAGACATGTGTCTCAATGCACCCAATCAGAGTTTTGCCTTCTCAGAAGCGTGCACGCGTTCTGCTTCAGAGATTTGCTGATGATTGGATGACACTTGTTTGATGTAGTGATCAGCACGTCTGTCTTTGAGCTTAGACTCTCAGATCTTTAGACTTGCATCTGATACAATCTGCATGTTCTATCTTTCTGAAAGGAGATTGATCAGAAGTTCACAGTAAAACAAATACATTCTGAAGATAAATATATGGAATTAAAACATTTTCACTCTGGGCAGACTTTCATGCTGAGATGTTTCAGAATGAAATTAAACCTATCTTCTGAAAGGGGTTTAGTAAAGATATCAGCCCATTGATGGTCTGTATCTATAAATTTTAAGTTCAAAATTCCTTTCTGAATATAGTCCCTAATGAAGTGATGTTTTATTTCTATATGCTTAGATCTAGAATGTAAAATGGGATTCTTACTTAAGCAAATAGCAGAAGTATTATCACAGAGTATAGGAATGTTACTCTCAAAAATCTGGAAGTCTTCAAGCTGACTTTTCATCCAGAGCATTTGTGTGCTACATCCTGCTGCTGCTATGTACTCAGCTTCTGCTGTTGATAGCGCAATTGTTGATTGCCTTTTGCTGGACCAAGAGATCAGATTTTCTCCCAGAAACTGGCAGCTTCCAGAAGTACTTTTACGCTCCACTCTGTCTCCAGCAAAATCAGCATCGCAGTAGCCTACTAAGCTGTAATCACTAGATTTTCTATAAAACAAACCCAGATTAGTAGTACCTTTCAGATACTTGAAAATTCGCTTAACAGTTGTTAAGTGAGATTCTCTAGGATCTGATTGGAATCTAGTACAAATACAAACACTGAATAATATGTCAGGTCTTGAAGCAGTCAGATAGAGGAGAGAACCAATCATACCTCTGTAGACTTTCTGTTCTACATTTTTGCTTACCTCTTCTCTTTCCAGAATGCACGTGGGATGCATTGGAATCTTTGATGGCTTACATTCTGAGAGGTCAAATTTCTTCAGAAGATCTCTGATGTATTTGCTCTGATGAATGTAAGTTCCCTCTGGAGTTTGATTGATCTGAATTCCTAGAAAGAATTTCAGTTCCCCCATGAGGCTCATCTCAAATTCTGCCTGCATACACTTAGCAAATTTTCTTCCAAGAGAAGGATTAGTAGAACCAAAAATAATATCATCAACATAAATTTGACAGACTAAGATGTCATTCTTAACTGATTTACAGAATAGAGTAGTGTCCACTTTCCCTCTGGTGAATTCATTTTCTAATAGAAAGTTACTTAGCCTTTCATACCAAGCTCTGGGAGCTTGTTTCAGACCATATAGTGACTTCTTTAGTTTGAAAACATGTTCTGGATGTTTTGTATTTTCAAAACCAGGGGGTTGGTGTACATAAACTTCTTCTTCTATATAACCATTTAAGAATGCACTTTTGACATCCATCTGATACAGAGTGATGCCTCTATTAACAACAAATGAAATTAAAAGTCTGATAGATTCTAACCTGGCGACTAGGGAAAAGGTTTCTGTATAGTCTATCCCCTCTTGCTGACTATAACCTTGTGCAACCAGTCGTTCCTTGTTTCTGATGACTTCACCTTGTTCATTTAGCTTGTTTCTGAACACCCATCTTGTTCCAATGACGTTGAATCCTTTTGGTCTGGGAACAAGATCCCATACGTCGTTTCTGGTGAATTGATTCAGCTCTTCTTGCATTGCCAGAATCCAGTCATTATCCAGAAGTGCTTCATCAATAGAAGAAGGTTCAATCAGAGACACAAGTTCCATGAGAGTTTCTTCAGAGTTTCTGAAGCTTGCTCTTGTTCTGATTGGATCTTCCTTTCTTCCTAAGATAGTCTCTTCTGGGTGATCCAAGCTGCTTCTGGGTAATCTCTTTTGAGGTTGATCAGCAGCTGTTGTAGGATTGCTAGCAGTGCTCCTTTCAGACATTGAAGGAGTGTCTGTGTTAAGAGCTTCTGATGACTTGTCTTCAGAACCTGTAAATTCAATTTCCATACCTACAAAAACTTCATTCTGCTTTGACTTTTCAGAGTCAAGCTTATCATCAAAACGAACACTGATTGATTCTTCCACAATCTGTGTTTCTGTATTGTATACTCTGTACCCTCTTGAGCGTTCAGAGTATCCTAACATGATACACTTCTGTGCTTTAGAGTCAAACTTGTTCAAATAATTCTTTGTATTTAACATAAAACAGGTACATCCAAATGGATGAAAATATGAAATGTTGGGCTTTCTGTTCTTCCACAATTCATATGGAGTCTTTTCCAGAATAGGTCTTATTGAGATTCTATTCTGAATGTAGTACGCTGTGTTTATTGCCTCTGCCCAGAAGGTCTTAGCAACGTTTGTCTCATTGATCATGGTTCTGGCCATTTCTTGCAATGTTCTGTTCTTTCGTTCTACAACTCCATTTTGTTGGGGAGTTCTAGGACAAGAGAAATCATGCAGAATACCTCTGTCATTAAAGAATGACTCAAAATCTTTGTTTTCAAATTCTCCACCATGATCACTTCTGACTTTAACGATTCTAAGATCCTTTTCATTCTGAACTTGGTTACAGAAGGTAACAAACACAGAGTGTGACTCGTCCTTGTGTCTTAAGAACTTTACCCATGTCCATCTGCTATAGTCATCTACGATTACTAACCCATACTTCTTGCCACGGACTGAAGCAGTTTTAACTGGTCCAAATAAGTCAATGTGCAGAAGTTCTAATGGCTTAGAGGTAGAAACAACATTTTTGGATTTAAAAGAAGGTTTTGCAAACTTGCCTTTCTGACATGCTTCACACAGAGCATCTGAATTGAACTTCAAATTAGGAAGTCCTCTGACCAGATTGAGTTTGTTAATCTGAGATATTCTTCTCATACTAACATGCCCCAATCATTTGTGCCAAATCCACTGCTCGTTGTTAACAGACAGAAGGCATTTTACATTCTGACTCTTTAGTTCAGAAAGTTTGATTTTGTAAATGTTGTTTTTCCTCTTACCATTAAACAGGATGGTCCCATCTTTCTGACTAACAACTTTACATGATTTTTGATTAAAGATTATATCATAACCATTATCACTTAATTGACTTATGGATAACAAATTATGCATCAATCCATCTACTAGCAGAACATTATTAATAGAGGGAAGATTTCCATTACCTACAGTTCCAGAGCCAATTATCTTTCCCCTCTGATTGCCTCCAAAGCCAACGTGGCCTCCAGGCTTAAGTTCCAGGCTTTGGAACATATGCCTTCTTCCTGTCATGTGTCGCGAGCAGCCAGAGTCCAGGTACCATGACTGGTGTTTCTGACTTGCTGCTAAAGATATCTGCAACATGTATTATTTTATCCTTAGGTACCCAGATTTTCTTGGGTCCTGATTTGTTAGTTTTACCAAAACTCTGGTTGAATTTTGGTTTCACAGAGTGCTTACTGCTAGTGTATTTAATATCATGTGTGTGACCATACACAAAATGTGAATTCAGAGGAGTGTGTTTAATGGTTAAGTCCATGACATTCTTTGGTGTAGGAACCTTACCTTGGTATCCTATTCCTTTCCTGCCGTTTCTGCTAACTCCATAGATCATTGAAGCCATTTTGCTTCTATCTATGCTTTTAGCAAGGAACTTCTGGAAACTGTGATCATACTCCTTGATGATCTCATCAGCGTTGCTGGGAGTTTCAGAAATTGGTTCCTTCTGAGAGTTTTGTAAAGTGTTTTCTAATTTTGAAATCTTATTTCTCAGCTCAGAATTCTCCAATTTGAGACTCTCTGTCTTATTAGAGTCAGATTCAAGATTCCTTTTCAGGTCTCTGAATTTAACTCTAATTTGCTGATACCGTTCCAGAATCTCATTAAGGCTTTCAGCAAGTTCAGCCTTGGTAAAATTAACAGCAAAGTTAGGAAATACCTCTCCAGTATCTGATTCTGAGTTTGATTCAGAAGCTTCACTATCTTCTGATATGTTAGCCATGAAAGCTATGTTTGCCCTCTCATCATCTGATTCTGAGTCAGCTTCAGACGAGTCAGAGTCATCCCATGTAGCCATGAGACTTTTCTTCTTCTCTCTTCCAAACTTCTTTTTGGGCTTTTCCCTCTGAAGCTTTGGGCAGTCACTCTTATAGTGTCCTTGCTCATTGCACTCATAGCAGATGATGTCCTTGGTGTTTGGCTTTTTGCTACTAAAGGAGCCTTCAGATCTTCTGTATCCAGAGGAAGGATCTGTCCTTCTGTATCTGGAAGAAGACTCGTTCTGATTAGATCTTCTGGGATTCCTGAACTTCCTTTGTCTTTGCTTCCACAGTTGATTTACTCTTCTGGAGAGGAGGGAGAGTTCGTCTTCTTCTGATGAGGATCCATCAGATGTTTCTTCAACTGCCTGCAAAACTTTAGACTCAGATTTTTTGTTAGATTTTAATGCTAAAGGCTTACCTTGCTTCTGAGGCTCGTCAGCTTCTAGCTCTATCTCATGACTTCTGAGGGAGCTGATAAGTTCCTCCAGAGTGATTTTGTTGAGATCTTTAGCTAGCTTCAGAGCTGTAACCATTGGTCTCCACTGCTTGGGTAAACTTCTGATGATTTTCTTGACATGGTCAGCAGTAGAGTATCCTTTGTCCAGAACCTTGAGACCAGCTACAAGAATCTGGAATCTTGAGAACATTGTTTCAATGGATTCAGATTCTTCCATTTTGAATGCCTCATACTTCTGAATGAGCGCCAGAGCTTTAGTTTTTTTGACCTGAACGTTGCCCTCATGTGTCATTTTGAGTGAGTAAAAAATGTTCTTTGCTGTGTCTCTGTTGGAGATCTTTTCATATTCAGTATAGGAGATGGTGCTGAGGAGGATGGTTCTGGCCTTGTGGTGATTCTTGAAGTCACGCTTTTGTTGGTCAGACATTGTTTTTCTATCAATCTTCTGACCGCTTGCATTCACAGGGTGCGTGTATCCATCTGTCACCATATCCCACAGATCAACATCATGTGCCAGAAAGAAGCTTTCAATTCTGTCTTTCCAGTAATCAAAGTTTTCTCCATCAAAGACTGGAGGTTTGCCGCTGAATCTGTCTCTGTCCTTATTGTTGTCATTGCTGGTGTGAGAAAAGTTTCCTGCCATTGTGTTTTTCTGACGCTGGATCTTGTACTGACACGGTTAAGTGTTTTAGCTCAGAACCAGGCGCTCTGATGCCAATTGAAGTAGTGAAAAACACAAGAAGGGGGGGTTGAATTGTAAAACTGAAAATCAATGCAATGAACAAGATATTTTTATCCTGGTTCGTTTGATCTCAAACTACTCCAGTCCACCCGTCAAGGTGATTTCGCCTCTCTCCAACGAGGTCTTAATCCACTATATTCAACTGAATATTACAGACTGCTCTAACAACTGCTAAAGCCTTCTTGATGCAAACCACAACCCGGTTTGTCAAGGAAACACTTTCTTACAAAGAAGATAAATCTAAGTGTGTGAATGTTTTCTACAAAACTGTATCACAACTGTGATGTATACACAACTTTAAGCTTAGAAACTAGATTGCTAAACAATGATTGAATAAAGGAATGTGTAGTGTTTAGCAAACTGAGAGAAGGAAGATTATGATCAGCTTTTAGGCGTGTAAAGATTTGGAGAGCATTAGCCAATTCAATCTTCAAAGTCTTGTTTATATAGCACTGAGATGTTGAACGTTGGAGCAATATTCTTGATTCAATGCTAATAACAAACTTTCCTTATCGAGCAGATCTTGTCTGGAATGAGGCCGTTGGTATTAATTTGCTTTCAATGCACAGTACCGTTGCTTACTTAATGCAAGTTCTGGATTGGCTCATTCTGATTCTGCTTAGCTGCTGATGAACTGTTGTGTTTCTTTATCAGAGTGTTGAGCGCAGTTCTTGTTCATCAGACTTCAGCATACACGTGAGTTAATCTTCTGATTCTGACATTCTGATATGGCAACTTCTGATGCTGATGTCAGGAACCAAATTTCTGATGCTGATTAGATGTGATCTTGCTTATACCAATCAGAGTATCTGCAAATCAGAACATAATAATTTAGGCAGCAGATAGTTCATACATGAATCATATAAATAATATATCTTTTCACTTTGTTATCATCAAAACTCAAACATAGGGTAGTAGATTCAAACTTTGTTCTAACAGGGCCTTTATCTACGCTTTGGGCCAGGGCGGGCCCAGTCTAGAACAGGAGCCCCCCAAGTCGTTGCTCCTGGAGCAGGAGTTATGACTTGACTTCAGCTCGCCTTTACCACGAGGATCTGATGCCCGGACCAGGATATTGCTTTCTGATGCATGCTCGAGGAGTTTCTCATGGGTTGCGTTCGTAACGCAATCCTCGTCGACGCGTGCTCGGGGAATTCCTCGCGGGCTGTGTTTGTTGGATACACGAGGCAATCCTTGGGAACCGTGACGCCACCCTAGCGACAATAGGGTCATCATTGCCTAGGGGAGTAGATGTCGAGGAGGGGAAGTTCGTGCCTTCCCGGGGCGACATTTCGTATTCCACGTCATCCCTATAAATAGGATCCTTGGGTCCCATAATTTGTTTTTCTTCTTCATGCTTCTCCTTCTTCCTCTGCATCCGACGTCGTTGTTTTCTGCAACACCGCGAGATTACCGCACCATCCTCCGTTGACTACTCTCACCGCTGCCGTACATTCTTCTTTTCTTCCAAGTAAGTGTTCATTCCTCCTGTTTTTCTTCATTTGTAGGTAGTTTTAACGTTATTTGGATGTTAGAAACCCACATCTGGGAGTAGTGCCTGGTATATTCATGTTTGTGCCCGGTGAACCCATAGTTTTATGTACGTGACTCGCAATGCTGCTCGTGACCTTCATAGTTTTAGGCGCATGATCTATGATACTGCCCGTGATATTGGTAGTTTTAGGCATATGATCTACGATATTGCCTGTCACATTCATAGTTTTGGTCGGCGCACCCATGAGCTGGCCGGGATGTTGACCCCTTAGGAAGTATGTAGGACAGCTCGTCGTAGCATCTTAGTGTTGGGCAGGCGAAGTCAGGACTTTGTTCGAGTCATCCGTGTTTATCGCCCGAGGTGTTCATGCTATTCTCTTGTTGTTCCTGACGCCTGGTCGAGCTGGGGTGTCCGTGTTTGGCTTGTCGCGCACTGCTTCCCGTCACTGTGGCGAGCATGCAGATTTGCTCTCGAATTTCACCGGTTTCCTGTGCTTTGCAGGTAAATGGCCGACAAATCGGAATCTTCGAGGCAAAATGAAGTCGAGGACCAAAGTACCGAAGAGAACGTGACTTTAGTTGATACCGTCGATGACCCCTCGTTGGATTGGGTGGGCGCCGAGCCCCGAGGGATTGCCTCGGCGTACTGTCGGCGTAGTCGGCGCGCATATACTGTCGTCGAACACGGCAGTAGTCAACCCGGTTTCCAGAAGAATTTTATTGTGATGAGGTCGTCCATCGATGCACGAATCTGCTTGTAGTTTACCGAGTATGGGTTTCCAATGTACGAGATCATGTTTAGGGATCTCAGTCTTAAGCTCCTTTTCAGTGATTTCCAAGTCGGGGTGCTCTTCCATCTGAACTTGGCCCCTTCGCAGCTTCATCCTAATTCGATCACCTTCCTTCGAGCGTTCGAGCTGACATGCCGCTTCTTGAGGATCGGGGCGACCATTCCCCTTTTCTTTAGGGTTTTTCACCTGCAGCGTCAGTCTCGAGGAGGCAGGCATAGCTGGGTTTCCCTGAAACAATCGAAGAGGCTGTTCAGGATATATATGGATTCAGTCAGGGGCTTCAAGGACAAGTGGTACATTCTGCAACCGGTCACCCAGACTGCCTTGGATTCCATGTACGAAGCGGAAACCGCGGTAGTCGACGAGGACGGGGAGCCCTTCATGGACGCCGAGGGTCGTCCGGCAATGGGGCGCATATCCAAGTTCCTGTTACATTGGTGCTCGGACCATTACGACCATGGCACCGGGTACTATCATACGCCCACGGGAAGCATGAGCGTCGAGGATGAAGAAGCCTATGGTATCCTTTGCAAGTATGTCGACAGCTTCTTCCCTGCCCGGTGGGTCACGAGGGAGGGGGAAGATATTCTTTACGAGGAGGGGTACCCGACATTCGAGGCCCGTCCCATCGACACCAAAGCGCTCGTCGAGTGCCAATCTTACGGGCAGGCCGTAGATCTACTAGGTTTCTTGCTTTTGCTTTGTTGTTTTATTCCATTTTCGTTGTTTTTTTTTTGCTCACTCGCAACTAACCCGAGTTTTACTCTTCTTTGCAGGCGACATGGCTGAACGAATGGAGAGGCTGTTGAAACTGACTCAGGACAAGAGAGTAAAAAAAAGCCTGGTGCGAGCTCCGTAAGCCACGAGGATGGGCCCGCCGACCAGTTCGGGCGATGCCTCTAGTGGGTCCCCGGGCTCCCCTAACGCCGAGCAACCCAATGAGCTGATTACGAGAAAGAGAAGTCGGGCAGATAATAGGTCGGAGGTTGGCAACGAGTTTGTAGCTGCGAGGGCCTTCAGCTTACCCCCCTGTTTCAAAGAGAAATATTTCTTCGAGGGGTTTCCCCTGATAGTGAGCAACGAGGAGGCCGAGACTATCAGGCGGCTCAACAAAGAAAGCCGGAGAAAACACCTGGCCGCCAGTATGGTCGGGATGGTGAAGATGGCCGAGATGGAAGTTGTCCTTACCGAGGAAGGGTCGGACTCGGATCGCGTCAAGGAGTTGGAGTCGGAGAAAGCTGCCCTCGCTGCCAGTTCTCGTAAGTTAAAGGCGGCCCTTGAGCGATCCGAGGAAATGTTTCACGAACAAGCCGACCTGCTGGCGGGGGAGAAGGAAAACTCCAGGAAGGTTGCTGAGGAAAGGGATTGTCTTCGACTGGACAAGGAACGCTTGGAGGCTGACAATGAACGTTTGTCTAAGGAAGTCGAGGAGCTAAAAGCTGTTATGCTTCCTGCTGAAGATGAGTCGGAGGAGACATCCCCTTTGCGGACCCGTTCGGATCTGGTCGGGCGTATCCATCTCCTTGAAACAGACTGTGTCGGCGCTTTAGCGGATGGGTTTGAGGCCGCGGTCAGCCAGCTCGCCATATTGAATCCGGGCATGAATACTAAGGGAGTAGGTTTCATGTCTCAGATTATTGACGGCCAGGTCGTGCCTCCTCCTGAGTCTCCTGTGGTGGATGCCGGTAGTTCCGGGAATATTTAGCGTGGAGTTTCTGGTCGGGCCTGCGTGCCTGCTTATTGGTATTTGTTTTGGGGCCTGCGTGCCCGTGCTTATTTCTTTTGGCCGTTGTCCCTTAACTTGTAACCCCGAACATCACCGGCCTTTTTGGTCAGTTCTTTTTTATTCGTTATGTGTATGAACTTTTAAATGGATGTTCATTTTAACTTTAAACTCGCCCGTGTCTAAATTTTACTTTGTGATGAAATTTGTCTAAGTTATGTCCTCGAGCCACGCTTGTACTCGGCTGTTACTTTGTGGCGAAATTTGCCTAAGTTGTGTCCTCGAGCTAGGCTTGTACTCGGCTGTTACTTTATGGAGAAATTTGCCTAAGTTATGTCCTCGAGTGGAGATCCTTTCGACCCATTTGGTGGTCCGACGTACTTCGAAATGCGTCGGTCATGCGGAGCGAAGCCCGCATGTCGAGCGTATGACCCAAATCGAGGTTGTATGCCCGCGGCATGAACTGCCCATCGCGAGCTGGGTGTTCTGCCATGTGGGTACTTCGATAGTGGAGCTCGATTGAGGTGTCCCTGTCGGGCATCGTCAATCGTCCTCGTTTGGCCTAACAGCGTTATGTCGTTTGGGCGTAGATTGGGCCCGTACCTTGGCCCATCTACGTGGTCGAGACATTTCTCTCCGTTGACTAGATGTGGATGTTCGACGGCGAAAGTCCTTATTGTTTAAGGGTTTTAGCTATAGTACTGCTTTAGCTTAGCAGCGTTCCAGGGTCGTGGTAATGGTTCTCCGTTTAGCTGCTCGAGGTAGTATGCCCCGGTGCCTGTGGCGCCGTGGACGCGATAGGGCCCTTCCTAGTTCACGGCCAATTTCCCTTCGCGGGAGTCTTTCTGGTTTCTTCGTAATACTAGGCCGCCGATCTTGAACTCGCGTTTGATGACCTTATCATTGTGACACAGGGCCACTCGTTGTTTTAGAGTGGCCTCGCGCAGGGCTGCCCCTGATCGAATTTCCTCAACCAAATCGAGTTCGTCCCTGAGTGCTTCGTCGTTCATTTCTTTGTCGAGGGGCATTTCTGTCCGCTTGGAGGGTTCCCTGATTTCTACGGGGATGACGGCCTCGGTTCCGTATGTTAGTCGAAAGGGGGTTTCTCCCGTCGTTGAGTGGGGCGTGGCGCGATAAGCCCATAAAATGTTGTGCAACTCATCGACCCACCCTCTTTTAGCTTCGCCGAGCCGACGTTTGAGTCCTCGCAGGATGACTCTGTTGGCGGCCTCGTCTTGCCCATTGGTTTGAGGGTGCTCGACCGAGGTGAAATGTTGTTTGGTTCCCAGTTTGGTGACAAAGTTTTGGAACCCGTGGTCGGTGAACTGGGTGCCGTTGTCTGTGATCAACGCTTTTGGGATTCCAAACCTGGCGAGGATGTTTCGTTTGTAGAAGTGGAGGATGTTGTGCGAGGTGATCTTCGCGAGAGCCTCATCCTCTATCCATTTCGTGAAGTAATCCACGACCACAATAAGGAACTTGTTTTGGTAAGTCCCTTGCGCAAACAGTCCGAGGATATCCATCCCCCACCATGCAAATGGCCACGGGGACGACAATATGCTCAGCTCGTGAGGGGGGCGAGATGCATGTCGGCGTGCTTTTGGAACTTGTCACACTTCTTAACGTGATCTTTGGTGTCCTGCTGCATCGTCGGCCAATAGTACCCCGCTCGCAGGGCTTTCCTCGCCATGGATTTACCGCCCATGTGCTGGGCGTTAATCCCTTCGTGTATTTCCCGTAATACCCCGGGAACTGTGGATTCGTCGATGCATTTTAGGAGGGGACTGGAGAATCCCCTGCGATACAGTTTATGCTCGAGCACCACGTAGGAGCACGCCCGTCGTTTCGTTGTGGTTGCTTCCGTCTGGTCCGAAGGGAGCTCTCCCTTTGTCATAAAGTTGTACACCGGGGTCATCCAGCACGAGGTGTCTCCGATGGCGTGCACCTCGACTGGGGTTGAGGTCCTTTCGATGCTCGGGCGCGACAGGGATTCTTGTATGACGAATTTGTTTCCGCCCTTCTTTCTTGTGCTTGCGAGCTTGGACAGTATGTCGGCCCTTGTGTTTTGCTCGCGCGAGACGTGTGATATTTCTGCTCGGTCGAACTTCTTCATGTGTTCTTTGACTAAGTTTAGGTATTCAACGAGGCTGTCGTTTTTAGCTTGGTAACTCCCTCGGACTTGGGAAGCAACGAGTTGAGAGTCCGTGAAAATTTGTACTTCGCGGGCTCCTAGTTCCTCGGCTAGCCTCAGTCCTGCGAGAAGGGCCTCGTACTCTGCTTGGTTGTTCGAAGTTGGGAAGGAGAGGGTTAACGAGTGCTCGATCACTACGCCCTCCTCATTTTCTAGGAGGATCCCCGAGCCGCTTCCGGACGAGCTGGAAGCTCCATCGACGAAGATGGTCCACTTGTGCTCTTTCCCTGCGGGCGGGTCGTGAGCGGTCATTTCCGCGACGAAGTCGGCCAGGGCTTGTGCCTTTAGAGCTTTCCTACTCTCGTATTGTATGTCGAACTCGGAGAGTTCCAAGGACCATTTCAACATTCGGCCCGCCATGTCAGGTCGACCTAAGAGTTGTTTTACCGGTTGGTCGGTTCGTACTATGATTGTGTGTGCCAGAAAATAGTGTCTAAGTCTCCTCGTCGCATTGACGAGGGCTAGAGCTACTTTTTCTATCTGTTGGTATCTGCTCTCAGGTCCTTGTAGGGCTTTGCTCGTGAAATAAACGGGTTTCTGCCCGTCGGTGGTCTCGCGAATGAGAGTCGCGCTGATGGCTTCGTTTGAGACGGCCAAGTATAGGAATAAAGGCTCCCCGTCGACTGGTCGAGACAGTATGGGTGGTTGAGACAAGCTTTGTTTCAGGTGGCGCAGTGCCCGTTCACATTCCTCGGTCCATTCGAAGGCCGCTTCTTTGCGAAGGAGTCTGAAGAAGGGGAGGGCGTGCTGAGCGGATTTTGCGACGAAGCGGGATAACGAGGTGAGCATACCGTTCATGACTTGTATTGATTTATTCGACGTAGGTGTCGGGAGGTCGGAGAAGGCTCTACACTTGTCGGGATTGGCTTCAATTCCTCGTTCTATTAGGTAAAACCCGAGGAATTTCCCCGCCTTGACTCCGAACGTGCACTTTTCGAGATTGAACCTCATCTTACATTGCCTTGCTTGGGCGAAGACTGCTTTGAGGTGGGCTGCATGATCGGTGTCTGCTCGGGATTTGACGATCATGTCGTCCATGTAAACCTCGAGCATGTCCCCGATTTGGTTATGGAACACTCTGTTCATCATACGTTGGTACGTTGCCCCCGCGTTTTTTAGACCGAAGGGCATTACGTTGTAGTAATAGTTTCCCGAGCTGGTCATGAAGGCAGTGCAATGCTTGTCGCTCATGGCCATTGGGATTTGGTTATAGCCTGAATAGGCATTCATGAACGACAGTATTTTGTAACCGGCCGAATTGTCGACCAGCATGTCTATGCTCGGTAAAGGAAAAGCATCCTTCGGGCATGCCCGATTGAGGTCGGTATAATCAACACACATCCGCCATTTTCCATTATTCTTTTTAACAAGTACAACATTTGACAGCCAGGTTGAATATCGGGCTTCAGAAATAAAATTCGCCTCTAGGAGGTCTTTTACAGCTTTTTCAGCAGCCTCCGTTTTCTCCGGAGACTGCCTACGCCTACGTTGTACTACTTCCTTGGCGGCTGGATCTATGGAGAGACGGTGACAGGCGACCTCGGGGTCGAGTCCGGGCATCTCCGCGGCGCTCCACGCGAACAAGTCATCATTCTCACGCAAGCAGGCTTTGATCTGCTTCCTTGCCAGGTCGGGGAGGTTGGTACAAATCTTCACTCCTTTGCTTGGGTCCTCGCCAAGGGGGACGAGCTCGAAGTCCCCGTCCAGAATTGGCTGGAGGGGGATTTGCTCGTCATAGGGAGGTTCGTCTTGATCGAAGCGGGTGTCCAGAGCTATGGAGTCGACCTTTGGGGGAGCTCTCTGCTCTTCTATTTTGACGGGCTCTGGCTTGTCGGGCTCCTGTCGTGTCGTCGGTGGTCTTTTGGCGGGCCTTGTCCCAGTGTCGACCGTGTCGCGTCCCTTGGATGCAGCGTTGAAACACCTTCGAGCAGCAGCCAGCCCCCCCTGGATGGTGGTGACCCGCGCCATCTTGGTGTAGAACTTCATCTTCAAGTGGACGGTGGAAGGTACTGCGGTCAGTTCTGCCAGTGTTGGTCTCCCCAGGATGCAGTTGTAGAGGGACGGGCAGTCGATGACGAGGAAGTGCACCTTGACCTGCCTCGTCGTCGTGTCCTCGCCGAAGGTAACCATGAGCTCGACATATCCCCAAGGTTTGGAGGTTGAGCCGTTGAAGCCCTGTAAGTCCGACCCCACATACGGCGAGAGGTGCGAGTCATCTAGCTGCAGGGTCCGGAATAATTGGTTGTACATCACGTTGACGGAACTTCCTTCGTCGACGAGGATGCGATGTACGTCAAAGTTAGCCATTCTTGCTCTTATTAGCAGAGGAATGGCCGTGTTGGGGGCTCCTCCGGGGAGCTCTTCGAGGTAAAAGGTGATAGGCTCTGACCTACCTTTCACCCTTTCAAAAGTCACCATCTGAGGAGGGGCAGAGTCGACCAGTTCATCCAGCTTCCTCTTGGCCGAATTTATGGTTAGGTCATTGAATCCTCCACCATTGATGATCATGGTGGAGGGAAAATACTCCCACCTGATGTGCTTCGTGAGCGGCTCCTGCAGGTGTTCGGGGACGTAGAAGTCCTTCGGTCTGGTGATGGAGAAGGCGGTCTGGATGGGGACCGATTCGTCAGATGGCCGGGCGTCCTCCTCTGGTTCTCTCGTCTCCCGGGCGTTGCGACGAGGAGCATCGTTTCGCCGGTATTGGGCGAGCCTCCCTCCCTTGATGAGGGTTTCGATGGCGTCCTTGAGGTGGACGCAGTCTTCAGTCAGATGACCATGGCTCCTATGGTACTGACAGTATTTTCTCTTGTCTACTCCGGGCTTGGCAGGAGCAGGTCGGGGGCGCTTGACGCTGCCATCTTTGAAATCTGTGTTGGCACACTCCGCCAAGATGCGCTCGCGGGAAGCTGTGAGTGGAGTGTATTCTGTGAAACGCCCTGAGGGTCCTCTCTGTTCTCGGACTTCTCGGGGTCTGTCCTCTTTTCTTTTCTCCCCGGTTCGTCGATGAGGAGCGGCTTCTTGGCGTGGGTTGCTGCTGGATCCACGAGTTCTGGGGTCCCAGACTCTGTTGGCCGCCTCCCTTTCCTCGTAATCCATATATGCTCGGGCCTTCTCGAGGAGAGCATCGAATGTTCGGGGTGGTTCGATGCCCACCGCCTTTCTGAATTCTGTGCCGGGGAGGAGCCCCCTCTCCAGCAAGTACCTTTTCATGTGGTCCGCGCAGGGGACCTGTATGGCTTTGCGATTAAAGCGTTTGATAAATTCTCTCAAGGTTTCATCATGTTTCTGGATGATGGCCTCGAGTGCTGCCTTAGTCTTTGGGTGTCTCCGAGACGCAGTGAACGAACTTATGAATTGATTCTTCAGGTTTCTCCACGAGGTGATTGATCCCGGGGCGAGGCCTTTATACCAATCCATTGCTGCCTTTCTGAGGGTCGTGGGAAACAACCGGCATTTGATGGGTCCCCCGACATTATGGTAATGCAGCATAGCCTCGAACCCGTCTATGTGGTCGACTGGGTCCGCGACTCCGTCGTATTCTTTCAGATGTGGAGGCTTCTCCATGCCCGGGGGAATTAGCACCTCCATGATGGCTTGTGAAAGGGGACCACGGGGGTCGTCCTCGTCACTTCGCTCTGGAGACAGGGATGGGGACCTGAGATATTATCGGGCCCGGTGGTCCTGGTCGTGCAGGGTGCCCCTCAGGCGGGATGCTCGTTGGTCCATTCTCCCGTGCCTGTCTCGGAGTGTCTTCTTTCTTGCTGTATGGGGCCATGGTTGCGCCCTCCGACTTCAATGACGGGTTGCCTCTCCAAGGGGGGTCGTCTCCCCGACGGTCGGGGCGATGGGCTTCGGGAGGTGTCTCTGTATTGTCTCCGCAGGGGAGACGGGAGATGTACCTCTGTTATTCGAGGAGGTGGAGTCTGAGGCCTCCTGTGTCTCCTCGCGGGTCTTCTATCGTCTTCCAGCGCCCTCAATCTTTCTCCCTTGGCAAAGATGAGGTAGTTGGTTTGATTGATCGCCGTGAATAATGCGTGGGTTGTGGAATCTGCCCCGACGGGGACAGGGACTTCCTGAAATTGGGCAGCTGGATAGTTTGGGGGAGCCGTATTGTCTTCTTCGAGTGGCAGAGGGACTGAAGAAGATGAGGCAATAGCTCCGTCGCGGTGGATCGAGGGCCCGGGGATGGTGCCCCCGGGGAGTGTGCTATGGTCGGGGTTGCCGGCGTTGTCGGGAATTCTGTTTTTATCCGCGAGGTTGTTGTTGACGTCAACGACGCAGACGTTCTGGTCATCCCGAACTTGGTCAGCCATGACGGTAGGAGGTGATTTTTAGCTTTGGTCTCTGAGAGTTTGTAAGACGGGGAAGCTAATTTCCCACAGACGGCGCCACTGATCGTACCTGATCAGACTTGGACCGTCACGGCTGGCTCGAGCTGAACTTGAATGAGATGGGGTGGGGGGGGTACCTGCAAGACACTCTGATGCTAAAATAAGTGATGGAATGAGCAGGCAAAAAATGTATAGGTGCGTAATAGATGAATACCTGACCCTCTAGGAACAAAGGGTATTTATAGCCCCCAGCGCTGGACCAAGGTCCCCTCATTGGGCCGACCAGAATTGGCTCAATAAAGGAACTGACAGGTTCTACGTGTGTAGTGGGGCCCCGCACGTGGTCCCCTTCCTGGTGATGCTCTGCGAAGAATGAGGAGGGACGAAGACGCAGTCTTTCCGGAGTTTAGATGATTCGATAACGGTTAGAGATGACAGAATCTGCCCTACGGGGAGAGTGCTCGAGCAGGACTCGAGCTGGAGTTCCCTTGGTCGGGGACACCATGTGTCGCGGGCAATAACGGGCATGGCTACACTCTGTGGTCGGGCACGTCGGCGGTGATCCGCGGGTGTGCATTTCTCGATGAGATTGCTTGGATTGGACCTTTATTTGCGCTTTGGGCCAGGACGGGCCCAGTCCAGAACAGTTTGTTTAAGGCTACTCATCACACGACATAATTGAGAAACACCATCATTCGTAATCGTAAGACTAAGGCAAAATGAATTTAAGTTTGAGTTGGATATGAGTTAAGTGAAGTTTGAATTATAACATAATGCAGTTCAATTTAATTTAGTTCGATTATGCAAAATACAAACTAAAATCAAACCGAACCACAAATTCTATTAAATAATGATTCAAACACATCGGATTTGATTAGTCATTTTTCTATTAGGTCAGTTTGATTTTTAACACCACTATATCTAACCATATTAATTATTATTAAAGTATATGTGTGTAAAAAAATTCTTAACTTGTTCATTCTATAATTTTTTATTAAATAAAACTAAATAATAGTAATTAAGTAATTTTATATCACGTCACGAGATATCTTTAAAGGGTGACACATCCAACAACTCTTCCAAATACTACTAATAAGAGCTGCGCTGGTTTTGGAATCTTCACACTCCTCCAACCTTGAACCTCAAGGGTTTCCGTCAAAACCCTAATATTTCAAAAATCACTCAGTCGTAAGCCTCTCAATTTTCATCTTCTATAACATTTCTCTTCATCATTTTCGATTCATTGATTCATAATTTTCTGAATTCAGGATTAAACGTTTTTGCGATAATTGAGAGCTCTGGTGATGTCTGGAAAAGAAGATAATCGAATCTTTGTTGGAGGATTGGGTTGGGACGTTACGGAACGTCAGCTGGAACATGCCTTTGATCGTTACGGCAAGATTCTCGAATGTCAGGTACCGTTTTCCACCAATTCCATATCCCTAATTTGTTTTCTCGGTTAAATTTACGAATTGTTTTTGATAAGTCAATTGTTGTAGCTGTAGGAAATGTTGTCACAGGGAGTTGTTTTGATTTGATTTTTTCACTAATTTTTTCACCTGTTTTTTCTTTGGGTTTCTGGAATGCTGGTTGTGAGGTTTTGATGTTTGAGATGTGGTATATGGGTTGTTTAACTGATGTTTTAGCAGAGTTACTTCTTCGTGTTCGAAGATCATTTTCAATTTGCTGATAAAATAGTAGCTCAAGGTGGAAATTAGTATGGCTTAGATATGTTGAATCAGTGCAATAAGAGTTCCAAGGGAATATCAGACTGGGCTGTCTGCTATTTTTGCGAGAGACAAGTCTCACCGTGCTTAAGGTTCATTAGTAATAACTTTTGAATGATGTGGAAGTAATATTTGGCAGTAAGATTGGCTTGAAAACTGGATAGAGTTGATACCATTATTCGGTGAAATGATAGAATCTGTGTCTTGTCTGTTCATTGGCTTCCTTCCTCTTCTAGTAGTAAGACCTATTATGCGATGGTGATACTGATGACTACTAGTCGGATGTGTGAAAAACTTCTTATGCTGGACATTCCCTGTTTTGCTTCTGGTTCTTGATCGATTATTTGTTATAACTATAAGGAAAATTGCTGTCTCACATGCTGTCTTTTCAAAAATAAAAAACAGAAAATTTCCCTGGATAGTGTATGCCTGTTTCTTTAGTTGTAGACGCAGGGGTAGTAGAGTTTCCATTTTACGAACTGACGACAAATTTGGTAGGTGGCATTTCTAGTGGTCCTGAAGTGTGGAAAGGTTCCGATACATCATGCAAAGTATATGTGTGGCGGTGTTTGCGGGCTGTAGTTGCGGTTCCCAGTAGATCAGTAAAAAGTACTTTGTTAAATGAGTTGAAGAAGTCTTATGTATTTGCCTCTGTTCAGCAATTAAATCTTGCTGCACCTTTGTCAGTGTAGGATACTTTCTCAGTGTAATGCAAAGCCCAGTTGTTTGGTCATTTTTTGTGTCTGATTGATTTCACTGCTCTTGTTACATATACTTTTTTGAACTTTCTGCAACCCATAGACCATATAACACCAAGAGGATCTGTGAGTACTTAAGTGCTTCTGAGCTCAAAATTTTCAAGTCCGGAGCATTGGGATCAAAGACAGTTGCTGCTCGGATAGTGAATTCCTCTTGTCATACTGAGAAACTGTATCTCACCAGTTGTTCTAGCAATTCTAGCTAACACTGAAGGCTGAATGATTTCTTTCTTTTTTGATTTAGTCGTTACTTTCTACATCGGAATAGATTTGACTGATTGGAAAGGTTTGCTTTGGTTTTGCTTTTATCATTGTAGTTTTAAATAAAGAATCCATATCTGCATGAGTATTGTTTTCTGCCAAAATGCGGGTGTGTGCAATAATTGAGCTAAGGGGCGGCAGAAGCACATATTAAGTTAGGCATATAATTGCAGTATAATCAATACTATGCATTTGTTCGCATTTGACTCATCATATTTCCGCATAAGATTGATTATAATTTGCATCTGGGGAGGAGAATAATCACAAAAGGTGTTGGTGGGCTTGAAAGCATGATATCTATGAGGAATGTAGAAAAAATCCCTGGCAGATAGTTTGTTTTGAAGAGAAATCCTCTGTGATGCTCGTCATAAAATAGGAGCTGCAACTCAGTGGTCTGGTGACAGCGGAAATGAAAGTAACATTTGGGATTTTCTTCTTATACTGTTAATTTGTGGCGGCATATTGGTTTTGTGTTAATTCTTCTGATTGAGAAAATAATATCATCCAACATATTATGGTGATTTTTAATCAAGTCAGGTGCTAAGTTTATGTTGGGGGATTAGATTGTTTAAAGTTAAATCATGAACCAGAATGGAACAAGTTGACATTCTTGCTCAGATTGTGGAAATGATTTTTTTAAGCGATATTTGTTGTGAAATGTGGGCTTGGGATTTCTCTGAATGACTTATCTGTATGAAAACCATTCTGGTGCTTTGTCATCAGAACACAAGTAAGTTGTCTGGTTATAATTTTCTCTATAGTTGAACGCAGTTTGCATGTGTCACATGAATAAAATACTGGAACTCCTTATTTAATGCACAACTTTCTGCGGTCACAAATTTGCTTTTTTTTTTTGTTTATAAATTGAATGTCCCAGTATTTTGGATGCTTGTTTATGTTAGCATCATTCTTTGGACTGATAGAAATTTGTAGCTTTGCAGCAATTGCGTTACTAATTTCTTGTGTTTCTGTTATTATGTGGGCAGTGTGGGACTGGTTTAGTGGCTAATTTAAGCAATGATGAGTTAAAGTTAAACCTGTCAGTATCTGAGAAGTATGTAAATATATTTAGGAATTGATTCTCCTATGTTACTTAAATTATATCCATAATTAATGGGGATGGGGGGATTAGAGCTGGTATTTGAATGCAGAGAAATTCTGAAAAGAACTGATAGATAAATAAAAAATTTGAAGATGAAGGTTTTTTTTGTTGCTCGTGACATGAACTACATGGTCTTGCCTTCTACGTATATGTTGTCTTGTTTTTTCACTTCTGCATCATCATCTTGTTTGTATGATGTGATTCTATTTTACGGATTTTGTAAATTGTTTATTTTTTATGCAAATAGCTTTGTCATATATGTGGCATTTTTTTCTAATTACTCGAGTAACTATACGTTCTTATTTACTCTGACTGGTTTAGTTAATCCTATTAAACATGCTTTATATGTTCAACACAGTTAATCTTGTTTTACAAGTGTTACAATAATGGTAGTGCAATAACCATTTGCATCAAAAGCAGCATTGATATTTTTTCATTGTCATAAATGCAAATTAAATTTTGACATTAATTGTACATATTGCCATTATTTTTAATGATGTTTCAAGTGTTTTTCCTGTAGATCATGATGGAAAGGGATACAGGACGTCCTCGTGGATTTGGGTTCATTACATTTTCTGACCGTCGGGGAATGGAGGATGCAATTAAAGAAATGAATGGACGGGAAATTGGTGATCGAATCATCTCAGTCAACAAGGCACAGCCTAGGGCAGGGGGTGATGATGCAGACCAAGGGTACAGAGGTGGCTACTCTTCAGGTGGCAGGGGAAGCTATGGGGCTGGAGATAGGGTAGGACAGGATGACTGTTTCAAATGTGGTCGTCCAGGGCACTGGGCCCGAGATTGTCCTTTGGCAGGAGGAGACGGTGGTCGTGGTCGTGGCAGTGGTTCATTTTCTTCCCGTCCTAGGTTTGGAGGTGCTGGTGGACACGGGGATCGCCTTGGTGAACGTGAGCGGTACATCGATGATCGTTATGATGGAGGACGTTACGGGGATAGGGACCGTTTAGACAGCCGAGACTACAAATATAGTGGCCGTGATCGCTATGCCAGTGACAGGTATGAACAGTTAATTCTTGTTACTGAATTACTACTACTCTTGGTGCTTTTGCCATAGATTTAAAACAATAATTCAATTTAATAATTATACAGAGTATAAGTAAGTTTTACACAAATAACTAATTATATTTATTGTCTTAAAACTTGTTTTACATTGTCATTCCTTTTGTTCTATGTATTTATTATACTTTATTGCTTTGGTTGAAAACTGTATAGGTATGCAGTAAGTGGAGGAGATCGATTTGATCGATATGGAAGTGGCTCAGACTACCCGCAAAATGGTTATGGGAAAGAAAGAGGCTATGACCGCTATGGTGGTGCTCGTGGAGGTGCTGATAGAAATGGAAGTGGAATACCTGCTCGTGATGAAGGAAGAAGTTATAGGGGTAGGCCCGCTCCTTATGACCGCCCCAGCAGGGCTGCTCGGCCATCATCATTTGACCGTTACTGATTTTTAATAGTTCATGTTGATCTTTTCAGTTAGAAATTAAAATGAGGAGGCAGAATTAGGGACATAGTTCTTGATTATGTAGGAACTCCTAGTTTCAGACGGCTGTTGGATTGTAGTTTGATAGTTTGTTTCTTTATTAAGATATGTGAATTGTGACGGAGTTACTTCCCCTCGTTTGTTCGTCTTAGAGAGTGCTCTTCTTTTAACTGCAATTGAACACGGTAGTTGTTTTTTTGGCATTTTAAACTTGATGGTGTTGCAGCTGGTACTGTGTGAGCACAAAGTTCAGATATCTCTGTTTATGTTGCTCACCCGTGTTTAGTTCAAACTTATGCTTTCGAATTTCAAAGTCGAAGCTCTTCAAAGATTAACAAAGAATATCTAAAGCTAAACCAAATTTAGCCGGAGTTACTGTATCTATGATCTTCATGAATTTCTGAAACTAGGGAAAAACATAGGTGAGCCCGGTCACACATTCTGTAGAAACAGAAGTAGAAAAAGGAAAGAAAATTACTATATATAAATATATTTAATAAATTTATTAAAAACATAAGTGAAAAAAAAGTTGCACTTGATTGTTGATTTCATGCCAATAGCCTAGTTCACTCTATTTGTCATGATCTACTTAAGCCAACACCTGTTTATTTAGGAAGAAGCTTGTAGTAGTTCCTAGAGCTTTTGTAAAGAACTCAAGCTGCGTCGGAAATTTTTTTTGAAAGAAAATACAAGCCCCTTAACTCAGCTAGTAACATCGTTAGATCTAATGGTCTCTCAAAATGCACTTGTCTCATCACTTATGGAGTACTTATAGAAAGTGCAGTTCTTATTTGTTTTCTTGGTGGAGCCATGATAAGGGTAAGAAAATTAATTGAAAAAGAGTAGTTGAAAAAGAGTAGCTAAGGGTTTATGTAACTTGGGTATAAGAAGTATATAAGAGAAGAGAAAAGAATGAGGAAATAAAAATGGGGAAATTAACGACATTTGTAGAAATCTCAAAACAACGCGCCGCGGTAGCTTAGCAATAGGGGTGGAAGTATGTCAAGTCAATAACAAGTGCCTACAAACTATTTTACATAGACTCAGGTCAGATGAAATTCTTTTTTTAAATAGAAAAAGCTCAGACTTTTCTATAAGTCTATTTAATTAAAAAAGTTATATCACATATCACAAAAAAAAACTTTTTAAGTCTATCATGCCGGATTATTTAAATAAATATGAATATATTTATTATTATATTTTTGTATTTTAAATTAAAATACAAAAATAAAGTTTATATGTCTAGATGAACTTATGAAAATATGCTGAAAATACTTATGAAAAACGTCATAAGTTGTTTTAATAAGTTCTCTCAAACAAATAGTATCACAAAATATATGTGAATAGGTAAACTTGAATAAGTCAATGCAAATAAGAATCTAGTCTAATTAGTCTTTTTAATTTATTAGTCTATTTTAACATTAGTTGAATTGCTTATTTGAAAATGTTAAAAAAAAAAGTTTTTTATGTAGGCTAATTGACCAATCAAACTTTCGAAAAAGACAGACTCAAGATTAAAAACAAGTCTTTGATAGACCACATATCAAACGTAGGCTTTGAAATTTTTAGCAGGTCAGACTCAGACTTGACAAAGCCTAGCTCGGCTCAGCCTATTTCTACCCTTACTTAGCTGTTAGTGTAGGCATTGCAACTTCCAACATGCTGCACAACAACTAAAAATCAATTAACGGTGTTTCTATATTTATAGGAGTGTCACAATCTGAACACTATTAAATATTCCATCAGTTTCAAAATGAGTGTTGTTTTAACAAATAAAAATTATGTTAAAATGAATCTCATTCTCACTTTTTAATGTAAAAATGATTATTATTTTTTCAATGATGTCCTTTAATTATTATTCTCTACGCTACTTCCAAGGTATTTATAAGATTAATATAGTAAAAATGCAATGTCTTATAACACTATTATTATTATATTTCTTAATTTGTATGCAAAATCTTAAACAACATTCATTTTGAAACGGCTGAAGTAATATATTAAAATGGAACATTCATTTTGGAAGTAATTATCATTGATCAGTTGAATGTTAAACTTACGCATTGGAAGGCAAATCAGTTAGCATTCGCTGGGAGAGTGACATTAGCAAAAAGTGTGCTGGAAACGATTCTGATATACTCGATGATGACTGCTCGCATTCCTACGGGTTGCTTTGATGAGATTCAACGTATTCAACGATGGTTTATTTGGGGGGACACTGAGCATCATCATCGATATCATGTCGTGGGGTGGAGTATGTTGACTAAGCCCCGAAAGTATGATGGTCTTGGGTTATGAAGACTAAAAGAGATGAATGAAGCTTGCATCCTTAAAACTGCAAGGAAAATTCAAATAAGATTGCAGGATATGTGGTGTGAGATCCTGATGGGTAAATATAAAGTTGATTTGCATACTGGTGGAGTTACTTACAAGGCCACAACTCGCATTTCTGGAAGACGATTGTGAGGCTTTGGCCGAAATTACTTGAGCACGGCTGGTGGAGTGTTGGTAATGGGTAGCGTATTATTTTTTGCACTGATGTGTGGATTGCAGAGGGAGTGAGGCTTGCTGATCAGAACCTCCCTATTCCGGATACATTAAAACGAGTTAAGTTGTGTGATGTGGTTGCAGGTGATGGTACTTGGAACTGGCAGGTTTTGCAGGAATAGATGCCGCTGGAATTTCAAATGCAGATGGAAACGATTTGTCCCCATAAAATGACCAATGGAGCTGATGTGCAGAATTGTAAGGATGATAGGACTGGCGATTTTTCCATATCAGCAATGTATCATGCACTTTGCGATGACGATATAGAGGAAATCGATCACACTTGGCAGCATATCTGGAAGATGAAAGTTCAGGAGAGAACGAGAGCTTTTACTTGGTTGATCATGCATGGTCGAATGTTAACGAATGAGAGGCTCAATTGCATGGGGCTGGGTATTGACAGGTGTGATCATTATAGTGACTTCCCGGAAACAATTCGGCATGTGTTACAAGATTGTGAGCTTATTAAACCGTTATGGGTAAGTGTTGTTCCGGTTAGCCAACGACAAATCTTTTTCACCATGCCTTTGAATACATGGATAACTGCTAATGTGGTGGGAATAGGAGGATTACGTGTGACTCATGGGTGAAGTAGGTTTTGGGCTATGGTGTGTCATGCGGCGTAGATTTGGAGGAATAAAGAGAAGTATGATGAAGGTTTTGTGTGATCTCGTAAGCAGGAGGTGTTGGTTAGAAGAATGCTCGACTATGTTCCAGTAGAAGAATCCATTATTCATCCATCAGACATGCCTTCTCAAGTGGAGATTCATGTTGGTTGGAAGGCTCCCAGTGAGGGATGGGTATGAGTTAATGTTGATTGAGTTAATGTTGATTGTGCGTGTAGAAATGACTTGATTGGGTGTGGGGGTGTTATTCGGGGTAGTGATGGAGAATGGTTAGGAGGTTTTTCAAAGTTGATTGGAAGAGGGGATGCTTTTCTGACGGAGATATGGGGGATGTTGGAAGGTATCAAATTGGCGTGGAGCATGGATTTTTCTAAGGTAGATATTCACGTGGATTCCACGGAAGTGCTTAAGGTCATTATGAGTCGGAAGCCGAATTTTGTTGGGAGATCTATATCTGAAGAAATTTGGAGACGGATAGACATGGATTGAGATGTGGTGATTAATCACTCGTACAGGGAAGCGAATATGCTAGCAGATGCATTGGTGAAGTATAGTTTTTCGTTAGAAGATATGTATAATTTCTTTATTGTTTGTCTAAAACCGTATACTAGTATTCTGGATGCAGATGGGTAGGGTCTTGTTACCCCTAGGTTTGTTGTTGTGTAGTCTTTTTTCTTATTGGCGTTAAGCCCTCTTTTAATAAATAAAAAAATTTCAAACTGCGCCACTATCAAAAGGGATAGGCGATATTGACTGAAGATATTTAAAAAAATCTTAAATTTTTTCATTTCTCTTTCAATTTTAGCTTTTATATCCTAAACTTAGTCTATTTGTTCTCGAAATAAAATATATTTTACTCTCATAATAATGAACATTAAAATAAAATGTAAATAAACCTATATAGCCCGATTTTGATGGTTGCCTCTCATCTAGGGCTCATTTGGCTTCTAACCTCCCATATTAGGGGGTACTTCATGTTAATCGTGAAATCAATCTTGTTTATTTTCCAAATCTCAATATTCATCTCTGCTTGAGTATTTTGTGTTGGTGGATAAGGGACCTGTAGCCATTGCGGAAAGATTTGATTTGGCTATATCTTTTATTTATTTGTTCTTGATTATCATTTCGTTTAGACTCTAAGTCTATACTTCTCTTTCTTTCCTAGCCTCTGCAAAGATAATGCTATCATTATTTTTTTTCAATTAGAGGTTAGAGATTTTCAACTTACTTATGTATTATATGTGTCTTTTTTGGTAGATGCATCTCCTCATAAGCTATTTGCACTTGTTGCATCTTCTCACGTTTATCTTATGGATTATCCTTCCAAAGTTTCAAGCTATCATACACCTTGATTATCACCTTCTATTTCCAAAATTTGAGCCTAAGATCACCTGTTTTCAAGTCGACATTTGCCTTGGCGGTACGTAAAAATGGTCTGCCCAAGATGAGAAGAACTTATGCTTCTTCAATGTCAACAATTACAAAGTCAAAATGATATACAAATGTTCCAAATTTCACTTGTATATCTTTCATTATTCCATGAGGAGCTATAATAGATTTATCTGCTAATGTCAAGCTCATGTTGTCTCTCTTTCCTTTCCTCCGAGTCTTCTCAACATAGAGAGTGGCATCAAACTGATGCCCCCCCCAAGTTTCCCTATAGTGCAATCTATATTGGAACTCCATGGATCTAGTTGTTTTGGTGGAAAATTCCTTTTGATGATCGCATCGAACCCTTATGACAAGCTCATTATATCTCTGTTTGGAAATTTTCTTTTGATGCTTAGAATTCTTTCAAAAAAATTGCATACACTAAGATTTGTTGAAGTGCCTTAGATAAAGTATAGTTATTTGTAATTTTTGAACAATGTTAGAAATTTTCTATATTATCCTTCCATCATATCTTTTTCCTTTTATTATTCTCTCTTCATCTCATTTTCCCCACTCTCTTTTTATAAATTCTCACATTTTCCACTCTACTCACCATTTATTGTCTTTTTTCTTCCTCAAAATCAATTCTTACTTTATTCTTTTCTAATTATGATCTTCTATAATGCTCGGGTCTTAGAATTTTTATAAACTTATTCCCAACATGCATGATAACATCTTTCATTCTTCTTAGGATTTTCAATTGTATTCCCTTCATAATTGTTGATAGATTTAACTCTCAACTGTTTTAAAAGTGGGACAATTTTCATCTCTAGATATTTTTATTCATGTTTAAATATTTTGCTTTTAGTTTCTTGATTCCACTACATTTTGAAGTTTTCTTGCAATGAGTGAATAAATTGATTCTAGGCTTCATCTGTTTGAAATGGTTTTCTCGTCTGATTAGGTTATTGACTGTACTTTTTAAGTTGTTATTATTGGTTATCATTTTGATACCTTTGTTGTTGTTTTTGGGGAGGTGGTTGGTAATACTATTGTGATTGTTGGTGCTAATTTTGATAAAGTGTTGTTAATTCAATTATTGCTCTTGTTGATTTTAGTATGGTTGTTTTTTATTTTAGTATTATTTTTCTGAGCGCTGTAGCTAGAATGAACCATGAAAGGTATTGGATATATTAAGGGCATTCGGGAGATCTACCACATAAGAATTATTATTGATCTTTTAGATCACTTTGAACGAGTTATATTTGTATGGCTGCAGCTTGTTGTACGTACCAACTGGAAACCTCTATTTGCACATAAACACCATGGCATCTTCTCCTACATTGAAAATTTTAACTCTCCTGCGTTTGTCAGCAACTTCTTTATTCTTCTGCCCAGTAGCCTCTAACTTAACCTTGACATCTTCTTTAATTTCCATGTTTTGTCGGCCATATTCTCAACAGTCGCACTAACTCATGCACCTCAGGAAACTTAACCAAATCAACCACATGCTTAGGAATAAAATTATATATCAGAGAGAATGGCGATTTCCCTGTAGCTAAATGCATAACATTGTTGTAAGGAAATTTGACCCGGGGAAAAACTAAATCTCATTGTTTTGGCTTGTCACCACAAACACCCTGAATCATATTTCCCAAAGTTCTATTGGTTGCCTTAGTTTGTCCATATGTTTGAGGATGATATGTAGAAATCCTCTTCAGAGCAGTTCCAAACAATATACAAACAGTGGCCCAGAAATGACTGATAAATTTGGTGTTACTCTCGAATGTAATTGACTTAGGAACCCCGTGAAGACGCACAACGTTCCTGAAAAGAAGTCTGGCTATGTTGGATGCATCGACTGTCTTCTTACAAGCAATGAAGTAGGTCATATTGGAGAATCTTTATACTACAACTAATACAGAATATACACCTTGTTGTGTACGAGGCAAGCCCAACACAAAATCCATGGCTAAATCTTGGAAAATATCATCAGGAATAGGTAAAGGCATATAAATACTAGTATTTTGAGACTTGCCCTTAGAAACCTTATATGAACAAGATTAGGTTCTTCATATGGCCTTTAGTTTTGGTGATAACAATTCATTGTTTGTTTGAGAACAATTTTGTATCCTAATGGTTTTGTCTAGTGTGTAGCTTTTGCTAACAGGTTCTGGCTCTGATAAAATGGCGTGTAATGACATCAATTTATGGAATCAACACACTCTAATTTTGGAGAGATGCAAAGTATTTGTTATAAGTCATTTTCGAGTTCAAAAATGCTTTTAAACAATAGTTCTGATGAACGTTAGTCTAAAGCTTCAGGCTGTGACTTTGATGGTAGAGCTTCTGAGGACTTCTCAAACTCAGGTTATGAAGAACAAGTTATAGAGACTCTAAATACAAGGTTCTATCGAACAAGTTCTGAAGACTGTGAATACAAGGTTCTGAAGACTCTCATTATGTTTTGATCCTTCTAAACATGCTTCACCAACACACTTTTTGAAGCCTCTGAAGATTAGAAGACAAGATCAAAAAGTTTTACGTGAGTACATAGTACATGATACAAGATCAAATATTTCTTCCACTACATTGATTTTGTGGCACAAGGATAAAACTATGGTATGACATTGTCTACTACTCATACTGACCATTATACAAGAATACAATTGGAATTTGGAATTCCCATTCTATCCTCCAACGGATCTTTCTTTGGCTATATAAGGAAGACTTGGAAGAATGAAGAAATAACTTTACACTATTGAAAAGAGACTGCACAAAATTATCTGATTCATTTATTATTTTGTAAATATTGGTAAAGTAAGGAACTTTTGTTCATTAGCTTGCTAAAAACACTTTTCTGTTTATCCTTGTATTCCAACTTGTATAAATTTATTTTATTATAAGAATCTTGTAAACACGCCTCTTTATATTTAAATGATTAAGTTGATTGTTCCTTTAGAGACTAGGGCATAGTAAGAATTTCTCAAGAAGACATTGACGTATAATTTTTGTTGTTTGTAATCAGTTTGGTTATAGTGGAGTAAGTCCTTGTTGAGAAATGAAAAATCACCTTCACGGGTGGACTGAATTAACTTCATTAACAGTGAACCAAGATAAAAATAATTATGTTCATTTATTTTTTTTTCTTGTTTAATTCTTGTTTGTTTATGAAGAAAATGTTTTCATTTCTAGAAACCCAATTAAACCCCCTTCTTATGTTTCTTGTACCTTCAAACCTGACAAATATAACACCTTATGACCATAGTACCAACATCCCTCCTTAAGTTTGGCCAATAACATCTCTCCTACAGGCTAGCAATGGTCATGTCTCTACCCAGATAACCATAAAGACCACTACAATGTAGGTCTCTAATTATCTTCTCTCTTAAAGAGGAGCAAGGAATGCATAGTCGGTCCCCTTTAAAAATAAAACCATCTCGAATTTGAAAATCTGCACTGGGATGGTTTTCAAGCCCATTATATCCTTGTTTGGAAAATTTGTTTTGATGTTTACGGTTCTTTCAAATAATTTTCATACACTAAGACTTGTTGAAGTGCCTCAGATAAAGTATAGTTATCTGTAATTTTTGAACAATGTTAAAAATTTCTATATTATCCTTCCTTCATATCTTTTTCCTTTTATTTTTCTCTCTTTCTCTCATTTATCCCCACTCTCTTTTTATAAATTCTCACCTTTTCCACTCTACTCACCATTTATTGCATTTTTTCTTCCTTAAATCAATTTTTACTTTATTCTTTTCTAGTGACGATATTCTATAATGGTTGGGTATTAGAATTTTTATAAACTTATTCCTTCTGCAACATACATGATAACATCTTTCATTTTTCTTAGGATTTTCCATTGTATTCCCTTCATAACTGTTGATAGATTTAACTCTCAACTGTTTTAAAAGTGGGCCAATTTTCATCTCTAGATTTTTTTTACTCATGCTTAAATAATTCTGCTATTAGTTTCTGGATTCCGCTACATTTTGAAGTTTTCTTGCAATGAGTGAATAAACTAATTCAAGGCTTCATCAGTTTGAAATGGTTTTCTCGTCTGATTAGGTTGTTGATTGTACTCTTGAAGTTGTTATTATTGGTTATCAATTTGATATCTTTGTTGTTATTTTTTTGGGAGGTGGTTGGTAATACTATTGTGATTGTTGGTGCTAATTTTGATAAAGTGTTGTTAATTCGATTATTGCTCTTGTTGATTTTGGTATGGTTGTTTTTTATTTTAGTATTATTGTTCTGAGCGGTATAGCTAGAATGAACCACGAAAGGTATTGGATATATTAATGGCATTCAGGAGATCTACCACATAAGCATTATTATTGATCTTTCAGATCACTTTGAACCCGTTATATTTGCGTGGCTGCAGCTTATTGTACGTACCAACTGGAAATCTCTCTTTGCACATAAACACCACCACATCTTCTCCTACATTGAAATTTTTGACTCTCATGCGTTTGTCAGCAACTGCTTTATTCTTCTGCCCAGTTGCCTTTAACTTAACCTTGAGATCTTCTTTAACTGCCACTGTTTCGTCGGCCATATTCTTAACAACCACACTAACTCCAGGCGCCTTAGGAAACTTAACCAAATCAACCACATGCTTAGGAATAGAAGCATATACCAGATAAAATGGTGATTTCCCTGTAGCTAAATGCATAACATTGCTGTAAAGAAATTTGACATGGGTAAAAACTAAATCTCATTGTTTTGGCTTGTCACCACAAACACCCCAAATCATATTTCCCAAAGTTCTATTGTTTGCCTTAGTTTGTCCGTCTATTTGAGGATGATATGTAGACCTCCTCTTCAGAGTAGTTCCAAACAATATCTAAAGAGTGACCCAGAAATGACTGAGAAATTTGGTGTCCCTCTCGAATGTAATTGACTTAGGAACCCCGTAAAGACGCATAACGTTCCTGAAAAACAATCTGGCTATGTTAGACGCATCGGAAGTCTTCTTACAAGAAATGAAGTAGGTCATATTGGAGAATCTTTCTACTACAACTAGGGGTGGCAAAGCGGGCCCGGCCCGTTGGGCATGCCCGTTTTAACCGCACTTTAGTGCGGGGTGGGCCAAGAATTCAGGCCCTCACCTCTAATGTGACCGCCCCTCCCTGCACCACTTTCTTCGCAGGCTTTTGTGGACATGATTATTAGCATAAAATTTTGCATTTTTAGGCCTAAAAGGTGCAGCGCTCGCGGGCTTTCCCCGCCCCACATTAACTTTTTTGTGGGGCGGGTCTAGGTTTTAGGCCCTTATTCTCAACTATGCCCACCCCACCCGCCCTATTTTTTTACGGGCTTTTGTAGAGCGGGCCTAAACAGGGAGGGAATGCCCCTTTTCCACCCCTAACTACAACTAATACAGAATATACACCTTATTGTGTACGAGGCAAGCCTAACACAAAATCCATGGCTAATCTTGGCAAATATCATCAGGAATAGGTAAAGGCATATAAAGACCAGTATTTTGAGACTTGTCCTTAGAAACCTTATATGAACAATATTAGGTTCTACATATGGCCTTTAGTATTGATGATGACAATACATTGTTTGTTAGAGAACAATTTTGTACCCTAATGGTTTTGTCTAGTGTGTAGCTTTTGCTAACAGGTTCTGGCTCTGATAGAATGGCGTGCGATGTCATCAGTTTCTGGAATCAACACATTCTAATTTTGGAGAGATGCAAATTATGTGTTACAAGTCATTGTCCAGTTTAGAAATGTTTCTAAACAATAGTTCTTATGAATGTTAGTCTACAGCTTCTGGCTGTGACTTTGATGGTAGAACTTCTGAGGACTTCTCAAACTATGAGGTTCTAAAGAACAAGATCTGAAGACTCTAAAGACAAGGTTCTGTTGAACAATTTCTAAAGACTATGAAGACAGTGTTCTGAAGACTCTCATTATGTTTTGATCCTTCTAAACATGCTTCACCAACACACTTTCTGAAGCCTCTGAAGATTATAAGATAAGATCAAAAAATTTTACATGAGTAAATAATACATGGTACAAGATCAAATATTTCTTCCACTACATTAATTTTGTGGCACAAGGATAGTACTATGGTACGATGTTTTCTACCACTCACACTGACCGTTATACAAGAATACAACTAGAATTTAGAATTCTTATTCTATCCTCCAACAAATCTTTCTTTGGCTATGTAAGGAAGACTTTGAAGAATGAAGAAATAATGTTGCACTATTGAAAAATAAAATGCACAAAATTATCCGATTCATTTATTCTTTTGTAAAGAGTTGAGAAGCAAGGAACTTTTGTTCATTAACTTGCTAAAAAAACTGGTGTGTTTATCATTGTATTTCAACTTGCATAAATCAGTTTTCTTAGAAGCATCTTGTAAACACACATCTTTTATATTTCAACGGTTAAGTTGATTGTTCCTTGAGAGACTAGGGCATAGTCAGAATTTCTCAAGAAGACATTGTCATGTAGTCTTTGTGGTTTGTAATCAGTTTGGTTATAGTGGAGTAAGTCCTTGTTGAGAAAGGAAAAATCACCTTGGCGGATGGACTGGATTAACTTCATTAACAGTGAACCAAGATAAAAATAATTGTGTTCATTTATTTTTGTTCTTGACTCATTCTTGTTTGTTTTGGAAGAAAATGTTTTCATTTCTAGAAACCCAATTCAACCCTCCCCCTTCTTATGTTTCTTGTACCTTCAAACCTGACAAATAAGACACCTTATGACTATAGTATCAACATACTTCCTTAAGTGTGGCCAATAATATCTCTCCTACATGATAGAAATGGTCACGTCTCTACCCAGATAACTATGAAGACCACCACAATATATGTCTCTAATTATCTTCTCTCTTAAAGAGGAGAAAGGAATGCATAGTCGATCCCCTTTAAAATAAAGCCATCTCGAATATGAAAATCTGCACAGGGATGGTTTTCAAGCTCATTATATCCATGTTTAGTAATTTTCTTTTGACATTTAGAGTTCTTTCAAAAAATTGTGTACACTTAGATTTGTTGAAGTGCCTTAGATAAAGTATAGTTATCTGTAATTTTTGGACAATGTTAGAAATTTTCTATACTATCCTTCCTTCATATCTTTTTTCCTTTTACTTTTCTCTCTTTCTCTCACTTTCCCCACTCTCTTTTTATAAATTCTCACCTTTTCCACTCTACTCACCATTTATTGTATTTTTTCTTCCTCAAAAATAATTCTTACTTTATTCTTTTCTAATGATGATCTTCTATAATGCTCGGGTCTTAGAATTTTTAGGGTTAAATATACTTTACCCTCTTGCAATAGTAGCGAGTTTTGATTTACCCCTCTATTAAAAAAAATTCTTTCTTCTCTTTAACATATATAGATTCCCAAACAGAAAACCCTATAGCCCAAGATTCCCTTTGAGTTTCATACGTGTCATTAGATTGTTTCCTGACTGTGTAACTTAAAACCATGGTGGAATTTTTGTGTCTATTAGACATATTTAGTGTTCTGATTCACCCCCTGGAAAAAATAGGGTTCAATATTATAACATCCCTTTCTGTCTTTGTCTTCTTCATGTTTCAACAACCAATTTCAGTCCCTATCATCTGTCCCTATGGTGTTGCTAATTTCTTCCCTCAATACCGTGTTGAACCATTTCCACTGCAAATAGTCCCTACGTTCAAATAGAGGATTCTAGCAAGAGTGTTGGAAGTTGAAATTTGTACGAGTATTCAAAGGTTCCTAGATGCGTATGTTGTCTTCCGATGAAGATGTGGTTTGCTAACACCGTAAAAAATCATAATAGGAAATTCTGGAAATGTAGGAATGATGGGTTAAGTTCGTTAATCTCAAAAGCTGTGATCTGTTTATACTGGGGAAATTCGTAATATGGGTTTAATGTTGTTTTTGGTTGCAGATGGGCAATAGCTGTTGTTGTACTCCAAAATTTTCCCTCCCATATTTCTCAACACATGGCAAGTGAGGTCCCCAAATTGCTCAAGGAAGTTCAAGAGTTGACCAGGCAAACTCTCTCATAAGGTAGTCTATCTCAAATTAGGGTTTCCATTTTCATCAAGATGTGTGGACCACAAAGGACTAAAATTCTCACCATTGTCCTAATATGTTCTCAAGATCATCCATGTCAAGTTTCAAGCCTTGTAGAGGAAGTTTGCTCAGTCAATTGCTCAAATGCCTGAAAATCAACTGTGCTAGGTCAAAAGTCAATTGTGGCCCACAGACAGTCAAACTTCAAGATTTTTGGTCAACGTCATCATTTTGAAGTATTATTCATCATTTTATCAAGGTTTGATCATTATTCCTCAAGGATTTCTCACAATTCATCAAAACCCAAAAGTTGCTAAATTAGGGTTTTATAGGAAAAGTCAACTCAACTTTGACCAAGCATAACTTTCTCATACTTTATCATAAATGACCCATCCAAAGCTTATTTTGAAGAGGATGCAATTACCTACAATTCATCTTCAGCTCCCAAGTTCAAAATATGCACTCACAAAAAGATATGAATTTTGACATTATAGGTCATTTTGGAAAGTCAACAAAAACACCTTTTGGATCAAAGCTTCATACATGAACATGGAAGACTCAATTGATATGAGACCAAAATGGTTGCTTATAGGACATCCTAAGCTTTCTAAAAAGTCCAAGAACACCTCTCTAGGGTCAAAATTGAGAGAGTTATGCATTGGCCAGGTTGACCATTTTTGCAAAATTGCCAAAAGTCAAATATGCTCAAATTTGCATTTTTTGCTAAATGGGCCCAACTTTTTATGCTTGCACCTCAATTATAATGTGGTCCATGACTCAAATACTTATCCACCACTTATTTGCTTCATTTTTCAATTTATTTTGATTTTTTATTAATTAAAAAGTGAACTAAATCAAATAAATGATGAAAATTATCAAAGATATGATTTGATTTGTTTTTTTGACAAGTTAGCAACCAAGATATGATGAGCTTGCAAGATCAATTCGAATCAATGGCGATTGGTACAAAAAGAGCATGATTAGGCCAAATTTAGAAGGATGTCATACACCATGAAAACTAAATCAAATCTTCAAAATTTGTAAAGATACCAGTGGTTTTTACAACCCTAATTCACTCTAGTACATATAGAGAATGCAACCAAGGCAAGAAAAAGGGTTAGAGGTCGTGCATAGCCAAGAAGAAAAGCTGAAAAATTCAAGAAAAAGTGAGAATCGGTTTTCAATCTACAAGGCATTTCAGAGCATTTCAAGATCACCAATCTCTTCCTAGACATCCCAGGAAGCTATTTCAATCATTCCCAGGGCCTGGAGCACTCAGAAACTCGTGCTATAACTCACACGGTTTGGTACATTTTTCAAATTCGATTTTTGCAATTTACGCATCATTGGTATGTTTTAATTATATATTCTTGTTCATCATTGAGTTTGCAAGATATTGGTATCATTTAATTGCATTTTAAGTACAGGAATCATGATATGCCATTGTTAGGGTTCCTTGGCTCGCTTTAGGGGTTTGTAGTATAGGCAAAATTAGACCTGGATTCTGGTACCATGATACTTGTGAGGATGAGACGAGTTGATTGGTACCCTCACTTGTCATTTATCTTGCTTGTATATAATTTTTGAGATGAACAGGTCTGTACCTACAGCAAAGCGTCCGTAGGTAAAAGCTTGATTTTCTAAAACGACAGTCTGGGGAAGAAGACGATGCGTGGCACTCATTGGTTGGTTGGTTTGAATTTTCGTGCATTTTTTGAAAATAATGTGTGGTTTACTTATATTATTTGGCTTCTATTATATGAACAAGTAAGCATCACAACTCAGTTGACAGCGTGGTATTGGGAGCGAGCATAAGGGCCTGGGTTCGATCCCCAGGTCCCAACATTTGTTTCATGTTATTTTTCATTATGTGATCAGGTGCAAAGTTGTCCCATACGCCCACCATATGCCACCCAAATCCAACCATCAGATTCATCAGCAACCTAGATCTAACGTGCATCATTGAAGGATCACCATATACCTCAAGTGAACACACGCACCAGATCCAGACGTGGTCAAACAAGCTTGGATCATTTGGGCCCAGAAATCATATTGGCACCCCCTCTTCAACATTGCTATCAGGCCCGTTATTCTTTTTCTTATTTCTTTTTTATTTTACTTAATTCTTTTAATATTTCTTTTAATCATTTTAATTAACAAATTAATCATTTTTATAAAATCAAGAATTCATAACAAATTAGAATTAGTTTTTTTTTAATCAAATTTAATTTAATTTAGTTTAACTTAGGGAAATTTTAATTTATTTTCACAAATAAAATCAAATAGAAATTAGGTTAAGTTCTTGATTTAATTCTTTTATTTTTTCTCAAATAAACTAAAATACAAAAATAGGTTTTTAGAGTGAATTAATTTATATTTTAATTAAAAAATTAATCATTTTTATAAAATCAAGAATTCATAACAAATTAGAATTAGTTTTTTTTATCAAATTTAATTTAATTTAGTTTAACTTAGGAAAATTTTAATTTATTTTCACAAATAAAATCAAATAGAAATTAGGTTAAGTTCTTGATTTAATTATTTTATTTTTTCTCAAATAAACTAAAATACAAAAATAGGTTTTTAGAGTGAATTAATTTATTTTTCTCAATTTAAAATTAATTAGAACTTAGGATTTTCTTTTTAATTTAATTGTTTCATAATAAAAACATTTTTTTAATCAATCGCGAATAGGTTTAGTCGAGGGTCAAAACCCTAATTGTCTTGTATTTAATTCGCCGCGCACTTGTTATTTATATTGTCAATATTTTGTAACTGCTCACTGGTTTGTAATAGTTAATTTAGGGTTTTATTTACTGTTTAAATCCCCGAGTTTTTGGCTATGTAATTAATCCACCTCCCCGAAGCCTTGTAATAGCATATATTTATTTTCTCGCATTTTTAATTCCTGTAAATATTTAACTATCTAGATGTATGCTAATAGGATTGTATGACAAGAATGCATGACAAATTAATACGGTTAGAAAACCCTAATGTGTAAAGATAAATAACTGAAACAAATCACTCACACATATCACTCTTAGGGTATACTCTCACTTCGGTTTCCATTGGTAAACGATCATTAAGCATATGGTGTTTTAGTGGTTGCCCTCCTGTCTAAAAAAGATCAAACGTCCCATTCGAATGTTGCCTCGGAAATGTTGCCTCAGAAATGTTGCCTCGAATATGATCTTAAGACTCTAGGTTTATTACTAAGGTATCCTAATATTGCTTTAGTGATCGTACGTCCCTTTCGAATCGACCCTTACAAACTCCAACGATGGTGCTACCTATTTCTCAATAGTAGGATAGCGTTGTCTAAAGGAAACAAGGATAGAAACGATCTTTTTTCGAGTAGGTAAATGCTAGTAGGTACTTGCTCAAATCAAAACTTTTCACACTTACACTTTCCAAACAAATTTTCAAAACAACTTCGTCACACCTTTGAGGACTGATACAAGGGTTATCACGAAGTCAAACTTTTCAAAAATAAAGCACATCCACAAGAAATTTTAAAAAGATGAGCAAGTACCTAAGAGCCCATGGAAAACCATGGATAGAAAGGGTGCTAACACTTTCCCTTTCTATAATCTACCCCCCGTACTCAGAATATCTCGAAAAAGGATTTTTTTTGTACTTTTTTCCTTTCCGGTTGGATGAAATAAAAGTCGGTGGCGACTCTTGCTTACCGCGACATTTTGCGAATAAAAAACGCAAAACTAAAACCAGTATTAAACAGTTTGTTCTGCCATCGTATCACAGAACTGGCGACTCTGCTGGGGACTTTATAAGTGGGGTATACCTTAGGATCTAGGTCATCATAATTGCTTCTCTTGATTGCTTTGCTTGCTTTACTTTTGAGGGTTCTGTTTGGGGTTACTATAGATCCTACACCCGGATCTGGGGAATACCTTGTAGGTAAGTAGTAATAGACTGAGGGAACTGTACATCATAGATCGATATGGTTGAAGTAGTAGCTACGTTGGTGTGGCACTTTGGTTGGTACCGGTATCCCTTGTGGAGAAACGAGGAGAATACGGGGCCACTGCGTGGTGTTGTTAAGCATCAAATGACCTTAGAACCTTTAATTGCCCAACTTGGCCATTCGAAAGTAGTGATATAGCCGACCTCGGTGTAGAGCTGAGAACTGGTTGATACTCGATGCTACACTCATTGAGACCATACTCTCAGAATAATTTCGGCCGCAAGAAAAGATTGCGTGAGCTGAAACCATGACCGATGGAGGATGGTCAATGATATTGAGATCCTCTAGAATCTGGTTACTTTTCTAGGACAAGTTTGAACCAACTTAACTTCAAGAGGGTATTACCTTTGACCTCATGCAAGCCTTAAACCTAAGGGTTTTGTGTGATTTGACAGTGTTTGCAATATTTGTGTTTGCTATACCTGTGGTTTATCATGATATCATGCATCATAACATGGCATCCATGCTTTATTACACTAACCATTTCAAAGACCAAGTGAATTTATCTTTTTTCTGTTTTGCAGATCATGGCTTCCATGCGCAGAAATACCATCTGAATCAACTTTGTGCAGATATCTGCCCAACTTAAAGAGCTAGCATCTAGAGTTTCTGAAACTTCTACTTTCATTAAGAGACACGATCAACTTCTCAGCCTGGTTACTTCAAACCTTGATGAACAGATGATGAGCGTACTTTTTCAGTTCTTCGATCCCAAACATCACTGCTTCACCTTTCCAGATTACCAGCTGGTACCCACCTTGGAAGAATTCTCTCATTTATTGGGCATATCCATTCTTGAACAGGTACCCTTCACAGGTATGGAAGAAGTTCCTAAGCCAGAAGACATTGCCTCATCTTTGCATTTAAAACGGGCCGATGTGGTATCCAATTAGGAAACTCGGAGCGGAGTCGAGGGTTTTTTAGCCAAATTTCTGATAGACCAGGCTCAGTTGTTTTGGGATGATTTGGATTTTCAGGCTTTTGAGGATGTCTTGGATCTTCTTATCTATGGTTTAGTTCTCTTCCCTAATCCGGACTCCTTTGTAGATGTGAATGCTGTCAAGATTTTCCTTTCTCGTAACCCTTTGCCTACCTTGCTTGCAGATATCTTGCATGTTCTCCATACTCGTACTATGAGGAGAAGAGGGACTCTTATGTGCTGCATGTCGTTGCTGTCGAGGTGGTTTATTTCTCACCTCCCTAAGCCGGTACTGAAGAACGAAGAAGGTTTGGGTTGGTCGCACAGGATAATGTCACTCGCTCATATAGATATTCTTTGGTGTTCCCGGGCTATGGAAGACACTGTTGTTATTGACCTCTATAGGGGGTACCCTAATGTCCCATTACTTGGTATCAGAGGGGGTATAACTTACAGTCCTTGTCTAGCCTTGAGACAATTTGGTCGTGCTCGAAGAGATGGTCCCCATGAGTTATTTCTCGAAGACATTGTATTCGACTATGAGGATGATGTTAAGGAGCATCGCCGGAGGTTCATACGAGCTTGGGGCATTGTAAACAGATCTGACCCCAAAGAGTTGGGACCAAAGACTTCCCTTCCTATGCAGCCTTACCTCCAATGGGTCCGAGCTCGTGCCCAAAAGCTTATGATGCCTTATGCGGCCGTATTACCAGTGATTATGGAGCCCACTACTGAAGACGACATTCCTTACACGGTTCTCTATCCTTACATGCCCACTGATCTTGGGGAGTTACAGAGGTCTTGGATTCAACTGAATAATGAGCGGGATACTTACAGGGAACAGTTCCATGAGCAAGAGAGGAAGGTTTTAAAGCTCACCAGGCATCTCGAGGAAGAAAGAGTGATCAATGATTACATCAGCACAAAGAGAAAGCGTCCATGGGACTTTTGATTTTTCTTTTCTAGTTTTAGATTCGTTTATTTACTTATTTTGTAACGCCTTAAAGGCATGTTGAACCTTCAAATTTAAGCCAATAAAGTTTTTTGTTTATTTTGGTTTGCAAATTTAAATTTCCCAAAGTCTTTGAAATCATTGCATGCGCATCCCATTATCATACACATCATTACAGGTACCACTACATGTTTCTCATCTTCTTCGCTGTTTATTTCAGCAGAAATGTCTTCCGATCAATTCATCAAAGATCTTCAGGCGCAGAACACCCAGTTCCAACAGATGTTCATAAGTCTGGCTAAAGGGCAAGAGGATCCGAAGACCCTTATTCTGAAAGAGAAGAAGAAGAAGAAGAAGGTCGGAATTCTGAATATGGGCAGAAGGTTCGGAGAAAGGTTTAAGCATCAAACTGATCTGACCTCTTCATCCAAGGACGGGGAGAACCAAGAAAGAGAAAAGGACCCTAGTCCTGACGATGAGCAATATCCTCCTGCCGAGGATAGATACAAGCATTTGGAAGACCGTCTGAGTGCTATGGAGGTTCAGAAGATACCTGGTTTGGATTTCTGGGAATTAGGACTGGTATCGGGAGTGGTCATCCCTCATAAGTTCAAAGCTCCGGTTTTTGCCAAGTATGATGGGGTGTCCTGCCCAAAACTCCATCTCCGCTCGTATGTCAGGAAAATCCAACCCCACACTGCTGATAGAAATTTGTGGGTGCATTTCTTTCAGGATAGTCTGTCAGGGACTCAACTTGAATGGTTCTACCAGTTGGAGGGAGCCAGTGTCCGAAACTGGGAAGATCTTGCTGCTGCTTTCTACAAGCAGTATCAGTACAATGCCGACCTTGCTCCCACTCGTACTCAACTCCAGAGTATGTCCATGGGTGCAGGTGAAGGTGTTGTACCCCAAAATTTCCCCTCTCATTTCTCAAGGATTTTCTCACAAGATCTTCTATGACATCAAGTTTGCAGCACTGATACATCAACTTAGGCTTGGAATTGGCAAAAGGGCAAAATGGTCAATTGCATAATAGAAAGTCAAACTTTGACTTTTTGGTCGACATTACATTCCAAGGATCAAATTTCATCAAGACATTCAAAAATATGAAACTTGATCATCAAGGAATCAAGAAAGTCAAAAGTCAATGTGAAAGTTCAAACCCTTCAAGACTTAGAAATTTTTCTAAGTGTTTTTTATACATGATAATCTCATTTCTTCATGCCAACTTTTCACCTTGATGCAATATGATTCAAGAGAAGCTTCCAACATGAAAGTTGTAGATCTCCATGATATCTACAACATTTCTTTATACAACTCCTCCCAAACAGGCTTGGATTTCAGGTTATAAATTCATGAAGTCATGACATTTTCATTTAAACACTTAGAGAAATTTTTAGCAGTTTTGGTCAGGTTTTTATCCCAACTTCTTGCCCATTTTTCATCAAGTTCCAGTTTGATTTAACAAAAGTGGCCAACATGAAAGTTATAGAGGGTGTTTCAAGCTTTCCAAAACATTCAAGAACATGAATTTATCTTATTTGAGTTAGGAGATACAAGGATCTGAAGTTGGACATTCATTCTTGATTTACAAGGAAGATTTGTGATGAACAAGGAACAAAAATCTTAACCCATGTTGCATAATCTCCAATTTGCAGGATTTGTAACTTGCAACTCTTACCATAATTTAATGCTTACACAAACTTTTGAACTATGGTCCATTGGTTTTAAGCATTATTCAAGTGATCTTTCTA
The DNA here is from genome assembly GCA_948472305.1 of Vicia faba. Taxonomy (NCBI): domain Eukaryota; kingdom Viridiplantae; phylum Streptophyta; class Magnoliopsida; order Fabales; family Fabaceae; genus Vicia; species Vicia faba. The sequence goes on from OX451738.1 coordinate 1,168,229,461, forward strand.
TTTTTGGCACAAAGGCACCATTGCCATTCTTGCAAAGTTCACTTTAATCATAAAGTCAATTTCTTGAGCCTCTAACTTGTTGTTCTAATCACACTCAACAGGCAAAAAATCAGAAGGGCATGCTTAAAGTGTCCAACATCTCTATGCAACAAAGTACAAAGCATTGGAACTACAATCTTCAAGCTTGCTTCATGTACAATCTAACCTAGCCATAACATGTGATTAAAAATCTGAGCTTCAAATCTCAAACCTTCTCTATAAATAGAGAGGCCAGTTGCAAGAGAAAGAGGTTGGAAAAAAAGGTTGGAAAAGAGTTAGAAAAAAAATAGAGTGAACGACCAGTAGTTGTATTGATAAACCCTTAAAATCTCCTATCCACAAAAATCCATAGCAGTCCATAAAATATCCACTCTTGAGGTTTGAAGTCTAAACCTTTAAACCTCTCACACTTTGCATATCCCATCTAAAAACCATCCAAACATTTCATACCACACAGAGGTCGTTCAAGTAACCTTCAACAAAAAAGGAAAGTCTAGCAGCCTGTTGGAGCTTCCTTAAGGTTCATACAACATCTTGAAGGGTATTTGGATTCAAAATCTAAAGTGCAGTTTTAAGGTAAGTCATCTTTACCTTGCCTTTTCCATACATCAACTTTTCTGTTTATAGGATGTAGCAATCACTATCTTTTAAGTTAATCATTTATTTGTTGTTCATGTTATTCATCTATATGTTAATAACTAACTGACGTATGCAAAGAATGGTGTTTAAGGCAGAAAAAGGCAGTAGGTATCGACACATATCCACATGTGTCGACCCATCTTTGTAAAAATATAGGGTATGAGTCGACACATGACTCTCATGCATTGACCCATACTGAGTTCAGGTCACTAAACAGAAGCTGGAAAGGCCTATGAGTCGATACATACGCGTTTCATGTCGATGCAAAAGGTGTATGAGTCGATACATCCCATTATGGGTCGACTCATACTGAACATATTTCACTTTACAGGGGCAAGGAGAAGCTATGTGTCAATACATAGCAGCATGGGTCGACACATAGCAGTTCAAAAGTGCATTTTTCCTTTATTTTACACTGTTTTCACATTCTTTTCATTATCATTCGATATGGTTGTAATATTTTAGTTTCTACTTCACCCCCATTGCTAAATTGTACCCCCATCCCCCTAAAGTGATGTAATAGCTTAGATTTTACTTTCCGTCTTTTACTTGCTTTTCATATATTGCTAGTAAATAAGATGTACGACAAGATGAAATCAACAAATAGACGACTCTCCAAAAACAAGATAAAAAGCATGAAAATAACACACTTGCACACAAGCATCCTTAGGGTTTCTCCACTTGGTTGCCTTATACAAAAATAGCCATATTACACATGCAAAGTATCTTGGCAAAACAAACGAATATAAGATCATAGTCCCTCGATGACGCTATTCAAAGTTGCCTCACGTAAATGATCTTGGTCCCTCAAAAATGCTAAGATACTTTGCAATATTGCTAATCATGGTTATACGATGACCCACGCCCATCCCGTTAACATCCAAAGATAGGGTCGCTTACTAAATCAATGGTAAGAAAACAATGTCAAAGGAATAGAAAATGAATAAGAAAGACATTTGAGTAGGTAGATTGCTTCTAGTTACTTGCTCCAATTCAAACAACTATCCTTGCTATTTTACAAAACAAACACACACATTTCAAAAACATCTTACAAACATTGAAAACATTTTCAAAAGACAAACATCTTTGTATACATTCTTATGAACGAGAATCATTACAAAGATTGCCTAAACAATGACCTCTTTACAAAATACTTTCAAAAAACCATACAAAGCACAATTTCAAACAAAAGCAAGTGATCTAGCAAGTAACTAAGAGCCCATGGAAAACCATGGATGAAAAGGGTGCTAATACCTTCCCTTTTCATAATCTACCCCCGAACTCAAGAAATAATCTCAAAGGTCTTTCCTGTGCTTTTTCACCTTTCCTTTTGGATAAAATAAAAGTCGGTGGCGACTCTTGCTAACCGCAACATTTGCGATAAAACGTAAAAACCTCAAGTCAGTTCTCCCACCGTATCACAGAACTGGAGACTCTGCTGGGGAGTATGTTTATAAAAGTGGGGTTACCTTATGGCTAGATCACATTTATTTGCTTACATTGTTTGACTTGTTTGCTTTACATTATGGTTATTTGTTTGGGTTTTAATCCTCCACCCGAATTTGGGAAACATTATAGGTAAATAGCAATACGTTGTGGAAACTGTGCGGGGAATACCGACATGGCCTAAGCAATAGCTATGTTAGTGTGACATATTTGTGGGTACCGGTAGCCTTTGAGTTAATCAAAGAGAATATGGGGCCGCTAAGTGATGTCATGAAGCACTAATGAACTTCTAGAACCCTTTACTTGACCAACTTGGCCTTTAGGATGTAGTGAGATGACCGACTTTGGTGAAGTCCGAAGTTGGTAGATACTCGATACTACACTCATTAAGGGTTGGTTTCTTGGGATATTTCGGTCGCCATTAAAGAGGCTTGAGCTGAAACAATGACCAAGGAAATAATCCAGTGATATTGAGCTCCTTAGAACCCGGTTACTATTACTAGGACAGGTTTGAGCCAACTAAACTTCAAGAGGGTACTTACCTATAAAACTCCATGCAAGCCTAAACTAAGAACTTGTTTGCTTTGCTTGTACATACATACTTGTGCATAACATCATGGACATAATGAACATCATATGCATCCACTAACCATTTCAAGGATTTTGGAGATTCATCTTTGTTCTTGTTTTGTAGGATATGGATTCACTTCGCAGGAAAACTATCCAAATCAACCTTGTAAGAATTCCTCCACAACTCAAGGAGCTAGCTTCAAGGATCCATGAGAACTCTCCATTCATCGAGAGGCATGGTCGTCTACTCAACTTGGTCACCTCCAACACAGAGGAGGATATGATGAAAGTGCTCTTCCAGTTCTTTGATCCTTTGCATCATTACTTTACATTTCCTGACTATCAACTTGTGCCCACTTTGGAAGAATTCTCTCAACTCTTGAGGATTCCTATTCTCAATCAACTACCTTTCAATGGTAAGGAAAGAGATCCAAATCCAGAAGAGATTGCTCAAGCTTTTCACTTGCACTCATCTGATGTCACAACTCATTGGGAAACTAGGAGTGGTGTCAAAGGCTTCTTAGCAAAGTTTCTGTTTGAGAAGGCCTAAAGCTGTTGGAATTCCCTAGACTTACAAGCTTTTGAGGAGATTGTGGCTCTTCTTATCTATAGGGTGGTCTTGTTTCCCAATCCTGACCAACTTATAGATGTGAGCACCGTCAAAATCTTCATGTCACGCAACCCGATGCCTACATTGCTTGGAGATATCCTACACTCTTTTCACACTCGTACAATGAGGAAAAGAGGTATCCTTATGTGTTGCACTCCCCTCCTGGAAAGATGGTTTATTTCTCATCTTCCCCAATCAGTCTTAAAGAATGAGCAAGGATTAAGGTGGTCACAAAGGTTAATGATGCTCAAACATCCAGATATTCATTGGTGCTCTCGATCCAAAGAGAATGTTATCATTGTTGACCATTGTGGGGAATTCCCTAATGTCCCTCTACTTGGCATTAGCGGAGGCATCACCTACAACCCATGCTTGGCTTTAAGACAGTTTGGTTATGCCCGAAGGGATGACCCACATGATATGCTGATTCAGGGTTTTGTATTCGACTACGACAACGGCGATCAAGGACTTCGCCAGAGATTCATCCGAGCTTGTAGGATGCTAAACAAGGTGGATAGCAAGAATTTGGGACACAAGAATTCCATCCCTCTCGAGCCTTACCTCAAGTAGGTACGAACCCACGCTCAAAGTCTTATGATGCCTTATCCTTCCATTCTCCCAGTGATTATTGAGCCTGTTAAGGAAGAAGAAGTTCCATACACTATCCTACATCCTGACATGCCCACATCTCTTGAAGACCTACAAAGGGATTGGATACAACTCAAAGGAGAGCGATATACTTTCGAAGCCCAATTCTACGCAAGCGAGAAGAAGGTTTTGGAACTCACTAGGCTACTTCATGAGGAGCAGACTCTAAATGCCTACATAGCACCAAATAGGATGCGCACTACTTTTTCATCTTAGAGTGTTGTATTATTTTGCCCAAGGGGCATTGATGTACTCAAACTCTACCTTATTAATATAACGTATGTTTCTTTTTGTTTAAAGCAAACTTGAATCTTTTAAAATCCTTGAAAACATTACATGTGCACATATCATTCATCATAACATAAACATGTCTTTTGCAACAAGTTTCCTTATCTCTCTACTGTTTATTTCAGTAAGATGGATCTCGAACAGACAGTCAAAGATCTTCAAACTCAAAACATGCAGTTTCAACAGTTACTCACAACCCTGGCCAATGGACAAGAGAGGCTGAAGACCCTGTTGGCAAAAGAGGAAAAGAAGAAAGAGAAGAAACCAACTGGTGTTGTAATCATGGGGAGAAGGTTTCAAGGACAAACTAGAAGAACCTTGAATTTCGCAGCAACATCTGATGAAGGGGAAGGGAAAGGAAAAGAAACAGTAGTTTCGTCAAACTCTGAAGATGAGGAAAAGAGGAAGACTACTCTGAGGAATAATACCCTCCGGCTGATCATAAGTACATACATCTTGAAGAGCGTTTAAGCGCTATGGAGATACAAATGGTACCAGGTCTAGACTTTGAAGAATTGGGGCTAGTATCGAAAATTGTGATCTCACCAAAGTTCAAAGTGCTGTTGTTTGCAAAATATGATGGGGTGTCATGTCCTAAAATGAACCTCCGATCATACGTGAGAAAGATTCAGCTGCACTCTACCGATAAAGACCTGTGGGTGCATTTTTTCCAAGATAGTTTATCCGGAGCACATCTCGATTGGTTTTACCAATTAGAAAGGTCTGACGTCCACAACTGGGAAGACCTTGCCGCAACTTTCTATAAACAATACCAGTATAATGCAGATTTGGCGCCTACCCGTACTCAACTTCAGAGTATGGCTATGGTTTCAAATGAGGGTTTCAAAGATTACACACAAAAATGGAGAGATCTAGCTGGGAAAGGGCAACCCCCTCTGTCTGAAAGGGAGTTGGTTGATATGTTCTTAGGCACTCTATCAGGCCCTTTCTTCAACCATTTGATTGGGAGTTCATCTGCTAGATTTACTAAGTTAATATTAACCGGAGAGAGGGTGGAAGCCGGCATAAAAAGTGGAAAGATTCAGAAGGATTCATCTGCCTCTACAGCTGTGAGAAAGCCTTTCACTGGAAAGAAGGAGGTATCTGCTATTTATCCATAAAGGAACCAAGGGAGAGCTGAACGCCGACCAATGGTAGGGGCCGTTATGATCCCAAAATCTACATCTGATCAACCAAGAAGTAACCAACCAAAGGTGAAAAGGCCAGTCCGGCAATTCACCAGAATTAATATGACCCTAGCCCAAGTCTTACCACATCTTTTGAAATCTAATTTGGCAACTTTGAAGGAAGCTCCAAAGAATCTCAACATGGCGTCCCCTCATTATCACCCGAATGCCAGATGCACATACCATTCCGAAAGTCCGGGCCACGACACTAACAACTGTTGGGCTTTGAAGAACAAAATTCAAGACCTTATAGATGCAAAAGAAATCGAGTTTGAGGCGCCAGAGAAACCAAACATCATTTCTGCTCCTATGCCTAGGCATGGTCACAACGCCAATGCTATCGAGGAAGATTTGTTTGTTGCTACAGTAGATGAACTCTTGACTCCGCTCCCGATCATTAAGATGAACTTGTTGAAAGCTGGTATATTCCCAGGTTGTAATAAAGACTGCCATCTTTCCTTATCCTCATCAACTGATTGCCCTCTGTTGAAGATAGGCATTCAATGCCTGATAAACAACCAAGAAATTCTGTTTGAAAAAACTTCCATTTTACCTATTCCTGTTGAAGACGTTTCAATCATAACCATCTCCGCTAATCCTTCTAGGGTCCCCAAAAGACCCGTTAGGATTACATCAGTTCTAAAGACTACTCCTCTCATAATTACAATACCTGGGCCGGTCCCGTATGAATCAGATAAAACAATACCGTGGAATTACGTGGAGAAATCTACTACCATGGTATCAAACAAGGTGGGCTAACCGCCGAAGAAGTGAGCTCCGAAGAAGGAGATTTCGACATTAGCAATATTGTCGGAACTAGTAAGATTACCCGTAGCGGTAGAATCTTCTCTCCAGAGATTTCCCATCCAAAGGCTGTTTTTGGACCCGTGGCCGTTCCGAAGATTACCTCTGTACCAATAATCATACCTGTAAGTGCACCTACCGACAAAGACGACACGATCCCTGCTGTTATCCCTACCAACACTTCTACTGCTGAAAATCGAGGAAAAAGCATTCAAGAGGAGCCTGTTCGGACGAAGGCTCAACCACTAGCTATCCCCGAAACATCCAAGAAGGAAATGGAAGAAATCTTGAGGATAATAAAGAAGAGTGACTATGACGTGGTTGAAAAGTTGGGGCAAACTCCCTCCAAGATCTCCATGCTAGCATTTCTGCTGTGCTCTGAGGCACATGCGAAAGCTCTGGTAAAATTTATGAAGACAACCCATGTGCCACAAGAGACATCTGCTGACCAGTTCCAGGACTGTGTGGCCAGTTTGACAGCTGATAACGACCTAGGCTTCTCTGATGCTGATTTGACACCCAGGGGGAGAAAGCACAACGAGGCATTGCATGTCTCTGTGGAGTGTAGAAGAACGACCCTGGCCCATGTCTTGGTGGACACGGGCTCATCTTTGAACGTCTTACCAAAGAAAGCTCTTGACAGATTAGATTGCGAAGGGTTGACATTGAAACCTAGTAATATAGTTGTGAGAGCTTTTGATGGCTCAAAGAGGATGGCCCAAGGGGAGGTGGACATCCCCATAAAGGTGGGAACTCAGACTTTCAACTCAACCTTCTATGTAATGGACATCTGCCCCTCTTACTCCTGTTTGTTAGGAAGACCCTGGATCCATAATGCTGGTGCTGTCACCTCTACACTACACCAAATGTTGAAGTACCCGGTCCATGGAAAGATTATCACTGTCCACGGAGAAGAAGAGTACATGATTAGCCACCTAAATTCTTTCCGATATGTGGAGTTGGATGGCGAGTTCATTGAAATTCATTTTCAACATTTCGAAGAGGTATCTCAAGAAATAGTGGTAACCAAGGCGGTATCTCCAATTCCCAAGATCACAAGACCTCCGCTTCGGATGTCATCTCTAAAGGACGCCAAGGCAGTAGTAGAAGAGGGTGGATGCACCATCTGGGGGAAGCTTCCGGACATCCCGTATAAATCATACAAGTTTGGCTTGGGGTTTACTTCAACTGCTTAGAAGGCTGTGCGTCGTGCCCATGCTGGAGGGCCACCTTTGAAGATTAGTAAACGAGGGGTCAATGCAGTGGAAGATGGTGAAGAGGATTGCAACTTGGAAGATTGGATATTTCCTACTGTCAACGAAGGACTTCACAATTAGGAAGCCAGAGACTTTGTCCCAATAACTTTCATCTCTCAGTAATTTATCTTTTACATTTTTGTTAGACTTGTAATATTCACAAACAATTTGCACTTTAAAAACCTTGTGTCTTACCCGAGGCACAATGGTCCATTTGTAAGGGTTTTTATTTCATCTTCATATGACATTAAATGAATCATGGACGCTTTTTCACATACAAACCTTTTGTGCTCATTGTCTTTCTTTTGCATTTTATTATTTAAAGATGGCTATGCCCTTACAGACACCCACACTCACAAATGCATGTACCCCTCCATTCCGGATCCCATGGGTAACGATAATGCTATAGCCTTTAGTGACTCTGAAGATCTAATCTACCAAGCCAAAGGCGAAGGTGAGGAAGATTGTGAAGTACCAGGAAATTGGCCAGACTACTACAAAAAGAGGAAAGAGCTATTCAACCTCATGAGGAACCGTTGGATACAATCAAATTGGGTACCCAGGAAGATAGAAAGGAAATCAAGGTGGGTGCCAATCTAGAGTCGAGTGTCAAGGAACGTCTAATCCATCTATTGCATGATTATGTTGAGATCTTTGCCTGGTCATACGAAGACATTCCAGGACTTGATACAGACATCGTGCTACATCGTCTACCCACAAGAGAAGATTGTCCACCAGTGAAGCAAAAAGTCCTCCGTATGAGACCTGACATGTTAGAGAAGATCAAAGCGGAAGTCATGAAACAGTTCAATGCTGGATTTTTGGCTGTCACTTTCTATCCTCAATGGGTTGCCAACATTGTTCCCGTGCCTAAAAAAGACGGCAAAGTACGAATGTGTGTGGATTATAAATATTTAAACAGGGCCAGCCCTAAAGATGATTTTCCACTTCCCCACATCGACATCCTAGTTGACAATATGGCCCAGTACAAAGTGTTTTCCTTCATGGACGGATTCTCAAGTTATAACCAAATCAAAATGGCACCTGAGGACATGGAGAAAACTACATTTGTCACACAGTGGGGGACGTTCTGCTACAAAGTGATGCCATTCGGACTGAAGAATGCTGGGGCAACCTATCAACGTGCCATGGTAGCTTTGTTTCATGATATGATACATCATGAGATAGAAGTCTATGTAGATGACATAATAGCCCGATCACAAACTGAAGAGGAGCACCTTGATCATTTGCAGAAGTTGTTTGAGAGATTGAAGGAGTACAAACTAAGGTTGAATCCAAACAAGTGCACATTCGGAGTCCGGTCCAGTAAACTCTTAGGTTTCGTTGTCAGCAACAAAGGCGTCGAGGTTGATCCTGCCAAGTTTAAAGCGATACAAGAAATGCCTGCTCCTCGTACTGAGAAGGAAGTCAGAGGATTCTTGGGATGCCTGAACTATATTGCCAGATTCATTTCTCACCTGACAGCTACTTGTGAGCCAATCTTCAAACTACTGAAGAAAGATCAAGTAGTCAGATGGAATGATGAATGCCAGTTTGCTTTTGACAAGATCAAAGAGTACTTACAAGAGCCTCCTGTTTTGATGCCACCGGTCAAGGGAAGACCACTAATCATGTATCTGACCGTTTTAGAGAACTCAATGGGGGTGTGTATTGGGGCAGCATGACGAGTCTGGCAGAAAAGAGCACGCTATTTACTACTTGAGCAAAAAGTTTACCGACTGTGAAACCAGATATTCACTGCTCGAGAAAACTTGCTGCGCTCTGGCATGGGCTGCTCGCCGGCTATGACAGTATATATTGACTCATACTACCTTTTTGATATCTAAGATGGATCCGATAAAGTACATCTTCGAAAAGCCTGCTCTATCTGGAAGGATAGCTAGATGGCAGATGATCCTAACATAATATGACATACAATACACTACCCAGAAAGCTATAAAGGGCAGTGTGCTAGCTGATCATCTTGCTCATCAAGCTGTAGAAGATTATCAGTCCATGAAGTTTGAATTCTCGAATGAAGACATCATGACATTAGACAACTGTGAAGAAATCAGACCATATGATAGACCTGAACAAGGATCCTGATGGACCCTGTTATTTGATGGGGCATCCAATGCACTTGGTAATGGTATCGACGCTGTACTCATATCCCCGGAAGGGTGTCATACTCCCTTTACTGCCAGACTTTGCTTCAACTGTACGAACAACATGGCGGAATACAAAGCATGCATCTTTGGTCTCAAGGCTGCCATAGACTTGGGAATCAAATCCTTAGATGTATTCGGAGATTCAGATTTGGTCATCAGTCAGATCTAAGGAGAATGGGATACTAAGCACCCAAACCTTATCCCTTATAAAGAACATGTTTTGACATTGCTACCATATTTTGAGAAGATTACCTTCGAGCATTTCCCGCGAGAAGAAAATCAGCTAGCAGATGCCCTAGCCACAATGTCATCTATGTTTAAACTTAATTGGGGTAACGAGGCTCCCCAGATCACCATTGAACGAATGGACGAACCATCACACTGTCACGAGATTAATACTGAAGAAGTAGTGGACCAGCCTTAGTTTCATGAAGTCAAGAGGTATCTCGAGGCTCAGGAATATCCAGAAAGAGCTTCAATCAATGATAACAAGTTCTTAAGGAGATTCTCTGCTAAGTTCTTCCTGAGTAATGGCATCCTGTACAAACGCAATCATGACTCTATTCTGCTCCGTTGTGTGGATAAGATTGAGGCTGGAAAGATCATGGTTGAATTACATGAAGGTACCTTTGGCACTCACTCCAGTGGGCATACGATGGCGAAGAAAATCCTACGGGCAAGCTATTATTGGTCTACCATGGAAGCAGACTGCTATCAACACTCTCGGACATGTCATAAGTGTCAAATTTATGCGGACAAGGTGCACGTACCTCTGGTTCCTCTGAATGTCTTGACAGCTTCTTGGCCCTTTGCTATGTGGGGAATCGACATGATTGGGGAGATCAAGCCTACAGCGTTCAATGGACACCGTTTCATTCTAGTGGCCATTGACTAATTTACAAAAAGGGTCGAATCAGCTTCCTTCGCATCTGTTACTAAGAATGTTGTTGCCCGCTTCATCAAGCAGAATCTCATTTGCCGGTACGATATCCCAGAAAGGATCATCACTGATAATGGTACAAACCTTAACAATACTATGATCACCGCCTTGTGCGAGTAGTTCAAGATTCAGCATCACAATTCGTCCCCCTATCGGCCAAAGATGAATGGTGCCGTTGAAGCTGCAAATAAAAACATTAAAAAGATTATACAGAAAATAACAGTCACCTACAAGGACTGGCATGAGATGCTACCATTTGCTCTCCACGGGTATCGTACCACGGCTCGCACGTCGACTGGGGAAACACCTTATTCTTTGGTTTATGGCATGGAGGCCGTCTTGCCTATTGAGGTTCAGATCCCTTCTTTGAGAATTATGAATGATGCAGGTTTGAATGAAGACGATTGGATCCAGACTCGACTTGATCAACTAAACTTAATTGATGAAAAGAGACTTACTGTTGTTTTCCATGGTCAGATGTATCAAAAACGAATGATCAAGGCTTTCAACAAGAAAGTCAGATTCCAAGTATATCAAGTTGGAGATCTAGTGATCAAACGCATTATTTTACCACAAAGTGATCCCAGGGGCAGATGGACTCCTACCTATGAAGGACCATTTGTAATCAAGAACATATTCTCCGGTGGGTCAATGATCTTAACCACCATGGACGGTGACGACCTACCGCACCCTGCAAACGCGGACATAGTCAAAAGATACTACGCATAAGAGACCCGCTAGGTTGACACACCTAGGCAAAAAATGGAATCCTGGCGAACCAAAAGGTTCAGGAAAAAATTAGGGATAAAATATAAAAAATACTGTACACTCGGCAAGTTGAAAACCCGAAAGGGTGACTTGGGTAAAAAAGGGTTTCCCGGTGGACTGAAAACCCGAAAGGGCGGTCCAGGCAAAGTTAGGGAATTAAAGCGTATGACTATGTCCCGTTGGATCACTTTGTGGACAACCTCTTGACTTCCATTGACAAACTCAGAGTTTCTGAGCAATTCAATCATCTTTGGACGAAGCAACAAATAGACAATATATTCAGAGATACGGAGGCTATAGCAGAATGGAAACCCCATGGGATTATCACACATAGCTATCTTTCTTTGTATAAATTTTTCTTATTGTTATGGCACCATCCTCTTACTAGGATGTTTGTCTCCTTTGTCCAAAATATCTATTCAAAGTAAATACAAAGACATCTCTTTAAAGTACAGAAAACTATTTGCCTTTTTTCTTTACACTTGTGTTTTATTTGCAAAAACGTCCAATGATTCATTAATGAACATATGCATTTGAACATAATTACTGTTTACAAATAAACAAAATAAAAAAGGAAAATTACTAACAGATTGAAAGAATAGGAAAACGTCTTTAGGCTATTCCATGAGCAATCCCCACAGTACGTCATTTAGATCCCCAACAGAACTAAAACTTCAAAATCCCCGGTAGAAACCGTCCAGTTTCTCCAAATTCCCCAGCAAGTTGTTTTGAAGCCTGAAACCCAACCGAACAACAGCTGACTTCTGATACTCCCCTCCTTCTAGCGCCAAAAACTTCAAATTATTAATCCCCAGTAGAAGTCATCAAAATTCTCTGGATTCCCTAAGCAGATTCCTCAAGCAGTATACGACATTGCTCTCACAATAGGATTTTGTCAATACTTCAATTTCAAGACATGAAATTTCAATATATCCTCAGCAGCAGTCAAGGATTTATTTTCCTCAATCATACAACAAATCAGCTCGCATGCGCATACATTACATCCACATATCATAAACATTGATAACACATATATTGCATCATACATTTCATGCAACATAATTTTATGTTCCAAGCTAACATTTTACCCTTTTCAGGATAAGATCAACAACTACCGTTAACAATGTGCAATCATGATACAGTTCAGATACGCTCCAGACACGGATGCCACTCTGTTACTCATTCAGATTCAACTATCAGATACAGTTCAGATACGCTCCAGACACGGATGCCATTCTGTTACTCATTCAGATTCAACTATTTGATACAGTTCAGATATGCACCAGACCCGAATGCCATTCTGTTACTCATTCAGATTCAACTATCAAATACAGTTCAGATACGCTCCAGACACGGATGCCATTCTGTTACTCATTCAGATTCAACTATTAGATACAATTCAGATACGCTCCAGACACAGATTCCATTCTGTTACTCATTCAGATTCAACTATCAGATATAGTTCAGATACGCTCCAGACACGGATGCCATTCTGTTACTCATTCAGATTCAACTATCAGATACAATTCAGATACGCTCCAGACACGGATGCCATTATGTTACTCATTTAGATTCAACTATTATATACAATTCAGATATGCTCCAAACACGAATTCCATTCTGTTACTCATTCAGATTCAACTATCAGATACAGTTCAGATACGCTCCAGACACGAATGCCATTCTGTTACTCATTCAAAGATAGCTTTCAGATATGCACCAGATACAGATGCCATCCTGATACTCATTCAAAGACAGCTTTCAAATACAGTTTAGATACACACTAGATACGGATGTCATCCTGATACTTATTCAAAGACAGCCTTTTGATACAGTTCTGATACGCTCCAGATACGGGCGCCATTCTGACACTTATTCTTTCAACTTATAAACACTCTTGGATGGCATCTACAAGCCCATCCCTAATAAGATTCCATCACCTCTCCAAATGGAATCTTTAAGCCCATTCCTTCAACCGCGTGTCACCGAGTGCAAATTTCTGGGCACTCTAGTGTCCAATCATTCTCTCACCTTCGAGTCACGAATGGCAAAACTCGCTAATCTAACTCTTCAGGTTTAAGAAGATTGAACAGGTGCAGCTGTTGTACCCCAAAATTTGCCCTCTCATTTCTCAAGGATTTTCTCACAAGATATTCTATGACATCAAGTTTGCAGCACTATACATCAATTTAGGCTTGGAATTGGCAAAAGGGAAAAATGGTCAATTGCATACTAGAAAGTCAAACTTTGAATTTTTGGTCGACATTACATTCCAAGGATCAAATTTCATCAAGACATTCAAAAATATGAAACTTGATCATCAAGGAATCAAGAAAGTCAAAAGTCAATGTGAAAGTTCAAACCCTTCAAGACTTAGAAATTTTTCTAAGTGTTTTTTATACATGATAATCTCATTTCTTCATGCCAACTTTTCACCTTGATGCAAGATGATTCAAGAGAAGCTTATAACATGAAAGTTGTAGATCTCCATGATATCTAAAACATTTATTTACATAACTCCTCCCAAATAGGCTTGGATTTCAGGTTATAAATTCATGAAGTCATGACATTTTCATTTAAACACTTGGAGAAATTTTCAGCAGTTTTGGTCAGGTTTTTATCCCAACTTCTTGCCCATTTTTCATCAAGTTCCAGTTTGATTTAACAAAAGTGGCCAACATGAAAGTTATAGAGGGTGTTTCAAGCTTTCTAAAACATCCAAGAACATGAATTTATCTTATTTGAGTTAGGAGATACAAGGATCTGAAGTTGGACATTCATTCTTGATTTACAAGGCAGATTTGTGATGAACAAGGAACAAAAATCTTAACCCATGCTACATAATCTCCAATTTGCAGGCTTTGTGACTTGCAACTCTTACCATAATTTAATGCTTACACAAACTTTTGAGCTATGGTCCATTGGGTTTAAGCATTATTCAAGTGATCTTTCTATTTTTGGCACAAAGGCACCATTGCCATTCTTGCAAAGTTCACTTTAATCATAAAGTCAATTTCTTGAGCCTCTAACTTCTTGTTCTAATCACACTCAACAGGCAAAAAATCAGAAGGGCATGCTTAAAGTGTCCAACATCTCTATGCAACAAAGTACAAAGCATTGGAACTACAATCTTCAAGCTTGCTTCATGTACAATCTAACCTAGCCATAACATGTAATTAAAAATCTGAGCTTCAAATCTCAAACCTTCTCTATAAATAGAGAGGCCAGTTACAAGAGAAAGAGGTTGGAAAAATAGGTTGGAAAAGAGTTAGAAAAAAATAGAGTGAACAACTAGTAGTTGTATTGATAAAACCTTAAAATATCCTATCCACAAAAAGCCATAGCAGTCCATAAAATCTCCATTCTTGAGTTTTGAAGTATAAACCTTTAAACCTCTCACACTTTGCATATCCCATCTAAAAACCATCCAAACATTTCATACCAAACAGAGGTCGTTCAAGTAACCTTCAACAAAAAAGGAGAGTCTAGCAGCCTGTTGGAGCTTCCTTAAGGTTCATACAACATCTTGAAGGGTATTTGGATTCAAAACCTAAAGTGGAGTTTTAAGGTAAGTCATCTTTACCTTGCCTTTTCCATACATCAACTTTTCTGTTTATAGGATGTAGCAATCACTATATTTGAAGTTAATCATTTATTTATTGTTCATGTTATTCATCTATATGTTAAGAACTAACTGATATATGCAAAGAATGGTGTTTAAGGCAGAAAAAGGCAGTAGGTATCGACATATATCCACATGTGTCGACCCATCTTAGTAAAAATACAGGGTATGAGTCGACACATGACCCTCATGCATCGACCCATACTGAGTTCAGGTCACTAAACAGAATCTGGAAAGGCCTATGAGTCGATACATACGCGTTTCGCGTCGATGCAAAAGGTGTATGAGTCGATACATTCCATTATGGTTCAACTCATACTGAATATATTTCAGTTTACAGGGGCAAGGAGAAGCCGTGTGTCGATGCATAGCAACATGGGTCGATACATAGCAGTTCAAAAGTGCATTTTTCCTTTATTTTACACTATTTTCACATTCTTTTCATTATCATTTGATATGGTTGTAATATTTTAGTTTCTACTTCACCCCCATTGCTAAATTGTACCCCTATCCCCCTAAAGTGATGTAATAGCTTAGATTTTGCTTTCCGCCTTTTACTTGCTTTTCATATATTGCTAGTAAATAAGATGTATGGCAAGATGAAATCAACAAATAGATGACTCTCCCAAAACAAGACAAAAATAATGAAAATAAAACACTTGCACACAAGCATCCTTAGGGTTTCTCCACTTGGTTGCCTTATACAAAAATAGCCATATTACGCATGTGAAGTATCTTGGCAAAACAAACGAATATAAGATCATAGTCCCTCGATGACGCTATTCAAAGTTGCCTCACGAAAATGATCTTGGTCCCTCAAAAATGCTAAGATACTTTGTAATATTGCTAATCATGGTTATACAATGACCCACGCCCGTCCTGTTAACATCCAAAGATAGAGTCGCTTACCAAATCAATGGTAAGACAACAATGTCAAAGGAATAGAAAATGCATAAGAAAGACATTTGAGTAGGTAGATTGCTTATAGTTACTTGCTCCATTTCAAACAACTATCCGTGCTATTTTCCAAAAAAAAACACACACATTTCAAAAACATCTTACAAACATTGAAAACATTTTAGAAAGACAAACATCTTTGTATACATTCTTACGAACGAGAATCATTACAAAGATTGCCTAAACAATGGCCTCTTTACAAAATACTTTCAAAAAACCACACAAAACACAATTTCAAACAAAAGCAAGTGATCTAGCAAGTAACTAAGAGCCCATGGAAAACCATGGATGAAAAGGGTGCTAATACCTTCCCTTTTCATAATCTACCCCCCGAACTCAAGAAACAATCTCAAAGGTCTTTCCTGTGCTTTTTCACCTTTCCTTTTGGATAAAAGAAAAGTTGGTGGCGACTCTTGCTAACCGCAACATTTGCGATAAAACGCAAAAACCTTAAGTCAGTTCTCCCACCGTATCACAGAAGGTTTTAAAGATTATGCTCAGAAATGGAGAGACTTCGCTGGGAGAGTGTGATACGGTGGGAGAACTGACTTGAGGTTTTACGTTTGTGTTTGCAAATGTTTCGGTTTAGCAAGAGTCGTCACCGACTTTTTATTTTATCCTAAGGAAATATCAAAAAGCACAGGAAAGACCTTTGAGATGTTTTCTTGGGTTCGGGGAGTAGATTATGAAAAGGGAAGGTACAAGCACCATTTTCATCCATGGTTATCCATGGGCTCTTAGTTACTTGTTTAGATCACTTGCTTTTGCTTTTCAATTGTTTGAAATGGTGCTTTGTGTGTGGTTTTTGAAAGATGTTTTGAAAAGAGGCCATCGTTGTGGCAACCTTTGTAATGATTCTTGTTTGAATGTATACAAAGGTGTTTTGTCTTTTTGAAAAGATTTCAATGTTTGAACGTTTGTTTTTGGGAAATGTTTTGAAATTGTGTTGTGAGGTGTGTTTGAAAATAGCAAGGATGTTTTGCAAGCTTTGATCAAGTAACTAAGAGTTGTCTACCCTATTTTACTCAAAGATCTTTCCTATATGTTTTTAACCCTTTTGACAGTGTTGTTTTACCATTGCATTTGGTAAATAACATTGTATTAGGATGTGTAACGGGACAGGCGCGGGTCATCGTATAGACCATGATAGCAATTGTGTTAAATATTTTTGGCAAAATTTTGAGGGACTAGATCATTTTGTATAGGCAACCAATATAGCGTCATCGAGGGACTATGATCTTTTGCTTTGTTTTTGTTTTTGCCAAAGTACCCAACATGCATAACATGGCCCATTTTTAAGGCAACAAGTGAATGTAACCCTAGGGGTGGAAGTGTGCATTGTATTTGATTTTCATGCATTTTTGTCTTTGTATTAAGTCAAGCTACTTGTTTGATTTTGGATTTTTTTGCATACAACCCTAATCTCTAACCATGGCATAATTGAAATCATAAAGTGCGAGAATTAAAAGTCTAAGCTATTACAACATGATTATGGGGAGGGGGATACAATTTTTGAATGGGGATTATTTGACAAGAAATTAAAACCCTAATTTTACTATTACATCTAATTGAATCAAATAGCATAAATAATAAATGGACAATATTTAAATAAACAAAACAAATAAATATACAAAATATATGAATATGCAAAAAGTTTATGTTCATTTTCCATGTATGTGAAAATATTTAATGCAAAAAAAAGGGAAAGAAATGAATAAAAGAAAAAATATTTTTTTTATTAAGGGTAAACCCTAATTTTCTTTAAGAAAATAAATATATTGGCTATATTTTTTATATACAATAAATAAAATAATGTATATACAAAAATTATATATGTTTAGAAAAAAGGTTTTATTTTAAGTATAAATCATAATAGTATAATATTTCTATGTTTTTATTTTAAAGTATCTATTAAATAAAATAAAAGTGTGTATATATATATATATATATTAATTATATTAAATATGTATATATAAATAAAAATGAAATATATACAAAAATAAAAAAAATTTATTTAGGATGATATTTTTTGATGTGAATAAAATAAAGGATAAGATAAAAATATAATTTATATATTATTTTTAAGTTTTCAATAAATAAAATAAAAGTATATAATTAATAAATTAATTTTATGTTAGAAAAAATGAAAATAAAATACAAAATAAATGTGAAAAATTTATAAAAATATTTTTGACTATTTTTTATATTTGGAAATAATAAAATAAAATCAGAAATGAAAATAAAATACAAAAATATAAAATATAGAGAAATTGGGCCAGGGGGTGCAAAAAGTAAAATGGGGGTGTCAATAGTGAGCCAGGACCAAGCCCAGCCCACCACTTCATCTTCAACCTCTGACTTTCAAAAAATGCGCGCGCCCTGTACAATTGCCAGATCCTGTATACGAGCTCTATTGCAAAAACACATAACATGAAAGTTGTAGAGCTTTTCAAGACGAATCCAACCATATAAAAAACTTGTCTTAACTCTCAAAGACCAGAGAGAATTTCTCTGACCCTAAAATCTAACCTAGTTTTTTAAGAATGTTCATGGACCAAATTCTCTTAGCATGCTTAATAAAAATGAAAACTGAGCATATGTACAGCTTCATGGCAATGAATACTACATTTCGTATTCACAAACCTAAGTCTAAATGTTCCTAAATAGAGAGATAGGAAGTTGATAAAAACCTGTTTCAGCTGACTTCGTGTAGGGCAATGTGGACCTTTTCAACAAGGCTTGAGATGTCTGGGAGCTTGCTTGAACTTCACTTTACCTTCTCCAATGTCTAGCTTGCCTTGAATGTACTTGAACAAGTCTACAAAACTCAACCTGCACAAGCTCAAAATGAAAATGGCAAACCCTGTAAATGGAGTTACAGTTGGTGTTTAAGGTTTGGGATAGCTTGGATGGATTGAATGGAAGGTGTTTGAACAGGTTTGGGGCAAAACACACGAGCAAATTGTGCTATGGAAGTCAAGTTGCAGATGCTGTCCTGTTTTGCCAATGGAAGGTGATTTCTTGCTATGGGATGTTTGAAGGCTCAAGAGATTGTGTTTCTGGCTCAGAGAGGTGTGAGAAAGATGGTTCAAATGTTTGCCCAAGTTAGTTTTCACAGATGTTCAAGTTCTAGTGTTTTGGATATCTTTCTTGTATTTTAAGCCAACATGAGAAATGATGTGTAGCAGGCCTGTACATGCTATCCACCACCTTGCACACTTTGCCCTTGGCCCCTCCAACTTGTGGATTTGATTTGCTGCATGAGATATGGACTAGTGCTCAAGAAATCAGTTTTGACATAAAGCATGATTTAAGCAAACATGGAAATTTTGCTTTTTCTACTTAGGGATTAATCCAAGGTGCAATGCTATAATGACCAAAATAATGCCTTAGACCAATGGTTTTGAGGCCTGTAATCTAGTTCAAAGCAAGTTGACTTGAAATTGCAATTTGTATGAACATGAACATGCCATGGATGAAAAGTGAGTTTTTGCCAACTTCAAGCCTTCGATTCTCCTTAACCACAAATGAGTTTGGAGAGTTCTTGGACATTTTAGAAAGCTTGCAACATGCTATACAATCCATATTAGAAATGAATTTTGAGATTCCAAGTGGAACTATGTGAAAAATGGCCATGAAGATAGGTCAAAATCCTGCCTAAACTAGGGCAAAATTTCACTAAGTTAAAAGCTTTAGGGACCCTTGTTCCAAAAATCATAACTTGAGATCCAAGCTTCTTTTGGGAAAACTTTGTGAATCAAAGTTGTATACTTTGTGGAGTAATACAACTTTCATGTTGGAAGTTTTGTTTGAGTCCAAATGCATCATGGTGAAAATGTTGGGCAAAGTTAGGAAAAATTAAGAAAATTTCATAACTTAGAAAAATTCTAAGTTATGAAAATTTTCAACTTTAAACCCTAATTTGCAAAAATGACTTTCTTGATGAACAAGTTTCATGTTTTGCCATATCTTGATGAAAAATAAACCTTGGCACTTGATTTTGACCAAAAAGTCAAAGTTTGACTTTTCAGTGTATAGTGAAATTTTGATCAGTTGACTGAAAAATTCATCTGTCAATCCAATGCAATTGAGATCTCTTGAACTTGTTGAATAGGTTAAGATGATGCCATTGAGTCATTGAATCCATGGTTGAGCCCAATTTTCCATTGGCTAGGTCAACATTCAGAAATTGCCCTTGTACAGTCAAAACCCTAAAGATGACCATTTTGCCCTTTTGGTGATTTGATCAAATTTCTTGTGGAGTTGTGGTCCAAACTTGATCAAATGGTTCATATGAGTTTATAATGTTTATGTGGGTCAAAATTCATGAGGTTTGACTGTAAATTGGCCACAATTGACTTTTTCCCCAATACAGCTGATTTCTAGGTCAACTGCCCAATTGACTGGGTAAAAATTTGATTCAAAGCTTGAAACTTGGTATGGACAAACTTATGAGTCCAACATGACGTATGAAAGTCACTTTGAGTATTGAAAGTCCAAAAATCTCTATGTAAACTCAAACCCTAATTTAGGCCATCAGTGCAACGAGATGTCTTAGGCAGTGCAAAACCCGAATCCTGTCTGGAGTTCAAAGAGCCTTGTGAGGGGAAATCTTGATAAAATGAGAGGGAAAATTTTGGGGTACAATAGTTGCCCATGTTCAATCTTCTTGAACCTGAAGAGTTAGATTGGCGAGTTTGCCTTTTGTGACTCGATGGTAAAAGAAGATTGGACACTAGAGGGCCCGTAAATTTGCACTCGTCAAAATGCAGGTTGAGGAAATGGGCTTAAAGATGCCATTTGGAGATGATAGAATCTTTCTGGAGATGGGCTTAGAGATTCCATCCAAAGTGTTTGTTGAATATCAGTAGAATGAACATCAGAATGGTATCCGTATCTGGAACGTATCTGAGTTGTATCTGGATATTGGATCTTTATGAACAAAGGAATGGCGTCTGTGTCTGGAGCGTATCCAAGCTGTAACTGTATTTGATTCTTGAACGAATATCAGAATGACTACCGTGTCCGGAGTGTATCTGTATTGTATCCAAAATCTGAAATCTGAATAAGTGACAGAAATACATCCGTGTCTGGAGTATCTCTGGGCTGGGGAATAGGTTTGAATGAGTGGCAGAATGGCAACCGTGTCTGGAGCATATCTGGACTGTATCTGAAGTTGAGATCTGTATGAGTAGCAGAATGACTTCCGTGTCTGGAGTGTATCCGTACTGTAACTGGGATTTGGATAAGTGACATAATGACTTCATTGTCTGGAGTGTATCTGAACTTGAATTTGATAGCTGAATCTGAATGAGAAATATAATGGCTTCTGTGTTTGGAGCGTATCTAGTCTGTATCTGATTGCTGAAGTTTGTATGAGTAGTAGAATGACCGCCGTGTCTGGGGTGTATCCATACTGTATTTGAGATTTATGAGTATTTGTTAAAGATAGCTTTTAATCTTATCCTAAAAATGGCAAAATGTTAGCTGAAAACACAAAGTTATGTTGCATGAAATGTATGATGCAATAAATGTGTTTTATCAATGTTTTTGATGTATGAATGTAATGTATGCGCATGTAAGCTGATTAGCTGTCTTGCTGAGGAAAATAAATCTTTGATAACTGGAGATAATGAAATCTTTGACTGCTGCCGAGGAAAATAAACCATTGACTGCTTCTAGAGATTCAAAACCTTTGTTGGCTGAGATTGAGAAATCCTTTGGACTTACTGCTGGGGATTGAAAATCCTTGGTGACTTGTGGGGATTAACAAGAGCTTTAACAACTTCTGCAGGGAATTTAGAATCCTTCATGACCTTCCTGGGGAAATAAGGACAAATCCGACGATCTCTACTGGGGAATTAAAACCTGGGAGGCTTCAACTGGAGAAATGGGAACAAGAATCTTCGTTTTGCCGGGAAATAACTCTGTGGGGAGAATGTTTATCCTGTTGGAGAATTTTTCAAAAGCTTGGGTTGTATGCCAATCTACCGGGGAATCCGAGGAAGTTGGATAGTATTCCACCAGGGTTTAAGATTTGAAGTTTTGGACTCCGTTGGGGAAGAAAGTTTTATCTTCGCTGAGGGTTTGTAGTTCGAAATTTTCTAGCTCCGCTGGGGATTGGGAGTTTAGAAACTTAGCTCTGATGTAATGGATTTTGAAACTTAACTCCGCTGGGGATGTGTATTTCAAGGTTTTAGCTCTTGTTGAGGATCTGAATGACACACTGTAGGGGATTTCCTCCGGAATAGCATAAAGACGTCTTCCTATACTTTCAACCTATCAGTAATTATCCTCTCTCATTTCGTTTTATTTGTAAGCAGTGATTATATTCAAATGCAGATGCTCATTTAAAAAATCATTGGACATTTTCAAATAAAACATAAGTGTAAAAAGAAATAAAAGGCAAGAAAATTTCTGCACTTTGAAGTATCTTTGTATTAACTTTGTAAGTATTTTTGTACAAAGGAGACAGACATCCTAGTAAGAGAATGTTGTCATAAAAATGAGAAAAATTTATACAAAGAGAGATCGCTATGTGTAACAATTCCATGGGGTTCCCATTCTGCTATAGCTTTCACAACTCTGAGTATCTTGTCCATTTGTTGCCTTGTTCGCAGATGATTAGATTGATCAGAAGCTTGGAGCTTTTCCGTGAAGAGATTGTCCTTAAAGTGATCCGACGAGACATAGTCATACGGTTTAATTCCCTAATGTTTGCCTGGACCGCCCTTTCGGGTTTTTGATCCACCGGGAAACCCTTTTTTTCCCAAGTCGCCCTTTCGGGTTTTCAACTTGCCGGGTGTACAAATTTTTTTATTTATCCCTAATTTTTGCCTGAACCGCCCTTTCGGGTTTTCAATTCACCGGGATTCCCATTTTTGCCCAAGTCGCCCTTTCGGGTTTTCAACTTGTCGGGTCATTTTATGCGTAGTATCTTTTGACTATGTCTGCGTTTGCAGGGTGCGGCAGGTCATCGCCATCCATGGTGGTCAGGATCATTGCCCCACTAAAAAAGATGTTTTTGGTCACAAACGGTCCTTCGTAAGTAGGAGTCCATTTGCCCCTGGGATCACTTTGCGGCAAGATGATTCGCTTGATTACAAGGTCCCTGACTTGATATACTTATCTTTTGACTTTCTTGTTGAAGGCCTTGATCATACGTTTTTGATACGCCTGACCATGGCAAACATCAGTAAGTCGCTTTTTGTCAATCAAGTTAAGTTGATCAAGCCGGGTCTGAATCCAATTGTCTTCACTCAAACCAGCATCTTTCATGATTCTCAAGGAGGGAATCTGAACCTCGATAGGTAAAACAGCCTCCATGCCGTGTACCAAAGAAAAGGGTGTTGCCCCAGTTGAAGTGCGTGCCGTGGTACGGTACCCGTGCAGAGAAAACGGTAACATTTCATGCCAGTCCTTGTAGGTGACTGTCATCTTTTGAATGATCTTCTTGATATTTTTGTTTGCAGCTTCAACAACACCGTTCATCTTTGGCCGATAGGGAGATGAATTGTGATGTTGAATCTTGAACTGCTCGCACAGAGCGGTGTTCATAGTATTGTTAAAATTTGTACTGTTGTCCGTAATGATCCTGTCGGGGATATCATACCGGCATATGAGGTCCTGCTTGATGAAGCGGGCAACTATATTCTTTGTAACGGAGGCGAAGGAAGCAGCTTCGACCCACTTGGTAAAGTAATCAATAGCCACCAGGATGAAACGGTGTCCATTGGATGCTGTAGGCTTGATCTCTCCAATCATGTCGATTCCCTACATCGCGAATGGTCAAGGAGCTGTTAAGACATTGAGAGGAACTGGGGGAATATGTACCTTGTCAGCATAGACTTGGCATTTGTGACAAGTACGGGAGTGTTGATAACAATCAGCTTCCATAGTAGACCAGTAGTAACCTGCCTGTAGAATCTTTTTAGCCATCGTATGACCGCTCGAGTGGGTGACAAAGGTTCCATTATGTAATTCAACCATAATCTGCCCAGCTTCAACCTTGTCCACACAACGGAGTAGGACACAATCGAGATTGCGCTTGTATAGGATACCATTGCTCAGAAAGAACTTGACAGCGAATCTCCTTAAGAACTTTTTGTTGTTGACTGAAGCTCATTCAGGGTACTCTTGTGCTTCGAGATACCTTTTGACGTCATGAAACCAAGGTCGGTCCACCACTTCTTCGGTATTAATCTCGTGACAATGTGTCAGTTTGTCCATTCGTTCAATGGTGATTTGAGGTGCCTCATTATCCCAGTTATGTTTAAACATGGATGACATTGTAGCTAGCGCATCTGCTAACTGATTCTCTTCTCACGGGAAGTGCTCGAAGGTAACCTGCTCGAAATGTGGTAACAATGTCAGGACATGTTCTTTGTAAGAGATAAGGTTTGGATGTTTAGTATCCCACTCTCCTTTGATTTGACTGATAACCAAAGCTGAGTCCCCAAATACAATCAGAGATTTGGTCCCCAAGTCAATAGCAGCCTTGAGACCAAAGATACAAGCTTCATACTCGGCCATGTTGTTGGTGCAGCTGAAGCAGAGTCTAGCAGTGAAAGGTGTATGGAAACCTTCTGGAGAGATAAGTACCATGCCGATACCGTTGCCAAGTGCGTTGGAGGCACCATCAAAGTACATAGTCCCTCGAGATCCTTGTTCAGGTCCATCATGCAATCCGTTTTCTTCAATGTTGCTCAAAGTCATGATATCCTCGTCGGGGAAGTCGAACCTCATAGATTGGTAATCTTCGACGGCTTGATGAGCTAGATGGTCAGCTAGTACTCTCCCCTTTATAGATTTTTGGGTTGTGTACTGGATATCATACTCAGTCAGGATCATCTTCCATCTAGCAATTCTTCCGGATAAAGCATGCTTCTCGAAGATGTACTTGATCGGATCCATTTTGGAAATCAGCAGAGTGGTATGTGTCAACATATACTGCCTTAGCCGGCGAGCAGCCCATACCAAAGCGCAGCAAGTCTTCTCGAGCAGTGAGTAGCGAGTCTCACAGTCGGTAAACTTTTTGCTAAGGTAATAAATGGCGTGCTCTTTTCGGCCAGACTCGTCATGTTGGCCCAGTACGCACCCCATTGAATTATCCAAAACAGTCAGATACATGATTAAAGGTCTTCCTTCGACGGGTGGCATCAAGATAGGAGGTTCCAGCAAATACTCCTTGATCTTATCAAAAGCAACTTGACAATCATTGTTCCATTCAACCACCTGATCTTTCTTCAACAACTTGAAGATTGGCTCGCAGGTAGATGTTAGGTGAGAGATGAACCTTGCAATATAGTTTAAGTGTCCCAAGAAACCTCTGACCTCCTTTTCAGTGTGGGGGGTAGGCATTTCTTGTATAGCTTTGACTTTGGCAGGATCAACCTCGATGCCTTTGTTACTGACGATAAATCCCAAAAGTTTACCGGACCTGACTCCGAAAGTTCACTTGCTAGGGTTCAGTCTGAGCTTATATTCCTTCAATCTAACAAACAGCTTTTGCAGATGGTCGAGGTGTTCTTCTTCTGTCTGTGAACGGGCTATCATGTCTTCTACGTAGACTTTGATTTCATGATGTATCATGTCATGAAACAAAGCTACCATGGCTTGCTGATAGGTTGCCCCGGCATTCTTCAGTCCGAATGGCATCACTTTGTAGCAGAAGGTACCCCCACTGCGTAACAAAAGTAGTCCTCTCCATGTCTTCGGGGGCCATTTTAATTTGGTTGTATCCTGAGAATCCATCCATGAAGGAAAATACCTTGTGTTGAGTTGTGTTGTCAACCAAGATGTCAATGTGTGGTAGTGGAAAATCATCTTTAGGGCTAGCCCTGTTTAGGTCTCTGTAGTCCACACACATTCTGACTTTGCCGTCCTTCTTAGGCACGGGCACAATGTTAGCAACCCATTGTGGATAGGAAGTAACAGCCAGAAAGCCAGGATTGAACTGCTTCATCACCTTAGCTTTGATCTTTTCGGACATGTCGGGCCTCATTCGGCGGACTTTCTGTTTGATTGGTGGACAGTATTCTCTTGTAGGGAGACGGTGAACCATAATATCTGTATCCAGTCCCGGCATATCTTCATAGGACCAGGCAAAGATCTCAACAAACTCATTCAACAGCTGAACTAAGCGCTCTTTGACACTTGGCTCCAGGTTGGCACCCACTTTAACCTCTTTTCTGTCTTCAGCAATACCCAAATTGATAGTCTCTAACAACTCTTCATGGGGCAGAATAGCCCTTTCTTCTTGTTGCAAAAGTCTAGCCAACACTCCAGGCACTTCACAGTCTTCATCACCTTCGTACTCGGCCTGATTGACCAAATCTTTAGAGTCACTGAAGGCCAAAGCAGAATAGTCACCCATGGAATCCGGAGTGGATGGGTACCTGCATTTTGTGAGTGTGGGTGTGTGTAAGGGATAGCCATCCTTAAACAAAATAAAATGTAAAAGGAAAGAAAATGAACACAAAAGTTTATAGATGAAAACGTCCATGATTCATTAAAAATGGCATATGAAAATGAAAAATCAAAAACCCTTACAAATGGACCTATGTGCCCCGGGAAAGGCACAAGGCAAAAGAGTGTACGAATTGTTTAAAATTTATTACAGACCAACATAAATGTTTCAAAAGATAAATTACTGATTGATGAAAGTAATGGGAACAAAGTCTTTCGCCTCCCAGTTGTTTAGTCCCCCTTCAATGGTTGGAAAGATCCAGTCTTCGAAATTTCTTTCTTCTTCATCATCCTCTAAAGCATGAACTCCATGATGAGTGATTTTCAGTGGTGGTCCTCCAGCCCGGGAGCGACGCATAGCTTTCTGGCTAGCAGCAGTGAAACCCAATCCGAACTTGTCTGTCTTGTGAGGAAAATTTGGCAGTTGACCCCATACTGTACTTCCTCCCTCCTTGATTACAGCCTCCGCATCTTTAAAGGATGACATCCGGGACACAGGCTCGGTAATGATGGGTACATCAGTCATTGTTTTTGCTACCGCGACCTCAGGAGAAACCTCTTCAAAGTGTTGGAAAGGTGTTTCTATGAATTCACCATCTAACTCCACGTAGCGGAAAGAGTTAAGATGACTTATCATATACTCCTCCTCACCATGAACTGTTATGATTTTACCCTGAACTGGGTATTTGAGCATTTGGTGTAGAGAAGAAGTGACTGCCCCAGCGTTGTGGATCCATGGCCTTCCCAACAAGCATGCATATGAAGGACGTATGTCCATCACATAAAAAGTAGAGTTGAAAGTTTCCGTTCCCACCTTAATTGGAATGTCCACTTCTCCGTGAACCATCCGCTTAGAACCTTCGAAGGCTCTAACAATGATATTACTGGGCTTTAGGGTCAAACCTTCACAGTCTAGCATGTCCAATGCTTTCTTTGGTAGAACATTTAAAGATGAACTGGTATCAACCAGAACATGAGCATGTGTGGTCCCTCAGCACTCTACCGAGACATGCATCGCATCATTATGCTTTCTTCCCTTAGGGGTTAGATTGGCATCAGAAAAGCCAAGACCATTATCGGCTGTAAGGCTAGCCACACACTCTTGAAACTGGTCCGCAGAAGTTTCTTGAGGCACGTGTACCGTCTTCAGAAATTTGATCAAGGCTTTGGCATGAGCCTCGGAGCAGAGCAATAGAGCCAGCATATAGATTTTTGAAGGGGTTTGCCCCAACTGCTCTACGACATCATAGTCGCTCTTCTTAATTATCTTTAAAATCTCCTCAATCTCCTTTTGGGTGGTCTCGGGGATAACCAAAGTCTGAGCCCTCGTCCTGACGGGCGCTTCTTGGATCCCCTTACCTTTATCAGCAGTAATAGCAGAGGGTACATCTTCGGGAGTATCAATTTCTTCAATCACTGGACTTTGCACAGATATCTTGGCAGGCACAGGAGCACTTAAGGTTCCGAAGACTGCCCGTGGAGGAGAAATCTCCGGAGAGAAGATTCTTCCGCTACGAGTTATCTTACTTGTCCCTGCAATATTCCCTATGTCAGGAGTTTCTTCATCGGAATTCTCTTGGACTGATTCTATCTATTTAACACCATGGTAGAAGATCTCTCCTCCATAATTCCATGGTATCGTCTTGTTGGACTTATATGGGATAGGCCCCGGCATGGTAATCTTCAGCGGTACAAACTTTGGATCAGGCGTAATCTTAACAGGCCTTTTGCAGGTCTTGGAAAGATTGTCAGAAATGGTGATTATAGCAATGTCATTGATTGGAGTAACAAGAGTAATAAGAGTAACAAGAGTAACATGAGTGATAGTAGCAACAAGAGTTTTTTGAAAGAGGATTTCTTGAGTATCCATCAGGCGTTGGATGCCTGATTTCAACAGTGGACAGTCGGATTGCAAGGTTGAACAAAAGTAACAATCTTTCACAACCCGGGAAAACCCCGACTTTCAACAGATTTATCTTGATCATTGGCAACTGAGTCATTAAGTCATCAACAGCGGTAACATGAAGATCTTCCACAATAGCATGGACATTATGACCATGTTTTGGCATAGGAGCGGATATTACATTAGGTTTTTCGGGAGCATCAAACTCTACCTCCTTGGCATCTATCAAATCTTGGATCTTGTTTTTAAGGGCCCAACAGTTGTTGGTGTCATGCCCTACACTATCCGAATGGTATGCACATTTTGCATTTGAATGATAATAGGGAGAAAAGGTATTTGGATTTTTCGGTGCTTCTTTCAAGTTGGTAAGGTTTAACTTTAACATATGGGGGAGGACCTGAGCCGGTGTCATATTGATCTGGGTGAATTGCCGTTGTGGCCTTTCTACCCTTTGCTGGTTATCCCTAGGCTGACTGCTTCGAGGTTGATCGGCTGAGGAATTCTGGATCATCACAGCCCCTACCGTTGGTCGGCGCTCCATTCTCCCTTGATTTCTCTGGGTATGAATAGCATAAACTTCCTTCTTGGCTGGGAAGGTCTTCTTGATAGCAGTGGAAGCGGAGGCATCCTTCTGAATTTTATCACTCTTAATGCCAACTTCGACCCTTTCACCGGTCAAAATTAATTCGGTGAACCCTGCAGATGAGCTCCCGATTAAGTGATTGAAGAATGGACCTGACAGAGTCCCTAAAAACATGTCAACCAACTCTCTATCCGACAATGGTGGCTGCACCCTTCCATCCAAATCTCGCCACTTCTGGGCATACTCCTTAAACCCCTCATTAGAGGCCATACCCATACTCTGTAGTTGAGTACGAGTAGGCGCTAAATCTGCATTGTATTGGTATTGTCGGTAGAAAGCAGCAGCCAAATCTTCCCAGTTGTGAACATCAGATCTCTCAAGTTGATAGAACCAGTCCAATTGCGTACCCGATAAACTATCTTGAAAAAAGTGGACCCACAGATCCTTACCAGAAGAGTGAGGTTGGATCTTTCTAACGTAGGACCTCTGATGCATCTTCGGACAGGACAAACCGTCGTATTTAGAAAATGTATGCACTTTGAACTTGGGAGGAATGACGATTCCAGCGATCAAACCTAGTTCTTCGAAATCCAACCCAGGTACCCTTTGCACCTCCATGGCTTCCAACCGATCCTCAAGATTTTTATACTTATCGTCCGCCGGAGGGTACCGCTGTTCGGAGTAATCTTCATCCTCTTCCTCTTCTTCTTCTTCAGCCTCAGATTCGGAGGGCATTGCAACTCCCTTTCCTTTACCAACCCCTTTCGTCAGACATTGAGGGGAATTCCAGAACTCTCCTAGCCTGATGCTCAAATCTTCTTCCCATAGTGGCTACACCAATTCGTTTCTTTTTCTTCTTTTCTGGTTCCTTCTCTTTCTCTAACAGTGCTTTAATATCCTCTTGACCCTTTTCCAAGGTTATGAGGAGTTGTTGGAATTGCAAATTTTGTGCTTGCAGATCTTTAACCGTCTGCTCTATATCCATCTTGCTGAAATAAATAGCAGAAAGATAAGGAAACCTGGTGTGAAGACCTGTTAATGCTTATGATGAATGATGTGTATTCATGTAATGCATTCAAGGATTCAGAATTTGAAATTTGTTGCAAACAAAAAGAACACACGTCATATTAATAAGAAGAAATTTGTTAGTACATAAATGCCCCATGGGCAAAATATTACAAAATTCTTAATGTAAAAAGACATTGCGCATCCTTTTTGGCGCGATGTAAGTGTTAAGAGTCTCCTCTTTGTGAAGTCGGCGGGTAAGTTCCAAAACCTTCTTCTCACTGGCATAGAAGCTAGCTTCAAAAGTGTTCCTCTCTTCCTTGAGTTGTATCCAACTCTTTTGCAATTCTTCCAATGATGTTGGCATGTCTGGATGTAGGAGGGTGTATGGAACCTCTCCTTCCATAACAGGCTCTTTGATCACGGGGAGAATGTGGGGGTAAGGAATCATAAGACTCTGGGCACGGGTTCGTACCCACTTGAGATAAGGCTCAAGGGGGGTGGAATTCTTGTGCCCCAGTGTCTTACTATCCACTTTGTTGGGCATCCTCCAAGCTCGGATGAACCTTTGTCGAAGTCCTTGAGCGTCATTGTCGAAGTCAAAAACTAAGTCGAGAATCAGCATATCATGAGGGCCATCCCTCGGGCATACCCAAATTGCCTCAGAGCTAAAAAAGGGTTGTAGGTAATGCCTCCCCTAATGCTAAGTAATGGGACATTAGGGAATTCCCTACAACGATCAATGATGATGACATTTTCTCTGGACCGAGAACACCAATGAACATCAGAATGTGTGAGGGCCATCAACCGTTGTGACCACCTTAAACCCTGCTCATTCTTCAAAACTGATTGGGGAAGGTGAGAAATAAACCACCTTGCTAGAAGAGGAGTACATCACATGAGAACACCTCTTTTCCTCATGGTTCGTGTTTGAAATGAGTGTAGGATGTCCCCAAGCAATATAGGCACAGGATTCCGAGATATGAAAATCTTGACAGCATTCTCATCTATAAGCTGATCAAGGTTTGGGAACAAGACCAACCCATAGATGAGAAGTGCTACAATCTCATCAAAGGCTTGCAGATCTAGACAGTTCCAGCAGTCTTGTGCCTTCTCAAACAAAAACTTTTCCAAGAAACCCTTGACACCACTTATGGTTTCCCAATGACCTTTGATATCAGATGGTTGCAAGTGTAAGGCTTGAGCAACATCTTCATGCTTTGGTTCTCTTTCCGTACCGTTGTAGGGTAGTTGATGAAGAATAGGAATCCTCAGGAGTTGAGAAAATTCCTCCAAAGTAGGTACTAGTTGGTAATCAGGGAATGTGAAACTGTGGTGTAGGGGGTCAAAGAACTGGAAGAGGACTTTCACCATGTCTTCTTCAATGTTGGAGTTGACCAAGTTGAGGAGTCTACCATGTCTTTCACTGAAGAGAGAATTCTCTGGAATCTTGGAAGTAAGCTCCTTGAGTTGAGGAGGGATTCTCACAAGGTTGACTTGAATTGTTTTCCTGCGAAGAGATTCCATGACCTACAAAACAAGAACAAAGATGAAGATCCAAACCCTTGAAATGGTTAGTGGATGAAAATGATGCTTCATGATGTTCATGATGTATGCACAAGAATATGTACAAGCAAGTCACACAAGATCCTAGTTTCAGGCTTGCATGAGGTTTCATAGGTAAGTACCCTTTTGAAGTTAGTTGGCTCAACCTGTCCTATAAGTAGTAACCGGGTTCTAAGGAGGTCAATATCACTGGATTATTTTCTGTGTTCATTGTTTCAGTTTAGCCACTTAACTGGAAACCGAAATATTCCAAGAAAACAACCCTCAATGAGTGTAGTATCGAGTATCTACCAACTTCGGACTGCACCAAAGCCGGTCATCTCACTACCCCTAATAAGGCCAAGATGGTCAAGTAAGGTTCTAAGAGTTCATTAGTGCTTCATGACATCACTCAGCGGCCCCATATTCTCTTTGATTGACTCAAAGGCTACCGGTACCTACAAATATGTAGCCCTAATATAGCTATTGCTTCAACCATGTCAGTATACCCTGCACAGTTTCTACAATGTATTGCTATTTACCTATGAATGTTTCCCAAAAATCCGGGTGGAGGATTCAAACCCAAACAACAGAACCAAATGTAAAGCAATCAAAGCAATCAAGATAAGCATGCAAAGGTGATCTAAACCCTAAGGTTACTCCACTTTTAGAATAGTCCCCAGCAGAGTCGCCAGTTCTGTGATACGGTGGGAGAACTGACTTGAGGTTTTGCGTTTGTGTTTGCAAATGTTTCGGTTTAGCAAGAGTCACCACCGATTTTTTATTTTATCCTAAGCAAAGGTCAAAAAGCACAGGAAAGACCTTTGAGATGTTTTCTTGGGTTCGGGGAGTAGATTATGAAAAGGGAAGGTGCAAGCACCCTTTTCATCCATGGTTATCCATGGGCTCTTAGTTACTTGTTTAGATCACTTGCTTTCGCTTTTCAATTGTTTGAAATGGTGCTTTGTGTGTTGTTTTTGAAAGATGTTTTGAAAAGAGGCCATCATTGTGGCAACCTTTGTAATGATTCTTGTTTGAATGTATACAAAGGTGTTTTGTCTTTTTGAAAATATTTCAATGTTTGAAAGTTTGTTTTTGGGAAATGTTTTGAAATTGTGTTGTGAAGTGTGTTTGAAAATAGCAAGGATGTTTTGCAAGCTTTGATCAAGTAACTAAGAGTTGTCTACCCTATTTTACTCAAAGATCTTTCCTATATGTTTTTAACCCTTTTGATAGTGTTGTTTTACCATTGCATTTGGTAAACAACCTTGTATTAGGATGTTGAACGGGACAGGCGCGGGTCATCGTATAGACCATGATAGCAATTGTGTTAAGTATTTTTTGAAAAATTTTGAGGGATTAGATCATTTTGTATTGGCAACCAAGATAACGTCATTGAGGGACTATGATCTTTTGCTTTGTTTTTGTTTTTTCCAAAGTAACTAACATGCATAACATGGCCCATTTTTAAGGCAACAAGTGAATGTAACCCTAGGGGTGGAAGTGTGCATTGTGTTTGATTTTCATGCATTTTTGTCTTTGTATTAAGTCAAGCTACTTGTTTTATTTTGGATTTTTTTGCATACAACCCTAATCTCTAACCATGGCATAATTGAAAGCATAAAGTGCGAGAATTAAAAGTCTAAGCTATTACAACATGATTATGGGGAGGGGGATACAATTTTTGAATGGGGATTATTTGACAAGAAATTAAAACCCTAATTTTACTATTACATCTAAATTGAATCAAATGGCATAAATAATAAATGGACAATATTTAAATAAACAAAATAAATAAATATACAAAATATATGAATATGCAAAAAGTTTATGTTCATTTTCCATGTATGTGAAAATATTTAATGCAAAAAAAAGGGAAAGAAATGAATGAAAGAAAATATTATTATTTTTTTATTATTAAGGGTAAACCCTAATTTTCTTTAAGAAAATAAATATATTGGCTATATTATTTATATACAATAAATAAAATAATGTATATTCAAAAATTATATATGTTTAGAAAAAAGGTATTATTTTAAGTATAAATCATAATAGTATAATATTTCTATGTTTTTATTTTAAAGTATCTATTAAATAAAATAAAAGTGTGTATATATATATATATATATATATATATATATATATATATATATATATATATATATATATATATATATATTAATTATATTAAATATGTATATACAAATAAAAATGAAATATATACAAAAATAAAAAAATATATTTAGAATGATATTTTTTGATGTGAATAAAATAAAGGATAAGATAAAAATATAATTTATATATTATTTTTAAGTTTTCAATAAATAAAATAAAAGTATATAATTAATAAATTAATTTTATGTTAGAAAAAATGAAAATAAAATACAAAATAAATGTGAAAAATTTATAAAAATATTTTTGAGTATTTTTTATATTTGGAAATAATAAAATAAAATCAGAAATGAAAATAAAATACAAAAATATAAAATATAGAGAAATTGGGCCAGGGGGTGCAAAAAGTAAAAGGGGGGTGTCAATAGTGAGCCAAGACCAAGCCCAGCCCACCACTTCATCTTCAACCTCTGACTTTCAAAAAACATGTGTGCCCTGTACAATTGCCAGATCCTGTATACGAGCTCTATTGCAAAAACACATAACATCAAAGTTGTAGAGCTTTTGAAGACGAATCCAACCATATAAAAAACTTGTCTTAACTCTCAAAGACCAGAGAGAATTTCTCTGGCCCTACAATCTAACCTAGTTTTTTCAGATTGTTCATGGACCAAATTCTCTTAGCATGCTTAATAAAAATGAAAACTGAGCATATGTACAGCTTCATGGAAATGAATACTACATTTCTTATTCACAAACCTAAGTCTAAATGTTCCTAAATAGAGAGATAAGAAGTTGATAAAAACCTGTTTCAGCTGACTTCGTGTAGGGCAATGTGGAGCTTTTCAACAAGGCTTGAGATGTCTGGGAGCTTGCTTGAACTTCACTTGACCTTCTCCAATGTCTAGCTTGCCTTGAATGTACATGAACAAGTCTACAGAAATCAACCTGCACAAGCTCAAAATGAAAATGGCAAACCTTATAAATGGAGTTACAGTTGGTGTTTAAGGTTTGGGATAGCTTGGATGGATTGAATGGAAGGTGTTTGAACAGGTTTGGGGCAAAACACACGAGCAAATTGTGCTATGGAAGTCAAGTTGCAGATGCTGTCCTGTTTTACCAATGGAAGGTGATTTCTTGCTATAAGATGTTTGAAGGCTCAAGAGATTGTGTTTCTGGCTCAGAGAGGTGTGAGAAAGATGGTTCAAATGTTTGCCCAAGTTAGTTTTCACAGATGTTCAAGTTCTAGTGTTTTGGATATCTTTCTTGTATTTTAAGCCAACATGAGAAATAATGTGTAGCAGGCCTGTAAAGGCTATCCACCACCTTGCACACTTTGCCCTTGGCCCCTCCAACTTGTGGATTTGATTTGCTGCATGAGATATGGACTAATGCTCAAGAAATCAGTTTTGACATAAAGCATGATTTAAGCAAAAATGGAAATTTTGCTTTTTCTACTTAGGGATTAATCCAAGGTGCAATGCTCTAATGACCAAAACAATGCCTTAGACCATTGGTTTCACACTTAATTATTGAGTGTGAAATGGTTTTGAGGCATGTACTCTAGTGCAAAGCAAGCTGACTTGAAATTTCAATTTGTATGAACATGAACATGCCATGGATGAAAAGTGAGTTTTTGCCAACTTCAAGCCTTCGATTCTCCTTAACCACAAATGAGTTTGGAGAGTTCTTGGACATTTTGGAAAGCTTGAAACATTCTATACAATCCATATTTGAAATGAATTTTGATATTCCAAGTGGAACTATGTGAAAAATGGCCATGAAGATAGGTCAAAATCCTGCCTAAACTAGGGCAAAATTTCACTAAGTTAAAAGCTTTAGGGACCCTTGTTCCAAAACTCATAACTTGAGATCCAATCTTATTTTTGGAAAACTTTGTGAAACAAAGTTGTAGACTTTGTTTAGTACTACAACTTTCATGTTGGAAGTTTTGTTTGAATCCAAATGCATCATGGTGAAAATGTTGGGCAAAGTTAGGAAAAATTAAGAAAATTTTATAACTTAGAAAAATTCTAAGTTATGAAAATTTTCAACTTTAAACCCTAATTTGCAAAAATGAGTTTCTTGATGAACAAGTTTCATGTTTTGCCACATCTTGATGAAAAATAAACCTTGGCACTTGATTTTGACCAAAAAGTCAAAGTTTGACTTTTCAGTGTACAGTCAAATTTTGATCAGTTGACTGAAAAATTCATCTGTCAATCCAATGCAATTGAGATCTTTTGAACTTGTTGAATAGGTCAAGATGATGCCATTTAGTCCTTGAATCCATGGTTGATCCCAATTTGCCATTGGCTAGGTCAACAGTCAGAAATTGCCCTTGTACAGTTAAAACCCTAGAGATGGCCATTTTGCCCTTTTGGTGATTTGATCAAATTTCTTGTGGAGTTGTGGTCCAAACTTGATCAAATGGTTCATATGAGTTTATAATGTTGATGTGGGTCAAAATTCATGAGGTTTGACTGTAAATTGGCCACAATTGACTTTTTCCTCAATACAGTTGATTTCTAGGTCAACTGTCCAATTGACTAGGTAAAAATTTGATTCAAAGCTTGAAACTTGGTATGAACAAACTTATGAGTCCAACATGAAGTATGAAAGTTACTTTGAGTATTGAAAGTCCAAAAATCTCTATGTAAACTCAATCCCTAATTTAGGCCATCAGTGCAAGGAGATGTCTTAGGCAGTGCAAAACCCTAATCCTGTCTGGGGTTCAAAGAGCCTTGTGAGGGGAAATCTTGATAAAATGAGAGGGCAAATTTTGGGGTACAACAGAGATTTCAACCCCCGTTGTCTGATAGGGAGTTGATTGACATGTTTCTGGGGACGCTATCTGGTCCATTTTTCAATCACTTGATCGGCAACTCGTCATCTGGTTTCACCGAGATGATTTTAACTGGAGAAAGAGTAGAAGATGGAATTAGGAGTGGTAAAATACAGAAGGATGCCTCCTCGAGTTCCACAAAGAAGCCTTTCGCTGGTAAGAAGGAAGCTAGTGAAGTTTATAACCCGAGGGGCCAAAGCAGATCTGAACACCGTCAAACGGTAAATGTTGTAGTGATACCAAGACCCGCAGTTGCTCCACAATGCAACAATCAACAAAGGGTGGAAAGACCACAACGGTAGTTTACCCATATCAACATGACATTGGCTGAAGTGTTACCTCACCTGCTGAAATCCAACTTGGTGACCTTGAGAGAGGCTCCCAAGAATCCAAACACTACCTCTCCCAGATACAATCCCAACGCGCGGTGCGTCTACCATTCTGAGAGTCCAGGCCATAATACAAATGATTGCTGGGCTCTGAGAAACAAAGTACAAGATTTTCTTGAGGCCAAGGAGATAGAATTCAATGCTCTAGAAAAGCTGAACGTCATGACTGCTCCCATGCCCAAGCATGTTCGTGGAGTTAATGCTGTTGACACTGATTTGTTTGTGACCTCTGTTGAAGAAATTTCCACTCCTCTTATGACTGTTAAGAAGAATTTGCTGTTGGCTGGTTTATTTCCGGGTTATGGTGAAGGTTGCCACATATGCTCTATTATACCTACTGGTTGTCGTTGGTTGAAGTCAGGTGTTCAGCGCCTGATGGATAATAAAGAAATTTTGTTCGAGAAGACTATGATCCCTATTGTTCCAAATGAAGACGTCACTATTATAACCATTTCCGCCAATCCTTCCAAGGTTTCCTCAATAAAACCTGTTAGGATTACACCTGTTCAAAGAGTTTCTCCGCTGATAATCATTGTTCTTGGTCCCATCCCATACACCTCAGACAAGGCTGTCCCATGGCATTATGGTGCTGATGTGTATTACCACGGCGTTAAGCAAGAGCTGAAGAATGAAGAAGCTTATATTGATGTCAGTAATATTGTCGGGACTAGTAAGGTTACCCGAAGTGGAAGGGTTTTCTCTCCTGAGATTGCTCCAAAGATCATCAAGCCTATTGTTATTTCAACTTCTGCTCCAACCAACACTCCTGCTACTATTCATGTTCTTACCCCAGTTATCACCCCTGCTGCTGAGCCATCTGGGACTCAGGGCAAGGAAATTATAGGTGAGCCTGCCCGGATGGGGGCACCTAAGAAAATCGTTGTGGAAGCCTCTAAACAAGAAATAGAGGAAATACTGAAAATTATCAAGAAGAGCGACTATAATGTGGTCGAGCAGCTAGGGCAGACCCCATCAAAGATATCCATGTTATCTCTGCTGTTGTGTTCTGAAGCCCATACGAAGGTTTTGATTGCTTTTCTCAAGACTGCGCATGTGCTGCAGGAAACTTCAGCAGATCAGTTCAAAGATTACATGGCCAGCCTGACTGCTGACAATGGGTTGGGTTTTTCAGATGCGGATCTGACACCGAAAGGAAGGAATCATAATGATGCTCTGTATGTCTCGATTGAGTGCATGGGCACCACTATGGATCATGTGCTAGTAGATACTGGGTCTTCACTAAATGTTCTGCCGAAGAAAGCGTTAGACCATTTGGATTGTGAGGGTCTAACTCTAAAGCCTAGTAATATTGTGGTAAGGGCTTTTGATGGATCAAAGAGGATGGTGCATGGGGAGGTGGACATCCCTGTCAAAGTGGGTTCTCAGACCTTTGGGTCTACCTTCTATGTAATGGATATCAGGCCATCGTATTCTTGCTTGTTGGGTTGTCCTTGGATCCATAGGGCTGAGGCAGTTACTTCCACGCTCCATCAATTGCTGAAGTATCCGGTGAAGGGGAAGATTGTCACGGTGCAAGGTGAAGAAGAATATATGGTGAGTCACCTCAATTCCTTCCGCTACGTAGAGATGGACGGGGAATTCATAGAAACTCCTTGTCAGAATTTCGAAGAGGTCCCTCAGTTCTCGGCATCAACTGAAGTTACTACCAACAAACCTCAGCTGAAGATGGCTTCTCTCAAGGATGACAAGGCTGTAGTTGAAGAAGGTAGGTGTACCAATTGGGGTCAGCTCCCTGATTTCACTCAAAAAACTGACAAATTTGGTTTGGGATTTACTACAGGGGCTCAAAGGGCTGTTAGGCACGCACAGATTGGAAGACCTCCTCTACACATCAGCAATCAAGGAGTTAATGCAATTGAGGACGGTGAAGAAGATTCAGACATCGAAAGCTGGATCTACCCAACAACCAATGGTGGACTGAATAACTGGATGACTAGGGACTTCATACCTATTTCTTTTATTCCGCAGTAATTGACTTTTGTTTTAAGATTTGTAATAAACAAGTTTGAAACTTTACGACCCGGTGCCTTGCCCGAGGCACCTTGGCTTTGATTGTGAGGGCTTATTATTTGTCATTTCATATATCATTAATAAAGCATTGGATGTTTCTTGCATACAAATTTTGCGCTCCTTGTTTTTCTTTTTCTGTCTATCAAAACAACTATTCTCTTACACATGCTCACGTATCATACTGCAGATCCATATCCATTATGGATCCCATTGATAACAACTTTGCTACTGCCAGTTATGACTTCAAAAATCCGGTCAACCAAGCCGAGGACGAAGATGAGGATGATTGTGAGGTGCCTGTAGAACTTGCTAGACTATTACAGCAGGAAGAAAGGGCCATACAGCCTCATGAAGAGCCAGTTGAGTCAGTAAATTTGGGTACAGAGGAAGACATGAAAGAGATTAAAATAGGTGTGAATCTGGAGCCTAGTATCAAACAACGGTTAATACAGATGCTACACGACTATGTTGAGATCTTCGCCTGGTCCTATGAAGACATGCCTGGTTTGGACACTAATATTGTGGTACATCGCCTACCGACTAAATAATACTGCCCTCCGGTAAAGCAGAAGGTCCGCCGTATGTGCCCTGAAATGTCAGAGAAAATCAAGGCAGAGGTCATGAAACAGTTCGACGCAGGATTCTTAGCTGTCACTTCTTATCCGCAGTGGGTTGCCAACGTTGTTCTGGTACCTAAGAAGGACGGTAAGGTACGGATGTGTGTGCACTACAGAGATCTAAACAGGGCAAGCCCCAAGGATGACTTCCCACTTTCTCACATTAATGTTCTAGTCGACAACACCGTGTAGCACAAGATCTTCTCCTTCATGGGTGGTTTTTTTGGCTACAACCAGATCAAGATGGCTCCTGAGGACATGGAGAAGACAATCTTCGTTACACAGTGGGGCACCTTCTATTACAAGGTAATGCCTTTTGGGTTGAAGAATGCTGGGGCAACTTATCAATGCGTCATGGTCGCTTTGTTCCACGATATGATTCACCATGAGATCGAGGTTTATGTTGATGACATGATAGCTAGGTCCCAGACTGAGGAAGAGCACCTTGATCATCTCCAGAAATTGTTTGACAGGTTGAAGACGTACAAGCTGAGGTTGAATCCGAACAAGTGTACCTTCGAGGTAAGGTCTGGTAAGCTTATGGGTTTTGTTGTCAGTGATAAGGGTATTCAGGTAGATCCTGCAAAAGTAAAAGCCATACAAGAGATGTCGGCTCCCCGCACAGAAAAAGAAGTTAGAGGTTTCTTGGGATGTCTGAATTACATCGCCTGGTTCATTTCACATCTGACTGCTACTTGTGAGCCAATCTTCAAGCTTCTGAAGAAATATCAAGTGGTAAGGTGGAATGATGAATGTCAGACCTCTTTCAAAAGAATCAAGGAATACCTTCAAGAACCACCAATTCTGATGCCTCCAGTTGAAGAAAGACCTTTGATATTATACTTGACAGTGCTAGACAATTCAATGGGTGTGTGTGCTGGGGCAGCATGATGAGTCTGGTCTAAAAGAGCACGCCATTTATTACCTTAGATAAAAGTTTACCGACTGTGAGACCCGATACTCATTGCTCGAGAAAACTTGCTGTGCTTTAGCATGTGCTGCACGCTGACTAAGACAGTATATGCTGACTCACACTACCTTGTTGATATCAAAGATGGATCCGATCAAGTATATTTTCGAGAAGCCCGCTCTCCCCGGAAGAATAGCAAGATGGCAGATGATCTTAACCGAGTACGACATCCAATACACAACCCAAAAAGCAATCAAGGGGAGTGTTTTGGCGGATCATTTGGCGCATCAAGCCGTGGATGACTACCAGTCCATGAATTTCGAGTTCCTGAATGAGAATATCATGTTGGTAACCGACTGCGAAGAACCTAGACCAGATGAAGGACCTGAGGAGGGATCCCGATGGTCTATGTATTTTGATGGAGCCTCAAACGCATTGGGTAACAAAATTGGCGCTGTAATCATATCTCCTGAGGGCTGTCATACTCCGTTTACCGCCCGATTATGTTTCAACTGCACCAACAATATGGCAGAGTATGAAGCGTGTATCATGAGTCTTCGAGGTGCTATCGACCTGAGGATTAAGTTCTTGAGTGTATTCGAAGATTTCGCTCTGGTGATAAGTCAGATCAAAGGCGAGTGGGATATGAAGCACCCGAATCTTATTCCTTACAAAGAGTATGTACTGACATTACTCCCACACTTTGAGGAGATAACTTTTGAACATTTCCCACGAGAAGAGAACCAGCTGGCGGACGCGCTAGCTACCATATCTTCTATGTTCAAAGTTAGGTGGGACAATGAAGCTCCCTAGATTACCATTGAGAGGTTGGACGAACCCGCACATTGCTGTGACATTGAGACTGAAGAGGTAGCAGACAAACCCTGGTTCCATGAGGTAAAGAGGTATCTGGAGGCTCAAGAATACCCCGAGGGGGCATCTGTTAATGATGAGAAGTTTCTGAGAAGGTTCGCTGCGAAGTTCTTCATCAGTAATGGTATCCTCTATAAGCGTAACCATGATTCAACCTTACTGCGGTGCGTAGACAAAAGCGAGGCAGAAAGAATCATGGCAGAGTTACATGAAGGCACCTTCGGAACTCATTCCAGTGGGCATACCATGGATAAGAAGATCCTACGGGCAGGATATTACTGGTTAACTATGGAAGCCGATTGTTATCAGCACTCTCGAACCTGTCATAAGTGCCAAATCTATGCTGATAAGGTGCATGTACCTCTATTTCCCCTGAATGTTTTGACAGCTCCTTGACCCTTTGCGACGTGGGGCATTGACATGATCAGCGAGATAATACCTACTGCGTTTAACGGGCATCATTTCATTCTGGTGGATATTGATTATTTCACGAAGTGGGTTGAGGCAGCTTCCTTTGCTACAGTAACTAAGAACGTCGTGGCGCGGTTCATCCGACACAATCTGATCTATCGATATGGTGTACCAGAAAGAATTATTACTGACAATGATACAAATCTCAACAACACAATGATCATCGAGCTCTGTAAACAGTTCAAGATTCAACATTATAACTCTTCTCCCTATCGGTCGAAGATGAATAGGGATGTTGAAGCGGCTAACAAGAACATCAAGAAGATTGTTCAGAAGATAACAGTGACATACAAAGACTGGCACGAGATGTTACCATTCGCTCTTCATGGGTATCGTACCTCAGCACGGACGTCGACAGGGGAAACACCCCACTCTTTGGTGTATGGCATGGAGGCAGTCCTACCTATCGAAGTCCAGATACCCTCTCTCAGGATTATAAAGGATGCAGGTTTGAACGAAGACGACTGGATCCGAACCTGACTTAATCAGCTGAATCTAATCGATGAAAAGAGACTTACTGCTATCTGTCATGGTCAGACGTATCAAAAGCGAATGATCAAGGCTTTTAATAAGAAAGTCAAACGTCAAGAATATCAAGTCGGGGATCTAGTGATCAAACGCATCATACTACCGCAAGGTGATCCCAGGGGCAAATGGACCCCCACATACGAAGGGCCATTTGTGGTTAAGAACATTTTCTCGGGAGGAGCTATGATTCTAACCACCATGGATGGTGACGACCTTCCTCACCCCGTCAATGCAGACATAATGAAAAGATACTATGCATAATCAAATACCCGCTAGGTTGATTGGACTAGGAAAAAATAAGGGCTTCCCGGCGAACCAAAAGGGTTCGGGCAAAAGTAAGGGATGAAAATGAAAAAAACTGTACACCCGGCAAGTCGAAAACCTGAAAAGGCGA
The DNA here is from genome assembly GCA_948472305.1 of Vicia faba. Classification (NCBI taxonomy): domain Eukaryota; kingdom Viridiplantae; phylum Streptophyta; class Magnoliopsida; order Fabales; family Fabaceae; genus Vicia; species Vicia faba. The sequence continues at coordinate 1,168,272,076 of OX451738.1, forward strand.
CTTGGGCAAAAAAGGGTATCCCGGTGGACTAAAAACCCGAAAGGGCGGTCCAGGAAAAAATTAGGGATCAAGGCGTATCACTATGTCTCATTAGATCATTTCGCAACCAGAATTCGGTATCGACTATCAAGCTCGGACAACGCTAATCAATCTGATTAACTTTCAGCCAAGTAGCGAGGTGATGAGACGCTTGAAGATATAAAGGCAATATCAGAGTTGGAACCCAATGGGGTCGTTTCACATAACTGTTTTTCTTTCTTTTACACAAATTTTAATTACTGTTTTCTTTCGGCGGAGTTCTCTTACTAGGACGTCAGCCTCCTTGTACAAAACGCCTATTACGGGCCAATTGCAAAAATCAATACAATTCATTTTCACAAGAAATTTCATTTTGTTTTTATTTTTCTGTTTTGTTTTGCAAGAACGTCCAATGATTCATTTTTGATATATGCATTTGAAAATAATGGCTGCCCACAAATATTTACATGAAAAAACAAAAGACAATTACTCATAATTCCATGAACAGGGGAAAATAAGAAGTGCCCAAACCTTGCAGTTGCTCTGCCCATCAGGTACATGGATATAGTCAGCTTGAGAACATGAGTAGTGGTACATACACTCCCCACAGAGTGAAAAGTATCCAAAGACAACGATGTTAGCTTTCCCGAACAGGACATAACTCTCCCCAACTAAGGTTCGCAATCGCGAGTGAGTCAGTTAAATTCTTCCCCAAGTAGAGTTTATTTCTCTCACAAGCAGAAATTCAATCTCCGACAAAATTCATTATCATCAGCAACGGAAGTTCATCCCCGATGGAGTTCATTTTGCCAAATCAGAAGATTTATCAATGGAGCATCTCCTCTCTGACAGAGTTATTCCCTACAGAACAGGGTCTCTTCCGATAGGATATCCTTAAACAAGGGGCAAATCCCCAATATAGTCGTTTTTGTTCACCATCCCCAACAGAAGTAGAGGAACTGTGGTTTTTTACAGCAGTCAAAAATACCATTTCTCATACTCTCCAAACAACAGTCAGGGATTTATTTTCCCGGACTCAGATTATTACGTCAGCATTTCATGTTCATACATCATGACATGTGCATACATTACATATAACAAAATCTCAGTTATTTTGAAAACCTCATCACAATGCATCTCATGCATCACACATAACTAACCTTGTATTTCTTTCAGGAAAGATAGTTATTATCAATAATTTCCAGTAGATTCATGATCAACACTCGAAGCTAAACAGAGTAATCATCGGCGCGACAAAAGCAACCTTATCCAGGTTCCTTCTCACAGCCCTACTATCCAGGCTTTCGTATCGAAGTAACCCTACCATCCAGATTCCTTCTCACAGCCCTACTATCCAGGCTTTCATCTCGAAGTAACCCTACTATCCAGGTTCCTTCTCATAGCCCTACTATCCAGGCTTTCATATCGAAGTAACCCTATTATCCAGGTTCCTTCTCAAGCCATACTATCCATGTTCCTTCTCACAACCCTACTATCCAGGCTTTCATGTCAAAGTAACCCTACTATCCAGGTTCCTTCTCACAACCCTACTATCCAGGTTCCTTCTCCTAACCCTACTATCCAGGCTTTCATATCGAAGTAACCCTACCATCCAAGTTCCTTCTCATAACCCTACTATCCAGGCTTTCATATCGAAGTAACCCTACCATCCAGGTTCCTTCTCACAACCCTAATATTCAGGATTTCATCTCGAAGTAACCCTACTATCCAGGTTCCTTCTCACAACCCTACTATCCAGGCTTTCATATCGAAGTAACCCTACTATCCAGGTTCCTTCTCAAGCCCTACTATCCAGGCTTTCATCTCGAAGTAACCCTACCATCCAGGTTCCTTCTCATAACCTTACTATCCGGGTTCTTCCTTTCTTAACCCCAGACAGCAGTCAACAACACTGTAAGACCGGGACCCGATCAAACATGATTGATTTCATATTTCCCCAGAAAGTCGCGGTACAACATATACCCCGACCAAAGACACAAGTTCACTTCCGCTCCCCAAACCGGAATTATTCCCCAGTAGAGTAACAGACAACTGAAGCTCCTAAAACTCTATTTCTCTCAAGATAGAGACCAACATTCCCCAACGAAGTCTACCTCAACAACAGGTATACGGGTTCTCGCAAAGGAATCTCTTATGCGATCGACACTTCTTCGGATGGCATCTTTAAGCCCATCTCCGACAATTCTCTAGAAACTACCAAATGGCATCTATAAGCCCATTCCCGATATCACAAATCAAGTATCACTTCATGCGAGTGCAAATTTCTGGGCACTCTAGTGTTCAATCATCTTCCACCTTCAGATCACGAAAGAAAGACGAGCCAATCTACATCCTCAGGTTTAAGAAGATTGAACAGGGGTAGCTGTTGTACCCCAAATTTTTCCCTCTCATATTTCTCAACACATGGAAAGTGAGGTCCCCAAATTGCTCAAGGAAGTTCAAGAGTTGACCAGAGAAACTCTCTCCTAAGGTAGTCTATCTCAAATTAGGGTTTCCATTTTCATCAAGATGTGTGGACCACAAAGGACTCAAATTTTCACCATTGTCCTAATATGTTCTCAAGATCATCCATGTCAAGTTTCAAGCCTTGCAGAGGAAGTTTGCTCAGTCAATTGCTCAAATGCCTGAAAATCAACTACGTTAGGTCAAAAGTCAACTGTGGCCCACATACAGTCAAACTTCAAGATTTTTGGTCAACATCCTTATTTTGAAGTATTATTCATCATTTGATCAAGGGTTTATCATGAATCCTCAAGGATTGCTCACAATTCATCAAAACCCAAAAGTTGCTAAATTATGGTTTTGTAGGAAAAGTCAACTCAACTTTTACCAAGCATAAGTTTCTCATACTTTATCAGAAATGACCCATCCAAAGCTCATTCTAAAGAGGATGAAATTAACTACAATTAATATTCAGCTCCCAAGTTCAAAATATACACTCACAAAAAGATATGAATTTTGACATTATCGGTCATTTTGGAAAGTCAACAAAAACACCTTTTGGGTCAAAGCTTCATACATGAACATGGAAGAATCAATTGAGATAAGACCAAAAGGGTTGCTTATAGACATCCTAAGATTTCTAAAAAGTCCAAGAACACATCTCTAGGGTCAAAATTGAGAGAGTTATGCATTGGCCAAGTTGACCATTTTTGCAAAATTGCCAAAAGTCAAATGTGCTCAAATTTGCATTTTTTTGCTAAATGGGCCCAACTTTTTATGCTTGCACCTCAATTATAATGTGGTCCACGACTCAAATACTTATCCACCAATTATTTGCTTCATTTTTCAATTTATTTTGATTTTTCATTAATTAAAAAGTGAACTAAATCAAATAAATGATGAAAATCATCAAAGATGTGATTTGATTTGTTTTTTTGACAGGTTAGCAACCAAGATATGATGAGCTTGCAAGATCAATTCGAATCAATGGCAATTGGTACAAAAAGAGCATGATTAGGCAAAATTTGGAAGGATATCATACACCATGAAAACTAAATCAAATCTTCAAAATTTGTAAAGATACTAGTGGTTTTTACAACCCTAATTCACTCTAGTACATATAGAGAATGCAGCCAAGGCAAGAAAAAGGGTTAGAGGTCGTGCATAGCCAAGAAGAAAAGCTAAAAAATTCAAGAAAAAGTGAGAATCGGTTTTCAATCTACAAGGCATTTCAGAGCATTTCAAGATCACCAATCTCTTCCTAGACATCCCAGGAAGCTGTTTTAATCATTCCCACGGCCTGAAGCACTCAGAAACTCGTGCTATAACACACGGTTTGGTACATTTTTCAAATTCGATTTTTGCAATTTACGCATCATTGGCATGTTTTAATTATATATTCTTGTTCATCATTGAGTTTGCAAGCTATTGGTATCATTTAATTGCGTTTTCAGTACAGGAATCATGATATGCCATTGTTAGGGTTCCTTGGCTCGTTTTAGGGGTTTGCAGTATAGGAAAAATTAGACCTGGATTCTGGTACCATGATACTCGTGAGGATGAGACGAGTTGATTGGTACCCTCACTTGTCATTTATCTTGCTTGTATACAATTTTTGAGATGAACAGGTTTGTACCTACAACAAAGCGTCCGTAGGTAAAAGCTTGGTTTTCTAAAACGACAGTATGGGGAAGAAGACGATGCATGGCACTCATTGGTTGGTTGGTTTGAATTTTCGCGCATTTTTTGAAAATAATGTGTGATTTACTTATATTATTTGGCTTCTATTATATGAACAAGTAAACATCAAAACTCAGCTGGCATCATGGTATTGGGAGCGAGCATAAGGGCCTGGGTTCGATCCCCAGGTCCCAACATTTGTTTCATGTTATTTTTCATCATGTGATCAGGTGCAAAGCTATCCCATACGCCCACCATATGCCATCCAAATCCAACCATCAGATTCACCAGCAAGCTAGATCTAACGTGCATCATTGAAGGATCACCATATACCTTAAGTCAACACACGCACCAGATCCAAGCGTGGTCAAACAGGCTTGGATTATTTGGGTCCATAAATCATATTGGCACCCCCCTCTCCAACATTGCTATCAGGCCCATTATTCTTTTTCTTATTTCTTTTTTATTTTACTTAATTCTTTTAATATTTCTTTTAATTATTTTAATTACCAAATTAATCATTTTTATAAAATCAAGAATTCATAACAAATTAGAATTAGTTTTTTTTATCAAATTTAATTTAATTTAGTTTAACTTAGGGAAATTTTAATTTATTTTCACAAATAAAATCAAATAGAAATTAGGTTAAGTTCTTGATTTAATTCTTTTATTTTTTCTCAAATAAACTAAAATACAAAAATAGGTTTTTAGAGTGAATTAATTTATATTTTAATTAACAAATTAATCATTTTTATAAAATCAAGAATTCATAACAAATTAGAATTAGTTTTTTTTATCAAATTTAATTTAATTTAGTTTAACTTAGGGAAATTTTAATTTATTTTCACAAATAAAATCAAATAGAAATTAGGTTAAGTTCTTGATTTAATTCTTTTATTTTTTCTCAAATAAACTAAAATACAAAAATAGGTTTTTAGAGTGAATTAATTTATTTTTCTTAATTTAAAATTAATTAGAACTTAGGATTTTCTTTTTAATTTAATTGTTTCATAACAAAAACATCTTTTTTTAATCAACCGCGAATAGGTTTAGTCGAGGGTCAAAACCCTAATTGTCTTGTATTTAATTCGTCGCGCGCTTGTTATTTATATTGTCAATATTTTGTAACTGCTCACTGGTTTGTAATAGTTAATTTAGGGTTTTATTTACTGTTTAAATCCTCAGGTTTTTGGTTATGTAATTAATCCCCCTCCCCGAGGCCTTGTAATAGCGTAGATTTATTTTCTCGCATTTTTAATTCCTGCAAATATTTAACTGTCTAGATGTATGCTAATAGGATTGTATGGCAAGAATGCGTGACAAATTAATACGGTTAGAAAACCTTAATGTGCAAAGATAAATAACTAAAACAAATCACTCGCACATATCACTCTTAGGGTATACTCTCACTTCGGTTGCCTTCGGTAAACGATCATTAAGCATAGGGTGTCATAGTGGTTGCCCTCCTGTCTAAAAAGGATCAAACGCCCCATTCGAATGTTGCCTCGGAAATGTTGCCTCAAAAATGTTGCCTCGGAAATGTTGCCTCGAGTATGATCTTAAGACTCTAGGGTTATTACTAAGGTATCCTAATATTGCTTTATGATCGTACGTCCCTTTCGAATCGACCCTTACAAACTCCAACGACGGTGCTACCTATTTCTCAATAGTAGGATAGCGCTGTCTAAAGGAAACAAGGATAGAAATGATATTTTTTCGAGTAGGTATATGCTAGTAGGTACTTGCTCAAATCAAAACATTTCACACTTACACTTTCCAAAAAAAATTTTCAAAATAACTTCGTCACACCTTTGTGGACTGATACAAGGGTTATCACGAAGTCAAACTTTTCAAAAACAAAGCACATCCACAAGCAATTTTAAAAAGATGAGCAAGTACCTAAGAGCCCATAGAAAACCATGGATAGAAAGGGTGCTAACACCTTCCCTTTCTATAATCTACCCCACGTACTCAGAATATCTCGAAAAAGGATTTTTTTCTGTACTTTTTTCCTTTCCGATTGGATGAAATAAAAGTCGGTGGCGACTCTTGCTTACCGCGACATTTTGCAAATAAAAAATGCAAAACACAAACCAGTATTAAATAGTCGGTTCTGCCACCGTATCACAGTTGTGATCTATTTATTTGGGATGATGAAATTGCTCACTCCATTAGTGAAATCTCAAATTCTCAAAGTTCTTGCAAACACTGATATGGTAAAATTGGAGTTTGAACTGACAGAAAGGAAACTGGAAAAATCTAAGTTGAAGATGGTTGCGTTAAAGAGGAAAATTTTCCAACTGAATGTGGCAATTATGTTGTCTTGGTTTATCTTTGCAGTGATGTACAATTATATGTAATTTTAATTGTATATTCTATTTGTAATTTTTTTGCACAAGTGAAGTGTTATGTCTGTTTGTAATATATTTTGCAGTGTATTAATTTTTTTGCAGTGTTGTTAAATAAAAGCAATATAATGGTTGTTTAATGTCAAATTTGATACAATAAGAGTGTTTCATTTTTCCTACAATATTGCATTACCAGTTGAAATCATTAAATAAGCTTATCAATTGAAACCAATATTAAAAGAGTCATTACATGAAGGCATAAGTAGAACAAAATGCCAATGTCATTACAAAAGGGCATAAAAACCTAACAAACCATAAGGATACAAAATGCCAATGTCATTACAAAAAGGGCATAACAACCTAACAAACCATAAGGACACAAACCATAACTTAATGCCAAAGTATCAAATAGACATAATAAACAGTACATACATAAGACTACTTCTTCTTAGATTTCTTCATTGCATGTTTAGAACCACTTCCTTCTTCTTCTGTCAAATATATAGGCTGCTCGGGGTTTGAACCTAGCCCTTTGATTGGTTTTGAAACCACTGGATTTTTATTCTTTCACTGGACCTTTTTCTCACTGGCCTGACATCTTTCACTTTCACTTTTTTCTTTCCTTTTTTGTCTGGTTTACCAACCACGGTAGAAGATTACGTCGTGTTTATTTCAGGAATGCTTAAAATGAAATCATCAGTTATGTCGCCAAAATAGTCAACTGGTTCATTTGCTGTAGTTTTAGTTGCAACATGGGGTACTACAGTTTAAGTTCCACCAGCTTGTGTTACAGTTTGAGTTGCAACATGGGGTATTACAGTCTGAGTTCCACCTGCTTGTGTTGCAGTTTTAGTTGCAGCATGGGGTGCTACAGTCTGAGTTCCACCAGTTATTGTTGCAATTTCAGTTTCAATCGCTGTTGTTTCAGTTTCAGTTGTACCTACCTTGACCTTCCTCTACAAAAATTAAACACATTACTTGTTAGTTCAAAATACATGATATGTCAGTTCAAAATACACACTTATAATACCTTTCTCTTTAGTCCATTAGCATCTTGTGTTGTGCTTTAACATGTTTGAGCATTGTGACCAAATTTATCACACTTAGTGCATCTGTAAGAAACACCTGGCAATCTCCTCCTTCTAGCACCCTCTTCACCACACTCCCTTATCCCTAACTTTCTTGGTCTTCCTGGACCTTTCTTGTACATAGGGGGTAAAATCTCCTCTGAATGAACGTCTGGCCATATTTCCTCACCATTAATTGGACTCACAGAAAAACTATAGCATATTGCATACTTGTCTCTATAATAACAGTGATCAACAAAATCCTCTGGATTCTGTTGCCTAAATCCTAAAGTAGCAACGACATACCTACAAGGAATACCAACTAAATCCTAGAAATTACAAGTACATGATCTCTTAGATATGTCAACTATAAATTCCTGACTGTTATAGGAATGAGTGACTTGGAATTTTTCATCCATTGCCCAAGTAGGCAGCCATTGACCACTAAACATAATCTCATTATCAAGTCTTTTTCTAGGAATTGGCATAACCTTATGAGGCCATTTTTTAAGCTTCATGGCAGAAGTAGAGAATCTGTTTATTAAATATTTCCTAATCCATTCACACATAGTTAAAATTGGTTTATCCCTAACACTTAATATGGTGGCATTAAAGGACTCAGAAATATTGTTCATAAGAATATCACACTTAGGATAGAAACTGAAAGCATGCTTACACCAAACCTTTGGAGGAACACCCATTAACAAGTCCAAGCATTATGATCTGCCAGCTTCAGCTCATTCATCTTTTGTAACCATCCTTGATAGTATGTAGACTTTGCAGCCCCCATCATTAGATCTCTAATCAAAGCTCCACATCCAAACATTTTCTTGAAATTTGCATAAAGATACCTTAAACACAGCCTATGCTCTATCCTTTGAGACATCTCCTCAAACACAACTACCAAGCCCTGAAACATTGCATAATATCAGTGCAGAGTAAAACCTACATAACATGTAACTTATTGACAAAAAATGTATACCTTTTGTTGATCAGATATAAACACGAATCTCTTGTCCTGGCCTACATTTGTCATCAGTAAATCAAGAAACCACCTCCATCTTTCTTTAGTTTCAGTCTCAACCACCCCAAAGGACAAAGGAAAATACTGATCATTTGGGTCCCTACCCACAACAATTAATAACTGACCCCCATAATTTGTTTTTAGATAACAACCATCCACCCCAACAAAGGGTCTACAACCATTAATGAAACCCTTTTTATAACCATCAAAGCAAAAATAAAAGGAACCAAACCTTGGTTAAATAGATGGACTTGGTCTTTCCAAACTGATACTCAAAGTGTTCCCAGGATCCACTCTATGTAATTCTACAGCATATCTCCTTAAATTTTCATATTGTTTGTCTGCATCTCCTTCAAGCATCTTCTTGGCTATGAGTTTAACCTTCCATTCCCGAGCCACTGTGATACCCACATAATAATTTTGCCTTAAGTCTTGAATTATGTCACAGATCCTGACATTATCAGAGGTTTGCATTTTCTTCAACACAGCCTTAGCCACCCACCTTGAACTTGCAGATTTGTTGTCTAAAACCCTAGCACATGTGTGTTTGTTAACTATGGTTTTTATAGCATAAGTGAGCTTATGGCCCACTTTGGAGCACAACATTAAAAACCCATCATTGGCCCTGCATACTACCCTTACTCCGTCACTTTCATTTTTCACAAACGTAATTTCCCTCCCATTTAATACTGACCACTCACGGATGGCATATCTAAAATCATCTAGGGAGTTGAATTGCATACTTCACTGAAATTTAAAATCCTTATTTAAATGCTTTTTCCTAAACTTTTAAAACTTTTGCACTTTCCCTTTATCACTATCAGATAAATTCGGGTCAGAGATATCCAGCTCATCACTCACATATTCTTCATCCTCACAACTTTTCTGTTTGGACCCAGTCATAAACTCACCAACTTAAGGTCTCTCATTGATGGGTTTAGATACATCAATCCCTTCAAAACCATCTAGAATATCAGTGACCCATTCATCTTCACTATCACTCAACCCTTCCACGAAATAGTCATTACATCCCTCCATCTCAATATTCTCATTGACACACCTTGGACTACTTACTGAGGCTCCAATATGAGTAACATCATGCTCCATGAAAATTTCCCCGTCTAGTTGGGTCAAACACGCGTATGCAGCGAAATCATAACAATCATCATCATTCCTAATCTGGAAATAATTATCATTTATTTCACGAATTAAAGTCCATGTTCTATAAGTTTCATTCTTGTAACCCCAATCGGTAACTAACCCATGGATGCTAAGCATTGTCAACTGATTTAAGTGGAGATCCGAAACTAAAGTACTTACACCCCCTCTGTAAATCGTAACCCCATTGTTCAACATTACAAACTCACCACCATGATGGAACACAACATTAAACAAATGATTATTCTGAAAAAATTTGGGAAAACATTCAAAAACTAACATTTCATTGTATGTAGGACTAAACGAACAAGTAGCTGAAATAGCATACCTTATCAGCATCAATACAAGCGGCTTCTTCCTCGTTCTTCTTCGATTGGCTTGAATGCTTCGCCTTCTTTGACTACTTCTTCTTCTTTGCTGTTAATTTCTTCCCCGTTGTGAGCTTGCTAATTTTGTTTAATATTAACCCTAGATTTTCCAGGGGTGAATCAGAACACTAAATATGTTTAATAGACACAGACATTCCAGCATGGCTTTTAATTACACAGTCAACAAACAATCTAATGCCACATATGAAACTCAAAGGGAATCTTGGGCTTTAGGGTTTTCTGTTTGGGAATCTATATTTGTTAAGTGGCGGAAATATTTTTTTTTTAAAAGGGAGGTAATCAAAACTCGCTACTATTACAAGGAGGTAAAGTATATTTAACCCGAATTTTTATAAACCTACTCCTTCTGCAACATACAGGATAACATTTTTCATTCTTCTTAGGATTTTCCATTGTATTCCACTCATAATTAATGATAGATTTAGTTCTCATCTGTTTTAAAAGTGGGCCAATTTTCATCTCTAGATTTTTTTTATTTATGCTTAAATAATTCTGCTATTAGTTTCTTGATTCCACTGCATTTTTAAGTTTTCTTGCAATGAGTGAATAAACTGATTCAAGGCTTCATCTGTTTAAAATGGTTTTCTCGTCTGATTAGGTTGTTGACTGTATTCTTGAAGTTGCTATTATTGGTTATCATTTTGATACCTTTGTTGTTGTTTTTTTGGGAGGTGGTTGGTAATACTATTGTGATTATTGGTGCTAATTTTGATAAAGCGTTGTTAATTCGATTATTGCTCTTGTTGTTTTTGGTATGGTTGTTTTTTATTTTAGTATTATTATTCTGAGTGCTATAGATAGAATGAACCATGAAAGGTATTGGATATATTAATGGCATTCAGGAGATCTACAACATAAAAATTATTATTGATCTTTTAGATCACTTTGAACCGGTTATATTTTCATGGTTGTAGTTTGTTGTACGTACCAACTGGAAACCTCTATTTACACATAAACACCATCACATATTCTCCTACATTGAATTTTTTGACTCACATGCGTTTTTCAGCAGCTGCTTTATTCTTTTGCCCAATAGCCTCTAACTTAACCTTGACATCTTCTTTAACTGCCACCATTTCGTTGACCATATTCTCAACAGCCGCACTAACTCCAGGCGCCTTAGGAAACTTAACCAAATCAACCACATGCTTAGGAATAGAAGCATATACCAGAGAAAATTATGATTTCCTTGTATCTAAATGCATAACATTATTGTAAGGAAATTTGACATGGGGGAAAACTAAATCTCATTGTTTCGGCTTGTCACCACAAACACCCCGAACCATATTTCCCAAAGTTCCATTGGTTGCCTTAGTTTGTCCATCTATTTGAGGATGAGATGTAGAACTCCTCATCAGAGCAGTTCAAAACAATCTCCAAAGAGTGACCTAGAAATGACTGAGAAATTTGGTGTCCCTCTCGAATGTAATTGACTTAGGAACACCGTGAAGACGCACAATGTTCCTGAAATACATACTGGCTATGTTAGACGCATCGGCAGTCTTCTTTCAAGAAATGAAGTAGGTCATATTGGAGAATCTTTCTACTACAACTAGGGGTGGTAAAACGGGCCCGGCCCATTGGGCATTCCTGTTTTACCTTCACTTTAGTGTGGGGCGGGCCAAGAATTTAGGCCCTTAACTCTAATGTGATCGCTCGGCCCCGCTATGTTTTCTTCGCGGGCTTTTGCAGACATGATTATTAGCATAAAATTTTGCATTTTTAGGCCTAAAAGTTGCAGTGCTTGCGGGCTTTCCCCGCCTCACACTCACGTTTTTGTGGGGCGGGTCTAGGTTTTAGGCCCTCATTCTCAACTATGCCCGCCCCGCCCCGTTTTTTTGTAGGCTTTTGCAGGGCGGGCCTAAACGGGGCGGACGTGCCCGGTTGCCACCCCTAACTAAAACTAATACAGAATATACACCTTATTGTGTACGAGGAAAGCCCAACACAAAATCCATGGCTAAATCTTGGAAAATATCACCAGGAATAGGTAAAGGCATATAAAGACCAGTATTTTGATACTTGACCTTAGAAACCTTTTATGAACAAGATTAGGTTATGCATATGGCCTTTAGTATTGATGATGACAATACATTGTTTGTTAGAGAACAATTTTGTACCCTAATGGTTTTGTCTAGTGTGTAGCTTTTGCTAGCAGGTTCTGACTCTGATAGAATGGCGTGTGATGTCATCAGTTTCTGGAATCAACACACTCTAATTTTGGAGAGATGCAAAGTATGTGTTACAAGTCATTGTCCAGTTTAGAAATATTTCTAAGTAATAGTATTGATGATCGTTAGTCTAGAACTTCTGGCTGTGAGTTTGATGGTAGAGCTTCTGGGGACTTCTCAAACTCTGAGGTTCTAAAGAACAAGCCCTGCAGACTCTAAAGACAAGGTTATGTTGAACAAGTTCTGAAGATTGTGAAGACAATGTTCTGAAGACTCTCATTGTGTTTTGATCCTTCTAAACATGTTTCACCAACATAATTTATGAAGCCTATGAAGATTATAAGATAAGATCAAAAAGTTTTACATGAGTAAATAGTACATGGTACAAGATCAAATATTTCTTCCACTACATTAATTTTATGGCACAAGGATAGTACTATGGTACAATGTTGTCTATCACTCACACTGACCTTTATATAAGAATACAACTGGAATTTGGAATTCTTATTATATCCTCCAACAAATCTTTCTTTAGCTATGTAAGGAAGACTTTGAAGAATGAAGAAATAATGTTGCACTATTGAAAAAAAGACTGCATAAAATTATCAGATTCATTTATTCTTTTGTAAAGAGTTACAAAGCAAGGAACTTTTGTTTATTAACTTTCTAAAAACACTTTTGTGTTTATCATTGTATTTCAACTTGTATAAATCAGTTTTCTTAGAAGCATCTTGTAAACTCACATCTTTACATTTCAACGGTTAAGTTGATTATTCCTTGAGAGACTATGGTATATTTAAAATTTCTCAAGAAGACATTACCGTGTAGTCTTTGTGGTTTGTAATCAGTTTGGTTATAGCGGAGTAAGTCCTTGTTGAGAAAGGCAAAATCACCTTGGCGGATGGACTGGATTAACTTCATTAACAGTGAACCAAGATAAAAATAATTGTGTTCATTTATTTTTGTTCTTGTTTCATTCTTGTTTGTTTGGGAAGAAAATGTTTTCATTTCTAGAAGCCCAATTCAACCCTCCCTTCTTATGTTTCTTGTACCTTCAAACCTAACAAATAAGACACCTTATGAATATAGTACCAACATCCCTCCTTAAGTGTGGCCAAATATCTCTCCTACATGCTAGCAATAATCATGTCTCTACCCAGATAACTACGAAGACCACCACAATGCATTTCTCTAATTATCTTCTCTCTTAAAGAGGAGCAAGGAATGCATAGTCGATCCCCTTTAAAAATAAAGCCATCTCGAATATGAAAATCTGCACATGGATAGTTTTCAAGCTCATTATATCCATGTTTGGAAATTTTCTTTTGACATTTAGAGTTATTTCAAAAAATTTGCGTACACTTAGATTTGTTGAATTGCCTTAGATAAAGTATAGTTATCTGTAATTTTTTAATAATGTTAGAAATTTTCTATACTATCCTTCCTTCATATATTTTTCCTTTTACTTTTCTCTCTTTCTCTCATTTTCCCCACTCTCTTTTTATAAATTCTCACCTTTTCCACTCTACTCACCATTTATTGTCTTTTTTCTTCCTCAATCCATTCTTACTTTATTCTTTTCTAATGATGATCTTCTATAATGGTCGATTCTTAGAATTTTTATAAACTTATTCCTTTTGCAACATACAGGATAACATCTTTCATTCTTCTTAGGATTTTCCATTGTATTCCATTCATAATTAATGATAGATTTAGTTCTCAATTGTTTTAAAAGTGGGCCAATTTTCATCTCTAGATTTTATTTTATTCACGCTGAAATAATTCTACTATTAGTTTCTGGATTCCACTGCATTTTGAAGTTTTCTTGCAATGAGTGAATAAACTGATTTAAGGCTTCATCAGTTTGAAATGCTTTTCTCGTCTGATTAGGTTGTTGACTGTACTCTTGAAGTTGTTGACTGTACTCTTGAAGTTGTTATTATTGGTTATGATTTTGATACCTTTGTTGTTGTTTTTTTTGGGAGGTGGTTGGTAATACTATTGTGATTGTTGGTGCTAATTTTGATAAACTGTTGTTAATTCGATTATTGCTCTTGTTGATTTTGGTATGGTTGTTTTTTATTTAAGTATTATTGTTCTGAGCGCTATAGCTAGAATCAACCATGAAAGGTATTGGATATATTAATGGCATTCGGGAGATCTGCCACATAAGCATTATTATTGATCTTTCAGATCACTTTGAACCGGTTATATTTGCGTGGCTGCAGCTTGTTGTACGTACCAACTGGAAACCTCTCTTTGCACATAAACAACATCACATCTTCTCCTACATTGAAATTTTTTACTCTCATGCGTATGTCAGCAACTACTTTATTCTTCTGCCCAGTAGCCTCCAACTTAACCTTGACATCTTCTTTAACTACCACCGTTTCGTCGGCCATATTCTCAACAGCCGCACTAACTCCAAGAGCCTTAGGACACTTAACCAAATCAACCACGTGCTTAGAAATAGAAGCATATACCAGAGAAAATGGTTATTTCCCTGTAGGTAAATGCACGACATTGTTGTAAGGAAATTTGACATGGGGAAAAACTAAATCTCATTGTTTCGGCTTGTCACCACAAACACCCCAAATCATATTTCCCAAATTTCTATTGGTTGCCTTAGCTTGTCCATCTATTTAAGGATTAGATATATAACTCCTCTTCATAGGGGTTCCAAATAATCTCCAAAGAGTGACCCAAAAATGTCTGAGAACTTTGGTGTCCCTCTCGAATGAAATGACTTAGGAACCCCGTGAAGACGCACAATGTTCCTGAAAAACAGTCTGGCTATGTTGCACACATCGACAGTCTCTTACAAGAAATGAAGTAGGTCATATTGGAGAATCTTTCCATTACAACTAATATAGAATATACACCTTATTGTGTACGAGGCAATCCCAACACAAAATCCATGGCTAAATCTTGGCAAATATCATCAGGAATAGGTAAAGGCATATAAAGACCAGTATTTTGAGACTTGCCCTTAGAAACCTTATATGAACAAGATTAGGTTCTGCATATGGCCTTTAGTATTTATGATGACAATACATTGTTTGTTAGAGAAAAATTTTGTATCCTATGGTTTTGTCTAGTGTGTAGCTTTTGTTAACAGGTTCTGGCTCTGATAGAATGGCGTGTGATGTCATCATTTTCTGGAATCAACACACTCTAATTTTGGAGAGATGCAAAATATGTGTTACAAGTCATTGTCCAGTTTAGAAATGTTTCTAAATAATAGTTTTGATGAATGTTAGTCTAGAGCTTCTGGTTGTGATTTTGATGGTAGAGCTTCTGAGGACTTCTCAAACTATGAGGTTCTAAAGAACAAACTCTGCAGACTCTAAGGACAAGGTTCTATTGAACAAGTTCTGAAGACTGTGAAGACAATGTTTTGAAGACTCTCATTATGTTTTGATCCTTCTAAACATGCTTCACCAACACACTTTTTGAAGCATCTGAAGATTATAAGATAAGATCAAAAAGTTTTACGTGAGTAAATAGTACATGGTACAAGATCAAATATTTCTTCCACTACATTAATTTTGTGGCACAATGAAAGTACTATGGTACGATGTTGTCTACCACTCACACTGACTTTTATACAAGAATACAACTGGAATTTGGAATTCTTATTCTATCCTCTAACAAATCTTTCTTTGGCTATGTAAGGAAGACTTGGAAGAATGAAGAAATAATGTTGCACTATTGAAAAGAAACTGCACAAAATTATCTGATTCATTTATTCTTTTGTAAAGAGTTGCAAAGTAAACTTTTGTTCATTAACTTGCTAAAAACACTTTTGTGTTTATCCTTGTATTTCAACTTGTATAAATTTGTTTTCTTAGAAGCATCTTGTAAACACACCTCTTTATATTTCAACGGTTAAGTTGATTGTTCCTTGAGAGACTAGGGTATATTTAGAATTTCTCAAGAAGATATTGGCGTGTAGTCTTTGTGATTTGTAATCAGTTTGGTTATAGTGGAGTAAGTCCTTGTTGAGAAAGACAAAATCACCTTGGCGGATGGACTGGATTAACTTCATTAACACTGAACCAAGATAGAAATAATTGTGCTCATTTATTTTTGTTTTTGTTTCATTCTTGTTTGTTTGGGAAGAAAATGTTTTCATTTCTAGAAATATAACTCAACCCTCCCCCTTCTTAAGTTTCCCGTACCTTCAAACCTAACAAATATTACACCTTATGACTATAGTACCAACATCCCTCCTTAAGTGTGTCCAATAATATCTCTCCTACAGGCTAGCAATGGCCATCTCTCTACCCACATAACCATGAAGATCACCACAATGTAGGTCTCTAATTATATTCTCTCTTAAAGAGGAGCAATGAATGCATAATCGACCCCCTTTAAAAATAAAGCCATCTCGAATATGAAAATTTGCACAGGGATGGTTTTCATTGCATTTGGCCCATAACTCCTTAAACTCAACATCACTTTCAACCACTCTTTCAGGCACTCAAAACCTATTATCTCCTGCGCTAAGGTAATTAGAAAGGCATCCAACCTACTAAATGCATTTGCTACCTTATTAAGAAAGGTGACAAGACTATGAAAGCTACGAACCTCATTTACAGATCTAGGTGCAGGCCACTCCCTTATAACACTAACCTTATCTTCATCAACCTGAATCCCTTCTTCACCAATAACAAACCCTAGGGGGGAAAGTAACCTTTTAGTGCTGAATGTACATTTTTTCAGATTAATGTACAACTGGTTCTCCTATAAGACTTGCAACATTTGCCTCACGTGCTTCAAATCTTTATCTTGGTCTTACTGTAAATCAGAATATCATCAAAATAAACCATTACAAAAGAACAAGTAGATGGATGTAAAACCTGATTCATGAATTGCATAAGGGTGTTAGGGGCGTTTGGTAAACCAAAGGGAATCACCAACCACTCATACAATCTATCCTTGATATTGAAAGTTATTTTCCATTCATCTCCTAATCTGATCCTAATTTGATGATATCCACTATGCAAATCTATCTTCAGAAACACCTTAGAACGGGCCAACTTGTCAAGCATGTCTTCCAAACGGGGAATTGCGAATCGATACTTGATATTCATCTTATTGTTGGCTCGGCTGTTAACATACATTATCCACTAATTTCCTTTCTTAGGGACTAAAAGGATTGGTACTGCACAAGGACTCATGCTCTCATGAATAAATCCCTTCTTCAATAAATCTTAAATCCACTCCCTTAAAATCTCATTCTCCTCGGGGCTCATACAATGGTGAGGAATTTTTGGCGAGCTAGACCCTAGGATAAGGTCAATTTTATGTTGAATATCTCACACGGAAGGCAAATCATTTAGTAGTTCCTCCGCAATCAACTCCTTGAAATCATCAAGGATCTCTAGCACTTCTTTTGAAATCGTTGTTTCCTCATTTACAACATTCATAAATCCTTTGATCACCACTGGACAAAAACATTTAATTTACTTTATAGCTTCATCAAGCTCCTTTTCACTCTGCGTCATCACCAAGAAATTAGACTTCTTTCCTCAAATATACTTTATAGTCTCTTTTACCATCCAACTCACATAATCAATCCCACAAATCTCACCTCGTCCATACACTCACTATCTCTGCACAAATCGATCCTCTCAACTGCCATTCCTGCAGTACACACCATAAAACAAAATAACAGAAGGACGAATTCAACCTCACAACGCAGCAACAACTCATGAAGGAGATTAAGAAAGAACAAGAAGGAGAAACGAGAGTGGCAAGAACTTACCGTCGTCATTTTCGTCGTCGTCGGAACCTCCATCTCCGTTCAACAGTTTTGGATTTGTGAAGCTCGATCCGGATGTATCTTTGAGAATCTGAGAAATTCACCTTCGGATCTGGACTCGCCGAGAGAAATCAAGGGGGTTGAGGTTGAACACTTGATGTTTCGAGGTGACGCCTCTGTAAGCCTCCGCCGACCGCCGCAGGTTGTGTGCTTGTGACACTTGCCACCGGCCGATTAGCTTTGTCCCTTATATTCTATGCAGGCAAGTCCACGGGCCATACCATGCACCCTCACGTCATCAACATTCATCACGATTAGTACCAAGTCTCCATGGATCCAATGACCAGTATTGCATCCCCACGATAACACGCGTAGGCTAGCTCACTCTGGAGCACTGTTTGCAGTTTTGGACTTACTATGAGTGGGCTTTGGACGAATCTCTACCCATACCCTCCTGGTTTGCTTATTATTTGGCCCATTTAGTTTTCTTGTTACATTGTTTTGTTATTTATTTTGTTTGTTTAAGTTTAATTTGTTTTTTTTTCACATATTAAAAATACAAAAATATGTATTTAGATAATTACTTATCTTAAACAATTTTATTTAATATTATTAATTAATTTTATTAAATAAAATTATTTAATTTAATTAACTATTTAATTAGTTCAATTGGGTTGTATCGTGTGATTTAATTTTTGAATTTTGGTTGAACTATTTATGTGGCTTCATCCCTATTCATAAACTATGAGATGTAATCGTTAGTAATTATATTATTGTTTTATTTTTATTCAATCATTCATTATCACTTACACAAATAATTTTTTTTTCAAAACTAATACTCGATTGCGAATTATTTTCATACCGTAAATCGATAAAGCTTTTGAGCATCTCAAATGACCACACAAGCACACATTCACAGCTTCATCCTGGGCTTTCTTACAGTTGACACCTATTCGATTAATTGTTTCAATTAGTCATCTAGGTGACTAGCCCACTTTGCCAGTACACTTGTAGTTTGGTTACTTTCACTTGTGTGAGCCACCTTGTATGGACTTCTGTGCTTTACTCGCTTATCATTATCCCCATTCAAAAGGTGTAACCTTATCCCCATGGACTTGTAATAATTTATTTATTTGCTTTACTTTTATGCTTGTATGGATTATTCACA
This sequence comes from Vicia faba, assembly GCA_948472305.1. Classification (NCBI taxonomy): domain Eukaryota; kingdom Viridiplantae; phylum Streptophyta; class Magnoliopsida; order Fabales; family Fabaceae; genus Vicia; species Vicia faba. The sequence continues at coordinate 1,168,291,329 of OX451738.1, forward strand.
ATTGCTCAGTTCACACACTTAATGAAATTGGATTCAATTCTAACATCTTGGTCCATATACCAAGCCTTAAAATACTTTCCTAATCAAAGTTCCAAATCTTGATCCAACGTCGAGTGACTTTTTAAAACTCTTTTCTCAAATAAATAATAGTTGCATAATGGGGGTAGCCACGTGCCTATTCTCTCGAAGTTAATCAAGGATAAGTCACATGGCTTATATTGATTAATCATGACCCAACTAAAACATTCTTAAATGAAAGGGAAAGACACATATCTTCCCTCTTCCTAAGTTAATCAATAACAAGTTACCTAACTTGTATTGATTTCTCACTATTTTCATAAAAAGGATTAAATGGGACTTACCCTAAGTGTGCGCGTCCCAAGTACCTACTTTGGACATTTAAACACTCGTGTCCTATCAAATCTATCACAACTAATCAAACTTGCTTTTCGCTCTTGTGCAAAATTTCTCAAAAATCTTTTCATAAAAAAGAGTGTGTTTTAGCCATTTCAATACGAAACGAATAGACAAGACTTAGCCTCTCATACGAGCAAAACAAGTCGAGATTCTAACATTTGAAATATCTAACGCATCATTCTTATAAAATCAACCAACAAACTTTTGGTATTTTTTATAAGAACTACGGAGTTCTGACTTTCCCATTGCACGAGGGAGTACGTAGGCCAAGATTCAAAAGTCTTGTCGGACTCAAAATAATCTAAAAACAAACCCATTCTTCTCTCTCCCTTCTTTAATAATATTTCAATTATCACACTAAACACTTAAACATGAAGAATGAAAAAACACAAGAAGGGGGTTTGAATTGGGTTTTTAAAAATAAAAATAGTAGACATGTTGGTTATCCTGGTTCGTTTGAACTCAAACTAGTCCAGTCCACCCGCCAATGTGATTTCGCCTCTCTCAAATGAGGTCTTAATCCACTAATCAAACTTGATTACACAGATACAATGACTACTGTCAATGTCTTCTTGAGTTTAAACCACAACTCGATTTTCTCAAGGTATGACAAGATAAATTAATTAAAAGTGTGTACAAAGATGTTTTCTAACCAAAACTATATCACAACAGTGATGTATACACAATTGTAAAAGCACAAGATAGAATTGGATAATGACATTTTTCTCTTTCAGTGTGCATTAGTGTTATTTGATTTCTTCTTCAAGTATTCTTTATATAGGAGGTGCATGAGAGACATGTGAAAATGCTTTTGGAAGGTTGTTAAAGTGTAGTTAACGCCCTTTCCAAAAATAAAGATCTTGTCTTGGTTAAGCCGTTACTTTTGATTTGTAATGAATGATTTGTAACGCATCAGAACATTGCTTTCTTGGGATCATATTAAAAGAAGAATATTATCGTTAAGACTTTAGATCCTCAGAGTTTCTTGATATCATTAGAACTTGGATGATACGTTGGAGCTTCTTTTGCTTATAAGATTATTTACTAGCAGAGTGTGGCTCAAGTGAGTATACGAGTGCATTGACTTCTTTTGTTCTTCCATAACTTTACTTATCAGAATATCAGAGTGTTGCTCGCAGCGTTGGTGCTTTCAGAAGTTGTAACATTAGAACTTCTTCATTTTATCGTATTACACGAAATTGATTCTAAGTATATTGTGTCTAAATAGAGCTTCAAGACGTATCTCTCTCATCTTCTATATTTCTTTCATCAGAATTTCTCTGCATATTTAAATACATTATTAGAGAGCATATTTGTTCTTTATATATATATATATATATATATATATATATATATATATATATATATATATATATATATATATATATATATATATATATATATATATATATATATATATATATATATATATATATATATCATGTGTTTGTTATCATCAAAATTATTACAAGGATGTAGAACCAAACTATGTTCTAACAATCTCCCCCTTTTTGATGATGACAAAAACTTGTATATTTTGATAGATTGCTTAAGAGTGTAAAGATTTAAAGTCGCCCCCTGAGTTGAATATTCATACAAAGAAAAATACTTCCCTGGAGATGTTCTGATCAGAGCTTTGTGATGGAAGGTTTGATACGTCCACGTGACAGAAGTTACTTTCAAGAGATTTTTCCTGTTTGCTTTAAGAAGATAAAAACAGAAATTATGATATTCAAAATGTTTGAGACTAAGTCTTGGTACTTTTATATTCAAAATATCTTACGTTCTCCCCATTTTTGTCAAGAATAAAAAAGCAATTCAAAACACGTATAAATAATCAAAAAAGGATTTTGTACTCAAAGTGGATTAAGATAAACAGAGGAAGGTAGAAAAACAAAAGATTGAATTGAACTCTTGATCTGATTGTTTGATTCTTCTTGTTTCCCAATCATCCCGTTAATTTCTTTGCTAGTTTCATCCGATTTGTCTAGCCTTTCCTTAAACACAAAATTTTCTTTCTTCAACTCTTCCAGAGTTTTCAACACAAGAGAAGGAAAGGTTGTTTCAATAGAAGAACCCACATTTTCATAATTAACTGCAACAAATTCTTTCTCAGGAGATTCTTAGACTACCTTGCCTTTGTCTTGAAACATGACCAGAGGAACAGGTTCAGGAGATGGTTTAACATAATTTGAAGTCTGAGAGGCTTCCCAAGGGGTGTTGTCCAGAAGAAGGAGTGTTTTCTTTACCCAGTGTCGCAGAACATGATCTTTGAATATTTTTAGGCGATCGTAAAAGTTCTGTTGAGCGATTTCATAGTTGAGCTCCTTTAGCTTCAAAGTTTCACAGTTAAACCATTTTCTGAACTGATTCCAATGAGATCAGAAGCAGTTGGGTTAATATTATCCATGCAAGCTAGATTTAAGGAGTTAATCTATTCCTGTATTTCTATTTCAAAAATCAACAGAGATTTACCAACATCTGATTTGGATATTTTTGGTGTTGGTTTTGGAACAAAAAATTTCTGAGAACTTGTGACAAGATTGTCCCAAGCTTTTAAATCAATGATTGTTCTAAGGGGATCTTCTGGGTAGTCATTTGGAGATGGAGAGTCAGAAAGAATTATAGGTGAGTTAGGTGGTGTTGAGTGATAGGGAGATGAAATATCTAGAATGGAGAAAGTTTGTGATGAAGTTGTGGGGATTATTGGTAGTTGAGAGATCGTGAGAGGGCAAGTGATGAATGGGATGAATGTTGTGGTATCAGAGTCAAAATTTGGATTTTCGATTCGGGGAGCTTCAAATAGAGGATCAAATTGATTAATATCATAGAGAACTTGTGCAAGTTCTGGCGGAGTCTGATCAAAATGGGTAGAAGGTGGATTAATCAAAGGATTATTTGTAGGTATTGAGGTGTAATATCTAAGCCAAATCATCAAGGGTTTGAGGAGATGGATATTCAGCGGGTTTTGGAGGTGAGGGAGTTTCAGATGTTGATAAAAATACTGATTAAATAATAGAAACAAAAGACGTGTTACCTTTCTTTTTGGCAGCTTTGGGAGTTTTCTGAGAAGTTCCTTCTCCAGCAGCTTTCCTTTTTCTTGATTTTCTGGGAGTAACTTCCAGAGGTTGTTGCCTTAGATCAAGAATGTTCACATCTAGAATCATACCATCACTCTTGCAGGCTTCCAGATACCTGAGAACAATTTCTGGAGATGAGTCTGCTTGAGTGAAGAGAGGGAAATCCTTCAGAGGCACTCTTCAGGTGGTGATGACTTCCTTGGTGGTGATTGTTGGGTATTTCTTAATGGTTTCAATAATCTTCGTCTTCTTTAGATTCTTGGCATTTAGAGGCTTTCCAGCACATGGTTCCAGAACTTTTTCTTGTTGAGACTCAGTCAGATGTTCTATCAGTCTGTTTTCTATCAGAATATCTGAAATGAGTCTTTCCAAAAGAATCCAATCTCTCTTGGTTCTTTCTTCTTCTCTTGTTTCTTTGACACTAGTCTTCAGATGGTTGAACAGAATATATGGAAGATGAACTTTTTCTTTGGTGGCAATGAAGTACATAAGGTATTGTTGAACAATGTTGATGTAGTCTGGAGAGCTGGTAGGTTTTCTGTGATTGATGCACCCCAGAATTATTTTGGACCAAATTCTGAGATAATCCTTCAGATCTTTGATTTTGTCAGATGGTTGTCCAGAAGAAAAAATTTCTTTGGAGACAATGGTTAGTGTTGTACCCCAAAATTTTCCCTCCCATTTCTCATTGATTTCTCATCACAAAGCCTTTGGAACTCAAGATCCAGTTAGGGTTTCATCTGCTCAAGACTTCTCCTTGCACTGTTGACCCAAATTAGGGTTTGTGTTTACACAAAGATGTTTTGACCTAAAATGCCTAATATGACTTTCTTGCTTCATATTGGACTCCCAAGTTTATCCATATCAAGTTTCAAGTCTTGATTCCAAGTTTTGCCCAGTCAATTGGACAGTTGACCTAGAAATCAGCTGTATTGGGGAAAAAGTCAACTATGACCAATTGACAGTCAAATCCCATGAAAATTGAACCACATAAACATTATGAACTCATATGAACCATTTGGTCAAGTTTGGATCACAATTCCACAAGAAATTTGATCAGATCACCAAAAGGGCAAAATGGTCATTTTTAGGGTTTTGACTGCACAAAGGCAATTTTTGACTGTTTGACCTAGCCAATGGCAAACCAAGCTCACATATGGACTCAAGGACCCCATGGATTTATCTTTACATGCTCAATAAGCTCAAAAGATCCCAAATGCACAAAATTGACAGTTGAATTTCCCACTCAATTGATCAATTTTGAGTGTATACTGAAAAGTCAAACTTTGACTTTTTGGTCAAAATCAAGATTCAAGATTCATTTTTCATCAAAACATGCCAAATCATGAAACTTGTTCACCAAGAAATCAAAAATTGCAAATTAGGGTTTGAAATGAGAATTTTTCCCCAACTTTGCCCCACTTTCTCACCAAGATTCATTTGGATTCAAGCAAAAGTCAAAACATGAAAGTTGTAGCTTGTTGCATAATCTACAACTTTGATTCACAAAGTTTTCCCAAAAGAGGCTTGTATCTCAAGTTACAATTTTTGGAATAAGGGTACTAAACCATTCTTAACTTAGTGAAATTTTAACCTATTTTGGCAAGGTTTTCTACCTAACTTCAAGAACATTTTCCATATACTTCCACTTGGAATTTCAATTTTCATTTCAAATATGGATTGTAGTACACATTCCAAGCTTTCCAAAATGTCCAAGAACTCATCAAACAACCTCATGACTTGAGAGAATCGAATTTTGCAATATGGCAAAAAGTCACTTTGATTCATGACCATGTACATGTTCATAACTTGTGCAAATTTCTCAAACCAGCATGCCACTTGATTACAGGCCCTTAAACCATCCAACACTCAATAATTTAATGCATGTTCATTGTGCTAAGGCCTTGTTTCATGAGTTTAGGCATTACATGTTGGATTAGGCCATAAATGGGAAAAGTGAAATAACCATTTTTGCAAAAGCAAGCTTTATGTCATAATGCAAATCCAAGAAGTACAGATCAAATCTAATTGGCACAAGATTATGAGTAAAACACACTGATCAAGACAAGGTTAGCATCATGTTTAGGGGGCCTCTACCTGCCTAGAAACTCAAGTGGCCTTTGTTTGCTTAATTGTGAAGAAACACATCATAACAACACACAACTTTGATCTGAGCATAAGCAAGCCTAAGCAAATATTGTATACACTTTCTAATCATCAAGCACAAGCTAGAACACGAGTAAACAAGGTCCCAAACACTCCCATTCCCAGAATCACTCTCAAACTGCAGAAACAGGGCAGGGTCTGCAGATTGAATCCCATCTCTCATTCCTTTCATGATTTCTTTCTCAAAGCTCATCAAACACATTCCCTAGCATCATTTGAAGCTAACCAAAACACAAAACACGACCTGTAATTCCTCTAACCAGTTCCACCATTTTCACTTTCTTGTTTTACAGTTGGAGGTCCATAGCTCGATTCAAGGTGTTTCAAAGCAAAGTAAGCATTGGAATAGCATCACCACACTTCAGGCAAGCTATACAGATCATCATCTTGCTCTGAAAGCTCCCCCATTGCCAGATAGAACTTCAACTGAACAGGTATCTTCTTGAACTTCTAACTCTTAGTCTAGGCATCATTAGCTCTAAGTTTGTGAATAAGAAGTGTTCTACTCATGCCCCTGAATCTGTACATGCTTTTACTTTTCATTTATTTTGCTTGAGCTGTGAGAATTTAAGGTTTGAATATGGAAGAAAAGTTAGGTCAGGATTTGGGAATGTCAAAATTCTCTCTCATTTCTGAGAGTTCGGATGAGTTCTTTATATATTTAGAATCGTGATTCAATGCTTAACATTTCTTATGTTGTGAGTTTGTGCAAAAGATCAAAGAATCCAGATGTTTGAACTTGGAAAACAGGCGCGCATTTTTGACATCTTTTTTGTCTGAAGGTTGAAGAAGAAGCTTCATGGGCTGGGCTTTTGTGTTATTTCTCTTCACACCATATTTTTGGTTTTGCACCCCCTGAGCCCATTTTATTTATTTGCTTGATTTTTTGACTTTTCCTTTTTTATTTTGATTTATTTATTTTTGCTAATAATATCAAACACATGAAAAATTATTTTTACACCATTTTTTATATTTTTAGGCATTTATTTGTTTATATGAACATTTATACATAAATATATATATATATATATATATATATATATATATATATATATATATATATATATATATATATATATATATATATATATATATATATATATATATATATATATATATATATATATATATATATAATATATATATATATATATATATATATATATATATATATATATATATATATATATATATATATATATATATATATATATATATATATATATATATATATATATATATATATATATATATATATATATATATATATATATATATATATATATATATATATATATATATACTATTTTTAGGAAAACTAGAAAAAAAATAATGCAAATATAGTTTATTCCTGATTTTTTATTTCATTTTCTCTTTTGAAAATATTTTGTATCAAAAATACTTTTTTATAAACATTAAATATTATTATTTTTGTATATATAATATTTATTTAGTAAATAATAAAGATATATATATATATATATATATATATATATATATATATATATATATATATATATATATATATATATATATACTTGGGGCAAAAATACCAAAATACATACATTTTTTTATTTTATTAATATTTAACATGAAAAATACTTTTTATGAATATATTACATTTTATTTTATTTTTTATATATAATTATCAAATATTATACATATTAAATGGTTAATATACTTATTTAATGAAATTAGGGTTTTTACCCTTAAAACACAAAAATTCCAAAATATTACTTTTTTTATTTTTATTCATTTGACATAAAAAATATCCTTTTTTTCATACATATAAAAACCCTTTTTGCATTTTGCATCTTTATTTTATTTTCCATTTAATTTATGCAATTAATTATCTTGTAAATATTCCAAAATTGATGTAATAGCTAGGTTTAAATTCCTTGTCAATATCCCCCATTTGAACATTTGTACCCCCCTTCCCATATTGTGTTGTAATAGTGTAGGAATTTTACTTTTCGCACTTTAAACGCTTTCTAAATATACCATGCTAGAATTAGGGTTTGTATGCAAATAAAAAGAACAAAATTAGTTTGACCTAACTTCAAAGATAAACAAGCATGAAATTGGACAACACATATCACACTTGCACCCCTAGGGTATTCCACTTGATGCCTTCAAATAAATGGGCCATATTGCACGTTAGGTTTCTTTGGGCAAAAACAAACAATTCAAATGATCATAGTCCCTCGATGACGCTTTCGAAAAGTTGCCTAAAATGATCAAGTCCCTTTCAAAGAGAAATTGCCCAAAGATACTTAGCACTATTGCAATTATGGTCTAAACGATGACCCGCGCCCGTCCCTTTCACCTCCTAATACAAGATTGTCCACCAAATGCAATGGTGGAACAAAATTGTTAAAAGGGTTAAAACGTAACAAAAATCTTTTAGAACTTTAGGGTAGACAGCTTTTAAGTACTTGTCAACTTGCAAAACAAAACACTTGCCTATTTTCAAACCACGCTTCACAAACACTTTCAAAACAAACTTTCAAAAAACCTTGGAATATCTTTTCAAAAAGACAAACACCTTTTGTAAAACATTCGAGTAAAGAATTGTTACAAGGGTAGCCTATACAAGGCATCTTTTTCAAAACATTTTCAAAACCACACACCAAGCACCATTTCAAACAATTGAAAACCAAGGCAAGTTGATCTAAGCAAGTACCTAAGAGCCCATGGATAACCATGGATAGAAAGGGTGCTAATACCTTCCCTTTCTATAATCTACTCCCCGAACCCAAGAAAAATCTCAAAGGTTTTTGCTGTGCTTTTTAAACCTTTCCTTAGGATAAAATAAAAATTCGGTGGCGACTCTTGCTCAACCGAAACATTTGCGAAAACAAACGCGAAACCATAGTCAGTTCTCCCACCGTACACCAGAACTGGCGACTCTGCTGGGGATATTTTAAAAGTGGAGTAACCTTAGGGCTTAGATCACCCTCTTGCATGACTAATTGTTTGAATTGATTGCTTTATATCTTGGCTCTATTGTTTGGGTTGCAATCCTACACCCGGATTTTGGGAAACATTCATAGATAGCAATACGTTGTGGAAACTGTGCGGGGTATACCGACACGGTCGAAACAATAGCTATATTAGTGCGACATATTTGTGAGTACCGGTAACCCTTGAGTTCAATCAAGGAGAGTACGGGGCCGCTGAGTGATGTCACTAAAGCACTAATGACCTAGAACCTTACTTGACCATCTTGGCCTTTTATTAGGAGTAGTGAGATGACCGGCTTTGGTGCAGTCCGAAGTTGGTAGATACTCGATACTACACTCATTGAGGGTTGTTTTCTTGGAATATTTTGGTCGCTAGTTAAGTGGCTAAACCAAAACAATGAACAATGAAAACAATCCCGTGATATTGAGCTCCTTAGAACCCAGTTACTATTTATAGGACAGGTTTTTAAGCCAACTACACTCAAGAGGGTACTTACCTATGAAACCCCATGCAAGCCTGAAACTAGAGTTTGGTGTGATTTGCTTGTCCATATGTTTTGTGCATACATCATAAACATCATAAAACATCATATGCATTCACTAACCATTTCAAGGGTTTGGATCTTCATCTTTGTTCTTGTTTTGTAGGTCATGGAAGTTCCTCGCAGAAACACCATTCAAGTCAACCTTGTGAGAATCTCTCCTCAACTCAAGGAGCTCACCTCAAGAATTCCGGAAAACTCATCCTTCAGTGAAAGACATGGTAGACTGCTCAGCCTAGTCAACACCAACATTGAAGAAGACATGATGAAAGTGCTATTTCAGTTCTTTGACCCTCTTCACCACTGTTTCACTTTCCCTGATTACCAGTTGGTGCCCACTTTGGAGGAGTTTTCTCAACTCCTGAGAATTCCTATCCTTAATCAACTACCCTTCAACGGTACGGAAAAGGAACCAAAGCCGGAAAATGTTGCTCGAGTATTACATCTACAACCATCCGACATCAAGGGGCATTGGGAAACCAGAAGCGGCGTCAAGGGATTCTTAGCAAAATTCTTGTTTGAGAAGGCACAAGAATGTTGGAACTCATTGGACCTACAAGCCTTTGAAGAAATTGTGGCACTCCTTATCTATGGGTTGGTCTTGTTCCCAAATCCGGACCAATTGGTAGATGTCAACGCCGTCAAAATCTTCTTGTCCAGAAATCCAATACCAACATTGCTTGGGGACATTCTTCACTCATTTTACACACGAACAATGAGAAAGAGGGGTGTTCTCATGTGCTGTACTCCTCTCCTTGCAAGGTGGTTTATTTCGCACCTTCCACAATTTGTCTTGAAGAATGACCAAGGCTCAAGGTGGTCCCAACGGTTGATGACTCTTACTCACTCTGATGTACATTGGTGTTCTCGGTCCAGAGAAAATGTCATCATCGTCGATCGTTGCGGAGAATTTCCTAATGTTCCTTTACTTGGAATTAGAGGAGGTATCACCTACAACCCTTGCCTAGCTTTGAGGCAATTTGGATATGCACGGAGGGATGGCCCTCATGACATGTTGATTCCTGACCTAGTTTTTGACTTCGACAACGATGCGCAAGGACTTCGCCAAAGATTCATCAGAGCTTGGGGGAGACCCAACAAGGTTGATAGCAAGACTCTGGGACACAAGAACTCCATCCCTCTTGAGCCTTATCTCAAGTGGGTACGAGCCCGAGCCCAAAGTCTGATGATGCCTTATCCTCATGTTCTCCCTGTGATTAAAGAGCCCGTCAAGGAAGGAGAGGTTCCCTACACCGTCCTACATCCAGACATGCCTACATCGTGGGAGGAAATGCAGAAAAGTTGGATTCAGCTCAAGGAGGAACGGAATACTTTTGAAGCTAGCTTCTACGCCAGTGAGAAGAAGGTTCTAGAGCTTACCCGCCGACTCCATGAGCAAGAGGCCCTCAAAACCTACATCGCACCAAAGAGGATGCGCAATGTCTTTTTGCCTTGAGAAGTTATTTTGTAATATTTGGCCCATGGGGCATTTATGTACTAACAAATTTCTTCTTATTAATATGACGTGCGTTCTTCTTTGTCTGAAACAATTTTGAATGTCCTAAATCCTTGAATGCATTGCATACATAAGCGTACCATTCATCATGTGCATAAGCAGGTCTCACGCCAGGTTTCCTTATCTGTCTGCTGTTTATTTCAGTAGGATGGATCTCGAGCAAATAGTCAAAGACCTACAAGCTCAGAATGCACAGTTCCAGCAACTCCTGATGGTCTTGGCTAAGGGCCAGGAGGATATCAAGACCCAATTGGGGAATAAAGACCCAGTGAAAAAGAAGAAAAAGAGACTCGGGGTGGCCACTTTAGGGAGAAGATTTGACGGAGAAGCTCGGAGAGTGCTTGAATTTCCTCCTACTTCTGATGAAGGAACCAGCAAAGGAGGTGGAGCTGCGGTACCTTCCGAGTCTGATGCGGAAGAAGAAGAGGGCGAAGAGGATGAAGATTATTCTGATCAGCAATACCCTCCAGCTGATGATAAATACAAAGGGCTAGAAGACAGGCTGGCCGCCATGGAGCTATAAAGGGTACCGGGTTTGGACTTTGAAGACTTGGGTTTGGTTGCCGGGATTGTGATTCCGCCAAAGTTCAAGGTGCCAGTGTTTGTGAGGTATGATGGGCTGTCCTGTCCAAAAATGCATCTCAGGTCCTACGTGAGAAAGATTCAACCCTATACGGCAGATAAAAACCTTTGGATTCATTTCTTTCAAGACAGCCTTTCTGGAGCTCAATTGGAGTGGTTTTATCAGCTAGAGGGAACCAGCGTTCGAAATTGGGAAGATTTGGCCATCGCTTTCTACAAACAATACCAGTATAATTCTGACCTTGCTCCTACTCGTACCCAACTTCAGGGTATGTCGTTAGGAACAGGCGAAGGATTCAAAGAATACGCATAAAAATGGAGGGATTTGGCTGGCAGGGTGCAGCCTCCTTTAACCGACCGTGAACTCGTTGATATGTTTCTAGGGACCCTATCTGGGCCATTTTTCAATCATATGATTGGTAACTCTTCCGCGGGGTTTACCGATTTGATCTTAACAGGCGAGAGAATAGAAGCTGGCGTCAAGTCAGGAAAGATTCAGAAGGGTGTTGCTGCAAGTGTTGAGAAGAAGCCTTTCAAGAAGGAAATAGTTGTGGTATATTCTCAGAGAAGAGTAGGGAAGACGGAACGTCGGCCAACTGTGGGGGCCGTAATGATTCAAAACCCTTCAAGTGAGCAGCCTCGCTATAACCAATCCAGACCAAATCAACAACGGGTGGAACGGCCACAACGGCAGTTCACCCGCATTAATATGACTCCAGCGCAAGTGCTTCCCCATCTGTTAAAGTTGAATCTCGCCACCATCAAGGAGGCACCAAAGAATGTGAATACGTCCTCTCCGCATTATCATGCTAATGCTAAATGCGCCTACCACTCAGACAGTGTTGGGCACGACACCAATGATTGTTGGGCACTCAAGCATAAAATCCAAGACCTGATAGAGGCGAAGGAGGTGGAGTTTGACGCTCCGGAGAAGCCTAATGTGATATCTGCACCCATGCCGAAGCACGGCCGAAATGTCAATGCCATTGAAGAAAATTTGTATGTTGCTGATGTCAATGATCTGACTACTCCATTGCTAACCATTAAGTTGAATCTGTTAAGGGCCGGGATCTTCCCGGGATGTAAAGAAGACTGCTATTGTTGTTACTCTCTGCCGTTTGATTGTCCGTTACTGAAGAAAGGCATCCAAGGCCTTATGGATAGTCGACAAATTTTGTTTGAAAAAGTTTCTGCTGTTCCAGTTCATACTGAAGATGTCTCAATCATAACCATTCACGCCAATCTTTCCAAGGCCGTCAAAAAGCCTATTAAGATTACACCAGCTACGAAATCTGTTCCTTTGAAGATAACAATGCCAGGGCCTGTCCCCTATGTTTCTGAGAAGTCCATACCATGGAACTATGGCGGTGACGTTTACTACCATGGTATCAAACAAATCGAAATAATTGAAGAAAGTTCGGATGATGAAGAAGCCAACATTAGTAACATTGCAGGCACTAGCAAAATCACCAGGAGCGGGAGAATATTTTCTCCAGAGATTGCCCCTCCAAGAGCAATCTTTGGACCCTCATCAGCTGACAAGGTCATCCCTGCACCAATAAAACTCTCTGCTAGAACTCCATTGATTGAAGACGTTGTTGTTCCTAGTACTGTCCCTCCTACCACTGCTGATAAAGGTAAGGGAATCCAAGATGAGCTCGTCAGGACGAGGGCTCAGCCCTTGGTCATCCCGGAAACCTCCAAGAAGGAAATGGATGAGATTTTGAGGATAATCAAAAGGAGTGATTACGATGTGGTAGAACAGCTGGGGCAAACCCCCTCAAAGATCTCCATGCTGGCACTGCTACTTTGCTCGGAAGCGCACGCTAAAGCTCTGATAAAATTCCTGAAGGCAGCCCATGTGCCCCAGGAAACCTCTACAGATCAGTTTCAAAATTGTGTGGCTAGCCTGACTGCGGACAATGGATTAGGTTTCTCTGATGCCGACCTAACTCCTAAAGGTAGAAACCACAATGATGCTTTGCACATTTCAGTCGAGTGTCGAGGAACCACTCTCGCACATGTCTTGGTCGACACCGGTTCGTCGCTGAATGTATTGCCTAAGAAGGCCTTGGACCGACTAGATTGTGAAGGGTTGGAGTTGAAGCCGAGTGATATAGTTGTCAGAGCTTTCGATGGTTCAAAGAGAATGGTCCATGGGGAGGTTGATATTCCCATCAAGATAGGCACTGAGGTGTTTAAATCTACTTTCTATGTGATGGACATCCGTCCGTCATACTCTTGCTTGCTGGGGAGGCCTTGGATACACCATGCTGGGGCAGTCACCTCCTCCTTACATCAGATGTTGAAGTATCCTGTCGAGGGAAAGATCATTACTGTCCACGGTGAAGAGGAGTATATGATTAGCCACTTGAACTCTTTCCGATATGTGGAAGTTGAAGGGGAATTCATTGAAACGCCTTTTCAGCATTTCGAAGAAGTCCTTCCTGAAATAGCATTAGCAAAGTTGGCAGCTGAGACACCGAGGCAGATGGCCAGGATGGCATCTCTGGAAGACGCGAGGGCCGCAATAAAGGAAGGGAAAAATTCAGCATGGGGGCAGTTACCTGATATTCCGCGTAAGACAGATAAATTTGGATTAGGGTTCACAGCCGCTGGCCAGAAAGCTATGCGCCGTTCGAAGATTGAAAGAGCGCCAATCAAAATTTCTCCCTACGGAATCAACGCCTTGGAGGATGAAGACAAGGAGAGCAACATCGAAGAGTGGATTTACCCAACTGTCAAAGGAGGATTGAGCAACTGGGAGGCAAAAGACTTTGTCCCCATCACTTTTATTCATCAGTAATTTATCTGTTAAACATTTCCTATTTGGTCTGTAATATTTACTTTCAGACAATCCGTACACTATCTTTTCACCTCATGCCTTGCCCGGGGCATGTAGGTCCATTTGTAAGGGTTTTGACTATCTTTCATATCCATATGCCATGTTTAACGATTCATTGGACGTTTTTCATTTGATAAACTGCTTGTGTTCATTTTTCTTTCCTTTTGCATTTTTTGTTTAAGGATGGCTATCCCTTACACACACCCACACTCACCAATGCAGGTACCCATCCACTCCGGATTCCATGGGTGACAATTCTGCTATATCCTTCAATAACTCTGAAGATCTGGTCAATCAAGCCGAGTATGAAGATGACGAAGGTTATGAAGTACCAGGGGAACTAGCCAGACTTCTACAACAAGAGGAAAGGGCCATCTTACCTCATGAAGAGTCATTGGAAACTGTCAACTTGGGAACCGAGGAAGACCGGAAGGAGGTGCAAGTGGGTGCCAATCTGGAACCAAGAGTCAAGGAGCGCCTGGTACAGTTGTTGATGGAGTATGTTGAAATCTTCGCTTGGTCTTATGAAGACATGCCGGGTTTAGACACAGACATCGTGGTTCACCGTCTCCCCACAAGAGAGGATTGCCCATCGATCAAGCAAAAAGTCCGCCGAATGAGGCCTGACATGTCTGAAAGGATCAAGGCAGAAGTAATGAAACAGTTCGACGCTGGCTTTCTGGCTGTTACGTCCTATCCTCAATGGGTCGCTAACATCGTGCCAGTACCTAAGAAAGATGGCAAAGTCAGGATGTGTGTGGACTACCGGGATTTGAATAGGGCCAGCCCCAAAGATGATTTTCCACTCCCACACATTGACATTTTGATCGACAATACAGCTCAGCACAAAGTGTTTTCCTTCATGGATGGATTCTCGGGCTACAATCAAATCAAAATGGCCCCCGAGGATATGGAGAAAACAACTTTTGTCACACAATGGGGCACTTTCTGTTACAAGGTGATGTCGTTCGGGCTGAAGAATGCAGGGGCAACTTATCAACGCGCCATGGTAGCTTTATTTCATGATATGATACATCACGAGATTGAAGTTTACGTAGACAATATGATAGCTCGGTCACAAACGGAAGAGGAGCACCTTGAACATCTGGAGAAGCTGTTTGCCAGATTGAAAGAGTACAAGCTCAGGCTGAATCCAAGCAAGTGCACTTTTGGAGTTAGGTCTGGTAAACTCCTGGGATTCATTGTAAGCAACAAAGGCATTAAAGTCGATCCAGCAAAAGTGAAAGCAATACAAGAGATGCCTGCTCCCCGTACTGAAAAGGAGGTTAGAGGATTCTTGGGGCGCTTGAACTATATTGCCAGATTCATCTCGCATCTGACTTCTACCTGTGAGCCAATTTTCAAACTCTTGAAGAAAGATCAGGTAGTTGAATGGAACGTTGATTGCCAAGCTGCTTTTGATAGAATCAAGGAATATTTTCTAGAACCTCCTATTCTGATGCCACCCGTCGAAGGAAGACCGTTGATCATGTATTTGACCGTCTTGGATAACTCAATGGGGTGTGTTTTGGGCCAGCATGACGAGTCTGGTCGAAAAGAGCATGCTATTTATTACCTTAGCAAAAAGTTTACCGACTGTGAGACTCGCTACTCACTGCTCGAGAAAACTTGCTGCGCTTTGGTATGGGCTGCTCGCCGACTAAGACAGTATATGTTGACTCATACTACCTTGTTGATTTCCAAAATGGACCCTTTCAAGTATATCTTCGAAAAGCCCGCTTTATCTGGAAGGATAGCTAGATGGCAAATGATCCTAACCGAGTATGACATCCAGTACACCACCCAAAAAGCTATAAAAGGGAGTGTACTAGCTGACCATCTGGCTCATCAGGCTATCGAAGATTATCAACCCATGAGATTTGACTTCCCGGACGAGGACATCATGAATTTGGACAACATTGAAAGTAACGGACCGTATGACGGACCCGAAAAGGGATCCCGATGGACCCTGTACTTTGATGGTGCTTCAAATGCACTTGGAAACGGTATTGGCGCAATACTCATTTCTCCGGAAGGTTGTCACACACCTTTCACGGCCCGACTTTGCTTCAGCTGCACAAACAACATGGCTGAGTACGAAGCTTGCATCTTTGGTCTCAAGGCCGCTATAGACTTGGGGATCAAATCTTTGATCGTATTTGGGGACTCGGCTTTGGTTATCAGTCAAATCAAAGGAGAGTGGGATACCAAGCATCCTAATCTTATCCCATACAAAGAACATGTCTTGACATTGTTGCCTCATTTCGAGCAAATTACCTTCGAGCATTTCCCGCGAGAAGAGAATCAGCTAGCAGATGCTCTAGCCACAATGTCCTCCATGTTTAAACTCAACTGGGATAACGAGGCTCCCCAAATCACCATCGAGCGAATGGATGAACCTGCGCATTGTCACGAGATTAATACCGAAGAAGTAGTGGAACAACCTTGGTTCCATTAAATCAAAAGGTATCTCGAGACTAGAGATTATCCCGAAGGAGCTTCCGTAAATGACAAGAAATTCTTAAGGAAATTCGCGGCTAAATTCTTCCTGAGCAACGGCATCCTTTACAAACGAAGCCATGATTGTGTATTACTCCGATGCGTAGACAAAGCTGAGGCAGAGTTGATTATGACTGATATACACAGCGGCCCATTTGGCACTCACTTGAGCGGGCATACAATGGCTAAGAAGATCCTAAGGGCAGGCTATTACTGGTCTACCATGGAAGCTGACTGCCATCAACATTCCCGTACTTGCCACAAATGCCAAGTCTATGCTGATAAAGTTCATATCCCTCCGGTCCCTCTCAACGTTCTGACTGCTCTGTGGCCCTTTGCAATGTGGGGCATTGACATGATTGGAGAGATCAAGCCCATGGCTTCCAACGGACATCGCTTCATCCTGGTTGCCATTGACTATTTCACCAAATGGGTCGAAGCAGCTTCCTTCTCCTCTGTTACTAAAAATGTGGTTGCCCGCTTTATCAAGCAAAATCTCATATGCCGGTATGGTGTTCCAGACAGGATCATCACAGACAACGGTACAAATCTGAATAACACGATGATCACCGCTTTGTGCGAACAGTTCAAGATTTATCATCACAATTCATCTCCCTATCGGCCGAAGATGAACGGTGTTGTTGAAGCTGCGAACAAAAACATTAAGAAGATCATTCAGAAAATGACGATCACTTACAAAGACTGGCATGAGATGTTACCGTTTGCTCTGCATGGATACCGTACGACGGCACGTACTTCAACCGGGGCAACCCCATTTTCTTTGGTATATGGCATGGAAGTTGTTTTGCCTATGGAAGTCCAGATTCCTTCTCTAAGGATTCTGAAGGATGCAGGTTTGAATGAAGATGATTGGATGCAGACCCGACTTGATCAACTCAATCTGATCGACGAAAAGCAACTCGCTGCTATATGCCATGGTCAGGCGTATCAAAAGCGAATGATCAAGGCCTTCAATAAGAAAGTCAGACGCCAAGTGTATCAAGTCGGAGATCTCGTAATCAAGCGGATTATCTTGCCGCAAAGTGATCCCAGGGGCAAATGGACTCCTACATATGAAGGACCATTTGTGATCAAGAGCATATTTTCTGGTGGTGCAATGATTCTGACCACCATGGACGGCGACGATTTGCCGCACCTTGTGAACGCAGACATAGTCAAAAGATACTACGCATAAAATAAACCGACAAGTCGAAAACCCGAAAGGGCGGCTTGGGCAAAAATGGGCATCCCGGTGGATCGAAAACCCGAAAGGGCAGTTCAGGCAAAAATTAGGGATAAAAACAAAAAAAATTGTACACCCGGCAAGTTGAAAACCCGAAAGGGCGGCTTGGGCAAAAAGGGGTTTCCCGGTGAACCGAAAACCCGAAAGGGCGATTCAGGCAAAAGTTAGGGAATTAAAGCGTATGACTATGTCTCGTCGGATCACTTCAAAGACAATCTCTTCATCAATCAGTTCCAGGTTTCTGATCAATCCAGTCATCGGCAAACGAAGCATTGAATGGACAGATATTCAGAGTTATGAAAGCTATAGCGGAATGGAATCCCATGGAATTATTTCACATAGCCATCTTTATTTTGTATAAATCTTTCAATATTTACGACAGAATCCTCTACTAGGATGATTGTCTCCTTTGTACAAATATACTCATAAAAAGTCAATACAAATACTTTTCCCAGAAATTTGTGTCATTTCCTTTCACTTTTTCTCTTGCACTATTTGGTTTATTTTGAGAAACGTCCAATGTTTTGTTAAATAGGCATATGCATTTGAACATAATCATTTCCTTATGAATCCAGAAAGAGGATTACTGATAGGTCGAAAGTACAGTTGGATATCTTGATACCCCTCAAAGGAAACCCCCAGTAGATTTGGAATCCATATCCCAGCAAACCCTGAAGCTTATCTCCAGTAGATTCTCGAGGCTTATCCCCTGCAGAGTACGGATGTCTCTCCCGAGTTTTATTCAAAGTTATTCCTCACAAGGGCTTATAACTGGGTTATCCTCAGCTTATTGCCACGGAAGATCGCACTCGCCAAAATTCTTCCTACCTCCAGCGGAGTTCATCAGAGTTCCCCAGCATAACTTATCAATACGATCCCCAGAGGAGTTTATCTTTGTTATCCCCAGCCAGAGAATCCTCCAAAACTCAATTCCCCTCAGAATTTAAGTTTCAGTATCCCCAGCGAAGCCAGACTAATGAACCTTCTCCCCACAGAGTTTTAGGAGAGCAAATCTTGAGTTCCCCAGTGAAGTCGCCAGAGATACTTCCCGCCAAACTGAAGATTCTTGGTCTTACCTCCCCAGCATGAGTCTACTAGATTGGTACTCCCCAGTAGAAGTCATCAGGAATTCCCCAGAAGATTGGTATACAACCCAAGCTCCTTTTTCTCCAGCAACGACCAGGAATTATTCTTCCCGGCAGCAGTCAAGATACTCTTATCTTCAGCCATCTTGGATTCGTCTATCCTTTGCAAGACAGCTCTCCAGCTTACATGCGCATCCATTTACATTCATATCATATAACATACATTGCGTCATGCATCATGACATTGCATATAACTAACTCTTTACCTTTTCAGGTAAGATCAGTCAAAAGACTAGAATCACTATCCTCCGAGTTTCTTTCCAGGAATAGTTCGGATGTGACCCAGACACGACAACATTCTAATGCTTATTCCAGATTTATCCAGATGCAGTTTTACACGAGCTCATCATCAGGAAACCCTACACCGGTTCCTCTTCAACTCCAAGATTTCTGAAAATAGTTCACGGGTTCTCCAAGTAACGGATGTTAACCTATCGCTTGTTCAGATTCTTCTCCAGACTTCTGAAAACAGTTTACGGATTCTTCCCAACAACGGATGTTAATCTATCGCTTGTTCAGACTCTTCTCAACTTCTGAAAACAGTTCACGGGTTCTCCAAGTAACGGATGTTAACCTATCGCTTGTTCAGATTCTTCTCCAGACTTCTGAAAACAGTTTACAGATTCTTCCCAACAACGGATGTTAATCTATCGCTTGTTCAGACTCTTCTCAACTTCTGAAAACAGTTTACGGGTTCTCCAAGTAACGGATGTTAACCTATCGCTTGTTCAGTTTCTTCTCAAGACTTCTGAAAACAGTTTATGGATTCTTCCCAACAACGGATGTTAATCTATCAACTTGTTCAGATGCAACTTTTGAAAACAGTTTATGGATTCTTCCCAACAACGGATGTTAATCTATCAACTTGTTCAGATGCAACTTTTGAAAACAGTTTACGGATTCCTCCCAACAACGGATGTCAATCTATTGCTTATTCAGACCCCCAGTTCGAAGATGGTCCAAAGCATGGACACCTTCCTGATACTCATTCCAGATGGCATCTTTAAGCCCATCCCCGAAAAATTTATATCACTCTTCCAGATGGCATCGTTAAGCCCATCTCCAAATGACATCTCTAAGCCCATTCCCGCATCCATTGCTTTGACGAGTGCAAATTTCCGGGCACTCTAGTGTCCAATCTCCTTTTACCCTCGAGTCACGAAAGGCAAACTTGCCAATCTAACTCTTCGGATTCAAGAAGATTGAACAGGGGCAACTGTTGTACCCCAAAATTTGCCCTCCCATTTCTCATTGATTTCTCATCACAAAGCCTTTGGAACTCAAGATCCAGTCAGGGTTTCATCTGCTCAAGACTTCTCCTTGCACTGTTGACCCAAATTAGGGTTTGTGTTTGCACAAAGGTGTTTTGACCTAAAATGCCTAAGATGACTTTCTTGCTTCATATTGGACTCCCAAGTTTATCCATATCAAGTTTCAAGTCTTGATTCCAAGTTTTGCCCAGTCAATTGGACAGTTGACCTAGAAATCAGCTGTATTGGGGAAAAAGTCAACTATGACCAATTGACAGTCAAATCACATGAAAATTGACCCACATCAACATTATGAACTCATATGAACCATTTGGTCAAGTTTGGATCACAATTCCACAAGAAATTTGATCAGATCACCAAAAGGGCAAAATGGTCATTTTTAGGGTTTTGACTGCACAAAGGTAATTTTTGACTGTTTGACCTAGCCAATGGCAAACCAAGCTCACATATGGACTCAAGGACCCCATGGAATTATCTTGACATGCTCAATAAGCTCAAAAGATCCCAAATGCACAAAATTGACAGTTGAATTTCCCAGTCAATTGATCAATTTTGACTGTATACTGAAAAGTCAAACTTTGACTTTTTGGTCAAAATCAAGAGTCAAGATTCATTTTTCATCAAAACATGCCAAATCATGAAACTTGTTCACCAAGAAATCAAAAATTGCAAATTAGGGTTTGAAATGAGAATTTTTCATAACTTAGAATTTTTCTAAGTTATGAAAAACCCTAATTTTTTCCCAACTTTGCCCCACTTTCTCACCAAGATTCATTTGGATTCAAGCAAAAGTCAAAACATGAAAGTTGTAGCTTGTTGCATAATCTACAACTTTGATTCACAAAGTTTTCCCAAAAGAGGCTTGTATCTCAAGTTACAATTTTTGGAATAAGGGTACTAAACCATTCTTAACTTAGTGAAATTTTAACCTATTTTGGCAAGGTTTTCTACCTAACTTCAAGACCATTTTGCATATACTTCCACTTGGAATTTCAATTTTCATTTCAAATATGGATTGTAGTACACATTCCAAGATTTCCAAAATGTCCAAGAACTCATCAAACAACCTCATGACTTGAGAGAATCGAATTTTGCAATATGGCAAAAAGTCACTTTGATTCATGACCATGTACATGTTCATAACTTGTGCAAATTTCTCAAACCAGCATGCCACTTGATTACAGGCCCTTAAACCATCCAACACTCAATAATTTAATGCATGTTCATTGTGCTAAGGCCTTGTTTCATGAGTTTAGGCATTACATGTTGGATTAGGCCATAAATGGGAAAAGTGAAATAGCCATTTTTGCAAAAGCAAGCTTTATGTCATAATGCAAATCCAAGAAGTACAGATCAAATCTAATTGGCACAAGATTATGAGCAAAACACACTGATCAAGACAAGGTTAGCAGCATGTTTAGGGGGCCGCTACCTGCCTAGAAACTCAAGTGGCCTTTGTTTGCTTAAGTGTGAAGAAACACATCATAACAACACACAACTTTGATCTGAGCATAAGCAAGCCTAAGCAAATATTGTATACACTTTCTAATCATCAAGCACAAGCTAGAACACGAGTAAACAAGGTCCCAAACACTCCCATTCCCAGAATCACTCTCAAACTGCAGAAACAGGGCAGGGTCTACAGATTGAATCCCATCTCTCATTCCTTTCATGATTTCTTGCTCAAAGCTCATCAAACACATTCCCTAGCATCATTTGAAGCTAACCAAAACACAAAACACGACCTGTAATTTCTCTAACCAGTTCCACCATTTTCACTTTCTTGTTTTACAGTTGGAGGTCCATAGCTCGATTCAAGGTGTTTCAAAGCAAAGTAAGCATTGGAATAGCATCACCACACTTCAGGCAAGCTATACAGATCATCATCTTGCTCTGAAAGCTCCCCCATTGCCAGATAGAACTTCAACTGAACAGGTATCTTCTTGAACTTCTAACTCTTAGTCTAGGCATCATTAGCTCTAAGTTTGTGAATAAGAAGTGTTCTACTCATGCCCCTGAATCTGTACATGCTTTTACTTTTCATTTATTTTGCTTGAGCTGTGAGAATTTAAGGTTTGAATATGGAAGAAAAGTTAGGTCAGGATTTGGGAATGTCAAAATTCTCTCTCATTTTTTAGAGTTAGGATGAGTTCTTTATATATTTAGAATCGTGATTCAATGCTTAACATTTCTTATGTTGTGAGTTTGTGCAAAAGATCAAAGAATCCAGATGTTTGAACTTGGAAAACAGGCGCACGTTTTTGACATCTTTTTTGTCTGAAGGTTGAAGAAGAAGCTTCATGGGCTGGGCTTTTGTGTTATTTCTCTTCACACCATATTTTTGGTTTTGCACCCCCTGAGCCCATTTTATTTATTTGCTTGATTTTTTGACTTTTCCTTTTTTATTTTGATTTATTTATTTTTGCTAATAATATTAAAAACATGAAAAATTATTTTTACACCATTTTTTATATTTTTAGGCATTTATTTGTTTATATGAACATTTATACATAAATATATATATATATATATATATATATATATATATATATATATATATATATATATATATATATATATATATATATATATATATATATATATATATATATATATATATATATATATATATATATATATATATATATATATATATATATATATATATATATACTATTATTTAGGAAAACTTGAAGAAAAAAAATGCAAATATAGTTTATTCCTGATTTTTTATTTCATTTTCTCTTTTGAAAATATTTTGTATCAAAAATACTTTTTTATAAATATTAAATATTATTATTTTTGTATATATAATATTTATTTAGTAAATAATAAAGATATATATATATATATATATATATATATATATATATATATATATATATATATATATATATATATATATATATATATATATATATATATATATATATATATATATATATATATATATATATATATATATATATATATATATATATATATATATATATATATATATATATATATATATATATATATATATATATATATATATATATATATATATATATATATATATATATATATATATATATATATATATATATATATTAATATACTTAGGGCAAAAATACCAAAATACATACATTTTTTTATTTTATTAATATTTAACATGAAAAATACTTTTTATGAATATATTCCATTTTATTTTATTTTTTATATATAATTATCAAATATTATACATATTAAATGGTTAATATACTTATTTAATGAAATTAGGGTTTTTACCCTTAAAACACAAAAATTCCAAAATATTACTTTTTTTATTTTTATTCATTTGACATAAAAAATATCCTTTTTTTCATACATATAAAAACCCTTTTTGCATTTTGCATCTTTATTTTATTTTCCATTTAATTTATGCAATTAATTATCTTGTAAATATTCCAAAATTGATGTAATAGCTAGGTTTAAATTCCTTGTCAATATCCCCCATTTGAACATTTGTACCCCCCTTCCCATATTGTGTTGTAATAGTGTAGGAATTTTACTTTTCGCACTTTAAACGCTTTCTAAATATACCATGCTAGAATTAGGGTTTGTATGCAAATAAAAAGAACAAAATTAGTTTGACCTAACTTCAAAGATAAACAAGCATGAAATTGGACAACACATATCACACTTGCACCCCTAGGGTATTCCACTTGATGCCTTCAAATAAATGGGCCATATTGCATGTTAGGTTTCTTTGGGCAAAAACAAACAATTCAAATGATCATAGTCCCTCGATGACGCTTTCGAAAAGTTGCCTAAAATGATCAAGTCCCTTTCAAAGAGAAATTGCCCAAAGATACTTAGCACTATTGCAATTATGGTCTAAACGATGACCCGCGCCCGTCCCTTTCACCTCCTAATACAAGATTGTCCACCAAATGCAATGGTGGAACAAAATTGTTAAAAGGGTTAAAACGTAACAAAAATCTTTGAGAACTTTAGGGTAGACAGCTTTTAAGTACTTGTCAACTTGCAAAACAAAACACTTGCCTATTTTCAAACCACGCTTCACAAACACTTTCAAAACAAACTTTCAAAAAACCTTGGAATATCTTTTCAAAAAGACAAACACCTTTTGTAAAACATTCGAGTAAAGAATTGTTACAAGGGTAGCCTATACAAGGCATCTTTTTCAAAACATTTTCAAAACCACACACCAAGCACCATTTCAAACAATTGAAAACCAAGGCAAGTTGATCTAAGCAAGTACCTAAGAGCCCATGGATAACCATGGATAGAAAGGGTGCTAATACCTTCCCTTTCTATAATCTATTCCCCGAACCCAAGAAAAATCTCAAAGGTTTTTGCTGTGCTTTTTAAACCTTTCCTTAGGATAAAATAAAAAGTCGGTGGCGACTCTTGCTCAACCGAAACATTTGCGAAAACAAACGCAAAACCATAGTCAGTCTCCCACCGTACACCAGTTAGGTCAGAGCCTTTCTCTGCCATCTCATTGTATCTTATGTCGTTGTCTTGATAACCATAAGCTTCCCAATAAGGTCTTCAGTGATGATGATCTTCTTTCCCATAACGTAAGATGTTACCTTATGATTTGAAGTTGTGGCATGGATCCAAAATTCTTTCACTAATTTTGGGAAAACTGGACCTATGAGACGATCAAAGTATTTCCCCCATCCTTGGAACTCAACATCAGGGGTTAAGTCATACCCATCTCCTTTCATGCTTACAAAATCAACAATAAGCTCACATAGAACTTCCAAAGAGTCAATGGGTGTGAGGAGAGTTCTTGATGGTTCTACGTACCTTTCTTCATTATAGGAGGAAGAACCAGGAATGATTTGAGAAACTTGAGAAATTTTTTGAGAGGAAGCCATTGTTCACATACTCTTTTAGGGTTTTGAAAGATGAACAAATGAAGAGAGAAAAGTGAGTGAGAGTGAATATGTGATAGTGTTTATGAAAGAGTGGAGTATAAATAGCCAACGTAAGAAAAACAGGAATTTTAATTTTAATTAAAAGAGATAAAAATGATTAAGTGCATTTAATGGTTCCTAAAAAGAGAGATAATGTAAAGATAGTGAACAGTTACGATTTGACCCGTGCCTCAATGCATCAACTCAACTGTTTCAGTCCCTTCAAATTTTGATATTGTGGACTGCTTGCTTTTATCTTAGAAATGAAACATTTTTGGAAAACGTTCAGATCTTTTGGATAGTTTCTGATACAACTTTCCTTCTCACATCTGAAGAACTATTGATCAGATGTTCACAGAAAAGAAATTAAAGCATAAAGTTCTGAGGATTAAATATATAGAAATTACATTCTTATTCCGGGCATAATTCCATACTAAGGTAATTCAGAATGAAATTAAATCTATCTTCAGAAAGAGGTTTAGTGAAGATATTTGCCCATTGATGGTATGTGTCAATAAATTTTAAAGAAAGAATTCTCTTCTTAAAATAGTCCCTAATACAATGGTGTTTAATTTCTATATGTTTATCCCTAGAATGTAAAATTGGATTTTTTTTAAAGGCATATAGAAAAAGTATTATAGTAGAGGATAGGAATGTTACTCTCATATATGTTAAAGGCTTCAAGTTGACTTTTCATCTAGAGTATTTGTATACTGCATCCAACTGCAACTATATATTTAGCTTCGGCAGTTGACAGTGAAATAGTGGATTGTATTTTGTTGGACCACGAGATTAGATTGTCTCCCAGAAACTAGAAGCTTCTAGAAGTACTTTTCTTTCTATTCTGTCTCCGGTAAAGTTAGTGTCACAATACCCTACTAATTTATATTCTCTGGATTTTCTATAACAAAGACCAAGATTAGTAGTACCTCTCATATACTTGAAAATTATCTTAACTGCTGTTAAGTGAGATTCTTTAGGATCTTATTGGAATCTGGCACACAGATAAACACTATACATAATATCAGGTCTTGAAGTTGTTAAATATAAGAGAGAACCAATCATACATTTGTAGAGATTTTGTTCTACTCTCTTATTTACTACTTACCTTTCCATAATGCATGTAGGATGCATAGGAGTTTTGGATGCTTACATTTTGATAGATCAAAATTCTTCATAATTTCTTTGACATACTTGCTTTGATGAATGTAGGTTTTTTTTTGGAGTTTTATTGATTTGGATACCCCAAAAGAACTTAAGTTCACCCATCAAGCTCATTTCAAACTCTGCCTGCATAGACTTAGCAAATTCTTTTTCCAAAGAGGCTTTAGTAGATCCAAAAATATATCATCTATGTAAATTTGACAGACCATAATTTCATTTTTAAATAGTTTACAGAATAAGGTTGTGTCCACCTTCCCTCTGGTAAAATCATTTTCTAACAAAAAATTACTCAGTCTTTCATACCAAGCTTTGGGAGCTTGTTTCAGACCATATAATGATTTCTTAAGTTTATAAACATATTCTGGATGTTTTGTATTTTCAAAACCATGGGGTTTATGCACATAAACTTCTTCATCAATGTAGCCATTAAAAAATCACTTTTAACATCCATCTGATAAAGAGTGATGCCATTATTTATAGCAAAAGAAATTAAAAGTCTGATAGATTCTAACATGGAAACTGGAGCAAAGGTTTCTGTATAGTATATTCCTTCTTGCTAACTATAACCTTGTGCCACCAGTCGTTCTTTGTTTCTAACGACTTCTCCTTGTTTGTTTAGTTTGTTTCTGAAGACCCATTTGATTCCAATGATGTTGAAGCCTTTTGGTTTAGGAACTAGATCCCACACATAGTTTTTGATAAATTGATTTAGTTCTTCCTACATTGCAAGGATCCAGTCATTATCTAGAAGAGTTTCATCAGTGGAAGTTGGCTTGAACAGATATACTAATCCCATGAGTGATTCTTCAGAATTTATGAATGTAGATCTTGTTCTGATTAGGTCATCTTTCTTTCCCAGAATCATATTTTTTGGATATGCTAAGCTGCTTCTGGATTGTCTTTTCTGGATGGAGTCTTCGGAAGTTGTTGTAATATGTGTGACATCTTCTTCTGTATTTGGCTGAGATTCTTTATTAAGATTTTCTGATGATCTGTCTTCAGTACCTGTAAGTTGAACTTCTATATCTGCAAAAGTTTTACCCTGCTTTGACTTTTGAGAGCCAAGCTTATCATCAAATCTGACACTAACAGATTCTTCCATAATTCGTGTTTCTTTTTTATATACTCTATAACCTTTTGAGCATTCAGAGTATCTTAACATGATACAGTTTTGTGCTTTGGAATCAAACTTGTTCACATGTTCTTTAGTGTTCAAAATAAAACAAGTACATCCAAATGAATGGAAATAAGAGATGTTGGGCTTTCTATTCTGCCATAGATTATATGGAGTCTTATCCAGAAGTTTGTAGCAATGTTAGTCTCGTTGATCATGGTTCTGGCCATTTATTGTAAATTTATATTCTTTCGTTCTACAACCCTGTTTTGTTGAGGAGTTCTAGGACAAGAGAAATTATGAGAGATGCCATTCTCGTTAAAAAAATTCAAATCTTTTGTTTTCGAATTCCCCACTATGATCACTTCTGACTTTAACAATTCTAAAATCTTTTTCATGTTAAACTTGGTTACAGAAGGTAGAGAACACAGAGTGTGACTCGTCCTTGGGTCTTAAGAACTTTACCCATGTCCATCTGCTATAGTCATCTACGATCACTAATCCATACTTCTTGCCACTGATGGATGCAGTTTTCACTAGTCCAAATAGATCTATATGCAGAAGTTCTAATGGTCTAGAGGTAAAAACAACATTTTTTTTATTTGAAAGAAGGTTTTGAAAACTTGCCTTTTTGACATGCTTCACACATAGCATATGAGCTGAACTTCAAGTTAGGAAGTCCTCTGACCAGATTGAGTTTGTTAATCTGAGACATTCTTCTCATACTAACATGCTCCAATCTTCTGTGCCAGACCCATTCCTCACCGTCAACAGACATAAGGCACTTTACATTCTGACTTTTTAGTTCAAAAAGTTTCATTTTATAAATGTTGTTCTTTCTCTTACTATTAAAGAGGATTGATCCATCTTTCTAACTGACTGCTTTACAGAACTTTTGATTAAAGATTATATCATAACTGTTATAACTTAATTGACATATGGATAACAGGTTATGCATTAACCCATATACTAACATAACATTAGTTATAGAGGGAAGTGTATTGTTACCAATATTTCCAGACCCAATAATCTTTCCTTTCTTATTGCCTCTGAAACCTACATATCCTCCAGATTTAAGCTCCAGACCTTGGAACATATTCTTTCTTTCTGTCATGTGTCGAGAGCATCCAGAGTCCAGGTACCAAGATTGGTGTTTCAACTTTGCTGTTAAAGGCATCTGCAACATAAATGATTTTATCCTTACGTACCCATATTTTTTTGGGTCCTTTTTTGTTTCCAAAATTCTGTTTGAATTTTGGTTTTGCAGTGAAAGCCTTACTAGTACATTTTATATCATGTGCATGTCCATATGTAAAGTGTGAATAGAGAGGTGTGTGCTTTATGACTATATCATCAACTTTCTTTGGTTGATATGTTTCTTCTCCCCTTGGTTTCACATATCCTATACCTTTTCTTCCATTCTACTAACTCCATAGATCATTAAATCCATCTTGCTCTTATCTATGTTTTTAGCTAGAAATTTTTTAAAGTTATGATCATATTCTTTTATGATTTTATCAAAACTATTCGAAACTTCTAAAATAGTTTCTTTCTGAGCTTTTTGTAATTTATTTTTAATAACATAATTTTCATTTTCGAGTTTAGAGATAGTTTCTTTTAGCTCAGAGTTTTCTGTTTTTAGTTTCTTAGTTTCTTCAGAGTCAAATACTAGATCATTTTTCAGGTTCTTGTTTTTGACTCAAAGTTGTTGATACCTTTCAAGAATTTCTGACACACTATCTTCTAATTGAGATCTATAAAAGTTAGAGAATACCTCTTCTGCCTTTGAGTCTGACTCTGATTCAGATGATCCAGTGTCATCTGATATGTTGGCCATTAGGTCTATATTGGCTCGTTCATCTTTTGATTTTGTTTCAGCTTCAGAAGATTCCGAGTCATCCCATTTTTCCATAAGACTTTTCTTATTTTCTTTGGAGAACTTCTTTTTAGGCTTTTCTTTTTGAAGATTTGGGCAATCGCTTTTGTAGTGACCTGGTTCGTTGCATTCGTAGCATACAATATTTTTGTTACTAGATTTTCTATATCCAGAAGATGATTCAAAGTGATTTCTTGTTCTTATGGAGTTTCTAAACTTCCTCTGTATGTGCTTCCATAGCTGATTGACTCTTCTGGAGAGAAGAAATAGTTCGTCTTCTTCTGACGAGGATCCACAAGAGTTTTCTTCTTTTGCCTGAAAAACTTTAGGTTCATATTTTTTATTATATTTAAGAGCAAGAGGCTTACCTTGCTTCTGGGGCTCGTCTTCTTCTAGTTCTATCTCATGACTTCTCAAGGAGCTGATAAGTTCTTCAAGAGATATTTTATTTAGATATTTGGCTAGTTTTAAGGTTGTGACCATGGGTAAACTGCTTTACATGATCTGCTATTGAGTACCCTTTGTCCAGAATTTTAAGCCCAGCAAACAAAATTTGAAACCTTGAGAACATTGTTTCAACTGTTTCATCTTCTTCCATTTTGAAGGCCTCATACTTCTAAATAAGTGCAAGGGCTTTGGTTTCTTTGACTTGTGCGTTGCCTTCATGCGTCATTCTCAAAGAGTCAAACATGTTTTTAGCTGATTCTCTGTTCGTGATCTTCTCATACTCAGTGTACGAGATAACACTCAAGAGGATTATTCTGGCTTTGTGATGATTTTTTAATTCTTTCTTTTGTTGATCTGTCATTTCCTTTCTGTCGATCTTCTGACCGCTTTCGTCAACTGGATTAATGCATCCATCAGTCACCATATCCCAGAGATCAGCGTCATGGGATAGAAAGAAACTTTCAATTTTGTCTTGCCAATAATCAAAGTTCTCACCATCAAAGGTTCAAGGTTTGCCACTAATTATGCCTTTCTCATCATGATTATCATTGCTGATGATTTGACTCTGTCCCTCCATAGTGTTTTTCTTGCTAGGATCTTTTTCTGACATGATTAAGTGTTTGCACCCAAAACCGTGCGCTCTGATGCCAATTGAAGAATGGAAAAACACAATAAAGGGGGTTTGAATTGGGTTTTTAAAAATAAAAATAGTAGACACGTTGGTTATCCTGGTTCGTTTGAACTCAAACTACTCCAGTCCACCTGCCAAGGTGATTTCTCCTTTCTCAAATGACGTCTTAATCAACTAATCAAACTTGATTACACAAATACAATGACTATTGTCAATGTCTTCTTGAGTTTAAACCATAACTCAATTTTCTCAAGGTATTACAAGATAAATCAATTAAAAGTGTGTACAAAGATGTTTTCTAAACAAAACTATATCACAACAGTGATGTATACACAATTGTAAAACATAAGATAGAACTGGGTAATGATATTTTTCTCTTTCAGTGTGCAGTAGTGTTGTTTGATTTCTTCTTCAAGTCTTCTTTATATAGGCGATGCATGAGAGACATGAGAAGATGCTTTTGGAAGGTCGATAAAGTGTAGTTAATGCCCTTTCCAAAAATAAATATCTTGTCTTGGTTCAACCGTTACTTTTAATTTATAATGAATGATTTGTAATGCATCGGAACATTGCTTTCTTGGGATCATATCAGAAGAATAATATTACCATTGATACTTTAGATCCTCAGAGTTTCTTGATATCCTTAGAACTTGGATGATACGTTGGAGCTTCTTTTGCATATCAGAGTATTTACTAGAATAATGTGGCTCAAGTGAGTAGATGAGTGTGTTGACTTCTTTTGTTCTTCCAGAACTTTACTTATTAGAATATCAGAGTGTTTCTCGTAGCGTTGGTGCTTTCAGAATTTGTAACATTAGAACTTCTTCATTTTAGCGTGTTACACGAAATTTCTTCTAAGTATGTTATGTCTAAACAGAGCTTCAAGATGTATCTCTCTCATCTTTTATGCTTCTTTCATCAAAATTTATCTGCATATTTAAATACATTATTAGAGAACATATTTTTTCTTTATATATATCATGTGTTTGTTATCATAAAACTATTACAAGGATGTAGAACCAAACTATGTTCTAACAAAACACACACGAACTAAATGGTCCCCATCAAGTGCGATGAATGTGAGAGGTGATAATACCTTCCCCTTTCATAACCAACTCTCATACCCTTCTCTTGGTTGCGATGAACATTTATTTAGCGGGTAAAACCACTCCAACATAGACTATTTCATTCTTCTCTAAGTTCACACCTGCCTCATCCTTTGCCTTTGAACAACAATTTTATCCCACCAGATATCAGCATTACTTTTAAGCATGATATTCACCATCTTAACTTTCTTGTTCTCGGGGATGCCCATAAAATCGAAGATCATGTCGATGTTGATATGCCAATCAAGAAACTCATCCACTCCCATCATTCTATAGAACCGTGGAATATCAAATTTTACTCGATAATCATGGTAGTAGTTTCGATTCCCACGATAAAACTATTTCTCGTAGGGTTCTTCTTCAGAACTTGAATCTTTAACACAATTTTTTCTATCTCGTGGAACACTAATCATTTCTTCTCTCTTGTCTCTTTGTCAATTCTCGTTGTTGTTAGCATTGTTCATCTGATTTGCTAAAGTCCCCAAATGTTCAGCCAAAGCAATTAGAGCCACGGTAAAAGTCGTGGTAATTCCCTCAAGATTTGCTCTGGTCTCCGGTTGATCCTCCATGGTTGTCAAGCTACTAAAAAATATAAGAAAACCTGCTTTGATGCCAACTGACAAATCAAAAACCCTAGGGAATAACAAATGCTAAACATAGATGAAATCAGAACATTGCAAGCGCAAAACCTATCAAAGAAGCCCGTGAATCCTCCCGATAAAGAAAACTTTGAATTTTATTATAATGAAAGATGATTCTGACAGCCACTCTCAATAGTGTTTAAATACATAAAAAATTCTTATAGGATTTTAATCCAAAATAGAAATAAAACTAAAATTTCTTAAATATTAAAACAAAAAATTGATTAAATATTAAAATGCTTTCTAACGCACGATTTCTTCTTTGATATGCCCGCCAACCTTCCTACATCAATAACAATAAAAAAAATTATCTACCCCAATATGTGACGAATTTCATGGATAAATGTTCTAAAACTTGTTTGGATTACAACCTTTTACAAAACATAGCTTTACAACCTTGTAACCACCCATATGAAGGTGAGAAAATACATAAGAAGGGGGTTGAATTGTGTATCGCATAACTTATGTATTTTTAAATAATCAGTTTCTGAATCTGACCAAGTTCAGATTCTAAGTTAGAGCATGCAACAGCGTAATATTTAAAGTACAAAAGTAATAAGTAAATCACACACAATTATTATCTTGGTTCCTCTATAATGAGAGTAGTTCATTCCCCTTTCCATGAAGAGCTCTTTTACTATAATCAGCACCTAATTAAAATTTGCTTAGACACGCTCGTGCAAAACTTCTTGCTCAATCTCACCAGAAAGAGATTTATTACCTAAACCTTTTGCTCATTACTTCCTTTCTCAATCACACCTTAACAAGACTTCCTTGCCCAAACTCACAATCCAGTACTTCTTGCTCAATCACACTTGAAAGAGACTTCCTTGACCAAAATCGTAGTCCAGGACTTCTTGCTTAATTACACTTGAAAGAAACTTGCTTGCTTAAACTATTTGTTCATGACTTTCTTGCTCAAACGTTGTTGAGACTTTTACAAATACTAAACAATTTGTTTTGGATTTACAACAAGATGTGCTCGATATACAATCAGAGGTACAATTAAATCAGCACACACAAAGACCTTTCTTGAGATTTCTAAGATATACAATTGTAAGAAGCTTTCAGGTCTATGTGAAATACAACAACTATATACAATGGCTTAGAGAACACGAAGGTTCTGGTTCAGACGTGTTATATGTTGCTTTTCTTGTTTTTCTTGTTGTTACTTATTTTGAATCTTCATCTCCTTATATAGAGGGAACAAAAAAAGACGTTAGTAATTGCTTGCACAAGTGTCTTTGCTGAAGAAGCAATTTCCAAGAGAAAGAGAGAGAGAGAGAGAGAGAGAGAGAGAGAGAGAGAGAGAGAGAGAGAGAGAGAGAAAGAGAGAGAGAGAGAGAGATTAAAATTTGTATGATGAGGATCTTCATCTTCTGAATAACCTCTTTATGCTTTGTGTATTTATCAAGTAAGGCGTTTATAATATGGAGTGGTAGGCTAAAGAAATCATAGCATTCAACCTTTAGCCTTGTGCTAATACCTCTATGTGACTTTCTCCATAATTCTAGTCGTTAACAAGATGGAGCCTGCTTTTGCATAGAGTACGGACATAAGAGCTTTATACTATGTTTCCAGCATCTCGCTTGAAGTTCCGTTTGAATTATTGGAGGCAAAGTCAATGTTGCAACTGAGTTTCTATTTGATCATCAGAAGATGAGAACATATGGCTCTTGATGTTTTATTAGAAATTCAGATTTTGATCCTTTGGAATCTAAATTTTACACTTCTTCTTTACAAGTTAATTAACTGAGCCAAAACCAAGTTAATAACTAACTTTACTGAACCTGCAAACTTAATCAAACATTAGTATACCCTTTTGTTATTTAAGTAATTTTATTATCATCAAAACCTAAGGAGTGTGAGCATGAACAAATTTTGTTCCAACAATATCCCATTTTTTTATGATGACAAACATAAGTATTTAAGAACAATTGATTGGTTAGTTTCAATAATTTGACAATATCAGAGTCTGAGGTTTGTAAGCTCCCCCCGAGTCTAACAGTCCATAGGTTGAGAGTTGTAAGCTCCACCTGAGTCGTATCCAAATTATTTAAACCAGTTTTAGTAACTTCACAATATTAGAGCCTGGGGTTTTTGAGTTCTCTTTGAGTCTAACAGTTCATAGGTTCCCTAAGTCCTAACCAAATTATTAAACCTTTTATTTTTAAAATAATCATCAAAGTAACTTTGGCAACTTCAGAGCCTGAAGTTTGTAAGTTCTCTCTGAGTCTAATAAAACATAGGTTGAGTTTAATAAGCTCCTCCTTAGTCCTATCTGAGTTATTAAGATTTTTATTATAAAAAAAAATCATTAAGCACATATTCACAAGTTGATTAAAGTAGGTTCATAATCTAAATAAACTTTAGCACATAACTTAAATTTATTTAATTAGATATAAAGTTTAGTACATAGCATAAGTTTATTCAATTGGAAATAAAATTTAGCACATAGCATAAGTTTACTCATTAGAAATAAACTTTAGCACATGGCATAAGTTTATTCAATTATAATAAACGTTAGCACATAACGTAAGTTCATTAATTGGGTTCAGGATCTTAATAAAAATATACACAAAGTTTTTTATTATACTCTTTAAATACTTTTGTATTTCTCATATTTCACCCCTTTTTATCATCAACAAAAAGTATAAAAAAATGAAAGTAAATCTAAAGTGAACAATCAGTAAAAAGATAGAAATGTGTTAATTGAAAGGTATACAAACTATAAGTTCCAATATGGTTATAGTGATATTTTGAGACAATAACATAGGTAGAAAGGCTCGAGAATCACGGACATAAGATTCTAAATATCTTTTTCAAGATAAGTATCTCTATAAAAGCAGAGGCCATGAAGCTTAACCATATCATCTTTCTTTTTTCAAGGGTATTCAACTTATTAACATGGGTAGGCAGAAATTGTAACGCCCGTAATTTAATTAATTATTTAATTAAATTATTTTTGGAATATTTGTGAAGATGTGTTATAATTAATTGGATTTATTTTATTAAGTGGAGAAATAATATTAGAGATATAATATTATGTGGTGAAATAATATTAAAAGTGTAATATTATTTAATGTGGGCTTATTTTGAGAGAGCAGAAGTAATAAGGGGGTGTGTTGGTTTTAAGCCCAATAAGGAATAATGGAATAATAGGGTTATTTTATTATTTGTGAGAAGGAAGAGAAGAAAGAAGTAGCAGAAAGAAATAAGGATTTGGAAGAGAACGTAAAGCTGCTGGAAAAAGTGGAAAACGACAAGAACAAAGATTCAACCCAGAAATTGTAGAGCGACCTTCAATCCAAGGTAAGGGTGGGGTTCTGACTTTATAATTGGGTTCATGATGTTTGATATGTGGGGTTAGAGGGGATTGTTGTTTTGTTCTTGAATTGGATATGTATGATGATGTATGATGAAGATTTGATGAATTTTAGATGAATAATGATATCATGATGTTGTGTAATCAATGTAGTGTTATAGGTTAATGTTAGGTGATGAATTACCATGATTATAATAAGGTTTGTAGGGCTGTAACATGATTCCCGTAATGTAAATACAGAGGAAAATGCAGAATTTGTGCAGAATGTAACAGGATACATCGACCTCAAAGGCTATGTGTCGATACAAGGAGGATGAGAGACTCAGGATGAGTCGACACAAAGAAAGGATGCGTTGATACATTATAGTCGCAAGACTCAGGATGAGTCGATCGGTGAGAAGCATGTGTCGATACATGCTGTGTTTGAGA
Source organism: Vicia faba (assembly GCA_948472305.1). NCBI lineage: Eukaryota > Viridiplantae > Streptophyta > Magnoliopsida > Fabales > Fabaceae > Vicia > Vicia faba. The sequence continues at coordinate 1,168,327,241 of OX451738.1, forward strand.
CCAGGATGAGTTGATCCATAAGGAGGATGTGTCGACTCATGATGTACAGATGAAGCAGTACGCGTCGATCCATAGGGTTTTGCGTCGACCCTTAATGACTGATTTTTGACAGATTTAGTTTCAATTGCTGTAACTTGAGTTTTAGGATGTTGTTTGAGGTGCCGTTCGAAGCGTTGATTAACTAACGCGATGAACTTTATTCTAGATGATTAAAATGATGAGTAAGAAGTGTAATCCTTGTATCTAATTTCGGATTTAGGATTAATTCTCGTGTTGGTCGTTGTGCTGATTTTTAAACAGAATGATGAATATGAGATGTTTAGAGACTGTTGTTTGGATTATGACAGTAGGATTAGTGACAGTAACGAAGTAAACCTATAGAATAACAGTATGGATTACTGTATTATTGAAATACTGCTGAGTTATAATGAGAAGTTATTAATACATAAATGATTTTTGATGAATTATTTTGATTATTGAGATGTTTTGAGATGATAAATTGAGATGTTTTTGAGATGTTTTGAGATGATAAATTGAGATGTTTTGAGATAATAAATTGAGATGTTTTGAGATGATAATTGAGATGTTTTTAGATAATAAATTGAGATGTTTTGAGATGTTTTGAGATGATAATTGAGATGATAAACCGAGATGTTTTAGATGATTTGAGATGTTGTTAACTTGGGTGTTATCATTACATTCATGGTTGTGTCGCATACATTTCATTTTTTAAGATGGCGCTTATGCTCGTTGAGATGGCCTGGATTGGCAAATTTTGAGATGAAGGCTATGCCTTGTTGATGCCTCTATTAATTGGCAGATTTTTGAGATGGGAGTTCTGCTTCAATGGTACCACATGCATTTGCATTGTATTTAGTCGCATTATAAGAGTGAATGATAAAGTGTATTTTTATGTTGATGAATGTGTATATATGTTGTGATTGTTGTTGATTATGAGATGAGAAGTGGTGATGTTATTGATCTAATTTAATATATTAATTATCATGCGCTTTATTATATTGTTAGATATCTCACCCCTTCTGTTTGAATGTTGCCCTTATGTTGGTAACGTGCAGGTAATCGCGAGTGAAGGCTGTATACCTTCAATAGTTCGAGTCGGTGTCATTGCTCTGATATGTAACACTCGGGGGGATGAACACTTGCTGATTTTAGACTGTTGTTTTTCCGTTGTTGAACTTTAAATTAATGATTATTGAATATGAGATATTTCATAGTTGCTGTTTTGTTTAAAGATGTTATTGAAGAATTCCGCTGTATAGATGTTGAATTATTTTATTAAAGATGTTATGACTATGGTTCATCCGATGTTTTGAAAGTGTTATATATCCACGATGAATGAAATGAATTTTGTTAGAAGAATTTGTGACGTCCCGATTCATTTGTATGATTGAAATTTTATAACTCTGATTTATTTTGCATAATTACTTGGGGTAGAATTGGGGTGTTACAGAAACAATCAAAGGTGGAAAGATATGTCAAAAATATTTTGAAACATAAGAAGCATGCCAAGGATAAGAAGCAAAAGGTTGAGAAGGAATCACCAACTCTTGTTTACTTTGTTGTTGACTTAGCAAGTACATCTGTTGGGGTTACGACTCGAAACAGAAGCCAAGATGTTGAAGCAACACAAAGAAATAGGAGGGAAGATTCCCTTCCTAATGAGGATGATGCTAACCAATACTATTTGGATTATCCGTATGAATTGATGAACCATCTAGAAAGCTTCATTGATAGTTCTTAGGTTTTCTTATCTTTAATGTGTAACAACATTAAGATCTCTCTTTGTACCAGCTTCTTTAATGAAAGTCTTTATGTTACTGTGCTTATCTCACTTTAATTCATCTATTGAATTAGAAAAGTGTGCTTAACCATCAATCATTTTTTAAAACAAACAATTTAAAGAAATGTCATAAAAGAAAACAGGTTTCAAAATCTAATTGACTGGAGAGAAGGCCGACACTATTTCCATAACTTACAAGATAGATAAGTTCAAATATTAACAAAAGAATCTTCCCAAGGCAATCTTTAATACATATTTGTACATTGCACAAGATCTTCTTCTATAAATATAGACATTTTGTGTAAACATTTTCATCTCATCCCACTTTAAGATAAGAATGGGAAAGACTGAGTAGTTCAAGGCACGAAAGAATGATTTCCAGAATGAGATGACACATCTATTTAAGAAGCATGCAAAGGAAGAGTAGATCAAGGAAAGGAAGGCATCAAAGGTACTGACTTTCTTAGCTGCAGGAACATCCTCATTAGTTGAAGTTCTTCCTATGAAAAAGGCTTCATAAAGGTAGATAAAGAAGCTCGTGAAGAAGAAGAAGGATTTAGATGGAGAATGGGACGAAGACTGGAAGAATTATGTGGATTCATTGCCAAATATAGATGTAGCATTATTAGAAGAGTATTCTTAAGAACCATCTGTAACAATCTTTGTAAAACCTCTCTTTAAATAATAAATAATTTCCTTTTCTCTTAACTGCTACTGTTAATTTCTTGAGTTGTCATATTCATAAGTTGTGATAATACTTGTCATTATTAAAACCATAACCAACAAAGAAAAGAAATTTTATTGATAAAAAAATACAATAAAGAAGACAACGGCAACAAAAAAAATTAAAAATAAGAACATTCATTCCAAGAGACAATCTTGATTTCAACTTTCAACTTTTCACTCTAGACTTTGGAAGAGTCATCCTCAGAAGTTAACACTACTCCTTGTTGGATGAAAAGTTTATAAAGAACTTGTCCATAAGAAATGAACAAATACTTTCCCTCATAAAAGGATAAGAGAGTCTTTTTCAAGTAGTCAAACATAAGCCGAGGAAGACTTATTAGAGTGTCAGAAGAGAGAAGAAACAGAAGCGCTTTTTTCATCAATATCCAACGAATCTAGATCCTCGTTTTTTTGGCAAGAAGTTGGTATTCAAAAGTTGGTGCCACACAGTTGCCTCAGAATAAAGATTAGAGACAACAGAAGTGTTATATGAATCAACAAAGATGTGGTCTGAAGGAAAATAGTGTTTCCACAACAATATATCTAGAGAAACCCTGTCATATTCATAGTTTATAGCATTGGAAATAGAAGTTGTGGTGATGGTGATATGAACACTAGATACATTAGACAAAATGGCAGACTCCAGGTTTAGCTGTTGAATATAAGCATTACCCAGAACTCTTTTACAAGATTTGAGTAATTGAATCCAAAGAGCATACTAAAGTAACCATCCCTTCGTTGTTGAGATTTTTCTATTCCAATGGCTAAAAGTTCTTCAAGATCAACCAGCTTTTCATTGATGACTACTAACAGGTTCTTAATGTCAAAGTTGATCTCGAAGCTATTTCAATTTTTTTTTAAAGTTCATTAAAACAGGATAGGAGAATGGATTCTTAAAAGACTTGGCCAAGAGTAAATGCATGATAATTGTCTTTGCTAAAGCTTCACTCAAAGATAGTCTTTAGGAAGTTAAAAACAATTAAGAAGTACCTAAAAAAATTTAACAACAAAAGCATTGAAAAGACGGGACAACAAAAAAATAAAGACGACAGAAGGAGTAGTACGAGGAATATTAAAGAGATATCCTAACCCAAGAGTATTTAACCTTCTAATAACTAAGAAACACAAATGGTTATAAAAAACATGTAGTTAAGAGTGTCATTAAATCCAAATGCATTTATCATTAAATAATTCATTTCAAGTTCTAGTGTCTGAAGTAAAACGGAAGCCACTGTTCATCAGAGTTAGATTATCGAATTCTGACTGAGGCTACTTTTGATTGACAATAGAAAAAGATACCCGGCCTAGAAACAAGCACATATGATGGTTTTTCAAGGAAGTTAAATTATCTAGGCATACAACATATATGATAACAACTTTGGTATAACATAATTAACAACCATCTTGTTGATATATTATTTAGAGCGAATGTGTGCAATGTTCGTCGACTGAGATTAAGTCTAAATCTTCTGTAGACAGAGTAACAAGTTACTTGTCTTACACTTAGCTTAAGATACTCAGTTTTCACCCATGAATTGATAATTTCTACAAGAGGACTTATATCTCAAATTTATTCAGAGCATAGTCAATTTTACAGAACTTAACTAGATGGTATTTTCATATTTTAAGAGATTCTCTTAGAATTTAAGTGAATTTCTTTAGAATCTGATTTACGTCCAGCACATAAACATATAATGTATAATATATCAGGCTTAGAAGTTGAAAGGTGAATCAGAGGGAACATACCTCTTGAATGAGCTTTTGATACTTTTTGATACAAACCTCTTTAATGGTCTGAGAAGCATGATTTATGCAGGAATTTCTCAGCTCAGATATAACCAGTCGTTAAGATTGAACTTCTTAAGAAGTTTCCATTTAGAGCTCCAGACTAACACTTATAGTTTCTACTTTCTGTGGTTGGTTACTTCAGTTTATTCATCCAGCTTATTTTCAAATGCCACTTTGTTCCAATAATTCTTTTTTTGATGAACTGAAGAAACCAAAGAATTAATAAAATTCATAGCTAAAATCTGCCCATTGTGGCTTTTTCCAAAATCCACACTTGCTTCTTCTTTCAGTGTTAGGATTTGGAACGTATGTCTTCTTTCTTTTGTATCTAATAGCCAACCATTGTCCTGGTATTAAAATAGTAGCTTTATTTCTTCCTTTGGGCGTATCTGCATCGAATACAATTTGAGATCTAGACACCCATACTCTTATGGGTCTTCTATGGTTAGTTCTAACTTGCTTTTTCTTGTATTATATCTTTGTCTGATAGTGGTGCCTAGGCTCAATCCAGACCTCTGGCCTATAAATATTTTGTCTTGACATGAGTTTCTGAATATTCCATAAACTTTGGTCCATATTTTATTTGTTCTGGTTTTTCAGAACCTTTTACTTGGATGTCATTGGTTCTAAAAACCTATGAAAATTTGAATTTTGAACCTTAGTGTTGTACCCCAAAATTTGCCCTCTCAGGTTTTTTCCAAGTTTTCCTCTTACATAGGTGGTTACAAACCTTTGCCTAAAGAAAATGAAATTTTCAAATGATGGTTAAGTATCCTTCGATTGACATCTGCTGAAGGTCCTTCGATTGGCATCTGCAGAAGGTCCTTCGATTGGCATATGCAGAAGATCCTTCGATTGGCATCTGCAGAAGGTTCTTCGATTGGCATATGCAAAAGGTCCGTCAATTGGAATCTGAATAAGGTCCTTCGATTGGGATCTGCAGAAGGTCCTTCGATTGGCATATGGCCTTTCGATGGGCATTTCCAACAAGGCAGCTTCGACGGGCATCTTAGATAAGGTTGTTTTTTGTTATAGCGTACAAAGGGTCTTTCGACAAGCATGTTAACCAGTTGATGTTTCAATTGGTTTGAGTTGATAGATGGCCATTAGAAGGAAGTAACAATAGGCCAATAGAAGAGCAACGTTGGAGGGCGTTCGAAGGAGTTAAATGTCCAGGTTCATCCAAGATTTCAAAAGGGGCGTGAATATTTCAAAAAGGAAATCTTTCAATATGTTTGATTCTTGTATCGTAGATTTAAAATCCTAATTAAATGGTTGTCTCTTGCCGTTACTATGCACCATCAAACTCCTATAAATACAAGGCCAAGAACACAGTGCCAGGGGGAGAAAAAACAGGACATTCTTTGCATACGAATAGATCACGCTGCACATTGCTCAGAGAAATCCCAAAAGTGTCCCAATCGAAGCACTTTTTTGGCAGACACCTTCAGCCCAAACGAAGACCAGATTCTCATTCCTGAGACACCCAGGAGTCTACACCAGCTCCTAAGCAAGTGTCTCCATGCCCAGGGGGTTGCAAATCAAAGCATCTAATAACTCAGTCCACACACATGAATTCCAGTTTCAAGCAAGGTAAGTCCTCTTGACCTTGCATCTTTCGTTTTAGCATAACATGAAATGGTCTTTTATTTATTTTCTTTGTTTCTGTATTTTATTGGTTTGTTTGCTTTTCTTGCCCAACTAAGCTGGACAGGCTCAAATGAAATACAAAAAGGGTGTGAACGAAGGACCTACCCTCATATTGCTCTGTAGGTCTATACTGCTTCATAGGCCAATCGAAGGAAGCAGAAAAGGTGGCAATCGAAGGTTTCTCACACCAACTCCTAAACTCAATTGAAAGGAAGTAAAAGAAGGGTGAATTGGAGGGGTCTATTGCCTGGGTCGAAAGGAAACTTTCCCTCTGGATCGAAAATCCCCCCTTTCTCCCCGATCGAAGGATCCCTTTTTGTATTCTTATTTGGCTTTTGTCTTTTTCTTTATTTTACTTTTTCATCTTTTAAATTAACTTTAAATCAAAAATCACATAAAATTAGGCTTAGACTTTTTTTTATAAATTAAATAGTTAATTTCTTTAATTAATTAATTAATTAAATTTTAACTACTTTCTTAAATTAAAAATGAATTAGAATGTAGGATTTAATTTATGTTTCAAATTATTTTCTTAATAAAAAATATCAAAAATATTAGAATTAGGATTTATCTCATTTAACTTTTATTTTCTTAGTTAAAATTAAATTTAGAGTTAATTATTTTCTTAAGAAAACCAAAAAAGATTTTTTTGTTTACTTAGAATTTTTCTTAGGTTTTTTATACGTAATATTTATTTCGCGCGCGTTATTTTTTATTCTCGCATTTTATATAAATATTGTAACTGCTTATGGATATAATAGTTTTAGATTTAAAATTCCGCACTTTACTTCATGCACTCTTTTTTTATGTAACTCTCCCAAAGCCGTGTAATAGTTTAAGATTTATTTTTTCTGCATTTTATTTTCCGCACATTTACTACTTTATTATTTTGCTATATTACTGTTAGTAAATAGGCGTGTATGGAAAGACTGTAAATTAAAAGTTAGCTAACCTAACAAAAAGACAAAATTAACTGAATCTCAACACATATACACATATGCACCTCTAGGGTATCCCCGCTTCGGTTTCCTTTCAGAAAATAAAGCAGTCATGTCCCTCGAGAATGGGGACGCTTTAGCAAAGACCCGTAAAATCAAAAGATCATAGTCCCTCGATGACCCTACAGTGTTGCCTTTCGGTAAATGATCTCGTCCCTTAAACAAAAGTTGCTAAAGTTTCTCCGTATGTTGCCTTTATGACTGTAAAACGTCCCTTCGAATGTCCCTTAACATCCAACAATAAGGCTACCTACTCACTAATAGTAGGTGTAATACCCCAAATTTGTCCTACCCCTTTTACTTTTATCTGGCTTATGCGTTTCGCACTTTTCACATGCACACAACCTTCCATTAGGTCATTTAAAAACATCATGCATCATTAATTAATCAAATGGGCATAGGATCGGGGATCTTGAAGCTAGGGTTTTTTACTTTGGGGCTTTCACCTTCATTCAAGCTTGTTTCCACGGGTTCCTCCATCAATCATTGGTCGAAAGCTAGGGTTGCTTGTTTAAGCATTATCGTGAACTTCTTCTTTCATCAAGCTACAAGGATCCCATTTTCATCAAGAGATTCAAGGGTATCTCGAGTAGACTAGGATTTCTCATACAAGGTTTGGGCTTGTTAGCATTCATCAATGTAAAGATCATGGATAGGGTTATCTCAAGGGTTTTCCTCTATGATTCAAATCTCATTCATCTTCATCCAAGGATTCTCCAAAGAGTATTGTTTTATGTTAAAATCATCGAGTAAAAAGAATTTTTTCAAATCAAACATTTGAAGATATGGTTTCCGAGGTTTTGATTCATGCTACAAAAGATGAAGTGGTGATTGAGACACTAGCGTGTTGCTTGAGATACAAGTTAACATGGATGGAAGAGTTGAATTAGGGGTTTTCATGGAATTTAGGACGATTCAAACTCGGTTAAAGTTCATATTGGTATTGAAATGAAAGAGGCATTTACTTGGAAATCAAGTCACAATCAAGTTCAAAGTTCATTCAATTATTTGAGGTTTTAAAGCTTGGTGATCCATTTATAAATGTCAAAGGAAGTTTGGTTATTCAAGACCTTGGTGGATCAATGTCCATGACTCATCCAGAAGCGAATACAAAATTAGAGACGGGAGAGAAATCTACTTGAAGTATTTGGATTTTGTCATTGGAACCCAAAGGTTCTCATTACATCACAAACTCATCATAATTTTGTCAACATAATTACAAAAGGCAAAGAATGAAATTAATGAAATAGAAATCCACTTTGAATACTTGGAAGTTTCCATTATATTATCAAGTATAAGATCATTTCATGGCACCAAAAACATTAAACCAAGTTAGAAAGGTAAATTTAAAGTGTCAATAAAGGCCATTACATCAAATTCTGTCACAACTCCATCACATTACAAGTCCATACTCTTACAAAAGAAATCCCAAATGAAAACTACATAGAAACATTCATAAACCTAATGATTATTCTTCCATCTTTATTTTCTCCACCATTCTTCATGTTTTTGAACCTTGTCCTTATCAACCTCTTTGCTTCATTTGCTTTAAGTTACTTTCATGGATCGATGCCTCCTCATGCTTCCGACGACCATGCCTACAACAACTTAAATGCCCGATCGAGCAACTGAAGTTTGTACTGCATTCAACACAAAACAATCATTAATAAAAACCAAGCAAAGGCATTCAAGCCAGTTTCAATGCAATTAAAATCTATCTAATACTAAGGCATTTAAATCTGCAGGGTCAAATAGGCCAGCCAATGCAGATTCGGGTTCAACATGACAGAAATTCACATGGATCAGCCCTAGCATAAACTAACAGATTTGATAGCCTTCAAAAATTAACTTCAAATCATTTTAGCCATACTAACTATAACTGAATCCAATTTACTAACATTTTTTCAATTCTAACATATTTTCAAACTGATATTTAATAAGCATTAACAGCAACTAACAAGTTCTGATTAACGTTCCAAATTTTCTAACAATTACCAAAAGGTTAATATTTATGACTCTCAAAATGAGTTTTTCTAACCCTTAACCAATCCCCTTAATTGTCATAACAGAATTAATTCCCTAACCGTATTAACAATTATTTCAACTAACCTTCCTAAATAACCTTCTAACAACCCTCTAACAGATTTCCAACCAACCTTATAACTGTCTCCAACTGCATAACAGAATTCTAACAAACTTCTAGCAGACATCTATAACAGAAAAGTAACAGATTCATACATATATATACAGAAAATTAACAGAATTTCCAAAACGAATTTCTAACAACTTCCCCTAACCATATTCTCCTAACAGCCCTATAACTAATTATCTTAACAAACCAACAGATTTCTAACGACACCTAACCAATTACATAACCACCTCTAACAGAATTCCTCACAAAAAAATTTCATAAAAAAACTCTCAACAAAATTCCCTAACTCTTCTAAACTGAATGTCCTAACCTTTTTACTAACCCTTCATAACAGCTCAATAAAACTTCTAGAGATAACATAATAGATCATGACAGAAAGGGAGTGAGAGAGGAAAGGATAATATATAACATAGTTCGTTCACAGGGAGAAGAGGACACCAGAAAATTACCCATAGAAAATCACAGAGGAACTGACCTTGAAATGGATCCTCTGAGTTCTCTCTGAACTACAGCATAGTCACCAACCGCATCTCTACATATTCTTCATCTATCATCTACCTTCTATAATCAACACCAACCACAGGCTCCATTCTTCAATCATCATCGTGTTCATCCTTCAATTATATTTAATCTTCTTCGCCCTTAATTTATCATGTGAATCGTATTGCAACAAGCACAGTATTCTGCAAGAACGGAGATGAATCGCAGCATCAAGATTCATTGAGGATCGCGATGTAAGATGTGAACAGAAGAAAAAGGTGAAGATAAATGAGAGGACCGAAAATACCTGAGATTATCTTCATCAAAGGTACATGAATCTACCTCGCTTTCGGTCGTTCTTCATACAATTGTGGAGAGTGAGAATAGAACGATCGAATCCCCATGGATTAGAATGCTAAAGCTCAGGGATGAGCGCCTAATTTAGGATATGAAGACTTAGGGTTCCGTTTTGCACTTCCGATTTGGCCGTTCTCTGAATCTTCGAAAGAAAGTGGCGATGAATTTGAGGTTAGGGAATCATCAAAGACGGAGGTCCGCGTCTGAACGAAGGACGGGTTGATGGATACGGCGGAGTTCGTAGTGCAAAGTTATGGAAATTCAGAGAAGAAGCGACAACGGATATGACGCAGAGGTGTTGTGATTGATCGTTGGTGGTGAAATCATCATGGAAAACAAAGAGGAAGATCGAGTTGGGCGTTGCCGCTGAGTCGCAAAAGAGAAGAGGAGAAGAAGTCATGTTTCATGAAGACTCTGAACCCTATTTACTTCCTAAACGCACCATTTGTGAATTTCTTATTTCATTTTTTTATTTGTTTTTAATCAATAAATCAAGGAAATTCAAGGAGATTTTAGTAAGAGTTTTCTTATCACTCACGTGGTTTTGAAGAGGCAATGGACCTTCTCTATTCGGTATCATCACAACTCTATTTTATTATTCATTTTCGCACTTCATTGCTTTCTAGATATCATGAGAAGTAGGAAATAAAGAGCGTGCGCTCAAAGTCGCTGTTTAAATACCTGTAGAAGGCATTTCGCACTTCATTTTCTATATGTGTTGTGCTTGTGTTTGTTTACTTTCTTGTTGATCGATGAGTCACTCAATTTAGAAATTGAGATCACGACTTCGCTCTCAGTGCATGCTCCCTATAGGATTTTATTGCTTTCCTTTATTTCTTGTTGATCGATGAGTCACTCATTTAGAAATTGAGATCACGACTTCGCTCTCATTGCATGTTCCCTATAGGATAGTTTTGTTAGACTTTCTTTGGCATGCTAACCTAGATAGGGTTTCTCCCCAGGCGTGCTCTCTTGAGTTTACCGGCTTGTTTACTTTGTCCTTGTACATACCATGTTCCCTTAGGATGCGCTTGCTCCGTTCGGACGCAAGTTAGACGTTAGGTTGCAAACCATGCATGCTAACATTAGGTAGAAACTTCCCCTTTCATCCTTGACGTAGGACTACCATTGTATGATAACAGTAGGTTAGAAATAGGCTAGTCTCCCATAGACTCTTTTCTTTCCCTTTTTGCATCCTTGCATCTAAAACAAAAACTTCTTTTCTTAGCAAATCAAAAACATGCTAATCATACTTAAACCCTTTTTCAAGGTAATAAAACACAAACCAATTCAAACCATTTTGTGCGCTCGAGCACCATTTCTCTAAAACCCTTTTCAGGTAAAGACACGTTTAGTTTACTTCTGTGCCAACGCATAAGTCTCCAAAGGTCGAGCTGCGGCGGAAGGAGGAATTAACTTCGTCCATAAAAAACACAAACAAACAAAAACATGTGAGCCGAACTATGGTAGCTCTGATTCCTCAAAAAGGATACGTAGGCATTGGGGTAGGGCCCAAGCGAGCATAATTTTATTTTCCCTACATTCTTTTCTCCTTTATTTTGCATGCATCCTCCCTTTAGCAGTAGTATAGTAAACAGTAAGCATAGATTAAACAAACCCATAAGATAGATAACAAGAGTGGATACCGTAGAGTACTACAGGCGTGTGGGGTGCTAATACCTTCCCCTCGCGTAACAGACTCCCTTACCCGATCTCTCGGTCGCAAGACTGTGACTTCTCCCTTCTCAAGTTTTCTCGATGTTTACCTTTTCCTACATGTGGGATAAAAGAAGTTCGACGGAGACTTCATTGTTTGATGATTTTCAGCTGGTGGTTTCAGCTGGCGACTTCACTGGGGATAGGTCGACCAAATGCTGGTCCATCCCGGAGTCACTCCTAGCTCTTGCTTTCTTTTATTTGGGTGTTTATTTTTTATGCTTTCAGTTTATTCACTCATTTTGTATATACTTGAGCATATGTATTCATTGCATTTTACTGTCTTCCATATACTTTTGTTGTACTGGATCTGCTTCTTATTGGGTGGGTGTTACTATGAGGTAAAAGGCCCAATACCCAGGCCAGAGTTTTATACCATAGGAACCCTAGGAATAGAGTGGAACATGAACGACTAGTTGACTTAGGTCTCACTATCGCCGCCATGTCGTCCATGCTCAGATGAGGTACAAATGAGGGGCTATCCTTTTCACGTAGGTGATACGGCGATGGTTTTTCAGGAGTACCCTCGATTCTGAGTTACCATTTCCTTACCCTGACCTAGTCTTCACCCGTGAGTGGGGAGGGAATTATTATCACAGGTACAGATGGTGATTATGTTCAGATGGTGATTCTGTTCAGATGGTTACTCATATTCAGATGGTGACTATGCTCAGACGGTGACTATTGATTCTAATGGCTATGTTCTAGATTTTTGTGGATGACTTTATGCAGATGCTATATTCTGTTGGTGACCGTATGGTTCTCAGATTTATTTTCTGAGTTCCTGACTTGTTTACCTGGAGATTTATTCGAGCCTTCGATCTTGGTATTCCCAGCATATTCAGAAAATGCTCAACAATATCCGATGGTCCAGAAGCCTTGATCTCGTACAATTGATGATCTACATGGTACTTGGTTCTTGTATGTGCGGAAGCTATGCCGGACCTTTGACTTGATGATATTCATATGATTCCGAACAGTGCAACAATCATGTTCAGAAATGATGGAACCTTGATCCCATTTGATCCCATGCCTTTTGTGATACGGTGGGAGAACTGACTTGATGTTTTTCGTTTCGATCTCACTTGTGCGGTTAGCAAGAGTCGCCACCGACTTTTCTTTTATCCAAAAAGGAAAGGTAAAAAAGCACAGGAAAGACCTTTCGAGATTTTCTCGGGTTCGGGGGGTAGATTATGAAAAGGGAAGGTATTAGCACCCTTTTCATCCATGGTTTTCCATGGGCTCTTAGTTACTCGTTTAGATCACTTGCTTTAATTTGATAGTGTGCTTGTGGTGTGGGCTTTGAAAGTATTTTGAAAAATATCTTTTTAATGGTTCTCGTCTCTATAAGAACGTATACAAAGTTTTGTTTCGAAAAGTGGTTCAAAGATGTGTTTGTGAATCATGTTTCGAAAAGTGTTTTGAAGAGATATTTTGCATTGGTTCTCGTCTCTATAAGAACGTATACAAAATGTTTTATCTTTTTGAAAATGTTTTGAAATGAAAGTGTAGGTGTAAAAGTTTTTATCGTGAGCAAGCGAGTAACTAAGAGCCAATCTATCTACTCGAAAGGTCTTAAGTTGTTCTTTTCTTCCTCCTTTTAATGGTGCTATCTTACCATTGATTTGGTAAGAAGCCCCACCATTGGATGTGAAGGGACAGGCGCGGGTCAATTTTACAATCATTGAAGGCGACTTGTGAGATGCTTTAGCAATTTTCGTAAGGGACGAGATCATTTTAATCGAAGGCAACATCGAGGGTCATCGAGGGACTACGATCTTTTTCCTTAGAAGGGTCATTACTAGAGTGTCTCATATTCGAGGGAGATGATTGTATTTCCGAGGCAACGAGTGAGGTTACCCTAGAGGTGCGCGTGTGAAAAAGTGTGTTGGTTTCAAATTATTTTATTCTTTGATTAGGTCATCTAACGATTGATTTTTTTTTGAATCTTGCGATACACGCCTAATTACTATACAGTATATGGAAAACAGTAAATTGCAGGAATTGAAATTCTACGCTATTATAAAATATTCGGTAATGGGGGTACAATTGTTACAAATGGGGATGAATCAAATGAGATAGAAATGTCTGAATATCAAACAATACAACCAAATCGAATTTTGTGCGATTTAATTAAAGTTATGATAATCCATGAGATAAAATCAACAAAATATGAAATGCTAAATATTTACTTGAAAAGAGAAAGATAAAACCTATTCTAAAAAATAAAAATAATTGATTAAATTAAAATCTTTATTTTTTTAATTTTTATTAATTATGTTAGTGACAAAATAAATTAAAAAATGACAAAACTAAGTCCTGTTATTATTTTTTTTGGTGTTTTATTGAGTAAAATCTAAAACAAATTTATTAAAGAAAAGAAAAATGATAAAAATTAAATTACAAAACCTAAATCAATTTTAATAAAAAAAACTTTAAGTTTTCTTAGTATTTGCATAATAATAAAAAAATGTAAAGGAAAACAAATTAAACAAACAAAAAAATGTAGTGGGCTTAAACGACTTGAAAATGAGGCCCAAATGAAAATGTTATTCTTGCTGTTAACAAAACAAGCCAAAAGGGGGGGTGTATGACCAGTAAGGCGAATGGGCTTAAGGGCAAGTAACAAAACAGGCCCAAACTTCCTAAGTCTGTTTAGTTGTTGATTAAGAGAAAAAAAAGGAATTAGGGTTCTATGGGACCCTTTGTTCACAGCGGCGCCACTCTCATCTTCTTCGTCCATCTCTGTTCATCTTTGTGAAACCTCTAAACTTCTCACTAATCGTCCCTTTCTAATTTGGCGAACAGAATCGCTCCTTATTTCTTTATCTCACCATGATTCGCGTTTTTGAAACCCTAATTTCGGATTGCCCTAAAAATGACGAAATTGGTTCGTCTGATCTTCCCCCCCCCAACTCTCAGTTGCCGGAATGCCGCCTCTCTTGCCTCCCTAATCGAGTTTCAGTGGTTTTTTCTTGAAAAGGTGAAGGTTCTACTCTTTCCCAATTTTACGAATTTCGTTGATTTTATTTTGATCTTTGTATATTTTGTTAACTGTTTAAGTTCTTTCTTTTAAATGCATGAAAAACATGATTATGGAAGATTTGGAATGAGAGAGAACCCATACCTGTTGAAGCTCTTTCTGTGAAATGGAAAGGGACGGCGAGACTGAGGGCGGTGCTCCTTGGTGGCCGGAGCTGCACGGGGGAGGAGATGAGGATACCACCTTGGTGTTTCTGACTCTTTGGTAACTTTTCTGCTTCCTTTGAATGATGGTGATTTAACAGTTTTTCTGGATTTTGTGGCTTTGTTACTGTTTTGTTAGATGATGGTTTTAGGTTTTTTGGTTTTGGAGGTTACTGTGTTTGACCTATTGTAATGCTGGTTTTTGTTTATCAGTTTGAGGCTCGTGTGTTTCAGTTTGTTTTTCTGAGTTTGAGGTTTGGATACTGGTTTTATGAGTTTGGAGATGGTGACTGTTTTCTTGAGAGTTTTGATACTGATTATGTTAGCTTGATGGTTAACAGTTTTTTTTGTATTTGATGATGATTCTTGGACAGTTGATGGACATTTTGATGGTTTTGATTTCTTAGTTTGAGATTTGTGTTTTGTTGGCTTGGTTACAGCTTTGGTTTGAGGAGTTTTGGTCTTGTTGATAGTTTGGGAATTTTACTGGTTTTTTGGGTTTGGTTTTGTGTTTGTTGACAGGTTTTTGATGATGTTACTGGTTTGAATGGTTAACAGGTTTTGTGGTTTTTGGGTTTATGGATGTTTATCAGGTTTGGTTTGACAGTTTGAAGGTTGGATGTTGTTTTTGTGAGGGTTACTGTTTTATCAGTTTCAGACTTGTGTATATTTTGAGTTTGGTTATTTTTTTGTATTTTTGATGATGGTTTATGATTTGGTTTGGGACTTTGAGAGGTTTTTGAAGGTTATTGATTTGGTTGCTGGTTTATCAGTTGGGACTTATGTTGGTTTTTTGAGGTTTGGTGATTTTGAGTTTTTAGACTTATGTTTTTGGCTTGAGAGTTGTATATTTTCTATTGCATCCTCCCCATGTTATATTGGCCCTGCTGTTATATCCATTTTCAAAAATGGTGGGAAACCACAAAATTGAATATTTCAGCATATTGTTCTTATGGCCTTTTTTATTGCAGTTTTGTTTTTTAGCACATTCTGTGCAACTTGTGACAGGCAGGGCAGCAGGACTGTATTCCAATATCCTAGGTGACTTCTTTCCTCTCTTCTCTCTCAATGACATTAGGAAAGCAAATTGCTTTTTGCCCCTTTTTCCAATTCTGAAAAGTTTGCAAAGGAAAATGGAAAATGATGACTTATGCTTCTTGAACAAGCTTTTGCTTGTTTGACTTTGCTATTTATTTTGCCATACTGCTGAACTGCTTTTGTTGATGCTGTCTATTGTTTGCTATATTGCTGCCTTGTTGATGCTGTTTGCATTTTGTTTGGACAAAGCTGTTTATTTGGCTTTTGGGGCTGCTGTTTGTTTTTTGGACAGTTGTGATAATGTTGTTGTTTGTTGCCTAGTTTGCGCAGCTTGCTTGCATTCAGTTTGTAATATTTTTTTGATTCAGTTTGGTTGCATTTTGTTTGGTTCAATTTGCGCCTTTTGTTTGGACAGTTTGTGATAATTCTGTTTGGACAGTTTGCTTGCCTTTTGTTTGGACAATTTGCTTGCCTTTTGTTTGGACAGCTTGTAGCATTTCTTTTCCTCTTTCTTTTTGTGAACCAAGAAGAATAATCTTCTTGTGATTTGCAAATAGAGGAAATAAATTGTGATGAATTAAAATGGCCTTCTGATTCCACTTTGCAAACTTTAATGATGAATAGCATTTAAATTCTCTGTTCATGCCCAAATGATTTTGTACTAATCATTTTTCTTTCTTTTGTTTTCATGTGAGTACAATGGAGATGACAAAGCAAGGAAGACAAGAACTTTATGGCAAGCATGGAAGTCTTGGAGATAAGCAAAAGAATTGGATACGACTTCAATCTTCAGACAAACTTAGGCATGGATTAATTCTCCTAGGCCAATCAAACATTTGAATTTCCTTTGTATTTTAGAACAATCATTCTTGTATTGTAATCAATAATTGTATCAATTCACTTTCAAATACGATAAGTTGTAAAACCTAAAGTATTAAAAAGAAAAAATTGTTTTGTAACAATGTTTTGAAATTGGAAAAAATCTTATGAGATATTCTGGTGTTACTTGAAATCCTTGATGAACAATAACTTATAATTTTCTCTTCGCATCCTAATTGATTCTTGAAATTCCCAATCAGGATACTTGAAACAAAATGCTCCAGTCTGGTAACTTAAACTCCAAGTAATCCCAATAATTATGTAACTGCATTTTAAACAAGCACGCACTGTATATTCCATTTCCTAACCAAGCAAATGTTTTAAAAGACGCAAATCATCTGGTTAACCTGAATCAAAATCATGGTCGTCCCAAATGAGAGTCTTAAACTCCATCTCTTGTCCCCAACAAACCATGCTCTGAGAATAAACATTAACCTTTCCAGTAAACTTGAGGAGGCATGAAGACCTGTGAAAACCAATTGAATTTCTGAGAATTCATTTTCTTTTGAGAATTGCAAGAAATACCCTAATTACTGGTTTACTGCCACAGAAGAGAATCTGTCTGGTCGATTTCTGAGCCAACTTGATTATCTGAGAAACCCTAGGGTTGTGTCTTCTATGAAAAATGGGAGGGAAAATTTTGGGGTACAACACCTTTGCATACATAACATGGTTAACCACGTGCTTAACATACATGTTCTATTATTTCCAAGGAATCATATTTGCAAGTCTTGTGCTAAACTCTTCCATCTTTTACTTACGTAAAATCAAAATCAAAGCACGTAAATTCCATGGAAATGACAGAACATAACATGGCATTCATTCATGCACCCCATACATATTCATGCATTCATAATAGGTACTCGAAGATTGCGGATTCTTACTCAGACCATGTGTTCTCCTCAGAGGTTCAACTTGATTTTTATTGTCACATGTTCAGAGATCAGTTATGGAATAACTCCGAGTGGTACATGCAAGCTTTGGCCCGTGGTCAGAAATTTCTTCGAACAGGAAGATAATTGATTGAAGACTCAGATGATCCAGATCATGAAAGCTCTGATAATGATGTCAACAATCTTGCACTTATTGCTGCAGCAGGTCCCCTCTTCTCCTCATCTTTTGGGAATTACTTTCAACCATGGAGTGTTACACAATCTTAAGTTCTTGGAGCATCTTATAAGTGGATGGTTCACATTTACTGTGGGATCTTATATCAATGCTTTGTTCTTGTTGATACTAACGCTAGACGTGGTTACTACGCTGGAGCATCCGATAATTCAATTAGGGGCACTCCCCACAACTTTGTGTTCCCTGATCTGTTCGACAGCAGCCAATCTTTATTCCCTAAGTGAATTCATGGGGCGAAGTTTTTAAGCCAAGACAAAAGAGGCCTGATGAGCATATTGATGCGATCCCAGTGCATTACATCCAGTTATTTCCTCATCCGGTGGAATTTCAATTGGTAAAGCTCTGATCTTTGGGGTCCTCTTCCCACAAACATCTCTTCCTATTGCAATACACATGCTAGATGTATCCTCTATTCTGGGGCACCCAGTTTTGACATCGAAGACTGTAAAGGGGTTGAAGTATAAAGCCCAACACCTGTCTGGCGTCTCTTCCAAAAGTCCAATTCCTATTTGGCCAACTGTCAGACTCTTTCTCACCAATTGGATGTCTTTGTTGTTCTGATAGAAGACCAACTGTATTGTTCCTTTATGGCACAAGATGCTTGGTGGTGAAATTTATAGCAATTCACTTGATAAAGCATTCATTTTTTCTCCTGAAAGAACTTTCTACGCATATTTTGGGGCACCTGGCCATTCAATTTAAGGTATGCCATCCAGAGACAGAGTCCAAGACAATATCAATTCAAAAATTGTCATGTTCACATCAGATCTGAAGGGGAATCCTCCATCCCACTCAAGCATCAAGAATACATAAAGTCGTCAAAATCAAGAAATCAATACAGAGTCAAGTCTCCTCAACGATGGCAACCATTGGTTCTCTTCAGTGCATTTTCATTTGCATTCTTGCTTGTTTATTTAAACATTGCTTGTATATAGAAACTTGTCTATTTTTGAATGAAAATCTTAATGCAATAAGTATGCTTGTCTTGAAGTGTTCTTTTGTTTTTATTCATTCATTCGTTATCACTTTTTAAATGTTTTACTTGCATATTGATGCCAAATTTCCTAGTCTTATGCTTAGGTAAAGATTGGAAGGAGGATGACGATAATTTAAAAACGCAAAAATCTCTGGTTGGTACGCTTTTGAGTAAGACTATGCTGACGGTGTACATGCCTTGTTTCAATTCCTAAACACCGGATATATAAGGGAGATAAACCCTCGTTAACCCCTCTGAGCCTTCAAAGTAGGAGATTCTTTTCTGTTCAGAAAAAAACCCTGATTTTTAACCTTGGGGCGGGTAGTGTTCAACTAATTTGATCAAGCGTCCAGAACTCATCAAGAGTGTGCATCCAAGGATACAACAATGGTTATCCATCAAAAGGTCGAGGAAAGTCAAAACCACAATGGTTAACCCTCCTCTGTCAGCAACGTGCGTCAACTAACGATATCCCAATGGATATCTCTCACAAATCAAGAACCCGAGATCAGATGACGATACAACAATGGCTATCTCTCATGTACCAAAGACTCAGACAGTCACGATTACTTCTGACAAATCAAAGACAACGCATAGATCAATGACTTGTTCAAAATGGAAATACGAGTAAGAAAGAAACAAAAGTCCCCGCTAAGTCGAAACTTGAAAACAAGTTGCTTAGGCAAAAGTTGGGGCATCCCGCTGGACTTCCAAATCGAAATTCAAAAGAATATGTCCAGGAAAAAGCAATAAGGGGATTGAAAAAACCTAAAAGGGCGAGAAAAGGATTACCAATGAAAATCCTCATCAAAGAAAAAAGTCGTCTGATCAGACACCAAAAGCAAAAGGTGAAGTGACTGTCGTGTCCAAGAAACCACAGTGGTTCCTTAACCATCGCAAACTCTTCTAGAGAGATGAATGCTTGTATCGGGTCAACTGAACGTAGGAATGGAGAACATCACGGAGAATGGGTGGGCACCAAATAATTTTGAACCTTAACTCCTTTTTTCTAAAACCGTGAACCAAGCCACTTTAAAACCCATAAAAGTCCTAATTGAAGCATGGGTCAATTCGAAAGCGTGCTACAACGAGATAGCGTTTAACTGACTCCTAATAGGTACGTTTGAATATCTGTGTTGGCATCATATGCTTGCATTATCTTTACTAAAAAAGAATTTTCAAATGTTTCTCTCTAGCTAGTGACTCGTTCACAACAGATTTGTGACGTCATTTCATTCAAAGTTTTTTCAAACTTCAAGACTTACATATGTGTTGCATTAGAATTATCATTCTTATAATAAACATTATTCTGCATACAAAACAACTGATCAACATCAAGTAAGTTTACACAATGAACAATCGGTAAAGGCTCAATCTTGTCAGAGAAGAGAGGCTTAAATACCCTGTTGAAGCAAGAGTCAGCTGCCACAAGAGAAATGACTTATCCAGGGGCATGTTAACCAGAGATTTTGTCAAGAGAAATCATCATGGTACTTCACAATCTGAGTACCATTCAGGGATGAAGTTAGTAGATTCCACCAATCTGGGAAATCAAGTCGAGAGTTTATCCCTCCACTCTTAGCCAAATCTGGGGCATCCCCTTTAAGCTGCCAATCAGAAGCTATCACGTCGATAAATCTCTTCAAGCTCAACCAATCAGAGGCTATCGCGTCGATAAAAATATTCAAGCTCGACCAATCAGAGGCTATCGCATCGAGAAATCTATTCAGAATCCATTCAACCTGGGGCCGTTACGTCGACATTCGACAAATATCTCCAAGAAAGTTGTAATCAAGAGCAGTTTATTTCATGGTTCAAGAGATTGGGGAAGGCCACCTCATATCGTATTGTGGCACGAATATTCAGGTCTTCTATTCGACATGGATCTTCTCAGAGATCCTCCAGACAGAGGAATTCCTCATCCGTACTTGCAAAGTTGATCAAGCCAATTATGTTGTACGAGACGAATCAAGCTAAAAGCATCATAACGGTCACCTTGACCTAGCCAGTGCAAGAAGCTGCCTTCATCTGCTACAAACAATTCTGAACCTGATTTCCCAAATGAATTCAGAAAGTTCAGAGTCTTCATTTGACTCGGCACGCGCAAGTGCATCTCCAGTGGAGTTAATTAAGAACATCCCTAGTGGAGCTAAAGTGGGGCATTCACAGAGCTAAACCGGGGAATTCGCAGAGCTAAACCAGGGCATTCGCAGGTGTCCATGCCCATCTCTTATCTCCAAGTGATTCAAGAGGTAATTCCCCAGTGTGGCGTGAACTTGGGGCACGTATGCGAAGAGATCCACATGGTGTTCAGTATCCATTCTTCGGCATATTCAGCTCTACCATCCTCTAAATGATTCAGGATGTATGGAAGTCTGGCCAGATTATCTCTTCCCTAACAACACAATCCAGAATGCAGTGGCATATCAGTAGATCCCCTTCATTAGCAATTCAATCTCCAGCGGAGTCATCAACAATTTGCGGTATTGTGAGCTCCCCAGTGCAAATTCTTATTAGTATCCCCAGCGATCTTTGGTACTGCAGACTTCCAGCGTCGATGTTTATTGACATCCCCAGTGATGAACAACGGTTCCCAATAAGCCTTCACTTATCCCCATGAAGTCTATTTATTGGCATTGCATATAGCTATCACTGCATAACATTGCATCTTCAAAAGCGTGTAGCTGATCCATTAGAGTGGAAATTTGCGGTAAAAGAAGTTCAAACATGCATACGAAGCATAAGCCAGATCTGGTACCTTACACGAAATACCTGAATCATTCAAGGACACCGATACATCCCTACAAGAGGATATCATTCCCAAAATCCCCAGTCAAGGAGCTTCACCTTTTCAAGTGCCCAGCAAAATTAATACACCAAGTCTAAACCCAGCATTCGTTTGTGTCGGTCTCCAAACACTCGTCTGTATCAACTCATAAACACCCATCTGTGTCAGTCTCCCAAACACTCATCCGTGTTTGACCTTTTGATACTCGTTTGTATCTTCTTTCGATACTCGTCCATATTGATTCAAACACTCATCCGTGTTTAACCTTTTGATACTCGTCTGTATCTTCTTTCAATACTTCTCTGTATTGATTCAAACACTCGTCCGTGTTTAACCTTTTGATACTCGTTCGTATCTTCTTTCAATACTCGTCCGTATTGATTCAAACACTCGTCTATGTTTAACCTTTTGATACTCGTCCGTATCTTCTTTCAATACTCGTCTGTATTGATTCAAACACTCGTCCGTGTTTAACCTTTTGATACTCGTCCATATCTTCTTTCAATACTCGTCCGTATTGATTCAAACACTCGTCTGTGTTTAACCTTTTGATACTCGTTTGTATCTTCTTTCAATACTCGTCTATATTGATTCAAACACTCGTCCGTGTTATACCTTCCTTGTATTGGCATCCTTCTACATTACAAGTTCGATTTCCTCCTTGTATTGGCATCCTGCTACGCTACAAGCCAAATCCCTTCCTTGTATTGGCATCATGCTACGTTATAAGCCAGATCCCTTCCTTGTATTGGCATCACGCCATGTTACAAGTCTTCTTTGTCCTTGTGCTTACATCATGCTACCTTCCAACACCCATCGTGTCAGCTTCTAAACGCTCGTCATGTCGTAACCCATGTTTCCATCATAGAACCTGAGATCGCCTGTAGGCTAGGTTCTTCCCATAGATCATCGTCAAACGTGAGATCGCCTCTTGGCTAGGTTCTCCCATATATCTTGTCGTCAAACCTGAGATCGCCTCTTGGCTAGGTTCATCCCATATATCTTGTCTTAGAACCTGAGATCGCCTCTTGGTTAGGTTCTTTCCATATATCATCTTAGAACCTGAGGTCGCCCATAGGCTAGGTTCCTCCTTAGATCATCTTCGAACCTGAGATTGCCCATAGGCTAGGTTCTTCCTCATATCATCCTAGAACCTGAGATCGCCCGTAGGCTAGGTTCTTCCTCAGATTATCATCAAACTTGAGATCGCATGTAGGCTAGTTTCTTCCCATAGATTATCGTCGAACCTGAGATCACCCGTAGGCTAGGTTCTTCCCATAGATCATCATCGAACCTGAGATTGCCCATAGGCTATGTTCTTCCTCAGATCATCGTCGAACCTGAGATCGCCTCTTGGCTAGGTTCTTCCTTAGATCATCGTCGAACCTGAGATCGCCCTTAGGATAGGTTCTCTGTCAAAATCACTCTCATGTTTCACCTTAGGATCGTAGATCGCCTGTAGACCTTGTCCGCTATCTTTTTGTACCAACCTTTGTCTTATAGTAGCATCGCGCCACATTACAAGTCCAACCTCCGTTTTTTCACTAAAAAAACAAAAATTCTAGCTGATACCACAAAAAAAATTAATACTCACACTTTCTCCCAGAACAAATTTTTGGTATTGATATTTAATCATCTTCTACCTTGAACTCTCGAAAGGCACATGCCAATCGTACTTTCAAGTATAAGACGATTAAATAGGGGCAGTTGTAATACCCTAAATTTGTCCTACCCCTTTTACTTTTATCTGGCTTATGCGTTTCACACTTTTCACATGTACACAACCTTCCATTAGGTCATTTAAAAACATCATGCATCATTAATCAATCAAATGGGCATAGGATCGGGGATCTTAAAGCTAGGTTTTTTACTTTGGGGCTTTCACCTTCATTCAAGCTTGTTTCCACAGGTTCCTCCGTCAATCATTGGTCGAAAGCTAGGGTTGCTTGTTTAAGCATTGTCATGAACTTCTTCTTTCATCAAGCTACAAGAATCCCATTTTCATCAAGAGATTCAAGGGTATCTCGAGAAGACTAGGATTTCTCATACATGGTTTGGGCTTGTTAGCATTCATCAGTGTAAATATCATGGATAGGGTTATCTCAAGGGTTTTCCTCTATGATTCAAATCTCATTCATCTTCATCCAAGGATTCTCCAAAGAGTATTGTTTTATGTTAAAATCATCGAGTAAAAAGAATTTTTTCAAATCAAACATTTGAAGATAGGGTTTCCGAGGTTTTGATTCAGGCTACAAAAGATGAAGTGGTGATTGAAACACTAGCGTGTTGCTTGAGATACAAGTTAACGTGGATGGAAGAGTTGAATTAGGGGTTTTCATGGAATTTAGGACGATTCAAACTCAGTTAAAGTTCATATTGGTATTAAAATGAAAGAGGCATTTACTTGGAAATCAAGTCACAATCAAGTTCAAAGTTCACTCAATCATTTAAGGTTTTAAAGCTATGTGATCCATTTATAAATGTCAAAGGAAGTTTGGTTATTCAAGACCATGGTGGATCAATGTCCATGACTCATCCAAAAGCGAATACAAAATTAGAGACGGGAGAGAAAGCTACTTGAAGTATTTGGATTTTGTCATTGGAACCCAAAGGTTCTCATTACATCACAAAGTCATCATCATTTTGTCAACATAATTACAAAAGCAAAGAAAGAAATTAATGAAAGGGAAATCCACTTTGAATACTTGGAAGTTGCCATTATATTATCAAGTATAAGATCATTTCATGGCACCAAAAACATTACACCAAGTTAGAAAGGGCAATTTCAAGTGTCAATAAAGGCCATTACATCAAATTTTGTCACAACTCCAACACATTACAAGTCCATACTCTTACAAAAGAAATCCCAAATGAAAACTACATAGAAACGTTCATAAACCTAATGATTATTATTCCATCTTTATTTTCTTCATCATTCTTCATGTTTTTGAACCTTGTCCTTATTAACCTATTTGCTTCATTTGCTTTAAGTTACTTTCATAGATCGATGCCTCCTCATGCTTCCGACGACCATGCCTACAACAACTTAAATGCACGATCGAGCAACTGAAGTTAGTACTGCATTCAACACAAAACAATCATTAATCAAAACCAAGATAAGGCATTCAAGCCAGTTTCAATGCAATTTAAAGCTATCTAATACTAAGGCATTTAAATATGCAGGGTCAAATAGGCCAGCCAATGCAGATTCGGGTTCAACATGACAGAAATTCATATGGATCGGCCCTAGCATAAACTAACAGATTTGATAGCCTTCACAAATTAACTTCAAATAATTTTGGCCATACTAACTATAACCGAATCCAATTTACTAACATTTTTTCAATTCTAACATATTTTCAAACTGATATTTAGTAAGCATTAACAGCAACTAACAAGTTCTGATTAATGTTCCAAATTTTCTAACAATTACCAAAAGGTTAATATTTCTGACTCTCAAAACTGACTTTTTCTAACCCTTAACGAATCCTCTTAACTGTCATAACAGAATTAATTCCCTAACCGTATTAACAAGTCTTTCAACTAACCTTCCTAAATAACCTTCTAACAACCCTCTAACAGGTTTCCAACCAACCTTATAACTGTCTCCAACTGCATAACGGAATTCTAACAAACTTCTAGCAGACATCTAGAACAGAAAAGTAACAGATTCATACAGATATATACAGAAAACTAACAACCATAAACAGAAAATTAACAGAATTTCCAAAACGAATTTCTAACAACTTTCCCTAACCATATTCTCCTAACATCCCTATAACTAATTATCTTAACAAACCAACAGATTTCTAACGACACCTAACCAATTACATAACCACCTCTAACAGAATTCCTCACAAAAAAATTTCATAAAAAAACTCTCAACAAAATTTCCTAACTCTTCTAAACTGAATGTCCTAACCTTTTTGCTAACCCTTCATAACAGCTCAACAAAACTTCCAGATATAACAGAATAGATCATGACAGAAAAGGAGTGAGAGAGGAAGGGATAATACATAACAGAGTTCGTTCACAGGGAGAAGAGGACACCAGAAAATTACCCATAGAAAATCACAGAGGAACTGACCTTGAAATGGCTCCTCTGAGTTCTCTCTGAACTGCAGCATAGTCACCAACTGCATCTCTACATATTCTTCATCTATCATCTACCTTCTGTAATCAACACCAACCACGGGCTCCATTCTTTAATCATCATCATGTTCATCCTTCAATTATCTTTAATCTTATTTGCCCTCGATTCATCCTGTGAATCGTATTGTAGCAAGCACGGTATTCTGCAAGAACGGAGATGAATCGCAGCATCAAGATTCATTGAGGATCGCGATGGAAGATGCGAACAGAAGCAAAAGGTGAAGATAAAAGAGAGGACCGAAAATACCTGAGATTATCTTCATCAAAGGTACATGAATCTTCCTCGCTTTCGGTCGTTCTTCATACAATTGTAGAGAGTGAGAATAGAACGATCGAATCCCCATGGATTCGAATGCTAAAGCTCGGGGATGAGCGCCTAATTTAGGATATGAAGACTTAGGGTTCCGTTTTTCTCTTACGATTTCGCCGTTCTCTGAATCTTCAAAAGAAAGTGGCGATGAATTTGAGGTTAGGGAATCATCGAAGATGGAGGTCCGCGTCTGAAAGAAGGACGGGTTGATGGATACGGCGGAGTTCGTAGTGCAAAGTTATGGAAGTTCAAAGAAGAAGCAACAACGGAGATGAAACAGAGGCGCTGTGATTGATCGTTGGTGGTGAAATCATCATGGAAAACAAAGAGGAAGATCGAGTTGGGTACCGCCGCTGAGTCTCAAAAGAGAAGAGGAGAAGAAGTCATGTCTCACGAAGACTCTGAACCCTATTTCCTTCCTAAATGCACCGTTTGTGAATTTCTTGTTTATTTTTTTATTTTTTTTAATCAATAAATCAATAAACAAATACTGAATGAAGAGATTTTGAAGGCTGAATGAGAAATAAGGGTTTGGGCCGGATTTCCTTTGATTAGGCCCCTTCCTTGCGTTTTTTATATTAAAGTACATACAAAAAAAGGGCTTTATGGATTCTATGATGGGCCTAATGTCATTCAGTTCTTTTACTTCTGCAGCATCCTGAATTAGGCCTACACCCCCCTGGAACTTCATGTGCTATTTTGATTTCAATACCATATTTTTAATTATTGTGATTGAAATCTTGTAACATTATAAAATAAAATATATTTAGGTGAAGATTTCACGAAGCTCTAAAGCTACCCAAGAGCATAATTTTTTGTCAAGGAGATTTTAGTAAGAGTTTTCTTATCGCTCACGTGGTTTTGAAGAGGCAACGGACCTTCTCCATTCGGTATCATCACAACTCTATTTTATTATTCATTTTCGCACTTCATTGCTTTCTAGATATCATGAGAAGTAGGAAATAAAGAGCGTGCACTCGAAGTCGCTGTTTAAATACCTGTAGAAGGCATTCCGCACTTTATTTTCTATATGTTTTGTGCTTGTGTTTGTTTACTTTCTTGTTGATTGATGAGTCACTCAATTTAGAAATTGAGATCACGACTTCGCTCTCAGTGCATGCTCCCTATAAGATTTTATCGCTTTCCTTATTTCTTGTTGATCGATGAGTCACTCATTTAGAAATTGAGATCACGACTTCGCTCTCATTGCATGTTCCCTATAGGATAGTTTTGTTAGACTTTCTTTGGCATAATAACCTAGATAGGATTTCTCCCCAGGTGTGCTCTCTTGAGTTTACCGGCTTGTTTGCTTTGTCCTTGTGCATACCATGTTCCCTTAGGATGCGCCTGCTCCGTTCGGACGCAAGTTAGACCTTAGGTTGCAAACCATGCATGCTAATATTAGGTAGAAACTTCCCCTTTCATCCTTGACGTAGGACTACCATTGTATGATAACAGTAGGTTAGAAATAGGCTAGTCTCCCATAGACTCTTTTCTTTCCCTTTTTGCATCCTTGCATCTAAAACAAAAACTTCTTTTCTTAGCAAATCAAAAACATGCTAATCATACTTAAACCCTTTTTCAAGGTAATAAAACACAAACCAATTCAAACCATTTTGTGCGCTTGAGCACCATTTCTCTAAAACCCTTTTCAGGTAACGACACGTTTAGTTTACTTCTGTGCCAACGCATAAGTCTCCAAAGGTCGAGCTACGGAAGAAGGCGGAATTAACTTCGTCCATAAAAAAAACAAACAAACAAAAACATGTGAGCCGAATTACGGTAGCTCTGATTCCTTAAAAAGGATACGTAGGCATTGGGGTAGGGCCCAAGCGAGCACAATTTTATTTTCCCTACATTATTTTCTCCTTTCTTTTGCATGCATCCTCCCTTTAGCAGTAGTATAGTAAACAGTAAGCATAGATTAAACACACCCATAAGATAGATAACAAGAGTGGATACCATAGATTACTACGGGCATGTGGGGTGCTAATACCTTCCCCTCGCGTAACAGACTCCCTTACCCAATCTCTTTG
The DNA here is from genome assembly GCA_948472305.1 of Vicia faba. Lineage (NCBI taxonomy): Eukaryota > Viridiplantae > Streptophyta > Magnoliopsida > Fabales > Fabaceae > Vicia > Vicia faba. The sequence goes on from OX451738.1 coordinate 1,168,355,402, forward strand.
TCGCAAGACCGTGACTTCTCCCTTCTCAGGTTTTCTAGATGTTTACCTTTCCCTACATGTAGGATAAAATACGTTCGATGGCGACTTCATTGTTTAATGATTTTCAGCCGGTGGTTTCAGTAGGATATCATTGTCCAAAGGAAAAGAGGAAAAGAACGAACCTTTTCGACTAATAAAGTAGATAGATGTTATAAGTTTGCTCAAACATATTGCACTTACAGAAAAAACTACTTTTCAACAAACAATTTCAAAACACTTTGTATACTTTCTCCACTATCCCGAGAAACATTACAAAGTTCGTCGTACTAAGGCGTTTTTCAAAACATTTTCAAACACAAAGCACAAAGGTATTTTAAAAAATGAGAAAACCTCTAAGAGCCCGTGGAAAACCACGGATGGAAAGGGTGATAACACCTTCCCTTTCCATAATCTACCCCCTTATTCAGAAAATATCTCGAAAAGGTCTTTTTCTGTTCTTTTCACCCTTTCCTTTGTTGGATAAAAGAAAAGTCGATGGCGACTCTTTCTTACCACACATTTGCAAATACAAAACACAAACCAGTATATAACAGTCACTTCTTCCACCGTATCACAGAACTGGCGACTCTGCTAGGAAAATAAAAAAGTGGGGTTACCTTAGAGTTTTAGTTAACCATTTTAAATGCCTTCTTATGTGTTTGCTTGCTTTATCTTTGAGGGTTTGTTGGGGTATTCTTGTAAAGATCCTACACCCGAATCTGGGGCACCTTATTAGGTAAGTAGTAATAAATCATGGAGGTTGTATGGCATAGACCAATACGGACGAAGTGGTGGCTACGTTAGTACGATACTCTGGATTATACTAATGTTCCTTGAGTAAGTCAAGGATAACATTAGGCTTCCTCATAGTGTAACTAAGCACTAACTGACCTTTAGAACCTTTAATTGACTCATCCTAGCCATTAGGAAGTAGTGAGATAATCGACTTTGGTTCTGACCGAAGATTGGATGATACTCGAAACTACACTCATTGAGACCATATTTTCTGGATTTTTTGGCTGCAATACTTAGGTGTAGAGCTGAAACAATTTCTGAAGGGAAGGTCAGTGATATTGAGGCTCCTTAGATCCCGGTTACTATTAATAGGACAGGTTGAGCCAACTGAACATTCAAGAGGGTACTTACCTTAAAACCTCATGCAAGCCTTTGAATCTAAGGTCTATTGTGTGATTTTCTTGTGTTTATCTGTGATTTTTAGCATAATCATGACATCATAAACATCGTGACATTCATATGTGCTAATCATTTCAAGGACCTGTTGGATTTACCTCTTTGCTGTTTTATAGGATATGAATTCAGGTCGCAGAAAAACCATCTGGATTCACTTCACAGAAGTTCCTCCTAAGCTCAAGGATTTAGTCTTGAAAGTCCTCGAGGACTCATCATTCCATAAAAGACATGTTCACTTACTCAGTTTGGTTACCACCGGATTTGATGAGGGTTTGATGAGTGTCTTATTCCAGTTTTTCGACCCTAGGCACCATTACTTCACATTCCCCGATTATCAACTGGTGCCTACACTGGAGGAATTCTCTAAGTTACTTGGTTTACCTATATTGGAGCGAGTACCTTTTACTGGTTTAGAACAAGACCCAGCTTTTGAAGATGTTGTCATAGCTTTACACTTGAAGCCATCTGACATTGAGTTCAATTGGGAAAAAAGAAGTGAAGTTAAGGGTCTCCTTGCAAATTTTTTGATGAAGAAGGCTCAGATTTTCCTGGATGCTATGAGTTATCATACCTTTGAATATGTCTTATCCCTCTTGATCCATGGGTTTGTCATGTTTCCTAATTCAGATCAATTTATAGATGTGAATACCATCAATGTTTTTCTTGCTCACAATCTAGTTCCTTCATTGCTTGGGGATATCCTACATTCTCTCTATACTCGCACTCAGAAGAAGCGAAGAACTCTCATGTGTTGCACCCCTCTTCTATATAGGTGGTTTATTTCGCACCTTCCTCGGTAGGTAATGCATAATGATTTAGGCTTAAAGTGGAGTCAAAGACTAAGGTCTCTCTCTCACTCTGACATCCATTGGTGTCCTCGATCTCAAGAATACATCTCTTTTATTGATTGCTGCGGAAAGTTTCCTAATGTGCCACTCATGGGCATTAGAGGAGGCATTACCTACAATCCTTCTTTAGCACTACGTCAGTTTGGCTATGCACGGAGAGATGGTCCATCGAATATGCTCATCCAGGGTATTATGTTCAACTACTCAGATGATTTGTAAAATTATCCTCAGAGGTTCATCCACGCTTGGGGCATTGTTAAGAAGACTGATAGTAGGACTTTGGGGCGCAAGAACTCCATCCCTTTGGAACCTTACCTCAAATGGGTGCGAGCTCGAGCCCAAAGTCTTATGATGCCATACGATTATATCTTACCGGTGATCTTGGAACCTGTTGTTCAATGGAGCGAGTCCCGTATCTTTCTCCATCCTGATATGCCAACCAACTTCAAAGAGTTGCAAAAGTCTTGGATCCATCTCAAGGGAGAATGGGATACTTTTGAGGCTCAATTCTATGCAAGTGAGAAGAAGGTGCTGGAATTAACAAAACAAATTCATGAAGAGAGGAACCTCAACACCTACCTCAACACCAAGAGGAAGCGCCCATGGGAGACTTAGGAATTTCCTTTCAATGTTTATCCTTGTATAATCTTTTGTTTCTTTAAAAACTTGCTAATAAAAGGTTTTGTTTTTTGTTTTGTTTAAAAGAGCTTAAATCTAATAAGGTCCTTGAAAACATTGCATAAGCATATCATGCATATCATTGTATAAGCAGGTCTCAAAGCATGGTTCTTATCTTCTTCAATGTTTATTTCAGCAAGTAAAGAAATGGCTCTTGAACAAAACATCAAGGATTTCCAGGCGCAAAATGCCCAGTTCCAGAAAATGATTGTGGCTCTAGCTAAAGGGAAAGAAGATCTGAAAGCCCTCATACTGAAAGATAAAAAGAAGAAGCCAAAGAGACCAGCTGGTGTGGTGAACTTGGGAAGAAGGATCAGAGGACTAGTGCAGCGAGCTTCTGAGCTGGTAACTTCATCAAAGGAAGGAGACAATCAAGAAGAGGAAATAAGAGAGGAAGACTCCAGTCCAAAGGAATCTGATGATGAATCTGACTATGATGAGGAGCAGTATCCTCCTGCTGAGGAAAAATACAAACAGCTGGAGGATCGTTTGAATGCAATGGAATTCCAGAAGGTACCGGGTCTGGATTTTGAAGAACTGGGATTGGTTTCTGGGGTTGTCATCTCGCAGAATTTCAAGGTTTCGGTGTTCCCTAAATATGATGGGGTCTCATGTCCCAAGATGCATCTCCGGTCTTATGTGAGGAAGATTCAATCTCACACTGCAGACAAAGACTTATGGGTCCACTTATTTTAGGACAGTTTATCTGGGACTCAGCTAGAATGGTTATATCAGCTGGAGGGGACCAATATTCGTAACTGGGAAGACCTGGCTGCTACTTTCTACAAGCAGTATCAGTATAATGCAGACCTTGCTCCCACTCGTACACAACTCCAAAGTATGTCTATGGGTTCGAGCGAAGGTTTTATAGACTATGCTCAGAAGTGGAGGGACTTAGCAGGAAGAGTCTAACCCCCCCTGTCTGATAGGGAGTTAGTGGATATGTTTTTAGGTACCCTATCTGGTCCTTTTTTCAATCATCTGATTGGAAGTCCTCAGCTGGATTTACTGAGTTGACTTTGGTGGGAGAAAGAGTGGAAGCTGGGATCAGAAGTGGCAAGATTCAGAAGGATGCCTCTTCAAGTGTGGGAAAGAGACCTTTCGTAGGAAAGCAAGAGGTCAATGTTGTTTACAATCAACAAAATCAGAGCAGAACCGAGCATCGTCCAATGGTAGGGGCTGTTATGATATCCAAGCATGCAACTACTCAACAACGAAATAATCATCCTAGAGCAGAAAGACATGTAAGACAATTCACTCGGATAAATATGACTTTGTCTCAAGTATTGCCTCACCTACTAAATCCAATTTGGTTACCCTGAGGGAAGCTCCCAAGAATCCTAATACTGCCTCTCCTCGCTATAATCCAAATGCTCGATGTGCCTACCATTCTGAGACTCCGGAGCATGACACGAACGATTGATGAGCTTTCAAGAACAAGGTACAGGATCTGATCGAGGCAAAGGAGATTGAATTTGATGCTCCGGAAACTCCCAACGTCATAACTGCACCCATGCCCAAGCATGGCCCGGGAATCAATGCTATTGATGTTGTATCTGCCACAGAAGATGCTGATAGTAGTTATGACATGTACAACTGGATCTTCCCTACGACCAACGGTGGACCCAGTAAATGGACAACTAAAGACTCTGTGCTGATTAATTTTATTTAGGAGTAATTGTCTTTTTGTTTTTCTGGATATGTAATAAATGAACAATATAAACTATATGGCCTTGTGTCTTACCCAAGGTACAATGTTTTACTTGTGAGGGTTATCATAATTTCAATCTCATATGTCATTAATAAAGCATTGGACGTTTTGCATACAAATTTTACGCTCTCTGTCTTTTTTTTCTGCTTTTTACTTCGTCAATACAGTTATACTCTTACACACACTCACGTATCAAACTACAGATCTATATCCACCTTGGATCCCATTGATATCGGTTCTGCTATTGCCGGTTATGACTTTGAAAATCCGATCAACCAAGCCGAGGACGAAGGTGAGGAAGATTGTGAGACACCCAGAGAACTTGCTAGGTTGTTACAGCAGGAAGAAAGGGCTATACAACCTCATGAAGAGCCAGTTGAGACAGTGAATTTGGGCACAGAAGAGGACAGAAAAGAAGTCAAGATAGGTGCAAATTTGGAGCTTAGTGTCAAACAGCGGTTGATATGGATGTTGCATGATTATGTAGAGATCTTTTCCTGGTCATATGAAAACATGCCAGGACTAGACACAGATATTGTGGTTCCTCGTCTGCCAACTAAAGAAGATTGCCCTCCAATAAAGCAGAAGGTTTGTCGTATGCGCCCTGAAATGTCGGAGAAGATCAAAGTAGAAGTTATGAAATAGTTCAACGTTGGGTTCTTAGTTGTCACCTCTTATCCATAATGGGTTGCTAACGTAGTTCCGGTGCCTAAGAAGGATGGCAAGGTACAAATGTGTGTGGATTACAGAGATTTAAACAGGGCAAGCCCCAAGGATGACTTCCCGCTTCCCCACATTGATGTTTTGGTTGACAACACCGTACAACATAAAGTATTTTCCTTCATGAACGGTTTCTCTGGTTACAATCAGATCAAGATGGCACCCAAGGACATGGAGAAGACAACCTTCGTCACACAGTGGGGCATTTTCTGTTACAAAGTGATGCCATTTGGGTTGAAGAATGTTGGGGCAACCTATCAGCGAGCTATGGTAGCTTTGTTCCATGATATGATTCACCATAAGATAGAGGTCTATGTGGACGACATGATAGCTAGATCTCAAACGGAAGAAGAGCACCTTGATCACTTGCAAAAGCTGTTCAAAAGGTTGAAGACGTACAAGTTGAGATTAAATCCGAACAAGTGTACCTTTGGGGTAAGGTCTGGTAAACTCCTAGGTTCCATTGTCAGTGACAAGGGTATTTAGGTAGACCCTACAAAGGTGAAAGCTATATAAGGGATGTTAGCTCCTCGCACTGAGAAGGAAGTTAGAGGTTTCTTGGGACGCCTAAATTACATTGCCAAGTTAATTTCTCATCTAACTGCTACTTGTGAGCCGATATTCAAACTCTTGAAGAAAGATCAAGTGGTAAAGTGGAATGACGAATGCCAGACTGCCTTTGATAGAATCAAGGAATATCTTTAAGAGCCTCCAATTTTGATGCCTCCGATTTAAGGAAAGACCTTTGATAATGTACTTAACGGTGTTAGAAATTCAATGGGGTGTGTGGTGGGACAGCATGACGAGTCTGGTCGAAAATAGCATGCAATATACTACCTTAGCAAAAAGTTTACCGACTGCGAAACAAGATACTCACTGCTTGAGAAAACTTGTTGCACTTTGGCATGGGCTGCTCGCCGACTAAGACAGTATATGTTGACTCACACTACTTTATTGATATCTAAAATGGATCCGATCAAGTACATCTTCGAGAAGCCCGCTCTCTCCGGAAGAATAATAAGATGGCAAATGATATTGACCAAATATGATATCCAATACACGACCCAAAAAGCAATCAAGGGAAGTGTATTAGCTGATCATTTGGCTCACAGGCGGTGGATGACTACCAATCCATGAACTTTGAATTCCCGGATGAGAATATCATGTTGGTGACTGACTATGAAGAACCTGGACCAAATGAAGGACCTGAGGAAGGATCCTGATGGACTATGGTTTTTGATGGATCTTCCAATGCACTCGGAAATAGCATCGGTGTTTTAATCATATCTCCTGAGGGCTGTCATACTCCTTTCATCGCCAGATTATGTTTCAACTGTACCAACAATATGGTTGAGTATGAATCATACATCATGGGTCTTAAAGCTGCTATTGACCCGAGGATCAAGTTCTTGAGTGTTTTCGGGGATTCGGCTTTGGTAATAAGTCAAATCAAAGGGGAGTGGGACATGAAACACCCTAATCTCATCCCTTACAAAGAACATGTGCTGACATTGCTTCCACACTTTGAAGAAGTCACCTTTGAACACTTTCCACGAGAAGAGAATTAGTTAGCGGACGCACTAGCTACTATGTCATTCATGCTCAAGGTCAGGTGGGACAATGAGGCTCCTCATATTACTATTGAGAGATTGGATGAACCAACATATTGCTATGAGATTGATATTGAGGAAGTAGCAGACAAACCTTGGTTTCATGAAGTGAAAAGGTATCTCGAGGCTCAAGAATATCCTGAGGGGACATCTTTCAATGATAAAAAGTTTCTGAGAAGGTTCTCCATAAAATTCTTCCTCAGTAATGGAATCCTCTACAAGCGCAACCATGACTTTACTTTACTTTGGTGTGTAAACAAGAGCGAAGTAGAGAGGATTATGGGAGATTTACATGAAGGTACCTTTGGCACCCACTCTAGTGGACACACCATGGCAAAAAAGATCCTACTGGCAGGATGTTATTGGTCCACTATGGAAGCAGATTGTTATCAGCATTCCCGAACTTGTCACAAATGTCAGATCTATGCTGATAAAGTACATGTACCTCTGGTTCCCTTGAATGTTTTGACGGCTCCCTGTCCCTTTGCAATGTGGGCATTGACATGATTGGAGAGATTAGACCTACCGCTTCCAATGGGCATCGCTTCATCCTAGTGGCCATTAATTACTTCACGAAGTGGGTTGAGGTTGCCTCTTTTGCTACTGTTACCAAGAATATTGTGGCGCGGTTTATCAAGCATAACCCGATCTGTAGGTATGGTGTGCCAGAGAGAATCATCACAAATAATGATACAAATCTCAACAATACAATGATCACCGAAATCTGTAAACAATTCAAGATCCGTCATCATAATTCTTCCCCTTACCGGCCGAAGATGAATGGCGCTGTGGAGGTTGCTAACAAGAATATTAAGAAAATCATACAGAAGATGACAGTGACATACAAAGACTGGCATGAGATGTTACCATTAGCTCTTCATTGTTACCGCACCTCAGCACGTACGTCAACAGGGGAAACACCTTACTCTCTGGTATATGGTATGGAGGTTGTCCTACCTATTGAGGTCTAGATCCCTTCTTTGAGGATCATGAAGGATGTGGGTTTGAACGAAGATGATTGGACCCAGACTCGACTTGATCAACTGAATCTGATTGATGATAAAAGGCTTGCTACTGTCTGTCATGGTCAGATATACCAAAAGTGAATGATCAAGGCTTTCAACAAAAAGATCAGACGTAAAGTATATCAAGTGGGTGATCTAGTAATCAAGCGCATCATACTGCCACAAGGTGATCCCAGGGGTAAATGGACTCCCACATACGAAGGGTCATTTGTAATCAAAAGCATATTTTCTGGTGGATCCATGATTCTGACCACCATGGATGGTGAAGACCTTCCTCACCCTGTTAATGTGGACATAGTGAAAAGATGCTATGCATAAATAAAGACCCGCTAGGTTGACTGGCCTAGGCAAAATTAGGGAGAAATACAAAAAAAATTGTACACCCGATAATTCGAAAACCTGAAAAGGCGGCTTGGGCAAAAAAGGGTATCCCGGTGGACCGAAAACCCGAAAGGGCGGTGTGATATGGTGGGAGAACTGACTTGGGTGTTTTTCATTTGATCGCAAATGTTGTGGTTAGCAAGAGTCGCCACCGAATTTTATTTTATCCAAAAGGAAAGGTGAAAAAGCATAGGAAAGACCTTTGAGATTATTTCTTGAGTTCGGGAGGTAGATTATGAAAAGAGAAGGTATTAGCACCCTTTTCATCCATGGTTTTCCATTGGCTCTTAGCTACTTGCTAGATCACTTGCTTTTGTTTGAAATTGTGCTTTGTGTGATTTTTGAAAGTATTTTGTAAAGAGGTCATTGTTTAGGAAAACTTTGTAATGATTCTCGTTCATAAGAATGTATACAAAGATGTTGATCTTTTGAAAATGTTTTTAAGTTTGTAAGATGATTTGAAAGTGTAGGTGTTTTTTTTTAAATAGCAAGGATATTTTGTTTTGAAATGGAACAAATAATTAGGAGCATTCTACCTACTCAAAAGTCTTTCATGTTCATTTTTGTTTTTCCTTTGACATTGTTATCTTACCATTGATTTGGTAGGTAACCCTATCTTTGGATGTAAATAGGACGGGTGTGGGTCATCGTATAACCATGGTTAGCAATGTTGTAAGGTATCTTAGCATTCTCTTTTAGGGACTAAGATCATTTGAAAGGCAACATAGATAGCGTCATCGAGGGACTATGATCTTATATTTTGCTTGTTTTTGCTAAGATACCTCACATGCGTAATATGGCCATTTTGTAAGGCAACCAAGTGGATCTTACCCTAAGGGTTCTTGTGTGCAAGTGTATTATTTTTCATGCTTGGTTTTGTCTTTGATTAGGGTTTTCTAGTTGATTGGTTTTAGCCTTTCCATACAAACCCTAATTACTAGCATTTATATATAAAGCGATAAATTGAGGAATTTAAAATTACTACGCTATTACAATACTTGTGGGAGGGGGTGTACAAATTACAAGTGGGGATTGCAAGAAAATTAAACCTAGTTATCTATTACAACCATATTGAATATTGTACAAAATTGAAAATAAAATGCAAGAATATAAATGGACAAAGAAATGATTTTTTTGTTGTTTTTATGAAAGGGGTTTTAACCTAATTAAGAGAGATGATTAATGACAAAATAAACAAAATTTAAACTTAAATTAGTTAAGAGGGAAATTAAGTTAAAAATGTATTTGAGGTTTTTTTTGTGGAAAGGTTTTAACTTAATAATAATAATATGAAAATCAATTAATTAAAATAAACCTAGGTTTTAAATTAATTTTGAGTAAAAAAGAAAATAAAATAATAATTAAGCCTAAGTCTAAATATTAATTTTTTTAAGAAAAAAAAGAAATTAATTTGTTTAAGAAAATGTTTTTAGTCTTTTTTGTTTTATAGAGAAAAATAAAATATATAAGTATGAATAATAAATAAAAATATTTTTTTAGATTTTTATTAATAAAAATAATAATAATATTAATGATAATAAATAATAATAATAATAATAATAATAATAATAATAATAATAAAAATAATAAAGGTAAAAAGGAAAATATGAAATAAAAATAAATGAGAAAAATGAAATATTAAATAAAACAATGGGCCAGGGGGTGTAAAAGTAGTCAGGGGCTAGAGGTTAGCCAAACTGAAAGCCCAAAAGAGGGGAAGCCTGTGCGCTGCAAGCTCAAAACTGGAAATCGTGAAATAGATTGGAGCTTGTTTCAGGCAGTGCTGATGATCAGGTTAGCTTCCTTGGACCTCTAGGAAGCTAATGCAATGGCTGGCTTGAGCTGAGGGTGGCTGGAATGGTCTGGAGAAGTCCAACTGTGATGCTCTGTTTATGAACTTGGAAATGGATGAAGGTGGTGCTACAATCGTGTAACAGGGATAGGGATGGCTTATGTATGATGTTTGGAAGCTTTTGGAAGCAAAAGGCCAGAAAACGCACGAGTGAAATGGAAGTTTGAAGTTCTTGGTCAGAATATGCAACAATGGTGGTTTGTGATGCAGTTCTGGCTTTTTGGATTTTTCAGGGCCTGTGTATGCATGGGATTTGTGGCAAATGACTTGTGTATGTATAAGCAAAAGGGTTTGAGTGCTTTGGGGAGTCAGAAGTACAAGTTACAAGCTAATTGCTAGGTTACTTGATTTTGAAGAAAAGTGGGAAAACAAGTTTCAAGGGGAAGTACAAGAATGGTCTAGGTGATTGTAAGTGTCTAAACAAGTTTCTCTTGAGTTATAAGACATGTATGATCAGAAGAGAACAAGTGCAAAGCTCAAGAACAAGTTTTATGCAAAAAGCTACTTTATCAAAATGGCATTGTGCACTTTCTACCCAAAATGGATATAAAGCATGGTCTTGCATTGAATGCTTGAATTGAGACCTCTAACATCTGTGCAAGAAATTAATTGTAGAGTGCATAACAAGTTTGAGGCCTACAAAGTAGAGGTTATGCAGCATAAGTTTGAATTTTGAATCTTGTTCATCACAAAATGACTTGTAATTTCAGTGATAAAACCCTAACTTCATCTCTTCGATTCTCCCTACTCAAAAATGATCTCAAGGAGTTCTTGGACATTTTGGAAAGCTTGTAATATGCTATACAACCCATATTTGAATTACTTTTGAAAATTCCCATTGGAACTATATGAAAAAGTTCCATGAAGTTGGGTCAAAATCCTGACCAAATTAGGGCAAAATTTCACTAAGTGTTTTGTTTCATGACCATGTATTCTTAAAATTATAACTTGAGATCCAAGAACTTTTGGAAGAAGTTGTGTAAATCAATGTTGTATATTTCATGGAAATATACAACTTTCATGTTTGAAGTTTCTTTTGAATCATCTTGCATCATGGTGAAAATGTTGCTCAAAGTTGTGAGAAAATAAGAAATTTCCAACACTTAGAAAATTTTCTAAGTTTAAAAATTTTAACTTTTCAAAATGAAATCTTGAATTTTTGATTTATTGATGAATAAGTTTCATATTTTGACATGCTTTGATGAATTGTAATCTTTTACATTTGATTTTGACTAAAAAGTCAAAGTTTGACTTTTCAGTATAAGTTGACTTTTGATCAGTTGACTGAAAATTCATCTGTCAATCCATTGGACTTGAGCAATGTTTTGAGACATATCATTAGGTCAAAATGATGCAATTGGACTCTTGAGATCATACCTTAAACCAATTGATCATTTTCTAGGTCAAAAATCAGAAGTTTCCCTTTCCCAGTCAAAACCCTAATTTTGACCATTTTGCCCTTTTGATAATTTGATCAAGTTCTATAGGAATTGTGGTCCAAACTTGTTCAAATGATACATATGAGTTTAAAATGTTAATGTGGATAAAAATTATGAAGTTTGACTGTAAATTGGCCACAGTTGACTTTTTTCCCAATACAGTTGATTTTTAGGTCAACTGCTCAATTGATTGAGCAAAAGTGTGATCCAAAGCTTGAAACTTGACATGAGTAATCTTGAGGGCCCATAATGATCCATGAAAGTCATATGGGGCATTGGAAGTTCAAATATCCTTGTGCAATCTCAAACCCTAATTTTGGTCATCAGTGCCTAAGGAGGTGTCTTGAGCTGATCAACCTTAGTGCAGTCTTGAGCCAAAAGAGATCTTGTGAGCAAATTCTTGATAAGTGAAAGGGAAAATTTTGGGGTACAACAGGCGTACCAGGAAAAATTTAGGAATTTAAAGCGTACAACTATGTCCCATTGGATCACTTTGCGACCAGACTTCAGTATCAACTATCAATCTCAAACGGTACCGATCAATCCAGTCAGCTTCGGACAAGTAGCAAAGTGATGAGATGCTCAAAGACATAAGGGCAATAGCAGAATTGAAACTCAATGGGATTATTACACATAGCTATGTTCTCTCTGTACACTATTTTGTATATTTTTCATTTTTCACGACGGCATTCTCCTACTAGAATGTCAGTCTCTTTGTACAAAAACGTCTATTATGGGCAAAACTTCAAAATCAATGCAAATCATTTCTTTGAAAGTACAAAACTATTTGTTTTCTATTCTTCTGTTTTGTTTTGAAAAAACGTCCAATGATTATTTTTGACATATGCATTTGAATATGATTACCATTTACAAATACTTGTATAAGAAACAGAAAGACGGTTACTGGTGACTGTAAGAAAGAGGGAAAAGTCTAAAAAAGCCATTTGTAGTCCCGACAGTTATTCTTTCCAGCAGATACAGGGTCAGAGACATCTTGATACGAAGTCACCGTTACATCCTTTGCATACGACCCAGTGATGTATATGTTCCTCACAGAGTGGAAACAACCAAAATTTTGATATCTTCTTACCCAAACAAGAATGGCCTCTCCTAGCAAAGTTCCCTCAGAAAGGTTAACTCAAAGATCCCCAACTTAGTTTTAAAAATCTCAAATAGTTTATAAAGCCTCCTTCCAGGTAGAGTTTATTTCTCTAACTATGGAAGTTTATTCCCCCCAGAGTCATTCTGAAGCAGGATTTAAGAATCCCGGCAGAATATCCTCAAACGGAAAGAGTAAATCCCCAGCAAATCATCTTCATTCATCATCCCCAGTGGAAATGAAGGATTCAGCTTCCCAATACTCTTCAGCAGCAGTCAAGGATTCACTTTCCTAGACTAAGAAATATCGCAACAACATCCCATATTCATACATCATGGCACGCACATACACATTGCATACAGCATAATCTCATTTATTTTTAGACCATCATCACGATGCATTTCATACATCATGACATTGCATACGACTAACTCTTTACCATTTTCAGAAAAGATCAAATCAACAAACATCGTTGACTACTTACGTAACCTGGTAGTCTTCTCAAAATCTACGTCTGGTGAAGGGCTATTTCAGCATTTTCCTCAGAAAGATGTAATTCAAGACCTTCCCTAGTTCAGTTAGATCGATACTAATATCTCTCTGATTTCTATTCCAGTTGAAGATATTCCAATACTTTTGTCTAGTTCAGTTAAATCGATACTAAGATTTTTCTGATTTCCATTCCAGTCAAATTTAATTCAAGACCTTCTTTGGTTCAGTTAGATCGATACTAAGATCTCTCTGATTTCTATTCCAGTTGAAGATATTCCAAGACTTTTGTCTAGTTCATTTAAATCGGTACTAAGATTTTTCTAATTTCCATTCTAGTCAAAGTTAATTCAAGACCTTCTCTGGTTCAGTTAGATCGATACTAAGATCTCTCTAATTTCTATTCCAGTTGAAGATATTCCAAGACTTTTGTCTGGTTCAATTAAATTGATACTAAGATTTTTCTGATTTCCATTCCAGTCAAAGTTAATTCAAGACCTTCTCTGGTTCAGATAGATTGATGCTAAGATTTTTCTGATTTCTATTCCAGTTGAAGACAACTCAAGACCTTCTATGGTCCAGTTAAATCGATACTAAGATTTTTCTGATTTCTATTCCAGTTGAAGACAACTCAAGACCTTTCTCTGGTTCGGTTAAATCGACACTAAGATTTTTCTGATTTCTATTCCAGTTAAAGAAACTGCAAAGCCTGGAGTCCGACCAGATAGCAGTTAATTTCACATTTCCCCAGTAAGTCGCTGTGAAGCCTGGAATACAACCAGATGGCAGTCAGCCTTATCATCCTCAGCAAGTCACTGTGAAGCCTAGATCCCGACCAGATAGCAGTTGACTTCCGCCTATTCAATCAAGAGATACTCCCCAGTAGAGTGATGGACAATTGAAGCTCCTAAACTCTACTTCCGGAACAAAAATCAACATTCCCTATTGGACTCCTCCTCAGAAAACAGGAACAGGAGTCCCCATAAAGATACCTCTTATGAAGTCAGCATCTACTCTGGATGGCATCTTTAAGCCCATCTCCAACGACTCTCCATCATTTTCTATGGATGGCATCTTTAAGCCCATCTCCGATAATCTTCTGTCATCTTCTCCAAATGGAATCTGTAAGCCCATTCCTGACATCATCAACCAACGGCGTTACTTCATGCGAGTGCAAATTTCTGGACACTCTAGTGTTCAATCATCTTCCACCTTCAGATCATGAAAGGCAGACAAGCCAATCTAAATCTTCAGGTTTAAGAAGATTGAACAGGGGCAGTTGTTGTACCCCAAAATTTTCCCTCTCGGGTTTGTTCCAAGTTTTCCTATTACATAGGTGGTTACAAACCTTTTCCTAAAGAAAAGGAAATTTTTCAAATGATGGTTAAGTATCCTTCGATTGGCATCTGCAAAAGGTCCTTCGATTGGCATTTGTATCCTTCGATTGGTATATGCAGAAGATCCTTCAATTGACATCTGCAGAAGGTTCTTCGATTGGCATCTGCAAAAGGTCTTTCGATTGGAGAAGGTCCTTCAATTGGCATATGGCCTTTCGATGGGCATTTCCAACAAGACAGCTTCGATGGGCATCTTAAATAAGGTTATTTTTCGTTAGAGCGTACAAAGTGCCTCTCTACAGGCATGTTAACCAGTTGATTTTTCGATTGGTTTGAGTTGAAAGAAGTCCATTTGAAGGAAGTAAAAATAGGACAATCAAAGAGAAACACTGGAAGGCATTCGAAGGAGTCAAATGTCCAAGTTCATCCAAGATTTCAAAAGGGGCATGAATATTTCAAAAAGGAAATCTTTTAATATGTCTGATTCTTGTCTCATAGCTTTAAAATCCTAATTAAATGGTTGTCTCTTGCCATTATTATGCACCATCACACTCCTATAAATACAAGGTCAAAAACACAGTGCCAGGGGGAGAAAAAACAGGAGATTCATTGCACACGAACAGATCACGCTGCCACATTACTCAGAAATCCCAAAAGTGTCCCAATCGAAGCACTTTTTTGGCAGAAACCTTCAGCCCAAACGAAGACCATATTTTCGTTCCTGAGACACCCAGGAGTCCATACCATCTCCTAAGCAAGTGTCTCCACACCCAGGCAAGTGTCTCCACACCCAAGGGGTGTCAAATTGAAGCATCTAACAACTCAGTCCACACACATAAATTCCAGTTTCAAGCAAGGTAAGTCCTATTGACCTTGCATCTTTCGTTTTATTATAACATGTAAATGGCCTTTTATTTATTTTCTTCGTTTCTGTATTTTCTTGATTTGTTTGCTTTTCTTGCCCAACTAACCTAGACAGGCTCAAATGAAATACAAAAAGGGTGTGAACAAAAGACCTACCCTCATGCTGCTCTATAGGCCTATACTGCTTCATAGGCCAATCGAAGGAAGCAGAAAATGTGGCAATCGAAGGTTGCTCACACCAACTCTCAAACTCAAATGAAAGGAAGTAAAAGAAGGGTGAATCGAAGGGGTTTATTGCCTGGGTTGAAAGGCAGCTTCCCCTCTGGATCAAAAATCGCCCCTTTCTCCCCGATCGAAGGATCCCTTTTTGTATTCTTATTTGGCTTTTGTCTTTTTCTTTATTTGACTTTTTCATCTTTTAAATTAACTTTAAATCAAAAATCACAGAATTAGGCTTAGACTTTTTTTTATAAATTAAATAGTTAATTGCTTTAACTAATTAATTAATTAAATTTTAACTACTTTCTTAATTTAAAAAGGAATTAGAATGTAGGATTTAACTTATGTTTCAAATTATTTTCTTAATAAAAAGTACCAAAAATATTAGAATTAGGATTTATCTCATTTAACTTTTATTTTCTTAATTAAAATTAAATTTTGAGTTAATTATTTTCTTAAGAAAACCAAAAAAGATTTTTCTTGTTTACTTAGAATTTTTCTTAGGTTTTTTAGACGTAATGTTTATTTCGCGCGTGTTATTTTTTATTCTCGCATTTTATATAAATATTGTAACTGCTTATGGATGTAATAATTTTATATTTAAAATTACGCACTTTATTTCATGCACTCTTTTTTTATGTAACTCTCCCAAAGCTGTGTAATAGTTTAGGATTTATTTTTCTGCATTTTATTTTCCACACATTTACTGCTTTATTATTTTGCTATATTACTGTTAGTAAATAGGCGTGTATGGAAAGACTGTAAATTAAAACGTTAGCAAACCTAACAAAAAGACAAAAATAACGGAATCTCAACACATATGCACATATGCACCTCTAGGGTATCCCCGCTTTGGTTGCCTTTCGGAAAATAAAGCAGTCATGTCCCTCGAGAATGGGGATGCTTTAGCAAAGACCCGTAAAATCAAAAGATCGTAGTCCCTCGATGACCCTACAGTGTTGCCTTTCGGTAAATGATCTCATCCCTTAAACAAAAGTTGTTAAAGTGTCTCTGTATGTTGCCTTTATGGTTGTAAAATGTCCCTTCGAATGTCCCTTAACATCCAACGATAAGGCTACCTACTCACTAATAGTAGGATAGCATTATCTAAAGGAAAAGAATGACCATTTCGATTAGTAAAGTAGATAGATGTTAGAAGTTTGCTCAAACATCTTGCACTTACACAAAAAACTACTTTTCAACAAACAATTTCAAAACACTTTGTATACTTTCTCCACTATCCCGAGAAACATTACAAAGTTCACCGTACTACAGTATTTTTCAAAACATTTTCATACACAAAGCACACAGGTATTTTTAAAAATGAGCAAACTTCTAAGAGCCCGTGGAAAACCATGGATGGAAAGGGTGTTAACACCTTCCCTTTCCATAATCTACTCCCCTTACTCAGAAAACATCTCGAAAAGGTCTTTTTCTATTCTTTTCACCCTTTCCTTTGTTGGATAAAAGAAAATTCGGTGGCAACTCTTGCTTACCGCACATTTCCAAATATAAAACACAAACCAGTATATAATAGTCGGTTCTGCCACTGTATCACACTTAGCTTCTAATATGATCTTAACTTTGGATTGCTGATTCTTGGGAACTGAGTTCTTTGGTACCTTTGAATTTGAAGTCTCAGGTGTATATTTAGTCAGATCGTTGAATCAGTAATCTTAGGTTATGGTTGGATCGGATTCTCACCCTTATCAGAAGCATGCACAAAATAAGTTTTAGCAATATTCGAGCATTGCTTAAAGAAGAAGGATCTGAGGTTTTCTTTAAGAGATGAACTCTGGAGGAATTTCCATTATAACCCAGACATTCTCCTTTGATCTTACTTACTGCATAGTCATGGAAGAAATTTTAGTTCTTTCAAGACTTGTTGTGATAAAGTTCTAAAGATCCATCTCATGTTCATCTACAGATTTATCATAAGCTTTATCTAAGAGAGCCTTATGATCCTTTTCAAGAGATTCAAATTTGTCCTGAGACATTTTTAATTCTTATTTCAAAAGATTATTATCTTTCCATAATATTTTCATGTGTTTTGCTTTGTCTTTGCAATGATCATGAGGTCTTGAATGAAGTAAATAAGATTAGTATGATATAAGTTAAAAAAATACCTCATTTTTTTCACCTGATTCTGAACTAGAGCAAGATTCATATTTTGCCTCAGATGATGCGAGAACCATCAATGCCAAATTTATTTTTCCTTCATCTTTGTCATAATTTCCTTCATTGTCAATTTCATCTCATGTTTCCATGAGACTCTTCTTGAGTTTGTTTTTGAATGTGTCCTTCTGGAAGCTTTTTTTCTTTGAATTGTCCTTCAGTAAATAAGAACAATCAGATCTGAAGTGACTAGGTTTATTGTAGTTGTAGCAAATCATTTTGGTCATCTTCTTTGACTCTGGAACTAGAGCCTATGAAGTCGCTTCTTCTACTAGAGAATATTTTGTTCCTTCAGACTATTTGTTGAAACCTTTTAATTATAAAGGTTATTTCTTCATTATGATACGGTGGGAGAACTTACTTGGTTATTTTGCGTTTTATCGCAAATGTTGCGGTTAGCAAGAGTCGCCACCGACTTTTCTTTTATCCAAAAGGAAAGGTGAAAAAGTACAGGAAAGACCTTTGAGATTGTTTCTTGAGTTCGGGGCTCTTAGTTACTTGCTAAATCACTTGCTTTTGTTTGAAAATGTGCTTTGTGTGGTTTTTGAAAGTATTTTGAAAAGGCGCCATCGTTTAGGCAAACTTTGTAATGATTCTCGTTCGTAAGAATGTATACAAAGTGTTGATTTTTTGAAAATGTTTTCAAGTTTGAAAGATGTTTTTGAAAGTGTTGGTGTTTGTTTTGAAAATATCAAGGATGTTTTTTGGTTTTTAAATTGAGCAAGAAACTAGGAACATTCTACCTACTCAAAAGCCTTTCATGTTTATTTCCTCTTTCCTTTGACATTGTCATCTTACCATTAATTTGGTAAGTAACCCTATCTTTGGATGTAAACGGGACGGATGTGGGTCATCGTATAACCATGATTAGCAATGTTTCAAGGTATATTAGTATCTTTCTTTATGGACTAAGATCATTTTGAAAAGGCAACATAGATAGCGTCATCGAGGGACTATGATCTTGTATTTTTGCTTGTTTTTTGCTAAGATACCTCACATGCATAATATGGCCATTTTTATAAGGCAATCAAGTGGATTTTACCCTAGAGGTGCTTGTATGCAAGTGTATTGATTTTCATGCTTTGTTTAGTCTTTGATTAGCGTTTGCTACTAGTTGACTTTATCTTCTCATGCAAACCCTAATTACTAGCATTTATATAAAGCGATAAATTGCGAAAAGTAAAATTACTACGCTATTACATCATTAGGGGTGGGGGGTGTACAAATTTACAAATGGGGATTGCAAGAAAATTAAACCTAATTATATATTACAACCATATTGAATATTGTACAAAATTGAAAATAAAATGCAAGAATATAAATGGAAAAAGAAATGATTTTTTGTTGTTTTTATGAAAGGGTTTTGTCTTGACCTAATTAAAGGAAATGATTAATTAAAATTAAATAAAATTAATTTAAACTAATTAAGAAAAGAAATTAATTTGAAAAGGATTTTTAGGGTTTTTTATGAAAAGGTTTTAAATTAATGAAAAAAATGAAAATTAATTAATTAAAATAACCTATGTTCTAAATTAATTTTAACTAAGAAAATAAAATAATATATTAATTTAATCTAAGTCTAAAAAATAATTATTTAAGAAAAAGAAAAGAAATTTATTTATTTTAAGAAAATATTTTTTAGTCTTTTTGTTTTATGGAAAAGAAAAAATAAAATACATAAATAATAAATAAAAATAAATTTGGATTTTTTTATGATTCTATGAAAATAATAGTAGTAATAATAATAATAATAATAATATTAATAATAATAATAATAATAAAGAAAAATAAAATAAAAATAAAAAATATAAAGAAAAGTCAGGGGGGTTAGAAAATGAAATAGGGAGTAAAATAAGCAAAAAAGATTAGGCCCAGCAAAGAGAAGCCCAGCGCTGCAAAAATCCAAAAAACTGTAAAAATGTGAAAAAGAAAAAAACCAAAAGGCAATGCTGGGTCTTGAACCCGTGACCTTGAGGTTACCAGCGCGCTGCCTTACCACTGGGATGGCTATACATCCGTTAATATAACTGAAATGATAAATATATAATACAAAACGCGCCCTGATTACACTTCATCTTCAACCTCCAGCCAAAGGACCTGTATCTTCTTCATCTCTCAACAAAAATGAAAAGTTCAAACATGAAAGTTGTGGCATTTCTTCCCACGAATCCAACCATGTAAATAACTTAAGCTAACAGTCAAAGATGAATGAGAATTTTTCTGGCCCTAATTTAAAACCTACAAATTTCAGAAAACTTCAAATCTAAAATTCTCTAAGCTCAGGCCATATAAATGCAAACTATGGATATGTACAGCTTTGTGGAAATGGTATCTACATTTTATCTTCACAAATGCAAGCCTAACAATGCCTAAGTATGAAGATAGAAGTTCAAGAAAAATACCTCAAAATTGGAAATCGTGAAATGGATTTGAGCTTGTTTCAGGAAGTGGTGATGACCAGGTTATCTTCCTTGGACCTCTAGGAAGCTAATGCAATGGCTGGCTAGAGTTGAGAGTGGCTGAAATGGCCTGGAGAAGTCCAACTGCAATGCTCTGTTTTTGGCTATGGAAGTTGATGAAGATGATGTTACAGCCTGCAAACAGGGACAGGGGTGGTTTGTATTTGATATGAGGAAGCTTTTGAAACTAAAAGGCCAAGAAATGCACAAGTGGTTTTGAAGATTGAAGTTCAAAATCAGAAATGACACAAAAATGGAGGTTTTGTGCAATCTGAGATTTCAGGGAGTTTGGGAGTTTGTATATTCGCGTGTTCTCTTGTAAATAGTATCTCTATTTATAGAGGAAAGGTTTTGAGGTTTGAAATGGTCTGAAACAAAGAATCACATGTTATGAGTTTTTGACTTATTTTTGAAGTTATCTTGACAAACATGGTTTCAATGCAAGGTACATGTCTTGTAGGGTGGCTAGAAACTTTAAACATGTTTGTTCTGAGTTTATAGAGCATGCTTGTGCAGAAAGAACAAGTGCAAAGCTCCATACAAGTTGACTTTGTGATTAAAGCTTCTTTACAAGAATGGAATGGTTACTTTCTTCCAAAAATGGAAATTCAACTTGGATAATGATTCAAATGCTTGGACTATGACTCCATATATTGTGTAAACATTTAATTATGGAGTGATAAACAAGTTTGAGGCATACAAAGTGAAGATTATGAAGAAGTGAAAAACACAAGAAGGGAGGGGGGGTTAAATTGTAAACTTGAAATCAAATGCGTAAAGACACCGTATTTTTATCCTGGTTCGTTTGATCTTAAACTACTCCAGTCCACCCGTCAAGGTGATTTCGCCTCTCTCCAACGAGGTCTTAATCCACTAATCTCAAACAGATTACAATCACCACTTTGAAAACTGTCAAAGTCTTCTTGAGTACAACCATAATCCGGTTAATCTCAAGGAAAAACTATTCTTAATCAAAGATGCAAATATTATGTGTAGATGTTTTTCGTTACAAAAATAGTTATCACAACTGTGATAATTTACACAATTTTAGAGCATGGAAAAATACTAGAGAAAGCTTGCAGTGTTTTTGAATTGTATTGCAGTTGCATTTTCCAAAATCGTGAACGATTTGATATCTCAGCTTGTATTTATAGGCAATGGAATTTTGTCCAACTTTACGCGTGATTATGGTCATTAACGCAGTTTCCATTTAGAGAAGATCCTGTCTAAAAGAAGCCATTGTAATTGATGATGTCTTGATTGTAAAGTAATGCTTCAGAATCTAACATCCTTGCCTGCTGATGATGCTTCAGAACATTGATGCCTTAGATTATATTCCTTTTGTTCAGAATCAGAGTTTACTTCACTTAAGCGCAGGTTCTGCTCATCATTCTTCAATGCAAATTCTGATTACCTCAGCGTGTAGCTTCTATAGCTTAACTTCTGATGTTGCTTTGGTCAGAACTTCTGCATACAAAATAACATAATTTTTAGGGTGCATATTTGTTCTTTGTATTTTTTATCATCAAAACTCTAATTAAGGGTTGTAGAATCAAACTATGGTCTAACAATCTCCCCCTTTTTGATGATGACAAAAACTAGAATTTTCAATGAAAAATAGAGAACAAAAGTTTAAGAGAGACTCCCCCTGAGTTGATTACTTCCCTAAAGTTCCTTTTCGTCAGAGCTTTTGCTGCATCTCCTATCAGAATTTGTTCCTGTTCAAACTTTTCAGAAAGTAGAGGTTAAGTAATTCAGAATGTTTAAGACTTTTGTCCCGGTATACTGTTATTGAAAATATCTTACTTTCTCCCCCTTTTTGTCAAGTATCAAAAAGCAATATAATAAGATTAAAAAAGATGAATTATATTAAAAACATAATGCAATGACAAGTTTCAGAAACAAGGAGGTAAAGATAAAAATTACAGATAAACAGTTTTAAAAAAATCTAAGAAGGAGGGGGAAGGCGTCTGAACAACGCTTCCAACAAGCTCTTGATCTGAGTGTTGGACTCTTCCTGCTTACCCAGAATATCTTTGATTTCCTTTGTAGTATCTTCTTGTTTATCCATAATTCCTTTGATCTCTTTGTTCGTATCCTCTTGCTTATCCAGTCTTGCATAGATTAACGCATTCTCTTTCTTCAACTCTTCCAGAGTTTGCATGACTAGAGAGGAAGTTGGTGTCTCTTTAGGGGTTGCATGTTGTTTAGAACATTCCGCAGCTTTTTCTGAATGAACCACTTCTTCTGCTAAAATCATGTCTTCTGGAGCAGTAGTCAGGGAGAGACTATCTGAATCTGGTTCAGCAACTTCTGAAGGATGGTGCTCTTTCCAGGGAGCATCCAGTGGAAGAATTTCTTTCTTTCACCATTGACTCAGAACTTGATCTTGAAAAGCTTTCAGCTGATCACTGAAGTTCTGCTAAGCCCTTTCATAACCCATTTCCTTCAGCTTCAGAGTTTTAGGGTTGAGCCATTTTCAGAATCTTTCTCAGAGAGAGTCAGAAGTAGCAGGATTAGAAATCTCTAGGCTTGCTTGCTTCAAAGAATTGATCCATTCCTTCATTTCTGTTTCAAAAATCAACAGACTCTTGCCAACATCTGATTTTGGTTTGGGTTTGGGAATGGCAATTTTTCGAGAGGTGGAGGCTACTTTGTCCAGCACTAGTGGATCAATGACAATTTTGAGGTTGTCAGCTGGATGGTTGACGGGTGAAGGAGTGGGAGAGTCAGGAATTAGAATTGGTCTGTTAGGGGAGTTTGGTGGTGTGGATTCAACGGATGAAAGAATTTCTGAAATGTCATGAATAGTGAGAGTCATACGAACCGCAAGAGGTTCTGTTATTCTCGGAATTTGAATTGTGGTATCAGAATCTGAAGGAGAGTCTTCAGATTGGTTTGTGGAGGTGTGTTGAGTTTCTGGTTCAGGAATTACAGAGGATGGGTTTTAAGAAGGTGTAGAGAGAGAGTGTCTATTGTCTGGTTGTGGTGAGTCGGGATTCAGATGATCTGGAGAGTGTGGTTGTGGATTATCTGATTGTTGTTAGGAGTTTGGATTTTTTGGGAGTTGTTGAGAGTTTGGATTTTCTGGGAGTGAAGATTGAAAGTCTGAATCAAATAGTTCAATGTCAGATAGAACTTTTGCAAGTTCTGGTTGATGAGGTTCTGGGTTTGGATTTTGATTGGGGGAGTGAGGTTCATTTAAAAAAATTCCTAGAGTTACAGATGGATCAAACTCTATGTCAAAATCTTCAAAAGTTTGTGGTGAAGGATTTTCTATAGGTTGAGGGGGATTGATTTCAGATGTTGTAACAACAATTGATTCTATAACAGAAACAGAAGATGGATTACCTTTCTTTTTTGCAGCTTTAGGTGCCTTCTGAGAGGATCCTTCTCCTGCTGCTTTCCTCTTCTTGGATTTCTTTAGCACAACCTCTGGAGCTGGCCTGTGCATATCTTTAATGTTTATTTATGGAGTAGTCCCATCAGCCTCGCAAGCTTCAAGGTTTCTGACTATGACTTCTGGGTTGCTGTCTATCTCATAAAATAGAGGAAAATCCTTCAGAGGTATCCTCCTTGAAGTAATGGTTTCGTGAGAAGCAATAGATGGTTCCTTCTGAATGTTATTAATGATCTTCATTTTCGTCAAATTCTTTGCGTTCAGAGGCTTCCCAACAGTTGCTTCCAAAGTGCTTATTTCTTGAGCCTCTGTCAGATATTCTATCAGCCTATTTTCTATTAGAATATCTGATATCAGTCTTCCTAAGGGAATCCAATCCCTCTTAGTTATTTATTCTTCTCTGGTCTCTTTCACACTTGTTCTGAGGTGGTTGAAGAGCAAGTGTGGAAGATTAATCTATGTCTTCTTTGCAATGAAAGATATCAGAAATTATTGATCAATGTTGATGTAATCAGGGGAGCTTGTGGGCTTCCTGTGGTTGATACATCCCAGAATGATTCTGGCCCAGATTCTGTGATGATCCTTCAAATCTCTGATTTTTCTTGATGGTTGACCAGAAGTGAAAATTTCCTTGGCAATTGATTTTAGGTCAGAACATTTATCTGCCATATCTATGCATCTGACTCTACCACCATTGTATCCAATGAGCTTCCCAATAAGATCTTCTGTAATCACGATTTTCTTTCCCATAACATAAGAAGTAGCCTGGTGGTTGGAAGATGTAGCGTGAATCCAGAATTCTTTGGCGAGAATGGGAAACGTTGGACCCACCAGACGGTCAAAATACCTGTTCCAACCTTGAGCAGTCACTTCTTCATAGAGATTGAACCCACTTTCTTGTAGACTCTCAAAATCAATGATCAGTTCTGAGAGAACTTCCAGGTTATCAACAAGAGTGAGAAGCGTCCTAATGGGTTCTTCATATTGTTTCGTTGATGCAGATTCAGGAGCACTGAGATTTTTAAGGTTTTATGAAGAAGCCATTGTTCACACAGGTTTGTTGGAAAAGACGAAAAGGTTTTTTTTTTTTTAAATGAAACTTGACACAAGAGTGAATAGAGAAGATAGTAAAAGTGAATGAATGAAATAGTGAATTTGAGTTTAAATAGGTTTTTGGAAAATGTAAGCAGTAAGTAAAGAAAATAATGTAATGATTATATGCATTAATGAAACCTGAGATTAGGGGATTCAGAAAGATATTTGAACGGTTTACCACTGACAAGTGTCTCAATGCATCCAATCAGAGCCTTGGTCCCTTCAAATTTTAAACGCGTGTTCAGCCTCAGAAGGTGGCTTGTGAGAGGATGGCAGATGTTTGATGATGTGAACTGCACGCCCCTATCCTTGAAATGAAACGTTCAGATCTTCTTGGATAGACTCTGAGGCAACTGTACTTCTAACTTCTGAAGACATGTTGATCAGATGTTCACAGAAAACAATAAAGTTCTGAGGGTTAAGATATGCAAATAAAACATTTTATTCTGGGAATAACTTCATACTGAGATGTTTCAGAATGAAATTGAATCTATCTTCAGAAAGAGGTTTTGTAAATACATCAGCCCATTGATGGTTTGTGTCAATGAATTTTAAAGTGAGAATTCCTTTCTGAATATAGTCCCTAATAAAGTGATGTTTTATTTCTATATGCTTAGCCCTAGAATGCAAAATGGGATTCTTACTGAGACATATAGTTGAAGTGTTATCACAGAAGATAGGAATGTTACTCTCAAATATGTTGAAGTCTTCAAGTTAACTTTTCATCCAGAGCATTTGAGTTCTACATCCAGCAGCTGCTATGTATTTAGCTTCTACTGTTGACAATGCTATAGTGGACTGTCTCTTGCTGGTCCATGAGATCAGATTTTCTCCCAGAAACTGGCAGCTTCCAGAAGTGCTTTTACGCTCTACTCTGTCTCCAGCAAAATCAGCATCACAGTATCCTACTAAGCTGTATTCATTGTATTTTCTATAAAACAAACCCATATTAGTAGTACCTTTCAGATACTTGAAAATTCGCTTAACTGTTGTTAAGTGAGATTCTCTAGGATCTGATTGGAATCTAGCACATAAGCAAACACTGAATAAAATTTCAGGCCTTGAAGCCGTCAGATAAAGGAGAGAACCAATCATACCTCTGTAGACTTTCTATTCTACCTTTTTACTTACCTCTTCCTTTTCCAAAATGCACGTGGGGTGCATTGGAGTCTTTGAGGCTTACATTCTGAGAGATCAAATTTCTTCAGAAGTTCTCTGACATATTTGCTCTGATGAATGTAAGTTCCTTCTGGAGTTTGGTTTATCTGAATGCCCAGAAAGAATTTGAGTTCCCCCATTAAGCTCATCTCAAACTCTGCCTGCATGCACTTAGCAAACTCTCTTCCCAGAGATGGTTTAGTGGATCCAAAGATAATGTCATCTACATAAATCTGACACACTAAAATGTCATTCTTAAATGACTTACAAAACAAGGTTGTGTTCATGTTCCCTCTGGTGAATTCCTTTTATAACAGGAAGTTACTTAGTCTTTCATACCAAGCTCTGGGAGCTTGTTTCAGACCATAGAGTGACTTCTTTAGTTTGAAAACATATTCTGGGTGTTTGGAATTCTCAAACCCAGGGGGTTGGTGCATATATACCTCTTCATCTATATAGCCATTTAGGAATGCAGTTTTGACATCCATGTGATACAGAGTGATGCCATTGTTTACAGCAAATGAAATTAAGAGTCTGATAGATTCTAACCTGGCGACTGGAGCAGAGTTTCTGTATAGTCTATCCCCTCTTGCTGACTATAACATTGTGCCACCAGTCGTGCTTTGTTTCTGATGACTTCTCCTTGCTCGTTCAGTTTGTTTCTGAACACCCACTTTGTTCCAATGACGTTGAATCCTTTTGGTTTAGAAACCAGATCCCATACGTCATTTCTGGTGAACTTATTTAATTCCTCCTGCATTGCCAGAATCCAGTCATTATCCAAAAGCGCTTCATCAATTGTTGTTGGTTCAATCAGAGAGACCAGTCCCATGAGGGATTCTTCAGAGTTTCTGAATGTTGATCTTGTTCTGGTTGGATCATCCTTCTTTCCCAGAATTTTATCTTCTGGGTGAGCTATGCTGCTTTTGGAAAACCTTTTCTAGAGTTGATCAACAGAAGGTGATGGATTGCTTGTAGCATTTCTTTCTGGCGTTGTTGGAGCGTCTCTGTTAAGAACATCTGATGCTTTGTCTTCAGTACCTGTGAATTCAACTTCTATATCTGCAAAGAATTCATTCTGCTTTGACTTTTGAGAGTCAAGCTTATCATCAAATCTAACACTGATTGACTCTTCAACAATCTGTGTTTTTGTATTGTATACTCTGTACCCTCTTGAGTGTTAAGAGTATCCTAACATAATAAACTTTTATGCTTTAGAGTCAAACTTGTTCAGATAATGTTTAGTATTCAGAATGAAACAAGTGCATCCAAACGGATGGAAATAAGAAATGTTGGGCTTTCTGTTCTTCCACAGTTCATATGGAGTCTTTTCCATAATAGGTCTTATAGAGATTCTATTTTTAATGTAGCACGCTGTGTTAATTGCTTTTTCCCATAAGATCTGAGCAATGTTAGTCTCATTGATCATGGTTCTGGCCATTTCTTGCAATGTTCTGTTCTTTCGTTCTACAACTCCATTTTGTTGGGGAGTTCTAGGACAAGAGAAGTCATGCAAGATGCCTTTTTCATTAAAAAATGATTCAAAATATTTATTTTCAAATTCTCCACCATGATCACTTCTGACTTTGACAATTCTAAGATCCTTTTCATTCTGAACTTGGTTACAGAATGCAAAGAACATAGAGTGTGACTCGTCCTTGTGTCTTAAGAACTTTACCCATGTCCATCTGCTATAGTCATCTACGATCACTAACCCATACTTCTTGCCACTAATAGACGCAGTTTTTACTGGTCCAAATAGGTCTATATGCATAAGTTCTAATGGCTTAGAGGTGGAAACAACGTTTTTATATTTAAAAGCAGGTTTTGAAAATTTTCCTTTCTGACATGCTTCACACAGAGCATCTGAGCTGAACTTCAAATTAGGAAGTCCTCTGACCATATTGAGTTTGTTAATCTGAGATATTCTTCTCATACTAACATGCCCCAATCTTCTGTGCCAGACCCATTTCTCATTGTTAACAAAAAGAAGGCATTTTACGTTCTGACTCTTAACTTCAGAAAGTTTATTTTATAAATGTTATTTTTCCTCTTTCCATTAAAAAGGATAGTTCTATCTTTCTGACTAACAGCTTTTCATGAATTTTGATTAAAGATTATATCATAACCGTTATCACTTAATTGACTTATGGATAACAGGTTATGCATTAATCCATCAACTAGTAGTACATTATTTATAGAGGGAAGATTTCAATTACCTATTGTTCTAGAGCCAATGATCTTTCCTCTTTGGTTGCCTCCAAAGCCCACGTAGCCTCCAAGTTTAAGTTCCAGGCTTTGGAACATATGCTTTCTTCTTGTCATGTATCGAGAGCATCCAGAGTCCAGGTACCATGACTGGTGTTTTAGCCTTACTGCTAAAGATGTCTTCTACATATATAATTTTATCCTTAGGTACCCATATCTTCTTGGGTCCTGGTTTGTTAGTTTTTCCAAAATTCTGGTTGAATTTTGGTTTGACAGAGTAATTATGACTAGTGTAGTTTAGGTCATATGTGTGCCCATATATGAAGTGTGATTTAAGTGGTATGCATTTTATGACTAAGTCCATGGCTTTCTTAGGTGTAGGTACCTTACCTTGATATCCTATCCCTTTTCTGCCATCTATGCTAACTCCATAGATCATTGGAGCCATCTTGCTTCTATCTATGCTTTTAGCCAGAAACTTCTGAAAGTTGTGATCATATTCTTTGATGATCTCATCAGCATTACTGGGAGTCTCAGAGATTATTTCCTTCTGAGAGTTTTGCAAATCAATTTCTAATTTTGAAAATTTTTATTTTAACTCAGAATTTTCTAATCTGAGACTCTTAGTCTTTTCAGATTCAGAGACAAGTTCCTTTTTCAGGTTCTTGATTTTGACTCTGATTTGCTGATACCTTTCCAGAATTTCATTTAGACTTTCTGCAAGTTCAGCTTTAGTGAAATTAATAGCAAAGTTAGGGAATACCTCTTCAGTGTCTGATTCTGATTCTAAACCAGAAGCTTCACTGTCTTCTGATACGTTTTCCATGAGAGCTATGTTTGCTCTTTCATCATCTGACTCTGAGTCAGCATCAGAAGTGTTTGAATCATCCCATGTTTCCATGAGGCTTTTCTTCTTCTCCTTGAAGAACTTCTTTTTGGGCTTCTCCTTCTGAAGCTTTGGACAGTCACTTTTGTAGTGCCCTTTCTCATTGCACTCATAGCAGATGATGTCCTTGTTATTTGACTTTATGTGTCCTGAAGAGCCTTCAGATCTTCTATGTCCAGAGGAAGACTCAGACTTTCTGTATCTAGAAGAGGATTCATTTTGATTCTCTGATCTTCTAGGATTTCTGAACTTCCTTTGTCTCTGCTTCCACAGTTGATTCACTCTTCTGGAGAGGAGAGACAGTTCATCTTCTTCTGATGAGGATCCATCAGAGGTTTCTTCCATAGCCTGCAAAACCTTAGAATCAGATTTTATGTTAGATTTTTTTAAAGCTAGTGTCTTACCTTGCTTTTGAGGCTCATCTTCTTCAAGCTCTATCTCGTGACTTCTGAGGGAGCTGACAAGTTCCTCCAGAGATATCTTGTTGAGATCTTTGGATAGCTTGAGTGTTATGACCATTGGCCTCCATTGCTTGGGTAGACTTCTGATGATCTTCTTTATGTGATCAGCAGTAGAATATCCTTTGTCAAGAACTTTCAGCCCAACAACAAGGATCTGGAATCTTGAGAACATTGTTTCTATGGATTCACTATCTTCCATCTTAAATGCCTCATACTTCGGAATGAGCACAAGGGCTTTGGTTTCTTTGACTTGAATGTTGCCTTCATGCGTCATTCTCAGAGAGTCAAACATATTTCTGGATGTCTCTCTGTTTGAGATTTTCTCATATTCTGAGTATGAGATAGCACTGAGAAGTATTGTTCTGGCCTTATGATGATTTCTGAAATCATATTTCTTCTGGTCAGACATCATTTTTTTGTCTATCTTCTGACCCCTTCCATCCATTAGATGTGTGTATCCATCAGTTACCATGTCCCATAGATCAACATCATAGGCCAGAAAGAAGCTCTCAATTCTGTATTTCCAGTAGTCAAAGTTTTCTCCATCAAAGACTGGAGGTTTTCCACTGATTCCGTCTTTGTCTTCAAGATAGTCATTGCTGATGTTTTGGCTTGGTCCCACCATAGTGTTTTTTTGAAGCTTGGATCTTGTACTAACACGGTTAAGTGTATGAATTCAGAACCAGGCGCTCTGATGCCAATTGAAGAAGTGAAAAACACAAGAAGGGGGGGTTTAATTGTAAACTTGAAATCAAATGCGTAAAGACATGGTATTTTTATCCTGGTTCGTTTGATCTCAAACTACTCCAGTCCACCCGTCAAGGTGATTTCGCCTCTCTCCAACGAGGTCTTAATCCACTAATCTAAAATAGATTACAATCACTACTTTGACAACTGTCAAAGTCTTCTTGAGTATAACCACAATCCGGTTAATCTCAAGGAAAAATTGTTCTTAATCAAAGATACAAAAATTATGTGTAGATGTTTTCCATTACAATAACAATTATCACAACTGTGATAATTTACACAATTTTAGAGCGTGGAAAAATACTAGAGAAAGCTTGCAGCGCTTTTGAATTATATTGCAATTGCGTTTTCAAAATCGTGAATGATTTGATCTCTCAGTTTGTATTTATAGGCAATGGAATTTTGTCTAACTTTAAGCGTGATTATGGTCATTAACGCGGTTTCCATTTAGATAAGATCCTGTCTGAAAGAAGCCGTTGTAATTGATGTTGTCTTGATTGTAAAGTAACGCTTCAGAATCTTACATCCTTGCCTGTTGCTGATGCTTCAGAACATTGATGCCTTAGATTATATTCCTTTTGTTCAGAATCAGAGTTTACTTCACTTAAGCGCAGGTTCTGCTCATCATTCTTCAGCGCAAATTCTGATTACCTCAACGTGTAGCTTCTATAGCTTAACTTCTGATACTGCTTTGGTCAGAACTTCTGCATATAAAATAACATAACTTTTAGGGTGCATATTTGTTCTTTATATTTGTTATCATAAAAAATATAATTAAGGGTTGTAGAATCAAACTATATTCTAACATATTATGCAGCATAGGCTTGGATTTGAATTCTTGTTCATCATGAAATGGCTTGTAATTCAAGTTTGAAAACCCTAACTTCATCTCTTCGATTCTCATTGCTCACAAATGATCTCAAGGAGTTCTTGGACATTTTGAAAAGCTTGCAATTTTCTCTACAACCTCTATTTGAATTACTTTTGAAAATTACCTTTGGAACTATATGAAAAAGTGCCATGAAGTTAGGTCAAAATCCTGACCAAAACAAGGGCAAAATTTCACTAAGTGTTCAATTTCAAAACCATGACTTTATGAATTAATAACTTGAGATCCAAGCATTTTTAGAAGAAGTTGTGTAAATAAATTTTGTAGATATCATGGAGATCTACAAATTTCATGTTGAAGTTTCTTCTGAATCATCTTGCATCATGGTGAAAAATTGGCTCAAAGTTATGAAAAAACATGAAGTTTTAAACACTTAGAAAATTTCTAAGTTAGAAAACTTTGACTTTTCAAAATGAAATCTTGACTTTTTGATTTTGATGAAGAATAAGTTTCATATTTTGACATGTTTTGATGAATTGTGATCTTTGACATTGGATTTTGACCAAAAAGTCAAAGTTTGACTTTTCAGTGTACAGTTGACTTTTGATCAGTTGACTGAGAATTCACCATCAATCCAATTGATCTTGAGAAATGTTTTAGGTCATGCCATTAGGTAAAAAATATGCAATTGAACTCTTGAAATCATGCTTCAAACCAAATGACCATTTGCTAGATCGAAATCAGAAATTGCCCTTTCTCAGTCAAAACCCTAATTTTGACCATTTTGCCCTTTTGATGATTTGATCAAATTTCTTGAGGAATTATGGTCCAAACTTGATCAAATGATACATATGAGTTTATAATGTTGATGTGGATCAAAAATTATGAACTTTGACTGTAAATTGTCCATAGTTGACTTTTTCCCCAATACAGCTGATTTTTAGGTCAACTACTCAATTGACTGAGCAAAAGTGTGATTCAAGGCTTGTGAAGCATTGAAAGTCCAATTATCCTTGTGCAATCTCAAACCCTAATTTTGGTCATCAGTGCTTAAGGAGGTGTCTTGAGCTGATCAACCCTAATACAGTCTTGAACCAAAGGAGATATTTGTGAGAAAATATTTGATAAATGAGAGGGCAAATTTTGGGGTACAACAGCTGCCCCTGTTCAATCTTCTTAAACCTGAAGAGTTTAGATCGGCGGATCCGCCATTCGTGACTTGAAGGTGAAAGATGATTGAACACTAGAGTGCCTAGAAATTTGCACTCGAAGATGGATGGTGAATAGGCTTATAGATGCCATTTGGAGGAATGTTGGCAAACACTGGAAGAAGTATCAGCATAAATCTCTTGTTGATTTATACTAAAACTTGATGTTTTACCTATGAGAAAAAGAGTTAGTAAAATGCAGATGCCTGCATGATGTTCACCAGATGTGGTATTATGTTAAATGCATACGGTATGTACATGCTATGATGTATGAATGTGAGATGTATGTTTTTGTCCGAGAAAATAAACCCATGAGTGTTGCTGAGGAAATTCTGGGGTAGTGAATCCCTGATTGCTGTTGGGGATGAAGAATATGCATATCTTTAAACTTTGTTGAAAGGATGCTTTCACTGGAGAATATCTCTTGAATGTCAGTTGTTATCTGGTCGGATCCAGGCTTCACAATTTGCTGAGGATGAAGTAGTCAACTGCTATCTGGTCGGATCCAGGCTTCATGCCAACTTACTAGGGAAGAGACGAATTAACTGTTATCTGGTCGGATTCCAGGCTTTACAGAAAATTTTCTTGAAATTGAATAGTTATTTGGTCGGATCCAGGCTTCATAACAACTTGTTGAGGATATGGAAGTTAACTGTTATCTGGTTGGATCCAGGATTCATATTAACTTGAAGTGGTAACTACTATCTGGTCGGGTACAGGTTTCATGGTTTTTGGAAAGTTGTACTATTATCCGGTCGAGTCCAGACTTCATAGTATCTATCTGGGGATCTTAGTTAGTTGTTATTTGGTCGGGCTCCAGGTTTCAATAAACTGTTTGAAAAACGGTTATCTGGTCGGGTCCAGGCTTTGCAGATTTCTAAGGTTGATGAGGTCAATTGCTATCTGGTCGGGTCCAAGTTTCACCATAGACTGTTTGGGGATTTAGTTGTTATCTGGTTAGTTTCCAGGTTTCACAATGAATCTCTGAGGGTAATTGTTATCTGGTCGGATCCAGGCTTCACAACAACTTTCTTAAAAAGATGAATTTGAAAATTGATATCTGGTCGGATCCAGGTTTCACAGTAATTTATTGGGGCAGAGGCAAACTCTACTGGGGAAAAGAAGTTAAACCTTGGTCGGGTTGAGTCTAGGTTCTTTTAAATCTTTGAAGAGTTAGACTATTATATAGTTGGGTCCAGGTTTCATAGTGTCTTGAAATTGAGATCAACTGTTATCTGGTCGGGTCCAGGTTTCAGATACTCAAACTGTTATCTGATGGGGCCCAGGTTTCAGTAATTCACTAGGGATAGTGGCAAACTCTACTGGAGAAGAGGAGTTTTGATAATGATTTTGTAGGAATTGAACTGCTATCTGGTCAGGCCCAGGCTTCAGCCATTGAAGAAGTCAAACTATTATCTGGTCGGGTCTAGGCTTCAGTAAAATTATGCTAATATTTGGTCGGGTCCAGGCTTCATAGCATCTTTTTGGAAATAGTAAAGGCTTTGCTGACGGCTTTACTGGGGATCAGGGGTTGTGGCCCTATGGTTTGCAATAATCTGAAAGGAAAATTCAAATTGGAGAAAGTAGACTCAGTCGGGTAGGATAGACTTAGCTTGGGGAGGATACACTTAACTGGTGAGGATATACACAGCTGGGGAATAACGGGCTCAGTTGGGGAGGATGGACTATGCCGGGGGAATACAGACTCGATTGGGGAGGATGTACTCGGCTGGGGGATTTTGTGGTTCCTCGATGGTTGTTGGGGAAATAAAACATGTTGGGTAAATAAACCCTATTGGGGAAGTGAATTTATTTTAGGAAGAGATCCACGAGGCTTATGGTCGGGGATTATCCTATGCAAAGAGACTTAGTGGGCAACTCCGTTGGGGAAAGGTTTATTGTAGCCGTCCTTGTGGGGATAATGATGATAAGATAACTCTGTGGGGATATTTCATATGCATTAAAGAGATGCTTGTTGCTGCTTAGTAGGACACATGTGCCAAATAGTTTTAATTATGTTCATATGCATATGTTCATTCAGTTTTAGTCATTGGACAAATTTGCATTCAAAATGAAGACAGAAATTTTGCACTTCAAAGTATATTTGTATTGATATTTTTCCCATGAATAGGTGTTTTTGTACAGAGAGAC
This sequence comes from Vicia faba, assembly GCA_948472305.1. Lineage (NCBI taxonomy): Eukaryota > Viridiplantae > Streptophyta > Magnoliopsida > Fabales > Fabaceae > Vicia > Vicia faba. The sequence goes on from OX451738.1 coordinate 1,168,389,660, forward strand.
AAAGATCCTAGTAAGAGGAAATCATCGAAAGGAAAACAAAATTGAGAATGAAAACAAATATCCATGTGAAATGATCTCGTTGCCTTCCAACTCTACTATTGCCCCCAATGTCTTCGAATGTCCCTTGTCGTTGATAGAAGTTGATTGGATTGATCTTGGACCGTTTGAACTTGGACCTTGGTGATAAAATTGACTATGTTGATTCCATGGGACATAGTCATACGCTTTTAATCTTTAACTTTTGCCTGGACCGCCCTTTTGGGTTTTCAGCCCACCAGGATACCCTTTTTTGCCCAAGTCGCCCTTTCGGGTTTTCAACTTGTCGGGTGTATAATCTTTTGCATATATCCCTAATTTTTGCTCAAACCTTTTGGTTTGTCAGGATGCCCTTATTTTTCCTAGGTGTGTCAACCTAGCGGGTCTCTTATGCGTAGTATTTTTTAACTATGTCCGCGTTTATAGGATGTAGGAAATATTCACCATCCATGGTAGTCAGCATCATGGCACCGCCAGAGAAAACTCTCTTGACAACAAATGGCCCTTCATAGGTGGGAGTCCATTTGCCTCTGGGGTCGCCTTGTGGTAGAATGATGTGTTTTATCACCAAGTCACCAACTTGATATACTCGAGGCTTGATCTTTTGTTGAAAACCTTGATCATATGTTTTTGGTACGTCTGACCATGGCAAAAAAACAGCTAACCGTTTTTCGTCAATCAAGTTCAGTTGATCCAATTTCATTTGAATCCACTTGTCTTCTCCTAGGCCTGCCTCATTCATAATTCTCAGCGAGGGAATCTGAACTTCCACTGGCAAAACAGCTTTCATGCCATAGACTAGAGAAAAGGGAGTTGCCCCAATTGATGTTCTAGCTGAAGTACGGTAGCCATGTAGAGAAAACGGCAACATCTCATGCCAATCCTTATAGGTTACTACCGTTTTCTGCACAATCTTCTTGATATTTTTATTGGCCGCTTCGACTGCGCCATTCATTTTCGGTCTATACGGAGAAGAATTGTGATGCTTGATCTTAAACTGAGTGCAAAGCTCAGTGATCATAGCATTGTTGAGGTTAGTCCCATTATCGGTGATGATCTTTTCGGGGATACCATAATGGCAGATGAGGTTGTGTCTGATGAATCTGGCTACCACATTCTTGGTGACTGAGGCAAATGAGGCGGCTTCGACCCATTTGGTAAAATAGTCGATAGTAATAAGAATAAAGTGATGTCCGTTGGAAGCGGTGGGCTTGATCTCTCCAATCATGTCAATGCCCCACATTGCAAATGGCCACGGAGCGGTCATGACATTCAGAGGGATAGGAGGCACATGGACCTTGTCAGCGTAGATTCGGCATTTGTGACAAGTTCTTGAATGTTGATGGCAATCAGTCTCCATTACTGACCAATAGTAACCAGCTCTTAAGATTTTCTTAGCCATCGTATGTCCACTTGAGTGAGTACCGAAGAGACCATCGTGCATGTCTTCCATGATCTCCTCCGCCTCCTTCTTGTCCATACATCGGAGTAGAGTTTAATCATGGTTGCGCTTGTACAATATCCCGTTACTTAGGAAGAATTTGGTTGTGAATCTTTGTAAGAACTTTTTGTCATTGATAGATGCCCCCTCTGGATACTCTTGTGCTTCAAGGTATCTCATCACCTCATGGTACCATGGCTTTTCTGCATCGGTGTCAAGCTCATAGCAATGTGCAGGTTCATCGAATCTTTCAAATGTTATCATAGGGGCTTCGTTGTCCCATCTGACCTTGAACATTGAAGACATGGTTGCCAAAGCGTCAGCCAACTGGTTTTCTTCCCTAGGGAAGTGCTCAAAAGTGATCTCTTCGAAGTAAGGAATTAGGGATAGCACAAGTTCCTTGTAAGGGATAAGATTAGGGTGTTTAGTGTCCCAATATCCTTTTACTTGGCTGATCATTAGGGCGGAATCCCCGAACACATCCAAATGCTTGATCCTTAAGTCAATAGCAGCTTTCAGACCTAAGATGCATGCTTCATACTCGGCCATATTGTTTGTGCAATCGAAGCATAGTCTGGAAGTGAAAGGAGTGTGACAACCTTCAGGAGAGATGATCGCAGCACCAATTCCGTTACCTAAGGCATTGGAATCCCCATCGAAGACCATAGTCCATCGGGATCCTTGTTCAGGTTCGTCATACGGTCCAGGTTTTGCACAATCGGTTACCAGCATGATGTTCTCATCAGGGAAGTCGAAGTTCATTGACTGATAATCATCCACAGCTTGATGGGCCAAATGATATGCTACTACACTTCCTTTGATGTCCTTTTTAGTCGTGTATTGAATGTCGTACTCCGTCAAGATCATTTTCCATCTGGCTATCCGTCCAGAAAGAGCAGGTTTCTCGAAGATGTACTTGATTGGGTCCATCTTAGAAATCAACAGAGTGGTATGAGTCAACATATACTATCTTAGCCGGCGAGTAGCCCATGCTAGAGCGCAGCAAGTTTTCTAGAGCAGTGAATATCTGGTTTCACAGTCGGTAAACTTTTTGCTCAGGTAATAAATAGCATGCTCTTTTTGGCCAGACTCATCATGTTGGCCCAAAACACACCCCATAGAGTTCTCTAATACTATCAAGTACATGATCAAGGGTATTCCTTCAACTGGAGGCATGAGAATAGGAGGTTCTTGTAGATATTCTTTGATTCTGTCGAAGGCAGCTTGGCATTCATCGTTCCATCTGACTACCTGATCTTTCTTCAAGAGTTTGAAGATTGGCTCACAAGTAGCAGTCAAGTGAGATATGAAACAGGCAATGTAGTTGAGACGACCCAGGAATCCTCTGACTTCTTTTTCAGAATAAGGGACTGGCATTTCTTGGATGGCCTTTACCTTGGCAGGATCAACTTCAATGCCTTTATTGCTGACAACAAAACCTAGAAGCTTTCCAGATTGTACTGCAAACGTGCACTTGTTAGGGTTTAACCTTAGCTTGTACTTCTTCAGCCTCTCGAATAATTTGTACAGGTGGTCGAGATGTTCTTCTTTGGTTTGTGATCTGGAAATCATATCGTCCATATAGACCTCTATTTCATGATGAATCATGTCATGAAATAAATCTACCATAGCCCTTTGATATGTTTCCCCTGCATTCTTTAATCCGAATGGCATGACCTTGTAGCAGAAGGTGCCCCATTGCGTAACAAAAGTAGTCTTCTCCATGTCTTCGGGAGCCATCCTTATTTGATTATAGCCTGAGAAGCCATCCATGAAAGAGAAGACTTTATGCTGAGCAGTATTATCAACTAAGACGTCAATGTGTGGTAGAGGGAAGTCATCCTTGGGGCTTGCCCTATTCATATCCCTATAGTCTACGCACATGCGAACTTTTTCGTTCTTTTTCGGCACCGGTACTACATTGGAAACCCATTGAGGATAGGATGTCACAGCTAGGAACCATGCATCAAATTGTTTCATCACTTCAGCTTTGATCTTTTCAGACATATCATGCCTCGTGCGACGAACCTTTTCTTTAACAGGAGGGCAGTCCTCTCTTGTCGGCAGACGATGAACTACGATGTTGGTATCCAACCCAGGCATATCTTCATAAGACCAAGCAAATACTTCCACATAATCATGCAACATCTGAACCAACCTGCTATTGACACCGCTTTCCAAATTAGCGTCGATCCTGATTTCCTTCTTATCTTACTCATTACCCAAGTTGATAACTCCAACTGACTCTTCGTGCGGTTGAATAACTTTTTCCTATTATAATAGAAGTCTGGGTAGTTCTCCCAGTATGTCACAATCTTCCTTGCCTTCGTCTTTGGCTTGGTTGATAGGACATTCAAAGTCATAGTCGGAAATAGTAGAGTCATTGGCAATAGGATCCAGAGTGGATGTGGACCTGCAAGAGTGTGTATGTGTGTGTGTGCATGTAATATACATGGCTATATTTTTTTTAAATGTATTTGTAAGAAAGGAAAGACAATGAACATAAATATTTAAATGCAAAAGAGTCCAATGTACTTAATGATCATATGATTAGATGAACATAAATAAAACCCTTGACAAATGGACCAAAGTGCCTCGAGCCAGGCAAATGGCTGAAAAGTCATTGTTAAAAAATTACAGACAACATGTTCTTGAATTGAAAGAAAAGCAGTAACAAGCAGATTACTCCTCAATGAAGGAGATGGGCACAAAGTCCTTTGTATTCCAATTCTTCAGCTCCGTTGTAGTTGGATACACCCACTCTTCAAATGCAGTTTCTTCATCAGAATCACCCATGGCGTTGACTTCATGGCTTCCAATGTGGAGAGGTGACTTTCCAGCACGAGCATGCCTCACTTATTTCTGAGCTTTGATAGTGAAGCCCAAACCAAACGTGTCCGCTTTAAATGGGATATCGAGGAGTTGCCCTCAAGTATCACAGTTTCCTTCTTCAATTGTTGCACGGGCGTCTTTGACTGAAACCATCTTTGGCGTGGCCTTAACAGCTTTAGACTCATTAGAAGAACATTTGGTAGCAGCAATCATCGGTGGTACAACCTCAAAGGCTTGACATGGGGTCTCAATGAATTCTCCATCCATCTCTACGTACTTGAAGGAGTTAAGGTGGCTCACCATGAACTCTTCTTCTCCACAGATGGTGACTATTCTGCCTTTGACTGGATATTTGAGTTTCTGGTGGAGGGTTGAGGTTACTGCCCCAGCTTTATGGATCCATGGGCGACCTAACAGACAAGAATAGATAGTACAAATATCCATAATATAGAAGGTGGAGTTGAAGATTTGGGAGCCCACTTTGATTGGAAGATCTACCTCCCCATGAACAGTCCTCTTTGATCCGTCAAATTCCCTTACAATGATATCACTTGGCTTCAAGACTAAACCCTCACAATCTAGACGGTCTAATGCCCCCTTGGGTAATACATTCAGAGAAGAACTAGTGTCGACTAGCACATGTGCTAAGGTAGTCCCTTTGCACTCGACAGAAACATGTAAAGCTTTATTGTGATTCTTCCCGAGAGGTGTTAAGTCAGCATCTGAAAATCCCAAGCCATTATCAGCTGCCAGGCTAGCCACGCAATTCTCAAATTGGTCTGTTGTTGTCTCATGGGGGACATGAGCCTTTTTCAGTAACTTGATTAATGTTCGAGCATGGGCATCAGAGCAAAGCAGCAATGACAACATTGAAATCTTAGAAGGGGTTTGCCCTAACTGTTCTACAATCTTGAAGTCACTTCTTTTTATGATATTCAAAATCTCGTCCATCTCACGAGCGGAGGGTTCTTCATCAGCTACGTCCTTCGAGGGTACTTCAATCACATTAGGCTCAACAACCTTCTCCTTCCCTCTTGTATTAGTACTTGGCTTGGCAGCAGTAATGCGGATGGGCGTATTTGTAACAACTGGTGGTGAGATATTGGGTGAAAATATTCTCCCAGTTCTAGTTACTTTGCTTGAGCCAGCTATGTTGCCAACATTGTCATCTTTTTCTTCTTCGATCCAGGCATCTTGTTTAATCACATGATAGAACACCTCAACACCGTAATTCCATGGTACCGCTTTGTTTGAAGAGTAGGGAATCGGTCTAGGATTGGTAATTATTAAGGGAGCAATAGTGGGTTCATTTGAAATCCTAATAGGACCTTTGGAGGTGATCCTAAGAGGCTTGTTTGAGATGGTAATAATGGAGAGGTATTCACATTTGTTAATCAAAAGTGGAGTCTTCTCAAATAGAATTTTGTGGCTATCCATCAGGCATTGTATGCCTTTCTTCATCCCTTCACATCCATTGAGTTGTCTTGTACAGAACACACAGTCTTTTTCACAGCCAGGGAAGATCCCAGCTTTCAACAGATTGTTCTTGATTACATTCAGCGGAGTAGTCAATTCTTCAACAGAGGCAACAAAAATTGTATCTTCAACAGCATTAATACTCTTGTCATGTTTCGGCATCGGAGCGGTAATTACATTCGGCATTGGAGGAGGATCAAACTCAATATTCTTGTTGTCAATAAAATCCTGGATTTTGTTCTTCAAGGCCCAACACTGGTCAGTTTCGTGCTCGGGGCTGCTTAAATGGTAAGCACACTTAGCGTTTGGATTATACTTTGGTGATGAGGTGTCAGGGTTGGCGGGAGGATCGCGCAATGTCACTAAATTAACCTTGAGAAAATGTTGAAGGGCTTGAGATAGTTACATGCCTAACCTCGTAAATTGTCTTCTTGGAGTTTCAAAACATTGATGATTTACAGACGGTCTTGGAGTATGAGTTGAATTGGAGATTCGGACAGCATTGACAGACGAGTGATCATTCTTCTTGGTATGGGCCATTGCCCCGTACACAGCATTGACTTCCTTCTTTTCAACAAAAGATTTCTGATAGGATTGGGAGTGGAGGTAGATGCCACAGAGACCTTCCCACTTTTGATGCCACTTTCAACTCTTTCCCCGATTAAGATTAATTCGGTGAAACCATAAGAAAAGAAACCAACCAATAGATTAAAGAAAAGACCAGATAAAGTGCCCATGAACATGTCGATGTGCTCTCTATTAGTCAAGGGAGGTTGTACCTTACTAGCAAGGTCTCTCCACTTTTGTGCATATTCCTTAAATCCTTCATTCTTCCCAATGGTCATATCTTGCAACTGAACCCTCGTTGGCGCCAAGTTGGCATTGTACTGATACTGATGGTAGAAGGCAGTAGCTAAATCCTCCCAAGTATTGATACGAGAACCATCTAACTGATAAAACCACTCAAGTTGCATTCCATCCAAGCTCTCTTGGAAAAAGTGGACCCATAGCTTCTTATCAGCAGTGTGCGGCTGTATCTTGCGCACATAAGATTTCAAATGGAGTTTTGGACAAGAAACCCCATCGTACTTTGCAAATATTGGTATTTTGAATTTGTGGGGAATAACTACCCCAGAGATCAAACCCAAATCATCAAAATCTAAATCAGGGACGGCTTGGATTTCAACAGCTTTCAATATGTCTTCTAACTGCTTGTATTTGATATCAGCGGGTGGATATTGTTCATTGAAGTAATCATTATCGGATACTTGATCATTGATACAGTCAGCCTGAGTACTCTTGACCTCACCAATCTGGTTCTCGTCCTCTTCAGATGAATCTCCTCCTACTGGGATTTGATGGATTGTCTCCTTGAACCTTCTACCCATGTTGAATAGAGCTTTCTTCTTTGGCTTCTTCTTAACGGCCAGCAAAGCCATCATATATTGTTGCCCCTTGCCTAGGGCTAGTAGAGCTTCCTGAAACTGAGAATTCTGGGCTTGGAGATCCGTCACAGTTTTCTCTAGATCCATCTTGCTGAAATAAATAGCAGAAAGATAAGGAAACCTGTTATGCGAAAACATGTCATGTTATGATGCATAGAATATGTACATGCAAATGATTTCAAGGATTAATAAAATTTATATTTGTATAGACAAAAGAATGAACAAACGTTAATTTTCTTTAGACAAAACAAGAAAGATTACATCATGCCTCTTGGGCTTACAAAATAACTTTCTAAGATAAAAAGACTGAACGCATCCTCTTTGGTGCGAGATAGGCATTAACACTTTGCTCTTCTTGTAGTTGCTTCGTAAGCTCCAAGACCCTCTTTTCACTAGCATAGAATTGAGCCTCGAAATTATCTCATTCTTCCTTCAGCTGGATCCAACCCTTTTGTAAGTCTTTGAGAGAGGTAGGCATGTCGGGATGAAGGATAGTGTAAGGAACATCTCCTTCGACCACAGGCTCCACGATGACTGGTAAGATGGAGGGATAAGGCATCACAAGTTTCTGAGTACGAGCTCGTACCCATTTAAGGTAAAGCTCGAGGGGAATGGAATTCTTGTGTCCTAGTGTCTTTCTATCCACCTTGTTCAACATCCTCCAAGCTCGGATAAATCTCTGGCGGTGACCTTGATCGTCGCTCTCGGAGTCAAATACCAAACCTTGAATAAGCATCTCGTGTGGACCATCCCTTCGGGCCTAACCAAACTGTCTTAAGGCTAAGCAAGGGTTGTAGGTGATACCTCCTCTAATGCCAAGCAAAGGGACATTAGGGAATTCTCCACAACGGTCGACGATAGTAAGATTCTCCAAAGAGTGGGAACACCAATGAATATTTGAATGTCTGAGCATCATCAACCTATGGGACCATCATGAACCTTGCTCATTTTTCAACACATATTAGGGAAGATGTGAAATAAACCATCTTTCCAAGAGAGGACTACAACACATAAGGATACCTTTTTTCCTCATAGTGAGAGTGTGAAAGGAATGTAGGATGTCCCCTGGAAAAGTAGGCACCAGGTTATGAGACATGAAGATTTTGACGGTGTTCACATCTATGAGTTGGTCAGGATTTGGAAACAAAACCATCCCATAGATGAGGAGAGCCACAATTTCCTCAAAGGCTTGCAAATCCAAAGAGTTCCAACAATTTTGGGCTTTCTCAAACAAGAACTTTGCTAGGAAACCTTTGACACCACTCCTTGTTTCCCAATTAGTTGTGATATCAAATGATTGCAAGTGTAGAGCTTGAGCAATATCTTCTGGCTTTGGATATTTTTCCGTACCATTGAAAGGTAGTTGATTGAGAATGGGAATCCTCAAGAGTTGGGAGAATTCTTCCAAAGTTGGCACAAGTTTATAATCGGGAAATGTGAAGCAATGGTTTAAAGGATCAAAGAACTGAAAGAGAACCTTCATCATGTCCTCATCAATATGGGAGGTAACCAAGTTTAGGAGGTGACCATGTCTTTCGGTAAACGGAGAATTTTCAGGAATCCTTGATGCTAACTCTTTGAGTTGAAGAGGGATCCTTACGAGATTGACTTAAATGATTTTCCTGCGAATAGAATCCATGTGCTACAATACAGAACAAAGATGAATCCCAAAAATCCTTGAAATGATTAGTGAGTATGAGTATGATGTTATGATGTTATGATGTTATGTACAAGTAAATATATACAAACAAAACAAACAAGTCCTTAGGTTCAGGCTTGCATGGAGTCTCATAGGTAAGTACCCTCTTAAAGTTTAGTTGGCTCAAACTTGTCCTAGTAATAGTAATCGGGTTCTAAGGAGCTCAATATCACTGATTTGTTTTCTTGGGCATTGTTTCAGCACAAGCCTCTTTAATGGCGACCGAAATATCCCAAAAAACCAAACCTCAATGAGTGTAGTATCGAGTATCTACCAACTTCGGACTGCATCAAAGTCAGTCATCTCACTACGTCCTAAAGGCCAAGTTGGTCAAGTAAAGGTTCTAAAAGTTCATTAGTGCTTCATGACATCACTCAGCGGGCCCGTATTCTCCTTGACTACTCAAGGGCTACCGGTACCCACAAATATGTCGCACTAACGTAGCTATTGCTTAGACCGTATCAGTATACCCCGCACAGTTTCCACAATGTATTGCTACTTACCTATAAGGTATCTCAAATCCGGGTAGAGGATTCAAACCCAAACAAAGAACCATAAAGTAAAGAATACAAGTCAAACAAATAAAGCAAGTAAATGTGATTTAGCCTTAAGGTAACCCCACTTTTAAAAATTTCCCCAGAAGAGTCGCCAGTTTTGTGATACGGTGGGAGAACTGGCTTGGTTGTTTTGCATTTTATCACAAATGCTGCAGTTAGCAAGAGTCGCCATCGACTTTTCTTTTATCCAAAAGGAAAGGTGAAAAAGCACAGGAAAGACCTTTGAGATTATTTCTTGAGTTCGGGGGGTAGATTATGAAAAGGGAAGGTATTAGAACCCTTTTCATCCATGGTTTTTCATGGGCTCTTAGTTACTTGTTAAATCACTTGCTTTTGTTTGAAAATGTGCTTTGTGTGGTTTTTGAAAGTATTTTGAAAAGGCGTTATCGTTTAGGCAAACTTTGTAATGATTCTCGTTCGTAAGAATGTATACAAAGTGTTGATCTTTTGAAAATGTTTTCAAGTTTGAAATATGTTTTTGAAAGTGTTGGTGTTTGTTTTGAAAATAGAAAGGATGTTTTTTGGTTTTGAAATTGAGCAAGCAACTAGGAACATTCTACCTACTCAAAAGCCTTTCATGTTTATTTCCTCTTTCCTTTGACATTGTCATCTTACCATTGATTTGGTATGTAACCTTATCTTTGGATGCAAACGGGACGGGCGTGGGTCATCGTATAACCATGATTAGAAATGTTGCAATGTATCTTAGTGTTGTACCCCAAAATTTTCCCTCTCATTTTATCAAGATTTCCCCTCACAAGACTCCTTGAACTCCAGACAGGATTAGGGTTTGCTCTGCTCAAGACATCTCCTTGCATTGATGACCTAAATTAGGGTTTGAGTTTGCACAGGGATTTTTGGGCTTTCAATGCTCAAAGTGACTTTCATACTTCATGTTGGACTTATAAGATTGCCTCTACCAATTTTCAAGCTTTGAATCAAATTTTTGCCTAGTCAATTGGACAGTTGACCTAGAAATCAGCTATATTGGGGAAAAAGTCAATTATGGCCAATTTACAGTCAAACCTCGTTATTTTTTATCCAAATCAACATTATAGACTCATATGAACCATTTGATCAAGTTTGGACCACAACTCCTCAAGAAATTTGATCAGATCATCAAAAGGGCAAAATGGTCATTTTTAGGGTTTTGACTGCAGAAGGGCAATTTCTGATTTTTAACCTATCCAATGGAAAATTGGGTTCAAGAATGGATTCAAGGAATCAATGGAATCATCTTGACCTATTCATAAGGCTCAAAAGATCTCAAAAGCATTGGATTGACAGATGAATTTTTCAGTCAACTGATCAAAATTTGACTGTACACTGAAAAGTCAAACTTTGACTTTTTGGTCAAAATCAAGTGCCAAGAGTTATTTTTCATCAAGATGTGTCAAAACATGAAACTTGTTCATCAAGAAACCTAATTTTGCAAATTAGGGTTTAAGATTGAAAATTTTCATAACTTAGAATTTTTGAGTTATGAAATTTTCTTAATTTTTCCCAACTTTGCCCAACATTTTCACCATGATTAAATTAGATTCAAACAAAACCTCCAACATGAAAGTTGTAGTCCTACACAAAATCTACAACTTTTATTCACAAAGTTTTCTCAAAAGAAGCTTGGATCTCAAGTTATGATATTTGGAACAAGGGTCCATGAAACTTTTAACTTAGTGAAATTTTGCCCTAGTTTAGGCAAGATTTTGACCTATCTTCATGACCATTTTTCACATAGTTCCACTTGGAATCTCAAAATGCATTTCAAATATGGATTGTAGATCATGTTACAGGCTTTCCAAAATGTGCAAGAAATATCCAAAATCATTTGTGGTTAGGGAGAATCGAAGGTTTGAATTTGGCAAAAACTCACTTTGATCCATGGCATGTTTCATGTTGCTACAAGTTGCAATTTCCATCCAGCATTGTTTGTACTTGATTACAGGTCCCTAAAACCTTTCATACTCAATAATTAAATGCAAATCCATTGGTTTGAAGCTTTTTTCTGATCATTAGAGGATTACACAAGAGATTAATCCAAAAATAGCAAAAAGGCAACATTGCCATTTTTGTCAAATTTTGCTTTATGTCAAATTGCATCCTTGAGCCTTGAGCCTTGAACCAAATCTTGGATAGCAAACAATATCCACAAAATTGAGGGGCCAAGATCACAAAGTGCAAGCTGGAAGATATCCTGTACAGGCCTGTCTTGTACCACTTGATACTTTTGCTTAAAATACAAGAAACTTGCCAAAATCACATAACTTGCATATCTGTTATAACCAACCCTTGAAAGCATTTGAAACAAGTTTTTGACATTGCCTTGAGCCAGAAACACGAATTATTGAACCCTCAAGCCTTCCAAAACACAAAACCACCTTCCTCTTGCAAAACAGGGCAGTTTCTGCACTTTGAGTTCCATAACCAAAACTACTCGTGCGTTTTGCCCCAAACTTATTCAAACACATTCCATATAATCCACCTGAGCTATCCCAACCATTGGCCATTGACTGTAACTCCATTTGCAAGCTTCACCATTTCTGTTTTCAGCTTGTGCAGGTTGACTTCTACAAGCTTGTTCAAGCACATCCAAAGCAAACTAAGCATTGGGGAAGATCAGAGGAAGTTCAAGCAAGCTTCCAAGCATCTCAGGCCTCACTGCAAAGCTCCACATTGCCATACACGAGTTCATCTGAAACAGGTATTTGTCAACTTTCTATATCTCTATTTAGGAATTATTAGGCTTAGGTTTGTGAATAAAAAATGTACTACTCATAGCCCTTAAGCTGTACATATGCTCAGTTTTCATTTGAGTTAAGTGTGCTAAGAGAATTTGATTGATGAACTTCCTGAAAAAGTTAGGTTAGAAATTAGGGCCAGAGAAATTCTCTCTGGTCTTTGAGAGTTAGATTGAGATTTTTATATGGTTGAAATCATAGTTTAATGCTCTACAAGTTTCATGTTTTGAGTTTTTGATTTCATGCAAAGAATAGAGAGAACAGAACTGGAGTTACAAGGCGCGCGTTTTCTGTTCAAAGGTTGAAGATGAAGTTCAGTGGGCTGGGCCTTAGCTTGGCTTGCTTTTTGCACCTCCAGTTTGCTGACTGCACCCCCCTGGCCCATTTCTTTATATTTTTGTATTTTTCTATTTATTTTCCATTTCTGATTTTATTCTATTTTTTCTAAACACAAAAACTTACCAAAAATATTTTTATAAATTTTCACATTTATTTTTATATTTTATTTTATTTTTCTAACATGAAAATAATTATTAATTAGTATATACTTTTATTTTCTTTAATAAAAACTTGAAAATAGTACATAAAAAATATTATATTTTTATTATTATTATTTACATACTTAAATAATATTTTTCTAATATATTTTCATTTTTTGACACTTGTACATATTTCATTATTTTATTTTATTGTATATAAACAATATAATTAATATATATACTTTTCTTAAAGAAAATTAGGGTTTTTACCCTTGACAAAAATAATCTTTTATTTCTTTTTTTTTAACATATTAAATATTATATTTTCACACATATAAAAATAAACAAAAAACATTTTATTGCATACTTATAATATTTTGCATATTTATACTTAATTTGCTTGTTTAAATATTGTTTATTTATTATTTAATGCAAAGAATTCAATTTGGATGTAATAGTAAATATTAGGGTTTTAATTTCTTGCAAAATAATCCCCTATTCAAAATTGTATCCCCTTTCCCATATCCATGTTGTAATAGTCATAGATTTATTTTGCGCATTTATAACTTTCAAATATGTCATGATAAAGATTAGGGTTTGTATGCAATATCCAAAATCAAAACAAATAGTTAGACCTAATACAAGAACTAAATGCATGAAAATGACAAACACAATGCACACATGCATCCCTAGGGTTTCATCCATTTGTTGCCTTTAAAATGGCCATGTTATGCATGTTGAGTATCTTGGCAAAACAAAAAAATAAAGCAAAAAGATCATAGTCTCTCGATGACGCTATCTTGGTTGCCTATACAAAAATGATCTAGTCCCTCAAAAATTTGCTAAAGATACTTAGCACTATTGCTATCATGGTCAATACGATGACCCGCGCATGTCCCGTTTAAACATCCAAATACAAGGTTGTTTACCAAATGCAATGGTAAAACAACACTGTCAAAAGGGTTAAAAATTTGTAGGAAAGATCTTTGAGTAGATAGGGTAGACAACTCTTAGTTACTTGATCAAAACTTGCAAAAACATCCTTGCTATTTTTCAAACACACATCACAACACAATTTCAAAACATTTCCCGAAACAAACTTTCAAACATTCAAACATTGAAACATCTTTTCAAAAGACAATACACCTTTGTATATATTCAAACAAGAATCATTACAAAGGTTGCCACAACGATGGCCTCTTTTCAAAACATTTTCAAAACCACACACAAAGCACCATTTCAAACAATTGGAAAAGCAAAGCAAGTGATCTAAACAAGTAACTAAGAGCCCATGGAAAACCATGGATGAAAAGGGTGCTTGCACCTTCCCTTTTCATAATCTACCCCCCGAACCCAAGAAAACATATCAAAGGTCTTTCCTGTGCTTTTTGACCTTTCCTTTGGATAAAATAAAAAGTCGATGGCGACTCTTGCTAAACCGAAACATTTGCGAACACAAACTAAAAATCCCAAGTCAGTTCTCCCACCGTATCACAGAACTGGCAACTCTGCTGGGGATAATCTAAAAGTGGGGTTACCTTAGGGTTTAGATCACCTTTACATGCTTACCTTGTTTGCTTTGATTGCTTTACATTTTGTTCTATTGTTTAGGTTTGAAATCCTCTACCCGGATTTGGGAAACATTCATAGGTAAATAGCAATACATTGTGGAAACTATGCGAGGTATACCGACATGGTTAAAGAAATAGCTATATTAGTGCGACATATTTGTGGATACCGGTATCCTTTGAGTCAATCAAATAGAATATGTGGCCGCTGAGTGATGTCATGAAGCACTAATGAACTTTTAGAACCTTTACTTGACCATCTTGGCCTTTTTAGGGATAGTGAGATGACCGGCTTTGGTGCAATCCGAAGTTGGTAGATACTCAATACTACACTCATTAAGGGTTGTTTTCTTGGAATATTTTGGTCGCCAGTTAAGTGGCTAAACTGAAACAATGAATACAGAAAATAATCCAGTGATATTGAGCTCCTTAGAACCCGGTTACTATTTATAGGACAGGTTGAGCCAACTAACTTCAAGAGGGTACTTACCTATGAAACCTCATGCAAGCCTGAAACTAGGAACTTGTGTGACTTGCTTGTACATATACTTGTGCATACATCATGAACATCATAAAGCATCATATGCATCCACTAACCATTTCAAGGGTTTGGATCTTCATCTTTGTTCTTGTTTTGTAGGTAATGGAATCTCTTCGCAGGAAAACAATTCAAGTCAACCTTGTGAGAATCTCTCCTCAACTCAAGGAGATTGCTTCCAAGATTCTAGAGAATTCTCCCTTCAGTGAAAGATATGGTAGACTTCTCAACTTGGTCAACTCCAACATTGAAGAAGACATGGTGAAAGTTCTCTTCCAGTTCTTTGACCCCCTACACCACTGTTTCACATTTCCTGATTACCAACTAGTGCCTACTTTGGAGGAATTTTCTCAACTCCTGAGGATTCCTATTCTCCATCAACTACCCTACAATGGTACGGAAAGAGAACCAAAGCTTGAAGATGTTGCTCAAGCCCTACACTTGCAACTATCTGATATGAAAAGTCATTGGGAAACCAGAAGTGGTGTCAAGGGTTTCTTGGCAAAGTTTCTGTTTGAGAAGGCACAAGAATGCTGGAATTCTCTAGATCTACAAGCTTTTGAGGAGATTTTAGCACTTCTCATCTATGGGTTGGTCTTGTTCCCAAACCCTGATCAGCTTATAGATGTGAATGCTGTCAAGATTTTCATATCTCAGAATCCTGTGCCTACGTTGCTTAGGGATATCCTCCACTCATTTCACACACGAACAATGAGGAAAAGAGGTGTTCTCATGTGTTGTACTCCTCTTCTAGCAAGGTGGTTTATTTCTCACCTTCCCCAATCAGTCTTGAAGAATGAGCAAGGCTTGAGGTGGTCACAACGATTGATGACTCTTACACATTCTGATGTTCATTGGTGTTCTCGGTCCAGAGAAAATGTCATCATGATTGATCGTTGTGGGGAATTCCCTAATGTCCTACTACTTGGCATTAGGGGAGGCATTACTTACAACCCCTGTTTGACTCTGAGACAATTTGGGTATGCCCGAAGGAATGGCCCTCATGACATGCTGATTCCAGACTTGGTTTTTGACTTTGACAATGACGCTCAAGGACTTCGACAAAGGTTTATCCGAGCTTGGAGGATGCCCAACAAGGTGGACAGTAAGACACTGGGACACAAGAATTCCATCCCCCTTGAGCCTTACCTCAAGTGGGTACGAACCCGCGCCCAGAGTCTTATGATGCCTTACCCCTACATTCTACCTATGATCAAAGAGCATGTTATAGAAGGAGAGGTTCCATACACCCTCCTACATCCTGACATGCCAACATCATTGGAAAATTTGCAAAAGAGTTGGATACAGCTCAAGGAAGAACGAAACACTTTTGAAGCCAGCTTCTACGCTAGTGAGAAGAAGGTTTTAGAACTTACTCGTCAACTCCACAAAGAGCAGACTCTCAACACCTACATCGCACCAAAGAGGATGCGCAACGTCTTTTTACATTATAATTTTGTAATATTTTGCCCATGGGGCATTTATGTACTAACAAATTTCTTCTTATTAATATAACGTGTGTTCTTTTTGTTTGCAACAACTTTGAATTTCTGAATCCTTGAATGTATTACATGAATACATATCATTCATCATATGCATAAACAGGTCTTCACACCAGGTTTCCTTATCTCTCTGCTGTTTATTTCAGCAAGATGGATATAGAGCAGACGGTCAAAGATCTACAGGCGCAGAATTCACAGTTCCAACAGTTACTCATGACCTTGGCAAAGGGTCAGGAGGAGCTCAAAGGTCTACTGGAAAAATAAAAGGAGAAAAAGAAAAAGAAAAGAGTTGGTGTGGCCACTATGGGAAGAAGGTTTGAGAACCAAGCTAGAAGAGTCTTGGATTTCCCCTCGACATCCGATGAAGGGGTTGGCAAAGGAAAGGGAGTTGTTGTGCCCTCCGAGTCTGAAGCTGAAGAAGAAGAAGAAGAAGAGGATGAAGATTACTCTGAGCAGCAGTACCCTCCTGCAGATGATAAGTATAAGAATCTTGAAGATCGGCTGGCAGCCATGGAGGTACAAAGAGTGCATGGGATGGATTTCGAGGAGCTAGGGTTGGTTGTTGGGATTGTGATTCCCCCTAAATTCAAGGTTCCTACATTTGCTAAATACGATGGTTTGTCTTGTCCGAAGATGCACCTGCGGTCTTACGTCAGAAAGATCCAACCTCATTCTTCTGATAAGGATCTGTGGGTCCACCTTTTTCAAGATAGTTTGTCGGGTACACAATTGGATTGGTTCTATCAGCTTGAGAGATCTGATGTACATAACTGGGAAGATTTGGTTACTGCCTTCTACAGACAATATCAATATAATGCAGATTTAGCGCCTACTCGTACTCAATTATAGAGTATGGGTATGGTCTCTAATGAAGGCTTTAAGGAGTATGCCTAGAAGTGGCGGGACTCGGCTGGAAGGGTGCAGCCACCATTGTCTGAGAGAGAGCTTGTGGATATGTTTTTGGGGACCATGTCAGGTCCATTCTTTAATCACTTGATCGGGAGCTCATCTGCAGGGTTCACCGAACTAATTCTGACTGGTGAAAGAGTCGAAGTTGGCATTAAGAGCGGTAAAATTCAAAAGGATGCATCTGCTTCCGCTGCTATCAAGAAGACCTTTCCAGCCAAGAAAGAAGTCACTCTTGTTTACTCTCAGAGAAATCAAGGAAGAATGGAGCGCCGACCAGCGGTGGGGGCTGTGATGATTCAGAATTCTGCGGCCGATCAACCTCGAAGCAGTCAACCCATAGCTAATCAAGCCAAGGTGGAAAGTCCTGCACGGAAATTCACCCGGATCAATATGACACCTGCTCAGGTTCTCCCTCATTTGTTAAAGTTAAACCTTACAAACTTGAAAGAGGCGCCGAAGAACCCAAATATCTCTTCTCCCTATTACCATTCAAATGCAAAGTATGCCTATCATTTCGACAGTGTCGGGCACGACACCAACAACTGTTGGGCCCTCAAAAATAAAATCCAGGATTTAATAGATGCCAAGGAGGTGGAGTTTGACGCACCTGAAAAACCTAATGTGATATCCGCTCTAATGTTAAAACATGGTCACAATGTCAATGCTATTGTAGAAGATCTTTATGTTACTGTTGTTGATGACTTAATGACTCTGTTGCCAATGATCAAGATGAATCTGTTGAAAGTCAGGATTTTCCCGGGCTGTGAAAAAGATTGTTACCTTTGTTCGACTTTGCAATCTGAATGTCCGCTATTGAAGTCAGACATCCAACGCCTGATGGATAATCAAGAAATCCTCTTCAAGAAAACTCTTGTTACTCTTGTTACTCCAATCAATGATGTTCCTATAATCACCATTTCCGACAATCTTTCCAAGGTCTCCAAAAGACATGTTAAGATTACACCTGATCCAAAGTTTGTACCTCTGAAGATAACAATTCCAAGGCCTATCCAATACAAGTCCAACAAGACAATACCGTGGAATTATGGGGGAGAGATCTTCTACCATAGTGTTAAGCAGATCAAATCAGTTGAAGAAAGTTTCGATGAAGAGATTCCTTATGTAGGAAATATTGCGGGGACAAGTAAGATCACTCACAGCGGAAGAATCTTCTCTCCGGAGATTGCTCCTCCAAGGGAAATCTTCGGACCCTCAAGTGCTCCTAAGGTTACTCTGGGGCCCATCAACACATTTGTACGAACTCCAGTAATTGAAGAAATCATAACTCCCGAAGTTGTACCCTCTGTTGTTATTGCTGATAAAGGTAAGGGGATCCAAGAAGCGCCCGTCAGGACGAGGGCTCAGCCTTTGGTCATCCCCGAGACTACTCAAAAGGAAATGGAGGAGATTTTAAAAATAATTAAGAAAAGCGACTATGATGTCGTAGAACAACTGGGGCAAACCCCTTCAAAAATCTCTATGCTGGCCCTATTGCTCTGTTCTGAAGCCCATGCCAAAGCCTTGATCAAATTCCTGAAGACGGCCCATGTGCCTCAAGAAACCTCTGCGGACCAGTTCCAGGAGTGTGTAGCCAGCCTAACCGCCGACAATGGTCTTGGCTTCTCCGATGTCGATCTAACATCTAAGGGGAGAAAGCATAACGACGTGTTGCATGTCTCGGTGGAATGTAGAGGGACTACTCTTGCTCACGTTTGGGTTGATACCGGGTCATCTTTAAATGTCTTGCCTAAGAAAGCATTGGACAGATTGGACTGTGAAGATTTGACCTTAAAGCCCAGCAATATCATTGTAAGAGCCTTTGATGGTTCTAAGTGGATGGTCCATGGGGAGGTGGACATCCCAATTAAAGTGGGTACTGAAACTTTCCACTCCATATTGTATGTCATGGATATCCTCCCCTCCTACTCTTGATTGTTAGGAAGACCATGGATTCATCATGTTGGGGTCGTTACGTCCACTCTGCATCAGAAGCTTAAGTACCCAGACCAGGGGAAAATTGTGACAGTTCGTGGCGAGGAGGAGTATATGATAAGCCATCTGAATTCATTCCGCTATGTTGAATTAGATGGTGAATGCATTGAGACCCCCTTTCAGCACATTGAAGAGGTTTCTCCTAAAGTTGCGGTAGCCAAGACAATGACTTATGTGCCCATCATTACCAAACATGTGTCCCGGATGTCATCCCTTAAAGATGCGGAGGTTGTGATCAAGGAAGGAGGAAGCACAATATGGGGTCAACTGCCAGATTTTCCTTACAAGACAGATAAGTTCAGCTTGGGTTTCACTGCTGCTAGTCAGAAGGCTGTGCGTCGCTCCCGGGCTGGAGGACCGCCATTGAAAATCACTCATCATGGAGTTCATGCTTTAGAGGATGATGGAGAAGAAAGCAATTTTGAAGACTGGATCTTTCCAACTATTGAAGGAGGACTGAACAACTGAGAGGCGAAAGACTTTGTTCCCATTACTTTCATCAATCAGTAATTTATCTTTTGAACATTTTCTGTTGGTCTGTAATAATTATTAAACAAATCGTACACTCTTTTTTCCTTGTGCCTTACCCGGGGCATATAGGTCCATTTGTAAGGGTTTTGATTCTTCATTTTCATATGCCATTTTTAATGAATCATGGACGTTTTCATATATAAACTTTTGTGTTCATTTTCTTTCTTTTTACATTTCATTTGTTTAAAGGTGGCTATCCCTTACACACACCCACACTCACAAAATGCAGGTACCCATCCACTCCGGATTCCATGGGTAACAATTCTGCTATGGCCTTTAGTGACTCTGAAGATCTGGTTAATCATGCCGAATACAAAGGTGATGAAGACTGTGAAGTGCCTGGAGAGTTGGGCAGACTTTTGCAATAGGAAGAAAGGGCTATTCTACCTCACGAGGAGTTGTTAGAGACTATCAACTTGGGAACAGAGGAAGACAGAAAAGAGGTTAAAGTGGGTGCCAACCTGGAGCCAAGTGTCAAAGAGCGCTTAGTTCAGTTGTTGAATGAATATGTTGAGATCTTTGCATGGTCCTACGAAGACATGTCGGGACTGGATACAGATATTGTGGTTCACCGTCTCCCTACAAGAGAAGATTGTCCACCAATCAAACAGAAAGTCCGTCGAATGAGGCCTGACATGTCCGAAAAGATCAAAGTTGAGGTGATGAAGCAGTTGAATGCTGGCTTTCTTGTTGTTACTTCCTATCCACAATGGGTTGCTAACATTGTGCCCGTGCCTAAGAAGGACGGAAAAGTTAGAATGTGTGTGGATTACAGAGACTTAAACAAGGCTAGCCCTAAAGATGACTTTCCACTACCACACATTGACATCTTGGTTGACAACACAGCTCAACATAAGGTATTCTCTTTTATGGATGGATTTTTGGGGTACAACCAGATCAAAATGGCCCCTGAAGACATGGAGAAGACTACTTTTGTTACGCAGTGGGGTACCTTATGCTATAAAGTGATGCCATTCAAACTGAAGAATGTCGGAGCAACCTATCAGCGCGCCATGGTGGCTTTGTTTCATGACATGATACATCATGAGATTGAAGTCTACATAGACGATATGATAGCCCGTTTACAAACAGAGGAAGAACACCTAGACCATCTGCAAAAGTTGTTTGTCAGATTGAAAGAGTACAAGCTCATACTGAACCCTAGCAAGTGCACTTTCGGAGTCAGGTCCGGTAAACTTTTGGGATTCATCGTCAGTAACAAAGGCATCGAGGTTGATCCTTCCAAAGTCAAAGCTATATAAGAAATGCCTGCCCCTCGCACTGAAAAGGAGGTCAGAGGTTTCCTGGGACGCCTAAACTACTTTGCAAGGTTCATTTCTCACCTAACATCTACCTATGAACCAATCTTCAAACTGTTGAAGAAAGATCAGGTGGTTAAATGGAATGATGGCTGTCAAGTTGCTTTCGATAAAATCAAGGAGTATTTGCCGGAACCTCCTATCTTGATGCCTCCCGTCGAAGGAAGACCTTTAATCATGTATCTGACTGTCTTAGATAATTCAATGGGGTGCGTACTGGGCCAACATGACGAGTCTAGTTGAAAAGAGCATGCCATTTATTACCTTAGAAAAAAGTTTACCGACTGTGAGATTCGCTACTCACTGCTCGAGAAAACTTGTTGCGCTTTGGTATGGGCTGCTCGCCGGCTAAGGCAGTATATGTTGACACATACCACTCTGCTGATTTCTAAAATGGATCTGATCAAATACATCTTCGAAAAGCCTGCTTTATCCGGAAGAATCGCTAGATAGTAGATGATCCTCACCGAATATGATATACAGTACACGACCCAAAAAGCTATAAAGGGGAGTGTACTAGCCGATCATCTGGCCCATCAAGCTGTCAAAGGTTACCAATCCATGAGGTTCGACTTTCCCGATGAGGATATCATGACTTTGAGCAACATTGAAGAAAACATACCGTATGATAGACCTGAACAAGGATCCTGATGGACTCTGTACTTTGATGGTGCCTCCAACGCACTTGGAAATGGTATCGGCGCGGTACTTATCTCTCTAGAAGGTTGCCATACACCTTTCACCGCTAGACTCTGCTTCAGCTGCACCAATAACATGGTCGAGTATGAAGCTTGCATCTTTGGTCTCAAGGCCTCAATCGACTTAGGAATCAAATCTTTGGTTGTGTTCGGGGACTCAGCTTTGGTTATCAGTCAAATCAAAGGAAAGTGGGATACTAAACACCCTAACCTCATCCCTTACAAAGAACATGTCTTGACATTGTTACCACACTTTGAGCAGATTACCTTCGAGCACTTCCCGCGAGAAGAGAATCAGCTAGCAGATGCACTAGCTACAATGTCATCCATGTTTAAACTTAACTGGGATAATGAGGCACCTCAAATCACCATCGAGCGAATGGACGAACCTTCACATTGTCACGAGATTAATACTGAAGAAGTAGTGGACCGACCTTGGTTTCATGACGTCAAAAGGTATCTCGAAACACAAGAATACCCTGAAGGAGCTTCAGTCAACGACAAAAAGTTCTTAAGGAGGTTTGCAGCCAAGTTCTTTCTGAGAAATGGTATCCTATACAAGCGCAATCTTGATTGTGTCCTACTCCGTTGTATGGACAAGGTTGAAGCTGAGCAGATCATGGCTGAACTACATAATGGTACCTTTGGCACCCGCTCAAGCGGTCATACGATGGCTAAAAAGATTCTACGGACGGGCTACTACTGGTCTACCATGGAAGTTGATTGTCATCAACATTCCCGTACTTGTCACAAATGCCAAATCTATACTGACAAGGTACATATTCCTCCAGTTCCTCTCAATGTCTTAACAGCTCCTTGGCCATTCGCGATGTAAGGAATCGACATGATTGGAGAGATCAAGCCTACAGCATCTAATGGACACCGTTTCATCCTGGTGGCCATTGACTAATTTACCAAGTGGGTCGAAGCAGCTTCCTTCGCCTCCGTTACAAAGAATGTGGTTGCCTGATTCATCAAGCAGAACCTCATATGCCGGTATGGTATCCCCGACAGGATCATCACTGACAATGGTACAAATTTGAACAATACTATGATCACCGCTCTGTGCGAGCAGTTCAAGATTCAACATCACAATTCATCTCCCTATTGGCCTAAGATGAACGGTGTTGTCGAAGCCGCAAACAAAAATATCAATAAGATCATTCAAAAGATGACAGTCACCTACAAGGACTGGCACGAGATGTTACTGTTCGCTCTGCACGGGTACCGTACCACGGCACGCACTTCAACTGGGGCAACACCCTTTTCTTTGGTATACGGAATGGAGGCTGTTTTACCTATCGAGGTTCAGATTCCCTCCTTGAGAATCATGAAAGATGCTGGTTTGAGTGAAGACGATTGGATTCAAACTCGGCTTGATCAACTTAACTTAATTGATGAAAAGCGACTTATTGTTGTTTGCCATGGTCAGGCGTATCAAAAACGTATGATCAAGGCCTTCAACAAGAAAGTCAAGAGACAAGTATATCAAGTCGGGGACCTTGTAATCAAGCGGATTATCTTTCCGCAAAGTGATCCCAGGGGCAAATGGACTCCTACTTACCAAGGAATCTTTGTGATCAAAAACATCTTTTCTGGTGGGGCAATGATCCTGACCACCATGGACGGTGATGACCTGCCGCACCCTGCGAATGCAGACATAGTTAAAAGATACTATGCATAAACTACCCGACAAGTTGAAAACCCGAAAGGGTGACTTGGGCAAAAATGGGCATCCCGGTGAATTGAAAACCCGAAAAGGCGGTTCAGGCAAAAGTTAGGGATAAATAAAAAAAATTTGTACACCCGGCAAGTTGAAAACTCGAAAGGGCGACTTGGGCAAAAATGGGTTTCTCGGTGGATCAAAAACCCGAAAGGGCGGTCCAGACAAAAGTTAGGGAATTAAAGCGTATGACTATGTCTCGTCGGATCACTTTAAGGACAATCTCTTCACGAACAAGCTCCAAGCTTCTGATCAATCCAATCATTTGCGAACGAAGCAACGAATGGACAAGACACTCAGAGTTACGAAGGCTATAGTAGAATGGGAACCCCATGGAATTGTTACACTTAGCCACCTTTATTTGTATAAATTTTTCTCAATTTTATGACAACATTCTCTTACTAGGATGTTTGTCTCCTTTGTACAAAATACTTACACAAAGTTAATACAAAGATACTTCAAAGTGCAGAAATTTGTTTGCCTTTTCTTTCTTTTTACGCTTACGTTTTATTTGAAAACGTCCAATGATTTATTAAATGAGCATATGCATTTGAATATAATAACTGCTTACAAATAAAACGAAATGAGAAAGAATAATTACTGAAAGATTGAAAGTATGGGAAAACGTCTTTGGGCTATTCCAGGAGAAATCCTCAGCTGAGCTATAGCCTTGAAATACATATCCCCAGCGGAGTTAAGTTTCAAAATCCCCATCAGAACTAAGTTTCCAAACTCCCAATCCCCAGCGGAGCCAGAAAACTTTGAACTGCAAACCCTCAGTGGAGATAAAACTTTCTTCCCCAACAGAGTCCAAAACTTCAACCCTTAAACCCCGGTGGAAGACCATCCAGTTTCCTCCAATTCCCCAGAGATTTCTCTTAAAATCAGAAGATTCCCCTACAAGTTATCTTAGAAACCAGACAACGGCTTCGGATAATTCCTCAATAGATTGGTATACAACCAAAGCTCTTGAGAACTCTTCAACAAAATAAACATTCTCCCCACAGAGTTATTTCCCAGCAGATCGAAGATTCTCATTCTCATTTCTCCAATGGAAGCCTCCAAGGTTTCAATTCCCCAGTAGAGATCGTCAGAGTTTTCTTTACTCCCCAGGAAAGTCTTGAAGGATTCACACATCCCCACAAGTTGCCCAGGATTTTCTATCTTCAGCAGTGGTCCAAGGATTTCTCATTCTCAGCAATCAAAGATCTTGAATCTCCAACAGCGGTCAAGGGTTTATTATCCCCGGCAGCAGTCAAAGATTTCATTATCTCCAGCTATCAAGGATTTATTTTCCTCATCAAGACAGCTAATCAGCTTACATGCACATCCATTACATTCATATATCATAAACATTGATAGAACACATTTTTTTGCATCATACATGTCATGCAACATAACTTTGTGTTTCAGCTAACATTTTACCCTTTTCAGGATGAGATTAAAAGCTATCTTTAACAAATGTTCAAGGATTTCAGATACAGTACGGATACACTCCAATACATGGAAGTCATTCTACTACTCATTCGTATTTTTTATTCAGATACAGTATGGATACACCCCAGACACGACAGTCATTCTACTACTCATTCAGACTTCAGCAATCAGATACAGATTAGATACGCTCCAGACACGGAATCCATTCTATTTCTCATTCAGATTCAACTATCAACTTCAAGTTCAGATACACTCCAGACACGGAAGTCATTCTGTCACTTATTCAGATCCCATTTACAGTACAGATACACTCCAGACACGGAAGTCATTCTGCTACTCATATAGATCTCAACTTCAGATACAGTCCAAATACGCTCCAGACACGGTTGCCATTCTGTCACTCATTCGGAATTTATCCCCAGCCCAGAGATGCTCCATACACAGTTATAGCTCGGATACGCTCCAGACACGGACGCCATTCTTTTGCTCATACGAATCCAATCTCCAGATACAACTCAGATACATTCCAGATATGGATACCAATCTGGTGTTCATTCTCCTAATTTTCAACAAACAGTCTCGGATGGAATCTTTAAGCCCGTCTCTAGTAAGATTCTACCATCTCCAAATGGCATCTTTAAGCCCATTCCCTCACCTACATTTTAACGAGTGCAAATTTACGGGCACTCTAGTGTCCAATCATCTTTTACCTTCGAGTCACGAAAGGCAAACTCACCAATATAACTCTTCATATTCAAGAGGATTGAACAGGGGCAGTTGTTGTACCCCAAAATTTTCTCTCTCATTTTATCAAGGTTTCCCCTCACAAGACTCCTTGAACTCCAGATAGGATTAGGGTTTGCTCTGCTCAAGACATCTCATTGCACTGATGACCTAAATTAGGGTTTGAGTTTGCACAGGTATTTTTGGGCTTTCAATGCTCAAAGTGACTTTCATACTTCATGTTGGACTTATAAGATTGCCTCTACCAATTTTCAAGCTTTGAATCAAATTTTTGCCCAGACAATTGGACAGTTGACCTAGAAATCAATTGTATTGGGGAAAAAGTCAATTGTGGCCAATTTACTGTCAAACCTCATAATTTTTTATCCACATCAACATTATAGACTCATATGAACCATTTGATCAAGTTTGGACCACAACTCAAGAAATTTGATCAGATCATCAAAAGGGCAAAATGGTCATTTTTAGGGTTTTGACTGCAGAAGGGCAATTTCTGATTTTTAACCTAGCCAATGGAAAATTGGGTTCAAGCATGGATTCAAGGACTCAATGGCATCATCTTGACCTATTCACAAGGCTCAAAAGATCTCAAAAGCATTGGATTGACAAATGAATTTTTCAGTCAACTGATCAAAATTTGACTGTACACTGAAAAATCAAACTTTGACTTTTTGGTCAAAATCAAGTGCCAAGGGTTATTTTTCATCAAGATGTATCAAAACATGAAACTTGTTCATCAAGAAACCTAATTTTGCAAATTAGGGTTTAAGATTGAAAATTTTCATAACTTAGAATTTTTCCAAGTTATGAAATTTTCTTAATTTTTCCCAACTTTGCGCAACATTTTCACCATGATGCAATTGGATTCAAATAAAACCTCCAACATGAAAGTTGTAGTCCTCCACAAAATCTACAACTTTAATTCACAAAGTTTTTTCAAAATAAGCTTGGATCTCAAGTTATGATATTTGGAACAAGGGTCCATGAAACTTTTAACTTAGTGAAATTTTGTCCTAGTTTAGGCAGGATTTTGACCTATCTACATGACCATTTTTCACATAGTTCCACTTGGAATATCAAAATGCATTTCAAATATGTATTGTAGAGCATGTTATAATCTTTCCAAAATTTCCAAGAAATCTCCAAAATCATTTGTGGTTAGAGAGAATCAAAGGTTTGAATTTGGCAAAAACTCACTTTGATCCATGGCATGTTTCATGTTGCTACAAGTTGCAATTTCCATCCAGCATTGTTTGTACTTGATTACAGGTCCCTAAACCCTTTCATACTCAATAATTAAATGCAAATCCATTGGTTTGAAGCTTTGTTCTGATCATTAGAGGATTACACAAGAGATTAATCCAAAAATAGCAAAAAGGCAACATTGCCATTTTTGTCAAATTTTGCTTTATGTCAAATTACATCCTTGAGCCTTGAGCCTTGAACCAAATCTTGGACAGCAAACAATATCCAAAAACTTGAGGGGCCAAGATCACAAAGTGCAAGCTGGAAGATAGCCTGTACAGGCCTGTCTTGTACCACTTGATACTTTTGCTTAAAATACAAGAAACTTGCCAAAATCACATAACTTGTATATCTGTTATAACCAACCCTTGAAAGCATTTGAAACAAGTTTTTAACATTGCCTTGAGCCAGAAACACGAATTATTGAACCCTCAAGCCTTCCAAAACACAAAATCACCTTCCTCTTGCAAAACAGGGCAGTTTCTGTACTTTGAGTTCCATAACCAAAACTACTCGTGCGTTTTGCCCCAAACCTGTTCAAACACATTCCATATAACCCACCTGAGCTATCCCAACTATTGGCCATTGATTGTAACTCCATTTTCAAGTTTCACCATTTCTGTTTTCAGCTTGTGCAGGTTGACTTCTACAAGCTTGTTCAAGCACATCCAAAGCAAACTAAGCATTGGGGAAGGTCAGAGGAAGTTCAAGCAAGCTCCCAAGCATCTCAGACCTCACTGAAAAGCTCCACATTACCATACACGAGTTCATCTGAAACAGGTATTTGTCAACTTTCTATCTCTCTATTTAGGAATCATTAGGCTTAGGTTTGGGAATAAAAAATGTAGTACTCATAGCCCTTAAGCTGTACATATGCTCAGTTTTCATTTAAGTTAAGTGTGCTAAGAGAATTTGATTGATGAACTTTCTGAAAAAGTTAGGTTAGAAATTAGGGCCAGAGAAATTCTCTCTGGTCTTTGAGAGTTAGATTGAGTTTTTTATATGGTTAAAATTGTGGTTTAATGCTCTACAAGTTTCATGTTTTGAGTTTTTGATTTCATGCAAAGAATAGAGAGAACAGAACTAGAGTTACAGGGCGCGCGTTTTTTTTTCAAAGATTGAAGATGAAGTTCAGTGGGTTGGGCCTTGGCTTCGCTTGCTTTTTGCACCTCCAGTTTATTGATTGCACCCCCCTTGCCCATTTCTTTATATTTTTGTATTTTTCTATTTATTTTCCATTTCTTATTTTATTCTATTTTTTCTAAACACAAAAACTTACCAAAATTATTTTTATAAATTTTCACATTTATTTTTATATTTTATTTTATTTTTCTAACATGAAAATAATTATTAATTAGTATATACTTTTATTTTCTTTAATAAAAACTTGAAAATAGTACATAAAAAATATTATATTTTTATTATTATTATTTACATACTTAAATAATATTTTTCTAATATATTTTCATTTTTTGACATTTGTACATATTTCATTATTTTATTTTATTGTATATAAACAATATAATTAATATATATACTTTTCTTAAAGAAAATTAGGGTTTTTACCCTTGACAAAAATAATCTTTTATTTCTTTTTTTTTAACATATTAAATATTATATTTCCACACATATAAAAATAAACAAAAAACATTTTTTCTTGCATACTTATAATATTTTGCATATTTATACTTAATTTGCTTGTTTAAATATTTTTTATTTATTATTTAATGCAAAGAATTCAATTTGGATGTAATAGTAAATATTAGGGTTTTAATTTCTTGCAAAATAATCCCCTATTCAAAATTGTATCCCCTTTCCCATATCCATGTTGTAATAGTCGTAGATTTATTTTACGCATTTATAACTTTCAAATATGCCATGATAGAGATTAGGGTTTGTATGCAATATCCAAAATCAAAATAAATAGTTAGACCTAATACAAGAACTAAATGCATGAAAATGACAAATACAATGCACACATGCATCCCTAGGGTTTCATCCATTTGTTGCCTTTAAAATGGCCATGTTATAAATGTTGAGTATCTTGGCAAAACAAAAAAACAAAGCAAAAAGATCATAGTCCCTCGATGACGCTATCTTGGTTGCCTATACAAAAATGATCTAGTCCCTCAAAAATTTGCTAAAGATACTTAGCACTATTGTTATCATGGTCAATACGATGACCCGCGCCTGTCCCGTTTAAACATCCAAATACAAGTTTGTTTACCAAATGCAATGGTAAAACAACACTGTCAAAAGGGTAAAAAATGTGTAGGAAAGATCTTTGAGTAGATAGGGTAGACAACTCTTAGTTACTTGATCAAAACTTGCAAAAACATCTTTGCTATTTTTCAAACACACATCACAATACAATTTCAAAACATTTCCCGAAACAAACTTTCAAACATTCAAACATTGAAACATATTTTCAAAAGACAATACACCTTTGTATATATTCAAACAAGAATCATTACAAAGGTTGCCACAACGATGGGCTCTTTTCAAAACATTTTCAAAATCACACACAAAGCACCATTTCAAACAATTGGAAAAGCAAAGCAAGTGATCTAAACAAGTAACTAAGAGCCCATGGAAAACCATGGATGAAAAGGGTGCTTGCACCTTCCCTTTTCATAATCTACCCCCTGAACCCAAGAAAACATCTCAAAGGTCTTTCCTGTGCTTTTTGACCTTTCCTTTGGATAAAATAAAAAGTCGGTGGCGACTCTTGCTAAATCGAAACATTTGCGAACATAAACGCAAAATCCCAAGTCAGTTCTCCCACCGTATCACACTTAGCATCTTTCTTTAGGGACTAAGATCATTTTGAAAAGGCAACATAGATAGCGTTATCGAGGGACTATGATCTTGTATTTTTGCTTGTTTTTGCTAAGATACCTCACATGTATAATATGGTCATTTTTATAAGGCAACCAAGTGAATTTTATCCTAGGGGTGCTTGTATGCAAGTGTATTGATTTTCATGCTTTGTTTAGTCTTTGATTAGGGTTTGTTACTTGTTGACTTTATCTTCTCATACAAAACCCTAATTACTAGCATTTATATAAAGCGATAAATTACGAAAAGTAAAATTACTACGCTATTACATCATTAGGGGAGGGGGTGTACAAATTTACAAATGGGTATTGCAAGAAAACTAAACCTAATTATTTTTTACAACCATATTGAATATTGTACAAAATTAAAAATAAAATGCAAGAATATAAATGGAAAAAGAAATAATTTTTTGTTGTTTTTATGAAAGGGTTTTGTCTTGACCTAGTTAAAGGAAATGATTGATTAAAATTAAATAAAATTAATTTAAACTAATTAAGAAAAGAAATTAATTTGAAAATGATTTTTAGGATTTTTTATGAAAAGGTTTTAAATTAATGAAAAAAAATGAAAATTAATTAATTAAAAAAACCTAAGTTCTAAATTAATTTTAACTAAGAAAATAAAATATTATATTATTTAATCTAAGTCTAAAAAATGATTATTTAAGAAAAAGAAAAGAAATCCATTTATTTTAAGAAAATGTTTTTTTAGTCTTTTTGTTTTATGGAAAAGAAAAAATAAGATACATAAATAATAAATAAAAATAAATTTGGATTTTTTTATGATTCTATGAAAATAATAGTAGTAATAATAATAATAATATTATTAATAATAATAATAATAATAATAATAATAATAATAATAATAATAATAATAATAATAATAATAATAAAGAAAAATAAAATAAAAATAAAAAATATAAAGAAAAATCAGGGGGGTTAGAAAATGAAACATGGAGTAAAATAAGCAAAAAAGATTAGGCCCAGCAAAGAGAAGCTCAGCGCTGCAAAAATCCAAAAAAAACTGTAAAAATGTGAAAAAGAATAAAAAGCAAAAGGCAGCGCTGGGTCTTGAACCCGTGACCTTGAGGTTACCAGCGTGCTGCCTTATCACTGAGGTAGCTATACATCCGTTAATATAAGTGAAACGATAAATATATAATACAAAACACGTCCTGATTACACTTCATCTTCAACCTCCAGCCAAAGGACCTGTATCTTATTCATCTCTCAACAAAAATGAAAAATTCAAACATGAAAGTTGTGGCATTTCTTCCCACGAATCCAACCATGTAAATAACTTAAGCTAACGGTCAAAGATGAATGAGAATTTTTCTAGCCCTAATTTAAAACCTAAAAGTTTCAGAAAACTTCAACTCTAAAATTCTCTAAGCTCAGGCCATATAAATGCAAACTATGGATATGTACAGCTTTGTGGCAATGGTATCTACATTTTATCTTCACAAATACAAGCCTAAAAATGCCTAAATATGAAGATAGAAGTTCAAGAAAAATACCTCAAAACTGGAAATCGTGAAATGGATTTGAGCTTGTTTCAGGCAGTGGTGATGACCAGGTTAGCTTCCTTAGACCTCTAGTAAGCTAATGCAATGGCTGGCTTGAGTTGAGAGTGGTTGAAATGGTCTGGAGAAGTCCAACTGCAATGCTCTGTTTTTGACTATAAAAGTTGATGAAGATGATGTTACAGTCTGCAAACAGGGACATGTATGGTTTGTATTTGATATGAGGAAGCTTTTGAAACTAAAAGGCCAAGAAATGCACGAGTGGTTTTGAAGATTGAAGTTCAAAATTAGAAATGACACAAAAATGGAGGTTTTGTGCAATCTGAGTTTTCAGGGAGTTTGGGAGTTTGTATATTCGTGTGTTCTCTTGCAAATAGTATCTCTATTTATAGAGGAATGGTTTTGAGGTTTGAAATGGTCAGAAACAAAGAATCACATGTTATGAGTTTTTGACTTGTTTTTGAAGTTATCTTGACAAACATGGTTTCAATGCAAGGTACATGTCTTGTAGGGTGGCTAGAAACTTTAAACATGTTTGTTCTGAGTTTATAGAGCATGCTTGTGCAGAAAGAACAAGTGCAAAGCTCCATACAAGTTGACTTTGTGATTAAAGCTTCTTTACAAGAATGGAATGGTTACTTTCTTCCAAAAATGGAAATGCAACTCGGATAATGATTCAAATGCTTGGACAATGACTCCATATGTTGTGTAAACATTTAATTATGGAGTGATAAACAAGTTTGAGGCCTGCAAAGTGAAGATTATGCAGCATAGGCTTGGATTTGAATTCTTGTTCATCATAAAATGGCTTGTAATTCAAGTTTGAAAACCCTAACTTCATCTCTTCGATTCTCCTTGATCACAAATGATCTCAAGGAGTTCTTGGACATTTTGGAAAGCTTGAAATGTGCTCTACAACCCCTCTTTCAATCACTTTTTAAAATTCCATTTGGAACTATATGAAAAAGTGCCATGAAGTTAGGTCAAAATCCTGACCAAAACTAGGGAAAATTTTCACTAAGTGTTCAATTTCAAAACCATGACTTTATTAATTAATAACTTGAGATCCAAGCATTTTTAGAAGAATTTGTGTAAAGCAATGTTGTAGATATCATGGAGATATACAACTTTCATGTTGAAATTTTCTTCTGAATCATCTTGCATCATGGTAAAAAATTGACTCAAAGTTATGATGCAAGATGATTCAGAAGAAACTTTCAACATGAAAGTTGTATATGTTTTTCCCTAGTTGTATTGGCTCAGAAAAATTGGCTAAAAATGCTTGGATAAGTAAAAATATGAAACTTTGACTTTTTGATTTATTGATGAATAAGTTTCATATTTTTACATATTTTGATGAATTGTGATCTTTGACATTGGATTTTGACCAAAAAGTCAAAGTTTGACTTTTCAATGTACAGTTGACTTTTGATCAGTTGACTTTTGATCAGTTGACTGAGAATTCACCATCAATCCAATTGATCTTGAGCAATGTTTTAGGTCATGCCATTAGGTCAAAAAGATGCAATTGAACTCTTGAAATCATGCTTCAAACCA
The DNA here is from genome assembly GCA_948472305.1 of Vicia faba. NCBI lineage: Eukaryota > Viridiplantae > Streptophyta > Magnoliopsida > Fabales > Fabaceae > Vicia > Vicia faba. The sequence goes on from OX451738.1 coordinate 1,168,422,486, forward strand.
AATGACCATTTGCTAGGTCAAAAATCACAAATTGCCCTTTCTCAGTCAAAACCCTAATTTTGACCATTTTGCCCTTTTGATGATTTGATCAAATTTCTTGAGAAATTATGATCCAAACTTGATCAAATGATACATATGAGTTTATAATTTTGATGTGGATCAAAAATTATGAACTTTGACTGTAAATTAGCCATAGTTAACTTTTTCTCCAATACAATTGATTTTTAGGTCAACTGCTCAATTGACTAAGCAAAAGTGTGATCCAAGACTTGAAACTTGACATGAGTAATATTAGGGGTCCATAATGATACATTAAATTCATATGAAGCATTGAAAGTCCAATTATCCTTGTGCAATCTCAAACCCTAATTTTGGTCATCAGTGCTTAAGGAGGTGTCTTGAGCTGATCAACCCTAGTACATTCTTGAACCAAAGGAGATCTTTGTGAGAAAATATTTGATAAATGAGAGGGAAAATTTTTGGGTACAACATTCATCATCATAGTTATCATCATAAATTCCTTCATCAGAAGCTTTTTCTGAATAATTGATTTTTGAAGGTCTATGAGTTTTATTGCCAGACTTTTCAGCAGTGATTTCAAAGCCAGTGATTTAAACATCTTTACAAGCTCATCTAAATTCAGTTCCATTTCATATATTTAAAGATTGATTATCAAACTTTTAAGACTTAAAGTATTCAGATCTTTAGCTTCCTGAATAGTCGTTAATTTAGGTATGAATCTTACAGAAAGACTCTTTAGAGTCTTCTTGACATGATATGTTGAAGTATAACTCTTGTTCAAAAGTTAAAGGTCTGATACAAGAACTTGAAACCTAGAGAACATGGTTTCAATGTCTTCATCTTCCTTCATTTTGAAAAGTTCATACTGGTGAACTAAAAGGTTATCCTTAGCCATTTTCACTTGTTGGTTACCTTCATAGGTGGCACATAATGAATCAAAGATATAGTGTTTATAGTTGACTTATCTATGATTTTTATGTACTCGGAGTGAGGTAGAGCATCAACAATAATATCTCTTACTCTGTGGTGTTTCCTGTACACTTTCTTTTGAGCTTGTGTGAGAACTTTTCTATCAACAACCATTCTCACACCATTTACTTCAATTTCAATGTCATCCTAAAGGATGTCTCATAACTCATCATCAAGGTCAATGATGTAAGTGCATATTTTGCTCTTCCACCATTCAAAGTGAGTAAAGTCACCATTGAATGCATGTGTTTAGCACAATAGTGACCCTTTTCATGAGCACTATAATCATGTGAAATAATAGTGCCAATAACATGACTATCACTAGTATCTCTCATTTAGTATGGTTTTCTCTTCAGGGTCTTTTTTTGTACCACTGTTAAGTGTTAAGCACGGACCTTGCTCTGATGCCAACTAAAGGTGAGAAAATACATAAGAAGCAGGGTTGAATTGTATATCAGATAATTTATGACTTTTTAAAAAATCAACTTCTGAATCAGACCAGGTTCAGATTTTAAGCTAGAGTATGCAGCAGTAGAATATTTAAAGTGCAGAAGCAATAAGTAAATCACACATAATAGTTATCATGGTTCCTCTATAACGGGACTGTTCCAGTCCTCTTGCCATGCAATAACTTTTTTACTATAATCAGCACCAAATTACAATATTCCTAGACACACCCGTCCAAGACTTCCTGCTCAATCACACCGAGAGAAGACTTCTTTCCTAAACCAATTGTTCAGGACTTCCTTGATCAATCACATCTGAAAGAGACTTCCTTGTCCAAACTCATAATCCAGTAGTTCTTTCTCAATCATACTTGAAAGATACTTCCTTGTCCAAACTCACAGTCCAGGACTTCTTGCTCAATCAAACTTCAAAGAGACTTTTTGCTTAAACCAATTGTTCAAAACTTTCTTGCTCAAACACAGTTAAGACTTTTACAAATACTGAACAATCTATTTAGAATTAACAACAATATGTACTTGATATACAATGAGAGGCACAATTAAACCAACACACGCAAATACCTTTCTTGAAATTTCTAAGATATACAAGTGTAAGAAACTCTCAAGTCTATGTGCAATACAACAACTATATACAATGACTTAGAGAATGTGAAGGTTCTGGTTCAGATGTGTTGTGTGTTGCTTTTCTTGTTGTTCTTGTTGTTACTTCTATTGAGTCTTCAACTCCTTATATAGAGAGAAGAAAAATAAATGTTGGAAATTATTTGCACAAGTGTCTTTGCTGAAGAAGCTATCTCCCAAATACTGGGAATCTCTAATTACAACTGATGAAGGTTTTGTAGCTCTTAAAATTAGAATAATGATTGAGGCTATTTCTATCACAACTCAAACAATCATTACAACCCCATAAATTTATCTATTGGATGTACAGATATTTTGGTTAGGTCTTAGTTTCCAGGTAAATCAATTCTCCTGATTTCTTAGACGGAGGAAACCATTAAACTTAAATAAATTTGTATGATTATAAGACAAATATTCATTATAGAAACAATTATAAATAATTAATATATTACATGTTTAGGGTATAATCATCTAAAGTAAACATAATTTAAGAGAAATGGTCAATCATCTTTAAGAGATTCATAGCTTTAACAATAGAAATACAAAAATAAAGACTTACAAGGATTAGGAATAATTCCATAATGATAGCTTTCATTTTTCGCTCTCTTTGGTATATAAATGTGCCTTAGACTCTCTAAAATTTGGAACCTTAATGACTAAACACATTTTTTAATCAATAGAAAAAAATTGAAATCCCAAGATAGTGTAGCAGCTATACTTAATCGCTCAGCAATTGAATGTTTATTTTGTTTTGTAAGATTGCGATATTAGTCTTGTAAATGCGTCACTTTAATTCTTTTAAAGATGATAGTGTTGTTATGCTTGAAGGTGCGTCGATATTATATATTTTTTGTAAATTTTCTCCGATTTTCTTTAGTTTTTCGTGTGCTAGTCCCCTCCTTATTTCATCATCATAACTTTCATACAAAAATATTATAAAATTTATCTGATTAGCATGATTTTGCCTTGGTGTGGTCTTTTCTACAAATCTTCAAGATCTATATTAAAAACTTACAAAACAAAAAATGCATTAACAATAAAAATACTTAAAAATACCAAAATTGACTACTAAAAATATTGTGTGTCAGACTATCATCAGTCACCACCACCCATCTTTTGAAAAAATCAGCATTGGTTTTATGAAATCTAACGTCGATGTGGAAAGATGTTTTTCTTATTTGATTTTTCTTCCTTAATTTCTTATCATCTTTTCCACTAATACAATGTGTTCTACCTGCCCTCTACATTCTTAAAAACAAGTGTTGGATGAAGAGTTTTAGCCACACCTTAAACTTAAGGTTTGTAAGATTATGAATGTTGCTCTCGAAATTTTTACTTTCTTTGGACTGGCTGATGATTATTCATCATATCATGTTTTTAATATTCATTTCCTTTCTTTTATAGCAGTTTTTACTTTTAATTCGTTCATGTGTCTATATGTTTTAATCAAGATTTCAAAGAAGCGTGACAAAAATAAATCCAAACAAATTCTTCATTATTTGTAGTGTATAAGTTATGATGACAGAAAAATGAGGACTAACACAAAAAAATGGAAGATAAAGAGGTGCAAATTGTACTAATCGCAATATTGTGACTTGATCTAGGACTAGAGCAGCACCATTTTTCCGTTTTAAATTTTCTATATAATGCAAAATTCATTTAGATATAAGAGTCCAATGATAAAAAAAAAGAAGCATATTTTAAAGCAATGAAGAAAAAATGCACGAAATTCTTAGAGAACTATCCCTAATTATTTGTAATGTCAAACTCTTCTTTTTTTTATTGTAATTTTTCGTGAATCATTGCACCGACTAGTTCTCATAAATTAATTTGTCCTCAATAATTCAAATCATGTGATTCATATAATCATATAAATTTGATCTCTATTAGGAGATTAAAATTGTTGTTTGCCTCCACACAAAAATTGTTGTTTCCGTCTTTCTCCAATTAAATTAATCCAATTTTATGAACTTGAAAAGAGTCAAATTTATTAAAAAGTTTATTAAACTCGATACTCTTGTTTGTGATTTACTTATACACAACCGTCGATTCAATTGGAAGAAAAATTAATGGATAAATTTTTTTCAAATGCTAGTAATGGATCCTTTGAGAATTAAAGAGTTCATGGAGAAACTTGATTATTTGGAAGAAAAAAATTAGCAGCACCCTATTTATTACTAACGATAACAGTTTTTAAATGATTGTCAAGAATATTTACTAAAGATATTCCAGATAGAGATCATATTTGAACCATTTTAAGAGATACAAAAAAAATAAAAGATAGCAGGGTTCTTCTATTTTTAACGAGGGAAGTAAATAACATGACAACATTCAATAAAAAAATAAAAAATGGAAGATAGTTAAATTGAAATCTGTTTATAAAAACAAAAAAGGCTTTATGAAATGATTGTCGATAATATTTACTAAATAGATATTCCAAATAGAGATCACATTTGGACTATTCAATAGATAATTGCATAGTTTTAGTGCTATTGAGTGAATTAAATTTGAAAATAAATTGTAATAATTGATGCTTAAACACTTGTAACCGTGTATTACAACTCTCTTAAAATGTCAAAAAAAACTACAAAATTTGGAAGTGTTTCAAAATAAACATTGCATAAAACCTCTTCTACTGCAAATTATACTCCAAAAAACATCAAAAACATCTTTAAGCAACTGGCACCTCAATATCGGCAGTGGGCAAAACGGCGGCAGGAGCTGGTCTGTATTCCTCCTCCTCCTTTGGAGTGTGGATAGTGACAATATCAGGGAGAGGGGTTTTAGGACCCTGTTTCCCTTTAGGATCCCAATCAAGCATAATCTTGACTTTGATTCCAAGAACACCCTACAATACAACAGAAAAAATTGTTCCCGATATCAGTCAATGACTAGCAAAATGCACAAACAACTAGAGAACAGCAGGGAAAACTTAAGCTTAGCAAGTACTATGAAGAGCATAAGCAAACCTGTCTGAGGAGCACGTGTCTAACTGCAGAATCAATGTAATCTTTGACAGGTTGACCAGAGGAAATCATGTATCCATCCTTGAACTTCATGGATTTAGCTCTTTGAGCCCTCAATTTTCCACTGACAATGACCTAATTAAATCAAAACAGCAATTACAATCAAATTCGTACAAAAGCAATATAATAAATTGATTTGAGCCGTTAAGCAGAACAAACCTCACATCCCTTAGCACCACTTTCCATAACAAATCTCAAAACACCATAGCATGCCCTGCAATGCAACAAACAGTTTGAGAAACAGTTCATACAGTCGCGCAAACACAGAATTGTATCCCAAGAAATAAAATGGGAATGTTTTCTAAAAAATTGCAGCACTTAAACCTAGACAAGTAAAATGGAAAAATCTGGCATGCCAGAACTTAGAGCACAGATTAAACCAGAAGCACATGTTACAGCAAGGAGACAATGTTATGATGCCTAACCACAGCATTTTCTTTCTAAAACACGGATAGTCAGACAATGCACAAAGTTTACGACACCGCAAGGGATATAAATCTGTAACTAGTTCAGTCAATCAATCAATAACTAAATCAAATCAACCACCCTTCCAGAATCCAAATGAACAGCATGACATTAACAAATACTATAAAAATTAAAGCTAATAAAAAACAACCAAGCCTTAACCAATTAAAAGATGGATAGGCTACATAGATCAAACAATTCCATGACAAAATAAGTGACAAATGTTTGTTGGATAATATGTTAGATATCGAGTAGGAGGGATCAGGGGCATGCTTATATACAGGAAGGGTGTGCTTATATACAGGGGAAGGAAAAAGCAAGCAAAAAATCTGCTTATCACAAATTACAAGGCATTCATTCATAGACCATTCTGTAATGAAATAAAATCCCCTTCCGCATGTAAATCATAATAGCAAATAGTATATGTTAAGCATCAGTATGAATACAAGTGTAAAAAGTGAGCAGCAAAATAAAAAAATTAGTATGGTGCAACATGAAACACTACATTATAAGATCCATGTATATAATCCTAAAAAATATACCTACGAACAGCAAGTCCACCAAGAAGCTTGTAACGAAGCGATTCAGCTTGAGCGATAGCACATAGTCCTCTATTGTTAACCTTTTCAGCATAAAGCTCAACACTGTTCTCTGGAAATTTAAACCTCTTCTGAACCACAGAGGTAAGCTCTCTAATCCTCCTTCCCTTCTCACCTACAAATCCCAACAACAAATAAAAAACAAGAAAATCCAATTCAAATCAAATTCCACAAAAGCAATCAAATTTCCAAACATCAATGCGAAACACACCGAGAACAGCTTGGGTGCGAGTAGCCCTGATGATGATTTCAGTCCTCATCGGCGTAACCCTAACCTCGACACCAGAGTAACCGTCTTCAGCGAGTTCACGGGTGAGAACCTCGTTCAATTCAGCAAAGAAAACACCATCGGCAACAAACTACAACACACAAAACACAAAACCCATGAATCTTTACAATAATGGATAAAATTAATATCGTTAAATTTACCTTTCTCTTCTTGCTCATCTGGGTCGCCATGTTTGCAGAATTGGTCTGTAGTTGGGGAAGACGGTGGCGCGAGATCTGGAAACAGCAAACCCTAGATTTGGAGCAGAGAGTAGAGTGTGTCGAAGATGAAAGATTCAATTTATATTAGGATAGGGGATAATCAATCCAACGGGTCAGATTACTTTAGGGTTTTATCGAATGGTTCAGATCACTTGAATTTATTTATTTATATTCATCTCATTTTTACATAAATATATTTATATTAAATTATTTTATTTCAACTCAATTTTAGTCAAAATTAATTTTTATCATTGTAAAATTAAGTGTGCATTAAACTATGACACTCTTTTCAATTTAGTTTTGGATAGGAAAGTTTTGGTTTGGACCTCAAAAGAGAGTCACTCATAACTTAATAAATTAAAATGTGTTATGAAAAGGTTATAAGTCGGAATGGACATGTATGATAAAGTGGACTACGGTTATTCAATTGGAGTATATGTCATTTGCTTTGGCCTATGTCTATATTAAGTCAATTACCTTAGTATGTGATCGGTGAAGCGTTCTTGAAAGAGGCAATTTTGGTCAACGTTGTTGAGGAAATCTTTCCCCTAATTAAGGAGGAAAAGTGTTATCCCTACTCATGCAAACTCTTTAAGAAATTGAGGAAATATCACTTTTTATCTTGATTCGGCTTATAGTATTGGCTAGTAATATCCCAACCTCTAGAGTTTGGAAGATCGGTCATTAATTTTATACAATTAGCATATAAATCCTTTTGCCGTCACACACGTGAGCATGGTCATTAATATCATTGTACTTTCCTCAAGGTTTAAAGCTCGTGATTGAGTGAAAATCGGCGAGCATTCAAGGTTTAAGTCTGTCAAAGGTTAGAGATGGTGGTCGAGTGAAGATCTTAACAACTGAAGAGCTTGTTGTAGACAAGGCCAATAAAGAAGCTAGGAAGAAGATATATTAGATTATTAACTTTATCTTATGTTTCATTGAATTGTTGTAACCAAAACCTAAATCAAATAATATAGTGGAAGAACAAATTTTTGATGGCTTACCATTGAAGACTGTGTTGGGTACTTGCAAGGACGATAACACTGAACCAATATAAATTCTGATGCGTTCTCTTATTCTCTTTCTCCCTCCTTTATATTTTTTTGCATAATTGTGTTAGCTATTAGAATTATTGTGTAATATATATTTGCATGCTTCTTAGGTATATTGAGTTTATCGAATTAAATTATAAAAGTGTATCATTAATTGGAATTAATTTTTTAAATAATCTCATCATAGAATATTTTATAAAAGAACCATTGGAGATTGGTTTAAATTGATTAATTGTTGGGTGTATCAAATATCATGTTTGAATCAGTAAGGATTATCTATCATTTTATCGATCACCTTATTATATATCTCATGTGTGTGCGCAGTGCGCATACTACAGTCATCTTTCAATTGCTAAAATCTTTAAGGTTTAAGTTTTCACCAAAATCACTACCACGCGTTAATTTATTTTTTTCTAAAATGAGAGAAAATAATGTTTAGTTGCCTATTTAAAGTAACAATTGGCATCCATAGTCGGTCCTTTAGATAAGGTTTAACAATCTCAAAAGTTATTGAATATGGTGCAAATTGACCCAAATGAAACGTACAATATAGCCTCAATTTTCACAACTGAAAATTATGCACATTGGAAGGATTGCATGTACTTACACCTTATGTATGTGAATTTACAATTATGGGTAGCCATCAAAGAAGGACCTTTTGTCCCTTAAAAGATCGTTGATGGTGTATTCGTTAATAAACCACCAAAGTACTGGAATGAAGGTGAGATTATAAAAGGTGTATTTTGATTTGAAAGCAATAAATATATTCATCTCTTTATTGAGTGTATATGTATATTTTCAATATCACATTATAATATCATTAAGACTATGTGGGACGTTCTTCAAGTTCTTCGTGAGGGAACTGAATACGTCAAACAATCTAAGATCAATACCTTAATGGAAAAATAAGAACTCTTCTGCATGAAACTTGGTAAATTGTGGCCTCTATGAAGATGAGGTTTTCTCATATAATAAACAAACTATAAAATTTAGGGAAAAGCATTTATAATCAAGCTACAAAGTTTTGAGGTTTGTATGCAGAGAATGGCAACAAAAAGTAACACCCAAAAAAGAGTCGTGGGATTTGAATACTTTTGATATAACAATGTTGTTTGGAAAATTTATTTTCAAAGTGGTTTTTTAATGATTCATAAGACCTATAATGCAAGGGAGTGTCACATGACATAGAGATATCGTCTAATATACAGAAATGCTAAGTTTTCCTAGTTTTAACATCATACAAAACATCTAATGATGAAGTTGCACTCGCATAATATACCCTTTGACCATACTAGAGTTTGATCCAATATCTCATAAATCTCCACCTTGGAACATACTCTATACTATTAAGGGAACAAGTAGCTTTCTTCATGCAGTTTTATCAACTACGTATTGTGGTAAAACTTGTAACTTGGCAATGTCTTGGTGATCATATCAGTAATATTATGATCAGTCGAAACCTTCAGCACTTGGACTTCTCCATGCTCAATTATCCCTCTGACAAAATGCAGCCTCACATCAATGTGTTTGGTTGACTCATGATAGGTTGAATTCTTCGACATGTGTATATCACTTTGACTATCACAATTAATAGTGATAATTCGACCTTGAAGTTTCAGCTCCTTAGAAAAACCTTCAAGCCACGATGCTTCTTTCACAACTTCAGTGAGGGTGATATATTCCACTTCAGTGGTTGATAAGGAAACAACCTTATGAAGTGTCGCTTTCCAACTAATTGTTGTGTCAAACTAGAGTTGTCAAATGGGTCGGCCCGACCCAACCCGCTTCGGCCCGGTGGACCAAAGTGTTTAAATGGGCTAGCTCGGCCCGACCCGATTGCTTAATGGGTTATAAAAAATGAGCCAGGCCCGTTATTCAACGGGCCCGTGAAGCTCGAAGGACCAGCCCGGCCTGTATTTCAATATTATAGTTTTCATTTTATAAAAAAAATATGTAATGGATAAAAGCTACATAAGATAAGTAGAGAGTCATCATAAACTTAGTTAAGTAATGTTTAAAATATTCACCAAATCAACATCTATATATATATATATATATATATATATATATATATATATATATATATATATATATATATATATATATATATATATATATATATATATATATATATATATATATATATATATATATATATATATATATATATATATATATATATATATATATATATATATATATATATATATATATATATATATATATATATATATATATATATATATATATATATATATATATATATATATATATATATATATATGAATATCACATAATATCCATGTAAAAATACATAGTAACTTAATATTATCACCAATACTTATCAAATTTTCTCTTCATCTTACAACCATTTCCTTCATCACATCATCTTAAAAATATATCTTCATCCTCTTTAACTTTTTTTTATCACTTGAAAACACACTATATGCAATCATATCTTATCTCAATCTTTTTTCCCCAAAATTTACCAAAATATTTTTTTAATGGGCCAGCTTGAAGCCTGCTTGGTCTGGACCAGCCCAGCCCATGAAAAACATAGGCCCGATGGGCTGGGCCAAAATGATAGGGTCGTGTTTTTTTAAGTTATTTTACAGTCTGGCCCGCGATAAATTAAAGGGCTTATGGGTCGGACCCATTTTGACAGCTCTATGTTAAACACAATGAACACATATCCAAAAATAGATTTCCTATAATATATACAACCTGCATAATCATATTTGACATACCCTTTGATTATTGCGTCTTTACTATCTTCACCATAGGTAGGCATGGCAAAAAAAAACCATACCCGCGGGTACCCATCCAAACTCGCCCAGAAGTTGACAGGGAAACGCAATTTGACTGGGTTTGAGTTTTCCCTGATTAAAATATATGGGGAAGGGTCGGGTAATGGGAACACTAGTACCTACCCTGAACCTACCCCGTTTACTTTATCATGTACATTATTATATATTTTTTATAATTTAGAATATTAAATATGTGATTGTAATACGGTGGGAGAACTGACTTTTTCAGTTTTATCCAAATGTGCGGATAGCAAGAGATGCCACCGACTTTTCTTTTATCCAATATTTAGGAAAGGTGAAAAGAACAGGAAAGACCTTTGATAGATTTTGAGTTCGGGGGGTAGGTTATGAAAAGGGAAGGTGTTAGCACCCTTTTCATCTATAGTTATCTACTAGCTCTTAATTGCCAGCTCACTTTTGAAAATTTGCTTTGCGTGTGTGATTTGAAAAGGCTAACTTTGTAATGGTTCTTGTATCAGTCTTCAAGAACGCGTACAAAGTGTTTGAAAATATTATGTTTAAAAAGTGTGATGTGAAAAAAATGTTTATTTCAGAAAAGAGTTATGAGCAAACGATTAAGAGTTCCTTACCCACTAAAGGTTGTTCTTATTATTTTCATTCTCCTTTAAAGACAGTGTTATCGATACCATTAGTTGGTAGGTAGTCCTATCTATGGGATGTGAAGGGACATGCATAGGGTCATCGAATAGTCATTGAAGGCAACATGTAGGAATACTTTAGCAATTTGTATCAGAGGGACTAGATCATTTTCGTAGGCAACTTTGAAGGATCATCGAGGGACTATGATCTTTATTCGTAAGGGTCTTTTGCTAAAGCATCCCCACTCTCGAGGGACATGACCATTAATCGTAAGGAAACAAGAGAGGATGCCCTAGAGGTTCAAGTGTGAATAGTATATTGCTTTAAGTTATGTTATCTTGAAAATTAAGGTTTTCTAGGTTTTAAGGTTTTCTAGGTTCAATTAGTAGTCTTGTCATACAAACCCTAGTTACTAGCAGTATAAAATATAGCAGGAAAATTAAAGTGCGGAATGTAAAGTCATACGTTATTATATGGCTTTGAGGCAGTTACATAAGTATGAAAATACGGGAAAAGTAAAGTGTGGAATTTAAACCTATGTTATTATATCTCGTGAGCAGTTACATAATTAGAAAAGAAAAGCGCGAGAAAATAAGTCTAAGCTATTACAAGAAAAACTGTGCGACCTATACATTTGTCTAAGAATTAAATAGCAATAAGAAAAAAATGTTAGAAAAAAGAAGTTTGAATGTTTTGTATTTTTTGTGAAAATAATTTGAATGATAGTAGTGATTAAAACCTAAATTCTAATTGATTTTAATATTTAAGAAAAAGTTGATTAATTAATTAATTAATTAAAAATAATGTTAAAATTAATTATTAAAAAAAAATTAAACCTAATTTGTTAGGGTTTTGAAAAAGGATTAGGGTTTGTTAGAAGTCAATTAAGAAATAAATAAGAAAAGGAAAGAAATTAGGGATAATGAAATAAAGGAAAAAAAGAATGTTTGGGGTGGGTGTTGAACCCACGCCCCCTGCCTCTCCCGCATGCATGCTTGCCAATCGAGTTGCATTGTGTTTGTGTTTAGAAACAGGAATCCGTCAAAATATTATGAACTTGCGTGTCAGTTTGGAAAATTAATCAAAATAATGCCAAAAGGCTGGGATCGAATCCACGCCCTTCATGATACGCGCGCGCCTGATTTGCCATTGATCCATGCTTCTTTTCGGTTACTCAAACATAAATAATATATTATATAATAAAAAGAAAACTAAAATTAGAGAGATGCCGGAGCCCTATCTCCGGTCATCTTCTCCGATGATACAAAATCCTCAACCTGCGAAAACCTATAAAACAAAGATTAAGAGGGACCCTACCCCCCTAATTTAAGGGTTGCAAATTCAATGGTAATATTGGTTTTGCTTGAAAACGCATGTATACAAAGTTTCGAAGAAAACAACACTTCGTGCCCTAACAATTGTAGCTCATGTTATCTATGTTAGAGCTTGATTTTTTTGGTTCAAACCTGTCTCACACATCATGTTAAACACATTTGAGCAATCAAAAGTAAACAACAATGCATAGATTGAAAAATTCGAATTGAGAAATTTTACCAAACCGATGGGCTTGAATGAACGATTCTAGGCGTGGACAAGCTTGCTTATTGGCTTGGTAGTGATCCTGGGAACTTCAAGAATGCGTTTGGATGCTTGGTTTCGATTGAAAAAGGCTGCAAAGAGGGTTTTGTGTTTGCCCTAGTTTGAGAAATTTTGAGATTTTTTAGAGTTCTTGTAGGCAGCATGTGTGTTTTTCTTGGTCTGAATACATTGTGTATTTATAGGACAAGATTAGGTCAACAAAAGTTGGATCAAATCTTGTATGATTATGATGAGAAGTTTTTATTTTATTTTTGCATGGAAAATCTCTTTTTGAGCTTAATCTTATACCACCTATGCTCCACACGTTTCTTGATCATCAAGGTGAATTATTTGGGCCTCCATGTGACGAAATCAAAAGCCCATGCGCCTTGATCTAATGCTTCATATTTTATTTGATTTAATTTGCATTTAAATGAATAAAAATTCAAATGAAAGAAATAAAAATCATAAAAAAATATGTGAATTGTTTTAGGGGTCCCCTAATATGTCATAAACACGTTTGAACTTCAAAAGTTAAGCCCATTAGTCCAAAAGCCCAAAACTGTTCAATTGAGGTTTCATGCATTTTCACAAAATTGCTCGACTTGCACAAATCATAACTCTCTCAATTTTTGTCACATGAATGTGATCTTGGACTTTTTGGAAACCCCAAGATGCCTTCTAAACTTTTACATTGGTCATTTATTCATTTGAAGTCTTTATCTTCATGTAAATTAATTTGATAAAATATGTCTTTTTGTTGACTTTTAGAATGACCTATAATGTTTTGACCCATATCTCTCAAATGAAGCATTTTTGTCCTTGAGCCTAGAGAGTCATAGTTGTAGATAATTGAATTTCCTTCAAGATAGGATTAGGTTGAGAAATTTCTGATGAAGTATATGAAAGTAATGCTTGGTCAAAGTTTAGTTGGCTTCTCCTAAAGAAAATCCTAATTTAGTAACTTTTGACTTTTGATGAATCGGTAGTTTTCTTGATGAACCATGATCAACCATTTATCAAATGATGAACGTGACTTCAAAATCTTGATGTTGACCAAAACCCTTGAAGTTTGACTGTAAATTGGTTATAGTTGACTTTTTGTCCAATACAGTTAATTTTCAGTCATTTAGCTAGTTATTTGAGAAAACTTGTGTTGTAAGGCTTGAAATTTGGTATGAGGATACTTTGAAGCATATGAGAAACCATGAAGTCCACTTGAGGTATTAGAAGTCCATTTTTCCTTGAGAAAACCAAAACCCTAGTTGTAGGCTACTGCTTAAAAGGAGGATTCATCTTATCATTCTTTGTGTAGTCTTGAGAACCTTAGGAGCATGAGAAGGTCTCTTGAATCAAGTTATCTTGAAAAATGGGAGGGGAAATTTTGGGGTACAATAGTTGCCTTTGTTAAATCTTCTTAAACCTGAAGAGTTAGATTGGCATACTCGCCATTCGGGATCTGAAGGTGGAAGATGATTGAACACTTAAATGCCCAAAAAATCCATTCACATGTGCACAAAGTAACATTGTTGTTGATATACTACTTGAATAAGCTTAAGGATGCCATTCAGAGAGGTGATAGAGTGTCATCGGAGATGGGCTTATAGATGCCATCCAAAATAACTGTTGATAGGAGCATCAGAACGAGTCTACGCCTGACTGTATCTGAAGAATGCTCTTCAGAAAATCTCTGAAGGAAAATGCTTTTCAGAACAAAGCCCTGAAGGAGATGCTTTTCAGAATTCAGTCTCTGAAAGGAGATGCTTTTTAAAATTCATTCTATGGTGGGGAACACTTTTCAGAGTAAACCTCTAAAGGAAAATACTTTTCAGAACAAAGCCCTTGAGGAGATGCTTTTCAGAATAAACCTTTGAAGTAAATGCTTGCCAGAATTCAGTCTCTGGGGGGAATGCTTTTCAGAATAAACTTCTGAAGGAGAATGCATTTCAGAATGAAGCCGTGAAGGAGATGCTTTTCAGAATAAACCTCTGAAGGAAATGCTCGCCAGAATTCAGTCTCTGGGGGGAATGCTTTTCAGAATAAACTTCGGAAGGAGGATGCTTTTCAGAATAAACCTCTGAAGGAAATGCTCTTCAGAACTCAGTCTCTGAAGAGGAATGCTTTTCAGAATAAACCTCTAAAGGGAATGCTTTTTCGAATAAACCTCTGAAGGGAATGCTTTTCAGAACTCAATCTCTGAAGGGGAATGTTTTTCAGAATAAACCTTTGAATGAGACGCTTTTCAAAATGAAGCCCTGAAGGAGATGCTTTTCAGAATAAACTTCTGAAGGAGATACTTTTCAGAATAAACCTCTTAAGGTTATGCGTTTCTAAATGAAGCCCTGAAGGAGATTCTTTTCAGAATAAATTTCTGAAAGAGATGCTTTTCAGAATAAACTTCTGAAGGATATGCTTTTCAGAATAAACCTCTGAAGGAGATGCTTTTCACAACGAAGCTCTGAAGGAGATATTTTTCAGAATAAACTTCTGAAGGAGATGCTTTTTAGAATAAAACTCTGAAGGAGATGTTTTTCAGAATAAACTTCTGAAGGAAATTCTGGTTATGTAAATAGTTGCCCCATCTTTCTTCAGGAATTGATCCATAACCTGTCTATAAGTTGCTGGTGATATTTGTCTGTTTGCGAACTTAACCTGAAAAAACAAAGTTAGTTCTATGCAATGTCATGATGTATGCAATGTGTTGCATAATGATGAGAATGTTATATGTGTTTCGTATGCATATGTCATGATTTTTGTGAATGATGTATAGATGAAACATGTCATTGGAGCGTATCAGTAGCTTCGTGTAACAATGTTTGGTTGGAGAAAAATAAATCCATGATTGTTGTCGGGGATGAAGGCAGTAGTTCTTCAGTTTTTGTTTAGAACGTCTTTACTGGGGATTTCTTCTTTATGTTTAAGGATATTTTACTGGGGATCTTCGACTTCTGCTTGAAGATAGAAGCATTCAAGGAGAGTCGATCATTCATCGTTCTATGTAGGACTTGATTATTATGTATTTTGATTGGGATAAAAGATATGGATAATCCTCTGAGGTGTTGTCTGACCAGGTTTCAGATATGAGTATTAGCTCTTCCGGGGAGGACAACATTGAATGATATCTGGTTGGAGAAAAGAATTTTGTCGGGGAATTTGCAATATTGGAGAAATAAACTTCGTTGGGGAAATAAACCCTATAGACCGTGTTGAGGAGATAAACTTTGACGGGGATTAGCTTATGAAAATAGCTCTGAGGAAATTGTTTTGTAGGAATTTATGGTCAACTTTGAACGTTATCCCGACTCCTAGAGTCTTTCGTAAATGCTAATCATGTTTTCATGCATATATTTGTGAACAATAATCATATTCAAATGCATATGTTCATTCAATATAATCATTGGACGTTTTTGCAAACAAAATAGAGAACGTAAAAAAAATTGAATCTGAAATTTAATTGTATTGATCCATGAAGTTTTCCTATAAATAGGCAGTTTTATACAAAGAGACAGAGATCCTAGTAAGATGAAATCGTCCTAAAAAGAAAAAGGGTACAAAGAAAAACAAAGAAAAGCAGTTATGTGTAAATGATCCCATCGAGTTTCAACTCTACTATTGCCCCTATGTCTTCAAGCATCTCATCCCTCGTTGTCGAATGAAGTTGATTGAACCGATATGTACCATTTGAACTTGATGTCGATAGTTATGTTAGTTATAAGTAGATGGGTGATCCAACAGGACATAGTCATACGCTTTAATCCCTAACTTTTGCCTGAACCGCCCTTTCGAATTTTCAGTCCACCGGGATATCCGTTTTTGCCCAAACCACTTTTTCAGGTTTTCGACTTGCCGGATGTACATTATATATATATATATATATATATATATATATATATATATATATATATATATATATATATATATATATATATATATATATATATATATATATATATATATATATATATATATATATATATATATATATATATATATATATATATATATATATATATATATATATATATATATATATATATATCCCTAATTTTTGCCCGAACCATATTGGTTCATCGGGATACCCTTATTTTTGCCTAGGCCAGTCAACCTAGCGGGTCTCTTTTATGCGTAGTATTTTTTAACTATGTCTGCGTTCACAGGGTGTGGAAAATCTTCATCGTCCATGGTGGTAAGTGTGATACGGTGGGAGAACTGACTTGAAGGTTTTGCGTTTGTGTTCGTAAATGTTGCGGTTAGCAAGAGTCACCACCGACTTTTCTTTTATCCAAAAGGAAAGGTAAAAAAGCACAGGAAAGACCTTTGAGATGTTTTCTTGAGTTCAGGGGATAGATTATGAAAAGGGAAGGTGCTAGCACCCTTTTCATCCATGGTTTTCCATGGGCTCTTAGTTACTTGCTTAGATCACTTGCTTTGTTTTGTTTGAAATGGTGTTTGGTGTGGTTTTGAAAGTATTTTGAAAAGAGGCCATTTGTTTAGGTAATCTTTGTAATGATTCTCGTTCGTAAGAATGTATACAAAGATGTTTTTCTTTTGAAAATGTTTTCAATTGTTTGTAAGATGTTTTGAAATGTGTGTGTGTTTGTTTTTGAAAATAGCAAGGATTGTTGTTTGAAATAGAGCAAGTAACTTAGAAGCTATCTACCTACTCAAAATGTCTTTCTTGTGCATTTTCTATTCCTTTGACATTGTTAACTTACCATTGATTTGGTAAGCAACCATATCTTTGGATGTAAATGGGACGGGCGTGGGTCATTGTATAACCATGATAGCAATGTTGCCAAGTATCTTAGCATTTTTGAGGGACCAAGATCATTTTATTTAGGCAACTTTTGAATAGCGTCATCGAGGGACTATGATCTTACATTTGTTTTGTTTTGCCAAGATACTTCGCATGCGTAACATGACTGTTTTATTTTAGGCAACCAAGTGGGAGAAACCCTAAGGGTGCTTGTGTGCAAAGTGTGCCATTTTCATGTTTTTGTCTTGCATTTAGGGTTTTTCTATTTTGTTTTGTTTTGTTCTTGTCATGCAAACCCTAATTACTAATCATGGTATAAAAGCGATAAATAGCGTAATGTAAATATACTAAGCTATTACAACAATTTTTTATGGGAGGGGGAATACAAATTTGAATGGGGATTTGCACAAATATAAAGCTAAATATATTATTACAACCAAATCGAATTTGCGCGAATTAAATAAATATAAGACAAATATTTAAAATGCAATGCAATACGTTCCTGTTAGAAAAAATGTTTTATGTATTGTTTTTGTGTAAGAAAAATATTTAATTTAAACCTAGAAAAAGGAAAAAATAATATTTATTTTCGGAAGGGGATTAAACCCTAGTTTTTATTCAAAGAAAATAACATTTTATGTTATTATTTTGTGTATTTTTTGTATAAAAAATAATAAATAATATTATGCCTAAATACTAAAAAATTAAATATGTGTAAAAAATAAGTATTTATGAGTATAAAAATGTGTAATAAAAATATTAAATATATTTGATTATTTACAAACTTATTAAGAAAATAAATTCTATTCTTTCAAAATAAATCAATTTTTTTATGTGAAAAAAAATAAAAATAAAATAAAATAAAAGTGTAAAAATAAAGAAATTATTTTTTAAGATTTTTTATCATTCAGAAAAATAAACAAAAGTATTAAATAAAAAATATGAAGAAAAAATATAAAAATATAAAAAGTTAGTTAGGGGGTGCAATAGCAAGTCAGGGGGTGTGTTTAGCAAAAACAAAAAGGCCTAAGCAACAAAAAGCCCAAAAGCCACCGTCCCTGTCCTTCGTTCATCTTCTTCGCGCGTTTTCCAATTCAACCTGTAACTTCCTCATGCTTGCATAAAAATGAAAACTCATAACATGAAAAATGTGGCATTTGAGCTCACGATTCTACCATATAAATTATGTAACCTAACTATCAAAGATCAAAGAGAATTTTGGAATCCCTAAATTGTGACCTAATTTTTTCAGAGACTTCAAGCTTCAAATTCTCTTAGCACAAGTAATATAAATGAAAAGTAATGATATGTACAGCTTCGTTATGATGAGAACTACATTTTTTATTCACAAATCGTGGCTTGAGGTTGCCTGTATAAAGAGATAGAGTTTAAGAAAATACCTCCTTCAGCTGGAATCGTGTATGGCAATGTAGGGACTTTAATGGAGGCCTGATGATTGTTTGAGCTTCCTTAAACTTCCCTGAACCTATTCCAATCTTTATCTTGCTCTGAGGATGGCTGGAACTCCCTGACCAAGTCCAACTGCAAGCTTCCAAAATGAAAATGGCAGATGGTGAAACAGAGGTTACAGAACCAGGGTGATGGCTTGGATTGGCTAGGTATCAAGTGTATAAGATGTTTGAATCAGTTAGACACAAAACGCACGAGCCAAATGAGAGTTGGATGAGCTTTTGCAGAAACTGTGTGCTTAGGCAGATTTTTAGTGTTTTTGAGTTTGAGAGAGTTCTAAGTCTAAGCCCAGCCTGTAATGCCTTGTACAATGCTTTCATATTAATATGGAAATGGTTTGAAGTCAGCTTCCTACTAGTTGTGCAAGCTTTAGCCCTTTTGCCATTTTTCTTGTACTTGAAGTAAAGTTGACAAGACCAATCCCACATGCTTGTACCAGCTTGCTTTAGGACTGATAGGAGTTTGTACAAATTGCTTGAGAGCTGTGTAGTTTGCTTGTATCAAGGGGACAGGTCCAATGCTCCAAGTTGACAAAGTTGCAAAAGTGTATCTTTATGAAAATGGCAATGAAACCTTTTTGCCCAAAATGGAATTACAACTTGTGTAAAGTGTAAGTGTTTGGTTGTTGGCATTTTTTTTGGTAAAACCAGTTGTGTGAATGTCATGACTGATGTCATAACATTTTGGGATACAAGGTACTTTCTGCAGAAAAAGAATGTCATACATGAGCTACTCAATATGAGTGTTTAGCTGATCATTAAGCAATAATCATATTTATTGCATTCTACCAAAATTAGTGAACAAGATTCTTGTTGTCATAACCAATGTTAAGACATCCTGTACTGATCTAACATTTGTGCAAATTTGTTATTCCTAAGAATTTTTAGGAATCTGGTTTATACAGTCCAGATTAGATACTCACGTGGACATTAGGTTAACTCTGCTTAACCCTAATCTGGTTGTTAAAGACCCTGACCAAGTCTTGAGGTTAACCCTAATTAACCCTAGCTATTTTCATGAAAGCCCTAACTGAAGAATAGCTGCCTATATATTCCTCATGAAGACTGTTGGTGAAAAACACTTTTTGACAGAAGATCAATAAGGGATTGTATAGTTGTAACTACTGTGAGCCAAGCAATTATCATTGTGATAAGTGACTTGGAGTAGGATTTGATTGTAAGGGTTGTGTATCACTTAAAGCTTTGAAGCACGAGTGTTTGTCACTTGATTAAAGTTGTGAAGCAAAATCAAGTGTGTGTACTGAAGAGTATCTTCATAATTTCATTAATCAATAGTTTAGTATCACTGCTGTGATTGAGGGGGAGTGAGCAGGAACTCAGGTTTAAGTTGAACTTAGATTGAAGTTGAATTGGGTAGGTCTTAAGTGAAGGAGATAAACTGGTTGGTTTATTCCTAAATTAATATCTCTTATAGTGCATTTCCTCCCTGGCTTGGTAGCCCCCAGAGTAGGTGTTGTTACACACTGAACTGGGTAAACAATTGATTGTGTTCTTTACTGCTTTTAAAATTACTGTCTTAAAGTGTGTCAGATACGGTGTCATAACATTCACTGTGACATTGAGTATATGTTGCCAGAATTTCAATTGGCATCAGAGCAGGCACCCTGCCTTTCTTACTGGATGAGATCTAGGGATATTATTTTCTGGCGCTATGGACAAAGAAGGAGGATTTGGGAACATACCACCCATTCTGGATGGATCAAATTATGACTACTGGAAACCTCGTATGATTGCCTTCTTAAAATCACTGGACAAAAAGGCTTGGAGAGCTGCTGACAAAGGATGGAACCATCCCACCATAATTGGGAAAGATGGGACAACCAGTCTGAAACCTGAGGAAGAATGGAGCAAAGAAGAAGATGAGTTAGCCATGGGTAACTCTAAACCATTAAATGCCTTGTTCAATGGAATTGATAGAAACATATTCAGACTAGTACATCAATGTGAACTAGCCAAGGAAGTTTGGGACACTCTCAAAACTACCCATGAGGGCACATCCAAACTAAAAATGTCAAGGCTTCAGATGCTGACTACCAAATTTGAGAACCTAAGGATGATGGAAGATGAGACCATTCATGAGTTTCACATGAACATCTTGGAAATTGCCAACACCTCATGAGCATTGGGAGAAAAGATGTCAGAAGAAAAGCTGGTGAGAAAGATTCTCAGATCCTTGCCTAAAAGATTTGCAATAAAGGTGACTGCTATAGAGGAAGCTCAGGATATCTGCAACTTGAAGGTTGATGAACTCATTGGGTCACTTCAGACCTTTGAGATGGGGATCAGTGACAATGTCGACAAGAAAAACGAGAGCATAGCACTTGTATCTAATACTGAAGATGAAAACAAGGAGGATGAAGAAGAAAATATTTCAGAAGCTATAGCCATGCTTGGAAGGCAGTTTAACAAACTCATCAAGAGAATGGACCTAAAGTCAAGGTCAAATGTCAAGAACATTTCCTCTGACATTAACAGATCTTATGACTCCAGCAGAAGACTAAAGTCTGAAGAGAAGGGAAATCAAAGCAAAGGAATCCAATGCCATGGATGTGAAGGATATGGGCACATTCGAGCTGAATGTCCTACCTTTCTTAAGAAACAAAAGAAAGGAATGTCTGTTACTTGGTATGACTGTGACTCAGAAAGTAATTCTGAAGAAGAATTTGCCAAACTAGTTACTGCACTAATTGGTATTTGTAACTTTGGTAGTGACTCTAGTGATGAGGAAGTGACATTTGAAGAACTGGCTGACTCCTACAAGAAGTTATGTATCAGAAGTGCTGAAGTCTGTCAGCAAAATGAGAGACAAAAAAAACTCATAGTAAAGTTGGAGGCTGAGAAGAAGGCAGACATTGATACTATAAGTTATCTAGAAGGATAAGTTCAAATGCTAAACTCAAAACTTGACCAGATGACCAAATCTGTCAAGATGCTAACAAATGGAACTGACAAATTAGAACAAATCCTTCAGGTTGGACAAAATGTGGGAAAAAAGTCCGGTCTAGGATTTGTGGCAGCAAAGAAATCTATTGTAGACAAGAAGAAGATCATGCTTGATAAACAAATGTCAAAGCAGATGTCACAACATAGCACTCAACATCGAGAACAGAGAAATATGAAGAAAAATTATCAAAGATGGAGATGTCATCATTGTGGGAGGTTTGGTCACATAAAGCCATTCTGCTTCAGATTATATGGATATCCTAATCAGACCTCAGTTGTCAAACCTAAGTCTAACAAGGCACCATATACTCAACAGTGGAAGAAAAAGTCTGCAGCCCTGATAGCTCACACCTCCCTTAGAGCCTCTGCGAAGGAAGACTAGTACTTTGACAGTGGATGCTCTAAACACATGACTGGAATCAAGATTTTTCTCAATAATGGTAAACCTAATACTACTAGTTATGTGACTTTTGGAGATGGTGCTAGAGGAGAAATCAAAGGAGTTGGAAACTTGGACTGCCCTGGAGTTCCAAACCTAAATGAAGTGTTGCTGGTAAAAGGCTTGACTGCTAATCTCATAAGTATCAGTCAATTATGTGATCTAGGATTCAAGGACAACTTCACCAAGTCTGAATGTCTTGTAACTAATGAAAAACAAGAAGTTGTAATGAGAGGAGTCAGATCTAAAGATAATTGTTACTTATGGGAGTCCGAGAACACTAATTATTCTTCTGTGTGCTCTATTGCCAAAGAAGAAAAAGAAGTGAAACTGTGGCACCAAAAACTTGGTCATTTACATCTAAGAGGAATGAAAAGGATTATATCCATGGAGGCAGTCAGATGGATTCCAAGGCTTCAAATTGATGAAGGGAGAGTCTGTGGTGAATGTCAGGTCGGAAAGCAAACTAGAATGTCACATCCAAAGACAAGACATCTGACCACCTCTAAGGTGCTAGAACTTCTACATATGGATCTGATGGGACCAATGCAGGTGGAAAGTCTTGGAGGAAAAATATATGTCTATGTTGTTGTGGATGATTTTTCCAGATTCACCTGGATTAACTTCATTAGGGAAAAGTCTGATGTATTTGAAGTGTTTAAGGAATTGTGCAAAAGAATTCAAAGAGAAAAAGAAGGATGCATTGTCAAGATCAGAAGTGATCATGGCAAGGAATTTGAAAACAGTAAGTTTGATAAGTTATGATCCTCAGAGGGAATTAATCATGAATTCTCTTCACCCATAACTCCTCAACAAAATGGAGTTGTGGAAAGGAAAAACAGGACTATACAGGAATCTGCCAGAGCAATGATACATGCCAAAAGACTTCCTATTCATTTTTGGGCTGAAGCTATGAATACAGCCTGTTATGTCCATAACAGAGTTACCTTGAGAAAGGGAACATCATCCACAATTTATGAACTTTGGAAAGGAAGAAAGCCTACATTGAAGTACTTCCATGTCTTTGGAAGAAAATGCTATATTCTGACAGATCGTGAACAAAGGAGAAAGATGGACCTTAAAAGTGATGAAGGAATATTCCTAGGATACTCTACTAACAGCAGAGCATATAGGGTATTCAATTCCAGGACCAAAGTTATGATGGAATCTATAAATGTCATAGTTGATGATTACCATGAGGAAACAAATGTCCCATATGATGTTGAGACATTCTTTGAGACTTCAACTTAAAAGGATGATGTTCCTAAAACTACTTCATCAGAGTCTGAATCAAAGGAATCTAACAAAGACCCTTCCATCAGAATTCAGAAAGATCATCCTAAGGAACTCATCATAGGAGATCCTACCAGTGGAGTCATCACAAGATCTAGAGAAACCATCACAAACTCTTGCTTTGTATCTAAGATTGAACCAAGAAATGTTAAGGAGGCTTTAACTGATGAATACTGGATTGGAGCAATGCAAGATGAATTGAACCAATTCAAGCTGCATGAAGTATGGGAGTTAGTTCCTAGACCAGGAGGAACAAACATCATTGGCACAAAATGGATCTACAAGAACAAATCAGATGCTGAAGGAGTTGTCACCAGGAATAAGGCAAGACTTGTTGCTCAAGGATACACTCAAGTTGAAGGGGTTGATTTTGATGATACTTTTGCTCCTGTAGCCAGACTGGAATCAATCAAACTCCTATTGGGAATTGCTTGTCTCTTTAAGTTCAAGCTATTTCAGATGGATGTAAAGAGTGCCTTCCTTAATGGGTACTTAAATGAGGAAGTATATGTGGAACAACCTAAAGTATCTGTGGATCCAAATTGCCCTGATCATGTCTACAAATTGAGGAAAGCTTTATATGGCCTGAAACAAGCTCCTAGAGCCTGGTATGACAGGTTGACAAAATTCCTCTCTGACAAAGGATACAGGAAAGGAGGCTTGGATAAAACTCTTTTTGTCAAAAATGAAGGAGGAAAGATAATGGTATCTCAAATATATGTTGATGACATAGTGTTTGGGGGAATGTCAGAAAAAATGGTTAAACATTTTGCTGATCAGATGCAAGCTGAATTTGAAATGAGCCTTGACCTACTTTCTTGGACTGCAAGTCACCCAGATGGAAGACTCAATTTTTCTATCACAAAGCAAGTATGCAAAGAACATTGTCAAGAAGTTTGGAATGGAGAATTCCAGTCACAAAAGGACTCCTACACCTACTCATTTAAAGCTGTCCAAAGATTCAAGTGGGGTTAATGTGGATCAAAGCTTGTACAGAAACATGATAGGAAGTCTGCTATACTTAACAGCCAGCAGACCTGACATTGCTTTTACAGTTGGAGTATGTGCAAGATACCAGGCTGAACCCAAAGTAAGTCATATCAACCAAGTGAAAAGAATTCTTAAGTATGTGAGTGGAACTTACAACTATGGCTTGCTGTACTCTCATGGATGTGAACCAACTCTGTCTGGTTACTGTGATGCTGATTGGGCTGGAAGTGCTGATGATAGAAAGAGCACCTCTGGAGGATGTTTCTTCTTGGGAAATAATCTTGTCTCTTGGTTCAGTAAGAAACAGAACTGTGTGTCTCTATCTACTGCTGAAGCTGAATACATAGCAGCTGGTAGTAGCTGTTCTCAAATGATCTGGATGAAACAGATGCTTACTGAGTATAATGTCACACAAGATGTCATGACATTGTACTGTGACAATCTAAGTACTATCAACATTTCCAAGAATCCTATTCAGCATAGCAGGACCAAGCATATTGACATTAGACATCACTTCATCAGAGATCTTGTGGAGGAAAAGGCGATTAAACTGGAACATGTTGCCACTGAACTACAACTGGCTGACATTTTTACCAAGGCACTTGCTGCTAGTCAATTTGAAAATTTGAGGGGCAAGCTGGGTATTTGCCAACATGAAGAAATGTAGCAATTAATTTTGCTTAAAACAAGGGATGAAAGAGATATTTTAGTTAAGTCTAGTCTGATTGGGCTAATCATATGTTTTTCTACTTCTTTCCAAATTTTTAAGAAGTTGAATAGACACTCATATATCTCCCTCCTCTCGCGTTTCTGCAACAATCTCCAATCTCTCAAACGAAGATTTCACTATCGCTGTTACCTGTTTTCTAAATCACTCAAAATGTCTCAACTATCCATGTCATCATCCTCTTCAAAGGCGACTGCTTCTTCCACATCCTCTGATCGCGAACCTAGGGCAATCACAAACTGCATGAATTCTGATGTTCTGGAGATAACTCCTCTTCGTGAACTGGAAGCTGACCCCACTAAGGTCAAGAAGCTGAGAACCAGACATGCAAGAAGATCACAAGCCTCTCCATCTGGTAAATCTTCTCAACCATCATCTTTTGTTCCTCCAGAAATAGCAAATAGGGAAGGTTCTGTGTATGTTCATTAAGCTATTGCTAGACTAGTCACTAGGATTCTAAATGAGAATCACTCTGTACCTGGAATTTCTGTACCTTTGAACCAAGAATCTGCTAGTCCAAATGTTGAAATGAATCCAGATGTCACTCAGAATGTTGAGACACCTGATGACAACAATAAGAAATCTCCTGAAAATCATGATGATCACCAGAAACCTACTGACAAGGATATTGAACCCCCGATCATTGATGTTGATGAAGAATACTCTGACAATGATTTGATTGCCAATATCAACCCTAGCATAGCTAGAAGGATGATGAACAGAAAAGGAAAGCAGGATGCTGCTAAAAGCCTCTCCAAAGAGAATGCTACTGAAGTTGTTCATAAGAAAACCAGGTCTGAGAATAAGACTGGAGTAGAAGCTGAGAAGGATCGGAAAGCTGGATTGCCAAAAGGGATGGGGAAGGTGAAAATTACTTGTTGGTAGTCTCTCAAAACCTTTGAGACAACCAATAATCAAGAAAAGGAAGGAGCCTGGACCCTCTGAATCTGATGAGGAATCAGAATTTGAGTTTGATGTTGAGAGTAATGTTCCAGACATTCCTCTCAGAAATAAACTCTCTTCAAGCAAAATGCCTAAAGTCCCTAAAGTTGCCATTGACAACATCTCCTTTCACCATCCAGAAAATGCAAGCAGGTGGAAGTATGTATTTCTGAAAAGGATTGCCTTGGAAAGAGAGTTGAACAACAAGGCCATTGAATGTAAGGAGATCATAGATCTAATCAAGACTGATGGGCTAATGAAAACTGTGGTAAAGTTTACCAACTGCTATGAAATTCTTGTCAAAGAATTCATAGTAAATTTATCTGATGGGTGTGCTGATGGAAAGTCAGCTGATTTTAAGAGTGTGTATGTAAGAGGAAGGAAGGTAAATTTCTCTCCCTCTGAAATAAACAAATTCCTAGGAAGACCCGATGATGCTTGCCCTGAGATGGAAGTTACTGACAACCAAGTTTGTCAAACCATCACTGCAAATCAAGTCAAGAGCTGGCCCTTAAAAGGGAAGCTGAATGCAAGCAAGCTGAGCATGAAGTTTGCCATTCTGCACAAAATTGGTGCAGCTAACTGGGTTCCCACCAACCATAAATCAACCATCTCCACAGGCTTGGGAAGATTTATTTATGCTGTTGGAACCAGGACAAAATTTGACTATGGCAAGCATATATTTGATCAAACCTTGAAACATGTTGGAAGTTGTGCTATTAAAGGGCCTATTGCTTTTCCCTCTCTCCTGTGTGGTATAGTCATTGCTCAGTATCCTGACATTCTAGTTGAAAAAGACACTGTATGCAAAAGAGCCCCTGATCTTGGTTTGCACTATAAGCTGTTTCAGGGAACACATGTCCCTGACATTGTTATGACATCTGTTGAGACATCAACTGTCAAATCTCATTCCAAGAAAACTGATGTTATAGCTGTGATGAAGGAAACCTGCAAAGAGCTTGATACAAGGAAAAGGACTCTTGAGGACCTGATTGCTAGACTAGAACAAGAGGAGAATGAAGGACAAAGAAGGGAAGGGGATGCTGATGAAGACCAGCATAATGCTGAAGATAGTGCCTCCTCGGAAGATGATAGTACTTGAAGATCAGTGTTGTTAAAAAGTTTGCTGCTGATACCTGTTGCTGCCAAATGACTTTTTATTTTTTCTATGTGTTTTATTATTCCTTTTGGATGACTGTATAAACTTAATAGTACAAGTATCTTTGGCCTCTTTATGGCTAAAAAGGGGGAGAAGATTTTGTGATAATTTTGGTAGAATTAGACTTAGTAGATGTTATTAAAAATTCTGCTGCTTTCTAATCTCTGATTGTTTAGGGGTTTTAGCCAAAAATTTTCCAAAGGGGGAGTTTGTAAGTGTTTGGTTGTTGGCATTTTTTTTGGTAAAACCAATTGTGTGAATGTCATGACTGATGTCATAACATTCTGGGATACAAGGTACTTTCTGCAGAAAAAGAATGTCATACAGGAGCTACTTAATATGAGTGTTTAGTTGATCATTAAGCAATGATCATATTTATTGCATTCTACCAAAATCAGTGAACATGATTCTTGTTGTCATAACCAATGTTAAGACATCCTGTACTGATCTAACATTTGTGCAGATTTGTTATTCCTGAGAATTTTCAGGAATTTGGTTTATACAGTCCGGATCAGATACTCACGTGGACATTAGGTTAACTCTGCTTAACCCTAATCTGGTTGTTAAAGACCCTGACCAAGTCTTGAGGTTAACCCTAATTAACCCTAGCTATTTTCGTGGAAGCCCTAACTGAAGAATAACTGCCTATATATTCCTCATGAAGACTGTTGGTGAAAAACACTTTTTGACAGAAGATCAATAAGGGATTGTATAGTTGTAACTACTGTGAGCCAAGCAATTATCATTGTGATAAGTGACTTGGAGTAGGATTTGATTGTAAGGGTTGTGTATCACTCAAAGCTTTGAAGCACGAGTGTTTGTCACTTGATTAAAGTTGTGAAGCAAAATCAAGTGTGTGTACTGAAGAGTATATTCATAATTTCATTAATCAATAGTTTAGTATCACTGCTGTGATTGAGGGGGAGTGAGCAGGAACTCAGGTTTAAGTTGAACTTAGATTGAAGTTGCATTGGGTAGGTCTTAAGTGAAGGAGATAAACTGGTTGGTTTATTCCTAAATTAATATCTCTTATAGTGCATTTCCTCCCTGGCTTGGTAGCCCCTATAGTAGGTGTTGTTACACACTGAACTGGGTAAACAATTGATTGTGTTCTTTACTGCTTTTAAAATTACTGTCTTGAAGTGTGTCAGATACGGTGTCATAACATTCACTGTGACATTGAGTATTTGTTGCCAGAATTTCATAAAGTTTCAAAAGCAAGGATAAAGGCTTTGTCAAATGGGTATGCATTTAATTAAGGAGTGTATAGCAAGCTTAGGACCTGTAAAGCAATATATAACCAGCATAGGTTTGGTTTGCAACTTGATTCTATGTGAAAATGGCTTGAACAAAAAGTGAGAAAATGCCAACTTCCTCTCTTCGATTCTCCCTACTCAAAAATGATCTTGGAGAGTTCTTGGACATTTTGGAAAGCTTGAAATATGCTCTATAATCCATATTTGAAATGCATTTTGAGATACCTCTTGGAACTAGGTGAAAATTTGCCATGAAGTTGGATCCAAAACCTGCCTAAATTAGGGCAAAATTTCACTAAGTTAAGAAGTTCATGGCCATGTATTCACAAATTCATAACTTGAGATCCAAGCATATTTAGGGAAAAGTTTGTGGAGAAAAGTTGTAGATTTCATGGAGGATAACAACTTTCATGTTGGGGACTTTTCTTGAATCCAAATGCATCATGGTGAAAAAGTGGTGAAAAATTGAGAAAAAATAAGAAATTTTTTATACTTAGAAAAATTCTAAGTTATGAAAATTTTCAAATTAAAATCCTAGTTTTAAAATTTGGTTTTCTTGGTGAACAAGTTTCATATTTTGACATATCTTGATGAATTATGACCTTTGGCACTTAATTTTGACCAAAAAGTCAAAGTTTGACTTTTTAGTGTACAATTGACTTTTGATTAGTTGACTGCAAATTTTATCTGTCAATCCAATGAACTTGAGATCTTTTGAACCATGTAATTAGGTCAAGATGATGCCATTGAACCCTTGAAATCATTCTTGAACTCAATTGCTCATTGGCTAGGTTAAAAATTAGAAATTGCCATTTTCTCAATCAAAACCCTAATTTTGACCATTTTGCCCTTTTGATGATTTGATCAAATTTCTTGAGGAGTTGTGATCCAAACTTGATCAAATGGTAAATATTAGTCTAAAATATTGATGTGGATAAAAAATTATTAAGTTTGACTGTAAATTGGCCATGGTTGACTTTTCCCAATATAATTGATTTTTAGGTCAATTGTCCAATTGACTGATCAAAAATATGGTTCAAGGCTTGAAACTTAACATGAGCAATCTTAGGGGTCCAAAATGATGTATGAAAGTCACTTGAAGCATTTATGGTCCAAAAATCCTTGTGCAAACTCAAACCCTAATTTTAGGTTATTAGTGCAAGATGAGGTGTCTTGAGCTAACCAAACCCTAATCTTGTCTTGAGTCCAAGAAGTCTTGTGAGAAAAGTCTTAATAAATGAGAGGGAAAGTTTTGGGGTACAACAGTTTCCACTGTTTAATCTTCTTGAACCTGAAGAGTTAGATTGGAGAGCTTTGCCATTCGTGACTCGAAGGTAAAAGATGATTGGACACTAGAGTGCCCATAAATTTGCACTCGACAAAGTGTAGTTGAGGGAATGGGCTTAAAGATTCCATTTGGAGAGGTGATATAATCTTGTTGGATATGGGCTTGTAGATGCCATCCAAGAATGCTTGTTGAATTGTAAGTTGTAAGTCAAAAGAATAAGTATCAGAATAGTGTTCGTATCTGGAACGTATCTGAACTGTATTTAGAGACTGAATCTGTATGAGAAATAGAATAGTGTCTGCGTCTGGAGCATATCCGAGCTGTATCTGTACTCGAATCTGAATAAGTATCAGAATGGCATCCGTGTCTGGAGCGTATTTGAATTGTATCTGAAAGATGAATCTGAATAAGTGACAGAATGGCCACCGTGTCTGGAGCATATCTGGACTGTATCTTGAAGTTGAGGTATGAATGAGTATCAGAATGGCATCCTTGTCTGGAGCGTATCTGAACTGTATCTGTGTGAAATCTGAATGAGTATAAGAATGGCATCCTTGTCTGGAGCGTATCTGAATTATATCTAAAGTTGAGATCTGAATGAGTATCAGAATGGCATCCTTGTCTGGAGCGTATCTGAAATCTGAATCTAAATGAGTATCAGGATGACATCCGTATCTGGAGTGTATCTGAACTGTATCAAAAGGTGAATCTGAATGAGTATCAGGATGGCATCCGTATCTGGAGCGTCTCTGAACTATATCATGATTGCATATTGTTAATGGTAGCTCGTTAATCTTATCCCGAAAAGGGTAAAATGTTAGCTAAAACACAAATTTATGTTGCATGAAATGTATGATGCAATGTATGTGTTTTGTCAATGTTTATGATATGTGGATGTAATGTATGCGCATGTAAGCTGATTCGTTGTATTGCTAAGGAAAACAAATCCTTGATTGCTGAGGATATGTGGATTCTTCATGTCTTGAAGTTGGAGTATTGATAAAAAATTCCATTATGAGAGTAATGACATGTACTTCTTGAGGAATCTGCTTGGGGAATTTAGAGCATTTTGATGACTTCTACTAGGAACTAATAAAACTCTGTGGGGAAGAAAACATATTCCTGTTTGGAAAAAGTTCGGGAGTTTTGGTCATTTGTCTCCCTACCGGGGAGTTATCCTAGGTTGGGGAGAAACAAAAGTTAACTGTTATCTGGTTGCTTTTCAGGCTTCAAGACAACTTGCTGGAGAATTTGGGAAACTGAATGGTTTCCACTGGGGATTAATAGTTGGAAGTTTCAGCTCCACTGAGGATCTTAATGATGTACTGTAGGGATTGCTCATGGAATAACCTAAAGACGTTTTCTTATTCTTTCAACCTGTCAGTAATTGTTCTTTTCCATTTTGTTTATTTGTAAACAGTAATTATGTTCAAATGCATATGTTCATTAATGAATCATTGGACATTTTTTTGCAAATAAAACACAAGTGTAAAAGAAAAGGACAAATAGTTTTTTGTACTTTAAAGATATATCTTTGTATTTACTTTGAATAAGTATTTTGTACAAAAAGGGACAAACATCCTAGTAAGAGGATGGTGTCATAAGAAAAAAAAATTATACAAGGAAAGATAACTATGTGAAATAATCCCATGGGGTTCCCATCTGCTATAGCCTTCGTATCTCTGAATATCTTGTCCATTTGTTGCTTTGTCCGAAGATCATTGAATTGATCAGAAGCTCCGAGTTTGTCCGTGAAGAGATTGTCCTTAAAGTGATCCGACGAGACATAGTCATACGCTTTAATTCCCTAACTTTTTCCTGGACCGCCCTTTCGGGTTTTCAGTCCACCGGGAAACCCTTTTTTGCCCAAGTCGCCCTTTCGGGTTTTCAACTTGCCGAGTGTACAAATTTTTTTATTTTATCCCTAATTTTTTCCTGAACTTTTTGGTTCGCTGGGATGCCCTTATTTTTCCTAGGTGTGTCAACCTAGCGGGTCTCTTATGCGTAGTATCTTTTGACTATGTCTGTGTTCGCAGGGTGTGGCAGGTCGTCACCGTCCATGGTGGTTAAGATCATCGCCCCACCAGAAAAGATGTTCTTGATTACAAATGGTCCTTCATAGGTAGGAGTCCATTTACCCCTGGGATCACTTTGTGGCAAGATGATGCGCTTGATCACTAGATCTCCAACTTGATATACTTGGCGTCCGACTTTCTTGTTGAAAGCCTTGATCATCCATTTTTGATACATCTAACCATGGCAAAAAACAGTAAGTCTTTTTTCATCAATTAAGTTTAGTTGATCAAGTTGGGTTTGAATCCAATCGTCTTCACTCAAACCTGCATCCTTCATAATTCTCAAAGAGGGGATCTGA
This sequence comes from Vicia faba, assembly GCA_948472305.1. Classification (NCBI taxonomy): domain Eukaryota; kingdom Viridiplantae; phylum Streptophyta; class Magnoliopsida; order Fabales; family Fabaceae; genus Vicia; species Vicia faba. Next base: position 1,168,454,840 of record OX451738.1, read on the forward strand.
ACCTCAATAGGTAAAACAACCTCCATGCCATAAACCAAAGAATAGGGTGTTGCCCCAGTTGACGTGCGATCCGTGGTACGGTACCCGTGGTGAGCAAACAGTAGCATCTCATGCCAGTCCTTGTAGGTGACTGTCATCTTCTGTATGATCTTTTTAATGTTTTTATTAGCAGCTTCGACTACACCATTCATCTTTGGCCGATATGGGGATGAATTGTGATGTTGAATCTTGAACTGCTTGCACAAGGTGGTGATCATAGTATTGTTAAGGTTCGTACCGTTATCAGTGATGATCCTTTCTGGGATACCGTACCAGTAAATGAGATTCTGCTTGATGAAGTGGGCAACAACATTCTTAGTAACGGATGCGAAGGAAGCTGCTTCGACCCACTTTGTGAAATAGTCAATGGCCACTAGAATGAAGTGGTGTCTATTGGAGGCCGTAGGATTGATCTCCCCAATCATATTGATTCCCCACATAGCGAAGGGCCAAGGAGTTGTTAAGACATTTAGAGGAACTGGAGGCACGTGCACCTTGTCTGCATATATTTGACACTTATGACAGGTCTGGGAGTGTTGATAGCAGTCTGCTTCCATGGTAGACCAGTAGTAGCCTGTCCGTAGAATTTTCTTCGCCATCTTATGCCCACTAGAGTGAGTGCCAAAGGTGCCTTCGTGTAATTCGGCCATGATCTTTTCGGCTTCAATCTTATCCATACAACGGAGTAGAATAGAATCATGATTACGCTTGTACAAATGCCATTACTTAAGAAGAACTTAGCGGAGAATCTCCTTAGGAACTTTTTATCATTGATTGAAGCTCCTTCTGGATATTCTTGAGCCTCGAGATACCTTTTGACTTCATGAAACCATGACTGGTCCACTACTTCTTCAGTATTAATCTCGTGACAGTGTGTTGGTTCGTCCATTCGTTCAATGGTGATCTGGGGAGCCTCGTTATCCCAATTAAGTTTAAACATAGATGACATTGTGGCTAGAGCATCTGCTAGCTGATTTTCTTCTCGCGAGAAATGCTCGAAGGTAATCTGCTCGAAATGTGGTAACAATGTCAAAAAATGTTCTTTGTAAGGGATAAGGTTTGGGTGCTTAGTGTCCCATTCTCCTTTGATCTGACTGATGACCAAAGCTGAATCCCCAAACACATCTAAATATTTGATTCCCAAGTCTATGGCAGCCTTGAGACCAAAAATGCATGCTTCGTATTCAGCCATGTTGTTCGTATAGTTGAAGCAAAGTCTGGCAGTAAAAGGAGTATGGCATCCTTCCGGAGATATGAGTACAACGCCGATACCATTACCAAGTGCATTGGATGCCCCATCAAAGAACAGGGTCCATCGGGATCCTTGTTCAGGTCCGTCATATGGCCTGATTTCTTCACCATTGTTTAATATCATGATGTCTTTGTCTGGGAATTCAAACTTCATGGATTGATAATCTTCTACAGCTTGATGGGAAAGATGATCAGTTAGCACGCTACCCTTTATAGCTTTTTGGGTAGTGTACTATATGTCATATTCTGTTAGGGTCATCTGCCATCTAGCTATCCTCCCAGACAGAGCAGGCTTCTCAAAGATGTACTTTATCGGATCCATCTTAGATATCAGCAAAGTGGTATGAGTTAACATATATTGTCTTAGCCGGAGAGCAGCCCATACCAGAGCGCAGAAAGTTTTCTCGAGCAGTGAGTATCTGGTTTCATAGTCGGTAAACTTTTTGCTCAGGTAGTAAATAGTGTGCTCTTTTCGGCCAGACTCGTCATGCTGCCCCAATACACACCCCATTGAGTTCTCTAAAATGGTCAGATACACGATTAGTGGTCTTCCCTCGACTGGTGGCATTAAGACATGAGGCTCTTGTAAATACTCTTTGATTTTGTCAAAAGCAGTCTGACATTCATCATTCCATCTTACTACTTGATCTTTCTTCAACAGCTTGAAGATTGGTTCACAAGTAGATGTTAGGTGAGAAATGAATCTGGCGATATAGTTCAGGCGTCCCAAGAACCCTCTGACTTCCTTCTCAGTACGAGGAGCAGACATTTCTTGTATCGCTTTAACCTTGGCAGGATCAACCTCGATGCCTTTGTTGCTGACAATGAAACCTAAGAGTTTACCGGATCAGAATCCTAATGTGCACTTGTTCGGGTTCAACCTTAGTTTGTACTCCTTCAATCTGACAAACAACTTTTGCAAGTGATCAAGGTGTTCTTCTTCAGTTTGTGATCGGGCTATCATGTCATCTACGTAGACCTCTATCTCATGATGTATCATATCATGAAACAAAGCTACCGTGGCGCGTTGATAGGTTGCCCCGACATTCTTCAGTCCGAATGGCATCACTTTGTAGCAGAACGTGCCCCACTGTGTGACAAATGTAGTTTTCTCCATGTCCTCAGGTGCCATTTTGATCTGGTTATAGCCTGAGAATCCATCCATGAAAGAAAATACTCTGTGTTGGGTTGTATTGTCAACCAAGATGTCGATGTGTGGAAGTGGAAAATCATCTTTAGGGCTGGCCCTGTTTAAATCTCTATAATCCACGCACATTCTCACTTTGTCGTCCTTTTTATGCACGGGAACAATATTGGTCACCCATTGAGGATAAGAAGTAACAGCCAGAAATCCAGCATTGGACTGTTTCATAACTTCTGCTTTGATCTTTTCTGACATGTCAGGTCTCATGCGACGGACTTTTTGCTTCATTGGTGGACAGTCTTCTCTTGTGGGTAGACGGTGTACCACAATGTCTGTATCGAGTCCCGGCATATCTTCGTATGACCAGGCAAAGATCTCAACATAATCATGCAATAACTGAATTAGGCGCTCCTTGACACTCGGCTCTAGATTGGCACCCACTTTGATTTCCTTCTTATCTTCCTCGGTTCCCAAATTGATTGTATCCAACAACTCCTCATGAGGCTGAATAGCTCTTTCCTCTTGTTGTAGTAGTCTGGCCAATTCCCCTGGCACCTCACAATCTTCCTCACCTTCGTATTCGGCTTGGTAGATCAGATCTTCAGAGTCACTGAAGGCTATAGTAGTATCGTTACCCATGGGATCCGGGATGGAAGGGTACCTGCATTTGTGAGTGTGAGTGTGTGTAGGGGTATATCTATCTTTAAACAATAAAATGTAAAAGAAAGACAATGAGCACAAAATATTTATATGTGAAAAAGCGTCCATGATTCATTGAATGTCATATGAAGATGAAATAAAAACCCTTACGAATGGACCATTGTGCCTCGGGTAAGACACAAGGTTTTTAAAGTGTGAATTATTTGTAAATATTACAAGTCCAACAAAAATGTAAAAGATAAATTACTGAGAGATGAAAGTTATTGGGACAAATTCTCTGGCTTCCCAGTTGCGAAGTCCTCCGCTGACAGTAGGAAATATCCAATCTTCCAAGCTGCCATCCTCTTCATTGTATTCTACTGCATTGAACCCTTGGTTTCTAATCTTCACATGTGGCCCCCCAGCACGGGCACGGCGCACAATCTTCTGAGCAGTTGAAGTAAACCCCAAGCCAAACTTGTCTGATTTGTACGGAATGTCTGGAAACTGCCCCCAGATGGTGCATCCACCCTCTTCCACTACTGCCTTTGCATCCTTTAGAGATGACATCCGAAGTGGAGGTCTTGTGATCTTAGGAATCGAGGATACCGCCTTGGTCGCCACTATTTCTCGAGAGACTTCTTCAAAATGTTGGAAAGGGGTTTCAATGAACTCACCATCCAACTATACATATCGGAAAGAATTCAGATGACTGATCATGTACTCCTCTTCCCCATGGATAGTTATGATCTTTCCTTGGACCGGGTACTTCAGCATCTGATGCAATGTGAAGGTGACAACACCGAAATTGTGGATCCAAGGCCGTCCTAACAGACAAGAGTAAGAGGGACGAATGTCCATCACATAGAAGGTTGAATTGAAAGTCTGAGTTCCCACCTTGATCAGGATGTCCACCTCCCCTTGGACCATCCTCTTCGAACCATCAAATGCTCTCACCACTATGTTACTGGGTTTTAAAGTCAGCCCTTCGCAATCCAATCTATCAAGGGCTTTCTTCGGTAAGACGTTTAAAGATGACCCTGTGTCCACCAAGACATGGGCTAGGGTTGTTCCTCTACACTCCACTGAGACGTGTAATGCCTCGTTGTGTTTTCTCCGTCTGGGTGTCAAATCAACATCAGAGAAACCCAAGCCATTATCAGCTGTCAAACTGGCCACACAGTCTTGGAACTGGTCAACAAACGTCTCTTGCGGCACATGAGCTGTCTTCAGAAATTTTACCAGAGCTTTAGCATGTGCCTCAGAGAACAACAGCAACGCTAGCATAGAGATTTTGGAAGGGGTTTGCCCCAACTGTTCAACCATATCATAATCACTCTTTTTTATTATCCTCGGGATTTCTTCCATTTCCTTCTTGGATGTTTCGGGGATAGCTAGTGATTGAGCCTTCGTCCGGACAGGCTCTTCTTGAACATTTTTTCCTTTATTCTCATCAGTGGAAGTATGGATAGGAATTGTGTTGTCTTTGTCGGTAAGTACACTTGCAGGTATAATCACTGGTGCAAAGGTAATCTTCGGAACGACCACAGGTCCAAAGACTGCCCTTGGAGGGGAAATCTCTGGAGAGAAGATTCTACCACTACGGGTAATCTTGCTAGTTCCGGAAATATTGCTAATTTCGGAATTGTCCTCTTAGGAGCTCTCTTCTTCGGCAGACAGTTCATCATGTTTAATACCATGGTAGTAGATTTCTCCACCGTAATTCCATGGTACTGTTTTATCTGATTTGTATGGGACCGGCCCGGGCATTGTAATCTTAAGTGGAGTAGTCTTTGGAGCAGGTGTAATCCTAACGGGTCTTTTAGGGACCCTGGAAGGATTGGCGTAGATGGTTATGATAGAAACTTCTTTAACTGGAACGGGTGAAATAGGAGATTTCTCAAACAGAATTTCTTGGTTATCAATCAGTCGTTGGATAACTTTTTTCAACAGAGGGCAGTCAAATGACGAGGATAGGAAAATATGGCAGTTGTTGTACCCCAAAATTTTCCCTCCCATATTTCTCAAGACATGTCAAGAATAATCTTCAAGTGACTCAAATTGCTCAAGAGTTAGACAGTCAAATCATCTCCTAAGGCAATCAATCTCAAATTAGGGTTTTATGTTGCATCAAGGTCCTTGCATCCAAATGACCTCAATTTCTCCCCAATGTCCTAAAATGTTCATAAGACCATCCATGGCAAGTTTCAAGTCTTGCAGAGAAAGTTTGGTCAATCAATTGCTCAAGAGGCCCAAAAATCGACTGTGCTAGGGCAAAAGTCAATTGTGGCCTACAAATAGTCAAACCTCAAGGTTTTTTGTAAAAATTCTCATTTTTAAGGATAATTCATCATTTGATCAAGGGTTGATCATGATTCACCAAGGATTGCTCAAAATTCATCAAGATTCAAAAGTTGCTAAATTAGGGTTTTGTAGGAAAAGTCAACTCAACTTTGACCAAACATAACTATATCATACTTTATGATAAATGACCTATCCAAAGATCATTTTGAATAGGATGCAATTTCCTACAATCCATCTTCACACCCCAAGATCAAGAAATGCACTCACAAGAAGTTACAAATTTGGACATTATAGGTCATTTTTGAAAGTCAACGAAAACACCTTTTTTTCCAAAGCTTATAACTTGATCATGGAATATCAAAATGAGATGAGACAAAAAGGGTTGGTTAGAGGACATCTCAAGGTTTCTAAAAAGTTCAAGAACACTTCAAAAAGTTCAAAATTGAAGAAGTTATTCCTTGTTGAAGTTGGGCATTTTTCCAAAATTACCAAAAGTCAACTATCTCCAAAACTTCAAATTTTGTCAAATGGGCCCACTTTTTCCACTTGATTTGCTCTTGTCACACCACACACGTGTCATACCTTCAGTCTTGTGCCAATTTATTAATTTTTCTATTTTATTTGATTTTTATTGATTTAATTCATTTTTAATCAATTTAAATCCAAATAAAATCCAAATCTCAATCAATTGGAATCTTTTTGATCATTACAAGTCTTAATTATCATGATGCACACAATCAAATTCGTACCAAGGCATATCATGCACAAAATATTGGATTTGGACATTTTTGGAAGCTTTGTTAATGGAAGATCATATCAAATCTTATTTCATCAATTCACATGGATTCAAGCACAAATTTTTAACCTAATATAATCCTTATTACATATACAACATGAAGGACACAAGAACACGACCTGAAAGCTGCCAAAATCACAAATACAAAACTTGAAAAAAGCTTGAAAAGCTTAAATCTGAAATCGATCCTAGAGGTGTTTCCAAGGCAAAAACTCCACGCTATCATCTTGCTTGACGTCCACTGAAGCTAAAGCAACCATTCACGAGCCCTGAAATGTCCCCAAGCGCACTGTAAGCTTCTCTGAAATTGGCCCTGTACATAAAATCATGTTCCCATATTCCTGCATCTTTTGAGCAAATTTTTTGTACTATCATGCTTATCATTCAATTTCCAGTCTTTCTGCATCATTTGATTTTGTTTTCGTGAGCCATAACGCCATACCTGAATCTAGGGTTTTGGAGTTTCGTTTTTGGGCATTTGCTTTGCAGGGAAAATTGGAACAAAACATGGACATGGATAAGTTTATGAGGAAGAGGCGAGCATGATGATGGTTTTGGTTTGCATTTTTGTGGCCTAGAATTCATTATAGGAGGAAGCCACGGATTTTGTTGCGGATAAGAATCCGCAGGAAAATATACAGGAGCCATTGGAGAAGACGATGACGCGTCTCTTCCCAATTCGTCAATTCATATTTCGCGCGTATTTTGTTTTAATTTCTGACATTTATTTGTTTTTTTTATATTATATTTGATTTCTAATGTTATATCAATTAAGTTCAATGGTTGAGTTGGTAAAGGCGTTGTTGCAAAGTCCCATGGGACCTGGGTTTCGAACCCAGGTCCCCCATATATTTGTTGAATTTTGTTTGCAGGCAATCCAGTGCAAAGCTAATGTTGTGGTCTACCATATACCACCCTTCCAATGCCTGCCAGATGGCCTTCAGGCCAAATCCAAGGGCCAATATTGAGCGTGCATCATGTTCATCAGTCAACGTGCCATGGAGGATTTCAAAAGTCAACAAGGCTTGCTCACAAATGGGCCTCTGACTTGCTATCTCACCTCCTGATTTGGGGCCCAAACCCCCCTATTTGGTTCTTTCTTTCTTTTTTAATTTCATTTTATTATTTTGTTTTGTTTAATTATTATTATTATTATTTAAATTAACCAATTAACATTTTTCTTAATAAAATCAAAACACAAAAAAAATATTATTTTTTAAAATTAAATTTGACTTTATTTTTGTAAATAAATATTAATTAGTTAACTTAGTTTTAATTAGGTTAATTTCAATATCTTTTTTGCAAATAATTAAAATCAATTTAGAATAACTAGGTTTTACTAACTTTTAACCATTTTTTATTTTATTTCCTTAAATATTCAAAAACCCAAAAATATTTTTATTAATTAATTAATTAATTTTGACCTAATTTAATTTCCATTTAATTCAAAAAATAATAAAAACATGCTTTCTTTCAAAAAGGGTCAAAACCCTAAAAACTCGCCCAATTTAATTTCTCGCACGCGTATCATTTTATCCAATATTGTAATTTCTTCCGGTATGTAATAGCTTCTAATTAGGACTTTAATTATTTATCGCTTTATTTTACTTTCCGCAATTTAAATTAAAGGGTTTGTTTTTGGCGATGTAATAGTTTAGATTCAATTTCCGCAATTTAAATTCCGCAACTATTAACTGTTAGATGTTTGGTAATAGGGAATGCATGACAAGATCAAATGTATGAACTTAAAATCAACATAGCTCACCCATTACATGTACAAAGATAAATTAACCGAAATAACACACTTGCACATGCCACTCTTATGGTACACCTCACTTGGTTGCCTTCGAACGTGGTCATTGAGTATAGGAAGTTTTAGAGGCCGCCCTCTTGTCTAAAGATCATAGTTGCCTCGAAACGGTTGCCTCGAATAAAATGATCTAAGACATTAGGGTTACCGCTAAGGCGTCCTAACATTGCTTTAGTGACCACACGTCCCTTAATCGAATTGACCCTTAAACTACAACGACGGTGCTACCTACTCATCAATAATGGGATAACATTGTCTAAAGGACATTAGCACAAATTAATTCCTTTTTTGAGTAGGTAGATGGTTCTTAAGTACTTGCTCTCTTCAAAACAAAATAAAACTTTTCACATTTACACCTTTCAAACAAAAACTTCTTCAAATCCACAAACATAAAGAAAAGCAATTTTGAAAACACTTTGAGCAAGTACCTAAGAGCCCGTGGATAACCACGGATAGAAAGGGTGCTAACACCTTCCCTTTCTATAATCTACCCCCCGGACCCGAGAAACATCTCAAAAAAAGGAATTTTTCTGTGCTTTTTTTCCTTTCCTTGTTGGATAAAATAAAAGACGGTGGCGATTCTTGCTTACCGCGACATTTTGCGAAAACAAACACAAAACGCGAACCAGCATTCCAAAAACAGTCAGTTCTCTCCCACCGATCACAGAACTGGCGACTCTGCTGGGGATTCCTAATAAGTGAGGTGTACCTTAGGATTAGATCATTGTGTTTTCAACTGTATGCTTTGTATGATTTACATTTGTGGGCTTGTATCAGAGTTTCTATAGATCCTAACCCGGATCTGGGGGTACCCTTTAGGTAAGTAGCAATAAACTGTGAGGGAACTGTATAGCGTAGACCGATACGGTTGAAGCAGTAGCTACGTTGGTGTGGAACTTTAGATTGTACCGATATCCCTTGTGTTGGAACGAGGAGAATATGGGTAATCTAAGGGGTCATTAAGCACCAACTGACCTTAGAACCTTCAAATTGACCAACTTGGCCATAGAACAGTAGCAGTATGCTACACTCATTGAGACTAAACTCTCGTGATGATTCCAGCCGCGAGAAAATGTTGCTAAACTGGAATTATGACCGATCGAGGGTAGTCAATGATATTGAGATCCTCTAGAACCCGATTACTATTTTTAGGACAGGTTTAAACCAACTGAACTGAAAGAGGGTAGTACCTAAACTCCTTGCTAGCTTGAAATCTAAGGGCTCTCTGTGTGACTTGTGTGCCTTTACCATGTTTGCCTTTCGTGGATACTTGTGGTGTGCTTACTATCATAACATCATGACATCATAACATTGCATACATCTTGCATTGGACTAACCTATTTCAAAGACAAGAGGCTTTCATCTTTGCTCTGTTTTGTAGGTCATCATGATGCCCATGCATAGAAATACCATCCGGATCAACTTTGTCCAAGTTCCCACCTTGCTTAAAGATTTGGTTGCAAAGATGCCTGATACTATTTCCTTCCTCAGGAGGCTTGGTTATCTTCTCAGTTTGGTCACCTCCAAATTGGACGAGCAGATGATGAGTGTCCTGGTTCAATTCTATGATCCGCTTTACCATTGCTTTACTTTCCAGGACTACCAGCTGGTTCCCACCTTAGAAGAGTTCTCTGAGCTGCTCGGTATCTCTGTTCTGGAACATACCCCGTTTACTGGTTGGGAAAAGACTCTTAGGCCCGAAGAGGTTGCTGCAGCCCTTCATATGACCAAAGAGGAGGTAATGGCTAATTGGGAGACTAGAAGTGGAGCAAAGGGCTTTCTGACTAAGTTCTTGGTTGGTAAGGCTAACTATTTCTGGGATAGTCTAGATTTCAAGGCATTCGAGGATATTCTGGCTCTTCTGATATATGGCTTGGTATTGTTTCCGAACTCTGACTCCTTTGTTGATGTAAGTGCGGTAAAGATATTCATCTCTCAGAATCCTGTACCCACTCTCTTGGGTGACATTCTTCATCAGCTTTATGCTCGTACTACCCAAAAGCGGGGAACCTTAATGTGCTGTGCTCCATTATTGCCGAGGTGGTCTATTTCGCACCTCCCCAAGTCAGTGCTGAAGAACAAAGAAGGAATGGGTTGGGCTTATAGGGTGATGTCTCTCTCTCATAATGACATCATTTGGACTCTCAAGGGTATAGACGAGGTGACTATCATTGATCGCTGTGGGGAGTATCCTAATGTCCCACTGATAGGAACCCATGGAGGAATTTCTTACAACCCATGATTAGCTCTCCGTCAGTTTGGAAGAGCCAGAAGAGAAGGACCTCACGAGCTGCTAATGCCTAATATCATCTTTGATTTTCAAGGGGATAGCGACGAGTAGCGTCGCGGATTCATAAGGGCTTGGGATAGAGTTCACCAATATGATCCACATGAGCTGGGCCCAAAGACTTCTCTGCCAATGGAGCCATATCTCATATGGGTCCGTATCCACGCCCAAAAGCTGGGTATGCCATATGAAGTCGTCTGATCTGTCACTCTTGAAGTTACTAATGAAGAAGGGGTTCTTCCAACCATCCTCCATCCTTATATGCCCACTGACATTGGGGCACTAAAAAGGTCTTGGATGCAACTGAGGGATGAACATGATTCTTACTGAGAGAAGTTCAACGAGCAAGAACAAAAGATCCAGAGGTTGACTAGGCAGTTAGAGAACGAGCAGATTCTCAACGACTATGTCCGCACTGATAAGAAGATACCATGGGAGCGTTGATTGACCTTTGATGTTTTCCCTTTCCAGTTTTATTTACTTTTCAGTATTTCCATTCTTGTAACGCATTAAGGGCAGTTTTTTGAACAATTTGAATTCCAAAATTTATCTAATAAAGTGTGTTTCCTTTCTTGTTTACAAATTTGAATCTCTCGATTGTCTTTGAAATCATAATCATACGCATTTCATCCCATGCACTTCATAAACAGGTACCCATTACAGGTCTCTTATCTTCTTTGATGTTTATTTCAGCATTCATCATGTCTGCTGGACCTTCAACTGAGCAAGCCATCATGGCCCTCCAGGCCCAGAATGCCCAATTTCAAGAGCTATTCATGAATCTAGCTAAGGGTCAGCAAGACTTGAAGACCCTGATTCTGAAAGAGAAGAAGAAGAAGAAGAGGACCATCCTGTTTAACACAAGGCACAGGTTTGGAAACATGCTACAAAATGAAGTTGATTTGACCACCTCATCTGGAGGGAAAGGTAGTCAAGAGGAAAGGAGGGCTTCTAGCCCTGTGGTCTCCGACAACGAGACAGACTACGATGAAGAGAAGTATCCTCCTGCTGAGGATAAATACAAGCAACTGGAAGACCGATTGAGTGCTATAAAAGGTGCCTGGTCTGGACTTCGGAGATCTAGGTCTATCATCTGGGGTAGTGATTCCCCACAAATTCAAGGCACTAACCTTTGCTAAGTATGACGGAGTTTCTTGTCCGAAGCTGCACCTCCAGTCATATGTGAGGAAGATTCAACCGTACACCGCTGATAAGAACCTATGTATCCATTTATTTCAAGATAGTCTCTCAGGGACTCAACTTGAGTGGTTCTATCAGTTAGACGGAGCCAGTATCCGCAGTTGGGAAGATTTGGCTACCATATTCTACAGGCAGTATCAGTATAACTTCGACCTTTCTCCTACGCGTACCCAACTCCAGGGTATGTCAATGTGAACGGGTGAAGGATTCAAGGATTATGCTCAAAAGTTGAGAGACCTCGCCGGAAGGGTGCAACCACCTTTGGCTGATCGGGAGCTTGTGGACATGTTTCTGGGGACCCTGTTTGGTCCATTTTTCAACCATCTAATTGGAAGCTCTTCGTCTGGGTTTACAGAGCTTATTTTGATCGGTGAAAGGATAGAAGCTGGTATTAAGGCTGCTAAGATACAGAAGGGTGCCTCGTCAAGCACCGAGAAGAAGCCATTCAAGAAAGAGTCTAGTGCTGTCTACAGTTCAAGAAACCAGAATAGACCTGAACGCCGTCAAGCTGTGAATGCGGTTGTTATTTCAAAACCTGCTGGTGCTCCTCAGCACAGCAACCAACAAAAGGATGAGAGACCTCGAAGGCAATTCACCCGTCTCAGCATGACCTTATCTCAGATTCTGCCACAGTTGTTAAAGACTAATCTGGTGGTTCTAAAGGAAGCCCCGAAGAATCCAAATACCACATCACCGAGGTATAACCCTAATGCCCGTTGTGCTTTTTACTCTGATAGCCCGGGGCATAATACAGATGATTGTTGGGTTTTGAAGAACAAGGTACAAGACTTAATTGATGCAAAGGAGATTAAGTTTGAGGCGCCCGAGAGACCTAATGTTGTGACTGTTCCTATGCCTAAGCATGGAGTAAATGCTATAAAAGAAGATTTGTTCATGGTTTCTGTGAATGATATTGTTACCCCTATGTTGACTGTAAAGAAGAACCTTTCGCTAGCCGGTTTATTTCCGGGCTATGACGAAGATTGTCGTATGTGTTATGCTCTATCTAATGGTTGTCCGCTTCTGAAATCAGGTGTCCAACGCCTGATGGATAGTAAAGAAATTCTGTTCGAGAAGACTGTTCTTCCTCTGGTTTATACTGAAGATGTTGCCATCATTACCATTTTCGACAATTCTTCCAAGGCTCCCTCGAGGAAGCCTGTTAGAATTACATCTGTTCCGAGAATCGCACCTGTGATCATCACTGTTCTGGGGCCCATCCCTTATACTTTTGATAAAGCTGTCCCTTGGCACTATGGGCCTGATGTTTATTTTCATGGAGTTAAGCAAGAGTTGGATGCTGATACTAACATCAGCAATATTGTTGGACCTGCTAAAGTCACCCGCAGTGGAATACTTTTCTCACCAGATATCTCTCTGCCAACTGCCCGAAGACCTGTTGTTATTACACCTGCCAGTGTACCTGCTACTATTCCTGATCAAGTTCCTATTCTTACCCCTGTCGCCGAGTCATCTGACGCTCGAGGCAAAGGGATCACCACTGATGTGCCTGCCCAGACGGAGGCACCAAAGACAATTACTGTTGAAGCTTCTAAGCAAGAGATGGAAGAGATCCTGAAGATCATTAAAAAGAGTGACTACAATGTAGTTGAGCAGCTGGGGCAAACCCCATCCAAGATTTCTATGTTGTCACTGTTATTATGCTCAGAGGCCCATGCCAAGGCTCTGATTACATTTCTGAAGACTGCCCATGTACCACAAGAGACGTCAGCTAATCACTTTACATATTGCATGGCCAATTTGACTGCTGATAATGGGTTGGGTTTCTCTGACGCCGACTTGACTGCTAAAGGGAAGAATCACAATGATGCCCTGCATGTCTCTATTAAATGCAGGGGTACTACTCTTGCTCATGTGTTGGTGGATACTGGTTCCTCATTGAACGTCTTGCCTAAAAAAGCTCTAGACCGGTTAGATTATGAAGGGTTGGAGCTGAAAGCAAGTAACATTGTTGTCAGGGCCTTTGATGGGTCTAAAAGGATGGTGCACGGTGAAGTTGATATTCCAATTAAGGTTGGTTCTCAGGTCTTCAATTCTACATTCTATGTGATGGACATTCGGCCATCTTATTCTTGTTTGTTGGGTCGTCCATGGATCCACAAAGTCGGGGCCGTAACCTCAACGCTCCACCAGAAGCTGAAGTACACGGTCAAAGGGAAGATTGTGACATTGCAAGGGGAGGAAGAGTACATGGTCAGCCACCTCAACTCGTTCTGATATGTAGAAATGGATGGGGAGTTCATTGAGACCCCGTTCCAGCATTTTGAAGAGGTTCCCCAGACACTAGCATCAACTGAGACTGTTATTGAAGATTCTCCTATGAGGATGGCTTCCTTAAAGGATGCCCGGGCTGCTATTGAGAAGGGTGAGTGTGCAAATTAGGGCCGACTCCCTGATTTTACACAGAAGACTAACAAGTTTGGTTTGGATTTCACTACAGAAGCTCAAAGGGCTGTTCGGAATGCAAGGATCGGAAGACCTCCTGTGTTCATCAGCAATTCGGGAGTGAATGCCATTGAAGATGATGCGGAAGAGTCTGAATTCGACAGCTGGATCTATCCTACGACCGATGGTGGACCAAGCAACTGGACCGCAAAGGATTTCATCCCAATTACTTTTGTTACCCAGTAATGAAACTTTTGTTTTGAATTTGTAACAGACAATGTTTTAAACTTTACAGCCCAGTGTCTTACCCGGGGCACCGTGGCTTCATTTGTGAGGGCTTTATGTGTGTCATTTTCATATATCATTAATAAAAGCATTGGACATTTCTTGCATTTCAAATTTTGCGCTCCTTGTTTTTCTTTATTATATATTGCAAAACAGCTATTTTACACACACTCACATATATAGGTCTACATCCACTCTGGATCTCACTGGTAACGACACTGCTATTGCCAGTTATGACTTCGAAAATCCGATCAACTTAGCCGAAGACGAAGGTGAAGATGATTGTGAAGTGCCTGGTGAACTTGCAAGACTGTTACTCCAAGAAGAGAGGGCCATTCAGCCGCACAAAGAGCCGGTGGAATCAGTGAATCTGGGTACAGAGACAGACAAGAAAGAGGTCAAGGTCGGTGCGAACCTGGAGCTTAGTGTGAAGCAACGTTTGATTCAGATGTTGCGTGACTACGTTGAGATCTTCGCATGGTCTTATGAAGATATGACTGGGTTGGATACCGACATTGTGGTTCATCGCCTGCCTACCAAGGAAGACTGTCCTCTAGTAAAACAGAAGGTCCGCCGAATGCGCCCAGAGATGTCTGAGAATCAAGGCTGAGGTTATGAAACAATTTGACACCGGTTTTCTAGCAGTTACTTCTTACCCTCAGTGGGGGGCCAATGTGGTCCCTGTGCCGAAGAAAGATGGTAAGGTTCAAATGTGTGTTGACTACAGGGATCTGAACAGGGCAAGCCCCAAGGATGATTTCCCTTTACCTCACATCGATGTTCTGGTTGACAACACCGCTCAGCATAAGGTATTCTCCTTTATGGATGGTTTCTTCGGTTATAATCAAATAAAGATGGCTCCCGAAGACATGGAGAAGACAACCTTTGTTACTCAGTGGGGTACCTTTTGCTACAAGGTCATGCCTTTTGGACTGAAGAATGCTGGGGCAACATATCAGCGTGCCATGGTTGCTTTGTTTCATGACATGATCCATCATGAGATTGAAGTATACGTCGATGATAAGATTGCAAGGTCCCAGACCGAGGAGGAACACCTTGACCATCTGCAGAAGCTGTTTGACAGGTTGAAATTGTACAAGCTGAGGTTAAACCCGAACAAGTGCACCTTCGGAGTGAGATCTGGTAAGCTGCTGGGTTTCATCGTAAGCGACAAAGGTATTCAAGTGGATCCGGCAAAAGTGAAAGCCATACGGGAGATGCCAGCTCCCAAAACAGAGAAAGAAGTCAGAGGCTTTCTGGGACGACTGAATTATATTGCCCGATTCATCTCGCACCTAACTGCTACTTGTGAGCCAATCTTCAAGCTGCTGAAGAAAGATCAAGTAGTACGTTGGAACGATGAATGCCAGGCTGCTTTCGAAAGGATCAAAGAGTATCTCCAAGAGCCACCCATCCTGATGCCACCAATTGAAGGGAGACCTTTGATCTTATACTTGACAGTGCTCAATAACTGAATGGGGTGTGCGCTGGGTCAGCATGACGAGTTTGGCCGAAAAGAGCATGCTATTTATTACCTTAGCAAAAAGTTTACCGACTATGAGACCCGATCCTCACTGCTTGAGAAAAATTGCTGCGCTTTGGTATGGGCTGCTCGTCGGCTGAGACAGTATATGCTGACTCACACTACTCTATTAATTTCAAAGATGGATCCAATCAAGTATATCTTCGAAAAGCCTGCCTTGTTCGGAAGAATAGCGAGATGGCAGATGATCTTGACTGAGTATGACATCCAGTACACGACTCAAAAGGCAATCAAGGGAAGTGTATTGGCAGACCATTTGTCACATCAGGCAGTGGATGATTACCAGTCTATGAACTTTGAATTTCCGGACGAGAATATCATGTTGATAACTGATTGTGAGACACCTGGACCAGGTGAAGGACCTGAGGAAGGATCCCGATGGTCTATGTACTTTGATGGAGCTTTGAACGCTTTGGGTAATGGCATTGGCGCCGTGATCATATCTCCTAAAGGCTCTTATACTCCATTCACCGCTCGACTATGTTTAAACTGCACCAACAACATGGCGGAGTATGAAGCATGCGTTATGGGTCTTCGAGCAGCAATTGACCTAAGGATTAAGTTTCTAAGTGTCTTCGGAGATTCTGCTCTCGTGATCAGTTAGATCAAAGGCGAGTGGGATACGAAACACCCGAACCTTATTCCTTACAAGGAGTATGTGTTAACATTGCTTCCCCATTTCGAGGAGATAACCTTTGAACACTTCCCTAGAGAGGAGAATTAGTTGGCGGATGCGTTGGCTATGATGTCTTCTATGTTCCAAGTCAATTGGGACAACGAAGCTCCCCGAATTATCATTGAAAGATTGGACGAACCTACACATTACTGCGATATTGAGACTGAAGAGGTGGCAGATAAACCCTGGTTTCAGGAGGTGAAAAGGTATCTTGAAGCTCAGGAGTACCCTGAGGGTGCATCTGTTAACGCCAAGAAGTTTCTGAGGAGGTTCGCGGCGAAGTTCTTCATCAGCAATGGCATCCTTTACAAGCGTAACCATGATTCAACCTTACTGAGATGTGTGGATAAGAATGAAGCAGAAAGGATCATGGCAGAGCTGCATGAAGGTACTTTCGAGACTCATTCCAGTGGACATACCATGGCAAAGAAGATCCTACAGGCAGGATATTATTGGTCCACAATGGAAGCCGACTGTTATCAACATTCTCGGACATGTCACAAGTGCCAAGTCTATGCTGATAAGGTGCACATACCTCCAGTTCCTCTGAACATCTTGACGACACCTTGGCCTCTTGCAATGTGGGGCATTGATATGATCGGCGAGATCAAACCTACATCATCTAACGGGCACCGTTTCATCTTGGTAGCTATCGATTACTTTACAAAGTGGGTTGAAGCAGCTTCCTTTGCTACTGTAACCAAGAACGTAGTGGCACGGTTTATTCGGCACAATCTGATCTGTCGATACGGTGTACCAAAGAGGATCATTACGGACAATGGCACCAATCTTAACAACAAGATGATCACTGAGCTCTGCAAGAAGTTCAAGATACAGCATCACAACTCTTCTCCCTACCGGCGGAAGATGAATGGGGTTGTCGAAGCGGCTAATAAGAACATTAAGAAGATTGTGCAGAAGATGACAGTGACATACAAAGATTGGCACGAGATGTTACCGTTTGCTCTTCATGGGTACCGTACCACAACACGGACATCAACATGGGCAACACCCTATTCCTTGGTTTATGGCATGGAGGCAGTCTTGCCCATTGAAGTTCAAATACCCTCTCTTCGGATTATGAAGGATGCAGGTTTGAGTGAAGATGACTGTTGTACCCCAAAATTTTCCCTCCCATTTCCTCAACATTTTCTCATCACAAAACCCTTGGAGCTCAAGATCCAATTAGGGTTTCCTCTGCTCAAGACTTCTCCTTGCACTGTTGACCCAAATTAGGGTTTGTGTTTGAACAAAGATATTTTGACCTAAAATGCCTAAGATGACTTTCATGCTTCATGTTGGACTCCCAAGTTTATCCATACCAAGTTTCAAGTCCTGATTCCAAATTTTGCCCAGTCAATTGGACAGTTGACCTAGAAATCAACTGTATTGAGGAAAAAGTCAATTGTGGCCAATTGACAGTCAAATCTCATGAAAATTGACCCACATCAACATTATGAACTCATATGAACCATTTGATCAAGTTTGGATCACAATTCCACAAGAAATTTGATCAAATCACCAAAAGGGCAAAATGGTCATTTTTAGGGTTTTGACTGCACAAAGGCAATTTTTGACTGTTTGACCTAGCCAATGGCAAACCAAGCTCACATATGGACTCAAGGACCCCATGGAATTGTCTTGACATACTCAACAAGTTCAAAAGATCCCAAGTACACAAGATTGACAGTTGAATTTCCCAGTCAATTAATCAATTTTGACTGTATACTGAAAAGTCAAACTTTGACTTTTTGGTCAAAATCAAGTGTCAAGATTCATTTTTCATCAAAACATGCCAAATCATGAAACTTGTTCATCAAGAAATCAAGAATTGCAAATTAGGGTTTGAAATGAGGATTTTTCATAACTTAGAATTTTTCTAAGTTATGAAAAACCCTAATTTTTTCCTAACTTTGCCCCACTTTCTAACCAAGATTCATTTGGATTCAAGCAAAAGTCAAAACATGAAAGTTGTAGCCTATTGAAAAATCTACAACTTTGATTCATAAAGTTTCCCCAAAAGAAGCTTGTAGCTCAAGTTACAATTTTTGGAACAAGGGTACCAAACCATTCTTAACTTAGAGAAAATTTGACCTATTTTAGGCAAGGTTTTTACCTAACTTCAAGACCATTTTTCACATGCTTCCACTTGGAATTTCAATTTGCATTTCAAAGATGGATTGTATTACACATTCCAAGCTTTCCAAAATGTCAAAGAACTCATCAAACAACCTTATGGTTAGGGAGAATAGAATTTGGCAATATGGGAAAAACTCACTTTTGATTTGGCCAAGTTACATGTTCATACATTTGTGCCATTTTGAATTCAGCATGTTTTCCTTGATTACAGGTCCTTTATCTCAATTACACTCCTTAATTTAATGCCAATCCTTTGTGCCAAGACCATATTCTATGTGTTCAAGCATTGCATAAAGGTTTAGTCCCAAATTGGAAAAAGCATTATATCCATTTTTGCAAAAGTGAACTTTATGTCTAAAGCAAATCCAAGCAAGTACAGTTAAGATCTCTTTGGCACAAGTTTATGGACTGATTGCACTGATCAAGACTGAGTTATGCAACACATTAGGGGGGCCTGTACAAGCTAGAAACTCAACTTGGCCATTGGTTGCTTAAAGTGTAAGAAAGCTAGCATAACACATACCAACTCTCATCTCAGCTAAAACAACCCAAAACAAACTTGTCAAACATATTCAAAACATCCATTCTGAGCTAGAACACGAGCCAACCATCCCCAACACCCTCTCATTCACAAAATCACCATTGAACTGCCCAAAACAGGGCATCCCTGCAGTTTGAGTTCCATAGCTCAAACCTTCCATGCACTCTTGCTAAAAACACTTCAAACACATTCCATAATATCCATATAAACTATTCCAAACCTTGAACTGAGACTGTAACAGCCATAACACCATTTTCCATTTCCATTTTTCTATCTTGCAAGTGGACTTCTGCAGCTTGATTTGGCACGATTCAAAACACACCAAGCATTGGAATAGCATCACTACACTTCAGGCAAGCTGTACAAATCATCATCTTGCCCTGAAAGCTCCTCCATTGCAAGGCACGATTCCAACTGAACAGGTATATTCATGAAGTTCTATCTCTCAATATAGGCATTGTTAGCTTTAGGTTTGTGAAGAAAACATGTCACATTCATAGCCCTGAACATGCCCATGTAATTAGATTTCATTTATATTATGTATGCTTAGAGAATTTTAAGTCTGAACATTGAACAAAAACTAGGTCAGGAATTGGGGGAGAAGAAATTCTCTCTCATTTCTGAGAGTTAGATTGACTTCTTTATATGTCTAGAATCGTGGCTTCAAGCTCTACAGGTTTCATGTTGGAAGATTTGGCAAAAGATCAAAGAATCAGGAGTTAGGGATTTGAGAAGAAAGGCGCGTGTTTTTGAATATGTTTGTCTGAAGGTTGAAGACAACAACCTTCTGGGCTGGGCTTTGTTTGTCATTTCTGTTTACACACTATTTTCACTTTGACATCCCCTAGGCCCATTTTGCTTATTTTCATGATTTTTTGACTTTTCTTTTTTTATTCTGACTTATTTATTTTTCCTCACAATATTAAAAATATGAAAAAATATTTTTACACCATTTTTATATTTATTAGGCTTTTATTTGTTTAAATAAGTATTTGTTCATAAATAAATACATAAACACTTTTATTTGAAAATACTAAAAAATATGCAAACACATTTTATTTTCCATTTTTATTTTATTTTATCTTCTGAAAATATTTTATAGAAAATATACTCTTTTTTTTAATATTAAATATTCTTATTTTGTATATATAATATATATATAGTAAATAATACAAATATTTACATATTTATTAGCATATTTAGGAAAAAATACAAAATATATACATTTTTATTTTTATTAATATTTAATATTAAAAAATATTTTTTTTGACAAATATACTTTTTATTTATTTATTTTTGTATTTAATAATTAAGCATTGTATATATTAAATAATTAATACTTTTATTTAATAGAATTAGGGTTTTGCCCTAAACATAAAAACTCCAAAAAATAATCCTTTTTATTTTGTTTATTTGACACATAAAAACACCCTTTTTTCATACACATAAAAAACCCTTTTGCATCTTGCATGTTTATTTTATTTCCATTTAATTTGTGCAATTAAATATCTTGTAAATAATTCAATTTTGATGTAATAGTTTAGGTTTAAATTCCTTGTCAAAAACCCCCATTTGAACATTTGTACCCCCCTTCCCATATATTGTGTTGTAATAGCTTAGTAACTTTATTTTTCGCACTTTAATGCTTTCTAATTATACCATGTTAGAATTAGGGTTTGTATGCGAATCAAAAACAACAAAAATAGTTTGACCTAACTTCAAGATAATCAAGCATGAAAATGGACAACACTAATCACACTTGCACCCCTAGGGTATTCCACTTGTTGCCTTCAATAAATGGTCCATATTGCATGTTAGGTCTCTTTGGGCAGAACAAACACAATCAAATGATCATAGTCCCTCGATGACGCTTTCGAAAGTTTCCTAAAAAATGATCAAGTCCCTTAAAGAAAACATTGCCCAAAGATACTTGGCACCATTGCAATTATGGTCTAAACGATGACCCGCGCCCGTCCCTTTCACATCCTAACACAAGATTGTCCACCAAATACAATGGTGGAACAAAATTGTTAAAAGGGTTAAAACATAGCAAAGATCCTTGAGAAATTTAGGAGTAGACAACCTCTTAGTTACTTGAATCAAACTTGCAAAACAAAACACTTGCCTATTTTCTAAAAACCACACATCACAACACTTTCAAAAACAACTTTCAAAAACAAATTAAAACCTTTTTAAAAGACATACACCTTTGTATACATCCCAACATGGATCATTACAAAGGTTGCCACCACATTGGCTTCTTTTCAAAATATTTTCAAACCCACACACAAAGCACCATTTCAAACAATTGAAAATTAAGGCAAGTTGATCTAAGTAAGTAACTAAGAGCCCATGGATAACCATGGATAGAAAGGGTGCTAATACCTTCCCTTTCTATAATCTACTCCCCAAACCCAAGAAAACATCTCAAAGGTTTTTGCTGTGCTTTTTAAACCTTTCCTTAGGATAAAATAAAAAGTCGGTGGCGACTCTTGCTCAACCGAAACATTTGCGAAAACAAACGCAAAACCATAGTCAGTTCTCCCACCGTATCACAGAACTGGCGACTCTGCTGGGGATTTTTTAAAAGTGGAGTAACCTTAGGGCTTAGATCACCTTTGTTTTCAATTGTTTGCTTTGTTTGCTTTTATATTTGTGGGCTTTGCATCAGAGTTTCATAGATCCTAACCCGGATCTGGGGAATACCCTTTTTAGGTAGCATAATCTGTGAGGGACCTGTCCGGCGTAGACCGACATGGGTGAAGCAGTGGCTACGTTGGTGTGGCACCTTGGTCTGTACCTATATCCCTTGTGTTGCAACGAGGAGAATATGGGTCTTCTAAGGAGTCATTAAACACCAACCAACCTTAGAACCCTAAATTGACCAAACTTGGCCATAGAACAGTAGCAGTATGCTACACTCATTGAGGCTAAACTCTCGCGATGGTTCTGGCTGCAAGAAAAGATTGCGATGCTGGAGTTATGACCGATTGAGGGTAGTCAATGATTTGAGATCCTCTAGAACCCGGTTACTTTTTATAAGACAGGTTTTAACCAACGAAACCAAAAGAGGGTAATACCTAAACTTCATGTTGGCCTGAAAACTAAGGGTTGTCTTGTGTGACTTGTGTGCCTTATCATGCTTGCCTGTGTGAATACTTGTGGTGTGCTTCATCATAGCATCATGCCATCATACCATTGCATGCATCCTGTATAAGGACTAACCCATTTCAAAGACAAAAAAGGTTTCATCTTTGCTCTATTTTGTAGGACATCATGATGCCCGTGCGTAGGAATACTATCCGGCTCAACTTTGTTCAACCACCAGCTTTGCTCAAAGATTTGGTTGGTAGGATTCTAAACACTACTTCCTTCATCAAAAGTCATGGTTCTCTCCTTGGCTTGATCACTGCAAAGTGGGACCAACAACTGATAAGTGTTCTGACCCAGTTTTATGACCCCCTGTATCATTGTTTCACCTTTCAAGACTTCCAGCTGGTCCCTACCCTGGAAGAATTCTCTTATTTGCTTGGTATCCCTATTTTGGAGCAAACTCCATTCACTGGTTGGGAAAAGACTCCTAGGCCTGAAGAGGTTGCTGCAGTTCTCCCCTTGACCAAAGAAGAGGTATTGGCTAACTGGGAAACTAGAAGTGGAGTTAAGGGCTTTTTGGTCAAATTTCTGGTTGGTAAAGCTAATGATTTATGGAATGACTTAGACTTCAAGGCGTACGAAGACATTCTGGCTCTTTTAATCTATGGTCTGGTATTGTTTCCCAATCCTGACACCTTTATCAGTATCTATGCCATAAGGATCTTCATGTCTCGGAATCCTGTACCCACTCTTTTGGGTGATATCCTGCAACAACTCTATGCTCGTACTGCCCGAAAACGGGGAACTCAGTGGTGTTGTGCTCCTTTGCTAGTGAGGTGGTTTATTTTTCACCTTCCTAAGTTCGTGCTGAAGAATGAAGAAGGAAAGGGTTGGGCTCATAGGTTAATGTCTCTCACTGATAATGACATCACTTGGACTCTCAGAGGTTTGGATGAGGTAGATGTTATTGATCGTTGCGGAGAATACCCTAATGTTCCATTGATTGGTATCCAAGGAGGAATCTCTTATAATCCATGTTTAGCTCTCCGCCAGTTTGGAAGAGCCAGAAGAGTGGGGCCTCATGAGATGTTGGTTCCTCACTTCCATTTTGAATTTCAGGCAGACAGTGACAAACTACGCCATGGATTCATTAAGGCTTGGGACAGAATTCACAAAGCTGACCCACTTGAGTTGGGACCAAAGACCTCTCTACCAATGGAACCCTACTGCAGATGGGTCCGCGTCCGTGCTCAGAAGTTAGGTATGCCGTACGAAGCTGTCAGACCTATCATTCTTGAATCTCCTGATGAAGGTGGGGTTCTTCCAACTGTCCTCCCTCCTCAGATACCCACTGATTTTGACACATTGAAAAGATCTTGGGCGCAGCTAAAGGAAGAGCGGGATTTTTATCGGGAAAAGTTCAACGAACAGGAATGGAAGATCCGGAGACTGACTAAGCAATTGGAGGAGGAGCGGGTCCTGAATGACTACATCCACACTGAGAAGAGGAGGCCATGGGAGCACTGATGGGCTTTGGATATTTCCTTTTACAGCTTTTATTTCCTTTTCAGTATTTTTCATTCCTGTAATGCCTAAGGGCAAGTTGTTGAACAATTTAACATTTGAATCTAATGAAGTGTGTTTCCCTTTTGTCTACGAAGTTGAATCTTGTTTGTCTTTGAAAACATAAAACATACGCATCTCATTGCACCATATGCATAACAGGTACCCTATTTTCACATGTTGCTTAATCTTCTTCGCTGTTTATTTGAACAGTCATCATGAATCCAGATTCATCCAGTGAGCAAGCAATCAAGGCCCTTCAGGCCCAAAGTGCCCAGTTTCAAGAGATGGTCCTAAGCCTGGCCCAAGGTCAGCAAGAGTTGAAGGCTCTACTCCTGAAGAAGAAGAAGAAAAAGAGGATTGCGTTGTTCAATACTGGACGCAGGTTTGGGAACACACTCCATAATGAAGCTGATCCAACTACTTCCTCCGCAGAGAAAGATAGTCCCCAAGGGGGAGGAGCTCCTAGTCCTGCAGTCTCTGACAACGAGACGGATTACAATGACGAACAATACCCTCCCGCTGCTGACAGATACAAGCAATTAGAGGACCGCTTGAGCGCCATGGAGATTCAGAATGTGCCGGGGCTGGATTTCGGAGATTTGGGGTTATCTTCTGGGGTAGTAATCCCTCACAAGTTTAAGGCGCCTGCCTTTGCCAAATATGACGGGCTTCCTGTCCAAAGCTGCATCTAAGGTCGTACGTAAGGAAGATCCAACCTTACACGGCAGATAAGAACCTTTGGATCCACTTCTTCCAAGATAGCCTTTCGGGGTCACAGCTTGAGTGGTTCTATCAACTAGATGGAACTAGTATCCGACACTGGGAAGATTTGGCAACCGCATTCTACAGACAATATCAATACAATTCTGACCTCGCTCCTACGCGTACCCAACTTCAGGGTATGTCTCTAGGAACGGGCGAAGGGTTCAAAGAATATGCACAAAAATGGAGAGATTTGGCTGGCAGGGTGCAGCCTCCATTGACTGATCGTGAGCTGGTTGATATGTTTCTAGGGACTTTGTCTGGTCCATTTTTCAATCATCTGGTTGGCAATTCCTCAGCTGGGTTTACGGATTTGATTCTGACGGGTGAAAGGATAGAAGCCGGCATCAGGTCAGGAAAGATACAAAAAGCTGCCTCCACAAGTACTGAGAAGAGGCCTTTCAAGAAAGAAGCAAGTGCCATCTATGGTCCTAGAAGACAAGACAAGCCAGAAAGTCGCCAAGCCGTCAATGCCTTGGTCATTTCAAAACCTATTGCTGCTCCTCAGCGGTACAATCAACAAAGAGGTGAAAGGCCCAAGAGGCAGTATACTCGGCTGAGTATGACCTTGTCACAAATTTTACCGCAACTGTTATCAACCAACTTGGTGACCATCAAAGAGGCTCCAAAGGTCGTGAATACTGCATCTCCTAAGTATAACCCAAATGCCCGTTGTGCTTATCATTCCGATAGCCCCGGGCATACTACTGATGATTGCTGGGCCTTGAGAAATAAAGTGCAAGACCTTATCGACGCGAAGGAAATTCAGTTTGAGGCGCCTGAGAGGCCAAATGTTGTAACTGCTCCTATGCCCCAACATATAGTAAATGCCATAGAGGAAGATTTGTATGCTGTTTCAGTGAATGATGTTGCTACCCCTCTTTTGACTGTTAAGAGGAACTTACTACTAGCCGGTTTATTTCCGGGTTGTAGCAAGGGTTGCCTCCTGTGTGCTGTTATCCCTACCGGTTGTCCGCTGCTGAAATCAGGCATCCAAAGCCTGATAGATAGCAAAGAAATTCTGTTCAAGAAAACTGCTATTCCGTTTGTTTCCGCTGAAGAAGTATCTGTTGTCACAATTTACAATCCTACCAAAGCTCCCCCGAGAAAGCCAGTCCAAATTCTGTCTGTTGCACCCATTACTATTACTGTTCCGGGGCCTCTTCCCTATGAATCTAACAAGGCTGTCCCATGGCACTATGGGGCAGACGTGTATGTGCTTGGAGTAAAGCAGGAGTTCAACACCGGTACCAGTATCAGTAACATCACTGGTCCCGCCAAGATTACTCGCAGTGGCAGGCTCTTCTCGCCTGAAATTGCACCACCAGTTATCCAAAAACCTCTCATCATCACACCCGCAAGTGTGCATGTTCCAATTCAAGTTCCTGTGTCTACTACTGCCGCCAAGTCCTCTGATACTCGGGGCAAAGAAGTTGCTACCGATTTGCCTGCCAGGACGGAGGCACCAAAAAAGACTGCTGTTGAAGCCTCCCAACAAGAGATGGAGGAAATCCTTAAAAACATTAAAAAGAGTGACTTCAATGTTGTTGAACAGTTGGGGCATACCCCCTCCAAAATCTCCATGCTATCATTGCTGCTATGCTCAGAGGCCCATGCAAAGGCCCTGATTTCATTTCTGAAAACGGCCCATGTGCCGCAAGAGACCTCTGCAGATCAATTCACTGACTGTGTGGCTAATTTGACAGCTGACAATGGTTTGGGGTTCTCGGATGCTGACCTCACCGCCAAAGGGAAAAATCACAATGATGCCCTGCACGTCTCTATAGAGTGCAGGGGCACTACTCTCGCACACGTGTTGGTGGATACCGGTTCTTCCTTGAATGTTTTGCCCAAGAAGGCATTGGATCGCTTGGATTGTGAGGGCCTGGAATTAAAACCTAGAAACATCATTGTTAGAGCCTTCGACGGTTCTAAGAGGATGGTGCACGGTGAGGTAGACATTACTATTCGTGTGGGTTCCCAAGTCTTCGACTCAACATTCTATGTAATGGATATTCGTCCATCTTATTCCTGCTTGTTGGGTCGACCCTGGATTCACAAGGCTGGGGCAGTAACATTCACTCTACACCAAAAGCTCAAATACCCTGTTAAAGGGAAGATTGTTACTGTGCAGGGTGAGGAGGAATACATGGTAAGTCACTTGAATTCATTCCGGTATATCGAGATGGACGGGGAGTTTATTGAAACCCCCTTTCAGTATTTTGAGGAAGTACCTCCAACGTTGGCATCAGCGGAAACAGTGGTTGAAGAAGATTTTCCTCTGAAGATGGCTTCCCTGAAGGATGCTCGGGCTGTAATCGAGAAAGGCAAATGTGAAAACTGGGGTCAGCTTCCTGACTTCACTCAAAAGAATGACAAGTTTGGGTTGGGCTTTACTGCAGAGGCTCAGAGGGCTGTGCGCAAAGAAAGGATCAGAAAGGCTCAGGTGTTTATCACCAATCCAATGGTGAATGCTATCGAGGAGGACATAGAGGAAGCAGAGTTTGACAGTTGGATCTATCCAACCACCAGCAACGGACCAAGCAACTGGACGGCAAAGGATTTTACACCAATTACATTTGTCACGCAGTAATTAACTCTTTTGATTTTCAATTTGTAACAAACAATATGTTGAAACTTTTATTGGCTCGACGTCCTACCCGGGGCACCGTAGCTCCATTTGTGAGGGATTTTTGTATGACATTTCCATATATCATTAATCAAAACATTGGACGTTTGTTGCATTTCAAATCTTGTGCTCTTTTTCTTTCTGTGTTATATATTGCAAAACAGCTATATTTACACACACTCACTTATACAGGTTTCAATCCACTCTGGATCTCACTGGTAACAGCTCTGCTACCACCAGTTATGACTTCGAGAATCCGATCAACTTGGCCGAAGACGAAGGTGAAGATGATTGCGAAGTGCCTGGTGAACTTGCAAGACTGCTACTCCAGGAAGAGAGGGCAATTCAACCACATGAAGAGCCGGTGGAAACAGTAAACCTGGGTACTGAGATAGATAGAAAAGAGGCCAAGATTGGTGCCAATCTAGAGCTCAGCGTGAAGCAACGATTGATCCAAATTCTGCATGATTACATGGAGATATTTGCCTGGTCTTACGAAGACATGCCTGGTTTGGATGCCGACATTGTAGTTCATCACCTGCCTACCAAGGAAGACTGCCCCCCGGTAAAGCAAAAGGTCCGCCGCATGCGTCCAGAGATGTCCAAAAAGATCAAGGCTGAGGTTATGAAGCAATTCGATGTCGGGTTTCTAGCAGTAACCTCTTACCCTCAGTGGGTTGCCAACATGGTGCCAGTACCGAAAAAGGACGGTAAGGTCAGAATGTGTGTCGACTACAGGGATTTGAACAGGGCCAGCCCCAAAGATGATTTCCCTCTGCCTCACATCGACGTTCTTGTTGACAATACTGCTCAACACAAGGTGTTCTCCTTCATGGATGGTTTTTCAGGGTATAATCAGATCAAGATGGCTCCGGAAGATATGGAAAAGACTACCTTTGTGACTCAGTGGGGCACCTTCTACTACAAGGTCATGCCGTTCGGGTTGAAAAATGCTGGGGCAACCTATCAACGTGCCATGGTTGCTTTATTTCATGATATGATCCATCATGAGATTGAGGTATATGTTGATGACATGATTGTAAGGTCTCAAACTGAGGAGGAACACCTTGACCATCTGCGGAAGCTGTTTGACCGATTGAAGTTATACAAGCTGAGGTTGAATCCCAACAAATGCACCTTTGGGGTGAGGTCCGGAAAATTGCTAGGTTTCATTGTAAGCGATAAAGGTATTCAGGTGGACCCTGTCAAGGTAAAATCCATACAAGAGATGCCAGCTCCCAAGATAGAGAAAGAAGTCAGAGTCTTTCTGGGATGACTGAATTACATTGCCCGATTCATCTCACATCTAACTGCTACCTGTGAGCCAATCTTCAAATTACTGAAGAAAGATCAAGTAGTACGTTGGAACGATGAGTGTCAGGCTGCTTTCGAAAAGATAAAAGAGTATCTCCAAGAGCCACCCATTCTTATGCCACCAGTGGAAAGGAGACCTTTGATACTATATTTGACAGTACTTGACAACTCAATGGGGTGTGTGCTGGGGCAGCATGACGAGTCTGGCCAAAAAGAGCACACTATTTATTACCTGAGCAAAAAGTTTACCGACTGTGAGTCTCGTTACTCACTGCTCGAGAAAACTTACTGCGCTCTGGTATGGGCTGCTCGCCGGCTGAGACAGTATATGCTGACTCACACCACTTTGTTGATTTCGAAGATGGATCCTATCAAGTACATATTCGAAAAGCCTGCTCTGTCTGGAAGAATAGCAAGATGGCAAATGATCTTGACAGAATATGATATCCAGTACACAACTCAAAAAGCAATCAAGGGAAGTGTATTGGCAGATCATTTGGCACACCAACCTGTGGATGATTACCAGTCATTGAACTTTGAATTTCCGGACGAAGACATCATGGTGGTAACTGATTGTGAAGTGCCTGGACCGGATGAAGGACCTGAGGAAGGATCCTGATGGTCTATGCATTTTGACGGAGCCTCCAACGCTTTGGGTAATGGCATCGGCGCTGTAATCATATCTCCCAAAGGAACTCATACTCCACTCACCGCCCGATTGTGTTTCAACTGCACCAACAATATGGCAGAGTATGAGGCATGTATCATGGGTCTTCAAGCTGCAATCGACTTAAGGATCAAGTTTCTGAGTGTCTTCGGAGATTCCGCTCTCGTGATCAATTAGATCAAAGGCGAGTGGGATACGAAACACCCAAATCTTATTCCTTACAAGGAGTATGTGCTGACTTTGCTTCCCCACTTTGAAGAGATAACTTTTGAGCACTTCCCAAGAGAGGAGAATCAGCTAGCGGACGCACTAGCTACGATGTCTTCAATGTTCAAATTCAAATGGGACAATGAGGCTCCCCAGATCATTATCTGGAAATTGGACGAACCGGCATACTGCTGCGATCTTGAGGCCAAAAAAGTGACTAAAAAACCCTGGTATCATGAGGTGAAGAGATACCTGGAAGCTCAGGAATACCCTGAAGGTGCATCTGTCAATGACAAGAAGTTCATGAGAAGGTTTGCGGCAAAGTTCTTTCTCAGCAACGACATTCTCTACAAACGGAATCATGATTCAACTCTACTGCGTTGTGTGGATAAGGCTGAAGCAGAGAAGATCATGATAGAACTGCATGAAGGTACATTCGGAACACATTCCAGTGGGCATACCATGGCAAAGAAAATCCTTAGGGCAGGATATTTCTGGTCCACAATGGAAGCCGATTGTTACCAACATTCTCGAACTTGTCATAAATGCCAGATCTATGCTGATAAGGTGCACATCCCTCCGGTTCCTCTGAACGTCCTGACGGCACCTTGGCCTTTTGCAATATGGGGCATTGATATGATCGGTGAGATTCGACCGACGGCATCCAACGGGCATCGCTTCATCTTGGTAGCGATCGATTACTTCACGAAGTGGGTTGAGGCAGCTTCCTACGCCACGGTAACCAAGAGCGTCGTGGCACGTTTCATCCGGCATGACTTGATCTGTCGGTACGACGTCCAGGAAAGAATCATTACGGACAATGGTACCAATCTCAATAACAAGATGATCAGTGAGCTCTGCGAACAATTCAAGATACAGCACCATAACTCTTCTCCTTACCGGCCGAAGATGAATGGGGCTGTAGAGGCAGCTAATAAGAATATCAAAAAGATTGTGCAGAAGATGACAGTGACCTATAAAGATTGGCATGAGATGTTACCGTTTGCTCTTCATGGGTACCGTACCTCAGCAAGGACGTCAACCGGGGCAACACCTTTTTCCTTGGTCTATGGCATGGAGGCAGTCTTGCCAATTGGAGTCCAGATACCCTCTCTTTGGATAATGAAGGATACCGATCTGAGTGAAGATGACTGGATCCAGACTCGACTTGATCAATTAAACCTGATTGACGAAAAGAGACTCACCGCTATCTGTCATGGTCAGACGTACCAAAAACGAATGATCAGGGTATTTAACAAGAAAGTCAGATCACAAGAGTATCAAGTTGGGGACCTGGTAATCAAACGCATCATCCTTCCTCAAAGTGATCCCCGGGGCAAATGGACCCCTACGTACGAAGGGCTATTTGTGGTTAAACATGTGTTCTCAGGAGGAGCCATGATTCTGACCACCATGGATGGTGACGACCTTCCTCACCCTGCCAATGCAGACATAGTAAAGAGATACTACGCATGAATAAAAGACCCGCTAGGTTGACATACCTAGGCAAAAATAAGGGCTTCCCGGCGAACCAAAAGGGTTCGGGCAAAAATAAGGGATGAAATGAAAAAAATCTGTACACTCGGCAAGTCGAAAACCTGAAAAGGCGGCTTGGGCAAAAATGGGTATCCCGGTGGACTGAAAACCCGAAAGGGCGGTCCAGGCAAAAGTTAGGGATAAAGCGTAACACTATGTCTCATTGGATCACCTTGCATCCAGAATTCGGCATCAACTATCTGGCTCAGACTTCAGCATCGACCAATCAGCTTCATCTTCAACTAAGCAGCAAAGTGATGAGACGCTTGAAGACATAAAGGCGATAGCAGAGTTGGAACCCAGTGGGAATATTGTGCACATAGCTGTTTTGTTTCCTTTTCAAAATTGTATAAACTCTATGTTATTCGGCGGCATTCTCTTACTAGGGTGTCATCCTCTTGTACAAAAACGCCTATTCACAGGCAAATTTCAAAATCAATACAAGTTCACTTTTCCAAACGAATTGCCCATTGTTTTTCCTTTTTCTGTTTTGTCTTGCGAAGAACGTCCAATGTTCATTTTTGATATATGCATTTGACATTAAATTGCTGATTCATAAATATTTGCATATGAAACAAAAGACTAATTACAGGTGACATCAGAAACAGGGGCAATGTAAAGTTGTCTGATGCAGTCTGGTTGCTCTGTCCGCCAAGGTACCAAGGTAGATCTAACTGAAGGATGTGATCAAGTTCTCTCAACTCCCCACAGAGTAAGACAAGATAGCAACATTCCCCAGTGGAGTATAGGCATTCATTAGCAAGCATCCCCGGCAGTCTTGACCTAAGATGGTTCCCCGGCGGAATATCAATACCCCAGTGCAATTCCAAAAGTTTCCCCAGGAAAGTGGAATTCTTATCCCCAGCAGGTTTTGAAGCTTATCCCCAGTAGATTCTGGAAGCTTATCCCCTGCAGTGTACAGACGTCTCTCCCGAGCTTTGTTCAAAGTTATTCCTCATAAGGGTTTATAACTGGGTTATCCTCAGCTAATTGCCACGGAAGATCGCCCTCGGCAAAGTTCTTCCTATCCCCAGCGGAGTTTATCTTTGGTATCCCCAACGGAGTTTATCATCATTATCCCCAGCGGAAGCAAAGAGCTCTACTCTTCAATGTCAGCCCAGGATTTAATTCCCCGGCCGGTCGTCAAGGATTTATTTTCCTAAGACGAAAATACATTCATAAACATTTCACATTTCATACATCTTGCTTACATACATGATAAAGTGCATACAACACTATCTCATGTTGAACATCATGACATTATGCACTTCATACATCATGACATTGCATACAACTGATGTTTTTGCCTTTTCAGGAAAAAGACAATCCCAAAGACAACTACCTTCAACTGTCACAATTCCAGATTCGATACTTGTATCTAGCCAGGGCACATCTGTGAGTGATCAGTTTCTAGACTCGATTCCTGTATCTAGCCAGGGCACGTCTGAAGAGTCTGAAGATTCGATTCCTGTATCCAGCCAGGGCATATCTAGCAACTATCACAATTCCAGATTCGATTCCTGCATCCAGCCAGGGCATATCTGTTGACCACATTTCCAGACTCGATTCCTGTATCTAGCCAGGGCACGTCTGAAGAGTTCGAAGATTCGATTCCTATATCCAGCCAGGGCATATCTAGCAACTATCACAATTCCAGATTCGATTCCTGCATCCGGCCAGGGCATATCTGTTGACCATATTTCCAGACTCGATTCCTGTATCTAGCCAGGGCACGTCTGAAGAGTTCGAAGATTCGATTCCTGTATCCAGCCAGGGCATATCTGTTGACGACTATTTCCGGATTCGATTCCTGTATCCAGCCAGGGCACATCTGTGAGCAACCGATTGTAAATTCGACACCTGTATCTAGCCAGGGCATATCTGCATGAGGAGATTGAAGATCAAACACCTGTAACAAGCCAGGAAAACATCTGTCTTTCTCAAATACACAAGTTCTCACTAAGGAATCTCTTATGCGATCAACACTTCCAAATGGCATCTATAAGCCCATTCCCGACAAGGTTCTGTCACATCTCCAGATGGCATCTATAAGCCCATCTCCCTATCCACCATCTCTCCAAATGGCATCTATAAGCCTATTCCCGACATCACATTGCTGATACTCCAACATGCGAGTGCAAATTTCCGGGCACTCTAGTGTCCAATCTCCTTTTACCCTCGAGTCACGAAAGGCAAACTTGCCAATCTAACTCTTCAGGTTCAAGAAGATTGAACAGGGGCAACTGTTGTACCCCAAAATTTGCCCTCCCATTTCCTCAACATTTTCTCATCACAAAACCCTTGGAGCTCAAGATCCAATTATGGTTTCCTCTGCTCAAGACTTCTCCTTGCACTGTTGACCCAAATTAGGGTTTGTGTTTGAACAAAGATATTTTGACCTAAAATGCCTAATATGACTTTCATGCTTCATGTTGGACTCCCAAGTTTATCCATACCAAGTTTCAAGTCCTGATTCCAAATTTTGCCCAGTCAATTGGACAGTTGACCTAGAAATCAACTGTATTGGGGAAAAAGTCAACTGTGGCCAATTGACAGTCAAATCTCATGAAAATTGACCCACATCAACATTATGAACTCATATGAACCATTTGATCAAGTTTGGATCACAATTCCA
Source organism: Vicia faba (assembly GCA_948472305.1). Taxonomy (NCBI): domain Eukaryota; kingdom Viridiplantae; phylum Streptophyta; class Magnoliopsida; order Fabales; family Fabaceae; genus Vicia; species Vicia faba. Next base: position 1,168,488,309 of record OX451738.1, read on the forward strand.
CAAGAAATTTGATCAAATCACCAAAAGGGTAAAATGGTCATTTTTAGGGTTTTGACTGCACAAAGGCAATTTTTGACTGTTTGACCTAGCCAATGGAAAACCAAGCTCACATATGGACTCAAGGACCCCATGGAATTGTCTTGACATACTCAACAAGTTCAAAAGATCCCAAGTACACAAGATTGACAGTTGAATTTCCCAGTCAATTGATCAATTTTGACTGTATACTGAAAAGTCAAACTTTGACTTTTTGGTCAAAATCAAGTGTCAAGATTCATTTTTCATCAAAACATGCCAAATCATGAAACTTGTTCATCAAGAAATCAAGAATTGCAAATTAGGGTTTGAAATGAGGATTTTTCATAACTTAGAATTTTTCTAAGTTATGAAAAACCCTAATTTTTTCCTAACTTTGCCCCACTTTCTCACCAAGATTCATTTGGATTCAAGCAAAAGTCAAAACATGAAAGTTGTAGCCTATTGAAAAATCTACAACTTTGATTCATAAAGTTTCCCCAAAAGAAGCTTGTAGCTCAATTTACAATTTTTGGAACAAGGGTACCAAACCATTCTTAACTTAGAGAAAATTTGACCTATTTTAGGCAAGGTTTTTACCTAACTTCAAGACCATTTTTCACATGCTTCCACTTGGAATTTCAATTTGCATTTCAAAGATGGATTGTAGTACACATTCCAAGCTTTCCAAAATATCCAAGAACTCATCAAACAACCTCATGGTTAGGGAGAATCGAATTTGGCAATATGGGAAAAACTCACTTTTGATTTGGCCAAGTTACATGTTCATACATTTGTGCCATTTTGAATTCAGCATGTTTTCCTTGATTACAGGTCCTTTATCTCAATTACACTCCTTAATTTAATGCCAATCCTTTGTGCCAAGACCATATTCTATGTGTTCAAGCATTGCATAAAGGTTTAGTCCCAAATTGGAAAAAGCAATATATCCATTTTTGCAAAAGTGAACTTTATGTCTAAAGCAAATCCAAGCAAGTACAGTTAAGATCTCTTTGGCACAAGTTTATGGACTAATTGCACTGATCAAGACTGAGTTATGCAGCACATTAGGGGGGCCTGTACAAGCTAGAAACTCAACTTGGCCATTGGTTGCTTAAAGTGTAAGAAAGCTAGCATAACACATACCAACTCTCATCTCAGCTAAAACAACCTAAAACAAACTTGTCAAACATATTCAAAACATCCATTCTGAGCTAGAACACGAGCCAACCATCCCCAACACCCTCTCATTCACAGAATCACCATTGAACTGCCCAAAACAAGGCATCCCTGCAGTTTGAGTTCCATAGCTCAAACCTTCCATGCACTCTTGCTAAAAACACTTCAAACACATTCCATAATATCCATATAAACTATTCCAAACCTTGAACTGAGACTGTAACAGCCATAGCACCATTTGCCATTTCCATTTTTCTATCTTGCAGGTGGACTTCTGCAGCTTGATTTGGCACGATTCAAAACACACCAAGCATTGGAATAACATCACTACACTTCAGGCAAGCTGTACAAATCATCATCTTGCCCTGAAAGCTCCTCCATTGCAAGGCACGATTCCAACTGAACAGGTATATTCATGAAGTTCTATCTCTTAATATAGGCATTGTTAGCTTTAGGTTTGTGAAGAAAACATGTCACATTCATAGCCCTGAACATGCCCATGTAATTAGATTTCATTTATATTATGTATGCTTAGAGAATTTTAAGTCTGAACATTGAACAAAAACTAGGTCAGGAATTGGGGGAGAAGAAATTCTCTCTCATTTCTGAGAGTTAGATTGACTTCTTTATATGTCTAGAATCGTGGCTTCAAGCTCTACAGGTTTCATGTTGGAAGATTTGGCAAAAGATCAAAGAATCAGGAGTTAGGGATTTGAGAAGAAAGGCGCGTGTTTTTGAATATGTTTGTCTGAAGGTTGAAGACAACAACCTTCTGGGCTGGGCTTTGTTTGTCATTTCTGTTTACACACTATTTTCACTTTGACACCCCCTAGGCCCATTTTGCTTATTTTCATGATTTTTTGACTTTTCTTTTTTTATTCTGACTTATTTATTTTTCCTCACAATATTAAAAATATGAAAAAATATTTTTACACCATTTTTATATTTATTAGGCTTTTATTTGTTTAAATAAGTATTTGTTCATAAATAAATACATAAAGACTTTTATTTGAAAATACTAAAAAATATGCAAACACATTTTATTTTCCATTTTTATTTTATTTTATCTTCTGAAAATATTTTATAGAAAATATACTTTTTTTTTTAATATTAAATATTCTTATTTTGTATATATAATATATATATAGTAAATAATACAAATATTTACATATTTATTAGCATATTTAGGAAAAAATACAAAATATATAAATTTTTATTTTTATTAATATTTAATATTAAAAAATATTTTTTTTGACAAATATACTTTTTTATTTATTTATTTTTGTATTTAATAATTAAGCATTGTATATATTAAATAATTAATACTTTTATTTAATAGAATTAGGGTTTTGCCCTAAACATAAAAACTCCAAAAAATAATCCTTTTTATTTTGTTTATTTGACACATAAAAACACCCTTTTTTCATACACATAAAAAACCCTTTTGCATCTTGCATGTTTATTTTATTTCCATTTAATTTGTGCAATTAAATATCTTGTAAATAATTCAATTTTGATGTAATAGTTTAGGTTTAAATTCCTTGTCAAAAACCCCCATTTGAACATTTGTACCCCCCTTCCCATATATTGTGTTGTAATAGCTTAGTAACTTTATTTTTCGCACTTTAATGCTTTCTAATTATACCATGTTAGAATTAGGGTTTGTATGCGAATCAAAAACAACAAAAATAGTTTGACCTAACTTCAAGATAATCAAGCATGAAAATGGACAACACTAATCACACTTGCACCCCTAGGGTATTCCACTTGTTGCCTTCAATAAATGGGCCATATTGCATGTTAGGTCTCTTTGGGCAGAACAAACACAATCAAATGATCATAGTCCCTCGATGACGCTTTCGAAAGTTGCCTAAAAAATGATCAAGTCCCTTAAAGAAAACATTGCCCAAAGATACTTGGCACCATTGCAATTATGGTCTAAACGATGACCCGCGCCCGTCCCTTTCACATCCTAACACAAGATTTTCCACCAAATACAATGGTGGAACAAAATTGTTAAAAGGGTTAAAACATAGCAAAGATCCTTGAGAAATTTAGGAGTAGACAACCTCTTAGTTACTTGAATCAAACTTGCAAAACAAAACACTTGCCTATTTTCTAAAAACCACACATCACAACACTTTCAAAAACAACTTTAAAAAAAAAATGAAAACCTTTTTAAAAGACATACACCTTTGTATACATCCCAACATGGATCATTACAAAGGTTGCCACCACATTGGCTTCTTTTCAAAATATTTTCAAACCCACACACAAAGCACCATTTCAAACAATTGAAAATTAAGGCAAGTTGATCTAAGCAAGTAACTAAGAGCCCACGGATAACCATGGATAGAAAGGGTGCTAATACCTTCCCTTTCTATAATCTACTCCCCGAACCCAAGAAAACATCTCAAAGGTTTTTGCTGTGCTTTTTAAACCTTTCCTTAGGATAAAATAAAAAGTCGGTGGCGACTCTTGCTCAACCGAAACATTTGCGAAAACAAACGCAAAACCATAGTCAGTTCTCCCACCGTATCACAATGACTGGATCCAAACCCGACTTGATCAGCTGAACCTAATCGACGAAAAGAGACTTACTGCTATTTGTCATGGACAGACGTACCAGAAACGGATGATCAAGGCATTTAACAAGAAAGTTAGACGACAAGAGTATCAAGTTAGGGATCTGGTAATCAAGCGCATTATCCTACCTCAAGGCGATCCCAGGGGCAAATGGACCCCTACTTACAAGGGGCCATTTGTGGTTAAGAACATTTTCTCAGGAGGAGCTATGATTCTAACCACCATGGATGGTGACGACCTTCCTCACCCCGTCAATGCAGACATAGTGAAAAGATACTACGCCTAATCAAAGACCCGCTAGGTTGACTGGCCTAGGCAAAAATAAGGGCTTCCCGGCGAACCAAAAGGGTTCGGGCAAAAATAAGGGATGAAAAAAAAATCTATACACCCGGCAAGTCGAAAACCTGAAAGGCGGCTTGGGCAAAAAAGGGTATCCCGGTGGACTGAAAACCCGAAAGGGTGATCCAGGCAAAAGTTAGAGATCAAAGCATAGCACTATGTCTCATTGGATCACCTTACATCCAGACTTCGGTATCAACTATTAATCTTGGATGGCACTAATCAACCTGATTCATCTTCAACTAGTAGCAAAGTGATGAGATGCTCGAAGACATAAAGGCAATAGCAGAGTTGGAACCCAGTGGGATTATTCACATAGCTGTTTTGTTTTCTTTTCACAAATTGTATAAATTCTATTTGTTCGGCGGTGTTCTCTTACTAGGACGTCAGCCTCTTGTACAAAACGCCTATTTACAGGCCAAACTTCAAAATCAATACAAATTCATTTTCATAAATTTCAAACTGTTTTTCCTTTATCTGGTTTTGTTTTGCAAAGAACGTCCAAGGTTCATTTTTGATATATGCATTTGACATTAATTGCTGCTCATAAATACTTACATGCGAAACAAAAGATGAATTACTGGTAATATCAGAAGCAGGGGCATAAGAAGTGTCCAAGTTGTACAGTTGCCCTGTCCACCAGGTACCAAGGTAGATTCAACTGAAGAATATGGCTAAGATACTTTCACTCCCCGCAGAATAAGACAGTAATGATAGCTCTCTCAGCTGAGACTTGCAACTATGGACGAATCAACAATACTCTCCCCAAGCAGAGTTAGTATACCATCAGCCCTAAAAAGGCTTGGTATCCCCAGAAGGTCTTAATATTCCCCAGCGGAGTATAAGAATATTCTCCAGCAAGTATAAGAGTATCCCCGACAGTCTTAAAATTCCTCCACGGAGTATAAGAATGTTCCCCGGCAGCATACAAAATACCCCCAGTGGAGTCAATATTTCCCCAGCACGGTCTGAAAAAGCTATCCCAACAAAGTTGAATCATCTTCCCCAGTAGACTCTGGAAGTTTATCCCCAGTGGAGTACAAGAATAAATCTCCCAATCCAAGTTCAAAGGATCATTCCCAGCCAAATTCCGAGGGTTATCCCCACAAAAGTCTAACAGGGGTTATCCCCAGCAAGTTGCAACTGAAAGATTATCCCCAACGAAGTTCTTTATTTCCCCAAACAGGAGTTCAATCCTCAACAGATTCAATATCACCAGCAACGGTAATCCATCCCCAGCGGAGTTTATCAGCGGAATCCCCAGCGAAGTTTATCGTTAAAATCTTCAGCAGAACATCTCTTCCCCACAGAGGAATTCCCCACAGAGTAATCTCTTCATCAGTTTATTCCCCGACGGAGTTCTCTTCTCCTACATGATTATTCTCGCGACCATCTTCGTTCATCATCCCCAGCAAAAACGAAGAATTCAACTCTACTCTCTAGCAGCTATCCGGGATATATTTTCCCCAGCTAAAACATCACATTTTCATACATCATGAGACATACATATATGCATCATACCATACAATCTCATTTATGTTGAGAACATCATTGCTTGATATATATCACACATTGCATACGACTGACCTTTACCTTTCAGGAAAGATACAGTTAAAGTTCTCAGCTACGTCGAAGACCTGACCGGTTCTTAAATCTCAATTGAATTATACTCGGTTGAATTTCAGATAAGGTTCTCAATCTCGACAATTTCTCTACGTCATAGTGTGGACGAGTGCTATAATCTCAACGGTATACTACGTTGAATACTAGTCAGTTCCTAGATCTTGATGTTTTCCTCCGTCATAGTGTGGATGAGTTCTCTAATTTCAACGGTATACTACGTTGAAGACCAGACAATTCCTAGATCTTGATGAAGATGTTTCCCTACGTCATAGTGTGGATGAGTTCTCTAATTTCAATGATATACTCCGTTGAAGACCAGACAGTTCCTAAATCTTGATGTTTTCCTCCGTCATAGTGTGGACGAGTTCTCTAATTTCAACGGTATACTACGTTGAAGACCAGACAGTTCCTAGATCTTGATGAAGATGTTTCCCTACGTCATAGTGTGGACGAGTTCTCTAATTTCAACAGTATACTCCGTTGAAGACCAGACAGTTCCTAGATCTTGATGTTTTCCTCCGTCATAGTGTGGACGAGTTCTGTATTTTCAACGGTATACTACGTTAAAGACCAGACAGTTCCTAGATATTAATGAAGATGTTTCCCTACGTCATAGTGTGGACGAGTTCTCTAATTTCAACGGTATACTATGTTAAAGACCAGATAGTTCCTAGATCTTGATGAAGATGTTTCCCTACGTCATAGTGTGGACGAGTTCTCTAATTTCAACGGTATACTCCGTTGAAGACCAGACAGTTCCTAGATCTTGATGTTTTCCTCCGTCATAGTGTGGACGAGTTCTCTAATTTCAACGGTATACTACATTGAAGACCATACAGTTCCTAGATCTTGATGAAGATGTTTCCCTACGTCATAGTGTGGACGAGTTCTCTAATTTCAATGGTATACTCCATTGAAGACCAAACAATTCCTTGATCTTGATGTTTTCCTCCGTCATAGTGTGGACGAGTTCTCTAATTTCAACGGTATACTACGTTGAAGACCAAACAGTTCCTAGATCTTGATGAATATGTTTCCCTACGTCATAGTGTGGACGAGTTCTCTAATTTCAATGGTATACTCTGTTGAAGACCAAACAATTCCTAGATCTTGATGTTTTCCTCCGTCATAGTGTGGACGAGTTCTGTATTTTCAACGGTATACTACGTTGAAGACCAGACAGTTCCTAGATCTTGATGAAGATGTTTCCCTATGTCATAGTGTGGACGAGTTCTCTAATTTCAACAGTATACTACGTTGAAGAACAGACAGTTCCTAAATCTCAACAAAAACCAGGCCTCCCCAGCGGAATCTTCTACAAACAACAAGTATGCAAGTTCTCACTAAGGAATCTCTTATGCGATTGACACTCCTACAGATGGCATCTGTAAGCCCATCCTCCTACCAACAATCTCCAAATGGCATCTGTAAGCCCATTCCCAACATCACAAGACCGATACCACTTCATGCGAGTGCAAACTTCTGGGCACTCTAGTGTTCAATCATCTTCCACTTTCGGATCACGAAAAGCCCGAAAGCCAATCTATATCCTAAGGTTTAAGAAGATTGAACAGGGTCAATTGTTGTACCCCAAAATTTTCCCTCCCATATTTCTCAAGACATGTCAAGAATAATCTCTAAGTGGCTCAAATTGCTCAAGAGTTGGACAGTCAAATCATCTCCTAAGGCAGTCAATCTCAAATTAGGGTTTTATGTTGCATCAATGTCCTTGCATCCAAATGACCTCAAGTGCTCCCCAATTTCCTAAAATGTTCTTAAGACCATCCATGTCAAGTTTCAAGCCTTGCAGAGAAAGTTTGGTCAGTCAATTGCTCAAGAGGCCCAAAAATCGACTGTGCTAGGGCAAAAGTTAGCTGTGGCCTACAAATAGTCAAACCTCAAGATTTTTTGTCAAAATTATCATTTTGAAGGATAATTCATCATTTTATCAAGGGTTGATCATGATTCATCAAGGATTGCTCAAAATTCATCAAGATTCAAAAGTTGCTAAATTAGGGTTTTGTAGGAAAAGTCAACTCAACTTTTAACAAGCATAACTTTCTCATACTTTATTATAAATGACCTATCCAAACTCATTTTTAATAGGATTCAATTTCCTACAATCCATATTCACACCCCAAGATCAAGAAATGCACTTACAAGAAGTTACAAATTTGGACATTATAGGTCATTTTTGAAAGTCAACAAAAACACCTTTTTTGCCAAAGCTTATAACTTGAGCATGGAATATCAAAATGAGGTTATACCAAAAGGGTTGGTTAGAGGACATCTCAAGGTTTCTAAAAAGTCCAAGAACACTTCCAAAAGTTCAAAATTGAAGAAGTTATTCCTTGTTGAAGTTGGGCATTTTTCCAAAATTGCCAAAAGTCAACTATCCCCAAAACTTCAAATTTTGTCAAATGGGCCCACTTTTTCCACTTGATTTGATCTTGTCACACCACACACGTGTCATACCTTCAGTCTTGTGCCAATTTATTAATTTTTCTATTTTATTTGATTTTTATTGATTTAATTCATTTTTAATCAATTTAAATCCAAATAAAATCCAAATCTCAATCAATTGGAATCTTTTTGATCGTTACAGGTCTTAATTATCATGATGCACACAATCAAATTCGTACAAAGGCATATCATGCACAAAATATTGGATTTGGACATTTTTGGAAGCTTTGTTAATGGAAGATCATATCAAATCTTAATTCATCATTTCACATGGATTCAAGCCCAAATTTTTAACCTAATACAATCCTTGTTACATATACAACATGAAGGACACAAGAACACGACCTGAAAGCTGCCAAAATCACAAATACAAAACTTGAAAAAAGCTTGAAAAGCTTGAATCTGAAATTGATCCTAGAGGTATTTCCAAGGCAAAAACTCCACGCTATCATCTTGCTTGACGTCCACTGAAGCTAAAGCAACCATTCACAAGCCCTAAAACGTCCCCAAGCGCACTATAAGCTTCTCTGAAATTGGCCCTGTACACGAAATCATGTTCCCATATTCCTGCATCTTTTGAGCAAATTTTTTGTACTATCATGCTTATCATTCAATTTCCAGTCTTTCTGCATCATTTGATTTTATTTTCGTGAGCCATAGTGCCATACCCGAATCTAGGGTTTTGGAGTTTCATTTTTGGGCATTTGCTTTGTAGGGAAAATTGGAACAAAACATGGACATGGATGAGTTTATGAGTTTATGAGGAAGAGGCGAGCATGATGATGGTTTTGGTTTGCATTTTTGTGGCCTAGAATTCATTATAGGACGAAGCCACGGATTTTACTGCAGATAAGAATCCGCAGGAAAATATACAGGAGCCACTGGAGAAGATGATGACGCGTCTCTTCCCAATTCGTCCATTCATATTTCACGTGTATTTTGTTTTAATTTATGAAATTTATTTTGTTTTTTTTATATTATATTTGATTTCTAATGTTATATCAATTAAGTTCAATGGTTGAGTTGGTAAAGGCGTTGTTGCAGTCCCGTGGGACCTGGGTTCGAATCCCAGGTCCCCCATATATTTGTTGAATTTTGTTTGCAGGCAATCCAGTGCAAAGCTAATGTTATGGTCTACCATATACCACCCTTCCAATGCCTGCCAGATGGCCTTCATGCCAAATCCAAGGGCCAAGATTGAGCGTGCATCATGTTCATCAGTCAACGTGCCATGGAGGATTGCAAAAGTCAACAAGGCTTGCTCACAAATGGGCCTCTGACTTGCTATCTCACCTCCTGATTTGGGGCCCAAACCCCCCTATTTGGTTATTTATTTCTTTTTTAATTTCATTTTATTATTTTGTTTTGTTTAATTATTATTATTATTATTATTTAAATTAACCAATTAACATTTTTCTTAATAAAATCAAAAACACAAAAAAAATATTATTTTTTTAAAATTAAATTAGACTTTATTTTTGTAAATAAATATTAATTAGTTAACTTAGTTTTAATTAGGTTAATTTCAATATCTTTTTTGCAAATAATTAAAATCAATTTAGAATAACTAGGTTTTACTAACTTTTAATCATTTTTTATTTTATTTCCTTAAATATTCAAAACCCAAAAATATTTTAATTAATTAATTAATTAATTTTGACCTAATTTAATTTCCATTTAATTCAAAAAATAATAAAAACATGCTTTCTTTCAAAAAGGGTCAAAACCCTAAAAACTCGCCCGATTTAATTTCTCGCACGCGTATCGTTTTATCCAATATTGTAATTGCTTCCGGTATGTAATAGCTTCTAATTAGGACTTTAATTATTTATCGCTTTATTTTACCTTCCGCAATTTAAATTAAAGGGTTTGTTTTTGGCGATGTAAATACCCGACGCCTTGTAATAGTTTAGATTCAATTTCCGCAATTTAAATTCCGCAACTATTAATTGTTAGATGTTTGGTAATAGGGAATGCATGACAAGATCAAATGTATGAACTTAAAATCAACATAGCTCACCCATGACATGTACAAAGATAAATTAACGGAAATAATACACTTGCACATGCCACTCTTAGGGTACACCTCACTTGGTTGCCTTCGAACGTGGTCATTGAGTATAGGAAGTTTTAGAGGTCGCCCTCTTATCCAAAGATCATTGTTGCCTCGAAACGGTTGCCTTAGATAAAATGATCTAAGACATTAGGGTTACCGCTAAGGCATCCTAACATTGCTTTAGTGAGCACACGTCCCTTAATCGAATTGACCCTTAAACTACAACGATGGTGCTACCTACTCATCAATAGTGGGATAGCATTGTCTAAAGAACATTAGCACAAATTAATTCCTTTTTCGAGTAGGTAGATGGTTCTTAAGTACTTGCTCTCTTCAAAACAAAATAAAACTTTTCACACTTACACCTTTCAAACAAAAACTTCTTCAAACCCACAAACACAAAGAAAAGCAATTTTGAAAACACTTTGAGCAAGTACCTAAGAGCCCGTGGATAACCACAGATAAAAAGGGTGCTAACACTTTCCCTTTCTATAATCTACCCCCTGGACCCGAGAAACATCTCGAAAAAAGGAATTTTTCTGTGCTTTTTTTCCTTTCCTTGTTGGATAAAATAAAATACGGTGGCGACTCTTGCTTACCGCGACATTTTGCAAAAACAAACGCAAAACGCGAACCAGCATTCCAAAAATAGTCAGTTCTCTCCCACCGATCACAGCAGTCTTTGTCACAACCTGGGAATATACCAACTTTCAAAAAATTCAACTTAATAATCGGGAGCGGAGTCAACAGTTCATCCACGGTGGCAACAAATAAATCTTCTTCAATAGCGTTGGCATTGTGACCATGCCTAAGCATCGGAGCGGAAATAACATTTTGTTTCTCAGGCGCTTCAAACTCAACTTCTTTTGTGTCTATCAGGTCTTGAATCTTGTTTTTCAGAGCCCAACAGTTGTTGGTGTCGTGCCCTGGACTTTCAGAATGGTATGCGCACCTGGCATTTGGATGGTAATGAGGAGACGCAGTATTGGGATTCTTTGGGGCCTCTTTTAAAGTGGCCATATTCAACTTCAGAAGATGTGGTAAAACCTAGGTTGGAGTCATGTTAATCTTGGTGAATTGTCGGACTGGCCTTTCCACCCTTGGCTGGTTATTTCTTGGCTGGTCAGATGCGGGCTTCGGGATCATAACGGCCCCCACCGTTGGTCGGCATTCAGTTCTTCCTTGATTTCTGTGTGAATAAACAGAATATACTTCCTTCTTCCCAGTGAAGGGCTTTTTCACAGCTGTAGAGGCAGACGCGTCTTTCTGAATCTTCCCACTTCTTATACCAGCTTCCACCCTCTCGCCGGTTAAAATCAATTCAGTAAACCCTGCAGAGGAGCTCCCAATCAGATGATTGAAGAAAGGGCCCGATAGAGTTCCCAAGAACATGTCCACCAACTCCCTTTCAGATAGAGGGGGTTGCACTCTTTCGGCTAGATCTCTCCACTTTTGCGCATAATCTTTGAAGCCCTCATTTGGAACCATAGCCATACTCTAAAGTTGAGTACGAGTAGGTGACAAATCGGCGTTGTACTGATATTGTTTATAGAAAGTTGTGGCCAGGTCTTCCCAATTGTGGACGTCGGCCCTTTCAACCTGGTAGAACCAATCAAGTTGCGTTCCTGATAAACTGTCTTGGAAAAAATGGACCCACAAGTCTTTATCGACAGAGTGTGGCTGAATCTTTCTGACATACAATCAGAGGTTCATATTAGGACAAGACACCCCATCATACTTGGCAAATAGTGGCACTTTAAACTTTGGCGGGATTACAATTCCTGACACCAGTCCTAACTCCTCAAAATCTAGACCCGGTACTCTCTGTATTTCCATAGCGGTTAGACGCTCTTCCAGGTGTTTGTACTTGTCATCAGCCAGAGGGTATTGTTGTTCAGAGTAGTCCTCCTCTTCCTATTCTTCTTCAGAATCTGATGGTACTGCCGTTTCTTTTCCTTTTCTTTCCCCTTCATCAGATGTTGTTGGAAAATCTAAGGTCTTTCTAGCTTGTCCCTGAAACCTTCTGCCCATGATTACCACACCAGCTGGTTTTTTTTCTTCTCTTTCTCTAGCAGAGTCTTCATCTCCTCTTGCCCCTTGGCTAAGGTCATGAGTAACTGCTGAAATTGTGTATTTTGAGCTTGAAGGTCTTTAACCGTCTGTTCGAGATCCATCTTGCTAAAATAAACAGTAGAGAGATGAGGAAACTTGTTGCAAATACCTGCTTATGTTTATAATGAATGATATGTATTCATGCAATGCTTTCAAGGATTTAAAAATTCAAATTTGTTTTAAACAAAAAATAAACACACGTCATATTAATAAGATATAATTTGAGTACATCAATGCCCCTTGGGCAAAATAATACAAAATTCTAAGGTAAAAAGACATTGCGCATCCTCTTTGGTGCAATGTAGGTATTTAGAGTCTGCTCCTCGTGAAGTAGCCGAGTGAGTTCCAAAACCTTCTTCTCGCTTGCGTAGAATTAGGCTTCGAAAGTATCACGCTCTCCTTTGAGCTGTATCCAATCCCTTTGTAGGTCTTCGAGTGACATAGGCATGTCAGGATGTAGGATAGTGTATGGAACTTCTCCCTCATTAACATGCTCAATAATCACTGGGAGAATGGAGGGATAATGCATCATAAGACTTTGAGCGCGGGTTCGTACCCACTTGAGGTAAGGCTCAAAAGGGATGGAATTCTTGTGTCCCAAAGTCTTGCTATCCACCTTGTTTAGCATCTTCCAAACTCTGATGAATCTTTGGCGAAGTCCTTGATCGTCGTTGTCGTAGTCGAAAACCAAGTCTTGAATAAGCATATCATGTGGGCCATCCCTTCGGGCATAACCAAATTGTCTTAGAGCCAAGCACGGGTTGTAGGTGATTCCTCCCCTAATGCCAAGTAGAGGGACATTAGGGAATTCCCAATAACGTTCAACAATGATAACATTCTCTTTGGATCGAGAACACCAATGAATATCTGAATGTTTAAGTGTCATCAACCTTTGTGACCACCTCAAACCTTGCTCATTCTTTAAGACTGATTGGGGAAGATGATAAATAAACCATCTTTCCAGGAGAGGAGTGCAACACATAAGAACACCTCTTTTCCTCATTGTACGAGTGTGAAAAGAGTGTAGGATATCCCCAAGCAATGTAGGCACCGGGTTGCGAGACATGAAGATTTTGATAGCGCTTACATCTATGAGTTGGTCAGGATTAGGGAACAAGACCATCCCATAGATGAGAAGAGCTACAATCTCCTCAAAAGCTTGCAAGTCTAGAGAATTCCAACAGCTTTGGGCTTTCTCAAACAAGAACTTTTCCAAGAAGCCTTTGACACCACTTCTAGTTTCCCAATGGGTTGTGACATCAGATGAGTGCAAGTGCAGGGCTTGAGCAATCTCTTCTGGCTTTGGATCTCTTTCTGTACCGTTGAAGGGTAGTTGATTGAGAATAGGAATCCTCAAGAGTTGAGAGAATTCTTCCAAAGTGGGCACAAGTTGATAGTCAGGAAATGTGAAGCAATGGTGCAAAGGGTCAAAGAACTGGAAGAGAACCTTCATCATATCCTCCTCTATGTTGGAAGTGACTAATTTGAGTAGACAACCATGTATCTCGGTTAATGGAGAGTTCTCAGGGATCCTTGAAGCTAGCTCCTTGAGTTGTGGAGGAATCCATACAAGGTTGATTTGGATAGTTTTCCTGCTAAGTGAATCCATAACCTACAAAACAAGAACAAAGATGAATCTCCAAAATCCTTGAAATGGTTAGTGAATGCATATGATGTTCATGATGTCCATGATGTTATTCACAAGTATATATGTACAAGCAAATCAAACAAGTTCTTAGTTTAGGCTTGCATGGGGTTTTATAGGAAAGTACCCTCTTAAAGTTTAGTTGGCTCAACCTGTCCTAAAAATAGTAACCGGGTTCTAAGGAGCTCAATATCACTGGATTCTTTTCTTGTTCATTGTTTTAGTTAAAGCCTCTTTATTGGAGACCAAAATATCCCAAGAAACTAACCCTTAATGAGTGTAGTATCGAGTATCTACCAACTTCGGACTGCACCCAAGCCGGTCATCTCACTACATCCTAAAAGGCCAAGTTGGTCAAGTAAAGGGTTCTAGAAGTTCATTAGTGCTTCATGACATCACTCAGCGGCCCCGTATTCTCTTTGATTGACTCAAAGGCTACCGGTACCCACAAATATGTCACACTAATATAGCTATTGCTTAGACTATGTCGGTATACCCTGCACAGTTTCCACAACGTATTGCTATTTACCTATAATGTTTCCCAAATCCGGGTGGAGGATTCAAACCCAAACAAAGAACCATAATGTAAAACAAACAAGTCAAACAATGTAAGCAAATAAATGTGATCTAAACCCTAAGGTAACCCCACTTTTATAATAATCCCCAGCAGAGTCTCCAGTTCTGTGATACGGTGGGAGAACTGACTTGAAGGTTTTGCGTTTGTGTTCGCAAATGTTGCGGTTAGCAAGAGTTGCCACTGAATTTTCTTTTATCCAAAATGAAAGGTAAAAAAGCACAGGAAAGACCTTTGAGATGTTTTCATGAGTTCGGGGGGTAGATTATGAAAAGGGAAGGTGCTAGCACCCTTTTCATCCATGGTTTTCCATGGGCTCTTAGTTACTTGCTTAAATCACTTGCTTTGTTTTGTTTGAAATGGTGTTTGGTGTGGTTTTGAAAGTATTTTGAAAAGAGGCCATTTATTTAGGCAATCTTTGTAATTATTCTCGTTCGTAAGAATGTATACAAAGATGTTTGTCTTTTGAAAATGTTTTCAATTGTTTGTAAGATGTTTTGAAATGTGTGTGTGTTTGTTTTTGAAAATAGCAAGGATTGTTGTTTGAAATGGAGTAAGTAACTTAGAAGCTATCTACCTACTAAAAATGTCTTTCTTGTGCATTTTCTATTCCTTTGACATCGTTGACTTACCATTGATTTGGTAAGCAACCATATTTTCGAATAAACCTCTGAAGGGAATGCTTTTCAGAACTCAATCTCTGAAGGGGAATGTTTTTCAGAATAAACCTTTGAATGAGACGCTTTTCAAAATGAAGCCCTGAAGGAGATGCTTTTCAGAATAAACTTCTGAAGGAGATACTTTTCAGAATAAACCTCTTAAGGTTATGCATTTCTAAATGAAGCCCTGAAGGAGATTCTTTTCAGAATAAATTTCTGAAAGAGATGCTTTTCAGAATAAACTTCTGAAGGATTTGCTTTTCAGAATAAACCTCTAAAGGAGATGCTTTTCACAACGAAGCTCTGAAGGAGATGTTTTTCAGAATAAACTTCTAAAGGAGATGCTTTTTAGAATAAAACTCTGAAGGAGATGTTTTTCAGAATAAACTTCTGAAGGAAATTCTGGTTATGTAAATAGTTGCCCCATCTTGCTTCAGGAATTGATCCATAACCTGTCTATAAGTTGCTAGTGATATTTGTCTGTTTGCGAACTTAACCTGAAAAAACAAAGTTAGTTCTATGCAATGTCATGATGTATGCAATGTGTTGCATAATGATGAGAATGTTATATGCGTTTCGTATGCATATGTCATGATTTTTGTGAATGATGTATAGATGAAACATGTCATTGGAGCGTATCAGTAGCTTCGTGTAACAATGTTTGGTTGGAGAAAAATAAATCCATGATTGTTGTCGGGGATGAAGGCAGTAGTTCTTCAGTTTTTGTTTAGAACGTCTTTACTGGGGATTTCTTCTTTCTGTTTAAGGATATTCTACTGGGGATCTTCGACTTCTGCTTGAAGATAGAAGCATTCAAGGAGAGTCGATCATTCATCGTTCTATGTAGGACTTGATTATTATGTATTTTGATTGGGATAAAAGATATGGATAATCCTCTGATGTGTTGTCTGACCAGGTTTCAGATATGAGTATTAGCTCTTCCGGGGAGGACAACATTGAATGATATCTGGTTGGAGAAAAGAATTTTGTCGGGGAATTTGCAATATTGGAGAAATAAACTTCGTTGGGGAAATAAACCCTATAGACCGTGTTGAGGAGATAAACTTTGACGGGGATTAGCTTATGAAAATAGCTCTGAGGAAATTGTTTTGTAGGAATTTATGGTCAACTTTGAACGTTATCCCGACTCCTAGAGTCTTTCGTAAATGCTAATCATGTTTTCATGCATATATTTGTGAACAATAATCATATTCAAATGCATATGTTCATTCAATATAATCATTGGACGTTTTTGCAAACAAAATAGAGAACGTAAAAAAAATTGAATCTGAAATTTAATTGTATTGATCCATGAAGTTTTCCTATAAATAGGCAGTTTTATACAAAGAGACAGAGATCCTAGTAAGATGAAATCATCCTAAAAAGAAAAAGGGTACAAAGAAAAACAAAGAAAAGCAGTTATGTGTAAATGATCCCATCGAGTTTCAACTCTACTATTGCCCCTATGTCTTCAAGCATCTCATCCCTCGTTGTCGAAAGAAGTTGATTGAACCGATCTGTACCATTTGAACTTGATGTCGATAGTTATGTTAGTTATAAGTAGATGGGTGATCCAACAGGACATAGTCATACGCTTTAATCCCTAACTTTTGCCTGGACCGCCCTTTCGAATTTTCAGTCCACCGGGATATCCGTTTTTGCCCAAACCACTTTTTCAGGTTTTCGACTTGCCGGAATTACATTATATATATATATATATATATATATATATATATATATATATATATATATATATATATATATATATCCCTAATTTTTGCCCGAACCATATTGGTTCGTCGGGATACCCTTATTTTTGCCTAGGCCAGTCAACCTAGCGGGTCTCTTTTATGCATAGTATTTTTTAACTATGTCTGCGTTTACAGGGTGTGGAAAATCTTCATCGTCCATGGTGGTAAGTGTGATACGGTGGGAGAACTGACTTGAAGGTTTTGCGTTTGTGTTCGTAAATGTTGCGGTTAGCAAGAGTCGCCACCGACTTTTCTTTTATCCAAAAGGAAAGGTAAAAAAGCACAGGAAAGACCTTTGAGATGTTTTCTTGAGTTCGGGGGATAGATTATGAAAAGGGAAGGTGCTAGCACCCTTTTCATCCATGGTTTTCCATGGGCTCTTAGTTACTTGCTTAGATCACTTGCTTTGTTTTGTTTGAAATGGTGTTTGGTGTGGTTTTGAAAGTATTTTGAAAAGAGGCCATTTGTTTAGGTAATCTTTGTAATGATTCTCGTTCGTAAGAATGTATACAAAGATGTTTGTCTTTTGAAAATGTTTTCAATTGTTTGTAAGATGTTTTGAAATGTGTGTGTGTTTGTTTTTGAAAATAGCAAGGATTGTTGTTTGAAATAGAGCAAGTAACTTAGAAGCTATCTACCTACTCAAAATGTCTTTCTTGTGCATTTTCTATTCCTTTGACATTGTTGACTTACTATTGATTTGGTAAGCAACCATATCTTTGGATGTAAATGGGACGGGCGTGGGTCATCGTATAACCATGATAGCAATGTTGCCAAGTATCTTAGCATTTTTGAGGGACCAAGATCATTTTATTTAGGCAACTTTTGAATAGCGTCATCGAGGGACTATGATCTTACATTTGTTTTGTTTTGCCAAGATACTTCGCATGCGTAACATGACTGTTTTATTTTAGGCAACCAAGTGGGAGAAACCCTAAGGGTGCTTGTGTGCAAAGTGTGCCATTTTCATGTTTTTGTCTTGCATTTAGGGTTTTTCTATTTTGTTTTGTTTTGTTCTTGTCATGCAAACCCTAATTACTAATCATGGTATAAAAGCGATAAATAGCGTAATGTAAATATACTAAGCTATTACAACAATTTTTTATGGGAGGGGGGAATACAAATTTGAATGGGGATTTGCACAAATATAAAGCTAAATATATTATTACAACCAAATCGAATTTGCGCGAATTAAATAAATATAAGACAAATATTTAAAATGCAATGCAATACGTTCCTGTTAGAAAAAATGTTTTATGTATTGTTTTTGTGTAAGAAAAATATTTAATTTAAACCTAGAAAAAGGAAAAAATAATATTTATTTTCGGAAGGGGATTAAACCCTAGTTTTTATTCAAAGAAAATAACATTTTATGTTATTATTTTGTGTATTTTTTGTATAAAAAATAATAAATAATATTATGCCTAAATACTAAAAAATTAAATATGTGTAAAAAATAAGTATTTATGAGTATAAAAATGTGTAATAAAAATATTAAATATATTTGATTATTTACAAACTTATTAAGAAAATAAATTCTATTCTTTCAAAATAAATCAATTTTTTTATGTGAAAAAAAATAAAAATAAAATAAAATAAAAGTGTAAAAATAAAGAAATTATTTTTTAAGATTTTTTATCATTAAGAAAAATAAACAAAAGTATTAAATAAAAAATATGAAGAAAAAATATAAAAATATAAAAAGTTAGTTAGGGGGTGCAATAGCAAGTCAGGAGGTGTGTTTAGCAAAAACAAAAAGGCCTAAGCAACAAAAAGCCCAAAAGCCACCGTCCCTGTCCTTCGTTCATCTTCTTCGCGCGTTTTCCAATTCAACCTGTAACTTCCTCATGCTTGCATAAAAATGAAAATTCATAACATGAAAAATGTGGCATTTGAGCTCACGATTCTACCATATAAATTATGTAACCTAACTATCAAAGATCAAAGAGAATTTTGAAATCCCTAAATCGTGACCTAATTTTTTCAGAGACTTCAAGCTTCAAATTCTCTTAGCACAAGTAATATAAATGAAAAGTAATGATATGTACAACTTCGTTATGATGAGAACTACATTTTTTCTTCACAAATCGTGTCTTGAGGTTGCCTGTATAAAGAGATAGAGTTTAAGAAAATACCTCCTTCAGCTGGAATCGTGTATGGCAATGTAGGGACTTTAATGGAGGCCTGATGATTGTTTGAGCTTCCTTGAACTTCCCTGAACCTATTCCAATCTTTATCTTGCTCTGAGGATGGCTGGAACTCCCTGACCAAGTCCAACTGCAAGCTTCCAAAATGAAAATGGCAGATGGTGAAACAGAGGTTACAGAACCAGGGTGATGGCTTGGATTGACTAGGTATCAAGTGTATAAGATGTTTGAATCAATTAGACACAAAACGCACGAGCCAAATGAGAGTTGGCTGAGCTTTTGCAGAAACTGTGTGCTTAGGCAGATTTTTAGTGTTTTTGAGTTTGAGAGAGTTCTAAGTCTAAGCCCAGCCTGTAATGCCTTGTACAATGCTTTCATATTAATATGGAAATGGTCTGAAGTCAGCTTCCTACTAGTTGTGCAAGCTTTAGCCCTTTTGCCATTTTTCTTGTACTTGAAGTAAAGTTGACAAGACCAATCCCACATGCTTGTACCAGCTTGCTTTAGGATTGATAGGAGTTTGTACAAATTGCTTGAGAGCTGTGTAGTTTGCTTGTATCAAGGGGACAGGTCCAATGCTCCAAGTTGACAAAGTTGCAAAAGTGTATCTTTATGAAAATGGCAATGAAACCTTTTTGCCCAAAATGGAATTACAACTTGTGTAAAGTTTCAAAAGCAAGGATAAAGGCTTTGTCAACCGGGTATGCATTTAATTAAGGAGTTTATAGCAAGCTTAGGACCTGTAAAGCAAGATATAACCAACATAGGTTTGGTTTGAAACTTGATTCTATGTGAAAATGGCTTGAACAAAAAGTGAGAAAATGCCAACTTCCTCTCTTCGATTCTCCCTACTCAAAAATGATCTTGGAAAGTTCTTGGACATCTTGGAAATCTTGCAATGTGCTATATAATCCATCTTTGAAATGAATTTTGATATACCTCTTGGAACTAGGTGAAAAGTTGCCATGAAGTTGGGTCCAAAACCTGCCTAAATTAGGGCAAAATTTCACTAAGTTAAGAAGTTCATGGCCATGTATTCACAAATTCATAACTTGAGATCCAAGCATCTTTAGGGAAAAGTTTGTGAAGAAAAGTTGTATATTTCATGGAGGACAACAACTTTCATGTTGGGGACTTTTCTTGAATCCAAATGCATCATGGTGAAAAAGTGGTGAAAAGTTGAGAAAACATAAGAAAATTTTTATACTTAGAAAAATTCATGAAAATTTTCAAATTAAAACCCTAACTTTCAAATTTGGTTTTCTTGGTGAACAAGTTTCATATTTTGACATATATTTATGAATTATGACCTTTGGCACTTGATTTTGACCAAAAAGTCAAAGTTTGACTTTTTAGTGTACACTTGACTTTTGATTAGTTGACTGCAAATTTCATATGTCAATCCAATGAACTTGAGATCTTTTGAACCATGTAATTAGGTCAAGATGATGCCATTTAACCCTTGAAATAATGCTTGAACTCAATTGGTCATTGGCTAGGTTAAAAAAATCAGAAATTGCCCTTTCTCAGTCAAAACCCTAATTTTGACCATTTTGCCCTTTTGATGATTTGATCAAATTTCTTGAGGAGTTGTGATCCAAACTTGATCAAATGGTAAATATTAGTCTAAAATGTTGATGTGGATCAAAAATTATGAAGTTTGACTGTAAATTGGCCATGGTTGACTTTTCCCCTAATACAGCTGATTTTTAGGTTAACTGTCCAATTGACTGATAAAAAATGTGGTTCAAGACTTGAATCTTAACATGAGCAATCTTAGGGGTCCAAAATGATGTATGAAAGTCACATGAAGCATTGATGGTCCAAAAATCCTTGTGCAAACTCAAACCCTAATTTTAGGTTATCAGTGCAAGATGAGGTGTCTTGAGCTAACCAAACCCTAATCTTGTCTTGAGTCCAAGAAGTCTTGTGAGAAAAGTCTTGATAAATGAGAGGGAAAATTTTGGGGTACAACAGTAAGTATCATAGCACCGCCTGAAAATATCTTCTTAACTATAAGTGGCCCTTCATATGTGGGAGTCCAATTGCCTCTGGGATCACCTTATGGTAGAATAATGTGCTTTATTAACAAATCACCAGCCTGGTACACCCGTTGTTTGACTTTCTTGTTAAAGGCCTTAATCACGCGCTTCAGATACATCTGACCATGACAAACATCCATAAGCCTTTTTTCATTAATCACGTTTATCTAGTCGAGTCTAGTCTGAATCTACTCGTCTTCATCTAAACCTGCGTCTTTCATAATCCTTAGGGAAGGAATCTGGACTTCGATAGGTAAGACAACCTCCATATTGTATACTAGAGAGAACGGGGTTTCCCCAGTTGATGTATGTATTGAAGTGCGATAACCATGAAAAGCAAATGGTAACATCTCATGCCAGTCTTTGTATGTCACTGTCATCTTCTGCAAAATCTTCTTGATATTCTTGTTGGCGACTTCCATAGTGCCATTCATCTCTGGTCGACACGAAGAAGAATTGTGGTTCTTAATCTTGAACAACACACATAGTTCCATGATCATAGTATTATTGAGATTGGTACAATTGTTTGGGATGATACTTTCAGTTATGCCATACCGATAAATGAGGTTATGCTTAATGAATTAGGCCACAACATTCTTGGTAACGGAGGCAAACGAGGCTGCTTCAACCCACTTCGTGAAATAATCAATAGCGACCATGATAAAACATTGCCCATTAGAAGCGGTAGGCTTAATCTCTCCAATCATATCAATGCCCCACATCGTAAATGGCCAAGGAGCAGTTATAACATTCAAGGGAACCTGGGGCACATGTACTTTGTCAGCATAAATCTGGCATTTATGACAAGTTATGGAATGATGGTAGCAATCAGTTTCCATGGTCGACCAATAATAACCCGCTCTCAGAATTTTCTTAGCCATAGTATGCCCACCGGAGTGAGTACCAAAGATTCCTTCGTGCATATTTTCCATAATCTTCTCAGCTTCCTTCTTGCCTATACAACGAAGCAGAGTCGAATCGTAATTGCGCTTGTACAAGATTTCGTTACTCAGAAAGAACTTGGCAGAGAACCTTCATAGAAATTTCTTATCATTGATAGATGCTCTTTTAGGATACTCTTGAGTCTTGAGGTATCTTTTTACTTCGTGGTACCAGGGCTTTTCCTCTAATCCATCAGTATCAACTTCGTAGCAATGTACCGGTTCGTCTAGTCTCTCAATGATAATTCGAGGAGCTTCATTGTCCCATATGACTATAAACATAGATGACATGGTAGACAATGCATCTGCCAATTGATTCTCTTCTCGTGGAATGTGTCCAAAAGCGATTTCTTCGAAACACATAATTAATGTCAACACATGCTCTTGATAAGGAATGAGATTTGGATGCTTTGTATCCCATTCTCCCTTAATCTGACTGATTACTAGGATTGAGTCCCCATATACATTCAAGAATTTAATTCTCATATCGATAGTAACTTTGATACCCATGATGCATGCTTCGTACTCTGGCATGTTGTTGGTATAGTCAAAACATAATCAGGAAGTGAAGGGCGTATGGCAACCCCTGGGAGAGACAATTACAACACCAATTCTATTACCAAGCGCGTTAGAAGCTCCATCAAAAACCATAGTCCATCGGGATCTTGACTCATATCCTTCATACGGTCCAGGTTCTTCATAATCAGTAACTAGCATAATATTCTCATTCGGGAACTCAAAATTCATAGACTGATAGTCATCTACAGCTTTGTGAGCCAAATGATTTGCCAGTACACTTCCTTTGATTGCCTTCTGAGTACTGTACTGAATGTCGTATTCTGTCAAGACCATTTGCCATCTTCCTATTCTTCCAGAGAGAGCGGGTTTCTCGAATATGTATTTTATTGTATCCATCTTAGAGATCAACAAAGTGGTATGAGTCAACATATATTGTCTTAGTCGGCGAGCAGCCCATGCCAAAGCGCAACAAGTTTTCTCGAGCAGTGAGTATATTGTTTCACAATCGGTAAACTTTTTTATAAGGTAGTATATTGCATGCTCTTTTCGGCCATACTCGTCATATTTCCCCAATACACACCCCAGTGAGTTCTCTAATACTGTCAGGTACATGATCAGAGGTCTTCCTTCAACTGGTGGCATTGAAATAGGAGGTTCTTGGTGATACTCTTCGATTTTGTCGAATGCTACCTGACAATCATCGTTCCACTTCACTATTTGATCTTTCTTTAGTAACTTGAATATTGGCTCACAAGTAGCAGTCAAATGGGAAATAAATCTGGCAATGTAGTTCAAACGTCCTAAGAATCCTCTGACTTTCTTCTCAGTATAGAGAGCTGGAATTTCTTGAATAGCTTTAACCTTGACAAGATCAACTTCAATACCTTTACCACTAACGATGAAACCTAGGAGTTTACCGGATCTTACCCCAAAGGTGGACTTGTTTGGATTCAACCTAAATTTGTATTTCTTCAATCTCTCAAACAACTTGTGTAGGTGGTCAAGGTGTTCTTCTTCAGTTTGGGATCTAGCTATCATGTTATCAATGTAAACCTCTATCTCGTGATTGATCATATCATGGAACAAAACTAGCATAACACGCTGATATGTTGCACCGACATTCTTTAAACCAGAAGGCATAACTTTGTAACAGAAAGTGCCCCACCGTGTGACAAAAGTAGTCTTCTCCATGTCTTCAGGTGCCATATTAATTTGATTATAACCGGAGAAACCATCCATGAAAGGAAAGTACTTTGTGTTGAGCGGTGTTGTCAACCAGAACATCAATATGTGGAAGCGGAAAGACATCTTTGGGGCTTGCCCTATTCATATCCCTGTAGTCTATACACATACGCACCTTACCATCCTTCTTAGGTACCAACACTGTATTTTCAACCCACTGAGGATATGATGTAACAGCTAAGAAACTTGTGTTGGACTATTTCATAACCTCAACTTTGATCTTTTCAGACATCTCAGGACACATACGACGAACCTTCTCCTTTATAGGAGGATAACCTTCCTTCATCGGTAGACGGTGAACCACAATATCGGTATGAAGCTCTGGCATATCTTCGTACGACCAAGCAAAGATCTCAACATAGTCACGCAACATATGGATTAATCTCTTTTTGACATTATCTTCTAGGTTGGCACTTATCTTGAACTCTTTGGCGTCCTTCTTAGTACCCAAGTTCACAACCTCGACTGGTTGTTCATGCAGTCGCATGGCTCTTTCTTCTTGCATTAACAACCTAGCAAGCTCTCAGAGTATTTCACAATCTTCCTCACCTTTATCCTCGGCTTGGAAGATCGTATTTTCGAAGTCATAATTGGCAATATAAAAATTGTTATCAACGAGATCCAGGGTGGATATGGATCTGCAATTTGTTGTGTGGGTGTGTGTAAGAAACATATAGCTGTTTTGAAAACAATAAAGTAAAAGAAAAATAGAGAGTGCAAAATTTGAATGCAAAAATCCAATGATTTACTAAATGAAAATATGCTGATGAATAATGACAACCCTAACAAATGGACCGTTGTGCCTCGGGTAAGGCACAAGGCTTAAAGTTTATTATTTAAATTACATAACCAAAAAACTTGAAAGTAAGAAAACAGAAAATAACATTTACTCCTGACTAAAGGAGATTGGTATAAAGTCTCAATATTTCCAATTGTTGAGCCCATTGCCGGTAGTAGGGAAGATCTAACTATCTATGTCACAGTCACTATTAGCGTCTTCCGCGATATTGACTTGATTGTTGTGAACTCCTTTGTTGTTGATGCGGAATAGCGGTCTCTCAGAATTAGCACGAGCACGATGGACAACCCTCTGAGCCTGAGAAGTGAAACCCAAACCAAATTTGTCAGACTTATAAGGAATATCGGGAAGCTGACCCCAAATAGTGTAACCACCTTCTTCAACCACAACCTTAGCGTCTTTCAGAGAAGCCATTTTTTATGGGGTCTTAGGAACAACAGGAGCAGCTTTATTAACTGGGGTTGTCTGAGAAACAACTTCAAAGGTCTAGCAAGGAGTCTCGACGAATTCACCATCCATCTCGACATACTTGAAGGAATTCAAATGACTCAGCATGTATTCTTCTTCACCGCAAACTTTAACGATCATTCCCTTCACGGGATACTTCAACTTCTGGTGTAAGGTAGAAGTAACAACACCTTCCCCATGAATCCAAGGGCGTCCAAGCAAATAAGAATAGGCTGGACAAATTTCTATCACGTAGAAAGTAGAGTTGAAGACCTGGGAACCCACTTTGATCAGAAGATCAACCTCTCTATGCACCGTTCTCTTTGAACCATCAAAAGCTCTCACCACAATGTCATTGGGTTTTAACATGATCCATTCACAATCCAATTTGTCTAAAGCAGCTTTTGGCAATATGTTCAATAAGGAACCTGTATCCACTAACACATGAGATAAGGTAGTGCCCCTACACTCAATGGAGACATGCAAGGCCTTATTATGGTTCCTTCCTGCGGGAGTTAAGTCTGCGTCGAAAAAGCCTAGCCAATTATCAGTTGTTAGGCTATCAACATTATTTTCGAACTGATCAATAAAGATTCTCTATGGTACATGAGAAGATTTCAGAAATTTCACCAAAGCTTGAGCATGGGCTTCAGAGCACAACAACAAAGATAATATAGATATTTTGGAGGGTGTTTGCCTCAACTGTTCAATAATCTTATAGTCACTCTTTCAAATACTCTTTAATATTTCCTCCATCTCTTGCTTGGAGGTGTCTTCAACAGTAACCTTCTTTGGTGCCTCAGTCTGGGCAGGCTCAGTCATATATTCTTTACCTCGAATTTCAGTAGTTGATTCAGTAGTGGTGATACGAATTGGTGAAGTAACAACCTTCGAGGAAATCTCTGGAGAGAAAACCCTTCAACTCCTGGTAACCTTACTAGTCCCAACAATATTGCCGACATCAGGATCGGTAATTTCAGCATTTTCATCTTCGGTAATCAATGGTTCTTGCTTGACATCGTGGTAGTAGACATCAGCTCCATAATTCAAAGGGATAGCCTTATCAGAGGAATATGGAATTGGCCCTAGTGCAGTAATGATTAGAGGAGCAACTATAGGTTTGCCAGTAATATTCACAAGACCCTTAGAAGTGATCCTTATAGGGGTACCGAAAGTTGTAGACACATCTTCAAGCTTCAGGTCTTGGGATATACTCTTAACAAAAGGAGTCATCTCTAAAGGAGTCTTCTCAAATAGAATCACATTGTCATCCATCAAACACTAAATATCTTTTTTCAGCAGTGCACAACCATTGGATTGGGATGCACAGTAGTAGTAGTCTTCAGCATAACCCAAAAATAATCCGGTTTGCAGCAACTTCTCCTTAACAATCATCAGAGGAGTAGTTAAATCATTCACAGTAGTAACATAAGAAACATATTCAATAGAATTAACTCCATTGTCATGATTAGGCATAGGTGCAATTATCAGATTAGGAGTTTCAGGAGGGTCAAATTCAATCTCCTTAGCATCAATCATGTCTTGGATCTTATTCTTCAAAGCCCAACAATTGCTAGTATCATGCTCGGGACTGTCAGAGTGATATACACACCTTGCATTTAGATTATAGCAAAGAGAGGAAGTATTGGGGTTCTGAGGCGGTTCTCTCAATGTAATCAGCCCTGCCTTCAACACGTGTTGCAATGCTTGAGCCAATATCATGTTGATTTTTTTGAACTGTCTCCTGAGTGCATCCTGCCTACGCTGATTATTCTGTTGTTGTTGTTGCACTCGCGCAGGATTAGAGATCAACATTGCCCCCACAAATTGGCTGCGGTCATTCTTATTATGATTCTTATGGTCGTACACAACATTGGGTTCTCTATTACCATTATAAGGCTTCTTTAAAGTATTTAAAGATGTAGCCACCAAGATTTTACCCCTTATGATTCCATTCTCAACATGTTCCCTTGTCAATATCAGTTCAGTGAAACCAGCCGAAGAACTTCCTAGTAGATGATTATATAAAGGACCAGTTAGCATGCTCATGAACATGTCAACCAATTCCATGTCAGCCAAAGGAGATTGAACTCTACCTACAAGATCTCTCTATTTCTACACGTACTCTTTGAAACCTTCCTCAAAACCCATGGACATACTCTGCAATTGCATGCGAGTTGGTGCAAAATCAGAATTATATTGATATTGTTTGTAGAAAGCTGCAGCTAAATCTTCCCAAGTGTGAATATTAGCACCTTCAAGTTGATAATATCATTCCAGTTGTATTCCAGACAGACTCTCTTGAAAGAAATGCAACCACAACTTTTTGTCAGGAGTGTATGGTTGAGTTTTCTGAACATATGATCTCAAGTGCAGCTTCGGGCAGGAAACACCATCATACTTGGAAAAGGTATGGATTTTAAATTTAGGAGGAATGACAACTCCTGAAACTAAACCAAAATCATCAAAGTTCAATCCAGGTACCTTCTAGATTTCCATAGCTCTCAGACTTCCAGCAGCTTATACTTCTCATCAGTAGGGGGATATTGCTCATCCAAATAATCATCTTCCTCTTCATCAGGAATTTTGTCAGAACCAGGATTGCTTCTTTCAGTTTTGACACTCTTACTATCTTCATCCTGTTTGTCATCTTCATCCTATGGGATATTAAGATCTCGAGCTTGCTTGACTGTCCCTCTGAACCTTCTCCCCATGTTAAGGATGCCAATTGGTTTCTTTGTCTTCTTCTCCTTATTGGTGACAAGTTCCTTCAATTTTTCCTGCCCCTTGGCTAAGTTCAGGAACATCTGTGGGAATTGGGAATTCTGAGCTTAGAGATCTTTGACTGTCTATTCAAGAGCCATTTTTTCTGCTGAAATAAACAACAAGAAGATGAGAAAACCTATCTTGAGAATACCTGTTATGTAATGATATGCATGACATGTAGATGCATATGTAATGTTTTCAAGGATCTCGCGGGATTAAAATGTTAGAAAAAGAATCTGGTTGCAGCTTTGTCTTGAAGAACTTTGATTTTTCATCTTTGAACATCCTTCTATAAGAATTAAGCTCACCATATAAAGTGGGTCATAGCCTTTGACTCAATAGAATATACTTTGATCTTGACGACATCTGGTTAGAGGAAAATAAATCCTCTCGCCCTTGCTAGAAATCTGGCTTATGGTAATCCTGCACCATAGATCCCTAAGATCCTTGAAATGGTTAGTAAAAATGCCATGTCATGATGATATGATGTTATGATGTCATGTTCGTGTTAGATAGATACCAAACACAAACAAGTCACACAAGAGCCCTAGGTTTAAAGCTTGCATGAAGTCTATAGGTAAGTACCTTTCCTCATTAAAGTTAAGTTAGCTAAATCTGTCCTAAAAATAGTTACCGGGTTCTAGGAATCTCATATCACTGATCTTTCTCGCATGCTTTATTTTAGCACGTCAACTGGCTTGCCACCAAAACATCTCGAGAGTCAAATCTCAATGAGCGTAGCATCGAGTATCAACCAACCTTGAACTGCACCAAAGTTGGTCATCTCACTACCTTCTAATGGCCAAGATGGGTCAATTAAGGTTCTAAAAGTAAGTTAGTGCTAACGACACTGCACAAAAGCCTAATGTTATCCTTGACTGGATCAAGGAACATCAGTACAAACCAAAGTGTCACACTAACCGTAACCATCATTTCAACCATATCGGTCTATGCCGTACAATCTTCATGATCTATTGCTACTTACCTAAGGCATCCCTAGATCCAGGTGTAGGATCTTACAAGCAATAATAAACCCAAGCAACTCTTAAATTTAAAGCAAACAAAGCAAAAAACGAAATAAGGTAAAGTGATATAACCCTAAGGTAACCCATTTTTTTCATAAATTCCCCAACAGAGTCACCAATTCTATAATACGGTGGGAGAATTAACTTTTTCGGTTTTATCAATATGTGGATAGTAGGAGTCGCCACCGACTTTTCTTTTATCCAATATTTAGGAAAGGTGAAAAGAACAGGAAAGACCTTTGCTAGATTTTGAGTTTGGGGGTAGGTTATGAAAAGGGAAGGTGTTAGCACCCTTTTCATCCATAGTTATCTACGGACTCTTAATTGCTAGCTCACTTTTGAAAATTTGCTTTGCGTGTGTGATTTGAAAATATTTTGAAAAAGCTAACTTCGTAATGATTCTTGTATCAGTCCTCAAGAACGCGTACAAAGCGTTTGAAAATATTATGTTTGAAAAGTGTGATGTGAAAAAATGTTTATTTTAGAAAAGAGTTGTGAGCAAGCGATTAAGAGTTCCTTACCCACTAAAGGCCATTCTTATTCTTTTCCTTCTCCTTTAAAGATAGTGTTATCCATACCATTAGTTGGTAGATAGTCCTATCTATGGGATGTAAAGGGACAAACGTAGGGTCATCGAATGGTCATTGAAGGCAACATGTAGGAATACTTTAGCAATTCATATCAGATGGTGTTATACCTTAAAATTTGCCCTCCCTTTTATTTAAGACATTCTCATAGGGTTCTCAAATGCTCAAGGTTGCTCAAGAAGTGATCAAACAAATTCTCCTCCTAAGCAATGGACTCACAACTAGAGTTTCATTTTTCTAAAGGAAGTTTGGGTTTCTAAGGCCTCAAGTGGTTTCCATGGTTCCTTATATGTCTCTAGGAGTGTTTGAAACAACGCGGCTGGAACCTGTCATCTAGATGTTAATGAAACATCAATGAAGTCGCCACCGAACGTCTTTTATCCCGCCGAGAGGGAAATGTAAACATCGAGAAAACCTGAAAAGGGAGAAATCACGGTCTTTCGACCGAGAGATCGGGTAAGGGATTCTGTTACGCGAGGGGAAGGTATTAGCACCCCACACACCCGTAGTACTCTACGGTATCCACTCTTGTTGTCTAATCTAAATGGGGGTGGTCAAATCCAATGCCTATGGCTTACAACTGAAAAGGGAATGCATGCAAAAGAAAAGAAAATAATGTAGGGAAAATAAAAGAAGTGCTCGGTTGGCCCCTACCCCAATGCCTACGTATCCCTTTTAAGGAATCAGAGCAGATGTAGTTCGGCTTAATTGTTTTGGTTGGTTTGTGTTTTTTAATTAAGATAAACAAAGATAGTAAAGATGGAAAAACTTCAAGTAAAACAACAAACAAATGAGATGGCAAAACATCGGCTAAATAATAACAAGATAACACGTCAAAGATGGCAAGACATCAAATGGTAAATGAATGATAAAACATCACACCTAGCAATGATATTAGGAATCAAAGTAGGATAACAAAATGTGCGATGGTGAAACATCAACTTCAAACAAATGTGCGATGGCGAAACATCGATTAAAGGATAACAAGATATCATGGAAAAAGATGACAAAACATCGATAAAATAGATGACAAAACATCACACCTAACAATGATATTGAGAATCAAAGTAGGATAACAAACATGTGCGATGGCGAAACATCGGCTTCAAGATAACAAGATATCATGGCAAAAGATGACGAAACATCGATAAAATAGATGACAAAACATCACACCTAACAATGATATTGAGAATCAAAGTAGGATAACAAAATGTGCGATGGCGAAACATCGGCTTCAAACAAATGTGCGATGGCGAAACATCGATTAAAGGATAACAAGAAATCATGGCAAAAGATGATGAAACATCGATAAAATAGATGACAAAACATCACACCTAACAATGATATTGAGAATCAAAGTAGGATAACAAACATGTGCGATGGCGAAACATCGTCTTCAAGATAACAAGATATCATGGCAAAAGATAATGAAACATCGATAAGATAGATGACAAAACATCACACCTAAAAATGATATTGAGAATCAAAGTAGGATAACAAAATGTGCGATGGCGAAACATCGGCTTCAAACAAATGTGCGATGGCGAAACATTGATTAAAGGATAACAAGAAATCATGGCAAAAGATGACGAAACATCGATAAAATAGATGACAAAACATCACACCTAACAATGATATTGAGAATCAAAGTAGGATAACAAACATGTGCGATGGAGAAACATCGTCTTCAAGATAACAAGATATCATGGCAAAAGATAACGAAACATCGATAAGATAGATGACAAAACATCACACCTAACAATGATATTGAGAATCAAAGTAGGATAACAAACATGTGCGATGGCGAAACATCGTATTCAAGATAACAAGGTAAGATTGGTTTGTATCTTTTACTTTGAAGAAGAGTTTGGGTTCATTAGAGGTGTCTTATGATTTGCCAAGAAAACAAGTTTTGTTTTAAGGTGCAAAATGCAAAAGAAGGAAAAAACAACTAAGGGAAACTAGCTTAGCACTATCCCTAGTGTTATCATACAATGGTTGACCCTAAGGTTGAGGTTAAAGGAAAATCCTATCCTATGTTAGCATACATGGATTCCTACATTAATTAACATGTCAAAGAAAGCCTAACAAAACTATCCTATAGGGAACATGCAATGAGAGCGAAGTCGTGATCTCAATATCTAAATTGAGTGACTCATCGATCAACAATTAAAGAAGAAAAGCAATAAACATCCTATAGGGAGCATGCAATGAGAGCGAAGTCGTGATCTCAATGTCTAAATTGAGTGACTCATCAATCAACAACAAAAGAAGAAAAGTAATAAACATCCTATAAGGAGCATGCAATGAGAGCGAAGTCGTGATATCAATGTCTAAATTGAGTGAGTCATCGATCAACACAAACACAACATAGGTATTAGGCAAAAAAAAACAGAGGGCCTCTTGACATATATCAGCAACAGAGGTCCCATCATGCAATCAGAGAACTATGCAAAATGAAAATGAAAGAAGGGAGACAATTCAATACCAAACGGATAACTATCCGTAGCAACCGAGCAAGAATAAAAAGAAACCCAGAGAACTTCAAGCAAGCTGGCATCAGTAGATGAGTCAAGTAAAAAATTGCGCCATAAGGATGTAAGTAATGAGATTATCAGATATGAGCAGATCCACATGGGCAAAGTATAGTATTCACAATATCATGTATATATCCTGCATGGAATGTCAAACATGCCAAATACACAAGCAGTGTAAGTGTAATAAGTTGTGTTCCACAAATAAAGTGGAACACAGTAGTCTCATGCCAAAAGTGGGATGCTATACAATGTCACAAAGTCTCCAAGACATGCCAAGGTCTCTAATCCTAAGTCCAAGAAAAAGTCTCATGCTCCATAAATGCCAAGGATAGTAACCAAATAGTTCCAGTATCATTAAATTTTTTTATGGTTCATGTTGATTATTAGGTGTCTTTAAAAGGAAAAGAAAAGATCAAGTGAACAAAATAAAAATGACATAAAAGTAAATGCTCAAGTGAGCAAAGATGAAAATAGCATGAAATGTAAAATATTAAAAGTAAATGGTACATAAAACATAAAAAATAAAAGCATAAAGTAAAGTCAATTGTTAGAAATTAGTGGTTAGTTGGATGACCATCTTGAAACTTGAATTTGGAAATCATTAGAGGATTGGTAGAACCAAAGCCTCCACACAACAAGTTGCATTTGCTTTTTGTCAAGTATATCATCCATTTTGGAATCAAAAGTACCATTTAATGATCAACGATGTTTAAGTGATCCGCGTTGACCAAAGGTGTTGTAGATCCATTAGAGGATTGGTAGAACCAAAGCCTCCATACAATGAATCTCAAGGTTATTGGATCAAAGAGATCAAATTAACATACTTGGGCTTGCAATCATAAGTTTGGGCCACGAATGATCATTTATTCGAATCGGGACAAAATTTAGCGCTATGTTAAGCAATTGTAAGTGGACTTATGTAGAAGTCACACATATTTTGAGGCCGGTCAATAGCAATCTATGTACTTCATGTTTGGATAAATGATATAGAGATCACCATACCTTAACATGTAACACAATTAAAAGAGAAAGGGATAAGATGAAGAGGGAGGGCAATGATAAGCTAATTTGGATCACCATTTCAAAATTCTTTCATCTTTAAATTCAACCACTCCTCTAGATGGATTAAAGCACTAAACATATCATTAATCCAAAGCACCAAACATGAATTAAATAATTCACTATTAGGTAGATTTGAATTGATGAACATTTATCCAACTTCATCTATATCACAAAGTCCATTGAGTTTAAAGACAAATTGGACATTTAAAATTGCAATCCAAACCAACAATCAAAAGGAGTGAGTAGAAAAAGCATTTTGGATCAAAGCTGCCCCAAAACAAGGCAAAAAAATACATTCTGTCCCCGTGCAATCGATTGTAGTAACTGTGCAATCGATTTACAAAGAGTTATTTTTAAACAAAATTATGTGAAACGCTTCTACACAATCGATTGCACAGTTACTGCAATCGATTGCACACTGTTACAGTAGCAAAAACAACATTTCAAAAGGCCAATTTCTTGTTCAAACTTTCCATCAAACACCTTATGATCATGGATCCAATTGAGCACGAAAATTCCATTAAATTATGAGAAAATAACACCATTGGAATCACAAAAAAAATGCTCAAAGAATCAAACCCAAAGATCAACAAGAGATCACATTGTGAAAGATGAATTATCCAACTTACCAAAGGTAGATCTAGAGAATTATCAACACAACTTCAAGAATTTGCTTCAATTCAACCACAAGAATCAATTGCCAAGCTTGGATGTAGAGAATTGATAAAGAAAAAGTGTTTGGATGAAGGTTTAGCTCAAAGATTAGTAAGCTTCAATGCAAAGCTTACTAACTTTTGAAAATGGAGCTTTAAGTGAATTTGGTAGATGGAGAGAATTGAGAGATTTTTTAGCAAAGTGAGTTTGGCTATCAAAAGCTTGAAATTTGAATGAAATGAGGGCTCTATTTATAGAGTTTTAGGATTGGGGTTAGTGGTAATTTGGTAAATGATTCTTGGAGCCAAAATTTGAATTAATGATAATTCTTTCAAATATTAGAGCCAAAATTTGAATTAATGATAATTCTTTCAAATATTAGAGCCAAAATTTGAATTAATGGTACATCTTTCAAAAATGAAGGAAAATTGGAGCCAAAATTTGACAAGTTTAAAATTGCTGTTTTTTTTCTTCAAATTTTCACGCTGTGCAATCTATTGCACTATAGTGCAAATCGATTTGCACAATGTCTTTTTTCAAAAATGGTGCAAAATACACTATGTGCAATCGATTGCACTCTAAGAGCAATCGATTGCATCAGTGAAAAAAATGATTTTTTTTTAATTTTCTTTTGCAAAAAAAAAAGAGATTTTAGGAGAATAATACCAGGAATCTTTATTTGTCAGATGCTTCAACTTGGTACCTACAAAACACAAATATGCAAAGACAAAGACATATTTTTTTTTGTATTTTGATTAGAAGTTAGTCAACAACACATATACAAAATACACAACTAAAGTGCTTGGAGATAACTGATCAAGCTTCAAAACCCTAATTTGACTGGTGAATCAAAGGAGTGATTCCCTCTTATAATCAAACACAAACTCCAATCCTCTGAAGATCCAAAGATATGGATGAAACATCTTGAGATATGCAATTAATTATGAGCTTGACAGATCCAGAGGTTCAAATGACAAGGTTCTACTTGAGCAACTTGTCAAAGCCACCAACCTTCAAAGCTTAAGGAAGACTTGATAACCAAAGTACTTTGACCCCATCACAATGTATGAATGTAATGCAATATGATATTCATGATGAAACATAAGCCAAAATCAAGAGGGTAAATTTTGGGGTGCAACAGCTGCCCCTATTCAAATATCTTCAACATGACAAGTGAGAAAAGTGACAATTTTCGAGCGTACAAGGTTGAAGATGTTTGAATACGAAAGAACCCGAAAATTTACACTCTTAAAGAAAAAAGAAACAGAAACAGAAAACTCCCAAGACGTGCGTCAGAATGAAGCTGTAACGCAGATTGAAACAGAACAAAAACAAAGAAGAGTAGACGCGACTAAACCTCCGGACAGATGTGCCAGGGCAAAATTGGGCTTCAAAAAGGGACGAGACTAAACTCAAACCACAGAGTATAGGCGAAACTAAGCTCTGAAAAAGAAAACGTACGCGGGTGAGGAGATGAAACTCTGAGCTCGACCCAAAGCAAAAGTGGCTAGAGTGCGCGATTCTAGGAGCACTTGCTAATCTCAACTAAGATAAACAGTATGAAGGAACTGAAAGAATCTCAAAAATGAGGAACAAAAGCGAGACGAAACTCGACTCAATAACTAGTTAGACGAAACTAAACCAGATGAGTACCAGGACGAAATTAGATTTCACGCACGGGTAACAAGGCGAAACTCGACCCATAGGAAAGTGATGAGAGTGCACGTTTCTCAGAGCACCTGCTGGTCTTAGATCGATGGATAGACAGTGACGAAAACTGATAGAAGAATCTAAGGAACAAAAGAGACTGATTTCAAACCAGGGACGCAGTACAAACACTGCACTCGGTAAACGAACACCATCAAATGGTCCAAGGTATGAAAGCAAAAACGAGACGAAACTCGACTCAATAACTAGTTAGGCGAAACTAAACTAGATGAGTACCAGGACGAAACTGGATTTCATGCATAGACGACGAGGCGAAACTCGACCCAAAGCGAGAGTGATGAGAGCGCATGTTTCTCAGAGCA
Organism: Vicia faba; assembly: GCA_948472305.1. NCBI lineage: Eukaryota > Viridiplantae > Streptophyta > Magnoliopsida > Fabales > Fabaceae > Vicia > Vicia faba. The sequence continues at coordinate 1,168,524,109 of OX451738.1, forward strand.
CCTGCTGGTCTCAGATCAATGGATAAACAGTGACGAAAACTGATAGAAGAATCCAATGAATAGAAGAGACAGATTTCAAACCAGGGACGCAGTACGAACACTGCACTCGGTAAACAAACACCGTCAAAGGGTCCAAGTTACGAAAGAAAAAATGAGACGAAACTCGAATCAATAACTAGTTAGGCGAAACTAAACTAGATGAGTACCAGTACGAAAATGGATTTCATGCGCAGGGTGAGGAGACGAAACTCTGAGCTCAACCTAAAGCAAGGAGATTAGGGCGTACACCTAAAAACCCGCTGAAAGCGAATATAAGGACGAAACTGATATTCAAAAGGTGCATTAATATACATTGGAATGAACCGGAGAGGGTAGTGAAGACTAAACCCGAGAAAGATCGTGCCAGGGTGAAACTGAACTACGGTCAAGAGTAGACACTCAAACAAACGAAATATTGACATCAAAAGGATATTGGTATGGGGAGGAAACTGAGATAATGAGGTCAAAGAACTAGCTGGGGATTTAATCCGAAGTATTAGCAGAATCACTGGGGATGACGGAAATAAAAATGGCTTATGTTCCGATGCATGTTTGAATTATTTTTTATAGCGCAATGCTCCATATAATGGAAATGCTACGCGTTTTGGTAGATGCAAATGTAATGATGCATGTTTAAAAGTTCCACTGGGGAATGGCCAATTGAGAAGCCAATAACCAAGAAGTCAGGATCTGACATGACTTGCAAAAATAAATTGCAAAATCCAAAGGAGAGGAGAAAATATGGGGAACTGCTAGAGAGGGAACCTCGAAGAGATGAAGCTTTGTGGGGAATAACAACCGAGCAACCAGCAGAAACAGGCCACAAACATTGAGGCGAGTTGCAAAAATAAATTGCAAACTCCAGGGAAAATCAGGTTGACACTGTAGCTTCTGGAGAAGATTAGACATTGAGGGAGAAGATCAGGGCAAGACTGTAATCTCTGGAAAAGACGGTGCACGGCCGTGTTGAGGACGACACCAAGACAATAAACCCGACGTGAGGGGTGAAAACCTTTGCTGGGGGAACAAAGTTCTACTGAGGATACGAGACTTCACCGGGGATACAAAACTCTGTTGAAGAGGTGGAACTTCACTAGAGAGATAGAACCTCGTTGAAGATTATCTTGCTGGAGAGATATTCTCTTGGAATGCAACCAAAGGACGAATCCTGCAGATAGTCACATGGTAACAAGACCTTACTGGGGAATAAAAGCAGACCCTTAATAAAGGATGCCCCAGTCAACATATAGACTGGGAAATGAGAGGTCAAAGCGAGGGCTCCCGGCTTAACGACTCCATTGAGGATAGGCGCCACATCTAAACTTGAAGTCTTGGAGCAAGGCTTTTAAAAGAAGATTCATGGGGTAACAAAATTTGCTGTAGAAACGAAACTTCACCGGGGATAGGAAATTTCACTGGGGAAACGAAACTCCACTAGGAATACAAAACTCCACTGGGGATAAGAAACTTCCCTGGGGATAAGTAAAGTCCTGAACATACATGGGTCCTGCCTAGCAGAAGAAAATCGAATTTTTCTTCTTGACAATCATTAAGCTCTTTACAAGTGTTCAATGTGTAAACTCTCTTTTGATGTCAAACAAAATGTTTTGCATGCAGGAAGATGTTTATTTTGAGAACGACAGACCTGATGCGATGATCATTTAAGCCTTGAAGTTGAAAATTTTAACAAAAATGTCGCATCTCTGTTGTGAACGAATCACTGGCTAGAGTGCAAAAAGGTTTTAAAACTTTTCTTCTTCTTTTGAAAAACAATTCAAGATACAGGTGACAAGATACCAACACGACCATGCAACACATATTCGGAGAGTTATGGAAATACTATCCCGTTGCAGTATGCTTTCGAGTTAAACCCTCGTTTCAGTTAGGACTTTCAAAGGTTGTAATGTGGCCTGGTTCAAGGTTCTTTTGAAAATTTTTTTTTCAAGGCTCAAGTTATTTGGTGCCCACCCCCTTCGTGATATTCTCCTGTCCTAAGTTCAGCTGACTTATCACAAGCATTCATCTTTCAAAAGGTTTTGTAATGGTTGAGTGGTCACGACAAATTCTCCAGCATGATTGTCGCTTAACTTTTGCTGCTTTTGTTTTGGATATTATTGTTCCTCTTCTTTTGATGAAAATTTTATTGGATAATCTTTTGGCCTTTTAGGCTCTTTTTCCTAACTTTTGCCTGGACAAAAATCTCTTGAATTTCCATTTTTGGGAGTCCACCGGGATGCCCTAACTTTTGCCTAAGCGACTTGTTTTCAAGTTTCGACTTAGCGGAGCTTTTTGTTTCTTTTTTTTATTCATGCTTTTCAACTTAAACAAGTCAACATGACTTTTGAACTCTTTTTTTCTTCTGAAAACAAATGCCTCATTCCTTGGTCGGCGATGGGATAACCATTATTGTATCGGTTCGATCTCGACCTTAGGATTTTGTGAGGAGATGAACATCGTGGTTCATACACACATCTCTTTTTTTTTTATCTCATGATGTGAAAGATAAAATGTAGTGATCCTCAGATGGGACATTCCTTTTGAAATTTGAATGCTTGGGCAAATCAACTGAACATCTACCCTGCCCCTGGTTAAAAGGTTTTGTTTTATTTTTTTGAACAGAAAAGAAACTCCTACTTAGAAGGCTCAAAGGGGTTAACGAGGGTCTAACTCCCTTATATCTCCGGTGTTTGGGGATTGAAACAATGCCTGTACATCGTTAACAGGGTTCTACTCAAAATCATACCACCACAGTCGTCGTTTTTATCTAAACTCTTTCCTCCAAATTCTTGGCTAAGCAAAAGAATTGGCACAATTGGTATCAAAATGGCCGAAAAATCGATTAAAGAGTGATACCAGATGGATTAAGTAAAATGAAACAATTTTTTCAAGGCAAAAACATTCAACGCATCAAAACTGACATTCGGCTATAAACAAAATCCTATATGCAGACAATGCTTTAAAACAATCAATCAAGACAACACATGAAAGTGCGGGAAAGAAACGTAATAAAAGCCATTATGGGGAAGCAGTGTCTCCAGCCAGGTTCACCGGTCCTGCCGACCTGCCGTGACCTTGATATCTACCCCGACTCATGACCTTTACCGACAGCACGGAGTTGTGAAACAAAACGGCACGGCACCCGCCAGTAAAGTGAAAGAGAAGTCCATCAAACAGAGAAACAAACACGCCCCTTACGCAGTAGCATTGCGCTTGTTATCCGCACTTCGAGCGATCAACCAATCGTGACTTAGATTATCATATCCATGTAAGGGCCACGAAGTTTATATGCACATGTTTATCGAAAATATTGGATGTTTTTGCAAACAAAATAGTAAAAAGGGAGCAAAGAAATGCATACGTATACTTGAAAGAAGATATTTTATTGATTTTGAGAGAATCAGCCTGTGAAAAAGGCATTTACATTTGGAAGCAAATAATTTCAAAATTAAAACAAGCAAGTGTTTACAAATGGCAATGTGAATATCCATCGAGTCCCAACTTTGCTATGACTCTGATGACTCTCATCTTCCTGCTTTCGGATAGATCAAACTTAGATTAGCTTCGAGCTTATGCCAGGTGAAAGAGTGGAGGAAAGAAACAAAGGATCCCATGCTGAGCATAGTTATTTGCTTTAAGTCCCTAACTTTTGCCTGGATCTCCCTTTCGGGTTTTCGATTCACCAGGACACCCTCTTTTTTCCTAAACCGCCCTTTCAGGTTTTCAGTTTAGCGGGTTTTTATTATTTTTTATGCAAAGTATTTTTTAACTACGTCAACATTCACAGGGAGAGGGAAGTACTCTCCATCCATAGTCGTGAGCATCATCGCCCCTCTAGAGAAAACTTTTTGGACCATGAAAGGACCTTCGTAAGTCGGAACCCACTTGCCCCTGGGATCTCCCTAGGGAAGAATTATCCTTTTGAGTACAAGGTCGCCTGGTTTGTAACACTGAGGTCGCACCCTTTTATCGAAATATTTTCTCATTCTCTGTTGATATACCTGACCGTGGCAAATGACCGTCAATATCTTTTCATCAATAAGTTCCAGCCGATCCAGCCGATTCTGCACCCATTCACTTTCATCTAACTCAACATCTCTCATGACCCTAAGAGAGGGAATCTCGACTTCTACTGGCAGTACCGCTTCCATGCCGTAGACCAATGAAAATTGGGTTGCCCCAGTCGAAGTACGCACCATGGTGCGATAACCATGCAAGGTGAAAGGCAGCATCTCATGCCAATCTTTGTAGGTTACCACCATTTTCTGCACAATTTTCTTGATATTTTTATTGGATGTTTCGACAACGCCGTTCATCTTTGGTCTATATGGGGAAGAGTTATGATGCTTGATTTTGAAGGACTCACAAAGCTCCTTCATCATCTTATTGTTCAAGTTAGACCCATTATCGATAATGATCTTCTCAGGCACTCCGTAGCGACATATAATGTTATGCTTAATGAACCGAGTTACCACTTGCTTGGTGACATTGGCATAGGATGCTGCTTCGACCCATTTGGTAAAATAATCGATGGCAATCAGAATGAAACGGTGCCCGTTGGACGCAGTCGGTTCAATCTTGCCGATCATATCAATTCCCCACATCACAAACGGCCAAGGGGAGGTCAAGACGTTCAAAGTCACTGGTGGCACATGCACCTTATCAGCGTAGACTTGACATTTGTGACAAACCCGTGCATGATTGTAACAGTCAGCCTCCATGGTGGACCAATAATAACCTGCTCGCAAGATCTTTTTAGCCATGGTGTGCCCGTTGGAATGGGTCCCGAAATCACCTTCATGTATCTCCTCAATGATTCTAGCCGCTTCTTTCTTGTCAACACATCTGAGCAGAGGCCATCATGATGCCTTCTGTACAACACACCACTACTGAGAAAGAACTTGGCTGAAAATCTTCTCAAGAACTTCTTATATGTGACAGATGCCCCTTCAGGGTACTCTTGCCTCTCTAGATATCGCTTAACGTCATAAAACCAAGGATTATCGTCTGGCTCCAAACTGGCCTCAAAACAGAAAGCTGGCTCAGTCAAACTCCTGATAGTAATGGAAGGTGCCTCATTAGCCCACCTAACCTTAAACATGGAGGACAAAGTTGCTAGTGTATCAGCTAGATTGTTTTCTTCTCTGGGAATGTGTTCAAACGTGATCTCTTTGAAGTACGAAATCAGCTTCATAACATGCTCACGATATGGAATTAGGTTCTGATGGCGAGTCTCCCAATCTCCATTGATCTGGCTAATAACGAGATTGGAATCCCCGTAAACTTTCAAGAATTTGATGCGCAAGTCGATTGCTGCTTCAATGCCATAAATGCAAGCCTCATATTCGGCCATGTTGTTAGTGCAATCGAAACAAATACGAGCCGTGAAAGGAATGTGGTATCCCTCAGGGGAAGTGATAATAGCCCCGACGCCGTTGCCCATGGCATTAGAGGCACCATAAAAAACAAGCGTCCAACGTGATCCCGGCTCGGGTCCTTCGTCTGGGTCTGGTATGTTACAATCCCGAATATACACAATTTCCTTATCTGGAAAATCAAACTTCATCATTCGTAATCATTCATGGGCTGATGAGCAAGATGGTCAGCCAATACACTACCCTTAATTGCTTTTTAAGTAGTGTATTAGATATCATATTCAGTGAGTATCATCTGCCAACGGGCTACCCTGCCCGTAAGAGCTGGCTTCTAAAAAATGTACTTGATAGGATCCATTTTGGATATCAAGTAAGTGGTGTGAGTTAACATGTATTTCCTCAAACGTTTAGCGGCCCAGGCAAGTGCACAACAAGTCTTTTCCAACAATGAGTACCTTGACTCGCATTCCGTAAACTTCTTACTCAAGTAGTAAATGGCCTGCTCTTTCTTCCTTGTCTCGTCGTGCTGACCAAGGACACAACCCATTAAGGTCTCCAACACAATTTAGTACATGATTAATGGCCTTCCTTCCACTGGCGGCATGAGCATCAGAGGTTCTTGCAAATATTCCTTTATCTTGTCAAAGGCCTTCTGGAAATCCTCATTCCATTTCACTGTCTGACTTTTCTTCAACAACTTGAACATAGGTTCACAGGTGGCTGTGAGATGAGAAATAAATCTGGAAATATAGTTTAACCTCCCCAAGAAACCACGTACTTCCTTCTCTATCCTAGGTTCATGCATTTCCTGTATCGCTTTGACTTTGGTCGGGTCCACCTCGATACCTTTCTCACTTACAATAAAGCCCAAAAGCTTGCCGGATCTCACCCCGAAGGTGCACTTATTTAGATTCAACCTTAGCAAGAACTGCCTTAGTCTCTCGAACAATTTCTCCAAATGAACAAGATGTCCCTCTTCCGTGTCGGACTTAGCAATAATATCGTCTACATATACCTCAATCTCTTTGTGAATCAAATCATGAAAGAGAGTGACCATGGCGCGCTAATATGTTGCCCCAGCATTTTTCAAACCAAACGGCATCACTTTATAACAGAAGGTTCCCCAAGGCGTGATGAATGTTGTCTTCTCCATATCCTCCGGAGCCATCTTAATTTGGTTATAACCCGAAAAACCATCCATGAATGAGAACAACTTGGAATGAGCAGTATTATCAACCAACACATCAATACGCGGAAGAGGGAAATCGTCTTTAGGGCTGGCCCTGTTCAAATCCCTATAATCCACGCACATCCTGACTTTACCATCTTTCTTGGGCACAGGCACAATATTTGCGATCCATGGTGAATAATTGACAACCTTTAAGAAATTTGCGTCCAACTGCTTATGGACCTCCTCCTTGATCTTCTTGGACATCTCAGGATGAGTTCTTCGAAGCTTCTGCTTGACAGGAGAACAACCTTCTTTGAGCGGTAGTCGATGCATCACTATGTCTGTATCCAATCCAGGCATATCCTTATAAGACCAGGAAAAGATATCAGAATACTTACGGAGTAACTCAATCAATCTGGTTTTTACACTGTCTTCGAGATCGTCCCCTATCTTGACTTCTCTTCTTATCTCTTATGTACCAATATTCACCACCTAAATCAAGTCCTGATTTGGCTGGATAACCTTCTCCTCTTATTTCAACAGTATTGCTAATTCCTCAGGAAGATCATAATCCTCATATGCTTCTTCTTCAGCTTGATAAATAGGAGTATCAAAGTTATAATGAGCCATAGCAAAGTCGTTATCAATAGAATCTGGGGTGGAAGTGCATCTGCATGAATGACATTTTTGCGTTTTTTAGTGACTGTGTGTGGAAAGAGAAACATTGCCATTTAAAAAGAAAAAAGAAAAAAGAAACAAGATTTTGAATGCAAAAACGTCCTTTATTTCATGATAAACTTGCAAAATAAACATGGTGGCCCTACACAAATGATTCACTACGCCTTGGGCAAAGCGTAGGAATTATGATATGATAATAAAAGAAACAAGAAAATTACTCCTCAGTGCTTGAAACTTGGATAACATCCACAGAAGTCCAATTATTGAGTGTCTGGCCTAGAATACTCGGACGAATCCAATCTTCAACATTGTAGCCATCAGCCCTATCATCGGCAACTGCATTGGTGTGTCCTTCTTGAGTAGCACAAGGACGGGAAAACTTCACAGGAGTAGATAAACCGAATGCTCTGGGAGCTGCACTTTGCTGACCTGGGCTAAAACCAAGACCAAATCTATCAAGCTTCAGAGTAATGTCCAGCACCTGACCCCAATCCTCAGGGTTACCACCTTCCACTATAGCCTTCACATCTTTGAGGGAAGACATAACAGTTTCCGATTTCTTTTTCTGCTCTGGAGGAGGAATATTGACATCATGAACTGTCTCAAATGCCTGAAATGGAGTTTCATGAATTTCGCCTTCAACTTCAACATAGTGGAATGATGTCAAATGACTCACGATGTACTCTTCTTCGCTGCATACGGTTATCACCTTTCCCTCTGCAGGATACTTGAGCTTTTGATGAAGAGTAGAAGTGACTGCTCTTGCTCTATGAATCCACGGCCTCCCCAACAAGCAACAATATGCTGGCTGTATATCCATCACAAAAAACTTGGCCGTGAAGGTACGAGGACCAACCTTAATTGGTAACTCCACTTCCCCAAACACTTATCTTCGAGACCCATCAAACGCCTTCACCATCAAGTCGCTTGGGTGCAACTCCAGCCCAGAATAATCAATCTTCATCAATGCTGACTTGGGCAATACATTTAAAGACGATCCCGTGTCTACCAAAACCCGAGATAAAGTAGTGCCTCTGCACTCCATCGAAATATGTAACGCTTTATTATGGTCTAGTCCCTATGGAGGAAAATCAAAATCGGTGAAGCCCAAACCATTCCTGGCAGATATATTAGCACAAACATTTTCAAACAGATTGACTGTTATCTCAGGTGGCACGAACGCATTCTTCAACAACTTCATCAAAGCATTTCTGTGAGGTTCTGAATAAATCAACAGGGATAAGATAGACTTCTTGGACGGAGTATGGCTCAAATGATCAATTATGCTATAATCACTTTTTCTGATAATTCGCATCAACTCTTCAACCTCATCGGGAACTGAAGAAGTTTCTGGTATCGGAATTGGTTGAGTCACATTGGCTGGCATAACCCTTGGATTGCCAATCATTACCTGTTGTTTCCCCTTTTCTCTTGCAGAAGCATCTGCCGTATCTTGCACATTGGAAGGACCAAATACTCTCCTGTTTCTAGTTATTCGACCCACACCAGAAAAGTTATGGGCTTCCTCGTCATCACCTTCAACATGTTCTTTCTCAGACAAACGAGCATTAACCTCCTGCTTTACCCTACGGTAATAAACATCGGCACCGTAATGCCACGGGACAACCTTCTCACTAGTATACGGCATAGGACCAGGCACCGTAATCATCAGAGGGGGTGCCCTCGAAGGGGTAGGAATGCGCGCAGGGGTGTAAGGAATAGATATCATAGCAACATCTTCTTCAATAATCTTGCGGTAGCTCGATCTTCTATCAAATTGCAGGGAGCCCTCACTTATCAACAACTGGATACCTGCTTTCAAATCATCACAGCCCTTCGGTTGCTTTTTACACTTGACACACTCAGAAGTAAAACCCGGGAAAACAAAATTGTCAAGCAAATACCTCTTAACATAACTCAACAGAGTAATTACTTGTTCCACATCCATGATTAAATTCAACATTTCACCATTATCATCAATCATGTTAACAACACCCCCTCCATGCCTTGGCATTGGGTTTTGAGTAACATTTGGACCGGTCACTGGAGTAAACTCAATATCCTTTGCATCCAACAAATCTTATACTTTACACTTCAATGCAAAACAATTGTCAGTAGAATGACCAACTCCGCCCGAATGGAATTTGCATCTTGCATTAGCATCATAGTTAACAGGGAGTCTTGCATGTGGCATGGCATATTTCTCAAACCGATCAACTTTAAATCAAGCAAATGGTGGAGCGCTTCAGTAAGAGTCACCGACAAGGGGTCGAATTTTCTGGGTTGTCTCTGCTGCTGGTTATTATACTAACATGGAGCATCTTGCTGCCTTCCTTGTTGAGGCACTGCATTTGGTCTCTGCTGCAGAGGAGCATTAACAGGAATAGAAACAACATTGATTTGTTGATGCTGACGGTCCTCTCTTAGTCCTCTATGGGAGTAAACCGTGCTTGCGTCACCTTCCCTTTTCTTAGGGTAAGTGTTGAATGGTTTCTTGCTGCCTCCTGACGAGCTGCTAGAACCTCCAACCTGAATCCTTCCCAATTTCAAACCCACTTCAATTCTTTCACCAGCCGTGACTAATTCTGCAAATCCTACCGAAGTGCTTCCTATCATGTGCTCATAGAAAGGCTCTTGCAGGGTACTCATAAACATATCAATGAGTTCTCTCTCCATGAGTGGAGGTTGAACTCTCGTAGCCAACTCACGCCACTTCTGAGCGTATTCCTTGAAAGATTCTCTTGGTCCTTGCGACATATTTTGTAAGTGAGTGCGGTTAGGTGTCATATCCACATTGTACTGATAATGTTTTACAAAAGCCCGAGCAAGATCATTCCAGCAGCGAACATGAGTTTTTTCCAGCTTCATGTACCATTCCAAAGATGCCCCTGACAGACTATTCTGGAAAAAGTGAATCAAAAGCCCCTGATCCTCTGTATGCACTGACATATTCCGGAAATAAGCAGTTGTATGATTAATAGAACACGATGTCCCGTTATACTTTTCAAAAGTAGGAGGCTTGAATTTCGGAGGGACCTTCACCCCAGACACCAACCCGAGATCATTAGCATCCATACTAAGGATTCCTTGCCCTTCCACAACCTTCAGACGCTCTTCCAACAAACGATACTTCATATCCTCAATCTGAATCCCCGGCTCTGAATGCCGCACAGAAAACCGATCTTCATCCTGGTCTAAGTCAAAATCCTGATCCTGATAATTCCTTACACCACCCTGATTAGCTCTCCTGTTCCCCACAAGACGGGGTCCAGGATATGGAGGAAACTGCCCTACGTTGCGCACAAAAGGATTTCCCGGCATCCCGTAAAAATTTGCAGCTGGTTGATCTTGTACGTCCCCCATTCCTACAGAGATATCCTGATAAAGCCCTTGATTTCCAACATCCCCTGGATGGCGGCGTTGGTTGTTGACAATAGCAGCGAGCTCTTCCCGTCGGTGATTTACATTGGTGATGACCTCCATGAACTGAGTCATCTGAGTAGCCATCTAAGCCCTCATTTCAGCGAGTTCAGCTTGAACCTGTTCCATCTGTCTTGGCAAGTTGGTTCTGGTGGAATATCGATGAGTAGTCGTCTTGAATTCTGAATAAGAAAAGCAGCAGAATAAGAAAACCGTCTTGAGATAACCTGTAATGTTATGAAATGCATGATGTGCATGATATGTTTGTCATTTCCAAGTATCCAAGAGTCCTTTTATTCATCAGTCACGGCGTGCAACCATACAATCAAAAAAAAAAGAAAGGATAAAAAGATGAACACTTCAATTATTTACAAACAAAGAAACAACGTCTAAGTGTCTTCGGACAATTAAGAGTAAAACGACAAATAACTAAATACATGTCTTAACAATAAAGCAAAAAGAACTGAATAATAACAACAATCAATTGGCCCCTTCCAACAATTCTGGGGGTGACCAAATACACCAAAAGTAAATAACGGAACTAAATCTCCGAAACTAAGCGCGCTTCAAGGTGTTGACAGTACTCTTCCAGTATGGCCTTCTCCTTCAAGAGTTGAGATGCAACTATTTTACTTTCTTGGAACTGATCTTCGGCAACACGCTTCTGGGTTATTTTCTTCTCAAGCTGAGCGTCTTTGTCCTTGAGCTGTTTTTCTAAGTTCTGAATCTTCCTCTTGTAGCTATTTTCTGAGGCCTGAAGCTTCTGACACTCTTGCTGAATCTTACTCAATTCTTCTTCCATTTCAGCATGAGACCTCTTCCTAGAACCGGTTGCATCAGAAGTTTCCCTTTGAGCTTCCTTAAGTTTACGAGCTAAGTCGGCCCTTTCTTGATCTGCCCAATAAAGTTTCATCCCCACCTCACGGTCTTTTGCACGAAGCTGAATATTCTCCACATGAATCTGGGTAAACATCTCAATAGGCACCGTGTTACTTAGAACAGCAGGAGGTTACTCGTATAGAGGAGCCGACCTTGTAAATGGTAATCATAAGATCTTAACCCTGGCTTTAACCCAGTCCATGTAAGGAACCCTAGCAATAGGAACCTTCTTACTCAAAGTTGTTCTATCCTTCCTGTGAATTCCCTTCCAAGCACTTGTCGCTTCTCTCAACATCTCAGGATCACTTCCCCAAGCGAAATATACTGATTCAGTCACCTCCTTAACCTTTGGCGGTCCATCCATTTCATATCCCAATTGACGATAAGCAAGCACCAGATTATAGTTGATGCACCCCTTAGTTCCTACGAGGGGAACATTAGGGAAATCTCCGCAACTAGTGACAACACTTCGCACTTCCCCCATATCATAATTCCAGCGGATATCAAAAGAAGTAAGGTTAACAAGCCTTGATGAACATTGGAGAGAAAGCCTGGTATCATGAAAGGGCCTCACTGGTAGATGCAACCTAAGCCATTAATACAGCATCGAATGGCATAAACTTACATTACCACCTTTTCCGTGCCTGGAATGAATGGTGTAAAGAGTGTCTGCTAGGAGTGTCAGTATCGGGTTCTTGTTTCTGAAAACACAGATAGCCGTCAAATCCACAAAATTTCTCTTGTGAGGGAAGAGGACAATCCCGTATATCAAGAGAGAGAACAAAGAGCTGAAGTCACTCCAATTGCCTTTCTTTTCCCAATCTTCAGCTTTCTTCACTAAAAAACCCAAATAAAATCCTGCAATACCCTCACTGGACTTCCAATTGTCTTTCACCTCTTTCAAACTCAAACGAAGAATCTCAGCGACAACTTCAAACTTTGGATTTTCCGGTACTTGGACAAAAGGAACTTCATCGGTCAATTTAATATTAAGCAAGTACGCATACTCTTCTAGGGTAGGAACCAATTGGTAATATTGGAAAGTAAAGCACCTTAATTCTTTGTCATAGAACTGGAAAAGAGTGATCAAAGCCATCGGGTCAACTGGAGTGTTAAGGACTAGTAACAGGTTGCCATAATTTTTGTTGAAGTTGTTCAGAACATCACCCTTTAAATAAGAACTCAACCTCTTCAACTCGGCCACATCAATGGTAGGGATCTGATAAGAGAAAGTATGCCTGGTAAGCTCTTTAACCTGAACTGAAGCGGACTCAACTGTAGGGAGACCAGCCATTCTGACTGAAAGAAAACTCTTGCATGTCCCTGGAAAATGACATGCGTATGCTAGTTATATTTTTTTTACATTATTTTTTTCCAGAAATAAATATGCTATGATGCAGTATGACAGGATCAAAGTTCACACTGGATCGTGGCTGGACCATTACAGAACAACACCCATCAAGATCAAAGGAGAATCTTGAAGCTTCATAACTAACATGGGAACCTGAATCATCTTCACAACACAATGTCACCAACAGTACATGTACCTGTAATGAAAAGTTTTCCCACCCCTCTCACGGGTGTAGTCTAGGTCAAGGTAAGGTTAAAAGCCAAATCAGAGTACGAGAGATCGAATGTCGGTATTATCATCCGATAACACCTATCTGAACTACCTCTGAAGTCATGGATCTCATGGTTAGGTCTACAAAGCATCCGCTTCATAGCTGCCATGGCCACTATATTCCTAACTCCTATGGAATTCACTCATAGCCTGGGTATGACGCCTTTTACCTCATGGAACAACCCACCCACCAAGAAGATCCAGAAACCAAACAGTCCAGCCAAATCCAGTATGCAGAAAGTAAAGCGCACATAGGATGCAATGCAAACAGATAAATATGCAAAGCGGTAAAATAAACACCCAAAAAGAAAACAAACAAGAGCTAGGATCGACTCTGGGATGGACCAGCAAAAGGTTAATCTGTCCCCAATGAAGTCGCCAACTGAAACAACGTGGCCGGAACCTGTCATCTGGATGTTAGTGAAACATCAATGAAGTCGCCATCGAACGTCTTTTATCCCGCCGAGAGGGAAAGGTAAACATCGAGAAAACCTAAAAAGGGAGAAATCACGGTCTTTCAACCGAGAGATCGGGTAAGGGAGTCTGTTACGCGAGGGGAAGGTATTAGCACCCCACACGCCCGTAGTACTCTATGGTATCCACTCTTGTTGTCTAATCTAAATGGGTGTGGTCAAATCCTATGCCTATGGCTTACAACTGAAAAGGGAATGCATGCAAAAGAAAAGAAAATAATGTAGGGAAAATAAAAGAAGTGCTCGGTTGGACCTTACCACAATGCCTACGTATCCCTTTTAAGGAATCAGAGCAGCCGTAGTTCGGCTTAATTGTTTTGGTTGGTTTGTGTTTTTTTAATTAAGACAAACAAAGATAGTCAAGATGGCAAAACATCAAGTAAAACAACAAACAAATGAGATGGCAAAATATCGGATAAATAATAACAAGATAACATGTCAAAGATGGCAAGACATCAAATGGTAGATGAATGACAAAACATCACACCTAGCAATGATATTAGGAATCAAAGTAGGATAACAAAATGTGCGATGGCGAAACATCGACTTCAAACAAATGTGCAATGGCGAAACGTCGATTAAAGGATAACAAGATATCATGGCAAAAGATGACGAAACATCGATAAAATAGATGACAAAACATCACACCTAACAATGATATTGAGAATCAAAGTAGGATAACAAACATGTGCGATGGAGAAACATCGGCTTCAAGATAACAAGATATCATGGCAAAAGATGACGAAACATTGATAAAATAGATGACAAAACATCACACCTAACAATGATATTGAGAATCAAAGTAGGATAACAAAATGTGCGATGGCGAAACATCGGCTTCAAAAAAATGTGTGATGGCGAAACATCGATTAAAGGATAACAAGAAATCATGGCAAAAGATGATGAAACATCGATAAAATAGACGACAAAACATCACACCTAACAATGATATTGAGAATCAAAGTAGGATAACAAACATGTGCGATGGCGAAACATCGTCTTCAAGATAACAAGATATCATGGCAAAAGATAACGAAACATTGATAAGATAGATGACAAAACATCACACCTAACAATGATATTGAGAATCAAAGTAGGATAACAAAATGTGCGATGGCGAAACATCGGCTTCAAACAAATGTGCGATGGCGAAACATCGATTAAAGGATAATAAGAAATCATGGCAAAAGATGACGAAACATCGATAAAATAGATGACAAAACATCACACCTAACAATGATATTGAGAATCAAAGTAGGATAACAAACATGTGCGATGGTGAAACATCGTCTTCAAGATAACAAGATATCATGGCAAAAGATAACGAAACATCGATAAGATATATGACAAAACATCACACCTAACAATGATATTGAGAATCAAAGTAGGATAACAAACATGTGCGATGGCGAAACATCGTCTTCAAGATAACAAGGTAAGATTGGTTTGTATCTTTTACTTTGAAGAAGAGTTTGGGTTCATTGGAGGTGTCTTATGATTTACCAAGAAAACAAGTTTTGTTTTAAGGTGCAAAATGCAAAAGAAGGAAAAAACAACTAAGGGAAACTAGCTTAGCACTATCCCTAGTGTTATCATACAATGGTTGACCCTAAGGTTGAGGTTAAAGGAAAATCCTATCCTATGTTAGCATACATGGATTCCTACCTTAATTAACATGTCAAAGAAAGCCTAACAAAACTATCCTATAGGGAACATGCAATGAGAGCGAAGTCATGATCTCAATATCTAAATTGAGTGACTCATTGATCAACAATTAAAGAAGAAAAGCAATAAATATCCTATAGGGAGCATGCAATGAGAGCAAAGTCGTGATCTCAATGTATAAATTGAGTGACTCATCGATCAACAACAAAAGAAGAAAAGCAATAAACATCCTATAGGGAGCATGCAATGAGAGCGAAGTCGTGATCTCAATGTCTAAATTGAGTGACTCATCGATCAACATAAACACAACATAGGTATTAGGCAAAAAAAAAACAGAGGGCCTCCTGACATATATCAGCAACAGAGGTCCCATCATGCAATCAGAGAACTATGCAAAATGAAAATAAAAGAAGGGAGATAGTTCAAGACCAAACGGATAACTATCCGTAGCAACCGAGCAAAAATAAAAAGAAACCTAGAGAACTTCAAGCAAGCTGGCATCAGTAGATGAGTCAAGTCAGAAATTGCGCCATAAGGATGTAAGTAATGAGATTATTAGATACGAACAGATCCCCATGGGCAAAGTATAGTATTCACAATATCATGTATATATCCTGCATGGAATGTGAAACATGCCAAATACACAAGCAGTGTCAGTGTAATAAGTTGTGTTCCACAAATAAAGTGGAACACAGTAGCCTCAGGCCAAAAGTGGGATGCTATACAATGTCACAACGTCTCCCAGACATGCCAAGGTCTCTAATCCTAAGTCCAAGAAAAAGTCTCATGCTCCATAAAGCCAAGGATTATAACCAAATAGTCCAAGTATCATTAAAGTTTTTTACGGTTCATGTTGATTATTAGGTGTCTTTAAAAGGAAAAGAAAAGCTTAAGTGAACAAAATAAAAATGACATAAAAGTAAATGCTAAAGTGAGCAAAGATGAAAATAGCATGAAATGTAAAATACTAAAAGTAAATGGTACATAAAACATAAAAAATAAAAGCATAAAGTAAAGTAAATTGTTAGAAATTAGTGGTTAGTTGGATGACCATCTTAAAACTTGAATTTGGAACTCATTAGAGGATTGGTAGAACTAAAGCCTCCACACAACACGTTGCATTTGCTTTTTGTCAAGTATATAATCCATTTTGGAATCCTCAAAAGTACCATTTAATGATCAACGATGTTTAAGTGATTCGCGTTGACCAAAGGTGTTATAGATCCATTAGAGGATTGGTAGAACCAAAGCTTCCACACAATGAATCTCAAGGTTATTGGATCAAAGAGATCAAATTATCATACTTGGGCTTGAAATCATAAGTTTGGGTCACGAATGATCATTTATTCGAATCGGGACAAAATTTAGCGCTATGTTAAGCAATCGTAAGTGGACTTATGTAGAAGTCACACCTATTTTGAGGCCGGTCAATAGCAATCTATGTACTTCATGTTTGTATAAATGATATAGAGATCACCATCCCTTAACATGTAACACAATTAAAAGAGAAATGGATAAGATGAAGAGGGAGAGAAATGATAAGCTAATTTGGATCACCATTTCAAAATTCTTTCATCTTTAAGTTCAACCACTCCTCTAGATGGATTAAAGCACTAAACATATCATTAATCCAAAGCACCAAAAATGAATTAAATAATTCACTCTTAGGTAGATTTGAATTGATGAACATTTATACAACTTCACCTACATCACAAAGTCCATTGAGTTTAAAGACAAATTGGACATTTAAAATTGCAATCCAAACCAACAATCAAAAGGAGTGAGTAGAAAAAGCATTTTGGATCAAAGCTGCCCCAACACAAGGCAAAAAAATACATTCTGTCCCCGTGCAATCGATTGTAGTAACTGTGCAATCGATTTACACAGTGTTATTTTTAAACAAAATTGTGTGAAACGCTTCTGCGCAATCGATTGCACAGTTACTGCAATCGATTGCACACTGTTACAGTAGCAAAAACAGCATTTCAAAAGGCCAATTTCTTGTTCAAACTTTCCATCAAACACCTTATGATCATGGATCCAATTGAGAACTAAAATTCCATCAAATTATGAGAAAATAACACCATTGGAATCACAAAAACATGCTCAAAGAATCAAACCCAAAGATCAACAAGAGACCACATTGTGAAAGATGAATTATCCAACTTACCAAAGGTAGATCTAGAGAATTATCAACACAACTTCAAGAATTTGCTTCAATTCAACAACAAGAATCAATTGCCAAGCTTGGATGTAGAGAATTGATAAAGAAAAAGTGTTTGGATGAAGGTTTAACTCAAAGATTAGTAAGCTTCAATGCAAAGCTTACTAACTTTTGAAAATGGAGCTTTGAGTGAATTTGGTAGATGGAGAGAATTGAGAGATTTTTTAGCAAAGTGAGTTTGGCTATCAAAAGCTTGAAATTTGAATGAAATGAGGGCTCTATTTATAGAGTTTTAGGATTGGGATTAGTGGTAATTTGGTAATTGATTCTTGGAGCCAAAATTTGAATTAATGATAATTCTTTCAAATATTAGAGCCAAAATTTGAATTAATGATAATTCTTTCAAATATTAGAGCCAAAATTTGAATTAATGGTACATCTTTCAAAAATGAAGGAAAATTGGAGCCAAAATTTGACAAGTTTAAAATTGCTGATTTTTTTTCAAATTTTCACGCTGTGCAATCGATTACACTATAGTGCAAATTGATTTGCACATTGTCTTTTTTCAAAAATGGCACAAAATACACTATGTGCAATCGATTGCACTCTAAGAGCAATCGATTGCATCAGTGAAAAAAAATGAATTTTTGTTAATTTTCTTTTGCAAAAAAAAAGAAGAGATTTTTGGAGAATAATACCAAGAATCTTTATTTGTCAGATGCTTCGACTTGGTACCTACAAAACACAAATATGCAAAGACAAAGACAAATATTTTTTTTTGTATTTTGATTATAAGTTAGTCAACAACACATATACAAAATACACAACTAAAGTGCTTGGAGATAACTGATCAAGCTTCAAAACCCTAATTTGACTGGTGAATCAAAGGAGTGATTCCCTCTTATAATCACAAACTCCAATCCTCTGAAGATCCAAATAGATGGATGAAACATCTTGAGATATGCAATTAATTCTGAGCTTGACATATCCAGAGGTTCAAATGACAAGGTTCTACTTGAGCAACTTGTCAAAGCAACCAACCTTCAAAGCTTAAGGAAGACTTGATAACCAAAGTACTTTGACCCCATCACAATGTATGAATGTAATACAATATGATATTCATGATGAAACATAAGCCAAAATCAAGAGGGTAAATTTGGGGTGCAACCGTGTTCATACCAATTTTTAAGCCTTGAAGAACAAGTTTGCTTAGTCAATGGCTCAGATAACTGAAAATCAACTGTAATGGGTAAAAAGTTAATTATGGTCAACCTACAGTCAAACTTCAATATTTTTTGTCAACATAAAGGTTTTGAAGTCATATTCATCATTTGATCAAGGGTTGATCATGGTTCATCAAGAAAACTCTCAAATCATCAAAAGTCAAAAGTTGCCAAATTAGGGTTTTCTTAAGGAGAAGTCAACTGAACTTTGACCAAGCATAACTTTCACATTCTTCACCAGTTTTTCCTCAACTAAAGTTCATTTGAAAGGAAATTCATTTATCTACAACTTTGTTTCTCTAAGCTTAAGTCCAAAAAATGCTTCATTTGAGAGATATGGGTCAATACATTATAGGACATTTCCAAAGTCAACAAAAAGATACTTTTTGTCAAGGCAACTTACATCAAGATAAATTATTCAAATGAAAAAAATGATCAAAATAGATATTGTAGAGGACATGTTGAGATTTCCAAAAAGTCCAGATCACCTTCAAATGATGAAAATTGAGAAAGTTATGACTAGTGCAAGTTGAGAAATTTTGGGCAAATGCATGAAGTTCAAATTGAGCAAACTTGATTTTTTGGGCTAATGGGCTATTGTTTCAGAGTCCAAACATGTTCTACACTCCATATGCACCTCAAGACTTATCCATAGACCTCCCTTTGGTTTATTATATTTTTTATTTTATTTTTATTATTTAAAAGTCAAAATAAGATAAAATAAGACAATGCTTATTACACAAGTCCAAACCCATGATATTCTGACCTAAATTCAACCTATATATTGCATGTATTCAGACATCAAAAGACAAGGAAACCGTGTGTGATCGGTGGGAAAGAGAACTGACTGTTTTTGGAATGTTGGTTCGCGTTTTGCGTTTGGTTTTCGCAAAATGTCGCGGTAAGCAAGAGTCGCCACCGTCTTTTATTTTATCCAATAAGGAAAGGAAAAAAGCACAGAAAAATTCCTTTTTCGAGATATTTCTCGGGTTCGGGAGGTAGATTATAGAAAGGGAAGGTGTTAGCACCCTTTCTATCTGTGGTTATCCATGGGCTCTTAGATACTTGCTCATTGTGTTTTCAAAATTTGCTTTTCTTTGTGTTTGTGGGTTTGAAAGAGTTTTTTGTTTGAAAGGAGTGTAAGTGCGAAAAGTTTTGTTTTGTTTTAAAAGGAGAAAGTACTTAAGAACCATCTACCTACTCGAAAAATAAATTAATCTGTGCTAACGTCCTTTAGACAATGCTATCCCACTATTGAGGAGTAGGTAGCACCGTCGTTGGAGTTTTCGGGTCAATTCGATTAAGGGACGTGTGGTCACTAAAGTAATGTTAGGACGCCTTAGCGGTAACCCTAATGTCTTAGATCATTTTTTCCGAGGCAACTGTTTCGAGGCAACTTATGATCTTTGGACAAGAGGACGACCTCTAAAACTTCCTATACTCAATGACCACATTCGAAGGCAACCAAGTGAGGTGTACCCTAAGAGTGCGCATGTGCGAGTGTGTTATTTCGGTTAATTTTATCTTTGTACATGTCATGGGTGAGCTATGTTGATTTTAAGTTCATACATTTGATCTTGTCATGCATTCCCTATTATCAAACATCTAACAGTTAATATTGTACGAAATTTAAATTGCGGAAATTAAATCTAAACTATTACAAGGCGTCGGGTATTTACATCGCCAAAAGCAACCCTTTAATTTAAAATGCGGAAAGTAAAATAAAGCGATAAATAATTAAAGTCCTAATTAAAAGCTATTACATTCCGGAAGCAATTACATCAATATGGAAATATGGATCGCGTGCGAGAAAATTAAAACGACGCATTTTTTAGGGTTTTGACCCTTTTTTTTTGTTTTATTAAAGAAAAGTTTTTTTTGTTATTTTTCGAATTAAAAGAAACTAAGTCTAAATTAACAATTAGGTTAATTAATTAATAAAAATATTTTTGGATTTTTGAATATTTAAAGAAATAAAATAAAATAATTAAAATATAGTAAAAACCTAATTCTACATTAATTTTAAATATTGCAAAAAATATTAAAAGTTAAACCTAATTAATGCTAAATTGATTAAGTTAATTTATTTACAAAAATAAAGTATGAATTTAATTTTAATAAATAAAAATATTTTTTTTGTATTTTTGATTTTATGAGAAAAATGATTTAATTGGTTAGTGTAAATAATAATAAAAATTAACAAAACAATTAAATAAAAAAAAGAAATATAAAAAGAAAAGAAATAACCCATTGGGGGGGGGGGGGCAAATCTGGAGGTTTGTTTTGCAATTGTTTGGCCCAATTCAAGCAAGCCTACAATGACTTTTTTGGCTCCCACGTGTGTGCATTGACTTTAGAGTATGGTGAGCTTCCAATCCTGGCCCTCAGATTTGGCCTGAAGGCCATTTGGCACGTTGAGATCTGAGGGAGCATGATAGACCACGCCCTTAGCTTTGCACTGGATCTCCTGAAAACAAAATTCAACAAATATTGGGGGACTTGGGATTCGAACCCAGGTCCCATGAGACTTTGACATAGTGCGCTTACCAACTCAACCATCATGCTTATTTGTTGTTATACTGGATGAATAATATTATAAGGGAAAAGCACATAATATACTGGAAATTAAAAAAATGCGCGAAATTTATTTGAATGGGCCAATGAAGACGAGCCACGTCTTCGTCTTCTTCAACAAATCCTGGTTTCCTTACCTGCGGATTTTTATCCGCAGCAAGATCCATGGCTTGCTTCTAAAATGAATTCCAGGCCATATAAATACAAACTAAGACCATCATCATGTTCGTCTCTCCTCCCTGAACACAACCATGGCCATTATTTGTCCCAATTTTTCCTGCAAAGCAAATGTCCAAAAACGAAGCTCCAAAACCCTAGATTCGGGTATGGCGCTATAGCTCACGAAAACAAAATCAAATGATGCAGAAAGTTTAGGAATTTAATGAGAAGCATGATTATACCAACGCTTTGTCAAAAAGATGCAAGAATAGGAGGTTGTAATTTCGTATACAGGGCTATGTTCAGGACGACTTACAGTGAGTTTGGGGCTGTTTCAGGGCTCGTGAATGGTTGCTTTAGCTCTAGTGGATGTCAGGCAAGAAGGCTACGTGGATCTTTTGCCTTGAATTGGACTCCAAGCAAGATTTCGATCCCACACTTTTTAAGCTTTTTTTTAGTTTTGGTTTTGTGATTTTGGCAGCTTTCAGGTCGTGTTCTTGTATGCTTTGCCTTGTATATGTAACAAGGATTGTATTAGGTTAAAAATTTGGGCTTGAATCCATGTGAATTGATGAATTAAGATTTGATATGATCTTCCATTAACAAAGCTTCCAAAAATGTCCAAATCCAATATTTTGTGCATGATATGCCTTGGTACGAATTTGATTGTGTGTATCATGATAATTAAGACCTGTAATGATAAAAAAGATATCAAGTTATTAAGATTTGGATTTAAATTGATTAAAAATGAATTAAATCAATAAAAATAAAATAAAATATAAAAATTTATAATTGGACATAAAATTGAAGATAGGACACGTGTGTGGTGTGACAAGATCAAATCAAGTGGAAAAAAGTGGGCCCATTTGGCAAAATTTGAAGTTTTGGGGATAGTTGACTTTTGTCAATTTTGGAAAAATGCCCAACTTCAACAATGCATAACTTCTTCAATTTTGAACTTTTGGAGGTGTTATTGAACTTTATAGAAATCTTGAGATGTCCTCTAACCAACCCTTTTGGTATCATCTCATTTTGATATTCCATGCTCAAGTTATAAGCTTTGGCAAAAAAGGTGTTTTTGTTGACTTTTAAAAATGACCTATAATGTCCAAATTTGTAACTTCTTGTGAGTGAATTTCTTGATCTTGGGGTGTGAAGATGGATTGTAGGAAATTGAATCCTATTCAAAATGATCTTTGGATAGGTCATTTATCATAAAGTATGAGAAAGTTATGTTTGGTCAAAGTTGAGTTGACTTTTCCTACAAAACCCTAATTTAATAACTTTTGAATCTTGATGAATCTTGAGCAATCCTTGATGAATCATGATCAACCCTTGATCAAATGATGAATTATCCTTCAAAATGATAATGTTGACAAAAGATCTTTAGGTTTGACTATTTGTAGGCCACAGTTGACTTTTGCCCTAACACAATCGATTTTTGGACCTCTTGAGCAATTGACTGACCAAACTTCCTCTGCAAGGCTTGAAATTTGACATGGATGAACTTAAGAACATATTAGGACATTGGGAAGCACTTGAGGTCATTTGGATGTAAGTACCTTGATGCAACACAAAACCCTAATTTTGAATTGACTGCCTTAGGAGATGATTTGACTGTCCAACTCTTGAGCAATCTTGAGCCACTTGGAGATTATTCTTGCAAGGTCTTGAGAAATATGGGAGGGAAAATTTTAGGGTACAACAGTTTCCCCTGTTCAATCTTCTTAAACCTGAGGATGTAGATTGGCTTTCGGGCCTTTCGTGATCCGAAGGTGGAAGATGATTGAACACTAGAGTGCCCAGAAATTTGCACTCGCATGAAGTGGTATCAACATTGTGATGTCGGGAATGGGCTTACAGATGCCATTTGGAGATTGTTGGTAGGTGGTTTTGTCTTCTTTGACTGGTTGAAAACATCAAGATCTAGGAACTGACTAGTATTCAACGTAGTATACCGTTGAGATTATAGCACTCGTCCACACTATAACGTAGGGAAACATCTTCATCAAGATCTAGGAACTGTCTGGTCTTCAACGTAGTATACGGTTGAGATTGTAGAATTTGTCCATACTTTGATAGAGGAAAACATCAAGGTCTAGGAACTGTCTGGTCTTCAACGGAGTATATCGTTGAAATTAGAGAACTCGTCCACACTATGACGTAGGGAAACATCTTCATCAAGATCTAGGAACTGTCTGGTCTTCAACGTAGTATACCATTGAAATTAGAGAACTCACCCACACTATGATGGAGGAAAACATCAAGATCTAGGAACTGACTAGTATTCAACGTAGTATACCGTTGAGGTTATAGCACTCGTCCATACTATGACGTAGGGAAACATCTTCATCAAGATGTAGGAACTGTCTGGTCTTCAACGTAGTATACCGTTGAAATTAGAGAACTCGTCCACACTATGACGGAGGAAAACATCAAGATCTAGGAACTGACTAGTATTCAATGTAGTATACCATTGAGGTTATAGCACTTGTCCACACTATGACGTAGGGAAACATCTTCATCAAGATCTAGGAACTTTCTGGTCTTCAACGTAGTATACCGTTGAGATTGTAGAACTCGTCCACACTATGACAGAGGAAAACATCAAGATCTAGGAACTGACTAGTATTCAACGTAGTATACCATTGAGGTTATAGAACTCGTCCACACTATGACATAGGGAAACATCTTCATCAAGATCTAGGAACTGTCTGGTCATCAACGTAGTATACCGTTGAAATTAGAGAACTTGTCCACACTTTGACGAAGGAAAACATCAAGATCTAGGAACTGACTAGTATTCAACGTAGTATACCGTTGAGGTTATAGCACTCATCCACACTATGATGTATGGAAACATATTCATCAAGATCTAGGAACTGTCTGGTCTTCAACGTAGTATACCGTTGAAATTAGAGAACTCGTCCACACTATGACGAAGGAAAACATCAAGATCTAGGAACTGACTAGTATTCAACGTAGTATACCGTTGAGGTTATAGCACTCGTCCACACTATGACGTAGGGAAACATCTTCATCAAGATCTAGGAACTGCCTGGTCTTCAACGTAGTATACCGTTTAGATTGTAGAACTCGTCCACACCATGACAGAGGAAAACATCAAGATCTAGGAACTGACTAGTATTTAACGTAGTATACCGTTGAGGTTATAGCACTCGTCCACACTATGACGTAGAGAACTTGTCGAGATTGAGAACCTTATCTGAAATTCAACCGAGGATAATTTAATTGAGATTTAAGAACCGGTCAGGTCTTCGACGTAGCTGAGAACTTTAACTGTATCTTTCCTGAAAGGTAAAGGTCAGTCGTATGCAATGCATGATATATATCAAGTAATGCTGTTCTCAACATAAATGAGATTATATGGTATGATGCGTATATGCATGTATCATGATGTATGAAAATGTGATGTTTTAGCTGGGGAAAATATATCCCGGATAGCTGCTGGAGAGTAGAGTTGAAATCTTCGTTTCCGCTGGGGATGATGAACGAAGATGGTCACGGGAATAATCCTGTAGGAGAAGAGAACTCCGTCGGGGAATAAAATGATGAAGAGATTACTCTGTGGGGAATTAATATGTGGGGAAGAGATGTTCTGCTGAAGATTTTAACGATAAACTCCGCTGGGGATTCCGTTGATAAGCTCCACTGGAGATGGATTACCATTGCTGGTGATATTGAGTCTGTTGAGGATTGAATTCCTGTTCGTGCAAGGAAAGAACTTCAGTGGGGGATGATCTTTCGGTTGCAACTTGCTGGGGATAACCCTGTTAAACTTTTGTGGGGATAATCCTCTGAATTTGGCTGGGGAAATTTATTTTGTACTCCGCTGGGGATAAACTTCCAGAGTCTACTGGGGAAGATGATTCAACTCTGTTGGGATAGCTTTTTCAGACTTTGTTGGGGAAATATTGACTCCACTGGGGGTATCTTGTATGCTGTCGGGGAACATTCTTATACTCCGTGGAGGAATTTTAAGACTGCCGGGGATACTCTTATACTTGCTGGAGAATATTCTTATACTCCGCTGGGGAATATTAAGACCTTCTGGGGATACCAAGCCTTTTTAGGGCTGATGGTAGACTAACTCTGCTTGGGGAGAGTATTGCTGATTCGTGCATAGTTGCAAGTCTCAGCTGAGAGAGCTATCATTATTGTCTTACTCTGCGGGGAGTGAAGGTATCTTGGTCATATTCTTCAGCTGAATCTACCTTAGTACCTGGTGGACAGAGCAACTGTACAATTCGGACAATTCTTATTGCCCCTGCTTCTGATAATACCAGTAATTCATCTTTCGTTTCGCATGTAGATATTTATGAGCAACAATTAATGTCAAATGCATATATCAAAAATGAACATTGGACGTTCTTTGCAAAACAAAAAAATAAAGGAAAAATAGTTTGAAATTTGTTTGAAAATGAATTGTATTGATTTTGAAGTTTGGCCTGTAAATAGACATTTTTATACAAGAGGCTGACGTCCTAATAAGAGAACGTCGCTGAATAAATAGAATTTACACAATTTGTAAAAAGAAACAAAACAGCTATGTGAATGATCCCACTGGGTTCCAACTCTGCTATTGCCTTTATGTCCTCAAGCATCTCATCACTTTGCTACTAGTTGAAGATGAATCAGGTTGATTAGTGCCGTCCGAGCTTGATAGTCGATACCGAAGTCCGGATGCAAGGTGATCCAATGAGACATAGTGTTACGCTTTTGATCCCTAACTTTTGCCTGGACCGCCCTTTCGGGTTTTCAGTCCACCGGGATACCCTTTTTTGCCCAAGCCGCCTTTTCAGGTTTTCGACTTGCCGGGTGTACAGATTTTTTTATTTTCATCCCATATTTTTGCCCGAACCCTTTTGATTCGCCGGGAAGCCCTTATTTTTGCCTAGGCCAGTCAACCTAGCGGGTCTTTGATTATGCGTAGTATCTTTTCACTATGTCTGCATTGATGGGGTGAGGAAGGTCGTCACCATCCATGGTGATTAGAATCATAGCTCCTCATGAGAAAATGTTCTTAACCATAAATGGCCCTTCATAAGTAGGGGTCCATTTGCCTCTGGGATTGCCTTGAGGTAGGATAATGCGCTTGATTACAAGATCCCCAACTTGATACTCTTGTCGTCTAACTTTCTTGTTAAATGCCTTGATCATCTGTTTTTGGTACGTTTGACCCTGACAAATAGCAGTAAGTCTCTTTTTGTCGATTAGGTTTAGCTGATCAAGCCGGGTCTGAATCCAGTTATCTTCGCTCAAACCTGCATCCTTCATGATTCAGAAGGAGGGTATCTGAACTTCAATGGGCAAGACTGCCTCCATGCCATATGCCAAGGAATAGAGGGTTGCCCCTGTTGACGTCCGCGCTGAGGTACAGTACCCATGAAGAGAAAATGGTAACATCTCGTGCCAGTCTTTGTATGTCACTGTCATCTTCTGCACGATCTTCTTAATGTTTTTATTAGCCGCTTCGACAGCCCCATTCATCTTCGTCCGATAGGCAGAAGAATTGTGATGCTGTATCTTGAACTGCTTTTAGAGCTCATTGATCATCTTGTTGTTAAGATTGGTACCATTGTCCATAATTATCCTCTCTGGTACACCGTATCGACAGATCAGATTGTGCCGAATGAACCGTGCTATGACGTTCTTGGTTACAGTAGCAAAGGGAGCTGCTTCAACCTATTTCGTAAAGTAATCAATCGCTACCAGGATGAAACAATACCCGTTATATGCCGTAGGTCTGATCTCGCCGATCATATCAATGCCCCACATTGCAAAAGGCCAAGGTGCCGTCAATACGTTTAGATCTTTTGGTATCAGAAGAGTAGTATGAGTCAACATGTACTGTCTCAGCCAACGAGCAGCCCATACCAAAGAACAATAAGTTTTCTCAAGCAGTGAGTATCGGGTCTCACAGTCGGTAAACTTTTTGCTAAGGTAATAAATAGCATACTCTTTTCGGCCAGACTCGTCATGCTGCCCCAACACACACCCCATTGAATTGTCGAGTACTGTCAAGTATAAGATCAAAGGTCTCCCTTCAACTGGAGGCATCCGAATAGGTGGCTCTTGGAGATATTCTTTGATCCTTTCGAAAGCGGTCTAGCATTCATCGTTCCAACGTACTACTTGATCTTTCTTCAGCAGCTTGAAGATTGGCTCACAAGTAGCGGTCAGGTGTGCGATGAATCGGGCAATATAGTTCAATCGTCCCAGAAAGCCTATGACTTCTTTCTCTGTTCTGGGAGCTGGCATCTCCTGTATAGCTTTCACTTTGGCAGGGTCCACTTGAATACCTTTGTCGCTTACAACGAAACCTAGCAGTTTACCAGATCTTACCCCGAAGGTGCACTTGTTCGGGTTTAACCTCAGCTTGTACAACTTCAACCTGTCAAACAGCTTCTGCAAATGGTCAAGGTGTTCCTCCTCAGTCCGGGACCTTGCAATCATATCGTCGACGTATACCTCAATATCATGATGGATCATGTCATGAAACAAAGCAACCATGGCACGCTGATACGTTACCCCAGCCTTTTTCAGTCCAAAGGGCATGACCTTGTAGCAAAAGGTACCCCACTGAGTAACAAAAGTAGTCTTCTCCATGTCTTCGGGAGCCATTTTAATCTGATTATAACTGGTGAAACCATCCATGAAGGAGAATACCTTATGCTGAGCGGTGTTGTCAACCAGAACGTCGATATGAGGTAGAGGGAAATCATCCTTGGGACTCGCCCTGTTCAAATCCCTGTAGTCAACACACATTCGAACCTTACCATCCTTCTTCGGCATTGGAACCACATTGGCCACCCATTGAGGGTAAGAAGTAACTGCTAGAAAACCGGCGTCAAATTGTTTCATAACCTCAGCCTTGATTTTCTCAGACATCTCTGGGCGCATTCGACGGAACTTCTGTTTTACTGGAGGACAGTCTTCCTTGGTAGGCAGGCGATGAACCACAATGTCGGTATCCAACCCAGGTATATCTTCGTAAGACCAGGCAAAAATCTCAACGTAGTCACGCAGCATCTGAATCAACCGTTGCTTCACACTAAGCTCTAGGTTCGCACCGACCTTGACCTCTTTCTTGTCTGTCTCTGTACCCAGATTCACTGATTCCACCGGCTCTTCATGTGGCTGAATAACCCTCTCTTCCTGGAGTAACAGTCTTGCAAGTTCACCAGGGACTTCGCAATCATCTTCACCTTCGTCTTCAGCTAAGTTGATCGGATTTTCGAAGTCATAACTGGCAGTAGCAGAGTCGTTACCAGTGAGATCCAGAGTGGATGTGGACCTGTATATGTGAGTGTGTGTAAAATAGTTGTTTTGCAATATATAATAAAGAAAAATAAGGAGCGCAAGATTTGAAATGCAAGAACGTCCAATGCTTTTATTAATGATATATGAAAATGACACACATAAAGCCCTCACAAATGAAGCCACAGTGCCCCGGGTAAGACACCGGGCCATAAAGTTTAAACATTTTCTGTTACATATTCAAAACAAAAAGTTTCATTACTGGGTGATGATTGAAACAGGCATAGAATACTTCGCTATCCAGTTGCTTAATCCACCATTGGCAGTCGGGTAGATCCAACCGTCGATATCAAACTCTTCATCATCCTCACCCCCGATAGCATTCACCCCTGCATCTTGTGTAGGCTTCTCTGGTGCTCCGAACTCAATCTCCTTCGCATCGATCAAATCCTGTACCTTGTTCTTCAAAACCCAACAATCATTTGTATTATGCCCCGGGCTATCAGAGTGATAAGCACAGCGGGCATTAGGGTTATACTTTGGTGACGTTGTATTTAGATTCTTCGGGGCTTCCTTTAGAATCACCAGATTGGTTTTCAGCAACTGTGGCAGAATCTGAGATAAGGTCATGCTGAGATGGGTGAATTGCCTTCGAGGTCTCTCATCCTTTTGTTGATTGTTGTGCTGAGGAGCACCAACAGGTTTTGAAATAACAACCGCTTTCACAGCTTAACGGCTATCAGGTCTATTATGGTTTCTTGAACTGTAGACAACACTGAACTCTTTCTTGAATGGCTTCTTCTCGGTGCTTGACGAGGCACCCTTCTGTATCTTACCAGCCTTAATACCAACTTCTATCCTTTCACCAGTCAAAATAAGCTCTGTAAGCCCAGACGAAGAGCTTCCAATTAGAAGGTTGAAAAATGGACCAGACAGGGTCCCCAGAAACATGTCAACGAGCTCCCGATCAGCTAAGGGTGGTTGTACTCTACCGGAGAGGTCCCTCCACTTTTGAGCATAATCTTTGAATCCTTCACCCGTTCCCATTGACATACCATCGAGTTGGGTATGCGTAGGAGTGAGGTCGGAGTTATACTGATACTGCCTGTAGAATGCAGTAGCCAAGTCTTCCCAACTGCGAATACTGGCTCTGTCCAACTGATAGAACCACTCAAGCTGAGTCCCTGAGAGACTGTCTTGAAAGAAATGGATCCATAGGTTCTTATCAGCAGTGTAAGGCTGGATCTTCCTCGCATATGACCGGAGGTGCAGCTTCAGACAAGAAACTCCGTCATACTTAGCAAAGGTTGGTGCCTTGAATTTGTGGGGAATCACTACCCCAGATGATAGACCTAGATCACCAAAGTCCCGACCAGACACCTTCTGAACTTCCATAGCATTCAACTGGTCTTCCAGTTGTTTATATCTATCCTCGGCTGAAGGATACTGTTCTTCATCGTAGTCCGTCTCGTTGTCAGAGACCACAGGGCTAGAAACCCTCCTTTATTCTTGACTATCTTTCCCTCCAGATGAGGTGGTCAAGTCAACTTCATTTTGTAGCCTGTTTCCAAACCTGTGCCCTGTGTTAAACATGATTATCCTCTTCTTCTTCTTCTTCTTCTTCTTCTCTTTCAGAATCAAGGTCTCAGGTCTTGCTGACCCTTAGATAGATTCATGAACAACTCTTGAAATTGGGCATTCTGGGCCTGGAGGGCCTTGATGGCTTGCTCAGTTGAAGGTTCAACAGACATGATGAGTGCTGAAATAAACAACAAAGAAGATAAGAAACCTGTAATGGGTACCTGTTTATGAAGTGCATGGGATGAAATGCGTATGATTATGATTTCAAAGACAATCGAGAGATTCAAATTTGTAAACAAGAAAGGAAACACACTTTATTAGATAAACTTTAGAATTCAAATTGTTCAACTGATGCCATTAAGGCGTTACAAGAAAAGAAATACTGAAAAGTAAAAATAAAACTGGAAAGGAAATCATCAAAGGTCAATCAACGCTCCCATGGTCTCTTCTTCTCAGTGCGAACATAGTCGTTGAGAATCTGCTCATTCTCCAGCTGCCTAGTCAGCTTCTGGATCTTCTGCTCTTGCTCATTGAACTTCTCTCGGTAAGAATCCCATTCTTCCCTCAGTTGCATCCAAGACCTTTTCAGTTCCCCAATGTCAGTGGGCATATAAGGATGGAGGATGGTTGGAAGAACCCCTTCTTCATTAACAACTTCAAGAGTGACAGACCGGACGACTTCATATGGCATACCCAACTTTTGGGCACGGATGCGAACCCATATGAGATATGGCTCCATCGGAAGTGAAGTCTTTGGGCCCAGCTCATGTGGATCAGATTGGTGAACTCTATCCCAAGCCCTTATGAATCTACGACGTTGCTCGTCGCTATCCCCTTGAAAGTCAAAGATGATATGAGGCATTAGCATCTCATGAGGTCCTTCTCTTCTGGCTCTTCCAAAATGACGGAGAGCTAAGCATGAGTTGTAAGAAATTCCTCCATGGGTTCCTATCAATGGAACATTAGGATACTCTCCATAGCGATCACTGATAGTCACCTCATCCATACCCTTGATAGTGCAGATAATATCATTATGAGAGAGAGACATCACCCTATAAGCCCAAACCGTTCCTTCTTTGTTCTTCAGCACTGACTTGGGGAGGTGCGAAATAAACCACCTCGACAATAATGGAGCACAACACATTAAGGTTCCCCACTTTCGGGAAGTACGCGCATAAAGCTGATGAAGAATGTCACCCAAGAGAGTGGGTACAGGATTCTGAGAGATGAAGATCTTTATTGCATTCACATCAACAAAAGTGTCAGCATTCGGAAACAATACCAAGTCATATATCAAAAGATCCAGAATATCATCGAATGCCTTGAAGTCCAGACTATCCCAGAAATGATTAGCCTTACCAACCAAGAACTTAGTCAGAAAGCCCTTAGCTCCACTTCTAGTCTCCCAATTAGACATTACCTCTTCTTTGGTCATATGAAGGGCTACAGCAATCTCTTCGGGCCTAAGAATCTTCTCCCAACCAGTAAATGGGGTCTGCTCCAGAACAGAGATACCGAGCAGCTCAGAGAACTCTTCTAGGGTAGGAACCAACTGGAAGTCTTGAAAAGTAAAACAATGGTACAGCGGATCAAAGAATTGGACCAGAACACTCATCATCTGCTCGTCCAATTTGGAGGTGACCAAACTGAGAAGATAACCATGCCTTCTGAGGAAGGAAGTAGTATCAGGCATCTT
Organism: Vicia faba; assembly: GCA_948472305.1. NCBI lineage: Eukaryota > Viridiplantae > Streptophyta > Magnoliopsida > Fabales > Fabaceae > Vicia > Vicia faba. Next base: position 1,168,556,105 of record OX451738.1, read on the forward strand.
TGCAACCAAATCTTTGAGCAAGGTGGGAACCTGGACAAAGTTAATCCGGATGGTATTCCTACGCATGGGCATCATGATGACCTACAAAATAGAACAAAGATGAATCCCTCCTATCTTTGAAATAGGTTAGTCCAATGCAGGATGTATGCAATGTTATGATGTCATGATGTCATGATAGTAAGCACACCACAAGTATCCACAAACAACAAACATGGTAAAGGCATACAAGTCACACAGAGAGCCCTTAGATTTCAGGCTGGCAAGGAGCTTAGGTACTACCCTATTTCAGTTCAGTTGGTTTAAACATGTCCTAAAAATAGTAACCGGGTTCTAGAGGATCTCAATATCACTGACTACCCTCAATCGATCATAATTCCATTTCAACAACCTTTTCTTGCAGCCGGAACCATCACGAGAGTTTTGTCTCAATGAGTGTAGCATACTGCTACTGTTCTATGGCCAAGTTGGTCAATTTAAAGGTTCTATGGTCAGTTGGTGCTTAATGACCCCTTAGAAGACCCATATTATCCTCGTACCAACACAAGGGATATCGGTATAGACTAAAGTGCCACACCAACGTAGCTACTGCTTCAACCGTGTCGTCCTACACCGGACAGTTCCCTCACAGTTTATTGCTACTTACCTAAAGGGTATCCCCAGATCCGGGTTAGGATCTATAGAACTCCGATACAAACCCACAAATGTAAATCCTACAAAGCATACAATTGAAAACACAATGATCTAATCCTAAGGTACACCTCACTTATTAAGTCCCCAGCAGAGTCGCCAGTTCTGTGATCGGTGGGAAAGAGAACTGACTGTTTTTGGAATGCTGGTTCGCGTTTTGTGTTTGGTTTTTGCAAAATGTCGCGGTAAGCAAGAGTCGACACCGTCTTTTATTTTATCCAATAAGGAAAGGAAAAAAGCACAGAAAAATTCCTTTTTCAAGATATTTCTCAGGTTCGGGAGGTAGATTATAGAAAGGGAAGGTGTTAGCACCCTTTCTATCCATGGTTATCCACGGGCTCTTAGATACTTGCTCATCGTGTTTTCAAAATTTGCTTTTCTTTGTGTTTTTGGGTTTGAAAGAGTTTTTTGTTTGAAAGGAGTGTAAGTGCGAAAAGTTTTGTTTTGTTTTAAAAGGAGCAAGTACTTAAGAACCATCTACCTACTTGAAAAAAAAATTAATCTGTGCTAACGTCCTTTAGACAATGCTATCCCACTATTGAGGAGTAGGTAGCACCGTCGTTGGAGTTTTCGGGTCAATTCGATTAAGGGACGTGTGGTCACTAAAGCAATGTTAGGAAGCCTTAGCGGTAACTCTAATGTATTAGATCATTTTTTCCAAGGTAACCGTTTCGAGGCAACTTATGATCTTTGGACAAGAGGACGACCTCTAAAACTTCCTATACTCAATGACCACGTTCGAAGGCAACCAAGTGAGGTGTACCCTAAGAGTGCGCATGTGCGAGTGTGTTATTTCAGTTAATTTTATCTTTGTACATGTCATGGGTGAGCTATGTTGATTTTAAGTTCATACATTTGATCTTGCCATGCATTCCCTATTATCAAACATCTAACAGTAAATATTGTACGGAATTTAAAATGCGGAAAGTAAAATAAAGCGATAAATAATTAAAGTCCTAATTAAAAGCTATTACATTCCGGAAGCAATTACATCAATATGGAAATATGGATCGTGTGCGAGAAAATTAAAACGACGCATTTTTTAGGGTTTTGTCCCTTTTTTTTTGGTTTTATTAAAGAAAAGATTTTTTTGTTATTTTTCATATTAAAAGAAACTAAGTCTAAATTAACAATTAGATTAATTAATTAATGAAAATATTTTTGGATTTTTGAATATTTAAAGAAATAAAATAAAATAATTAAAAGTTAGTAAAAACCTAATTCTACATTAATTTTAAATATTGCAAAAAATATTAAAAGTAAAACCTAATTAATACTAAATTGATTAAGTTAATTTATTTACAAAAATAAAGTATGAATTTAATTTTAATAAATAAAAATATTTTTTTTTGTATTTTTGATTTTATGAGAAAAATGATTTAATTGGTTAGTGTAAATAATAATAAAAATTAACAAAACAATTAAATAAAAAAAGAAATATAAAAAGAAAAGAAATAACCCATTGGGGGGGGGGGGGGTTGGGCCCAAATCTGGAGGTTTGATTTGCAATTGTTTGGCCCAATTCAAGAAAGCCTGCAATGACTTTTCTGGCTCCCACGTGTGTGCATTGACTTTGGAGTATGGTGAGCTTTCAATCCTGGCCCTCAGATTTGACCTGGAGGCCATCTGGTACATTGAGATCTGAGGGAGCATGATAGACCACGCCCTTAGCTTTGCAATGGATCTCCTGAAAACAAAATTCAACAAATATTGGGGGACCTGGGATTCGAACCCAGGTCCCATGAGACTTTGACATAGTGCGCTTACCAACTCAACCATCATGCTTATTTGTTATTATACTGGATGAATAATATTATAAGGGAAAAGCACATAATATATTGGAAATTTTAAAAACCTGCGAAATTTATTTGAATGGGCCAATGAAGACGAGCCACGTCTTCGTCTTCTTCAACAAATCCTGGTTTCCTTACCTGCGGATTTTTACTCGCAGCAAGATCCGTGGCTTGCTTCTAAAATGAATTCCAGGCCATATAAATACAAACTAAGACCATCATCATGTTCGTCTCTCCTCCCTGAACACAACCATGGCCATTATTTGTTCCAATTTTTCCTGCAAAGCAAATGTCCAAAAATGAAGCTCCAAAACCCTAGATTCAGGTATGGCGCTATAGCTCACGAAAACAAAATCAAAGGATGCAGAAAGTTTAGGAATTTAATGAGAAGCATGATTATACCAACGTTTTGTCAAAAAGATGCAAGAATAGGAGGTTGTAATTTTGTATACAGGGTTATGTTCAGGACGACTTACAATGAGTTTGGGGCTGTTTCAGGGCTCGTGAATGGTTGCTTTAGCTCCAGTGGATGCCAGGCAAGAAGGCTACGTGGAGCTTTTGCCTTGAATTGGACTCCAAGCAAGATTTCGATCCCACACTTTTTAAGCTTTTTTCAGTTTTGGTTTTGTGATTTTGGCAGCTTTCAGGTCGTGTTCTTGTATGCTTTTCCTTGTATATGTAACAAGGATTGTATTAGGTTAAAAATTTGGGCTTGAATCCATGTGAATTGATGAATTAAGATTTGATATGATCTTCCATTAACAAAGCTTCCAAAAATTTCCAAATCCAATATTTTGTGCATGATATGCCTTGGTACGAATTTGATTGTGTGCATCATGATAATTAAGACCTGTAATGATCAAAAAGATATCAAGTTATTAAGATTTGGATTTTATTTGGATTTAAATTGATTAAAAATGAATTAAATCAATAAAAATAAAATAAAATAGAAAAATTAATAATTGGACATAAAACTGAATATAGGACACGTGTGTGGTGTGACAAGATCAAATCAAGTGGAAAAAAGTGGGCCCATTTGGCAAAATTTGAAGTTTTGGGGATAGTTGACTTTTGTCAATTTTGGAAAAATGCCCAACTTCAACAATGCATAACTTCTTCAATTTTTAACTTTTGGATATGTTCTTGGACTTTATAGAAACCTTGAGATGTCCTCTAACCAACCCTGTTGGTATCATCTCATTTTGATATTCCATTCTCAAGTTATAAGCTTTGGTAAAACATGTGTTTTTGTTGACTTTCAAAAATGACCTATAATGTCCAAATTTGTAACTTTTTGTGAGTGCATTTCTTGATCTTGGGGTGTGAAGGTGGATTTTAGGAAATTGCATCCTATTCAAAATGAGCTTTGGATGGGTCATTTCTCATAAAGTATGAGAAAGTTATGTTTGGTCAAAGTTGAGTTGACTTTTCCTGCAAAACCCTAATTTAGCAACTTTTGAATCTTGATGAATCTTGAGCAATCCTTGATGAATCATGATCAACCCTTGATAAAATGATGAATTATCCTTAAAAATGAGAATTTTGACAAAATATCTTGAGGTTTGACTATTTGTAGGCCACAGTTGACTTTTGCCCTAGCACAGTCGATTTTTGGACCTCTTGAGCAATTGACTGACCAAACTTCCTCTGCAAGGCTTGAAATTTGACATGGATGAACTTAAGAACATATTAGGACATTGGGAAGCACTTGAGGTCATTTGTATGTAAGGACCTTGATGCAACACAAAACCCTAATTTTGAATTGACTGCCTTAGGAGATGATTTGACTGTCCAACTCTTGAGCAATCTTGAGCCACTTGGAGATTATTCTTGCAAGGTCTTAAGAAATATGGGAGGGCAAATTTTTGGGTACAACACCATGCAACAACATCACCCTAAAAAATTCACAAAAATCATCTAAATTAGGGCAACTTTCAAACCCTTATTTTAGCCACCTTCGACACATATTATCCCTTTCATTCACTTCAAGGAAGGTTATAGGGTAAGGTTGGATCGTCCTCGATGATCCAAGAGGCTCAAAACACCATTACATGCATCATCGGTTTTCAATCCCTACATGATTTTCAATTTTTGTTTTCTTTATGTTTTAGGATAAACTAACCATGCTAATGTGTTCATGAGGTCTCCATATGCAGGAAAAGTAGATTGCACGACCTCCATGCTATCAAAATCACGATTTGCCATATTTACACCGATCTATGTTTCTTTGATCATACCTCACAAACCATTGAGTTTCAGTAAAAAATAACTATCCCATTGAATTTGCAGGCATGATTTAGGGGGATAAGGTCCCTTTGGACCTCTAACACTGTTTATTTCATAGGTTAAAAGAAAAGACTCACAGGAGAAGATGACCAGAGCTAGGGCTCTGGCGCCTCTCCGGTTCATACAATGTTTTCATATTATATACGTTTTGTTTCATTTAAGACAATGGATGTATCACCACCCTACGGGTTAAAACGCGCGCGATAAGGCTTTACTATGCAAGGGCACAAGTTCGATTCCTGCTTTTGGCATTTTTAGTTTTTTTTCTTCATATTTTTTATTTTGCAGATAACAAAATGCGCTGGCTTATATTCTTTGACACGAGCGTGCACCTGGCCTAGTGGTGAGCATGCTGGATGGGAATAGCGAGGGTGTGGGTTCAACACCCACCCCTGTCAAATTTTGGTTTTTTCCCTAATTCTCTATTCTTCTTACTCTTTTCTCTTCTTTTCCTTTAACTTCACAAAAACCTTTAACAAAACCTCTTTTTTTCCATAAACCCTAATTAGGTTTTTTAGGTTTTTTACTAATAATTTTTTTAAAAGTCAATTTAGGTTTTTTAGGCTTTTAATTTAATTAATCAATTGTTTTTTTAATTAATAAAATTAATTAGGGTTTTTAGGTTAATCATCAAAACCTTTTTATCAAGAAAATCGCCAAAAAACAATGTCCTTTTACTTTTTCTTAATCTTGCAATTAGCGTAGTTTATTATTCTCACACTTTTTTCTTCCGATTATTGCAACTGCTCACAGTTTGTAATAGTGATTAGGTTTACTTTCCCGCACTGTTATCATTTTTGCACCTCTCTCAAGTCCATGTAATAGTCTAGGGTTTTATTTTCCGTATTTACTTTCCGAACATTTATTGCTTTCCTATTTTGCTCTATTATTGTTAGTAATTAGGTCATGTATGGAAATATTAAAAGCAAATAATAGTTAACCCTAACCAAAGACTAAAATGACTGAAAACAATCACTTGCACATTTACACCTCTAGGGTAACCTCCCTTGTTGCCTTTCAGAAAACAGCCATGTCCCTCGAACGTGGGGACGCTCTTGAAAACAAAGATCGTAGTACCTCGATGACCCTTTCGATGTTGCCTTCGGTAAACGATCTAGTCCCTTACAAAATTGCTAAAGCATCTTTACCAGTTGCCTTCAATGACTGTATGATGACCCACTCCTGTCCCTTCACATCCAATGATAGGGCTTCCTACCAACTAATCATAGGATAACACTACCTAAAGGAGGAGGAAAATTACAAGAAAGACTTTGAGTAGGTAGAACGCTCGTAATCGCTTGCTCACAAAAATTTCAAAAACAAAAACATTTCACAGACACTTTCGAAATATTTTCAAACAAAAACACTTTGTACGCATTCTCGAGGACAGATACGAGAATCATTACGAAGTTACCTCACATTGGCATTTCAAAATATTTTTCAAAACCCACATTCATAAAGCAATTTTCAAAACAAAGTGAGCTACTGATTAAGAGCCCATAGATAACTATAGATGAAAATGGTTCTAACACCTTCCCTTTTCATAACCTACCCCCCGAACTCAAAATTCTCGAGGTCTTTACTGTTCTTTTCACCCTTCCCTTATTGGATAAAATAAAATTCGGTGGAGACTCTTGCTATCTGCAACGTTTGCGACAAAATGCAAAACTAAGTCAGTTCTTCCACTGTGTTATAGAACTGGAGACTCTGCTGGGAAATTTACTTAAAAGAGGGGTTACCTTTAGAGTTATATCACTTTATCTGCTTTATTTGATTTGCTTGCTTTATCTTTAAAGGGTTGCTTGGGTTTACTTTTCTTGTAAAGATCCTATACCGGATCTGGGGTACCCTTAGGTAAGTAGCTATAGATCATGGAAACTGTACGGCGTAAACAGATATGGTTGAAGTGATGGCTACGTTAGTGCGACACTTTAGTTTGTGCTGGTGTCCCTTGAGTCAGTCAAGGAGAATATTAGGCTACTGCATGGTGTCATAAGCACTAACTGACCTTTAGAACCTTAATTGACCCAATTTAGCTATTAGAAGGTAGTGAGATAGCCGACTTTGGTGCAATCCAAAGTTGGTTGATACTTGATGCTACACTCATTGAGATTCGACTCTCAGGATATTTCGGTGGCAAGTCAATTGCACTGCTGAAACAAGGCATGCAAGAAAGATCAGTGATATGAGACTCCTAGAACCAGGTTACTATTATTAGAACAGGTTGAGCCAATTGAACTTCAAGAGGGTACTGACCTATGAACCTCATGCAAGACTTAAACCTAAGGCTCTTGCGTGCCTTATTTGTGTTTGTTATCTGTTCAAACATGACATCATGACATCATGACATCATACCATACCATTTTCACTGATCATTTCGAGGATCTCAAGAGCTTGTGATGCAGGTCATCCTGAACCAGAAGTTTAGCAAGGGGCAAGCAGATTTATTTTCCTCTAACCAAATGCCGTCAAAGACCGAAGTACGTTATCTTGAGTCAAAGGCTATGACCCACTTGACATGGTGAGCTTGATTCTCATAGAAGGACATTCAAAGACGCAAGGTTCTTCAATCAAAGCTACAACCAGACTCAACTTCTAACACTCTATTTTTCTTTATCCCGCGAGATGCTTGAAAATATTGCATCCATATTGTTGTACCCCAATTTCCCCCTAAGATTCCTCTATCATCTCATATCAACTCAATTATATCAATATCACAATTGGGTTTGGTTCTTCCCCCCTATCTCTGGGTTTGCTCATGAGGAATCACCTACCACCTTGATTCATATATGTTTTGTATTGATTAACTTTTAACTAATAAATACAATGAATTTTTTTCTCTAGTTGATGATATTATAGGTAAGGGCACAACACATTTCATCAATTTGATTTAAAGGTTCATGAGTTTATTTCCATGCCTTCTTCAACAAAGCTTCATTAAGATTCAAGCTTCATCATTGGAGATACTTTTAAGTAACATCACGATAAGGTCTACTATGAATTATCATGCCTTAATTTGTCAAAGAAAATCAAAAGATGCAAGAGTTGATTGAAGAAGTTTGACCTAATTGGACAAGTTCTTGATTTCTTGGTCACAAGTGCATAACTCTATCATTTCTTAATATTTGAAGGTGGATTTTGTTTCTATGCATTCTTATTATCATCCACAACAACTTCTATTCACATGGAAAAAGTAATTGTGCAAGAAAGTTGGTCAAAATTGGAAGAGGTTTCCAAGTCACTTTGGTGCTCTGGGAGCTAGGGTTTTGAACTTCTAAGGGCTATATATTGCTCATATTTTGGTGTTTTTGAGTGATTCCAAAGTCATGACTCTCTTTAAAGAGTTATCAACCAATCACTTTAAAAGTTTCAATAAAATTTTATGCGGAAGATGCCTAATGATGAAGAAAGATTACAAGTCCCCTAGATAGGCCATCACATTTCCTTATGCAACTTCAAAAAGTCATAACTTGATCAATTTTTATCTCCTTGAGCCCATTCTTTTTCCAAAATTATCTTAAGGATGTTAAATTCAACTCTTATTTTATGAGAAACACTTGAAAATTGATGGAAGATGTCCTAGGAATGCAAAAGGTTATAGGTCATTTCATGGATTTTCACCAACTTCACAAAGTCATAACTTTCTAAATTCTTGGAGTTTTTAAGTGGTTCAAATCTCAAAATGTCATTTAAGAGATATACTTCATGCCATTTGTTTTGTTCAAAAGCAAATTTTTGGTGGAAGGCCATGTTTGGATGCAAAACATCATAGGTCAATTTTGAAGAGAAAATTAGAATTTTTCTAAGTACAAAAAGTCAACATCTTTTTCTCAACTTTGACTCATCACAACTCCTAGATCAAGTATCCATTTGATCCCATTCCTTGCATATTGTAAAATTTTTGATCTTATCTTTCAATTGCTTCAAGAATCATGCCCTAAGACTCCTTGAGTTGTGAATGCCATTGATTCAAAGTTGGTACCTTGAAACTGATTTTTTCCTCTAAGTCGGAATTTGAAATGCACAATTCAGTTTCTAATCACTAAATTTCTGGGCGTTTTTACTTCTAATCATGTTTAACAATCTTCTAGAAGTGATTAGCACATTGAAACGCAGTTTTTGGTTGAGTTTTAAGCAAAATATGAGTCACACTTTCCATGTTTGCAACTTCACACGATTTCCCTCCAAACTTCATCATTCCACATGCTACAACATCCCATTTGCTTCCCTATAAATAGAGGGTTATAACTCACTCATTTCTCAAGCTTAGACAGCCAAAATCACCCTACCAAACTCTGTACTTAACCCACTTTTCTGTAACTTCGAATTCGGTTTTACAACATTCCTCAATCCATTTTTTTTGCTAATTCTTCATCCTTGAACTTCACAGAAGCTAATAGAAGAAGAACCAAGCCCTAAAGCATCCTAAATCATGCTAGCCAAGTCAAGTTTCAGAGCTCTAAATTTGAACTTCAATAGGTAGAGTCCTTCATCAATTCTCTCAAAATTTGTTACCACAATAAAGCTCTCATTATTCTGATACTAGTCGCATCATTTGTTTTCAACTGGAAGTGAGTTTCGATCATGAATTCTCAAATCCCTATTCAATTTTTTTCTTCTGGTTTTCTTTAAATCGACTAAGATACAACCTATATAAAATTTTCGCAAGGGTACAATTGTCTTCATCTTGATGAGACGAAGAGAATGACATTAGTCTGAACCTCTAATTTTATAGTTTGAGGAACCTGGTTTTGAGGTTGGCTAGAGGTTTAAGACAACCACGCTGGCGTCTTCAACCAATGAGAATTTGCCACACATTTTTTTAAATTTGTTTTAAATAGTTGATCCAGTGGTTTATTCACCAATGACCATGATATGCACAGTGCGCCAGATCCCTTGGATTTGATTACTAATGTGACGCCTCGAATTTAATTAATTATTTAATTAAATTAATTAAGGATTTAATTATTGGAAATTGTCGAAGTTAAGAATTATCAGTATTTTCTAAGAAGCATAATTGGATAAATATGTTGAGTTAAGTGGTAAGTTGATAGTCGGATAAATTAGACGGTTTAGTCGGAGAACTACTATTAGAAAATTATTTGCGACTTAGTATTATTTAAAGTGTGAACCGATCATAGTTGAAGAATATTATTGGAAATAATATTAGATTATATTATGTGACTATTTTACTTAATTGGGCTTATGTTGTGATAGTAGTAATAGTGGGGGTGTGTATGTAAGCCCACTAAGAGAAACATTATTGTTTGGAATATAAATAGAGGAGAAAGAGAGGATAGTGTATCAGGAAAAGAAAAATAAGAGAAAGAGGAAAATAGGGTTTTTGGAGAAGAAGAGAGCTACGTGAAGTTGAACCAAGAGGCCAAGAGGATATTCAAATTGGAGACACATAGAGTTGTCATCAAACCAAACTAGGTAAGGGTGGGGTTTCTTATCCTATAATGGGGGTATATGATATTTTGTATGTGGGATTATTATTGTTGATTAGTGTTGGTTTATGTTGTCATGATAACATTATTAATAATTGATTTGATTAATGAATTGTCAATGAATTGATGTATTTACTGTGCTATATACTTGTCTGGATTGGATTTAGAATAGTAGATAGCAGGAAATCCACTAAAATAGAGAAGGAAAACTCTGCCTGGAATGCTTCCGAACGACAACTTGTTGTTGGTTGGATGCTGCCGAACGACAGCTTGTTATTGTCATGGGAAGTGTCGATCGACACTATGAGAGGAAGTGAGAGGGTGTGCCCTGTGGCACACCTTTGGGCAGGGGCACTTGTTTCTGCTTCTGTGGCACTATGCTATATAATTTTTATATGGTATCAGTATAGAGTTTATTAATAGAAAAGCAGTTAGGGAACAAATTAAACTATTCTTATCAGTAGCATGTTATAGTAGAAGGAACATTAATAGAAGTAGCATATTTTTGTAGATTTGTTTTATGTGATAGAGGATAATAGCAGAAATAATAATAAGTAGTAAATTTAGATGAACAGTAGAATAAAGTAGCAGAGTTAATAATTAGTAGAATTATGTTAGTAGTAGACGTAGAAATTAAAATCACAGTGCTGGTTTTAGTTACAGAGTTGGTAATAAATAATTTAGCAGAGTAGTATATTAATGGCAGATATAATAATTTAGCTGAGAGTTATCGTTAGAAGTTATAGATAGCGAACAAGTAGTTTTGGCAGAGACCAATAATAGCAGTGAGCTAAATAGCAGATGTAGTGTAATTTAGTAGAATAAATTGATTAGTAGTAGTACAAATAAATAGTATTAATAACAGTATATAAAACAGTACCGATTAGCCAAATTTTTAGATTTAGGCGGTAAAAGTAGTTAACCGGAATTAGTTGAGATTGTTGGAGTAAGTCGTATATACATATAGGTATTTTTAGTTGGTTTGTTTTGTTAGAATTATGTAGAATAAAGTTGATTTGCAGGTGAATTCGAATTTAGTTGAATGGTTTCAGTTTATGGAATTGTGTTGTCGGTTATTGCTGTGAATAAGTCGTTGTCGAATACATTGTTGTTATTGAATATGTTGTTGTTTATATGTTGTGATTGATAAGTTGATTAAGTTATAGGCCTATGGCCAATGTTAAAGAAACGATGAATACCTCTAATTATTGGTAAAGTGACGATATAGGCTTATGCCTTTGTGACGGTGATTGTTGTTGTTGTATGTGATTGTTGCATTCATCGAGTCACCTACATTTGCATTATTAAGTTGGCTTAGATTGGCACCACGTTGGCCTGGATTGGCAAAATATTAAGTTGAAGGCTTATGCCTTGTTGCTGCCACTATTAATTGGCAAAGTTTTTAAGTTGGGAGTTCTGATCCAATGGTACCACATGCATGTGAATTGTAATTAAGTTGCATTTGATGTTGCATCTTGACTTGTGGTGAGGATATATTTGTTGTTGCTTTATGTTGTTGACTTATTGTGGCAGGTAATTAGTTGTTATGTCGTGTTGATGTTTTGTTGAAATTAAAGATGTTTGAAAGTTATGAAGTGGTGATTTTATATTCCTGAATTCTATTTATCATGCACTCACTTATATAATTTGAGAATCTCTCCCCTACTGTTTGAATGTTGCCCTCTGTTGGTAACATGCAGATAATCAAGAAGGATAGTTGTTACCTCGTTAGTTCGAGTCGGTGTTGTCGCTCTGATACGTAGCACTCAGGGGGAAATGATCGAATAGATGTTTACTTGTGGAATTTGTTGATTCCTAACTTGAATTATATGAAATAATATTCTACTCCTCGAGTCGTTTTAGTTGAACGCAACATATGATGCTACTTGAAGTTGTAATTATGATTCTGCTGCGTTATTAATAAAAGAAGTGGTTTTGTTTTAAAATCTGATGCAAGTTGTTATATGATCCTCCGAAACTAAAGTGTTATGTATCTGTTTATGTGTTGTAACATGTTGAAATGTGATATCCCAAATATGTTGGAAGCTTTTAAATACTCTGATTTTCGTTATAACTACTGCCTAGAATTTAGGGTGTTACAATAGTGGTATCAGAGCAGGTCAGTCCGTCCAACCAAGTTGTCTAATGTTGTTTATTCCTTAGTGCGTGACAAGTGTGTGAAACACTGTCGGTACCTGTTTGCCTTAATTGCAGAAAGTTGGTTAGAGATAAGTGGGGGAGAAGTTTTTCTTCTCAGATATGTTCAATTGAAAGGTGTTGGTTCGGTGTGCTGCCGACGACGATAATGCAAGAATTGTTGCCCTGGTGTTTTGGAACCTGAACTTTGGTGAAGGAATGCATCTCTCGAGTTATAAGAAGTTTCGGAGCACGAGATATGTTAATATTTTTTGGGAATATGTCTAAGTTGAAGACAAATGAGTTTCAGAGTGGAATTTCCGTAAGCGAATTGCAGGAAACTGCAGAATTGTTGTGGGACTTCGAAAATTCATAACTAGGGTTCCGGGAATCCGATTTGAGTTTCATTTGAAGCGTTGGAAAGTTAGAGAAATGAGATTAATTTTAAAAATGGTTCCAGTAGCTGTAATAGATTCATTTATCATGTAATGATATTGGAAGTAAGTGCAGTTTGTTGTTAAGCTTGTCTTTGGGACTAGACTTGTTCTTCAGTGTTGTACGAGACATCAACGTTCGAGTTGGGTGAATTAAAGTAGAAATTGGAAGATTTATTTAAAGTAATTTATGAAATCAAAGGTATAATTTGGAAAGCTTTGGTGTTATTAATTAGAACGAAAGACGATAATGCGAAGTTGTGTGGAATTTACGGTGTCGAAAAGGAGGAAGATCTATGCTAAGTTGTTAGGACGTATGTTATAGTTTTGGGAGAAGATTTCTCTTGAGTAATTATATTTACAAGTGAAAGTGTATGTAGATCTATTCAAGGTGGATGAAGTTCTAAGTTGAAGAACGACGAAGTCTGTTATAGAGGTTAGTAGCTTGTTGAGCTTAGATGATTACTATCGTAGTTGTGTGACGTGTAGATATATATGAAATGTTGTTAGATAAGATGATAATATTGAGAGTGTGATTGGAATGAGTTTGAGAGGTGGAGATACATATATTTTTGATGTTGTGAAATTTGGAAGAGGATTAAGAGTTTAAGAATGTTGTTAGAATCCTTTATGTAGATAAAGACTCATACTAGAGTGGAAGGAGTTGTAATGTATTGATATGCCATCATATCTTGAGTTAGAAAATGATTTATCATCGTGGGATGGTGGGTGAATGAGGATTATACATGTTATGTTTTATAAAACTTGAATACGAGTTTTTAGGAAACGCTATTATAGTTTGGTACGACGATTTATACTCCCTTATGGTTGTCAAATACTAATTGACAAATTGAGGAACTGATCACCCTCAATCCATTGTTAATAGTAGACGAGATTATGTTGGATGTTATAGATTTGTCTTGCTATCTTAATGGTGTGAAAAAGTATGGATGTTATATCGCGAGACTGATCGCTCACCAGTTTGTGTGGAATTAGTAGAGGAGTCGTTGAGTGAGAGTTGAGACGTAATGAACAATTCGGAGTAGCGGGTCTGTATGCGAGCTAATGTCGCAAAGTGAAAGATTGAGAATATCAAGTGAACAATAATTTTATGGAACATGTTAAAGAAAGTTTGGGATTAGATTTAAACTTGTAAACCATATAATCGACGGAAAAATTAATGAGGACGATGACTTAAGATGGATGATCAGAGTTGCGTAGCTGAAGCATGATGTGGCACAATGGCTATGCGTGTACGACTCATTAGAAGTCAAGGATTAAAACATCAGAAGCCTATTGGAATAGTGTGTCTTAATTTACATGTTTGATTTTGTAGATTGTTGATGTAGGGATGATGTGCCAAGGTGTTGTGATATCTCGGAGATATTTGTTGATCCTATAAGGAAATTATTGTGGTTGTTAGTTAATGTTGAATTGTGTGTATAATTGTTAAGTTATACGGTTAAGTTGATGTTGTAATAATTTTGTTATCGTTATTGAGATGTTATTGTTGATTTCCGTAAGTAAGGAATGATACTCCATAACATGACGAATTTGATTATGTTGGTTGTGTGGATGTCACTATAAGAGCAATACGATGATGTGGACGAACTTGTTGATATTTTGTTGAAGTGATTGATAAGTTGTTAGCGGTTATGTTGCCGAGATGTTTAATTATTAGCACGCGTGGATTTGAATTATGTCATATTGAGCGTTGTTATGTCGAGAAAGTAGTGGTCGAAGTGTTTCCAAACACGAATTGAAGATCAGAGAGTTGGATGCGAAATTCGCATTAAGAGTGACTGTATCAAGTAGATTTTCAAGGACGAAAATATCCTAAGCGGGGGAGAGTTGTGACGCCCCGAATTTAATTAATTATTTAATTAAATTAATTAAGGATTTAATTATTGGAAATTGTCGAAGTTGAGAATTATCAGTATTACTCTAAGAAGCATAATTGGATAAATATGTTGAGTTGAGCGGTAAGTTGATAGTCGGATAAATTAGACGGTTTAGTCGAAGAACTATTATTAGAATATTAGTTGCGAGTTAGTACTATTTAAAGTGTGGATCGATCATAGTTGAAGAATATTATTGGAAATAATATTAGATTATATTATGTGACTATTTTACTTAACTGGGCTTATGTTGTGATAGTAGTAATAGTGGGGTGTGTATGTAAGCCCACTAAGAAAAACACTATTATTTGGAATAGAAATAAAGGAGAAAAGAGAGGATAGTGTATCAGGAAAAGAAAAAGAAGAGAAAAAGGAAAATAGGGTTTTTGGAGAAGAAGATAGCTACGTGAAGTTGAACCAAGAGGCCAAGAGGAGATTCAAATCGGAGACACATAGAGTTGTCATCAAACCAAACCAGGTAAGGGTGGAGTTTCTTATCCTATAATGGGGTATATGATATTTTGTACATGGGATTATTATTATTGATTTGTGTTGGTTTGTGTTGTCTTGATAACATTATTAATAATTTATTTGATTAATGAATTATCAATGAATTGATGTATTTACTGTGCTATATACTTGTATGGATTGGATTTGGAATAGTAGATAGCAGGAAATCCACTATGTTGTACCCAAAAAGTTTCCCTCTCACTTATAAAGAATTTGCTCACAAGATCTCCTTGGGCTCAAGACTGCACTAGGGTTTGATCAGCTCAAGACATTTCCTTAGGCACTGATGACCAAAATTAAGGTTTGAGTTTGCACAAGTATTTTTGAGCTTCAAATGCCCCATATGACTTTAATAGATCATTATGGACCCCCAAGACTACTCATGCCAAGTTTCAAGTCTTGAATCACATTTTTGCCCAGTCAATTGATCAGTTGACCTAAAAATCAACTGTATTGGGGAAAAAGTCAACTATGGCCAATTTATAGTCAAACTTCATAATTTTTGATCCAAATCAACATTTTAAACTCATATGTATCATTTTATCAAGTTTGGACCATAATTCCTCAAGAAATTTGATCAAATCTCTAAAAGGGCAAAATGGTCAAAATTAGGGTTTTGACTGGGAAAGGGCAATTTCTGATTTTTGACCTAGCAAATGGTCTTGGTTTAAGGCATGATCTCAAGAGTCCAATTTCATCATTTTGACCTAATGACATGATTCAAAACATTGCAAATCCATTGGATTGACAGATGAATTTTGCAGTCAACTGATCAAAAGTCAACTGTATACTGAAAAGTCAAACTTTGACTTTTTGGTCAAATTCAAGTGCCAAAGATCATAATTCATAAAAACATGTCAAAATATGAAACCTATTCATCAATAAATAAAAAAGTCAAGATTTCATTTTGAAAAGTCAAAATTTCTAAACATAGAAAATTTTCTAAGTGTTGGAAATTTCATGTTTTTTTTAATAACTTTGAGCCAAATTTTCATCATGATTCAAGATGATTCAAGATAAACTTCCAACATGAAAGTTGTAGATCTCCATAAAATCTACAACTTTTCTTCACACAACTTCTTCCAAAAGTGCTTGGATCTCAAGTTATAATTTTATGAATATAGGGTCATGAAACTAAACACTTAGTGAAATTTTGCCCTAATTTGGTCAGGATTTTGACCTAACTTCATGGCACTTTTTCATATACTTCTGTTGTACCCCAACATTTTCCATCCCATATTTCTCAATACATTTCAAGTGAGGTCTTCAAATTGCTCAAGAAAGTCCAAGGGTTGACCAGACAAACCCTCTCCTAAGGCAGTCTACCTCAAATTAGGGTTTCAGTTTGCATCAAGATGTTTGAGTCCAAAGGATCCCAAATTCTAAACATTGTACTAATATGTTATAAAGATCATCCATGTCAAGTTTCAAGCCCTGCAGAGGAAATTTGCCCAGTCAATTGCTCAAAGGCTTGAAAATCGACTGTGCTAGGGCAAAAGTCAATTGTGGCCCACATACAATCAAACTTCAAGATTTTTGGTCAACATTCTCATTTTGAAGTATTATTCATCATTTGATCAAGGGTGATCATGATTCCTCAAGGACTGCTCACAATTCATCAAAACCCAAAAGTTGCTAAATTAGGGTTTTGTAGGAAAAGTCAACTCAACTTTGACCAAGCATAACTTTCTCATACTTTATAAAAAATGACCCATCTAAAGATCATTTTGAATAGGATAAAATTACCTACAATTAATCTTCAGCTCCCAAGTTCAAAATATGCACTCACAAGAAGATATAAATTTGGACATTATAGGTCATTTTGGAAAGTCAACAAAAACACCTTTTGTGTCAAAGCTTCATACGTGAACATGGAGGACTAAATTGAGATGAGACCAAAAGGATTGCTTAGAGGACATCTTAAGCTTTCTAAAAAGTCCAAGAACACCTCTCTATTGTCAAAATTGAGGGAGTTATGCATTGGCAAAGTTGACCCTTTTTGTAAAATTGCCAAAAGTCAAAAGTGTCCAAAATTGCATTTTTTGCTAAATGGGCCCAACTTTTTATGCTTGCACTGAGTTTGTAATGTGACCCAAGACCTATGATCCCTTACATTTGTCATTCTTTTATTTTTGTCATTTATTTTGATTTTATTTCAATTAAATCCAAATAAAATAATGAAAATATCAAAAGCTAATCAAATCTTGAGATCTTGTGCATGTTTAGGTCTATTATACAGCTGGAAGTGAGGGGCTTTATCTTTGTTCTGTTTTGCAGATTATGACTTCCGTGTGCAGAAACACCATCCGAGTTAACTTTGTGCAAATACCTGCTCAACTCAAAGAGTTAGCCTCAAGAGTTTCTGAGACTTCTTCATTCATTAAGAGACATGGTCAGCTTCTTAGCCTGGTTACCTCAAAGTTTCATGAGGAGATGATGAGTGTGCTTTTCCAGTTCTTCGATCATGTGCATCATTGCTTCACCTTTCCATATTATCAACTGGTTCCCACTTTGGAAGAGTTCTCTCACTTATTAGGTATATCCATCCTAGAGCAGGTGCCTTTCACAGGTATGGAAGAGACTCCTAGACAAGAAGACATTGCCTCAGCTCTACATCTAAAACAGGCTGATGTAATATCTAATTGGGAAACATGAAGCGGGGTCGAAGTGTTTCTAGCCAAATGTCTGATAGATCAGGCTCAGTTATTCTGGGATAACTTGGATTTTCAGGCTTTTGAAGATATCTTGGCTCTCCTTATCTATGGTTTGGTTCTCTTCCCGAATCCGGATTCCTTTGTAGATGTAAACGTGGTCAAGATTTTTCTTTCTTGCAATCCTGTGCCTACTCTACTGGGTGATATCTTGCATGCCCTCTACACTCGTACCGTGCAAAGAATAGGGACTCTTATGTGTATCATGCCTTTGCTGTCGAGGTGGTTTATTTTGCACCTCCCTAAGTCTGTACTGAAGAATGATCAAAAGGTTTGGGTTGGTCCTACAGAATAATGTCGCTTGCCCATACAGACATTCTTTGGAGTTCCAAGGCTATGGAAGACACTGCAGTCATTGATCGTTGTGGGGGATACCCTAATGTCCCGTTGCTTAGAATCAGAGGGGGGTATAACTTATAATCCTTGTCTAGATTTGCGGCAGTTTGGTCGTGCTCGGAGAGATGGTCCCCACGAGCTACTTCTTACAGATATTGTATTTGACTACAAGGAAGACATTGATGAGCACCGCCAAAGGTTTATACGAGCTTGGAGCATGGTGAACAGATCTGACCCCCAAGAGCTAGGACCAAGGACTTCCCTCCCTATGCAGCCTTATCTCCAATGGGTCCGAGCTCGTGCCCAGAAGCTTTGGATGCCCTATGAAGCAGTATTGCCAGTAATTGTGAAGCCCACTAATGAATAAGGTGTTCCTTACACAGTTATTTATCCTTACATGCCCACTGATCTTGGGGCATTGCAGAGGTCTTGGATTCAGCTGAAAGAGGAAAGGGATACTTATCGGGAGAAGTACCATGAGCAAGAAAGGAAGATCTTGAAGCTCACTAGGCAGCTCTAGGAAGAAAGAACGATCAATGACTATGCCAGCACAAAGAGGAAGCCTCCATGGGACTTTTGATTTTGCTTTTCTAGTTTTAGATTTGTTTTCCATTTACTCTTTGTAACGCCTTAAAGGCATTGTTGAACCCTTTTACAAGTTAATCTAATAAAATTTGTTTATTTTTGGTTTGCAAATTTAAATTTCCCAAAGTCTTTGAAATCATTACATACGCATCCCATTATCATGCACACCATTACAGGTACCATTACAAGTTTCTCATCTTCTTCGTTGTTTATTTCAGCACGAAATGTATTCTGATCAAGCCATCAAAGATCTTCAGACACAGAATGCCCAATTCCAACAGATGTTCTTATGCTTGGCTAAAGGGCAAGAGGATCTAAAAAATCTCATTCTGAAAGAGAAGAAGAAGAAGAAGGTCGTTCTTCTGAATATGGGCAAAAGGATTGGGGATCGGTTGAAACAACAAGCTGATATGACTTCTTCATCCAAGGAAGGGGAAAACCAAGAAGAAGAAAGGGGCCCCAGTCCTGCAATCTCTGATGATGATACATATTATGATGAGGAGCAATATTCTCCTGCTGAGGATAGGTACAAGCAGCTAGAAGACCGCCTGAGTGCTATGGAGATTCAGAAGATCCCTGGTTTGGATTTCGGAGAGCTGGGACTGGTATCGGGAGTGGTGATCCCTTATAAGTTCAAAGCTCCGATTTTTGCCAAGTACGGTGGAGTATCCTGTCCAAAACTCCATCTCCGCTCGTATGTCAGAAAGATCCAACCCCACACTGCTGATAGAAATTTGTGGGTACATTTCTTTCAAGATAGTCTGTCAGGGACTCAGCTTGAATGGTTTTATCAGTTGGAAGGAGCCAATGTCTGAAACTGGGAGGACCTTGCCGCTGCTTTTACAGGCAATATCAGTATAACACCGACCTTGCTCCCACTCGTACTCAGCTTCAGGGTATGTCAATGGGTGCAAGTGAAGGTTTTAAGGACTATGCTCAGAAGTGGAGAGACTTAGCTGGAAGAGTCCAACCCCCTTTGTATGATAGGGAGTTGGTTGACATGTTTATAGGGACGCTATCTGGTCCATTTTTCAATCACCTGATCGGCAGTTCGTCATCTGGGTTTACTGAATTTATTTTGACTGGAGAGAGAGTAGAAGCTGGTATCTGAAGTGGTAAAATACAGAAGGATACTTCATCAAGTGCAGTAAAGAAGCCTTTCATCGGTAAGAAAGAAGCCAGTGCAGTCTATGGCTCGAGGGGCCAAAGAAGACCTGAACATCGTCAAGCAGTGAATGCGGTAGTGATATCAAGACCCACAGTTGCTCCACAATGCAACAATCAACAAAGGGTGGAAAGACCACATAGGCAATACACTCGACTCAATATGACCTTGTCTCAAATTCTACCACAATTATTGAAGACCAATCTGGTAACTCTGAGGGAGGCCCCGAAGAACCCCAACACCACTTCTCCCCACTATAACCCGAATTCCCGCTGCACCTATCACTCCGAAAGTCCAGGTCATGATACAAACAACTGTTGGGCCTTGAAAAATAAGGTGCAAGATTTGATCAAAGCCAAAGAGATTGACTTTGACGCTCCAGAGAAGACCAACGTCATAACTGCACCCATGCCCAAGCACGACTCAGGAATCAATGCTATTGAGGTTGTCTCCGCCACTGAAGATGCAGATGAGAACCCCGACATTGACAACTGGATTTACCCTACAACCAATGGTGGATTGAACAACTGGACGGAGAAGGACTTCATACCTGTTTCATTTATTCCACAGTAATCGACTTTTGTTTTGAAGTTTGTAATAGACAGTTTGAAACTTTACGGCCCGGTGGCTTGCCCGGGGCACTTTGGCTTTGCTTGTGAGGTCTTATTATTTGTCATTTTCATATATCATTAATAAAGCATTGGACGTTTCTTGCATTAAAAATTTTGCGCTCCTTGTTTTTCTTTTCCTGTCTCTCGCTCTATCAAAAACAGCTATTGTCTTACACACACTCACGTATCATAATGCAGATCCATATCCACTCTGGATCCCATTGATAATAACTCTACTACTGCCAGTTATGACTTCGAAAATCCGATCAACCAAGCCGAGGATGAAGGTGAGGATGATTATGAAGTGCCTGGGGAACTTGCTAGACTGTTACTGTAGGAAGAGAGGGCCATACAGCCTCATGAAGATCAGTTAAATCAGTGAATTTGGGTACAGAGGAGGACAAGAAAGAGGTCAAGATAGGTGCGAATCTGGAGCCTAGTGTCAAACAACGGTTGATACAGATGTTACGCGACTATGTTGAGATCTTCGCTTGGTCTTATGAAGACATGCCTGGTTTGGACACTGATATTGTGGTACACCGCCTGCCGACTAAAGAAGACTGTCCTCCGGTAAAGCAGAAGGTTCGCCGTATGCGCCCTGAGATGTTTGAGAAAATCAAAGCTGAGGTCATGAAACAGTTCGACGCGGGATTTTTAGCTGTCACTTCTTATCCGTGGTGGGTTGCCAACGTTATTCCGGTGCCTAAGAAGGATGGTAAGGTATGGATGTGTGTGGACTATAGAGATCTGAACAGGGCGAGCCCCAAGGATGATTTCCCACTTCCTCACATTGATGTTCTGGTCGACAACACCGCGCAACATAAGATCTTCTCCTTCATGGATGGTTTTTCTGGCTACAACCAGATCAAGATGGCTCCCGAGGACATGGAGAAGACTACCTTCGTTACACAGTGGGGCACCTTCTATTACAAGGTAATGCCTTTCGGGTTGAAGAATGCTGGGGCAACTTATCAGCGCGCCATGGTCGCTTTATTCCACGATATGATTCACCATGAGATTGAGGTTTACATTGATGACATGATCGCAAGGTCCCAGACTGAGGAAGAACACCTTGACCATCTCCAAAAATTGTTTGACAGGTTAAAGACGTACAAGATAAGGTTGAACCCGAACAAGTGCACCTTTGGGGTAAGGTCTGGTAAGCTATTGGGTTTCGTCGTCAGTGATAAAGGTATTCAGGTGGATCCTGCAAAGGTAAAAGCCATACAGAAGATGCCGACTCCCCGCACAAAAAAGGAAGTCAAAGGCTTTTTGGGACGTCTGAACTACATCGCCCGATTCATTTCACATCTGACTGCTACTTGTGAGCCAATCTTCAAGCTGCTGAAGAAAGATCAAGTAGTAAAATAGAATGATGAATGTCAGGCCGCTTTCAAAAGAATCAAGGAATACCTCCAAGAGCCACCAATTCTGATGCCTCCAGTTGAAGGAAGACCTTTGATCTTATACTTGACAGTATTGGATAACTCAATGGGGTGTGTGCTGGGGCAGCATAACGAGTCTGGCCGAAAAGAGCACGCTATTTACTACCTTAGCAAAAAGTTTACCGACTTTGAAACTCGATACTCACTGCTCGAGAAAACTTGTTGCACTTTGGCATGGGTTGCTCTCCAGCTGAGACAGTATATGCTGACTCACACCACTCTATTGATATTAAAGATGGATCCAATCAAGTATATCTTCGAAAAGCCTGCCTTGTCCAGAAGAATAACAAGATGGCAGGTGATCTTAACTGAGTATGATATCTAATACATAACCCAAAAAGCAATCAAGGGAAGTGTACTGGCAGATCATTTGGCGCATCAGGCCATGGATGACTACCAATCCATGAATTTCGAGTTCCCAGATGAGAACATCATGTTGGTGACCGATTATGAAGAACCTGGACCAGATGAAGGACCTGAGGAAGGATCCCGATGGTCTATTATTTTGACGGAGCCTCTAACGTGTTGGGTAATGGCATTGGCGCTGTGATCATATCTCCAAAGGGCTATCATACTCCGTTCACCGCCCGATTATGTTTTAACTGCACCAACAATATGTCGGAGTATGAAGCGTGCATCATGGGCCTTCGAGCAGCTATTGACCTGAGGATTAAGTTCTTGAGTGTATTCAGAGATTCAGCTATAGTGATCAGTCAGATCAAAGGCGAGTGGGATATGAAGCACCAAAATCTTATTCCTTACAAAGAATATGTACTGACATTGATCCCGGACTTTGAGGAGATAACCTTTGAACACTTCCCGAGAGGGGAGAATCAGTTAGCGGACGCGCTAGCTACCATGTCTTCTATGTTCAAAGTCAGGTGGGACAATGAAGCTCCCCAGATTACCATTGAGAGGTTGGACGAACCCGCACATTGCTGTGACATTGAGACGGAAGAGGTAGCAGATAAACCCTGGTTTCACGAAGTAAAGAGGTATCTTGAGGCTCAAGAGTACCCCGAGGGTGCATCTGCTAATGATAAGAAGTTCTTGAGAAGGTTCGCTGCAAAGTTCTTCATCAGTAATGGAATCCTTTATAAGTGTAACCATGATTCGACCTTACTGCGATGTGTGGACAAAAGAGAGGCAGAAAGGATCATGATAGAGTTACATGAAGGTACCTTCGGAATTCATTCCAGTGGGCATACCATGGCAAAGAAAATCCTATGGGCAGGATATTATTAGTCCACTATGGAAGCCGATTGTTATCAGAACTCTCGAACCTGTCATAAGTGCTAAGTCTATGCTGATAAGGTGCATGTACCTCCGCTTCCTCTGAATGTTTTGACGGCTCCTTGGCCTTTTGCAATGTGGGGTGTTGACATGATTGGTGAGATCATACCTACTGCATCTAACAGGCATCGCTTCATCCTGGTAGCAATTGATTATTTCACGAAGTGGGTTAAGGCAACTTCCTTTGCTACAATAACCAAGAACGTCGTGGCGCGGTTCATTCGACACAACTTGATCTGTCGATATGGCGTACCAGAGAGGATCATTACGGACAATGGTACAAATATCAACAATACAATGATCACTGAGCTCTGCAAACAGTTTAAGATACAACATCATAACTCTTCTCCTTACCGGCCGAAGATGAATGGGGGTGTTGAAGTGGCTAACAAGAACATCAAGAAGATTGTGCAGAAGATGACAGTGACATACAAAGACTGGCACGAGATGTTACCATTCGCTCTTCATGGGTATCACACCTCAGTAAGGACATCAACCGGGGCAACACCCTACTCTATGGTGTATGAAGGATGCAGGGTTGAGCGAAGATGACTGGATCCAGACTCGGCTTGATCAGCTGAATCTAATCGATGAAAAGAGACTCACTACTATTTGTCATGGTCAGACGTATCAAAAGCGAATGATTAAGGCTTTTAACAAGAAATTCAGACGACAAGAATATCAGGTCGGGGATCTGGTGATAAAACGCATCATACTGCCGCAAGGTGATCCCAGGGGAAAATGGACCCCCACTTACGAAGGGCCATTTATGGTTAAGAACATTTTCTCGGGAGGAGCTATGATTCTAACCACCATGGATGGTGACGACCTTCCTCACCCTGTCCATGCAGACATAGTGGAAAGATACTAGGCATAATCAAAGACCCGCTAGGTTGACCGACCTAGGCAAAAATAAGGGCTTCCCGAAGAACCAAAAGGGTTCGGGTAAAAGTAAGGGATGAAAATGAAAAAACTGTACACCCGGCAAGTCGAAAACCTGAAAAGGCAGCTTGGGCAAAAAAGGGTATCCCGGTGGACTGAAAACCCGAAAGGGCGGTTCAGGAAAAAATTAGGGATTGAAGCGTAACACTATGTCTCATTGGATCATCTTGCAACTAGACTTCAGTATCAGCTATCAAGCTCGGACGGCGTCAATCAATGTGATCCACCTTCAACCAAGTAGCAAAGTGATGAGATGCTCGAAGATATAAAGGCAATAGTAGAGTTGGAACCCAGTGGGATTGTTCACATAACTATTTTTCTTTCTTTTACACAAAATTGTATAAATTCTGTTCCCTCGGCGGCGTTCTCTTATTAGGACGTCATCCTCTTGTACAAAACGCCTATTACAGGCTAACTTCAAAATCAATACAATTCATCTTATTAGAAATTTCAACTTGTTTTTTCTTTTTCTGTTTTGTTTTGCAAGAACGTCCAATGATTCATTTTTGATATATGCATTTGAAAATAATTGCTGCTCATAAATATTTACATAAGAAATAAAGGACAATTACTCGTAATTCCAGGAACATGGGCAAACAAGAAGTGTCCAAACCTTACAGTTGCTCTACCCACCAGGTACAGGGATAGAGCCAGCTTAAGAATAGGACTAAAGGTACATACACTCCCCGTAAAGTAGGAAGTGTCCAAAGACAATGGTGACAACTCTCCCCATCTGAGGTTCATAATCACGAATAAGTCGGCAAAATTCTCCCCAAGCAGAGTTTATCTATCACCAACAATAGAAGTTCACCATCAGTGGAGTTTATTTCTTCCACAGGAAGAAATTTAATCCCCGACAGGGTTCATCATCACCAGCAACGGTAATTCATCCCCAGCGGAGTTTCTTCTCAAAATCAGTAGATCGTCCAATAGAATATCTTTCTTCCCCACAGAGTCTCTCCCGGCGGAATATTCTCAAGCAGAACAAATGCAAGTCTCCGGCTAATCATCTTCGGTCACTATCCCTAGCGAGAACGAAGAACTCAAATCCTTGTACTCTCCAGCGGTAGTCCAGGATTTATTCTCCCCAGCCAAAGAATATCACAAGAACATTGCATATCCATACATCGTGGCATACGCATGTGCATCATACAGCACAATCTCATTTATTTTGAGAATATGATTACTCAATACATTCATACATCATGACATTACATATGACTAACTCTTTACCTTTCAGGGAAAGATACAATCAAGTCCTCACAAGTTTTCTCTGGTTCAGTCAAATCGATACTAAGATTTCTATTCCAGTTCAAGCTATGAAGCCCGGAAATCAACCGGAATATCTTGATATCTCCAGAATACCACGAAGCCTGGAATCGACCAGATAGTGGTATATCTTAAATACAAGCTATGAAGCCCGAATATCAACCGGAAAATAGCTTAACCCTCAACAAGTTACTGTGAAGCCTGGAAATCGACCAGATAGCAATACCAAATACCATGAAGCCTGGAGATCGACCAGATAATGGTATAAGATGCTGCAAAGACTGGATCACGACCAAATAGCGGCAAAGGATAATGAAGCCTGGGACACGACCAAATAAAAATATAAGACACTGTGAAGCTTGGAATTCTACCAAATAGCAGTTTACTCGGCCAATTACTATAAAGCCCGGAAATCAACCGGATATTAGTATGCCTTAAATTCAAGTTGAAGCCCGGATGCGACCGAATAACCATTTGATTCCTTCTGAAGCTTGGAGAATAACCAGATAAGAATGGAGAAATTGAGAAGCCTGGAAGACGACTAGATAGCAAGCCTAATCTCATCTCCTCAATAAGTCATTGTAAAGCCTAGAGCATGACCAGATAGCAGTCGGTCTTATTTTCCTCAGCAAATCACTGTAAAGCCTGGAGCACGACCAAATAGCAGTTCATTTTCACCCCCTCGACTAAGAGATGATTCCCCATTAGAATAACGGACAACTGAAGCTCCAAAAATTCCATTTCTCCCAAGACAGAGACCCGCATTCCCCAACAAAGTCCTCCTCAACAACAGGTATACGAGTTCTCGCAAAGGAATCTCTTATGCGATCGACACTTCTTCTGATGGCATATTTAAGCCCATCCTCCATCATCAACTTCCAAATGGCATCTATAAGCCCATTCCCTACATTGCAAGACAAGTACCACTTCATGCGAGTGCAAATTTCTGGGCACTCTAGTGTTCAATCATCTTCCACCTTCAGATTACGAAAGGCAGACAAGCCAATCTACATCTTCAGGTTTAAGAAGATTGAACAGGGGCAGCTGTTGTACCCCAAAATTTGCCTCCCATATTTCTCAATACATTTCAAGTGAGGTCCTCAAATTGCTCAAGGAAGTCCAAGGGTTGACCAGACAAACCCTCTCCTAAGGCAGTCTACCTCAAATTAGGGTTTCAGTTTGCATCAAGATGTTTGAGTCCAAAGGATCCCAAATGCTCACCATTGTCCTAATATTTTCTCAAGATCATCCATGTCAAGTTTCAAGCCTTGCAGAGGAAATTTTCCCAGTCAATTGCTCAAAGGCCTGAAAATCGATTGTGCTAGGGCAAAAGTCAATTGTGGCCTACATACAGTCAAACTTCAAGATTTTTGGTCAACATCCTCATTTTGAAGTATTATTCATCATTTGATCAAGGTTTGATGATGATTCCTCAAGGATTGCTCACAATTCATTAAAATGCAAAAGTTGCTAAATTAGGGTTTTGTAGGAAAAGTCAACTCAACTTTGACCAAGCATAACTTTCTCATACTTTATAAAAAATGACCCATCCAAAGCTCATTTTGAATAGGATGCAATTCCCTACAATTAATCTTCATATCCCAAGTTCAAAATATGCACTCATAAGAAGATATAAATTTGGACATTATAGGTCATTTTGGAAAGTCAACAAAAACACCTTTTGGGTCAAAGCTTCATACATGAAAATGGAGGATTCAATTGAGATGAGACAAAAATGTTTTCTTAGAGGACATCTTAAGCTTTCTAAAAAGTCCAAGAACACCTCTCTAGGGTCAAAATTGAGGGAGTTATGCATTGGAAAAATTGACCCTTTTTGCAAAATTTCCAAAAGTCAAAAGTGTCCAAAATTGCATTTTTTACTAAATGGCCCCAACTTTTTATGCTTGCATTGAGTTTGTAATGTGACCCACGACCTATTATCCCTTCCATTTGTCATTCTTTTATTTTTGTCATTTATTTTGATTTTATTTCAATTAAATCAAATAAAATCAAAATAAAATAATGAAAATATCAAAAGCTAATCAAATCTTGAGATTTTGTGCATGTTTAGGTCTATTATACAGCTGGAAGTGAGATCAAATCGTGCAAGGCTCATATGGATACAAAAAGATTACATTTTGCTTGATTTGGAAAGATTTGCACAAGGATCAAATCATGAATCAATGATCATAATTGGAGAAGATTTGAAACCGAGTTGCAACCCTAATTCATTCTAGGGTACATAAGGAACATTTGCAGACCAAAAACAAGAGGTTGGAGGCGTGCAAAACAGAAAGCAAAGTTGCAAAAATTCAAGAAAAGTTATAAATCAATTTTCAGGATTCAGGCTATCTCAAGCCATTCTAAGCATCTCAATCGCTTGCTGGATATCCCTGGATCACATTGCAACCATTAGCAAGCTTCCTCAAGCCTTGAAACACGCTGTAAGTTTCACACGACATCCATATTTTCTTGAAATCAAACACGTTAATTCTGGGACATTTAGCACATTTGATTGGTACATTCATGATCCTTGAGTTTTTTGCAAGCTATTGATTATATCCAATTACGTTTTTACTGACTATACACCAAGATGCCATAGTTAGGGTTCTTGCTTCGTTTTTAGGGTTTTTCTGTACAGGAACAATTGGATATGGATAATGGTACCATGATGCTCGTGAGGTTGCAATGAGTTGATTGGTACCATTGGTTGGGATTTATCATGCTTGCACAGGGTTTTGGAGATGCACAGGGTTGTACCTACGCCCAGTGTCCGTAGGTAAAAGTTTTTGTCTAAAACGACAGAGGCAACGAGGAAGATGATGACGTGTTGTGTTGTGAATGGGCCATTTGAATTTCGCGTGTTTCAGAATTTGTTTTTTTGGTTTTATCATATGATAATTGTTTGTCATTATTTGTTCAACTAAGCAAGCCAGAGCAGGTGGTAAGGCCATTGGTCTTTGATGCACACGTCCTGGGTTCAATCCCAGGCGTGTGCATTTTATTTTTCTCAATATTTCCAGGGTAATTCAATGTATCACATGACAAGGAATCCACCATACATCACTAGCGTCCAAACCATCAGATCATCAACAAGCCAGATCTAAGGCCTTCCCAATGAAGGTCCACCATGGGCATGAGTCAAGCGCACGCATGAGATTGGAAAAGTCAACAAAGGCCATCAGCATTTGGGCCAAGAATTTGCCATCAACACCCCCTTCTCACAAAGACACCAGGCCCATTCTTATTTCTCTCTTTTTTCTTTTATTTAATTTAATTTGTTTAATTTATTTTCTAACAAAATTAATTTCTTTTTTCACAAAAAATCATAAAATCAATTTTCACAAATTTAGAATTAGGTTTTATTTTATTTTACCAAATTTAATTTAATGTTAGTTTAATTTAATTTAGGATTAATTCTAACTTTTATTTCATATATTTAAAATCAATTAGAAAAAATTGGGGTTAGCATGTGATTTAATTTTTATTTCTTTCTCAAATAAAACAAAAATACAAAAATAGGTTGATTTAATTATTTTTTCTTAATTTAAATTAATTAGTAATTAGGTTTTTATTTACTCAATTAAATCTTATTTTCTCAAAATAATCAAAACAACACAAAAAATGATTTTTCTTTTGATTAGGCTTAGTTGGGGTCAAAACCCTAAATCTCTCGTTCTCGATTCATCGCGCGGTTATTATTATTTTTGCAATATTAATGTAACTGCTCATGGTATGTAATAGTTTAATTAAGATTTTCTTTATTTATCGTCTTTTACGGGTTTTAGGCTATGTAATTAATCCCTACCCCGAAGCCTTGTAATAGCGTAGGTTTTATTTCTCGCATTTTAATTCTCGCAAATATTAACTGTTACATGTATGATAATATGATTGTATGACGAGATTGCATGATAATTTAAAATGGCTAGAAAACCCTAATGTGCAAAGATAATAACTGAAATCAAATCACTCGCACATGCGCACTCCTAGGGTATACTCTCACTTCGGTTGCCTTCGGTAAACAATCATTAAGTATAGGGTGTCTTAGTGGTTACCCTCCTGTCTAAACAAAGATCAAATGTCCCGTTCAGAAATGTTGCCTGGGAAAGGTTGCCTCGAAAATGTTGCCTCGAATATGATCTTAAGACATTAGGGTTATTACTAAGACGTCCTAACATTGCTTTAATGATCGTACATCCCTTTCGAATTGACCCTTACAACTCCAACGACGGTGTTACCTATTTCTCAATAGTAGGATAACATTGTCTAAAGGAAACAAGAACATAAACGATTCTTTTTCGAGTAGGTAGATGCTAGTAGGTACTTGCTCAAAATCAAATTTTTTCACACCAAACACTTTTTAAACAAAGTTTTCAAAGACACTTCGTAACACTCTTGAAGACAGAAGCAAGGGTTAAAATGAAGTAAAACAAAAACTTTTCAAAACACAAACACATAAGCAATTTTAAAGATGAGCAAGTACCTAAGAGCCCATGGAAAACCATGGATAGAAAGGGTGCTAACACCTTCCCTTTCTATAATCTACCCCCCGTACTCAAAATCTCAAAAAAGCAATTTTTCTGTGCTTTTTTCCTTTCCAGTTGGATAAAATAAAAGTCGGTGGCGACTCTTGCTTACCGCGACATTTTGTGAACACAAACGCAAAACGCAAACTACCATTTTTCAAAACAGTCAGTTCTTCCACCGTATCACAAGTTCCAAGGGGAATCTTCAAAAGAAAATCAAAGATGGGTTATAGAGCATATTGCAAGCTTTCCAAAATGTCAAAGAACTACTTGAGATCATTCTTGAGTAGGGAGAATCGAAGAGATGAAGTTGGTGTTTTTTCACTTGATTATAGGTCATTTTCATGATGAACACAAATGCAATTTCAATGTTAGGCTGCATAATCTTTGCTTTGTAGGCCTCAAACTTGTTTGTCACTCCATAATTAATGGATTACACAAACTTTTGAGCTATAATCCAAGTGATTTAAGCTTTATCCAGTTCACATTTCCATTTTGGGAAGAAAGTTAACAATACCATTCTTGAAAAGCAAGCTTTAATGCATAAAGTCCATTCTCGAGCCTCTAACTTGTTCCCTCTAATCACACTCCATCCACAAAGTCAGAAGCAAGCTTGTTTAAAACATAACCACTCTATCTTAGCAAGTACACAAGACTTTGAAACTTGTTTTGTCAAAAAATCACATGTTTAGCTTAAGGATGCAAATTTGAATTATGATCAACTAGAGCATCCCAAACCTTTTGCTTATAAATATAGTCAATATTTGTGAGCTAGGACACGAGTTTGAACACCCTGAAATACACCAAAACTCTCTCAAATCAGAAATTGCACAAAAACTCCATTGTTGCACAGTTTCTGACCTTGAACCTTAAACTCATATTTCCCTCGTGCGTTTCTTGGCCTTTTAGTTTCTAAAGCTTCCTTACATCAAGAGTAACTCATCCCTGTACCTGTTTCACTTCTGTAACACCATTTTCCCTGTCTTCCATAACCAAAAATAGAGCATCACAGTTGGACTTCTCCAGACTAATCCATCCACCCTCAGCTCAAGCCAACCATTGGATTAACTTCCTAGAGGTCCAAGGAAGCTAACCTGATCATCAGCACTGCCAGAAACAAGCTCAAATCCATTTCACGATTTCCAGTTTTGAGGTATTTTTCTTGAATTTCTATCTCATTACTTAGACATTGTTAGGCTTGCATTTGTGAAGATAAAATATATACATCATTACCCTGAAGCTGTACAAGTCCATAGATTTCATTTATTTTGATTGAGCTAGGAGAATTTTGAGTTTGAACTTTCTAAAATATTTAGGTCAGAATTTGGTACTATTAAAAATTCTCATTCATCTTTGATTTATAGTTTATGATATTTGTATGTTTGGATTCGTGTGACAAAATGGAGCAATTTTCATGTTTACATATTTGCAAATGGTTGAGAAATGAGCAAGTTACAGATCCTTTGGCAGGAGGTTGAAGATGAAGTACAGTCAGGACGTGTTTTGTATTATGTATTTAGTATTTCATACAAGTTAACGGATGTATAGCCACCCTAGTGGTAAAACGCACGTCTGTTAACCTATGGGACCTGGGTTCGAGCCCCAGTGGTACCCTTTTGCCCATTTTTCATATTTTTGACTTTCTAACATTTTTTTTGCAGGCGCTGGGCCCTTTGGCCCTGGTATTGTTTTTTTTTTAATTTTTGCTAGCTGACCTCCCTGCCTGCTTATGCACCCCTGGCCCAATTTATTTTATTTTCTTATTTTTATTTTATTTCTTTTTTTTTCTTAATAATTTTTCACTAATATTAAAAATCATAAAAAATATAAAAATTTTTTTACCTTCATTTTAATTTAGTTTATTTTATTTTTTCTCACCAAAAAATATTTTTATTAACTATACTTTATTTATTTTTTGCAAATCATCTTGTAAATTTAATTAAAACTAGGTTAATATTTATTTTTATTTTACACCTATTAAAATATATTATTTTTGATATAAAAAAAAGACTAAAAATATTTCATGATGCCATAAATATTTTCAAGACAAAAAAACAAAAAAAAAATACTTTTTTGTAAACTTATTTTCTTTTAATCAATTAAATAGAATTAGGGTTTTATTCAAAAATATTTTCTTAATAAATTTAAACTTAATTAATTATTTCTTTAAATTAATTAGGTTAAAACAATTTCCCTCTTTCTCATAAAAAAATCCAAACAAAAAGATTCATTTTCTTTGCATTTACATTCTTGCATATTTATTTTTGTACATTTATTTATTTCAATTATTGTATAAATTAAATATGGTTGTAATAGACTAATTAGGCTTTAAATTCGTGCAATCCCCATTAAATTTGTACACCCCCTTCCAAAAAATATGTAATAGCTTAGTATTTTTATTTTCCGCAATTTAAATGCTTTACATTCACATGCTAGTAATTAGGGTTTGTATGGAAATAACAAAATCAATCAAATAGAAAACCCTAATTCAAGATAAAATCAAGCATAAAAACAATACACTTACACACAAGTACCCCTAGAGTTATCCCACTTGGTTGCCTTATACAAAATGACCATATTACGCATGTAAGGCATCTTAGTAAAAACAAGCAAATACAAGATCATAGTCCCTCGACGATGCTATCTAAGTTGCCTTACAAATGATCTTAGTCCCTAAAAAAGAATGCTAAGATACCTTGCAACATTGCTAATCATGGCTATACAATGACCCATGCCCGTCCCGTTTACATCCAAAGATAGGGTTGCTTACCAAATCAATGGTAAGACAACAATGTCAAAGGAAAAGGAAATGAACAAGAAAGACATTTGAGTAGATTTCTCCTAATTACTTGCTCCATTTCAAAACAAACATCCTTGCTATTTTTAAAAACAATCACATACACTTTCAAACATCTTACAAAATTGAAAACATTTTCAAAAGATCAAACATCTTTGTATACATTCTTATGAACGAGAATCATTATAAAGATTGCCTAAACAATGGCCTCTTTACAAAATACTTTCAAAAACCACACAAAGCACTATTTCAAACAAAAGAAAGTGATCTAGCAAGTAACTAAGAGCCCATGGAAAACCATGGATGAAAGGGGTGTTAATACCTTCCCTTTTCATAATCTACCCCCCGAACTCAAGAAACAATCTCAAAGGTCTTTCCTGTGCTTTTCCACCTTTACTTTTGGATAAAAGAAAAGTCGGTGGCGACTCTTGCTAACCGCAACATTTGCGATCAAACGCAAAACCCTCAAGTCAGTTCTTCCACCGTATCACAGAACGGGCGACTCTGTTGGGGAATTTTCTAAAAGTGGGGTTACCTTAGGGATAGATCACATTTATTTGCTTACATTGTTTGACTTATATGCTTTACATTATGGTTCTTTGTTTGGGTTTGAATCCTCTACCCGGATTTGGGATACATTATAGGTAAGTATCAATACATTATGGAAACTGTGCAGGGTATACCGACATGGTCTAAGCAATAGCTACATTAGTGCGACATATTTGTGGGTACCGGTAGCCTTTGAGTTAATCAAAGAGAATACGAGGCCGCTAAGTGATGTCACGAAGCACTAATTAAATTTTAGAACCTTTACTTGACCAACTTAGCCTTTAGGATGTAGTGAGATAACCGACTTTGGTGCAGTTCGAAGTTGGTAGATACTCGATACTACACTCATTGAGGTTTGGTTTCTTGGGATATTTCGATCGCTATTAAAGAGGCTTATGCTGAATCAATGACCAAGGAAACAAACCAGTGATATTGAGCTCCTTAGAACCCAATTACTATTACTAGGACAGGTTTAAGCCAACTAAACTTCAAGAGGGTATTTACCTATAAAACTCCATGAAAGCCTAAACCTAAGGATTTGTTTGTTTTGCTTGTATATGCATACTTGTAGATAACATCATGAACATCATGAACATCATATACATCCACTAACCATTTCAAGGATTTTGAGATTCATCTTTGTTCTTCTTTTGTAGGATATGGATTCACTTCGCAGGAAAATTATTCAAGTCAACCTTGTAAGGATCCCTCCACAACTTAAGGAGCTAGCTTCAAGGATTCCTGAAAACTCTCCATTCACCTAGAGACATGGTGGCCTACTCAACTTGGTCACCTCCAACACAAATGAGGATATGATGAAGGTGCTCTTTCAGTTCTTTGATCCTTTACACCATTGCTTCACATTTCACGACTATCAACTTGTGCCTACTTTGGAAGAATTCTCCCAACTCTTGAGGATTCCCATTCTTAATCAACTACCTTTCAACGGTACAGAAAGAGACCCAAAGCTAAAAGAGATTGCTCAAGCTCTACACTTGCACTCATCTGATGTCACAACTCATTGGGAAACAAGGAGTGATGTCAAAGGTTTCTTAGCAAAGTTCTTGTTCGAGAAAGCCTAAAGCTGTTGGAACTCCTTGGATTTGCAAGCCTTTGAGGAAATTGTGGCTCTCCTCGTCCATGGGATGGTTTTGTTTCCAAATCTTGACCAACTCATAGATGTCAACACCGTCAAAATCTTCATATCCCGCAACCCGGTGCCTACATTTCTAGGAGATACACTCTTTTCACACTCGCACAATGAGGAAAAGAGGTGTCCTTATGTGTTGCACTCCTCTCTTGGCAAGATGGTTTATTTCGCATCTTCCCCAATCTGTATTAAAAAATGAGGAAGGTTCAAGGTGGTCATAAAGGTTGATGACGCTCAAACATTCGGACATTCATTAGTGTTCCCGATCCAAAGAGAATGTTATCATTATCGAACATTATGGAGAATTCCCTAATGTCCCTTTACTTGGCATTAGGGTAGGTATCACCTACAACCCATGCTTAGCCTTAAGACAGTTTTGTTACGCCCAAAGGGATGGCCTACACGAGATGCTGATTACAGGTTTGGTATTTGACTACGACAACAACGATCAAGGTCTTCGCCAGAGATTTATCCGAGCTTGGAGGATGTTAAACAAGGTGGATATCAAGAATTTGGGGCACAATAATTCCATCCCTCTCGAGCCTTACCTCAAATAGGTACGAACTCGTGCTCAGAGTCTTTTGATGCCTTACCCCTCCATTCTCCCGGTAATCATTGAGCCTGTCATGGAAGGAGATGTTCCATACACTATCCTACATCCTGATATGCCCACCTATCTTGAAGACCTACAAAGAGATTAGATACAACTCAAGGGAGAGCGATATACTTTCGAAGCCCAATTCTACACAAGCGAGAAGAAGGTTTTGGAACTCAGTAGACTACTTCATGAGGAGCAGACTCTGAACGCCTACATTGCACCAAAGAGGATGTCAAATACCTTTTTATCTTAGAGTTTTTGTATTATTTTGCCCGAAAAGGCATTGATGTACTCAAGCTTTAACTTATTAAAAGAACGTGTGTTTCCTTTTTGTTTAAAACAAATTTGAATCTTTGAAATCCTTGAAATCATTAAAAATGCATATACCATTCATCATAGCATAAGCAAGTCTTTTGCAACAAGTCTCCTTATCTGTCTACTGTTTATTTTAGTGAGATGGATCTCGAGCAAACAGTGAAGGACCTCCAAGCTCAGAATACACAGTTTCAACAGTTGCTCTTGAACCTAGCCAAAGGACAAGAAGAGTTGAATACTTTGCTGGCCGAGGAGAAGAAAAAGAAAACAAAGAAGGTAATCGGAGTCCTAAACATGGGAAGAAGATTTCATTGGCAGACAAGAAGGACCCTAGACTTTGCAACGACATATGGTGAGAGAGACAATCAAGATGGGAAAGGAAACAGTTGTCCCGTAAGAATCAGAAAGGGAATAGGAAGAAGAAGACTATTCTGAAGAACAATACCCTCCAACTGATGACAAGTATAAACATCTCGAAGAGCAGTTAAGTGTGATGGAAATCCAAAAAGTGCCTGGCTTGGACTTTGAGGAATTGGGGTTAGTGTCGGGGATTTTCATTTCTACCAAATTCAAAGCACCTGTGTTCGCCAAGTATGACAGAGTCTCATTTCCAAAAATGAATCTCCGATCCTATGTAAGGAAAATACAGCCCCATACCGCTGACAAAGACTTATGGGTACACTTCTTCCAAGACAGCCTGTCAGGAACTCAAATTGATTGGTTTTACCAGTTAGAAATAGCCAACATTCACAATTGGGAAGATCTTGCTGCAGCCTTCTACAAACTACCAATACAATGCTGACCTTGCACCTACCCGTACTCAACTTCAGAGTATGGCCATGGCTTCAAATGAAGGTTTCAAGGACTATGCACAAAAATGGAGAGACTTGGATGGAAGAGTTCAACCTCCCCTATCTGAAAGAGAATTAGTGGACATGTTTTTAGGCACCTTGTCCGGTCCTTTCTTCAATCACCTATTTGGGAGTTCATCGGCGGGTTTTACTGAACTGATATTGACCGGAGAAAGGGTAGAAGCCGGTATAAAGAGTGGAAAGATTCAGAAAGATACATCCTCTTCTGCAGCTATAAGGCAACCTTTCATCAGAAAGAAAGAGGTGGTTGCTATATATCCGTAAAGAAATCAAGAAAGGGTCAAACGTCGTCCAATGGTGGGGGCTGTGATGATCCCTAAACCCGCGCCTGATCAATAAAGAAAAAATCAACCGAGGATGGAAAGACCGGTCACGCAGTTCACCAGAATTAACATGACCCTATCTCAGGTATTACCGCATCTACTAAGATCCAATTTGGTGACCTTGAAAGAAGCTCCAAAGAACCCTAATACAACATCTCCTCACTATCATCCCAATTCCCGTTGCGCGTATCACTCTGAAAGTCCCAGCCATGACACTAATAACTGTTGGGCTCTAAAGAACAAAATACAAGACCTCATTGAAGCAAAAGAGATTGAATTCGATGCGCCTGAAAAGCCAAATGTCATTTTTGCCCCTATGCCCAAACATGACCATTATACCAATTCCATTGAAGAAGAAATGTTTGTTACTTCAATTGATGAACTTATGACCCCACTCCTGACTATTAAAGTGAACTTGTTGAATTCCGGTGTTTTCCCGGGATGTGATGAAGGCTGTCATTTCTGTTTGTCCTCACCAACCAGCTGTCCTTTGTTGAAAACAGGCGTTCAGTGCCTAATAGATAACAAAGAAATTTTGTTTGAAAATACTTCTGCCCCACCTATTCCTTTTGAAGATGTTTCTATCATTACCATTTTCGCCAATTATTCCAGGGTCTCCACCAAAAGACCCGTTAGAATTACATCAGTTCCGTAAGCAACTCCTTTGATAATCACAATGCCTGGACCAATCCCATATTCGTCAGACAAAACCATACCATGGAATTAAGGAATGGATGTCTACTTCCACGGTATCAAGCAAGACTGGCCAGCCGCCAAAGATTCAAGTTCTGAGAAGGTTGACTCCGATATCAGTAATATTGCGAAAACTAGCAAGATTACCCGAAGCGGGAGGATATTATCTCCAGAAATTTCTCCCCCAAAAGCAGTTTCTGGACCCGTAATCATTCCTGCTGTTGCTCCCCCGAAGGATATCCCCAGTCCTACAATCGCCTCCACTAATACTCCAACTGACAAAGTTGTTATAATCCCTGTTATCATTCCTACTAACACTCATGCTGTCGAGTTAACCGAGACTCGAGTTAAAAGTATTCTAATTGAGCCTGTCCGGACTAAGGCTCAGTCATTGGCTATCCCTGAGAACTCCCAGAAAGAGATGGAGGAGATTCTGAAGATCTATAAAAGAAGCGACTACGATGTAGTTGAATAACTGGGGCAAACTCCCTATAAAATTTCCATGCTTGCATTACTACTATGTTCCGAGGCGCATGAAAAAGCCTTGGTAAGATTCTTGAAAACTGCCCATGTACCCCAAGAGACACCTTCCGATCAGTTTCAAGACTGCATAGCCAGTTTGACTGCAGATAATGGTCTAGGTTTTTCGGATGCTGATTTCACGCTAAGAGGAAGAAAGCATAATGAGGCATTGCATGTCTCAGTTGAATGTAGGGGCACGACCTTGGCTCATGTTTTGGTGGACACTGGCTCATCTCTGAATGTATTTCCTAAAAAAGCTCTTGATAGGCTTGAATGTCAGGGATTGACATTGAATCCAAGTAACATAGTACTAAGGGCTTTTGACGGATCGAAAAGGATGGTACATGGGGAGGTGGATATCCCCATATAAGTTGGAACCCAAACATTTGATTCAACCTTTTACGTAATGGATATCCGTCCCTCATATTCCTGCTTGCTAGGCCGACCATGGATTCACAATGCTGGCGCTATCACTTCTACGTTGCACCAAATGCTGAAATATCCGACTCAAGGGAAGATTATCACTGTTCATGGAGAAGAAGAGTACATGATCAGCCATCTCAATTCCTTCAGATATATGGAATTAGATGGTGAATTTATTGAAACTCCATTCCAACACTTTGAAGAGGTCCCGCAAGATGTGGCAATAACCAAGGTCGTTCCCAAGATCACAAGGCTTCCGCTCCAGATGTCATCTCTGAAGGATGCCAAAGCAGTGGTATAAGAAGGTGGGTGCACTATCTGGGGACAACTCCCAGATATCCCATATAAGTCTGACAAGTTTGGCCTGGGTTTCACTTTAGGTGCCCAGAAGGATGTGCGCCGTGCTCGTGCCGGAGGACCACCCCTAAAGATCAGCAATCGCGAGGCCAACGCGGTAGAAGATGATGAAGATACATGTGACTTGGAGGACTGGATATTTCCAACTGTCAGTGGAGGGCTCAGTAACTGGGAGGCTAGAGATTTTGTCCCGATCACTTTTATCCCACAGTAATTTGTCTTTACATTTTGTTGGATCGGTAATATTAAAATAATTTGCACTCTTAAAACCTTGTGTCTTACTCGAGGCACAATGGTACATTTGTAAGGGTTATTATCTCATTTTCATATGACATCAATGAATCATGGACGTTTTCGCATACAAACTTTTGTGCTTATTATTTTTCTTTTTACATTTTTTATTTCTTTCAAGGATAGCTATACCCTTACACACACACACACTCACACTCAGAATGCAGGTATACATACATTCGAGATCCCCTGGGTAACGATACTGCTATGGCCTTTTGTGACTCTGGGAATCTAATCTACCAAGTCGAAGATGAAGGTGAGGAAGATTGTGAAGTACCAGGGGAACTTGCCAGACTACTACAACAAGAAGAGAGAACCATTCAGCCTCACGAGGAACCCGTGGATACAATCAACCTAGGTACCAAAGAAGACAAAAAAGAGATCAAGGTGGGTGCCAATCTAGAACCCAGTATCAAGGAGCGTCTGATTCAGTTGTTACACGATTATGTTGAAATCTTTTCCTGGTCGTATGAAGACATGCCAGGACTTGATGAAGATATTGTGGTACATCGTCTACCTACAAAAGAGGATTGTCCGCCAGTAAAGCAAAAGGTTCGCCGCATGAGGCCTGATATGTCAGAAAAGATTAAAGAAAAAGTCATGAAGCAATTCAACGCTGGATTCATGGCTGTCACCTCTTAACCCCAATGGGTTGCTAATGTTGTTCCTATGCCCATAAAGGTCGGCAAAGTGCGAATGTGTGTGGAATATAGAGATTTGAATAGGGCAAGCCCTAAGGATGATTTTCCACTCCCCCACATTGATATTCTAGTTGACAATACGACACAACACAAAGTTTTTTCCTTCATGGACGGATTCTCAGGTTACAACCAAATCAAAATGGCGCCTGAGGACATGGAGAAAACAACTTTTGTCACACAGTGGGGCACTTTCTGCTATAAGGTGATGCCATTTGGAGTGAAGAATGCTGGGGAAACCTATCAACGTGCCATGGTAGCTTTATTTCACGACATGATACATCACGAAATATAGGTCTATATGGACGACATGATAGCCAGATCTCAAACAGAAGAAGAGCATCTCGATCAGTTACAAAAACTGTTTGAGAGTCTGAAGAAGTACAAGCTGAGGTTGAATCCAAACAAATGCACATTTTGGGTACGGTCTAGTAAACTCCTAGGCTTTATCGTCAGCTGTTGTACCCCAAAATTTTCCCTCTCACTTATCAAGAATTTGCTCACAAGATCTCCTTGGGCTCAAGACTGCACTAGGGTT
Source organism: Vicia faba (assembly GCA_948472305.1). NCBI lineage: Eukaryota > Viridiplantae > Streptophyta > Magnoliopsida > Fabales > Fabaceae > Vicia > Vicia faba. Next base: position 1,168,596,308 of record OX451738.1, read on the forward strand.
TGATCAGCTCAAGACACCTTCCTAGGAACTGATGACCAAAATTAGGGTTTGAGTTTGCACAAGGATTTTTGAACTATAAATGCTTCATATGACTTTAATGGACCATTATGGACCCCCGATATTACTCATGTCAAGTTTCAAGCCTTGGATCACATCTTTGGTCAGTCAATTGAGCAGTTGACCTAAAAATCAGTTGTATTGGGGAAAAAGTTAACCATGGCCAATTTACAGTCAAAATTCATAATGTTTTATCCACATAAACATTATAAACTCACATGCATCATTTGATCAAGTTTGGACCGTAATTCCTCAAGAAATTTGATCAAATCATCAAAAGGGAAAAATGGTCAAAATTAGGGTTTTTGACTGAGAAAGGGCAATTTCTGATTTTTGACCTAGAAAATGGTCAATTGGTTTGAAGTATGATCTCAAGAGTCCAATTGCATCATTTTGACCTAATGTAATGATTCAAAACATTGCAAATTCATTGGATTGACAAATGAATTTTGCAGTAAACTAATCAAAAGTCAACTGTATACTGAAAAGTCAAACTTTGACTTTTTGGTCAAATTCAAGCACCAAAGATCAAAATTCATCAAAACATGTCAAAATAGGAAACTTATTTATCAATAAATCAAGATTTCATTTTGAAAAGTCAAAATTTCTAAACTTAGAAATTTTTCTAAGTGTAAAAAATTCTTATTTTTTCATAACTTTGAGAAATTTTTTTATCATGATGCAAGATGATTCAAGAGAAACATCCAACATGAAAGTTGTAGATCTCCATGAAATATACAACTTTTCTTCACACAAATTCTACTAAAAGTTCTTGGATCTCAAGTTATAATTTTATGAATACATGTTCATGAACTAAAAAAGACATAGTGAAATTTTGCCCTAGTTAGGCAGATTTTTGACCTAACTTCATGGCAATTTTTCACATAGTTCCAAGGGGAATATTAAAAAGAAATTCAAAGATGGGTTGTAGATCACATTGCAAGCTTTCCAAAATATCCAAGAACTCCTTGAGATCATTCTTGAGTAGGGAGAATCGAAGAGATGAAGTTGGTGTTTTGTCACTTGAATTATAGGTCATTTTCATGATGAACACAAATGCAATTTCAATGTTAGGCTGCATAATCTTTGCTTTGAAGGAATTAAACTTGTTTGTCACTCCATAATTAATAGATTACACAAACTTTTGAGCTATAATCCAAGTGATTTAAGCTTTATCCAATTCACATTGCCATTTTGGGAAGAAAGTTAACAATGCCATTCTTGTAAAGCAAGCTTTTTGCATAAAGTTCACATTGAGCCTCTAACTTGTTCTCTCTGATCACACTTCATCCACAAAGTTAGAAGCAAGCTTGTTTAAAGCATAACCACTCTATCTTAGCAAGTACACAAGGCATTGAAACTTGTTTTCTCAAAAATCACATGTTATGCATAAACATGTAATTTCAAATTCTGATTAACAACAAGTATCTAAACTTGTTGCTTATAAATAGAAGCACTATTTGTGAGATAGGACACGAGCTTGAAGACCCTTAAACTCACTCAAGCTCCCTCTAGCTAGAAATTTTCTCAAAACACCATTGTTGTGCAAGTTCTGACTTTACATACCAAACTCCAAATCCCCTCGTGCGTTCTTTGGCCTTTCACTTGCAAAAGCTTCTAAACATCAAATATAAACTATCCAAAGTCCATTTGCTCAACTATAACACCTCCATCATCAAGTTCCATTTTCAAAAATAGGGGTCTGCAACTTGACTTCTCCAGAGCTCCTCAGCCACTTGCAGCTCAAGCTAATCATTGCATTAGCTTCCCGGGACATCAAGGAAGCTGACACGATCCTTGCAGCACTTTGAATCAAGCTCATTTGCATTTCACGATTTCCAGTTTTGAGGTATTTTTATTGAACTTCTATCTCATTACTTAGGCATTGTTAGGTTTGCATTTGTGAAGATAAAATGTAGACCTCATTGCCACGAAGCTGTACATATCCATAGTTTGCATTTACATGGCCTGAGCTTAGAGAATTTTAGAGTTGAAGTTGCTAAAATTTTTAGGGTTCAAATTAGGGCCAGAGAAATTCTCATTTATCTTTGACTTTTAGCTTTAGTTATTTACATGGTTAGATTCGTGAGGAAGAATGCAACAACTTTCATTTTGTCATCTGCCATTTTTGTTGAGAAATAAAGAAGTTACAGGTACACCGGCTGGAGGTTGAAGATTAAGTCATCAGGACTTGATTTGCCTTACATATTTATTGTTTTGTTTATATAAACAAATGTATAGACACCCTAGTGGTAAAGCACGCGCCTGTTAACCTATGGGACCTGGGTTCGAGCCCCAGTGGTACCCTTTTGCCCATTTTTTTTCATATTTTTGACTTTCTGACATGTTTTTGCAGACGCTGGGCCCTTTGGGCCTGGTATTTGTTTTTTTATTTTTGCTAGCTCACCTCCCTACCTGCTTATGCACCCCTTGCCCAATTTATTTTATTTTCTTATTTTTATTTTATTTGTTTTTTTTCTTAATTATTTTTCACTAATATTAAAAATCATAAAAAATATAAAAAAATTAGATTTTTCATTTTAATTTAGTTTATTTTATTTTTTCTTACAAAAAATATTTTTTAATTATACTTTATTTATTTATTACAAATCACCTTGTAAATTTAATTAAAACTAGGTCAATATTTATTTTCTTTTATATCTATTTAAATATATTATTTTAATATAATATAAAAAGGCCAAAAATATTTTACAACACCATTTAGGCAAAAATACAAAAATACTTTTTCTCTAAATTTATTTTCTTTTAATCAACAAAATAGAATTAGGGTTTTATTCAAAAATATTTTCTTAATTAATTTCTTTTCTTATTTAGTTTAAGTTAATTTAATTTTGATTAATTATTTTTCTCTAATTAGGTTTAGGTTAAAACTCCTTTCATATAAAAATCCAAATAAAAATCATTTCTTTCTATTTACATTTGTACTTTATATTTATTCGTTTCCTTGTACATTTATTCAATTTGGTTGTAATAGATTAATTAAGTTTATATTATTGCAATCCCCATTCACAAATTGTATACCCCCTCCCACAAGTATTGTAATAGCATAAATAAATTTAAATTCCGCAATTTATCGCTTTATATACAAATGCTAGAAATTAGGGTTTGTATGGAAAGAACAAAATCAATCAAATAGAAAAACCTAATTCAAGACAAAATCAAGCATGAAAACAATACACTTGCACACAAGCACCCCTAGGGTTACCCCACTTGGTTGCCTTATACAAAATAGCCATATTATGCATGTAAGGTATCTTAGCAAAAACAAACAAATACAAGATCATAGTCCCTCGATGACACTATCTAAAATTTCCTTACAAATGATCTTAGTCCCTCAAAAAGAATGCTAAGACACCTTTCAATATTTCTAATCATGGTTATACGATGACCCACGCCTGTCTCGTTTACATCCAAAGATAGGGTTGCTTACCAAATCAATGGTAAGACAACAATGTCAAAGGAAAATAAAATGAACAAGAAAGACATTTGAGTAGTTAGATTGCTCCTAATTACTTGCTCCATTCTAAAACAAACATCCTTGCTATTCTTAAAACAATCACATACACTTTCAAACATCTTACAAAATTGAAAATGTTTTCAAAAGATAAAACATATTTGTATACATTCTTACAAACAAGAATCATTACAAAGGTTGCCTAAACAATGGCCTCTTTACAAAATACTTTCAAAAACCACACAAAGCAAAATTTCAAACAAAAGCAAGTGATCTAGCAAGTAACTAAGAGCCCATGGAAAACCATGGATGAAAAGGGTGATAATACCTTCCCTTTTCATAATCTACCCCCAAACTCAAGAAATAATCTCAAAGGTCTTTCCTGTGCTTTTTCACCTTTCCTTTTGGATAAAAGAAAAGTCGGTGGCGACTCTTGCTAACCGCAACATTTGCAATCAAACACAAAACCCTCAAGTCAGTTCTCCCACCCTATCACAGAACTGGAGACTTTGCTGGGGAATATTCTAAAAGTGGTGTTACCTTAGGGATAGATCACATCTACTTGCTTTCATTGTTTGACTTGTTTGCTTTACATTATGGTTCTTTGTTTGGGTTTGAATCCTCTACCCAAATTTGGAATACATTATAGGTAAGTAGCAATACATTGTGGAAACTGTGCGGGGTATACCAACATGGTCTAATAAATAGCTATGTTAGTGCGAAATATTTGTGGGTACCGGTAGCCTTTGAGTTAATCAAAGAGAATACGGGGCCACTGGGTGATGTCATGAAGCACTAATGAACTTTTAGAACCTTTACTTGACCAACTTAGCCTTTAGGATGTAGTGAGATGACCGACTTTGGTGCAGTCCGAAGTTGGTAGATACTCGATAATACACTCATTGAGGTTTGGTTTCTTGGGATATTTCTGTCGCCATTAAAGAGGTTTGTGCTGAAACAATGACCAAGGAAACAAACCAATGATATTGAGCTCCTTAGAACCCAGTTACTATTACTAGGACAGGTTTAAGCCAACTAAACTTCAAGAGGGTACTTACCTATAAAACTCCATGCAAGCCTGAACCTAAGGATTTGTTTGTTTTGTTTGTATATGCATACTTGTACATATCATCATGAACATCATGAACATCATGAACATCATATACATCCACTAACCATTTCAAGGATTTTGGGATTCAACTTTGCTCTTGTTTTGTAGGATATGGATTCACTTTGCAGGAAAACTATTCAAGACAATCTTGTAAGGGTCCCTCCACAACTTAAGGAGCTAGCTTCAAGGATTCCAAAAAAATCTCCATTTACCGAGAGACATGGTCGCCTACTCAACTTGGTCACCTCCAACACAGATGAGGATATCATGAAGGTGCTCTTTCAATTCTTTGATCCTTTACACCATTGCTTCATATTTCTCGATTATCAACTTGTGCTTACTTTGGAAGAATTCTCCCAACTCTTGAGGATTCCCATTCTCAATCAACTACCTTTCAATGGTACGGAAAGAGACCCAAAGCCAGAAGAGATTGCTCAAGCTCCACACTTGCACTCATCTGATGTCACAACTCATTGGGGAAAAGGGATTGGTGTCAAGGGTTTCTTAGCAAAGTTCCTGTTTGAGAAAGCCCAAAGTTGTTGGAATTCCTTGGAATTGCAAGCCTTTGAGGAAATTGTGGCTCTCCTCATCTATGGGATGGTTTTATTTCCAAATCCTGACCAACTCATAGATGTCAACACCGTCAAAATCTTCATATCCTGCAACCCGGTGCCTACATTGCTAGGAGATATCCTACACTCTTTTCACACTCGCACAATGTGTTGCACTCCTCTCTTGGCAAGGTGGTTTATTTCGCATCTTCCCCAATCTGTATTAAAAAATGAGCAAGGTTCAAGGTGGTCACAAAGGCTGATGACGCTTAAACATTCAGACATTCATTGGTGCTCCCGATCCAAAGAGAATGTTATCAATGTCGACCATTGTGGAGAATTCCCTAATGCCCCTTTACTTGGCATTAGGGGAGGTATCACCTACAACCCATGCTTAGCCTTAAGGCAGTTTGGTTACGCCCGAAGGGATGGTCCACACGAGATGTTGATTCAAGGTTTGGTATTTGACTACGACAACGACGATCAAGGTCTTCGCCAGAGATTTATCCGAGCTTGGAGGATGTTAAACAAGGTGGATAGAAAGACTTTGGGGAACAAGAATTCCATCCCTCTTGAGCCTTACCTCAAATGGGTACGAACTCGTACTCAGAGTCTTATGATGCCTTACCCCTCCATTCTCCCGGTAATCATTGAGCCTGTCATGGAAGGAGATGTTCCATACACTATCCTACATCCTGATATGCCCACCTCTCTTGAAGACCTACAAAGAGATTGAATACAACTCAAGGGGGAGAGAGATACTTTCGAAGCCCAATTCTACGCGAGCGAGAAGAAGGTTTTGGAACTCACTTGACTACTTCATGAGGAGCAGACTCTGAATGCCTACATCACACTAAATAGGATGCGAACTACCTTTTTATCTTAGAGTTTTTGTATTAATTTGCCCGAAAAGGCATTGATGTACTCTAGCTTTAATCTATTAATATAACGTGTGTTTCCTTTTTGTCTAAAAAAAATTTGAATCTTTGAAATCCTTGAAATCATTACATATGCATATACCATTCATCATAATATAAGCAGGTCTTTTGCAACAAGTCTCCTCATCTCTGTACTATTTATTTCAGTAAGATGGATCTCGAGCAAACAGTGAAGGACCTACAAGCTCAGAATACACAGTTTCAACAGTTGCTCTTGACCCTAGCCAAAGGACAAGAAGAGTTGAAAACTTTGCTAGCCGAGGAGAAGAAAAAGAAGACAAAGAAGGTAATCGGAGTCCTAAACATGGGAAGAAGATTTCATGGGCAGACAAGAAGGACCTTAAACTTTGCAACAACATCTGGTGAAAGAGACAACCAAGATGGTAAAGGCAAGGAAACAATTGTCCCGTCAGAATCAGAAGAGGATGAGGAAGAAAAAGACTATTCTGAAGAACAATACCCTCCAACTGATGACAAGTATAAACATCTCGAAGAACGGTTGAGTGCAATGGAAATCCAAAAAGTGCCTGGCTTGGACTTTGAGGAATTGGGGTTAGTGTCGGGGATTGTCATTCCTCCCAAATTCAAAGCACATGTGTTCGCCAAGTATGACAGAGTCTCATGCCCAAAAATCTATCTCCGATCCTATGTAAGGAAAATCCAGCCCCATACCACTGACAAAGACTTATGGGTACACTTCTTCCAAGACAGCCTGTTTGGAACTCAACTCGATTGGTTTTACCAGTTAGAAAGAGCCAACATTCACAACTGGGAAGATCTTGCTGCAGCCTTCTACAAACAATACCAATACAATGACGATCTTGCGCCTACCCGTACTCAACTCCAGAGTATGGACATAGTGTCCAATGAAGGTTTCAAGGACTATGAGCAAAAATGGAGAGATTTAGCTGGAAGAGTTCAACCCCCTCTATCTGAGAGAGAATTGGTAGACATGTTCTTGGGTACCTTGTCTGGTCCCTTCTTCAATCATTTAATTGGAAGTTCATCTGCAGGTTTTACTGAACTAATATTGACCGGAGAAAGGGTAGAAGCCGGTATAAAGAGTGGAAAGATTCAGAAAGATACACCCTCTTCTGCTGCTGTAAGGAAGCCTTTCATCGGAAAGAAAGAGGTGGTTGCCGTTTATCCTCAAAGAAATCAAGATAGGGCCGAGTGTCGACCAATGGTGGGGGCTGTAATGATCCCTAAACCGGTGCCTGATCAACAAAGAAATAACCAACCAAGGACGGAAAGACCGGTCAGTTAGTTCACCAGAATTAACATGACCCCGTCTCAAGTATTACCGCATCTACTAAGATCCAATTTGGTGACCTTGAAAGAAGCTCCAAAAAACCCCAACACAACATCTCCTCACTATCATCCTAATGCTCGCTGTGCATATCACTCTGAGAGTCCTGGACATGACACTAATAACTGTTGGGCTCTAAAGAACAAGATACAAGACCTTATTGAAGCAAAATAGATTGAATTCGATGCGCCCGAAAATCCAAATGTCATTTCTGCCCCTATGCCCAGACATGGCCATAATACCAATGCCATGGAAGAAGAAATGTTTGTTGCTTCAGTTGATGAACTTATGACTCCACTCCTGACTATTAAAGTGAAATTGTTGAATGCCGGTGTGTTCCCAGGATGTGATGAAGGCTGTCATTTCTGTTTGTCCTCACCAACCAGTTGTCCTTTGTTGAAAGCAGGCGTTCGATGCCTAATAGATAACAAATAAATTTTATTCGAGAAGACTTCTGTTCCACCTGTTCCTTTTGAAGATGTTTCTATCATTACCATTTCCTCTAATTCTTCCAGGGTCTCCACCAAAAGACCCGTTAGAATTACATCAGTTCCAAAAGTAACTCCTTTAATAATTACAATGCCTGGACCAGTCCCATATTCGCCAGACAAAACCATACCATGGAATTATGGAGGGGATGTCTACTACCATGGTATCAAGTAGGACTTGTCAGTCGCCGAAGATTCAAGCTCCGAGAAAGTCAACTACGACATCAGTAATATTGCACGAACTAGCAAGATTACCCGAATCAGAAGGATATTCTCTCCAGAAATTGCTCCCCCAAAAGCAGTTTCTGGACCCGTAATCATTCCTACTGTTGCTCCCCCAAAAGTTGTTCCAGGTCCTACAATCATCTCAGCCAATACTCCAACTAACAAAGCTGTTACAACCCTTGTTATCATTCCTACTCACACTCCTGCTGCCGAGTTAACCAAGACTCGAGGTAAAGGTATTCTGATTGAGCCTGTCCGGATGAAGGCTCAGTCATTGGCTATCCCTGAGACCTCCCAGAAAGAGATGGAGGAAATTCTGAAGATCATAAAAATAAGTGACTACGATATAGTTGAACAACTGGGGAAAACCCCCTCTAAAATTTCCATGTTGGCATTACTACTATGTTCCGAGGCACATGCAAAAGCCTTGGTAAAATTCCTGAAAACTGCCCATGTACCCCAAGAGACATCTGCCGATCAGTTTCAAGATTATGTAGCCAACTCGACTGCAGATAATGGTCTAGGTTTTTCCGATGCTGATTTAACGCCAAGAGGAAGGAAGCATAATAAGGCATTGCATGTCTCAGTTGAATGTAGGGGCACAACCCTGACTTATGTTTTGGTAGACACTAGCTCTACTCTGAATGTATTGCCTAAAAAAGCTCTTGATAGGCTTGACTATGAGGGATTGACATTGAAGCCAAGTAACATAGTAGTAAGGGCTTTTGACGGCTCGAAAAGGATGGTACATGGGGAGGTAGACATTCCCATAAAAGTTGGAACACAAACTTTTGATTCAACTTTTTTATGTAATGGATATCCGTCCCTCATATTCCTGCTTGCTAGGCCGATCGTGGATTCACAATGCTGGCGCTGTCACTTCTACGTTGCACCAAATGCTGAAATATCCGATTCAAGGGAAGATTATCATCGTTCATGGAGAAGAAGAGTATATCATCATCCATCTCAATTCCTTCAGATATGTGGAATTAGATGGTGAATTTATTGAAACTCCATTTCAACACTTTGAAGAGGTCCCGCAAGATGTGGCAGTAACCAAGGTTGTTCCCAAGATCACAAGGCCTCCACTCCGGATGTCATCTCTGAAGGATGTCAAAGCAGTGGTAGAAGAAGGTGGGTGCACTATCTGGGGACAAATCCAAAATATCCCATATAAGTCTGACAAGTTTGGCCTGGGTTTCACTTCAAGTGCTCAGAAGGCTGTACACCGTGCTCGTGTCGGAGGACCACCCCTGAAGATCAGCAACCGCGAGGTCAATTCTGTAGAAGATAATGAAGATAGTTGTGACTTGGAGGACTGGATATTCCCAACTGTCAATGGAGAGCTCAGCAACTGGGAGGCTAGAGATTTTGTCCCGATCACTTTTATCCCACAGTAATCTGTCTTTACATTTTGTTGGATATGCAATATTAAAACAATTCGCACTCTTAAAACCTTGTGTCTTACCCGAGGATTAATGGTCTATTTGTAAGAGTTATTATCTAATTTTCATATGACATCAATGAATCATGGAAGTTTTCGCATACAAACGTTTGTGCTCATTGTTTTTCTTTTTACATTTTTTATTTCTTTCAAGGATAGTTATACCCTTACACATACTCACACTCACAATGCAGGTATACATCCATTCGGGATCCCATGGGTAATGATACTTCTATGGCCTTTTGTGACTTTGAGAATCTAATCTACCAAGCCGAAGACGAAGATGAAGAAGATTGTGAAGTACCAGGGGAACTTGCCAGACTACTACAACAAGAAGAGAGAGCCATTCAGCCTAACGAGGAACCCGTGGATACAATCAACCTAGGTACAAAAGAAGACAAGAAAGAGGTCAAGGTGGGTGCCAATATGGAATCCAGTATCAAGGAGTGTCTGATTCAGTTGTTACATGATTATGTTGAAGTCTTTGCCTGATCGTATGAAGACATGCCAGGAATTGATGCAGATATTGTGGTACATCGTCTGCCTATAAGAGAGGATTGTCCGCCAGTAAAGCAAAAGGTTCGCCGCATGAGGCCTGATATGTCAGAAAAGATTAAAGCAGAAGTCATGAAGCAATTCAACGCTGGATTCTTTGCTGTCACCTCTTATCCCCAATGGGTTGCCAATGTTGTTCCCGTGCCCAAGAAGGACGACAAAGTGCGAATGTGTGTGGACTATAGAGATTTGAATAGGGCAAGCCCTAAGGATGATTTTCCACTCCCCCACATTGATATTCTAGTTGACAATATGGCACAACACAAAGTGTTTTCCTTCATGGACGGATTCTCAGGTTACAACCAAATCAAAATGGCGCCTGAGGACATGGAGAAAACAATGGTTGTCACACAGTGGGGCATATTCTGCTACAAGGTGATGCCATTCAGACTGAAGAATGCTGGGGAAACCTATCAGCGTGCCATGGTAGCTCTATTTCACGACATGATACATCACGAAATAGAGGTCTATGTGGACGACATGATAGCCAGGTCTCAAATAGAAGAAGAACATCTTGATCACTTACAAAAATTGTTTGAGAGACTGAAGAAGTATAAACTGAGGTTGAATCCAAACAAATGCACATTTGGGGTACGGTTTGGTAAACTCCTAGGCTTTATCATTAGCAACAAATGTATTAAAGTAGATCCTGCCAAGGTAAAAGCAATACAAGAGATGCTTGCTCCTCGTACTGAGAAGGAAGGCAGAGGATTCTTGGGGCGTTTGAACTACATTGCCAGATTCATCTCTCACCTAACAACTACTTGTGAACCAATCTTCAAATTGTTGAAGAAAGATCAAGTAGTCAAATGGAATAATGAATGCCAATTTTCTTTAGAAAAAATCAAAGAATACTTACAAGAGCCTTCTGTTTTGATGCCACCAGTCGAGGGAAGACCATTGATCATGTATCTGACTGTTTTAGAAAACTTAATGGGGTATGTATTGGGGAAGCATGACGAGTCTGGCCGAAAAGAGCATGCTATTTATTACTTGAGCAAAAAGTTTACCGACTGTGAAACCAGATATTCACTGCTCGAGAAAACTTCATGCACTATGGAATGGGCTGCTCGCCGGCTAAGACAATATATGCTGACTCATACTACTTTGTTGATATCTAAAATGGATCCGATAAAATACATCTTCGAGAAACCTACTCTCTCCGGGAGAATAGCGAGATGGAAGATGATCTTGACAGAATATGACATACAGTATACTACCCAGAAAGCAATAAAGGGAAGTGTATTAGCTGATCACCTTGCTCACCAAGCTGTAGAAGACTACCAATCCATGAAGTTCAAATTTCCAGATGAAGACATCATGACGGTAAATAAATGTGAAGAATTCAGGCCATATAATGGACCTGAACAAGGATCCCGATGGACCCTGTTCTTTGATGGGGCATCCAACGCACTTGGAAATGATATCGGTGTTGTACTCATATCTTCGGAAGGGTGTCATACTCCCTTTACTGCCAGACTTTGCTTCAATTGTACAAACAATATGGAGGAATACAAAGCGTGCATCTTTGGTCTCAAAGCTGCCATAAACTTGGGGATCAAATCCTTTGATGTATTCGGAGATTCAGCTTTGGTTATCAGTCAGATCAAAGGGGAATGGGACACCAAACACCCTAACCTTATCCCTTATAAAGAACATGTTTTGACATTGTTACTACATTTTGAGAAGATTACCTTCGAGCATTTCCCGCGAGATGAAAATCAGCTAGCAGACGCTCTAGCCACAATGTCATTTATGTTTAAACTTAATTGGGATAACGAGGCTCCCAAGATCACCATTGAACGAATGGAGGAACCAGCACACTGTCACGAGATTAATACTGAAGAAGTAATGGACCAGTCTTGGTTCCACAAAGTCAAGAAGTATCTCGAGGCTCAAGAATATCCAGAAGGAGCTTCAGTCAATGATAAGAAGTTCTTAAGGAGATTCTCTGCTAAATTCTTCCTTAGTAATGGCATCCTGTACAAACGTAATCATGACTCTGTGTTACTTCGGTGCGTAGTTAAGGTTGAAGCTGAAAGGATCATGGCTGAATTGCATGAAGGCACTTTTGGAACTCATTCAAGTGGGCATATGATGGAAAATAAAATCCTACGAGCAGGCTATTACTGGTCTACCATGGAAGCAGATTGCTATCAACACTCTCGAATCTGCCATAAATTCCAGATTTATGCTGACAAGGTGCACATACCTCCGGTTCCTCTGAATGTCTTGACAACTCCTTGACCCTTTGCTATGTGGGGAATAAATATGATTGGGGAAATCAAGTCGATGGCCTCTAATGGACACCGCTTCATCCTAGTGGCCATTGACTATTTTACAACGTGGGTTGAGGCAGCCTCCTTTGCTTCCATTACCAAGAATGTTGTTGCCCATTTCATCAAGAAAAATCTCATTTTCCGGTACGGTATCCCGGAAAGGATCGTCACTGACAATGGTACAAATATCAACAACACTATGATCACCTCCTTGTGCGTGCAATTCAAGATCCAGTATCACAATTCTTCCCCTTACCAGCCAAAGATGAATGGTGCTGTCGAAGCTGCAAATAAGAACATTAAAAAGATCATACAGAAAATGACAGTCACATATAAAGACTGGCATGAGATGTTACCATTCGCTCTCCACGGGTATCGTACCACAACTCGCACATCAACTGGGGCAACACCCTATTCTGTAGTTTATGGCATGGAGGCTGTCTTACCTATCGAGGTCCAGATCCCCTCTCTGAGGATTATGAAGGATGCAGGGCTGAACGAAGATAATTAGATCCAGACTCGACTTGATCAACTGAACTTGATTGATGAGAAAAGACTTACTGCTGTCTGCCATGGTCAAATGTATCAAAAACGGATGATCAATGCTTTCAACAAGAAGGTCAGACTCCAAGTGTATCAAGTTGGGGATCTGGTAATCAAACGCACCATACTTCCGCAAGGTGATCCCAGGGGAAAATAGACTCCCACATATGAAGGACCATTTGTAATCAAACACATTTTCTCTGGTGGGGCAATGATTTTGACCACCATGGATGGCGACAACCTGCCGCACCCTGCGAATGCAGACATAGTCAAAAGATACTACGCATAAGAGACCCGCTAGGTTGACATATCTAGGCAAAACAAGAGCATCCCGGTGTCGTACCCCAAATTTTCCCTATCTCTTTATTTTCTTTGTCTGGCTTTGAACTTAGCATTCCATTTGCATCATTTTATTATTCAGTCATTTGCATATCCCGCGTCTCAGGGGATAAGGCGCTTTGGTTTGAAGTATTAGGGCTGCACCCTCTTTATGTCTAATCTTTTTTTGAGGTTTTCTTATCAGGTAAAAAGGAAGCACATCTGGTCCTCGATTAGTGGATTGTGGAACGAATTTTGTCATCAAGTTGCAAGGTTGGTTCTCGCTCAAACTCATCAGAGCCTGGATTAGGGTTTATTTCCCTATTATTTGTCAAGGGACTAGGGTTTTGGATCCATGGTTATTGTGAAATCCCTCTTTCATCTATTTCAAAGACGTCTCATGAGCAAGATGTTAGGGTTACAACTTGTTGATGATAAGGTGAATTTGGGATGTTGATCCTAGGGTTTCTATAATTATTTTAGGGGAGAATCTTGTGGGCTAGGTTTCATCCTCGTGTTCTCAAATCATCTTCATTTCAAGGAATTTATGCGTGTGTTAATTTCATCATCTGGAAAAGGCTTTGTCTCAGTAAAGAGTGTATTAAGTTTTCTTTCGAGACTTTATTGATTTAAGGCACTCTTTTGGTTCATGTCGCATTTTGTGATTAAGGGAATATTGATGTATCAAGGTGATTATTGTGGAGTTGAGATTGAAATATAGCGTGAAATGAAGAACAAATCTTGGTTCAAGATCTTAAGGATGATTCGTCAATGTTTGATCCTAGACTAAGAAGTTTTCTTTGTGCGATTTCATGGTATACAAAGTAAAAATGAGCAACGGAGTACATCATTGAGTTACAAATATCAAAGTCCATTGCCTTTGTTCTTTATTTTGTTTAAGATATCGAATAGTCGACATTTATTTCATGGTCATCAAAAGACTCAAAGATTATCAAGACAAGTTCATCATTCATTGATTTCTACCATCTTTCATTCAAGATTCAAGTCTCATTCACGGATTCAACGTTTAAAATCTTGATTCACAATACATAAAAAATTCATTCAATTTTAGCTCAATAGAAAGAAACATTTACATTCATTACAAAATCCAAATTCAATTACCATTACATACATAATGAAATTCATACAAAAAAATCAATACAAGTTCATCAATTTCATGAAGCCCAATATCCAAAATATAATACAACTTCTAGCCAATTTCCAAAACCTTGTGCAAAACAGTCAAAACTTGCTTCAAGTCAAAAATCTGTCACAACCTGCTGTTACACACAAGCCTGCTTCATCTGCAAAAAACCCAAAAAACATGTAAAGAAAAAACAGCCCTGCTCTCAAAGCATCTCTATGCTGCCAAAATTCTGCTACTATGCCACTGCTCTAATAGACGAAAACGCTGCATATACTATCCCAAATATACATCAAAATAGCCATACAAATTTTCAGTCAAAAAGCAATAGAACAGTTAACTACAAAAGTTCAAATGCACCAACTTTTCCCACCAATTTTATTACTCTTTCTCTATAAAATGAAAACATCACAATACAGAAAAGAGCAGAGGGTGAGAAGAAGTTAAAGAAAACAATACTGTCAAAAATAATTTTCCCCAAGCATTTCTTCATTACAACAACCTACAACCCCATCAAAAGTTAACTGATTCAGATTAAAAGTATAGTAGAAGAAGAGAAGATTAATTTTTAAGCTTACCGTTGCATATCAGAATCATATATTCTCTGGACTTTTCTTCTTTGATTCTTCAGCATAAAAAACTCAACAACTTCCTACGGAAATTTCATCGTCGTTGGTAACTTTTTCTCCTTCCATTTACATCTTTTATGATTGCTGTGTTTGAATGTTGTGGATTTTGCTATGCTTTGTTATTACCTTCATATTTCTCCAAGAGATGAGCATCGTATCTTGTTGTTACTGTTAAATCACAAAAATCTTTTCTTCAAACCATAGATGTTAGAGCCATGGACATAACTCCTAAACCCTAACACAACATCATAAACCTCCATTCCCGCCACACACAAGGGAACTCTATTGTTGAAGACTAAACCTAACAACCACACCTCACGGTGTTGTCACAAACCCCTCCTCCCCTCACAACCACTAGCGCCGTCACAAATCCCCCTCCATCCATAACCCTTAACAACCTCCAACAATGAACTTAAGATTCCAGAACCTCCTCGGAGCACCTTACAGAGGAGGCAACACCATCATCTCCAACAAATCCCTTCTACTCTCACCCGTCGGTAACAAAGTCTCCGTCACCGACCTCCACAAATCTGAAACAATAACACTCCCAATCCAAGCCTCCTCCAATATTTCCCGCATAGCCGTCTCCCCTGACGGCACCTTCCTCCTCGCTATCGACGACAACAACCGTTGCTTGTTCATCAACCTCTCCACCGCCACACGACCTCAAACCCGACGCCGACAAGCACCGCTTCCTGGTCCGCAAACTGCGACCAGCCAGCTTCGACCGCGAGCTCGCAATTACGTCAACCATCATCGTTTGTCTTCTGCTTATAGGTGTTTAAAATATTGGGATCTTGTTTGGAAGAAAATAAGAGGAAAGAAGATAGGCATATAGGTTGGAGAAGATGTTAACTTTTGTTTTTTTTCTTCTCATAGTAAAGCATGATTTATTGGATAAAACTATAATAATGTTTATTTAATCTTTTCTTCTTTTCCAATGCTAGCCGCCGTACCCTCCTTGTTTCCTTAGGGTTTTCAAGACCTTCCCTATCCCTTGTCCAAACCGGGTCAGTCCATTGGGCTGCTGGCCCAATCCCCTTACTGTTTCCCCTTTATGTTTTAATTAAACCATTGTTATAATGAATAAACAACATAGTTCAACTCTCAAAGCATCTAATAATAAACCTTGGGGACCCGGGTTCAACCCCTGCTGGGGCATTTTCCAGATTTGTTTTTAGTTCTTTAGGCTTTATCTTTATATACTATACCATATACTTCTTAAACAAATATTTATTTAATTCCTTTTCTTTACTTAGTTATTGCATGAGAAAAAATACAAAAAAACATGTTTGTTTTAGTTAATCTTCCATTTTGTTATTTACTTAATCTTTTGTTTAATTTTCTTTAATTCAATTTGTTTTTATTTAACTTAATAAAATACCCAAAATAAGTTAAAATTAGGTTTCGATACTCATTTCGCAATAAGTTGTAAAAAATATTATAGTACTATTTTTCTTAAAACAATAAATATTTAGGGTCTTAGTTTCTTTATTTGTTCATTCAAACCCCGATGCCATACTTCCTCAGTTAGCTCAGCGAGGCGATTAAAACCCGTTCGATCGCCTTATGTCGAAATAGACTTTTAGCTCATTCGTACATAGCAAACAATTAGGTTTCTAGTCTCCCTCTTAACCTTTTCTCCTTTTGTAATTAAAAACTTAACATTCACAAATCAAAAATCCAAAAAACAACGCTCTTTAATTATTACTCGAATTTATTCTAAAAAACTCGTAAACACTCAACCAAGCAAAACTCCCCTAAAAGAGCATGTTATCTCCGTTCTACCGTGATACCGGCCGTGCCTATTGCTAGAATGTGTGCGTTAACATCGCCCACTAAAAAACACAAACAAACCAATCATTTCCTAGAGGAACTACGGTATTCTGATTCCTTCATTGGATACGTAGGCAAAGGGTCATGAAACCCTCACAAACGCAATAATCAAAAACCATCTGTTTCCCTTTAAGAAAGCATAGTTATAGATAAATACACCCTTTAAGACAAACAAACAAAATGTATCCCGTTGAGTACAATGGATGCGAGGGGTGCTAATATCTTCCCCTCACATAACCGACTCCCTTACCCTTTCTCTTGGTCGCAAGACCATCTTATCCATTCCCTTGTGGTTTTATCGATATATCCCCTTCCTTCGGGATAAATAAAGTTCGGTGGCGGCTCTGTGTTTTCTGCCGGTGGCTTCACCCGGCAAACCAAAAAGGTTCAGGAAAAAAATTAGGGATAAAACAAAAAAACCTGTACACCCGGCAAGTTGAAAACCCGAAAGGGAGGCTTGGGAAAAAAGGGTTTCCCGATGGACTGAAAACCCGAAAGGGCGTCCAGGCAAAAGTTAGGGAATTAAAGCGTATGACTATGTCCCGTTGGATCACTTTGAGGACAACCTTTGGCTTCAACTTGTGAAATAGACATTTCCGACCAACTCAATCATCTTCGGATGAGGTAACAAATAGACAAAATGCCCAGAGATACAAAGGCTATAGCAGAATGGGAACCCCATGGGATTATTACACATAGCTATCTTTTCTTGGTATTAAAATTTCCATTTTTTCTTACGACGGCGTTATCCTACTAGAATGTTCTTTTCATTGTACAAAAATACTTACTCAAAGTCAATGCAAATATATTCCTTTGAAAGTGAAAAACTATCTGTTTTTCTTTACTCTTGTGTTTTGTTTACAAAAACGTCCAATAATTCATTGTTGAACATATGCATTTGAACATAATTACTGTTTACAAATAAACAAAATAAAAGACAATCACTGATGGCTTTAAGAGGTAGGGAAATCTCTCTATACTATTTCCATAAATCCCCCACAATTTGCAGTTTAATTCCCAGCAGAACGAGCTTCCAATTATCAATCCCCGGTAGAAGTCGTTCATTTTCTCAGGATTTCACAACAGGATTTTACAAGCAGTACATGGCATTTCCTTTACAACAGAGTTTATTTCTCTAAGCAGAAATTAATCAACACTTAGACTTCACAACATGAAGACTTGTACTCCATATCCTCAGCAGTAGTCATGGATTTATTTTCCCCAATCCAATAGCAGTGCAGCAAATTAGCTCACATACACATACATTGCATCCGCATATCATAAACATTGATAAAACGAATGCATTATATCATACATTTCATACAACATGACTTTGTATCTTAGCTAACATTTTACCCTTTTCAGGATAAGATTAACAACTATCATTAACAATGTTCAAAAGTTTTCAGATGCAGTACAAATACGCTCCAGACACGGAAGCCATTCTAATAACTCATAAAGAGCCTCTTCCAGATACAATTCAGATACGCTCCAGACATAGATGCCAGTCTGATACCCATTCAGGTTCAACTTCTCAGATACCGTTCAGATACGCTCCAGACAGGGATGCCATTCTGATACTCATTCAGGTTCAACTTCTCAGATACAGTTCAGATACGCTCCAGACACAGATGCCATTCTGATACTCATTCAGGTTCAACTTCTCAGATACAATTCATATATGCTCCAAACACGGATGCCATTCTAATACTCATTCAGACTCAACTTTGAGATACAACTCAGATACGCTCCAGACACGGATGCCATTCTGATACTCATTCAGATTCAACTCTCATATACAGTTCAGACACGCTCCAGAAACGAATGCCATTCTGATACTCGTTCATATTCAACTCTCAAATACAGTTCAGATACGCTCCAGACATGGATGCCATTCTGACACTTATTCAAAACTAGCTTTCAGATACAGTTCAGATACGCTCCAGACACGGACGCCATTCTGATACTCATTCTTTCAGCTTACAAATTACAATACAAACAATCAATTTTGGATGGCATCTTTAAACCTATCTCCTACAACTTTCTACCACCTCCCCAAATGGCATCTTTAAGCCCATTCCCTCAACCATCACATCATCGAGTGCAAATTTCTGGGCACTCTAGTGTCCAATCATCTTCCACCTTCAAGTCACGAATGGAAAAACTTGCCAGTCTAACTCCTAAGGCTTAAGAAGATTGAACATGGGCAGCTGTTGTACCCCAAAATTTTCCCTCTCACTTATCAAGAATTTCTCACAAGATCTCTGTGATCGGTGGAAATAGAACTGACTGTTTTGGAATGCTGGTTCGCGAAATGTCGCGGTAAGCAAGAGTCGCCACCGTCTTTTATGTTCTCCAACAAGGAAAGGACAAAAGCACAGCAACATTCCTTTTCGAGATGTTTCTCGGTTCGGGAGGTAGATTATAGAAAGGGAAGGTGTTAGCACCCTTTCTGTCCGTGGTTATCCACGGGCTCTTAGGTACTTGCTCACTATGTTTTCAAAAATGTTTGCTTTTCTTGTGTTTGTGGGTTTTTGAAAAGTTTGTTTGAAAACTTCTAGGCAACTCTTGTATCGGTCCTCAAGAGTGTATGAAGTGTTTGTTTGAAAACTTTTGTTTGAAAAGTGTAAGTGTGAAAAGTTGTTTTTGTTTTTTGAAAGAGCAAGTACCCAGGAGAAATCTACCCACTCAAAAGAAATTAAGCTGTGTAAATGTCCTTTAGACAGTACTATCCCACTATTGAGAAGTAGGTAGCACCGTCGTTGGAGTTATTCGGGTCAATTCGATTATAGGGACATGTGTGGTCACCAAAGCAATAGTAGGACGCCTTAGCGGTAACCCTAATGTCCTAGATCCTTTTTATCCGAGGCAACCGTTTCGAGGCAACTTGGATCTTTAGACATGAGGGCGACCTCTAAAACACCCTATACTCAATGACCACGTCGAGGCAACCAAGTGAGGCGTACCCTAGGAGTGGCATGTGCGAGTGTGTCAGGATTCAATTTAGATTATCTTTGCACATGTTATTGTGAGCTACAAGTTGATTTTAATTTTCAAGCAAGTCTTGTCATGCATAATTAACAGTTAATAATTTGCAGAAAATAAATTGCGGAAAGTGAATCTACGCTATTACAAGGCGTCGAGTATTTACATCGCCAAAAACATAACCCTTGAAAAGATAAATTGCGGAAAATTAAAGAAAAGCGGTAAAAAGGGTCCTAATTAACGCTATTACATCCTCGGAGCAATTACATAAATATAATCAAAAATAATATGCGCGAAGTAGAAATTGAATTGGAGAAGTCCTTAGGGTTTTGACCCCTTTTTTTTAGAAATAAAGAAATTTTGGCCCTTTTTGCATTTAATTAAACCTAATTCTAATTAATTAAATAAAAGAAATATTTTTTAAGTTTTTTATGTTTTAATAAAATAAGATAAAATAAAGTCAAAAGTTAGTAGAAAACCCTAATTCTAATTTATTTTATTTATTATGAAAAAGTCAAAAATTAAACCAAATTAAACTAAATTAATTTGTTAGTATTTATTTACAAAATAATAAATTAAAGGTGAAATTAATAATAATAGAAATATTTTGGTTTTCTGATTTTTATTATGAAAATAATTAATTTATGAGTTAATTAAATAATAATAATTATTATTATTAAAAGTAAAATAATTGAATAGAAAAATATAAAAGAATAAAAAGAAACCAGGGGGGTGTTAGCCCATCTTTGGAGGTTTGTTAGCAATTCTGGCCCATTAATCTCTCAAGCCTGTTTGACTTTCTTTGATTGTCCAGGGCGTTGGTTGACTGGGAGCATGGTGATCTTCATCTCCTGGCCATTGGATCTATGCTGACAGCCACATGGCGCGTGGGTGATTGTGACACATGGTGGAACACTTCCTGAAGCCTGTATGTAATCATGTTAAGAAAAATATTATAAGAGTTTTGGGGGACCTGGGAATCGAACCCAGGTCCCAACGCCTATTGAACACCTGGCCAACCACTCCACCAACTTGCACGCTTTGATATTATAATACTACACAATCATTATATTCAGAAACCAAACAATATGCTATAAAAACAAATAAAACGCGCGTATTTTGAATTGTCCAACCACGTATCACCACCTCATCATCGTCTTCGCTGTGCCTGTAAAAAACAAATTAGATAGCGGGGGTTTTTAACCCCCACAACCTACAGTGACCAAAAATAGCGATTAGCTCTAGGATTTACATAAATGTTTCGCGAGGGCTGCATTGTGTTCGTCCAGATTCAACGATTCTAACCATGGGTCTTAAAGGTTCCAATTTTTCCTGGACTGTAAAGCCCCAATTTTAGAGCTCAAGAAACCTAGAATTTGTCCATGGTAACTTGTGATTCTGTACACTATAATTCAATTAACTTATACCATTAGTTTCATATGAATTCAAGCAACACAAAACAATGAATAAAACATGTTAATTATGCATGAAATAGCCAATACGATTCTGGACATAAGAAGCAAACCGTGGTCCTGTAACTAGTGATTCTTTGAGCTATGAAGCTGGAAATTGATTGCCAATCATTCTGGGAACCTCCTGCAGTGTATTGAAATCAACAAATGTCCTTAATTCGCCATAGAATGCATTTTTGTTGACTTTTGAATTTGACCTATAATGTAGAAATTGATAACTTTTTGTGAGAGCATTTCTTAGACTTGGAATGTGAATATGGATTGTAGGAAATGTCATCCTCTTTAAAATGAGAATTGGATGGAATTTTTCTGATAAACCATGAAAAAGTTATGCCCTGGTCAAGATACAGTTGACTTTTCTACTGTCTAAAAATAGTAACTTTTGCATCTTTGATGATTTTTGAGCTATCCTTGTGGAATCATGATCAAGACTTGATCAAATGATGATTGTGGACTCAAAATAAGATGTTGACCAAAAATTATAACTTTTGACTGCAAAATGACCATTTTGCCCCTGCAGTTGACTGTGGATCAAATGGAGCTTTTGACTGTGCAATTTGGCACTGTAAGCCTTGAAACTTGGCATGTAGGTGCTTGAGGATGTGTGTAGGCCCTTGAGACTTGATTTAACCATTGGAAACCCCAAATTCCTTGAAAGAACCAAAACCCTAATTTCAGCTGGCTTAGGAGGTAGTTTGGATTGTGCGATCCTTGAGTAGACTTGAGCAATTTGAGAATCATTCTTGAGGAATATGGGAGGGCAAATTTTGGGGTAAAACAGTTGCCCCTGTTCAATCTTCTTAAACCTGAGGATGTAGATTGGCTTGCGTGCCTTTCGTGATCCGAAGGTGGAAGATGATTAAACACTAAAGTGCCCAGAAATTTGCACTCGCATGGTGTGGTATCAACAATGTGATGTCGGGAATGGGCTTACAGATGCCATTTGGAGATTGTAATGGATAGTTGTGGAGATGGGCTTATAGATGCCATCCAGGGGATGTGACAGAATCTTGTCGGGGATAGGCTTATAGATGCCATCTGGAGATTGTTGGTTGAATTGCTTTGTCTTTGTCGACGGGTTTGGCGTCAGAAAAATATTTAGGAATCGATTTAACTGGACCAGAGGAGGTTTTTTGATAATGATTGTGATGAAGGAATATGAGACGATTGCTACTCCAAATAGATGATGAAGGAATCTGGGACGATTACTACCTCAGCAGGATGATGAAGGAATCCGGGACGATTACTACCTCAGCAGGATGATGAAGGAATCCGGGACGATTACTACCTCAACAGGATGATGAAGGAATCTGGGACGATTACTACCTCAGCAGGATGATGAATGAATCAGGGACGATTACTACCTCAGTAGGATGATGAAGGAATCAGGGACGATTACTACCTCAGCAGGATGACGAAGGAATTAGGGACGATTACTACCTCAGCAGGATGACGAAGGAATCAGGGACGATTACTACCTCAGTAGGATGATGAAGGAATCAGGGAAGATTACTACCTCAACAAGATGATGAAGGAATCTGGGACGATTACTACCTCAACAGGATGATGAAGGAATCTTAACGACTTCTACCTCAATGGGATGATGAAGGAATCTTAACGACTTCTACCTCAATGGGATTATGAAGGAATCTTGATGACTTCTACCTCAGCGGGATTATGAAGGAATCTAGGACAATTACTACTCCAAAAGGATAATTTTTTTCTGTTGATCGTTCTTTCCTGAAAAGGTAAAGAGTTAGTTGTATGCAATGTCATGATGTATGAAATGCATGATGTCATGATGTTCTCAAAATAAATGAGGTCGTGCCGTATGCACTTTATCATGTATATAAATAGGAGATGTAAAATGTGATATGTTTATGAATGTATTTTCGTCTGGGAAAATAAATCCTTGACAAGTGCCGGGAAGTTTGTTGAATCCTGGGCTGATATTGAAGAGTCTGGTTGAATTCTTCGTTTCCACTGGGGAGATGCACGAAGATGATTGTAGGAATAAACCTGTAGGAGAAGATGACACCATTGGGGAATAAACCTGGTGAAGAGATTACTCTGCGGGGAATTACTCTGTGGGGAAGAGGTACTTCGCTGAGATTTTAACGATAACTCTGCTGGGGATTCCATTGATAAGCTCTGTTAGAGATTTTGATGATGAACTCCGCTGAGGATAGGAAGAACTTCGCTGAGGACGGTCTTTCAGTTGCAATTTGCTGAGGATAACCCAGTTAGAATCTGGTGGGGGATGCCCTTCTGAATATGGCTGGGGAGAGATGTATTTGCACTCTGCAGGGGACAAGCTTCCAGGATCTACTGGGGAGATGGTTCAACTCTTTTGGGGAAACTTTTGAGGAAATGGCTCCACTGAGGGTATCTTGTATTCCGTCGGGGAACAATCTTATCTTTCTGTCGAGGAATATTAAGACTATCACAGATGCTTGCTAGGGAACATCTGTATACCCCGCTGGGGAATATTAAGATCCTCTGGGGGTACCCAACTTCTCGGGATTGATGGTAGACCAACTCTGCTCGGGGGAGAGTATTGCTGACTTGCTGGGGATACTGTGCCTTTTTTAGGACTGATGGTAGACCAACTCTGCTTGGGGAGAGTATTGTCGAATCTTGTCTTATTCTGCAGGGAGTGAAGGTATCTTGGTCAAATTCTTCAGCTGAGTCTACCTTGTACCTGGAGGACAGCGCAGCTTGTACAGTTCGGACAATTCTTATTGCCCCAGTTTCTGCGGGAGAAGAAGGCCTATGAGGGTGCTTGATAACCTTCGATTGACAAATCTTCTTCTGAGATGACGGGACATAGTCATACGCTTTGATCCCTAATTTTTTCCTGGACCGCCCTTTCGGGTTTTCAGTCCACCGGGATACCCATTTTTGCCCAAGCCGCCTTTTCAGGCTTTCGACTTGCCGGGTGTACAGATTTTTTTCTCATTTTTATCCCTCATTTTGCCCGAACCCTTTTGGTTCGCCGGGAAGCCCTTATTTTTGCCTAGGCCAGTCGACCTAGCGGGTCTTTGATTATGCGTAATATTTTTTCGACTATGTCCACACTCTCAGAATGTAGGGAGTTGTCATTGTCAGTAGTGTTGTATTGCCATACCACCAGAAGATGCTTGATCGTGTGAGGTTCGTTGCTGGAATCCATGTTCAATGCCCCAAGTGATTCATACGGAGATCTGCCCCTGGATATTTGGCATTTTGAGAGATTCCATGAATCTTGACTTGACTGCCCTAGATGATGGACAATGCTCATGTCGTGCCCCTTGATTGGAAGTACTTTTGTTCACTAGATATTTGTCGTGCGAATTTCTCTGCTGTTCGAACAAATAGTCATATGCAAACAATGTTAATTTAAGAATGCAAAGCTTATGTCTGTCTCGAAGTTTTTGAAAATGCAGTTTTTAATAAAACAAGTGAATTTTTGTAAAATGTGATGTCAACTCAGTATTTTACAGCAAGCCTTAAGGAGTCAGGATACCTTTTGTAACAATATGCTTTCGAACTAACCCATGCTTCAACTAGGACTTTTAAGGGTTATAACATGGCCTGGTTCACGGTTTAAGAAACAAAGGATAAAGGCTCAAAGTATTTGTTCCCACCCACTCTTCGTGATGTTCTTCGATCCTAAACTCAGCTAATCGTGCATTTAGATCCTGTTTGAGTCTTTGCTCTGATATTCCGATGATGGTTCGGATAATGATAGTTTATTTTGAATAGGAAGTCATTTCTTTTTTTATTGAGGGTTTGTAGGACCTCTTTCTTTTTGATTTTATTATCCCTATCTTTTTGCCTGAACTGTTTCTTTTTGTATTTACAGTCAGCGGGATGCCCCAGTTTTCGTAAGTCTCCTTCATAGATTTTGACTTAATGGGCTTTTACTTTGAGACAATGACTGCATGTCTTTATGATTATTCAGAACCATCACTGTCTTTTATTTCGGAAGGACTCCTTTGATGCCATTCATTGTGCACCTGGATCAACTGAGAGAACTACCCTTCCCCATGTTATAATTAAGGGTTTTAATTTTTTTTTGCAAAAAGAAAAAACTCCAACTTCTTTGGCTCAAAGGGGTTACGAGGGATTATCTTCCTTATAACTCCACTGTTTAGGATTTGAAACAATGCCTGTACCTCATCAGCGGGGTCTATTCAAAAGCATACTGTAAAGATCGTGGTATCGTTTTCGTCATCCTCCCTCAAAAGGCTTAGAACTTTTTAATCGAGAGTTTGAACATCACAAAAAAATGAAAGCAATTGGAATATAGTGAAACACGAATGGATTGATTCAAAACAGATATATGCAATGCATTGATAAGGTAATAAAGTTTGACATGAGTAAATGTTCGAACAATCAAAAGAAAATTACAACTTGAAAATTCAAATGAACAAAAGACATTCTCAATGATTTGGTGGGATCAGTGATCAAACTTAATCTCCTTGGCATCAATCAAGTCTTGGATCTTGTTCTTCAAACTCCAGCAGTCGTCAGTGTCATGTCCAGGACTGTCAGAATGGTAGGCACATCTCACACTCGGGTTATACTTGGAAGAGGAAGTATCAGGATTTTGAGGAGGATCCTTTAGTGTGATCAGTTTCACCTTCAGCATTTGTTGTAACGCTTGAGACAAAGGCATGTTAATGTCAGTATACTTCCTATCTTGATATCTTACCCTACGCCTATTGCTCTGTATTTTTTGAACAGGCGTGGGGTCGGAGATCTGGGTTGCCCCTACATGTTGATCATGACGACTCTTTTTACCAGACACATCATTGGACTCTTTTTTTCCATTGTGGGGCTTTTTCTGAGCATCAGAAGGTGTAGCTTCTTGAATCTTCCCACTTTTGATGCCAACTTCAATTCTCTCCCCAGTCAAGATAAGGTATGTGAACCCGACTGAAGAATTTCCAATCAAATGGTTAAAGAAAGGACCGGACAGGGCCCCCAAGAACATATCCACAAGTTCACGATCAATTAAGGGTGGCTGCACCCGTCCAGCAAGGTCCCTCCATTTTTGAGCATATTATTTAAATCCTTCGCCCGTCCCCATTGACATACCTTGGAGTTGTGTATGCGTAGGAGCGAGGTCAGAATTGTATTGATACTGCTTATAGAACGCAGTAGCCAAATCTTCCCATTTGCGGATACTGGCTCCATCCAGCTGATAGAACCACTCGAGTTGAGTCCCTGAAAGACTATCCTGGAAGAAATGGATCCACAAATTCTTGTCAGCTGTATAAGGTTGGATCTTCCTTACATACGATCGGAGGTGCAGCTTTGGGCAGGAGGCTCCGTCGTATTTGGCAAAAGCAGGTGCCTTGAACTTATGGGGAATCACCACCCCAGAGGATAAGCCTAGGTCTCCAAAGTCCAACCCGGGCACATTTTGTATCTCCATAGCACTTAAGTGGTCCTCTAGCTGTTTGTACCTATCCTCAGCTGGAGGGTACTGTTCTTCATCAAAATCGGTCTCGTTGTCGGAGACTATGGGGCTAGGGACCCTTTCCTCTTGTGGATTGTCTTTCCCTACATATGAGGTAGTCAGATCAACCTCATTATGTGATCCATTCCCAGATCTGCGTCTAGTGTTGAACAAAACAATCCTCTTCTTCTTCTTCTTCCTCTCTTTCAGAATCAGAGTTTTCAAGTCCTGTTGACCCTGGGCTAGGCTCATAACCAACTCCTGGAACTGGGCATTCTGGGCCTGGAGGGCCTGGATAGCTTGTTCAGTGGTAGGTTCAGTAGACATGATGATTTCTGAAATAAACAACAAAGAAGATAAGTGACCTGTAAAAGGGGTACCTGTAATGCAATGATATGTATGATATATATATGTAATGTTTTTAAGGATCTCGCGGGGTAAACATAGAAACTTGTTAGAATTTGGATCTGGTAGCCTGATTGAAGGAACTTCCTGTTGTTGAGAGTCCTTCTTCAAGAGTCAAGGCTCACCATATCGAGTGGGTCATAGCCCCTGACTCAAGTCATCATGTTTTGATCTCCAAACAACCTTGGCTAGAGGAAAATAAATCCCCTTTTCCCCTTTCTATACATTTGGTTCATCATGACCTGCATCACAAACCCTTGAGATCCTTGAAATGGGTTAGGAAATGCTATGGTATGATGTTATGATGTGTATGCTATGCGTATGAGGTGATGTAAATAAGCCCTGCAATGAATAAGGACCGTAAACAAGACCTGCAAGGAACTCAGATAACAAGAATGTGCAAGTAGTTCAAGTTTGAAGGCACACAAGTCACACAAAAGAGCCCTTAGATTTCAGGCCAGCATGAAGTTTAGGTACTACCCTCTTTCAGTTTCAGTTGGTTAAGACCTATCCTAGAAAATAGTAATCGGGTTCTAGAGGATCTCAATATCACTGACTACCCTCAATCGGTCATAACTCCAGCTTCGCAACCTTTTCTTGCAGCCGGAACCATCACGAGAGTTTAGCCTCAATGAGCGTAGCATACTGCTACTGTTCTATGGCCAAGTTGGGTCAATTTAAGGTTCTAAGGTCAGTTGGTGCTTAGTGACTCCTCAGAAGACCCATATTCTCCTCGTTCCAACACAAGGGATCTCGGTACAGACCAAGGTCTCACACCAACGTAGCTACTGCTTCACCCGTGTCGGTCTACGCCGGACAAGTCCCTCATAGTTTATTGCTACTTACCTAAAAAAGGGTGCCCCAGATCCGGGTTAGGATCTATAAAACTCCGATACAAGCCCACAAATATAAAAGCAAACAAGGTATACAATTGAAAACATAGAATGATCTAATCCTAAGGTACACCTCACTTATAAAAATTCCCCAGCAGAGTTGCCAGTTCTGTGATCGGTGGAAATAGATTTGACTGTTTTGGAATGCTGGTTCGCGAAATGTCGCGGTAAGCAAGAGTCGCCATCGTCTTTTATGTTGTCCAACAAGGAAAGGACAAAAGCACAACAAAATTCCTTTTCGAGATGTTTCTCGGTTCGGGAGGTAGATTATAGAAAGGGAAGGTGTTAGCACCCTTTCTATCCGTGGTTATCCACGGGCTCTTAGGTACTTGCTCACTATGTTTTCAAAAATGTTTGCTTTTCTTGTGTTTGTGGGTTTTTGAAAAGTTTGTTTGAAAACTTCTAGGCAACTCTTGTATCAGTCCTCAAGAGTGTATGAAGTGTTTGTTTGAAAACTTTTGTTTGAAAAGTGTAAGTGCAAAAAGTTGTTTTTGTTTTTTGAAAGAGCAAGTACCCAGGAGAAATCTACCTACTCAAAAGAAATTAAGCTGTATAAATGTCCTTTAGACAATACTATCCCACTATTGAGAAGTAGGTAGCACCGTCGTTGGAGTTATTCGGGTCAATTCGATTATAGGGACATGTGTGGTCACCAAAGTAATAGTAGGACGCCTTAGCGGTAACCCTAATGTCCTAGATCCTTTTTATCCGAGGCAACCGTTTCGAGGCAACTTGGATCTTTAGACAGGAGGGCGACCTCTAAAACACCCTATACTCAATGACCACGTCGAGGCAACCAAGTGAGGCGTACCCTAGGAGTGGCATGTGCGAGTGTGTCAGGATTCAATTTAGATTATCTTTGCACATGTTATTGTGAGCTACGAGTTGATTTTAATTTTCAAGCAAGTCTTGTCATGCATAATTAACAGTTAATAATTTGCGGAAAATAAATTGCGGAAAGTGAATCTACGCTATTACAAGGCGTCGGGTATTTACATCGCCAAAAACATAACCCTTGAAAAGATAAATTGCGGAAAATTAAAGAAAAGCGATAAAAAAGGTCCTAATTAACGCTATTACATCCTCGGAGCAATTACATAAATATAATCAAAAATAATATGCGCGAAATAGAAATTGAATTGGAGAAGTCCTTAGGGTTTTGACCCTTTTTTTTGAGAAATAAAGAAATTTTGGTCCTTTTTGCATTTAATTAAACCTAATTCTAATTAATTAAATAAAAGAAATATTTTTTAAGTTTTTTATGTTTTAATAAAATAAGATAAAATAAAGTCAAAAGTTAGTAGAAAACCCTAATTCTAATTTATTTTATTTATTATGAAAAAGTCAAAATTAAACCTAATTAAACTAAATTAATTTGTTAGTATTTATTTACAAAATAATAAATTAAAGGTGAAATTAATAATAATAGAAATATTTTGGTTTTCTGATTTTTATTATGAAAATAATTAATTTATGAGTTAATTAAATAATAATAATAATTATTATTAAAAGTAAAATAATTGAATAGAAAAATATAAAAGAATAAAAAGAAACCAGGGGGGTGTTAGCCCATCTTTGGAGGTTTGTTAGCAATTCTGGCCCATTAATCTCTCAAGCCTGTTTGACTTTCTTTGATTGTCCAGGGCGTTGGTTGACTGGGAGCATGGTGATCTTCATCTCCTGGCCATTGGATCTATGCTGACAGCCACATGGCGCGTGGGTGATTGTGACACATGGTGGAACACTTCCTGAAGCCTGTATGTAATCATGTTAAGAAAAATATTATAAGAGTTTTGGGGGACCTGGGAATCGAACCCAGGTCCCAACGCCTATTGAACACCTGGCCAACCACTCCACCAACTTGCACGCTTTGATATTATAATACTACACAATCATTATATTCAGAAACCAAACAATATGCTATAAAAACAAATAAAACGCGCGTATTTTGAATTGTCCAACCACGTATCACCACCTCATCATCGTCTTCGCTGTGCCTGTAAAAAACAAATTAGATAGCGGGGGTTTTTAACCCCCACAACCTACAGTGACCAAAAATAGCGATTAGCTCTAGGATTTACATAAATGTTTCGCGAGGGCTGCATTGTGTTCGTCCAGATTCAACGATTCTAACCATGGGTCTTAAAGGTTCCAATTTTTCCTGGACTGTAAAGCCCCAATTTTAGAGCTCAAGAACCCTAGAATTTGTCCATGGTAACTTGTGATTCTGTACACTATAATTCAATTAACTTATACCATAAGTTTCATATGAATTCAAGCAACACAAAACAATGAATAAAACATGTTAATTATGCATGAAATAGCCAATACGATTCTGGACATAAGAAGCAAACCGTGGTCCTGTAACTAGTGATTCTTTGAGCTATGAAGCTGGAAATTGATTGCCAATCGTTCTGGGAACCTCCTGTAGTGTATTGAAATCAATAAATGTCCTTAATTCGCCCTAGAATGCAGAAAACAGTTTTGAGTTTTCTTGAGTTTTTTCAATATGGTTATGGCTTTCTTGCAGCAGCTTTCACGTATGCATGAATAGGGTTGGCTTGTGTACTTATAGAAGACTGAAATTAGGTTAAAATCTTGCACAAAAATCCATTGGAATGATGATTCAATATTTGATTGAAAATCAAATATTTTTGAATCTTTTTGATTGAAGAAAGTTGCCAATTTGGGAGATTTTTGTCTCTTTGATTTGCACACGAAATTTTCAGCATATCTTGACCACATTGGCTTCACAAAAAGATTGAAAAATCAAATCTTTGTATTTCCTACAATTTAAATTAATTAAATGAATTAAAATCAATTAAAAATCCAATTAATTAATAAAAAATAAGAAAACAATTCAATTAAGCTTGGTGGGTCGTGAATAGGCCATGAATGAAGTTTCAAGAAGAAATTTGAGGCCCATTAGCAAAAACAAGGTGTTTTGAGCAAAGTTGACTTTTGCAAATTCATGAAAATTTCCCAACTTCTCCAAGGCATATCTTGCTCAATTTTGATCATATGAACATGTTCGTGGACATTTTGGAAAGGTCTTGAAGTCCTCTAACCAATTCCTTTGGTCCCATGTCATTTGGATTTACCAATCTCAAGTTATGGTCTTTGACTTAAAGTGCATTTTTGTTGACTTTTGAATTTGACCTATAATGTAGAAATTGATAACTTTTTGTGAGAGCATTTCTTGGACTTGGAATGTTAATATGGATTGTAGGAAATGTCATCCTCTTTAAAATGAGAATTGGATGGAATTTTTCTAATAAACCATGAAAAAGTTATGCCCTGGTCAAGATACAGTTGACTTTTCTACTGTCCAAAAATAATAACTTTTGCATCTTTGATGATTTTTGAGCTATCCTTGTGGAATCATGATCAAGACTTGATCAAATGATGATTGTGGGCTCAAAATAAGATGTTGACAAAAAATTATGACTTTTGACTGCAAAATGACCATTTTGCCCCTGTAGTTGACTGTGGATCAAATGGAGCTTTTGACTGTGCAATTTGGCACTGTAAGCCTTGAAACTTGGCATGTAGGTGCTTGAGGATGTGTGTAGGCCCTTGAGACTTGATTGAACCATTGGAAACCCCAAATTCCTTGAAAGAACCAAAACCCTAATTTCAGCTGGCTTAGGAGGTAGTTTGGACTGTGCGATCCTTGAGTAGACTTGAGCAATTTGAGAATCATTCTTGAGGAATATGGGAGGGCAAATTTTGGGGTACAACAATCTCCTTGGGCTCAAGACTGCACTAGGGTTTGATCAGCTCAAGACACCTCCCTAGGCACTGATGACCAAAATTAGGGTTTGAGTTTGCACAAGGATTTTTGAACTATCAATGCTTCATATTACTTTCATGGACCATTATGGACCCCGCAAGATTACTCATGTCAAGTTTCAAGCCTTGGATCACAATTTTGCTCAGTCAATTAAGCAATTGACCTAAAAATCAGTTGTATTAGGGAAAAAGTCAACCATGGCCAATTTACAGTCAAAATTCATAATTTTTTATCCACATCAACATTATAAACGCATATGTATCATTTGATCAAGTTTGGACCATAATTCCTCAAGAAATTTGATCAAATCATCAAAAGGGCAAAATGGTCAAAATTAGGGTTTTTGACTAAGAAAGGGCAATTTCTGATTTTTGACCTAGCAAATGGTCAATTGGTTTGAAGTATGATATCAAGAGTCCAATTGCATCATTTTTACCTAATGACATGATTCAAAACATTGCAAATCCATTGGATTGATAGATGAATTTTGCAGTCAACTGATCAAAAGTCAATTGTATACTGAAAAGTCAAACTTTGATTTTTTGGTAAAATTCAAGCACCAAAGATCACAATTCATCAAAACATGTCAAAATAGGAAACTTATTCATCAAGAAATCAAGAAATCAAGATTTCATTTTGAAAAGTCAAAATTTCTAAACTTAGAAATTTTTCTAAGTGTCAAAAATTTCTTATTTTTTCATAACTTTGAGCAATTTTTTCATCATGATGCAAGATGATTCAAGAGAAACTTCCAACATGAAAGTTGTAGATATCCATGAAATCTATAACTTTTCTTGACACAACTTCTCCTAAAATTGCTTGGATCTCAAGTTATTATTTTATGAATACATGCTCATGAACTAAAAAAGACTTAGTGAAATTTTGCCCTAGTTAGGCAGATTTTGGACCTAACTTCAAGGAAATTTTTCACATAGTTCCATGGGGAATCTTCAAAATAAATTCATAGATGGGTTATAGAGCACATTGCAAGATTTCCAAAATGTCCAAGAGCTCCTTGAGATCATTCTTGAGTAGGGATAATCGAAGAGATGAAGTTGGTGTTTTGTCACTTGAATTATAGGTTATTTTCATGATAAACACAAATGCAATTTCAATGTTAGGCTGCATAATCTTTGCTTTGCAGGCCTCAAACTTGTTTGTTACTCTATAATTAATGGATTACACAAACTTTTGAGCTATAATCCAAGTGATTTAAGCTTTATCCAATTCACATTGCCATTTTGGGAAGAAAGTTAACAATGCCATTCTTGTAAAGCAAGTGTGATACAGTTGGAGAACTGACTTGGGATTTGCATTTGTGTTTGCAAATGTTTCGATTTAGCAAGAGTCGCCACCGACTTTTTATTTTATCCTAAGGAAAGGTCAAAAAGCACAGGAAAGACCTTTGAGATGTTTTCGTGGGTTCGGGGGGTAGATTATGAAAAGGGAAGGTGCTATCACCCTTTTCATCCATGGTTATCCATGGGCTCTTAGTTACTTGTTTTAGATCACTTGCCTTTGCTTTTCAATTGCTTGAAATGGTGTTTTGTGTGTGTGGTCTTGAAAATGTTTTGAAAAAGATGCCTTGTCTAGGCAACCTTTGTAATGATTCTTTGTTTGAATATATACAAAGGTGTGCGTCTTTTTGAAAAGATAATTCAATGTTTTGAAAGTTGTTTTGGAATTGTGTTGTGGAATGTGTTTTGAAAAATGGCAAGGATGTTTTGAAAGTTTGATAAAGTAACTAAGAGCTATCTACCCTAATTTTACTCAAAGATCTTTCTCATGTTTTTAACCCTTTTAACAGTGTTATTTCACCATTATATTTGGTGAGCAACCTTGTGTTAGGATGTTAACGGGACAGGCACGGGTCATCGTATACAATCATTGAAGGCAACTTGTGAGACGCTCTAGCAATTTTGTAAGGGACGAGATCGTTTTATCGAAGGCAACATCGAGGGTCATCGAGGGACTACGATCTTTGTTTATCAAAGGGACATTTGCTAGAGTGTCTCATACTCGAGGGACATGATTGCATTTTCCGAGGCAACAAGCGAGGTTACCCTAATGGTGCATGTGTGCAAAATGTGTTTTATTGCATGCATTTGTCTTTTATTTTTAGGTTGTCTACTTGTTGATTTTATCTTGCCATACATGCCTAATTACTAGCATTTGTACAAAGTAAATAAAATGCAGAAAGATAAAATCCTACGCTATTACAACCATATCGAAAGGCATAAAAAATATGAAAAAAATAAGATAAAAGTAAGAAAAATGAGTGTCTTTCGACCAAGGCAGTAGCACCCTTCGACTTGAATTCTGTTGGCCTCCTTCGATTGGGGCTAGCACCAGTGAGGTCCTGTCCTTCGATTGTCCTAGAAGTCAGTGTATGGCGAAGCCTTTTGATTCTGCCTTGTTGCCTTCTTCGACTGGAGGTTGAAAGCAGTGAGGGAATTCCTTTTGACTGGCCATGGTTTGCCTCCTGGTTGTCTCTTTTGTTCGACCTGGAGAAAGAGGGTAGAAGCCAGAAGCTTCCTTTCCTATTTCCTGTTTCCTGTTTCTTTCCTTTAAAGCATTAAATGGCAACATGGCCTGAGGCCATGCTATTATTTGTTTGGTAAACAGTTTAACAGTTAAAGCAAGTTCAGGTAAACAGAAAGCAAAACGAAAGGCTTAGTTCTAAAAAATATGTTAAAAAAGGGTGGAAACGAAAGGAACAATGGTATGTACATGTTTCAAACGAAAGGGAAAATTACTATGCCATGAAACTAAAAGTTCAAAGGTAAGAATAACTTACCTTGCTTCAGGCCTTGAATGGAGGTGGGTTTCGAACTTGAACTGCTACCTGGATGTTTCTGGAATTCGAAGAGTAGTCACAGGGGGTTTGCTTTTTGTTCAAAGAGTTGTCACAAAAGGTTCTCTTTGAGTTTGAACAAACTTCTATGTGTGGGGTGTTCTTCAGAATCGAAAGAGGTGAGTGTTTGGGATTCTGTTTTTTTTTTATTTCTCAAGTGTTGATGAACTTGAGAGTTTTATTGTGTTTGAGAAAATTTGGGGGATTCGTTCCTATGGTCCAAAGATCCTCCTTTAGCTTTGTAAATGTTCCTCTATTTATAGAGAAAAAGAATGGACATGTTTTCAACAGCCAGCCTTGCAAAATAATAAAATAATAGGTAACGTGAAAGTACATGTGGGGGGCCTCTTGGCAGTTGGGGTGCAGAAGATGTGACTTCGGCCTCTGACGTTGCTTGTGCTCAGACCAAATTCAGGTTGAAAGCTGCTTTTGTGATAAAGTACTCTCTATGAAAAGAAAGAGTATGTAGCCTTTAACCAAGAATAGTAGTATCTAAAAGACAAAGTTTAAAACCCTTGTACAAACTTCTGATTATGTAAAGATTTGGACACAACATAGCCTGGCAAACGAGATTTGGTCTTCAGTCGAATGCAAGAGTGAGATCGAAGCACACCTGTTTGAAGGAAGCCTTTGCCTCAGTCGAAGCTTGTGGTCGAAACAAGCTAACTCGAAGGAAGTTATTTCCCAATCGAAAGCTCATGCTCGAAGGAAGCATATTGCCCAATCGAAAGCTCATGCTCGAAGGAAGCATATTGCCCAATCGAAGCCTGGGTCGAAGCAAACATATTTCCCAATCGAAAGTCCGTGTTCGAAGGAAGCAATGTTGCCCAATCGAAGCATGTGGATCAAAACAAACATAAAGGGAGTCATTGCCTTTTAGCGTGAGGGAGGTTCCTGGCTTCTGAGTCGAAGGGTATTCCCAAGTTGCATTCGAAGGAGGCTCCTGCTCAAAACGAAGGATGTACCTAAACTTGCATTCGAAGGAGGCTTAGAGTTCAACATGAAGGACATATCCAAGTTGCATTCGAAAGAGGCTTTTGCTAAAAACAAAGGATGTAATCCAAGTTGCATTCAAAGGCGGCTCTTTCTCAACTGAAGTTTTCATCCAGGAACACAGAAGGTGAGTGCCCAAATGAAGACTTGCCTTGCAGGGAGTACATGTGACCAGTAGGTCATGGCCTTCGATTGCAAGCATGCAGGAAGCAAAAGACACAAACGAAACCTGCAACAAGAAGTCACATGCCCAGGCGAAAGAGGCACGCTAGCAGCCACTTTGAGAAATCGAAGGAGGCCAAGAGTCAATCGAAGGATGTAGAATCGAAGGAGACATGTTTTCCTCCAAATTTGTCAAAATGTTATTTTTATCTATTTTCTACCTTTTTGACAGTTTCCTTTTAATTTTGGTACTGGAAAATCCCAATGCACTTGTGCAAGCTAAAATCTTGAGAATCTTTATGAGAAAAGCCTTGAGAATTGAGAGGGCAAATTTTGGGGTACAACAACAAGCTTTTTGCATAAAGTTCACATTGAGCCTCTAACTTGTTCCCTCTGATCACACTCCATCCACAAAGTCAGAAGCAAGCTTGTTTAAAGCATAACCACTCTATCTTAGCAAGTACACAAGGCATTAAAACTTGTTTTCTCAAAAATCACATGTTATGCATAAACATGTAACTTCAAATTCTGATCAACAATAAGTCTCTAAACTTCTTGCTTATAAATAGAAGCACTATCTATGAGCTAGGACACGAGCTTGAAAACCCTTAAACTCACTCAAGCTCCCTCTAGCCAGAAATTGTCTCAAAACACCATTGTTGTGCAAGTTCTGACTTTACACACCAAACTCTAAATCCCCTCGCGCGTTCTTTGGCCTTTCACTTCCAAAAGCTTCTAAACATCAAATATAAACCATCTAAAGTCCATTTGCTCAACTGTAACACCTCCATCATCAAGTTCCATTTTCAAAAATAGGGGTCTGCAACTTGACTTCTCCAGAGGTCCTCAGCCACTTGCAGCTCAAGCTAATCATTGCATTAGCTTCCTGGGACCTCAAGGAAGCTGACTTGATCCTTGCAGCACTTTGAATCAAGCTCATTTGCATTTCACAATTTCCAATTTTGAGGTATTTTTCTTGAACTTCTAACTCATTACTTAGGCATTGTTAGGCTTGCATTTGTGAACATAAAATGTAGACCTCATTACCACGAAGCTGTACATATCCATAGTTTGCATTTACATGGCCTGAGCTTAGAGAATTTTAGAGTTGAAGTTGCTGAAATTTTTAGGGTTCAAATTAGGGCCATAGAAATTCTCATTTATCTTTGACTTTTAGCTTTAGTTATTTACATGGTTAGATTCGTGAGGAAGAATGCAACAACTTTCATTTGGTCATCTTCCATTTTTGTTGAGAAATGAAGAAGTTACAGGTACACCGGCTGGAGGTTGAAGATGAAGTCATCAAGACTTGATTTGCCTTACATATTTATTTTTTTGTTTATATAAACAGATGTATAGCCACCCCGGTGGTAAAGCGCGCGTCTGTTAACCTATGGGACCTGGGTTTGAGCCCTAGTGGTACCCTTTTGCCCATTTTTTCTCATATTTTTGACTTTCTAACATGTTTCTACAGGCGCTGAGCCCTTTGGGCCTGGTATTTGTTTTTATTTTATTTTTGCTAGCTCACCTCCCTGCCTGCTTATGCATCGCTGGCCCAATTTATTTTATTTTCCTATTTTTATTTTTTTCTTAATTATTTTTCACTAATATTAAAAGTCATAAAAAATATATAAAAAAATTAGATTTTCATTTTAATTTAGTTTATTTTATTTTTTCTCACAAAAAATATTTTTTAATTATACTTTATTTGTTTTTTACAAATCACCTTGTAAATTTAATTAAAACTAGGTCAATATTTATTTTCTTTTATATCTATTTAAATATATTATTTTAATATAATATGAAAAGGCCAAAAATATTTTACAACACCATATATTATTTTCAAGGCAAAAATACAAAAATACTTTTTCTCTAAATTTATTTTCTTTTAATCAACAAAATAGAATTAGGGTTTTATTCAAAAATATTTTCTTAATTAATTTATTTTCTTATTTAGTTTAAGTTAATTTAATTTTGATTAATTATTTTTCTCTAATTAGGTTTAGGTTAAAATCCCTTTCATATAAAAATCCAAATAAAAATCATTTCTTTCCATTTAAATTTGTACTTTATATTTATTCATTTCCTTGTACATTTATTCAATTTGGTCGTAATAGATTAATTAGGTTTATATTATTGTAATCCCCATTAACAAATTGTATACCCCCTGCCACAAGTATTGTAATAGCGTAGTAACTTTAAATTCCGCAATTTATCGCTTTATATACAAATGCTAGTAATTAGGGTTTGTATGGAAAGAACAAAATCAATCAAATAGAAAAACCTAATTCAAGACAAAATCAAGCATGAAAACAATACACTTACACACAAGCACCCCTAGGGTTACCCCACTTGGTTGCCTTATACAAAATGGCCATATTACGCATGTAAGGTATCTTAGCAAAAATAAGCAAATACAAGATCATAGTCCCTCGATGACGCTATCTAAAATTGCCTTACAAATGATCTTAGTCCCCCAAAAAGAATGTTAAGATACCTTGAAATATTGCTAATCATGGTAATACGATGACCCACGCCCGTCCCGTTTACATCCAAAGATAGGGTTGCTTACCAAATCAATGGTAAGACAACAATGTCAAAGGAAAAGAAAATGAACAAGAAAGACATTTGAGTAGTTAGATTGCTCATAATTACTTGCTCCATTCCAAAACAAACATCCTTGCTATTTTCAAAATAATCACATACACTTTCAAACATCTTACAAAATTGAAAACATTTTCAAAAGATCAAACATCTTTGTATACATTCTTACAAACAAGAATCATTACAAAGGTTGCCTAAACAATGGCCTATTTACAAAATACTTTCAAAAACCACACAAAGCACAATTTCAAACAAAACCAAGTGATCTAGCAAGTAACTAAGAGCCCATGGAAAACCATGGATGAAAAGGGTGCTATTACCTTACCTTTTCATAATCTACCCCCCGAACTCAAGAAATAATCTCAAAGGTCTTTCCTGTGCTTTTTCACCTTTCCTTTTGGATAAAAGAAAAGTCGGTGGCAACTCTTGCTAACCGCAACATTTGCGATCAAACGTAAAACCCTGAAGTCAGTTCTCCCACCGTATCACATCAGCAACTAAGGTATCGAGGTCGATCCTGCAAAAGTTAAAGAAATACAAGAGATACATGCTCCTCGTACTGAGAAGGAAGTCAGAGGATTCTTGGTGCATTTGAACTACATTGCCAGATTCATCTCTCACCTGACAGCTACTTGTGAACCAATATTCAAATTGTTGAAGAAAGATCAAGTAGTCAAATGGAATGACGAGTGCCAATTTGCATTTGACAAAATCAAAAAATACTTACAAGAGCCTCCTGTTTTGATGCCACCAGTTGAGGGGAGACCATTGATCATGTTTCTGAATGTTTTAGAAAATTCAATGGGGTGTGTGCTGGGGCAGCATGACGAGTCTGGCCAAAAGGAGCATGCTATTTATTACCTGAGAAAAAAGTTTACCAACTGTGAAACAAGATATTCACTGCTCGAGAAAACTTGATGCACTCTGGCATGGGCTGCTCGCCGGCTAAGATAGTACATGATAACCCATACTACCTTATTGATATCTAAAATGGATCCTATAAAATACATCTTCGAGAAGCCTGCTCTTTCTAGGAGAATATCGAGATGTCAAATGATCCTGACGGAATATGACATATAGTATACTACCCATAAGGCTATAAAGGGCAGTGTACTAGCTGATCACCTTGCTCACCAAGCTGTGGAAGACTACCAGCCCATGGAGTATGAATTCCCAGATGAAGACATCATGACAGTAAATAACTGTGAAGAATTTAGGCCATATGACGGACCTGAACAAGGATCCCGATGGACCCTGTTCTTTGATGGGGCATCCAGTGCACTTGGCAATGGTATCGGTGCTGTACTCATATCTCCTGAAGGATGTCATACTCATTTTATGGCAAGACTCTGCTTCAATTGTACAAACAACATGGCGGAATACGAAGCATGCATCTTTGGTCTCAGAGCTGCCATAGACTTGGGGATCAAATACTTGGATGTATTCGGAGATTCAACTTTGGTTATCATTCAGATCAAAGGGGAATAAGACACCAAACACCCTAACCTTATCCCTTATAAAGAAAATGTTTTGACATTGCTACCACATTTTGAGAAGATTACCTTCGAGCATTTCCTGCGAGAAGAAAATCAGCTGGTAGACGCTCTGGCCATAATGTCATCTATGTTTAAACTTAATTGGGATAACGAGGCTCCCCAGATCACCATCAAATGAATGGATGAACCAGCACACTATCACGAGATTAATCCTGAAGAAGTAGTGGACCAGCCTTGGTTCCACGAAGTCAAGAGGTATCTCGAGGCTCAAGAATATCCGGAAGGAGCTTCAGTTAATGATAAGAAGTTCTTAAGGAGATTCTCTGCTAAATTCTTCCTTAGTAATGGCATTCTTTACAAACGCTACAATGACTCTGTGTTACTTTGATGCGTAGATAAAGTTGAAGCTAAAAGGATCATGGTTGAATTACATGAAGTCACTTTTGGAACCCATTCCAGTGGGCATACGATGGAAAAGAAAATCCTACGGGCAGGCTATTACTAGTCTACCATGGAAGCAGACTGCTATCAACACTCTCGAACCTGCCACAAGTGTCAGATCTATACTGACAAAGTGCACGTACCTACGGTTCCTCTGAGTGTCTTGACGGCTCCTTGGCCCTTTGCTATGCAGGGGATTGATATGATTGGGGAAATCAAGCCAACAGCCTCC
Source organism: Vicia faba (assembly GCA_948472305.1). Taxonomy (NCBI): domain Eukaryota; kingdom Viridiplantae; phylum Streptophyta; class Magnoliopsida; order Fabales; family Fabaceae; genus Vicia; species Vicia faba. Next base: position 1,168,636,986 of record OX451738.1, read on the forward strand.
AATGGACACCACTTCATCCTAGTGGCCATTGACTATTTTACAAAGTGGGTGGAGGCAGCTTCTTTCGCTTCCGTTACGAAGAATGTTATAGCCTGTTTCATCAAGAAAAATCTAATTTGCCGGTACGGTATCCTGGAAAGGATCATCACTGACAATGGTACAAATCTCAACAACACTATGATCACTGCCTTGTGCGAGAAATTCAAGATCCAACATCACAATTCTTCCCCTTACCGGCCGAAGATGAATGGTGTTGTCGAAGCTGCAAATAAGAACATTAAAAAGATCATATAGAAAATGACAGTCACATACAAAGACTGGCATGAGATGGTACTATTCGCTCTCCACGGGTATCGTACCACAGCTCATACATCGACCGGGGCAACACCATATTATTTGGTATATGGCATGGAAGCCGTCTTACCTATTGAGGTTCAGATCCCCTCTCTAAGAATTATGAAGGATGCAAGTCTGAATGAAGACGATTGGATCCAGACTCGACTTGATCAATTGAATTTGATTGATGAGAAAAGACTTACTACTGTCTGCCATGGTCAAATGTATCAAAAACGGATGATCAAGGCTTTCAACAAGAAGGTCAGATGCCTAGTGTATCAAGTCGGGGATTTAGTGATCAAATGTATCATATTTCTGCAAGGTGATCCCAGGGGCAAATGGACTCCTACATACGAAGGACCATTTGTAATCAAAAACATATTCTATGGTGGCGTAATGATCTTGCCCACCATGGATGGCGACGACCTGCCGCATCCTACGAACGCATACATAGTCTAAAGATTCTACGCATAAGAGACCCGCTAGGTTGACACACCTAGGCAAAACAAGGGCATCCCGGCGAACCAAAAGAGTTTCGGGCAAAAATTAGGGATAAAAACTAAAAATCTGTACACCCGACAAGTTGAAAACCCGAAAGGGAGACTTGGGCAAAAAAGGGTTTCCCGGTGGACTAAAAACCCGAAAGGACGGTCCAGGAAAAAGTTAGGGAATTAAAGCGTATGACTATGTCCCGTTGGATCACCTTACAGACAACCTTTGGTTTCAACCAACAAACTTAGAGGTTATGATCAATTCAATCATCTTCGGACGAGGCAACCAATAGACAAGATGCTCGGAGATATGAAGGCTATAGCAGAATAGGACCCCCATGGTATTATTGCACATAACTATCTTTTCTTTGTATCAAAATTTTCATTTTTTATGATAGTATTCTCTTACTAGAATATTTGTCTCATTGTACAAAACTACTTACTCAAAGTCAATACAAAGATATCCCTTTAAAAGTACAAAACTATCTGTTTTTTCTTTACTCTTGTGTTTTGTTTACAAAAACGTCCAATGATTCATTTTTGAACATATTCATTTGAACATAATTACTGTTTACAAATAAACAAATAAAAGAGAATTACTAATGGCTTTAAGAGGTAGGGAAATCTCTCTAAGCTATTTCCATAAATCCCCCACAATTTGCAGTTTAATTCCCACCAGAACAAGCTTCCAATTATCAGTCCCCAGTAGAAGTCGTTCAATTTTTCAATATTTCCCAACAGGATTTTACAAGCAGTACACGGCATTTCCCTTACAACAGAGTTTATTTCTCTAAGCAGAAATTCATCAACACTTAGACTTCACAACATGAAGACTTATACTCCATATCCTCAGCAACAGTCATGGATTTATTTTCCCCAATCCAACAGCAGTGTAACAAACTAGCTCACATACGCATACATTGCATCCATATATCATAAACATTAATAACGCGGATGCATTATACTATGCATTTCATACAATATAACATTGCATATTAGCTAACATTTTATCTTTTTCAGGATAAGATTAATCAAACAGCTACCATTAACAATATTCAAAGTCTTCAGATACAGTTCAGATACGCTCCAGACACGGATGCCATTCTGATACTCATTCAAAATCAGCCCCCAGATACAGTTCAGATACGCTCCAGACACGGATGCCATTCTGATACTCATTCAGATTCAACTCTCAGATACAGTTCAGACACGCTCCAGACACGGATGCCATTCTGATACTCATTCATATTCAACTCTCAAATACAGTTCAGATACAGTCCAGACATGGATGCCATTCTGACACTCATTCAAAACTAGCTTTCAGATACAGTTCAGATACGCTCCAGACACGGACGCCATTCTGATACTCATTCTTTCAGCTTACAAATTACAATACAAACAATCAATTTTGGATGGCATCTTTAAACCCATCTCCTATAACTTTCTATCACCTCTCCAAATGACATCTTTAAGCCCATTCCCTCAACCATCACATCATCAAGTGCATATTTCTGGGCACTCTAGTGTCCAATCATCTTCCACCTTCGAGTCACGAATGGCAAGACATGCCCATCTAACTCTTCAGGCTTAAGAAGATTGAATAGGGGCAGCTGTTGTACCCCAAAATTTTCCCTCTCACTTATCAAGAATTTGCTCACAAGATCTCCTTGGGCTCAAGACAACACTAGGGTTTGATCAGCTCAAGACATCTCTTTAGGCACTGATGACCAAAATTAGGGTTTGAGTTTGCACAAGGATTTTTGAGCTTCCAATTCCCCATATGACTTTCATAGATTATTATGTACCCCCAAGACTACTCATGCCAAGTTTCAAGTCTTGAATCACATTTTTGCCCAGTCAATTGATCAGTTGACCTAAAAATCAGCTATATTGGGGGAAAAGTCAACTATGGCCAATTTACAGTCAAACTTCATAACTTTTTATCCACATCAACATTTTAAACTCATATGTATCATTTGATAAAGTTTGGACCATAATTCCTCAAGAAATTTGAACAAATCTCCAAAAGGGCAAAATGGTCAAAATTAGGGTTTTGATTGGGAAAGGGCAATTTCAGATTTTTGACCTAGCAAATGGTCAATTGGTTTAAGGAATGATCTAAAGAGTCCAATTGCATAATTTTGAACTAATGACATGATTCAAAACATTGCAAATCCATTGGATTGACAAATGAATTTTGCAATCAACTAATCAAAAGTCAATTGTATATTTAAAAGTCAAACTTTGACTTTTTGGTCAAATTCAAGTGCCAAAGATCATAATTTATCAAAATATGTCAAAATATGAAACCTATTAATCAAGAAATCAAAAAGTCAAGATTTCATTTTGAAAAGTCAAAATTTCTAAACTTAGAAAATTTTCTAAGTGTTGGAAATTTCATGTTTTTTTTATAACTTTGAGCCAAATTTTCATCATGATGCAAGATGATTCAAGAGAAACTTCCAACATGAAAGTTGTATATATCCATAAAATCTACAAATTTTCACCACACAACTTCTTCCAAAAGTGCTTGGATCTCAAGTTATAATTTTATGAACATAGGGTCATGAAACTAAACACTTAGTGAAATTTTGCCCTAATTTGGTCAGGATTTTGACCTAACTTCATGGCACTTTTTCATATAGTTCCAAGAGGAATATTCAAAAGCAATTCAAATATGGGTTGTAGAGCACATTGCAATCTTTCCAAAATGTCCAAGAACTACTTGATATCATTCTTGAGTAGGGAGAATCGAAGAGATGACATTGGTGTTTTGTCACTTGAATTATAGGTCATTTTCATGATGAACACAAATGCAATTTCAATGTTAGGCTGCATAATATTTGCTTTGCAGGCCTCAAACTTGTTTGTCACTCCATAATTAAAGTATTACACAAATTTTTGAGCTATAATCCAAGTGATTTAAGCTTTATCCAATTCACATTGCCATTTTGGGAAGAAAGTTAACAATACCATTCTTGAAAAGCAAGCTTATGCATAAAGTCCATTCTTGAGCCTCTAACTTGTTCCCTATGATCACACTTCATCCACAAAGTCAGAAGCAAGCTTGTTTAAAGCATAACCACTCTATCTTAGCAAGTACATAAGACTTTGAAACTTGTTTTGTCAAAAAATCACATGTTTAGCTTAAGGATGAAAATTTGAATTCTAATCAACTAGAGCATCCCAAACTTGTTGCTTATAAATAGAGTTACTATTTGTAAGCTAGGACACGAGTTTGGACACCCTGAAATACACCAAAACTCTCTCAAATCAGAAATTTCCCAAAAACTCCATTGTTGCACAGTTTCTGACCTTGAACCTCAAACTCACATTTCCCTCATGTGTTTCTTGGCATTTTAGTTTCTAAAGCTTCCTTACATCAAGAGTAACTCATCCCTGTACCTGTTTCACTTTTGTAACACCATTTTCCCTGTCTTCCATAACCAAAAATAGAGCATCACAGTTGGACTTCTCCAGACCATTCCAGCCACCCTCAGCTCAAGCCAACCATTGCATTAGCTTCCTAGAGGTCCAAGGAAGCTAACCCAATCATCAGCACTGCCTAAAACAAGCTCAAATCCATTTCACGATTTCCAGTTTTGAGGTATTTTTATTGAACTTCTACCTCATTACTTAGGCATTGTTAGGCATGCATTTGTGAAGATAAAATGTAGACATCATTGCCCTGAAGCTGTACATGTCCATAGATTTCATTTATTTTAATTGAGCTAGGAGAATTTTGAGTTTGGACTTTTTGAAATATTTAGGTCAGAATTTGGTACTTTTAAAAATTCTCATTCATCTTTGATTTATAGTTTATGATATTTATATGTTTGGATTCGTGTGACAAAATGGAGCAATTTTCATGTTTACATTTTTGCAAATGGTTGAGAAATGAGCAAGTTACAGATCCTTTGGCTGGAGGTTAATGATGAAGTACAGTCAGAGTGCATTTTGTGTTATGTATTTATCATTTCATACAAGTTAACGGATGTATAGTCACCCCAGTGGTAAAGCGCGCGCCTGTTAACCTATGGGACTTGGGTCCGAGCCCCAGTGGTACCCTTTTGCCCATTTTTCATTTTTTTGACTTTCTAACATTTTTTTTGCAGGCGCTGGGCCCTTTAGGCCTGGTATTGATTTTTTTTTAAATATTTTTGCTAGCTGACCTCCCTGCCTGCTTATGCACCCCTGACCCAATTTATTTTATTTTCTTACTTTTATTTTATTTGTTTTTTTTCTTAATAATTTTTCACTAATATTAAAAATCATAAAAAATATAAAAAAAATTTATCTTCATTTTAATTTAGTTTATTTTATTTTTTCTCACTAAAAAATATTTTTATTAACTATACTTTATTTATTTTTTACAAATCACCTTGTAAATTTAATTAAAACTAGGTTAATATTTATTTTTCTTTTACACCTATTAAAATATATTATTTTTGATATAAAAAAAATACTAAAAATATTTCATGATGCCATAAATATTTTCAAGACAAAAAAACCAAAAAAATACTTTTTTTCTAAACTTATTTTCTTTTAATTAATAAAATAGAATTAGTGTTTTATTCAAAAATATTTTCTTAATAAATTTAAACTTAATTAATTATTTTCTTTAAATTAATTAGGTTAAAACAATTTCCCTCTTTCTCATAAAAAAATCCAAACAAAAAGATCCATTTTCTTTGCATTTACATTCTTGCATATTTATTTTTTTACATTTATTTATTTCAATTATTGTATAAATTCAATATGGTTGTAATAGACTAATTAGGCTTTAAATTCTTGCAATCCCCATTCAGTTTGTACACCCCTTTCCACAAATCATATAATAGCTTAGTATTTTTATTTTCCGCAATTTAAATGCTTTATATTCACATGCTAGTAATTAGGGTTTGTATGGAAAGAACAAAATCAATCAAATAGAAAACCCTAATTCAAGACAAAATCAAGCATGAAAACAATACACTTGCGCACAAGCACCCCTGGGGTTATCCCACTTGGTTGCCTTATACAAAATGACCATATTACGCATGTAAGGTATCTTAGCAAAAACAAGCAAATACAAGATCATAGTCCCTCGATGACGCTATCTAAGTTGCCTTACAAATGATCTTAGTCCCTCAAAAAGAATGCTAAGATACCTTGCAACATTGCTAATCATGGCTATACAATGACCCATGCCCGTCCCGTTTACATCCAAAGATAAGGTTGCTTACCAAATCAATGGTAAGACAACAATGTCAAAGGAAAAGGAAATGAACAAGAAAGCCATTTGAGTAGATTGCTCCTAATTATTTGCTCCATTTCAAAACAAACATCCTTTATATTTTCAAAACAATCACATACACTTTCAAACATCTTACAAAATTGAAAATATTTTCAAAAGATCAAACATATTTGTATACATTCTTACGAACGAGAATCATTACAAAGATTTCCTAAACAATGGCCTCTTTACAAAATACTTTCAAAAACCATACAAATCACTATTTCAAACAAAAGCAAGTGATCTAGCAAGTAACTAAGAGCCCATGGAAAACCATGGATGAAAGGGGTGCTAATACCTTCCCTTTTCATAATCTACCCCCCGAACTCAAGAAACAATGTCAAAGGTCTTTCCTGTGTTTTTCCACCTTTCCATTTGGATAGAAGAAAAGTCATTGGTGACACTTGCTAACCGCAACATTTACAATCAAACGTAAAACCCTCAAGTCAGTTCTTCCACCGTATCACATAACTGGAGACTCTGTTGGGGAATTTTCTAAAAGTGGGGTTACCTTAGGGATAAATCATATTTATTTGCTTACATTGTTTGGCTTATATGCTTTACATTATGGTTCTTTGTTTGGGTTTGAATCCTCTACCCGGATTTGGGATACATTATAGGTAAGTAGCAATACATTGTGGAAACTGTGCAGGGTATACCGACATGGTCTAAGCAATAGCTACGTTAGTGAGACATATTTGTGGGTACCGATAGCCTTTGAGTTAATCAAAGAGAATACGGGGCCGCTGAGTGATGTCATGAAGCACTAATGAACTTTTATAACCTTTACTTGACCAACTTGGCATTTAGGCTGTAGTGAGAGGACCGACTTTGGTGCAGTCCGAAGTTGGTAGATACTCGATACTAAACTCATTGAGGTTTGGTTTCTTGGGATATTTCGGTCGCCATTAAAGAGGCTTGTGCTGAAATAATGACCAAGAAAACAAACTAATGATATTGAGCTTCTTAGAACCCGATTACTATTACTAGGACAGGTTTAAGCCAACTAAACTTCAAGAGGGTACTTACCTATAAAACTCCATGCAAGCCTAAACCTAAGGATTTATTTGTTTTGCTTGTATATGAATACTTGTACATAACATTATGAACATCATATACATCCACTAACCATTTCAAGGATTTTTGGATTCATCTTTGTTCTTGTTTTGTAGGATATGGATTCACTTCGCAGGAAAACTATTCAAGTCAACCTTGTAAGGATCCCTCCATAACTTAAAGAGATAGCTTCAAGGATTCCTGAAAACTCTCCATTCATCGAGAGATATGGTCTCCTACTCAACTTGGTCACCTCCAACACAGATGAGGATATGATGAAGGTGCTCTTTCAGTTCTTTGATCCTTTACACCATTGCTTCACATTTCCCGACTATCAACTTGTGCCTACTTTGGAAGAATTCTCCCAACTCTTGAGGATTCCCATTCTCAATCAACTACATTTCAATGGTACAGAAAGAGACCCAAAGCCAGAAGAGATTGCTCAAGCTCTACACTTGCACTCATCTGATGTCACAACTCATTGGGAAACAAGGAGTGGTGTCAAAGGTTTCTTAGCAAAGTTCTTGTTCGAGAAAGCCCAAAGCTGTTGGAACTCCTTGGATTTGCAAGCCTTTGAGGAAATTTTGGCTCTCCTCATCTATGGGATGGTTTTGTTTCCAAATCCTGACCAACTCATAGATGTCAACATCGTCAAAATCTTCATATCCCGCAACCCGTTGCCTACATTGCTAGGAGATATCCTACACACTTTTCACACTTGCACAATAAGGAAAAGAGGTGTCCTTATGTGTTGCACTCCTCTCTTGGCAAGATGGTTTATTTCGCATCTTCCCCAATCTATATTAAAAAATGAGGAAGGTTCAAGGTGGTCAAAAAGGTTAATGACGCTCAAACATTCGGACATTCATTAGTGTTCCCGATCCAAAGAGAATGTTATCATTATCGACCGTTGTGGAGAATTCCCTAATGTCCCTTTACTTGGCATTAGGGGAGGTATCACCTACAACCCATTCTTAGCCTTAAGACAGTTTGGTTACGCCCGAAGGGATGACCCGCACGAGATGCTGATTTAAGGTTTAGTATTTGACTACGACAACAACGATCAAGGTCTTTGCCAGAGATTTATTCGAGCTTGGAGGATGTTAAACAAGGTGGATAGCAAGAATTTGGGGCACAAGAATTTCATCCCTATCGAGCCTTACCTCAAATGGGTATGAACTCCTGCTCAGAGTCTTTTGATGCCTTACCCCTCCATTCTCCCGGTAATCATTGAGCCTGTCATGGAAGGAGATGTTCCATACACTATCCTACATCCTGATATGCCCACCTCTCTTGAAGACCTACAAAGACATTAGATACAACTCAAGGGAGAGAGAGATACTTTCGATGCCCAATTCTACACAAGCGAGAAGAAGGTTTTGGAACTCACTAGACTACTTCATGAGGAGCATACTCTGAACGCCTACATCGCACCAAAGAGGATGCGAACTACCTTTTTATCTTAGAGTTTTTGTATTATTTTTCCCGAAAAGGCATTGATGTACTCAAGCTTTAACTTATTAATATAACGTGTGTTTCCTTTTTATCTAAAACAAATTTGAATCTTTGAAATCCTTGAAATCATTACATATGCATATACATTCATCATAGCATAAGCAGGTCTTTTGCAACAAGTCTCCTCATCTCTCTACTGTTTATTTAAGTGAGATGGATCTCGAGCAAACAATGAATACACAGTTTCAACAGTTGCTCTTGAACCTAGCCAAAGGACAAGAAGAGTTGAATACTTTGTTGGCTGAGGAGAAGAAAAAGAAAACAAAGAAGGTAACCAGAGTCCTAAACATGGGAAGAAGATTTCATGGGCAAACAAGAAGGACCCTATATTTTGCAACGACATTCGGTGAGAGAGACAATCAAGATGGGAAAGGTAAGGAAATAATTATCCCGTCAAAATCAGAAGGGGAAAAGGAAGAAAAATACTATTCTAAATAACAATACCCTCCAGCTGATGACAAGTATAAACATCTCGAAGAGCGGTTCAGTGTGATGGAAATCCAAAAAGTGCATGGCTTGGACTTTGAGGAATTGGGGTTAGTGTCAGGGATTGTCATTCCTCCCAAATTCAAAGCACCTGTGTTTGCCAAGTATGACAGAGTCTCATGTCCAAAAATGCATCTCCAATCCTATGTAAGGAAAATCCAGCCCCATACCGCTGACAAATACTTATGGGTACACTTCTTCCAAGACAGCCTGTCTGGAACTCAACTTGATTGGTTTTACCTCTTAGAAAGAGCCAACATTCATAACAGGGAAGATCTTGTTGCAACCTTCTACAAACAATACCAATACAATGCTGACCTTGCACCTATCCGTACTCAACTTCAGAGTATGGCCATGGCTTCAAATGACGGTTTCAAGGACTATGCACAAAAATGGAGAGACTTGGCTGGAAGAGTTCAACCTTCCCTATCTGAAATAGAATTAGTGGACATGTTTTTAGGCACCTTGTCTGGTCCTTTCTTCAATCACCTAATTGGGAGTTCATCAGCGGGTTTTACTGAACTGATATTGACCGAAGAAAGGGTAGAAGCTGATATAAAGAGTGGAAAGATTCAAAAAGATACATCCTTTTCTGCAGTTATAAGGAAGCCTTTCATCGGAAAGAAAGAAGTGATTGCTGTATATCCGTAAAGAAATCAAGAAAGGGTCGAACATCGTCCAATGGTGGGGGATGTGATGATCCTAAAACCCGCGCCTGATCAATAAAGAAACAATCAATCGAGGATGGAAAGACCGGTCAGGCAGTTCACTAGAATTAACATGATCCTATCTCAGGTATTACCGCATCTACTAAGATCCAATTTGGTGACCTTGAAAGAAGCTCCAAAGAACCCTAGTACAACATCTCCTCACTATCATCCCAATGCCCGTTGCGCATATCACTCTGAAAGTCCCGACCATGACACTAATAACTGTTGGGCTCTAAAGAACAAAATACAAGACCTCATTGAAGCAAAAGAGATTGAATTCAATGCACCTGAAAAGCCAAATGTCATTTCTGCCCCTATGCCCAAACATGGCCATAATACCAATGCCATTGAAGAAGAAATGTTTATTACTTCAGTTGATGAACTTATAACCCCACTCCTGACTATTAAAGTGAACTTGTTGAATGCCGGTGTGTTCCCGGGATGTGATGAAGGCTGTCATTTCTGTTTGTCCTCACCAACCAGCTGTCCTTTGTTGAAAATAGGCGTTCAATGCCTAATAGATAACAAAGAAATTTTGTTTGAAAAGAATTCTGTCCCACCTATTCCTTTTGAAGATGTTTCTATCATTACCATTTCCACCAATTCTTCCAAGGTCTCCACCAAAAGACCTGTTAGAATTACATCAGTTCCGAAAGCAACTCCTTTGATAATCACAATGCCTGGACCAGTCCCATATTCGTCAGACAAAACCATACCATGAAATTATGGAGGGGATGTCTACTACCACGGTATCAAGCAAGACTTGTCAGCTGCCGAAGATTCAAGTTCTGAGAAGGTTGACTATGATATCAGTAATATTGCGGGAACTAGCAAGATTACCCGAAGCGGAAGGATATTCTCTCCAGAAATTGCTCCCCCAAAAGAAGTTTCTGGACCCGTAATCATTCTTGTTGTTGCTTCCCCGAAGGCTATCCCCAGTCCTACAATCGTCTCCACTAATACTCCAACTGACAAAGCTGTTACAATCCCTGTTATCATTCCTACTAACACTCCTGCTGTCGAGTTAACCGAGACTCGAGGTAAAAGTATTCTAATTGAGCCTTTCCGGACGAAGGCTCAATCATTGGCTATCCCTGAGACCTCCCAGAAAGAGATGGAGGAGATTCTGAAGATCATAAAAAGGAGATTCTGTACATGTTCATAGATTTCATTTATTTTGATTGAGCTAGGAGAATTTTGAGTTTGAACTTTCTGAAATATTTAGGTCAGTATTTGGTACTGTTAAAAATTCTCATTCATCTTTGATTTATAGTTTATGATATTTATATATTTGGATTCGTGTGACAAAATGGAGCAATTTTCATGTTTACATTTTTGCAAATGGTTGAGAAATGAGCAAGTTACATATCCTTTGGCTGGAGGTTCAAGATGAAGTACAGTCAGGGCGCGTTTTGTGTTATGTATATATTATTTTATACAAGTTAACGGATGTATAGCCACCCCAATGGTAAATCATCTTGTAAATTTAATTAAAACTAATTTAATATTTATTTTTCTTTTACACCTATTAAAATATATTATTTTTGATATAAAAAAAACTAAAAATATTTCATGATGCCATAAATATTTTCAAGACAAAAAAACCAAAAAAAATACTTTTTTCTAAACTTATTTTCTTTTAATCAATTAAATAGATTTAGGGTTTTATTCAAAAATCTTTTCTTAATGTTTTTAAACTTAATTAATTATTTTCTTTAAATTAATTAGATTAAAACAATTTCCCTCTTTCTCATAAAAAAATCCAAACAAAAAGATCCATTTTCTTTGCATTTACATTCTTGCATATTTATTTTTGTACATTTATTTATTTCAATTATTGTATAAATTCAATATGGTTGTAATAGACTAATTAGGCTTTAAACTCTTGCAATCTCCATTAAATTTGTACACCCATTTCTCACAAATCATGTAATAGCTTAGTATTTTTATTTTCTGCAATTTAAATACTTTATATTCACATGCTAGTAATTAGGGTTTGTATGGAAAGAACAAAATCAATCAAATAGAAAACCCTAATTCAATACAAAATCAAACATGAAAACAATACACTTGCACACAAGCACCCCTAGGATTATCCCACTTGGTTGCCTTATACAAAATGGCCATATTACACATGTAAGGTATCTTAGCAAAAACAAGCAAATACAAGATTATAGTCCCTCGATGACGCTATCTAAGTTTCCTTACAAATGATCTTAGTCCCTCAAAAAGAATGCTAAGATACCTTGCAACATTGCTAATCATGGCTATACGATGACCCATGCCCGTTCCATTTATATCCAAAGATAGGGTTGCTTACCAAATCAATGGTAAGACAACAATGTCAAAGGAAAAGGAAATGAACAAGAAAGATATTAGAGTAGATTGCTCCTAATTATTTGCTCCATTTCAAAACAAACATCCTTGCTATTTTTAAAACAATCACATACACTTTCAAACATCTTACAAAATTGAAAACATTTTCAAAAGATCAAACATCTTTGTATACATTCTTACGAACGAGAATCATTACAAAGATTGCCTAAACAACGGCCTCTTTACAAAATACTTTCAAAAACCACAAAAAACACTATTTCAAACAAAAGCAAGTGATCTAGAAAGTAACTAAGAGCCCATGGAAAACCATGTATGAATGGGGTGTAATACCTTTCCTTTTTATAATCTACCCCCGAACTCAAGAAACAATCTCAAAGGTCTTTCCTGTGCTTTTCCACCTTTCCTTTTGGATAAAAGAAAAGTCGGTGGCGAATCTTGGTAACCGCAACATTTGCGATCAAATGCAAAACCATCAAGTCAGTTCTCCCACCGTATCACACACTAAAATAGAGAAAGAAAATTGTGCCTGGAATGCTGCCGAACAACAACTTATTGTTGGTTGGATGTTGCTGAATGGCAACTTGTTATTGTCATGGGAAGTGCCGATCGACACTATGAGAGGAAGTGAGAGGGTGTTCCATGCGGCACACCTTTGGGCAGGGGCACTTGTTTCTGTTTCTGTGGCACTATGTTATATAATTTTTATATGGTATCAGTATAGAGTTTATTAATAGAAAAGCAGTTAGGGAACAAATTAAATTATTCTTATCAGTAGCATGTTATAGAAGAAGGAACATTAATAGAAGTAGCATATTTTTGTAGAGTTGTTTTATGTGATAGAAGATAATAGCAGAAATAATAATAAGTAGTAAATTTAGATGAATAGTAGAATAAAGTAGCAGAGTTAATAATTAGCAGAATTATGGTAGTAGTGGACGTAGAAATTAAAATAGCAGTGATGGTTTTAGTTGCAGAGTTGGTAATAAATGATTTAGCAGAGTAGTATATTAATGACAGATGTAATAATTTAGCAGAGAGTTATCGTTAGAAGTTGTAGATAGTGAGCAAGTAGTTTTGGCAGAGACCAATAATAGCAGTGAGCTAAATAGCAGAGGTAGCATAATTTAGTAGAATAAATTGATTAGTAGCAGTATAAATAAATAGTAGTAATAACAGTATATAAAACAATACTGATTAGCTGAATTTGTATATTTAGGCGGTAAAAGTAGTTAACCAGAATTAGTTGAGATTGTCGGAGTAAGTCGTATATACATATAGGTATTTTTAGTTGGTTTGTTTTGTTATAATTATGTAGAATAAAGTTGATTTGAAGGTGAAGTTGAATTTAGTTTAATGGTTTCCGTTTATGGAATTGTGTTGTCGGTTATTACTATGAATAAGTCGTTGTCGAATACATTGTTGTTATTGAATATGTTGTTTGTTTATATGTTGTGATTGATAAGTTAATTAAGTTGTAGGCCTATGGCCAATGTTGAAGCAGCGATGAGTACCTCTAATTATTGGTAAAATGATTATATAGGCTTATGCCTTTGTGACAGTGATTTTTGTTGTTGTATGTGATTGTTGCATTCATCGAGTCACCTACATTTGCATTATTAAGTTGGCCTGGATTGGAAAAATATTAAGCTGAAGGCTTATGCCTTGTTTCTGCCTCTATTAATTGGCAAAGTTTTTAAGTTGGGAGTTCCGATCCAATGGTACCACATGCATGTGCATTGTAATTGAGTCGCATTCGGTGTTGCATCTTGACTTGTGGTGAGGATACATTTGTTGTTGCTTTATGTTGTTGACTTATTGTGGCAGATATCATTTAAAGGTTGTGAATTAGTTATTATATCGTGTTGATGTTTTGTCGAAATTAAAGATGTTTGAAAGTTTTGAAGTGGTGATTTTATATTCCTGAATTCTAATATATGATTTATCACGCGCTCACTTATATGATTTGAGAATCTCACCCCTTATTGTTTGAATGTTGCCCTCTGTTGGTAACGTGCAGGTAATCAAGAACGATAGTTGTTACCTTATTAGTTTGAGTCGGTGTTGTCGCTCTGATACGTAGCACTCGGGGGGGAAATGATCGAATAGTTGTTTACTTGTTGAAATTGTTTTAGTTGTTGAATCCTAAGTTGAATTATATGAAATAATATGTTGCTCCTCAAGTCGTTTTAGTTGAACGAAACATATGATACTACTTGAAGTTGTAATTATGATTCTGCTGCGTTATTAATAAAAGAAGTGGTTTTGTTATAAAAGCTGATGCAAGTTATTATATGATCCTCCGAAACTAAAGTGTTATGTATATGTTTATGTGTTGTAACATGTTGAAATGTGATATCCCAAATGTGTTGGAAGCTTTTAAATACTCTGATTGTCGTTATAACTACCGGGTAGAATTTGGGGTGTTACAACTAACGCGTTTTGATATTGATCCAATGATCTATATCTTTTTGGTTTATTTTTATTTTTTGATTTTTATATTTTAATTGATTTAAAATTCAAAAATTTATAAAAAAAATCATTTTTGACTAAAAATTCTGAAAAAATTCTTAAAAATACCTTGAATTATTTCTGACTTTGTGAATATTTTTTCATATTTTTATTTTAATATTTGATATTTTTCATAATTTTTTGTATTGTTTGCCTTATTTTAATTATTTTAAAAATACTTCTTGACATTTTAAAATTCTAAATTTTTTTATCAAGATCATTTTCTTTATTTATGACTTTCTGCAAAATTTTCTAGAATTTTATTCTGATTATTACTATTTTTGATCTTTTTTCACTTATTTGAGTGATTTTAATTAGTTTAAAAACACTTTTATGTTTTAAAAAATTATCAAAAATTTTATAAAAATATTTGAGGTCATTTATGATTTTCCTATGGTCTTTTTAAAATTTTCTTTGATACTTTGAAAATAGTTTGCTATTTTACCTCTTATTTTCATTTTAAAAACTATTTAAAAGTCATTTTTCCTTTTTTTATTTTATTCATTAAATGCAATTTATTTTTTAATATATTCTGACTATGTAATTGTTGATCAAAAACTTCATTAGCATCATTGGATCTTGGGTGTTGAGTTCAACTCCACCAAAATGGATGAATGACTTTAATGATAGTTTTGATCAAGGTTTTTGATTCAAATGTATCCCCTCCGTCTCCATCTCATCCTCTTCTCTTTGTGCTACATGTTGTTAGATGATGATCTACATATCATCACTCCAAACATATGACACATAAATTGCTATTGACCGGCCTCAAAATATGTGCGACTTCTATATAAGTCTACTTACGATTGCTTAACATAGCGCTAAATTTTGTCTTAATTCGAGAAATGATCATTCGTGGCTCAAACCTATGTTTGCAAGCCCAAGCATATTTAATTTGAAACATTTGATCCAATAATATCGAGGTTCATTGTTAGGAGACTTTGGTCTTATCAATCCTCCAATGAATTTTCATAAGTTTTGGAATTAAGTTAATCATTTAAACATCGTTGATCATTTATTGTTGCCTTGATATTTTGAAATGAATGGTATACTTGACAAAAAGCAAATGAAACTTGTTGTTGAGAGGCTTTAATTTTATCAATCTTCTAATGATTTTTCAAATACAAGTTTCGATATGGTCATTCAACTAACCTCTAATTTCTAACAATTGACTTTATTTTATTCTTTTACATTATGCTTTTTAATTTAATCACATTTATTTTAGCATTTTAATTTCATGTTATTTTCATCTTTACTCACTCGAGCATTTATCTTTATGTCATTTTATTTTTTGCTCACTTGAGATTTTCATTTTTTTTAAAGATACCTAATAATTAACTTGAACTATAAAAAACTTTAATGTTACTTAGACTATTTAGTTACTATCCTTGGCATTTTGGAGTTATGGACTTCTTGGACTTAGGATTAGAGACCTTGACCTACCTTGAGACCTTGTGACTTCTACTATTATTTTGTCTAGAGTTCTTGGGGTTTACCCCGAGACATTGGGTTATTTGTTTTCTTTGTGTGCAGGTTATTCTGATTATAAGCTTTGTCTGTGATTGGGAATTCATCTGTATACAGCCGTTACTCTGCCTAATTTTTGTGAATACTTAATGCCTTTGAAGCTTGGTTTCTTAAGAGGTTTTATTATCTTTGCTTGTTTGGTTTTAAATCCAAAGGATGAGAATTCTATATTGATTCATTGTATCAAGTGTTGGCTTCTTGTTGGTTAGACGGTTCTTTTCTCTAGCTTTTACCTTATGCTTTAGGGTAGCCTATTCATCTCCTCCCACCTTCTTTAATTTCAAAAATATTCTCCCTCCTTTTCAAAACTATTCTTGTTTTTTAAACTTGAATCACTTTCATAATAAACTTAGACTTAGGTCCATGCACTTTCAAAAAATATTTTCTTAACCAAGCTTTAATCAACTTAATAATACCTTGACATTTTTTGTGAGAATACTAAAAATAAATTAATCTCATTCAAACCATTTTTCCATTTTCTCTTTTTACTTAAACATTTTCTCAAAATATTAGACTCTTGTCGACCCTTGTAGTGACGCGATCTACTATACTTCTATGATATATAGTGAAGTGAGATATTTTCCACTTGGGTGTTGAGTGATACTTTGTCGATTTTAAAATCCTAGAAATATCCTCCACTTTGAGATGACACAAATTCTCCTTTCCCATAATCAGGGGTAGTAAGTATATTCTTCCACTCGGATAAGATGATGATGTCCTGTCTCTTAAAATTAACCAACACACTTGTGTTTTAAGTTTTTTAAAGGTGAACTACGAGTACCCTGATCCCCTATTGCACGGAAGGTGGTACGTAGGCACTAAAGGTTTGCAACCGCGGCGGGTGCAAAAATTGTAAAAATATATTTCTTTTCTCATCTCTACGATCTATTTTTATACAACATTTATAGCCAAAATACACAGATTTTTAAAGAGGTTCATGTGGAGTACCGTAAATGTTTAGGGTGCTAATACCTTCCCTTTGCATAACCAACCCCCGAGCTTAGATTCTCTCCCCTCTTTTTGGGTTATTCGCTCTTTTCCCATTCTTCTGGAAACAATAAAGCGTGGTGGCGATTTTTTAATTTGATCTGTACGAGTTATGTCAATCCAATGGCTTAGTCTTAACATTTCTACCTCTACAGAAAAAATGGCGACTCTGTTGGGGACAGATTGACCAAATGCAGGTCCATCCCTAAGTGGGTTGAGCCCATCTTTGTTTATTCGTGTACATGCCATTATTTGTTGTATATTATGTGTTGTATATATGTTTGTCTGTATTTTTCCTAGTTTTCAGGGTGCTTAGTGATTTCTCATAAGTCCTCTAACCGGACTTGGGCAAACTTAAGATAGGACGGGCAGTATAAACATGTTAACTTTGATGGAGTAATCCTAAAAAAGGAGGCATGAGATCCCCCACTCAGTGGAGGCCCCTTTTACTATAGTTTCCTTTACCGAGTAATCGGGAAGACGTGCTGCTTTTGATTTGGGAGCCTGCTGAAACTGAGGACCGTAGAACCTTTAACCCATCTTGGCCTTTTAGGTGTAGTGTAGAAACTATAATGGAGTAATCCGGAAATGGTTGTCACGTGATACTACACTCAGATGAGATTTTCTTGAGAATATTACTAATTACTGAGTTAACCGGGACATTGGTAATATCCGAAGGAAGGATGTAGACTCTGGGAACTGCTTAGAACCTTATTCGACAGGTGATAAACTATTAGACCATACCTTGTAGGTAGTACCTTTGACTTCATGCTCGTGACGTTGAACCTATGAACCACTCGTGTTTGTGATCTTGTGTCTGATTGTTGCATCATGCATTTCATGCACCCACGAGCATCCTTTATGACATTTTGGTTCAAGGGACTTAAAGTTGACTTTTTGCGAATATCTCAGGTACTTTTTACCATGGATTTTGGAAAAAGAAAGACTCAGAAGTACAATTTCAAGAATCCAAAGATAGATGATTTAATGAATCTAATTCCCGAGATTGAGAGTTCTACAGATTTTCGGAAGAAGTATGGATCCATCGTGTCTCTCATGAAGCTCATGATGAATGAGGGTATTATCTTGACTTTGGTCCAGTTCTATGATCCGATGTACCGATGTTGCACTTTCCCTAATTATCAGTTGATGCCTACATTGGAGGAGTATTCTTATCTACTGGGTTTACCTATTACCGATCGTGTTCCTTTCACCGGTTTGGAGGAGGGGCCAAAGTCCCATGAGATTGTTGCTATGATTCATTTGGGGAAGTATAAGATTGAGGCCCATATGACTACCAAAGGATGCATTAGAGGATTACCCACTCAGTTTTTATTAGAGAAAGCTCGTTACTTTGCTAGGATGAAGAGTACCATTGCTTTTGAGGCCATCTTTTCTCTACTTGCTTATGGGTTTTTCTTATTTCCGAACATCGAAAACTTTGTGGATATCAATGCCATCAGGATATTTTTGATAGGGAATCCAGTCCCTACATTATTAGGAGATTCTTATTACTCTATTCAACTTCGAGATTCTTATCATGGAGGGATGATCATTTGTTGCACGCCTTTATTGTATCAGTGGTTTATTTCTCACTTACCTCGGTCCGATGCTTTTTGGGATGTCAAGAAGGAACCTCGTTAGGCTCCAAAAAATTATGCCCCTCACTCATTCATATATTGTTTAGTATCATCAGGCTTACCATGATGGAGAGATTGTCGATAGTTGTGGTAGTTTCCCCGATGTACCTCTTCTTGGTATAAAGAGAGGAATTAACTACAATCCCGTCCTTGCACGACGATAACTTGGATATCCGATGAGAGATAAGCCAAATAGTATTCATTTGAGTGGTTTCTTTCTCAAAGAGGGGGAGGATCATAAGGAAGCTACGAAGGAGATTGCAAAGGCTTGGCGCCATATTCACATGAAGAGTAGAAAGGACTTGGGACCTAGAGGAGTTGTTTCTTTGGAGCCTTATCTCCGGTGGGTACAAGCAAGGGAAATCCAGTTGTAGATGTCGTATTCCCGTGAAGCACCTATGTATGATATGTTTATGAAGACCACTCCTCCCCTTTTAGATGATGTGTAAGAGCTTTAGCTTACCCTAGTCAGGATGGAGCAGAAGAAGGAGGCTTGGAAGAATAAGTGTCAGACTTTAGAGATGTCCTACCGAGAAGACTTGAAGGAGAAGGATGATTTGATCAAGATTCTTGAGAGTCGTGTTGTAGAAATGATAGAGCGGCAAGAGGATTTATTTTCCTCTAGAGCTCAGTTAGGACTTAGTCATTCACTTCCCGACTCTCATAATTGGAAAGTGGTCATCGATAGGTATGCATAAGAGAACAAACAGTTGAAGGCTCAAATTGCAAGACTCACAGGAAAACGTCAGTGTATGAAGAAATCTTCATCAACTTTGTTTTCTGATGATTTTAGATCTATCCTCTTTTGTACTTTGGATTATTTAAAATTGTACTAAAAAGTTGTAATCCATTTGAAGTTATTATAATGAGATTTTCAGTATTTCAAAATATGTTAGTACTTTAATATTTGCAAATTGTCTATAATTCTTTGAGTCCCTTGAAATATTAATAATAATAAAATGAATCATGTGAATTGCATATCATGCACCATCTTGTACATATTTCTTGCATTCCAGTTCATACCCAGGTGTATTACTGAATTTCTCTACTTCGTTCGTCAAGTTGTCTCACCGGTGCAATACTCGAGCTAATTCCAGAAAGAAAATGGAGAATCTTGAACAAGAGAATCGCGAGCTGCGCGAAGAGGTTATTGCTCTGAAGGTCGGAATGGTCAATCTAACTACTTTGATTGAATCATTGGTGGCTGCTCAGAATCAACCACCACTTGTTCCTCCTTCTGCTCAGCCACAACAAACAACAGCTGCTTCTAAAGGACCATCAGTTCCCGTTTCTAATACTCCAGTTACTGCTGCATAGAATCATATGCCTCAGAGTTACCCGTGGGGAATGCTAGAGAACTTCGTGCCAGAAGGTTTTAATCTTGACACTCAAGCTGCTCCAATTGTGCAAGCTGCTGCTACTCTCGCACCTGATGTGGTGCATATTACTCCTATTGCTAGAAATGAGATCTAATATGTTGCACCTCCTTTGGTGAATGTTATGTCATTTGCTAATGATGCAGTTTATCATCATGTTCCTCCACCAAGTGAAAGTGTGGGATTCTATGACCGGTTAGATGACTTTCAAGACCAGTTCAATGAGATGCAGAAGGAAATGAAGGCCCTTCGAGGAAAAGAATTGTTTGGACAGAATGTTAGTGAACTCTGCTTGGTTCCCAATGTAAAGGTGCCATCCAAGTTTAAAGTACCAGAATTTGAGAGGTACAAGGGAAACTCTTGCCCTCGTGACCACCTTGTGATGTATATCAGGAAAATGTCTACCCATACTGATGATCAGCGTTTGCTCATTCGTTTCTTCCAAGATAGTTTAACTGGTGCTGCTCTAAAGTGGTATATGAATCTGGACAGTAGTAGTATCCATACCTTCAATGATCTGGGAGAAGCTTTCATCAAACAGTACAAGTACAATATATTCATGGTACCTGACCATGACCAGTTAAGGGCAATGGCTTAGAGAGACAAGGAGTCATTCAAAGAATATGCACAGAGATGGCGCGAGATAGTTGCCCGGGTGGTGACACCTATGGGAGAACAAGAAATAACCAATGTCTTCCTGAAAACCCTTGGATCATTTTATTATGAAAGGATGGTCGCCAATGCGCCGAGTGATTTTATCAAAATGGTAAGCATGGGTATTTGTTTGGAAGAGGCTGTTAGAGAAGGGCACTTTACAAAAGAGGAAGGGACGAAGAAGTCGTCATATGGGTTCTCTCGAAAGAAAGAAAGTGAAACAAATGCTGTTATTGGGGAAAGAAAGATTAGACCAACTAGAAGGCATCAACGGTACCAGTAACAAGTTGCTTTTGTGACTCTAATCGTTAATGTATCTCCAACCACTGTTGCCTATCAGAGACCATTCCCTCAAGGAAATCAAGGGCAAAGTCAGAAGAGAGAGGCTTTTGACTCTATTCCAATGAGCTATGCAGAGTTACTTCCGGCTTTGATCCAGAAGAAGTTGGTTCAGACCAGGCCACCCCCTGCTATACCATCACCTTTACCTTGGTATTATAAGGCAGACCAGGCATATGCTTTTCATCAGGGAGCACCAGGGCACAATATTGAGAACTGTTATCCTTTGAAATCTGAAGTACAAAAGAAGGTGAGATCTGGCCTTTTATCCTTTAAAGATCTTTTCCCTAACGTGAAAGATAATCCTTTGCCAAAGCATGAAGGAGAAAATGTTGTAAACATGGTTGTTGGTTGTTCATGGGACTTTCATATTTTTGATATCAACCTGGTTAGAGGAGATTTGGTAAAGATGCATGCTTACCTCCATGAGTTTAGTTACTATATGCACGACCATGCTGGTTGTGATATTTGCATTATCGATATCCATGGATGTGATAAGATAAAAGTTGATCTTCAGGAAATGATGGATGAGGGCCTCATTCATATAATCAGGCCTAGGGAAGAGTACAAAGAGGATCTGAATATGGTCTTTGGATGTCCTGGAGAATTCCATATTTTTGGCGTGAATCATATGAATGATGATTTGGTGTAGTTGCACGCTACCTTCTGTCACATGGATGGTCAAGAAAAACACCATTATGAGTCTTTCCAGATCTGCTGCAGAGATCTCGTGGTTGTTCCATTGTGAATAAGGGTGTTCAGTTGTTATTGGACAATGGTACTTGTGATACAGTGGGAAGAACTGACTGTATTTGGAATCCTGGTTCGCGTTTTGAGTTTGTGTTTGCAAAATGTCGCGGTGAGCAAGAGTCGCCACCGACTTTTATTTTATCCAACAAGGAAAGGAAAAAAGCACAGAAAAATTCCTTTTTCGAGATTTTCTTGGGTTCAGGGGGTAGATTATAGAAAGGGAAGGTATTAGCACCCTTTCTATCCGTAGTTATCTACGGGCTCTTAGGTACTTGCTCAATTGTTTTCAAAATTGTTTTCTTTGTGCTTGTGGGTTTGAAAAAGTTTTTGTTTTAAACTTCAATTTAACTCTTGCTCCTGTCCTCAAGAGTGTAATGAAGTGTTTTGAAAACTTTGTTCGAAAAGTGTAAGTGTGAAAAGTTTTTGTTTTGAAAGAGCAAGTATCTAAGAACCATCTACCTACTAAAAAAAAGGAATCTTTCTATGCTAATTTCCTTTAGACAATGCTATCCCACTATTGATGAGTAGGTAGCACCGTCGTTGGAGTTTGAGGGTCAATTCGAATGAGGGATATACGATCACTAAAGCAATGTGAGGATGCCCTAGCGGTAACCCTAATGTCTTAGATCATTTGTTTGAGGCAACAATATCCGAGGCAACCATTTCGACGCGACTATGATCTTTTAGAAAAGAGGGCGACCTCTAAAGTGACCTATACTCAATGACCGTGTACGAAGGCAACCAAGTGGGGTGTACCCTAAGAGTGCGCATGTGTGAATGTGTTGTTTTCAGTTTATTTTTATCTTTGCACATGTTAAGGGTGATCTAATTTGATTTTAAGATTAGACATTCATTCTTGTCATGCAAACCCTATTATCAAACATCTAACAGTTGTATAGTTTGCGATATTTAAATTGCGGAAATTAAATTACAAGGCGTCGGGTATTTACATCGGCAAAAGCAACCCTTGAAAAAATAAAATAAAGCGGTAAAAATAATTAAATGTCCTATTTAACTATTACAATCCGTAAGCAGATACATAATAAAATAAATAAAGCGCGCGGGAAATTAAATCGAGTGCGAATTAGGGTTTTGACCCTTTTGAAAGAAAGTGGTTTTTTTGTTGTTTTTATTTTAAGAAAAGTAATTAACTCCTAAATTAAATAACTAAATTTAATTATTAAAGTTAATTAATGAAAAAATAATTTATAACATATTTTGGTTTTTTTGGTATTTTAAGAAAGAAAATAAAAATAATTAAATGAAATAAAACCTAATTAATTCTAATTAATTTTAGATATTTACAAAATAGGTTAAAATTTCCTAATTAATATCCTAATCAATTAATAAGTTTATTAATAAAAATAAATGTTTTAAAATTTGATTGCATAAAAAAGAGTATTTTTGATTTTATTTGAAAAAAAAAGAATTTTTTTATTGGTTAGAAAATTAGTTAAATAAAACAAATAAATTAAATAAACAAAACAAAATAAAAAAAGTAGAAGAATTGGGCTTGTTTTGAGTGGTGTGGAAAGCAATTTTGTAGGCCATTAATGCTGGTCCGTTTGACTTTCTCTGATCCAGTAGGCACGCATTGACCTGGCTTATGGTGAACTTCCAACATGGACCACCAGATATGGCTCCTTGGCCATCTGGCGCTTGGATCGTGAGGGAGTATGGTGGGCTGCAAGCTAGCGAATGCACTGGAATACCTGAAAAATAATAATATTGAGAAAGAGGGGGACCTGGGATTCGAACCCAGGTCCTGGAGGAGAATACCACGTTCACTTGCCACCACGCCATGTTATTTTTCTTGTTAATATAATATGCATTAATAATAATATAACAAAACAACATCAATTGGTCAAAAAAAAAAGGCGCGCTATTTTTTAGTCAACCAATGGACGGATGACACGAGTTCATCCCTGTCCTCCAAAACCTGTAAAAATTACCTGCAGATTTCTATCCGCAGCTAAAAACGCAGGTTCCTTCCAAAATCTCCCTCAGGCCATATAAACACATTCCAAGAACATGGTTGAATTCATCATGACCTCCTGATCAAAACCATGTTCTTCTTATGGGCCAATTGTACCTGAAACAGAAAGCCCCAAAAAAACTCCAAGAACCCTAACTATGGTGATTCTTGTTTCAGATCATATAAATGAAATTCATTAATGCCAAAAACTTGCAAATGCTCTTGTGATCATAAATATGCTATTAGTTTATTCAATGGATGCCAGAATAATGTGAATCGAAATCAAGAACAGGGGTGAGTTGCGTGAGACTTACAGTGCGTATGGGGACTGGAAAACACCTGGTTGTGATTGGTTTAGCTTGTGAGAATGTCCAGGAAGCGATTGGGATATGTCTCAGGCTTTGAAAATGCCTCCAACTTG
Source organism: Vicia faba (assembly GCA_948472305.1). NCBI lineage: Eukaryota > Viridiplantae > Streptophyta > Magnoliopsida > Fabales > Fabaceae > Vicia > Vicia faba. The sequence continues at coordinate 1,168,661,369 of OX451738.1, forward strand.
GATTTAGATCTCCAACTTTTTTGTGATTTTTTGCAAAGTTGTTCTGCTTCTACAAACGATTGCCAACCCTGATTTTCGTGTCCTTGGCTTGCTTATGCATTGTGCACTACATTACGTTAAAAAACTTGGTCCAAATCTCTCTACATTGATGTTTAGATATTTGATTTGATCCTCCATGAAAGTCTTTCCAAACTTGGCCTAAATCATATCTTTTTGCACACATTTGATTTGATACGAATTTGTTGATGGCCAGCTGCATAATGGGACCCGAAATTAACATAAAATCTTTGTTATCAATGCCTTTTGATTTTTGTTTGATTTATTTTGATTAAAATCAAATTAATTCAAATAAAATCAAAATAATTAATAAAAAAATGATATAGACATATGGACAAGGCTGGAACACGTGGGCTACAATTCAAACTCAAAACAAGTGAAAAAGAATGGGCCCATTTGGCAAAATTTGAAGTTTTGGGGATAGTTGACTTTTGGCAATTTTGCAAAAAAGTCCAACTTCAACAATGCATAACTTCTTCAATTTTGAACTTTTGGGGATGTTCTTGGACTTTATAGAAAGCTTGAGATGTCCCCTAATCAACCCTTTTGGTCTAATCTCATTTTTATATTCCATGCTCAAGTTAAAAGCTTTGACAAAAAAGGTGTTTTTGTTGACTTTAAAAAATGACCTATAATGTACAAATTCATAACTTCTTGTGAGTGAATTTTTTTATCTTGATATATGCAGATGGATTGTAGAGAATTGCATCATCTTAAAAATGAGCTTTGTATGGGTCATTTCTCATAAAGTATGAGAAAGTTATGCTTGGTCAAAGTTGAGTTGACTTTTCCTACAAAACCCTAATTTAGCAACTTTTGAATCTTGATGAATTTTGAGCAATCCTTGATGAATCTTGATCAAACCTTGATAAAATGATGAAATATCCTTCAAAATGATAATGTTGACAAAAAATATTGAAGTTTGACTATTTGTAGGTCACAATTGACTTTTGCCCTAGCATAGTCGATTTTTGGACCTTTGGACAATTGACTGAGCAAACTTCCTCTGCAAGGCTTGAAATTTGAAATGGATGATCTTGAGAACATATTAGGAAATTAGGGAGAACTTGATGTCTTTGGACTCAAGGATCTTGATACAACACAAAACCCTAATTTGGGGTAGACTTCCTTAGGAGATAGCTTGTCTGACCAACTATTGAGTAACCTTGGGCAACTTGGAGATTTTTCTTGCAATGTTGTGTGAAATATGGGAGGGAAAATTTTAGGGTACAACATCTGTCTCTGTTCAATCTTCTTAAACCTGAGGATGTAGATTGGCTTTCATGCCTTTCGTGATCCGAAGGTGGAAGATGATTGAACACTAGAGTGCCCAGAAATTTGCACTCGCATGAAGTGGTATCAGCCTTGTGATGTCGGGAATGGGCTTACAGATGCCATTCAGAGATTGCTGGAGAGAGGATGGGCTTAAAGATGCCATCTTAAGGAGTGTCGATCGCATAAGAGATTCCTTAGTGAGAGCTTCTATACCTGTTGTTGTGGAAGATTCAGTTGGGGAAGTCTGATCTTTGTTGAGATTTAAGAACTTGCATGTACTTCAACTGAGAGAACATCTCTGTTGAGTTTTAAGAACTTGTCCGTAATTCAACTGGGGGGGAAACATCTTCATCGAGATTTAAGAACTCATATGTAATTCAACTGAGAAAACTCTGCTGAGATTTAGGAGCTGTATGTAATTCGACGAAGGATTTTGTCGAGATTTAGGACTTTGTCTGTAATTCAACTGAGGATAATTCTGTTGAGATTTAATAACTGGTTAGTAATTCAACCGTAGGGAAACATCTTCATCAAGATTTAAGAACTTTCCCGTAATTCAACTAAGAAAACTCTGCTGAGATTTAGGAACTCGTCTGTAATTCGATGGAGGAACTTTGTCGAGATTTAGGACCTTGTCGGTAATTCAACTGAGGATAATTCTGTTGAGATTTAAGAACTGGTCAGTAGTTCGACTTTGGGGAAACATCTTCATCGAGATTTAAGAACTTTCCCATAATTCAACTGAGAAAACTCTGCTGAGATTTAGGAACTCGTCTGTAATTCAACGGAGGAACTTTGTCGAGATTTAGGACCTTGTCTGTAATTCAACTGAGAAAAACTCCGTTGAGGTTTAAGAACTCGTCAGTAATTCGACTGGAGGGAAACATCTTCATCGAGATTTAAGAACTCGCCCGTAATTCAACTGAGAAAACTCTACTGAGATTTAGGAACTCGTCTGTAATTCGACGGAGGAACTTTGTCGAGATTTAAGACCTTGTCTATAATTCAACTGAGGAAAACAACTCTATTGAGATTTAAGAACTTGTCAGTAATTCGACTTGTAAAAGCTTCATAGCTTTGAATTTTATGAGAATTTGATCGCATCCTTCCTGAAAGATAAAGATTAGTCGTATGTAATGCATGATATGCATCAAGCAATGATGTTCTCAAAATAAATGAGATTGTGTTGTATGATGCGTATATGCATGTGTCATGATGTATGGAAATGTAATGTTTTGGCTGGGGAAAATAAATCCCGGATAGCTGTTGGAGAAAAGAGTTGAATTCTTTGTTTCTGCTAGGGATAGCGAACGAAGACGATTATGAGCATAAACCTGCAGGAGAGGATAAATCTGTTGGGGAATAAACTGATGAGGAGATTACTCTGTGGGGAATAGATGCTCTGTAGAGGATTTCGGTAATAAATTCCGCTGGGGATGAATTACCGTTGCTGGTGATACTGAACCTTGTTGGGGATTGGAATTCTTGTTTGCGAAAGGAAAGAACTCCACTGGGGATGATCTTTCAGTTGCGACTTCACTTTGGATAACCCTTTAGACTCTAATGCGGATGATCATTTGAGCTCTGCTGGGGACAATCTTCCAAAGTCTACTGGGGACGATTCTCCAAACTCCACTGGGGAAGCCTTTTCAGACCGCGTTGGGAAAAATTTCAAACTCCACTGGGGATATCTTGTACTTTGCCGGGGAATATTCTTATACTCCGTTGGGGAATATTAAGACCTTTCAGTGCTGATGGTAGATAAACTCTGCTTGGGGAGAGTATTACCGATTCATTCACAGTTGCAAGTCTCAACTGGGGAGAGTTATCATTACTGTCCTTTTCTTACTCTGCGGGGAGTGAAAGTACCTTGGTCATATTCTTCAACTGAATCTACCTTTATACCTGGTGGATAGAGCAACTATAAAGTTTGGACATTTCTCAATTGCCCCTGTTTCTGATATTACAGGTAATGGTCTTTTGTTTCGCATGTAAATATTCATGAGCAACAATTGATGTCAAACGCATATATCAAAAATGAACATTGGACGTTCTTTGCAAAACAAAACAGAAAAAGGAAAAACAGTTTGAAATTGCTCTGAAAATGAATTTTATTGATTTTGACGTTTGGCCTGTAAATAGGCGTTTTTGTACAAGAGGCTGACGTTCTAGTAAGAGAACGCCGCCTAACAATAGAATTTACACAATTTGTGAAAATACAAAGAAAACAGCTATGTGAATAATCCCACTGGGTTCCAACTCTGCTATTGCCTTTATGTCTTCGAGCATCTCATCACTTTGCTACTTGGTTGAAGGTAGATCAGATTGATTAGTGTCGTCCGAGCTTGATAGTCGATACCGAAGTCTGGTTGCAAGGTGATCCAATGAACATAGTGTTACGCTTTGATCCCTAATTTTTGCCTGGACTGCCCTTTCGGGTTTTCAGCCCATCGGGATACCCTTCTTTGCCCAAGCCGCCTTTTCAGGTTTTCGACTTGCCGGGTGTACAGATTTTTTTTATTTTCATCCCTTATTTTTTCCCGAAACCTTTTGGTTCGTCGGGAAGCCCTTATTTTTGCCTAGGCCAGTCAACCTAGCGGGTCTTTGATTATGCGTAGTATTTTTTCACTATGTCTGCATTGACGGGGTGAGGAAGGTCGTCACCATCTATGGTGGTTAGAATCATATCTCCTCCAAAGAAGATGTTCTTAACCATAAATGGCCCTTCGTAAGTAGGGGTCCATTTGCCCCTGGGATCACCTTGTGGCAGTATGATGCGCTTGATAACCAGGTCCCCAACTTGATATTCTTGTCGTCTAACTTTCTTGTTAAATGCCTTGATCATCCGTTTTTGGTACGTCTGACCATGACAAATAGCAGTAAGTCTCTTTTCATCGATTAAGTTCAGCTGATCAAGCCGGGTCTGAATCCAGTCATCTTCGCCCAAACCTGCATCCTTCATAATCCGAAGAGAGGGTATATGAACTTCAATGGGCAAGACAACCTCCATACCATATACTAAGGAATAGGGGGTTTCCCCTGTTGACGTCCGTGCTGAGGTACGGTATCCATGAAGAGAAAATGGTAACATCTCGTGCCAATCTTTGTACGTCACTGTCATCTTCTGCAAAATCTTCTTAATATTCTTATTAGCCGCTTCTACAACCCCATTCATCTTCGGCGGTAAGGAGAAGAGTTGTGATGTTGTATCTTGAACTGCTTGCAGAGCTCGGTGATCATCTTATTGTTGAGATTTGTACCATTGTCTTTAATGATCCTCTCTGGTACACCATATCGACAAGTCAGATTGTGCCGAATGAACCGTGCCACGACGTTCTTGGTTACGGTAGCAAAGGAAGCTGCTTCAACCCACTTCGTAAAGTAATCAATAGCTACCGGGATGAAACGATGCCCGTTAGATGACGTAGGTCTGATCTCACCAATCATATTAATGCCCCACATTGCAAAAGGCCAAGGAGTTATCAAGACATTCAGAGGTACTGGAGGTATATGCACCTTATCAGCATAAACTTGGCACTTGTGACAGGTCTGAGAATGCTGATAACAGTCGGCTTCCATTGTGGACCAATAATATCCTGCCTGAAGGATTTTCTTTGCCATGGTGTGTCCACTGGAATGAGTCCCGAAAGTACCCTCATGTAACTCTACCGTAATCCTTTCTGCTTCATTCTTATCCACACAAGGCAGTAAGGTTGAATCATGGTTATGCTTGTAAAGAATGCCATTGCTGATGAAGAACTTCGCCGCGAATCTTCTCAGAAACTTCTTATCATTAACAAATGCACCCTCGGGATACTCTTGAGCTTCAAGATACCTCTTCACCTCATGAAACCAGGGTTTATCTGTAATCTCTTCAGTCTCAATGTCACAGCAATGTGCAGGTTCTTCCAACCTTTCAATGGTAATCTGAGGAGCCTCGTTATCCCAATTGACTTTGAACATATAAGACATCATAGCCAGCGCGTCCGCCAATTGATTCTCCTCTCTAGGGAAGTGTTCAAAGGTTACTTCTTCGAAGTGTGGAAGCAACGTCAACACATACTCTTTGTAAGGAATAAGATTAAGGTGTTTCGTATCCCACTCGCCTTTGATCTGACTGATCACGAGAGCGGAATCTCCGAAAACACTTAAGAACTTAATCCTTAGGTCAATAGCTGCTCGGAGACCCATAATGCACGCTTCATACTCCGCCATGTTGTTGGTGTAGTTGAAGCATAATCGGGCGGTGAACGGAGTATGAGAGCCTTCAGAAGATATGATCACGGCGCCAATGCCATTACCCAAAGCGTTCTAAGCTCCATCAAAGTACATAGACCATCAGGATCCCTCCTCAGGTCCTTCATCCGGTCCAGGTGTCTCACAGTCAGTAACCAACATGATATTCTCATCCGGGAATTTAAAGTTCATAGACTGGTAATCATCCACTGCCTGATGTGCCAGATGATCTGCCAAAACACTTCCTTTGATTTCCTTTTGGGTCGTGTACTGGATGTCATACTCAGTCAAGATCATCTGCCATCATGCTATTCTTCCAGACAAGACAGGCTTTTTGAAGATATACTTGATTGGGTACATCTTTGATATCAATAGAGTAGTGTGAGTCAGCATATACTGTCTCAGCCGGCGAGCAGCCCATGCCAAAGCGCAACAAGTTTTCTCAAGCAACGAGTATCGGATCTCGCAGTCGGTAAACTTTTTGCTAAGGTAATAAATAACATGCTCTTTTCGGCCAGACTCGTCATGCTGACCCAGTATGCACCCCATTGAATTGCCGAGTACTGTTAAGTATAGGATCAAGGGTCTCCCTTCAACTGGAGGCATTAGAATAGGTGGCTCTTGGAGATACTCTTTGATCATTTTGAAAGCGGCTTGACATTCGTCGTTCCATCTTACCACTTGATCTTTCTTCAGTAACTTGAAAATTGGCTCACAAGTAGCAGTCAGGTGTGAGATGAATCGGGCAATATAGTTCAAACGTCCCAAAAATCCTCTTAATTCTTTTTCTGTTCGGGGAGCTGGCATTTCCTATATAGCCTTCACCTTTGCAGGATCCACTTGAATACCTTTATCACTTACGATGAAACCCAACAGCTTACCAGACCTCACCCGAAGGCGCACTTGTTCGGGTTTAATCTCAGCCTGTAAAACTTCAACCTGCCAAATAGCTTCTGAAGATGGTCAAAGTGTTCTTCCTCAGTCTGGGATCTTGCAATCATATCATCGACGTATACCTCAATCTCATGATGGATCATGTCATGAAATAAAGCGACCATGGCGCGCTGGTACGTTGCCCCATCATTCTTCAACCCGAAAGGCATGACCTTGTAGCAAAATGTACCCCATTGAGTAACAAAGGTTGTCTTCTCCATATCTTCGGGAGACATTTTAATCTGATTATAACCGGACAAACCATCCATAAAGGAGAAGACCTTGTGCTGTGCAGTGTTATCGACTAGAACGTCGATATGAGGCAAAGTGAAATCATCCTTGGGGCTTGCCCTGTTCAGATCCCTATAATCAACACACATCCGAACCTTACCATCCTTCTTCGGCACTGGAACCACGTTGGCCACCCACTGTGGGTAAGAAGTAACTACTAGAAAACTGGCATCAAACTATTTCATCACTTCAGCCTTGATTTTCTCAGACATCTTTGGGCGCATTCAGCGGACTTTCTGTTTCACTGGAGGACAATATTCCTTGGTAGGCAATCGGTGAACCACAATATCGGTATCCAACCCAGGCATATCTTCATAAGACCAGGCAAAGATCTCAACATAGTCACGCAACATCTGAATCAAACATTACTTAACACTAGGCTCCATATTTGCACCAATCTTGACCTCTTTCTTGTCTATCTCTGTACCCAGATTTACTGATTCCACTGGCTCTTCATGCGGCTGTATAGCCCTCTCTTCCTGAAGTAACAGTCTAGCAAGTTCACCAGGCACTTCGCAATCATCTTCACCTTCGTCTTCGGCTAAGTTGATTGGACTTTCAAAGTCATAACTGGCAGTAGCAGAGTCGTTATAAGTGGGATCCAGAGTGGATGTAAACCTGTATATGTGAGTGTGTGTAAAATAGCTGTTTTGAAATATATATAAAAAGAAAAACAAGGAGCGCAAAATTTGAAATGCAAGAAAACGTCCAATGCTTTTATTAATGATATATGTAGATGACACACATAAGTCCCTCACAAACAAAGCCACGGTGCCCCGGGTAAGACACCGGGCCGTAAAGTTTAAAAATTGTCTGTTACAAATTCAAAACAAAAAGTCTCATTATTGGGTAATAAAAGAAATTGGGACGAAGTCCTTTGCTGTCCAATTGCTCAGTCCACCATCAGTAGTAGGATATATCCAACTGTCGAACTCAGATTCTTCAACATCGTCTTCAATAGCATTTATTCCTGAATTGCTGATAAACAGGGGAGGTCTTCCGATCCGTGCACTCCGAACGACCCTTTGAGCTTCTTCAGTGAAACCTAAACCAAACCTGTTAGTCTTATGTGCAAAATCAGAGAGCTGGCCCCAATTTGCACACCCACCTTTCTCAACAACAGCCCGGACATCCTTGAGGGAGGCCATCTTCATTGGAGGATCTTCAGTAACAGTTTCGACTAACGCCAACGTCTGGGGAACCTCTTCAAAATGCTGGAATGGGGTCTCAATTAACTCCCCATCCATCTCTACATATCGGAAAGAGTTGAGGTGGCCACCATGTACTCTTCTTCTCCTCGCACTGTAACAATTTTCCCCTTCACTGGGTATTTCAGCATCTGGTGAAGCGTAGAAGTCACTGCCTCAGCTTTGTGGATCCACGGGCGACCCAACAAACAAGAATAAGATGGTCGAATGTCCATCACATAGAATCTAGATGCGAAGATCTGAGAACCAAACTTAATCGGAATATCCACCTCTCCGTGTACCATCCTCTTGGACCCGTCAAAGGCCCTAACAACAATGTTACTTGGCTTCAGCTCCAGACCTTCACAGTCCAACCGGTCTAAAGCTTTCTTGGGTAGAACATTCAGCGAGGACCCAATATCCACCAATACATGAGCTAGAGTAGTGCCCCTGCATTCAATGGAGACATGCAGGGCGTCATTGTGATTCTTCTCCTTAGCCGTCAAATCTGCGTCGAAGAAACCCAACCCATTATCTGTTGTAAGACTAACCACTCAATCTTTAAACTGATCAGCTGATGTCTCATGCGGCACGTGCACAGTCTTCAGGTAAGCAATTAGAGCCTTAGCATGGGCCTCTGAACACAATAATAAGGACAACATAGAGATCTTTGACGGGGTTTACCCCAGCTGTTCGACTACATTGTAGTCGCTTTTCTTGATGATCTTTAAGATTTCCTCTATCTCTTTCCTAGAGGCCTCAACAATGATTTTCTTCGGTGCCTCCTGAAACAACCGGCTGAAAATCATCAAAATAATGAAGTCGCCATCGAACGTCTTTTATCCCACATGTAGGGAAAGGTAAACATTGAGAAAACCTGAAAAGGGAGAAGTCACGGTCTTGCGACCGAGAGATCGGGTAAGGGAGTCTGTTATGCGAGGGGAAGGTATTAGCACCCCACACGCCCGTAGTACTCTACGGTATCCACTCTTGTTATCTATCTTATGGGTGTGTTTAATCTGTGCTTACTGTTTATTATTGTTGGAGGGAATGCATGCAAAAGAAATAAGAAAAGAATGTAGGGAAAATAAAATTGTGCTTGCTTGGGCCCTACCCCAATGCCTACGTATCCATTTTGAGGAATTAGAGCTACCGTAGTTTGGCTCATATGTTTTATTTGTTTGTGTGTTTTGTGGACGAAGTTAATTCCGCTTTCTACTGCAGCTCGACCTTTGGAGACTTATGCGTTGGCACAGAAGTAAACTAATTGTGTCCTTACCTGAAAAGGGTTTTTTAGAAAAAAGGTGCTCGAGCGCATAAATGGTTTGAGTTGGTTTGTATTTTGTTGCAGATGATGACTAGTCGACCTCAAGAGAGAGATATTAGCCACTTTTCTACTTAGCTATGAAAGGAGTCTTTGAGAATTAAACCACACCTAGGCTTGAGATGAAGAACAATAAGATCGAGAAGAGACCCGCTTATCATTCCCCATACTAACAAAGGCATGATTCTCATCAGTAGTTTTAAAGTTTTTTGAATTTTTGAAGGAGAAAGAAGTTTTAGTTTTAGATGCGTATGTGAAAAGGGAAAGAAAAGTCAAAGGGGACTAGCCTATTTCTAAACCTAATGTTATCATGCGTTGTTAGGCCTAAAGTTAGAATTTTGAGGGATTTTACCTAATGTTAGCATGCATATGGTTTGCGATAAAGTATGGAAATAAAGAATAAAATAGAGTTGTGACGATACCTAATGGAGGAGGTCCGTTGCCTCTTCAAAGCCACACAAGTAATTAGAAAACTCTACCGAAAGATGCTCCGCATGAGTGATCATAGAATTCATCTCCAAGCATTCCATATTGCAAAAGTTGCATCAATATTCTATCACAAAATCTTATAACGAAAATGATTATTAAACATGAAAATAATAAAAAACTCTAATGAAAATTCTAAAGAGGAGTCTTAAAGAATTATAAAACGTTCTAATATTTTTGCATCATTTTTATTATCAATTAAGAGAAAACTTAAACTGAAATAAAAACTGAAATAATAAAAAGAAGCTAGAAGAGTCAGGGGGGGGGGGGGGGGTTCTGGATACAGGCGTGTGGCCAATAGTCAATTATGAAACAAGGCCCAACCATTTTCAGTCCACAAGAAGTTTTTGTTCTATTGCAATTCAAGCCTCCAAAAATCCTGTGACATGGGCTTGGATGGCTACAGTCTGATCCAATAAGCTATCCTAATCCCAAAAAAAATAAATTTTTTTTGAATAATGATAGAAAATTAAATGAAAAATAAGGTAAAGAATGATGCATTAGGGTTGAGAACACGTGAGGATTCAACTTCGTGGAAACCTCTTCTCTCAAACGCGAACAACAACGAACAACTTTCTCTTCTTCGATGATCTTTGCTTCAATCTTCGATGTGATCCATAGATACCGCCGTGACGGTTCTCCCTCCTCGCCTCCGTCATCTCTGTTTCGATCAGAGATGCTCCGATGGCATTCGACGACGGCAGGAGAAGAATTAGAAATACCATTCCACGCGGCTGAATAATCCAGGTATTTCCTCTTGACTCTTACTCTTCTTCTTCATCAATTCTTCTTCTCATATTTCCCTGCGTGTGTTGTTGCTGTGAATTACAGATTTGTGATGTTATTGTCGAGGTTGAGGTGCGAGATGATGAAGATGCTGCAATGAATTTGCAATGAAGAATATCAAAGATTGAAGAGGTGTAATGATGATTGAAGAATTTGCGAAGATCAAGATGATGTTGTTATTGCTTTTGCCGGTTGAAGAATATTGAAAGGATGATGATGGAGAATGAAGGTTGAGATTGAGGAAGATTAAAGGTGCGTGAAGATGAAGATGGGGGAGAAGGAGAGAGATTGTTGAGAGAGTTCAAAGGTGAGTCTGAAATTTTCTATTATCTTTTTTGTGCCTCTCTCCTCAATTCTGTTATGATTCTCTTATAGCTTGTTGAATCTGTAAGAGTTGGTTAGATATTAGAATGAATCTCAACCCCTGATTGAAAATAGGTTATAGAAACAGATGGTGGGATTGAGCCTAATTTTGTTTTGAGTTTTCTTCTCTGAAGTTTCCTTCTCTTTTATGTTCAGAGAAAAGTTTGTTAGGATTGAAGAACTCTGAACCACTGATTTCTGTTTTCTGTTATGGAAAAATGAATGGTGAGATCCAGCGGTTAGTTGGTTTAGAAATCTGTTAGAGCTGTTAGGGGATTTAGAAGTTGGTTACGAATTTGTTAGGAAGTTTGGTTAGCTGTTGGGAGGTTGGTTATTCTGTTTGAAGTTTGTTACCATTACAATTGGTTTTTTGGTTAGTTAGGAAATTCTGCTATAAACTCATTTTTTATGTGCAGGGCTATTATGGACAGTTGGGATTCAGTTTTGAAAACAGTTAGGAGGTTCAGAAATTGTTAAATGGTTGTTTGGATGGTTTTGATTTAATGATTGTTTATGTATTGATTTACGCAGGTAGGCTGATTTATGCAGGTAGGCAGGAGGTACAACAAGGTAGCATATTTGTGGTGGCATAAGTGTACTGTTTTTGGGTAAATCAAATTGGACAGCAGGACAACGAGGCATAACAGCATAGGCAAGTTTGGTTATGTTTGGATGCAGTCCCCGTAGCATGGTTCGTACTTTTGTGAATGGAAAACCTTACATGGTTTTGTATTGTTTGCTTTGTGAAATTGCAGGATTGGGAAAACCTGAGATGGATTCAAGCGATACATGAAGCTTTGGGCATAGCTTGAAGATATGGTGGCTTGGTCATGGCAAGCAAGCATGAAGATGTATGGGCTAAGACTTAGGCTTAGAACAAAAGTTTGTATGATTATGAATGTAATTGGATGAAACTCAGATGTTGTATGTATTTGGAATTTAGCTTTGTGATCTGAACTTGATTGAGATACCATGCTTTGAAATGGTTTTTTTATAATGGAGACTTTATTTCAAATTTGAATTGCTTTCCCTCCATTATGCTTGTAACTTGAATGAAACAAACACAAAATTAAATGGAACTTTGTCCCAAAATTTAACTTTCCCAATTATCATGGGATGCCTTGCTTCAAAACTTGAATCCAATTTGACATCTCATAAAGAATTGAGTCTGAATCCATTTATGTGTCATGACGAGCTTTGAATGACGGGAGATGAATTAAGTGAACGTGAAGATGACAACTTGAACTACATGAATCTTCCAATCTTATCTTGAATCAACCATTAAAAAAATCATGAAATTTAGATCTTGGACCAATATTAATCTTGCACACAGTTAGAAGTTTCAATGAATCCGAATTGGCATCTCATTTCTCTTGAACCCTAGTAAACTTGTAATCGAAGCAATAATTGTTTGAAATAATAATGAAATTCTGAACTCAACGAACCCACAACTTCATCTTTTGTACCATGGCTTACATTTTGCAATCAAATCCATACTACATCTTGACTTTATGGATGACAACATTACCTCGAGAGCGCCTTGAAGTATAGAAAGAAACGTAATATGAAGCTCAATGAACCTCAGTCAATAGATACTACAAATTTGAATATAGAAGATGTGACACCCTAATCAACTTGTGTTTGATGAATTCTTAATGGAGGACGACCTTGTAGCCTGATGAAGGAAAGATCCACAACATCCATGAACAAAAACCCTAATTCCACAATTTCACTGTCTTAAAAATAACCAGAAGAATCAAGCTCTGTTGAACATATATACACCTCAGTCAGTTGATAAAACCCTAATCCTGAAGGTTCCCGACCCCTTACGAAGTTATGTTATTAGCGGATGTATGCAATGCTAAATGACCTAATGGAGTTATGTACCTGAGAAAAGCGCGACAATGCATAAACTAGATACAAGTAAGAGGGTAGGACAAATTTGGGGTATTACACCTCCGTCCGGGCAGGCTCACCGGTAGTCTCTTTGCCCCGAGCGTCAGATGACTCGGCAACAGGGGTAAGGATTGGAACTTGGACAGGAACAGTAGCGAGTGCACTGGTAGGTGTAATAACAACTGACTTCCGAACAGTTGGTGGAGAGATCTCAGGGGAGAAAAGTCTTCCACTGCGAGTGACTTTACTAGATCCAACAATATTGCTGACGTCAATATCAGCCTCTTCAGCACTCAAGTCTTGTTTAACCCCGTGATAATATACGTCAGCCCCGTAGTGCCATGGGACAGCTTTATCTGATGTATAAGGGATAGGCCCAGGAACAGTGATAATCAAAGGAGCGATTCTTGGAACAAATGTAATTCTAACAGGATTTCTCGAGGAAGCCTTGGAAGAATTGTCGAAAATGGTGATTATAGCAACTTCTTCAGTAGGAACCAAAGGAACAAAAGTCTTCTCAAACAGAATTTCTTTATTATCCATCAGGCGTTAGACACCTGACTTAAAAAGATGGCAACCAGTAGGTAGGACAACACACAGATGGAAACCTTCGCCACAACCCGGAAATAAACCGGCTAACAAAAGGTTTTTCTTCACAGTCATCAATGGAGTAGCAATGTATTTCACAGAAACCACAAACAAGTCTTCATCTACAGCGTTCACTCCATGCTTGGGCATAGGAGCAGTCACAACATTAGGCCTCTCTGGCGCTTCGAACTCAATCTCTTTAGCATCAATCAAGTCCTGTACTTTATTCTTCAGGACCCAACAGTCATTTGTATCATGCCCCGGGCTATCAGAATGAAAAGCACAACGGCCGTTTGGATTATACATCGATGATGTTGTATTGGGATTCTTTGGGGCCTCCTTCGGAATCACCAAGTTGGTCTTCAATAACGGTGGCAGAATCTGAGACAAAGTCATGTTGAGCTGAGTGAATTGTCTTCGCGGCCTCTCGGCCCTTGGCTGATTATTGCGCTGAGGAGCAACAACAGGTCTTGATATAATAACCGCATGGATGGCTTGGCGGCGTTCAGGTCTATTATGGCTTTTTGCACTGTAAACTGCGCCTGACTCCTTCTTAAAAGGCTTCTTCTCGATGCCTGATGAAGAACCTTTCTGTATTTTACCGCTCTTGATACCGGCTCCAATTCTTTCCCCGGTCATAATCAGCTCAGTAAACCCGAACGATGAACTTCCAATCAGATGGTTGAAATACGGACCAGACAAGTTCCCCAGAAACATATCTACTAACTCCCTGTCAGCCAGCGGGGGTTGTACTCTTCCAGCAAGGTCCCTCCATTTTTGAGCGTAGTCTTTGAAACCTTCGCTCGCACCCATATACATACCCTGAAGTTGGGTACGCATGGGAGCGAGGTCGGCATTGTATTGGTACTGCTTGTAAAAAGCAGCAGAAAGATCTTCCCAATTACGAATACTAGCTCCTTCCAGCTGGTAAAACCATTCAAGTTGAGTCCCTGAGAGACTATCTTGAAATAAGTGGATCCAGAGGTTCTTATCAGCAGTGTATGGCTAGATCTTTCTAACATACGACCGGAGGTGCAGCTTTGGACAAGAAACCCCGTCGTATTTAGCAAAGATTGGTGCTTTAAACTTGTGGGGAATCACCACCCCAGATGACAAACCCAGATCACCAAAGTCCAACCCAGGGACCTTCTGAATCTCCATCGCACTTAACCGGTCTTCAAGTTGTTTATATCTATCCTCAGCAGGAGGATACTGGTCTTCGTCAAAATCAGTCTCGTGGTCAGATACCACAGGGCTAGGAACCCTCCTTTCTTCTTGGTTTTCTCCCCCTCCAGATGAGTGGGATAGATTGACTTCATCTCACAGCCTGTTCCCAAACCTGTGACCCATGTTCAAGAGGACTGTCTTCTTCTTCTTCTTCTTCTTCTTCTTCTTCTTATCCTTCAAGATAAGAGTCTTCAGATCTTGCTGACCCTTAGCCAAATTCATGAACATTTCCTGGAATTGAGCGTTTTGAGCCTGTAGAGCCTTGATAGCTTGATTAGTTGATGTTTCAGTAGACATGGTGTGCTGAAATAAACAGCGAAGAAGATAAGAGACTTGTAAGGGTACCTATGATGAGGTGCATGGAATGAAATGCTTATGATATGTTTTCAAAGACTTTGGAGATTCAAATTCGTAAACCAAAATGAAACACACTTTTATTAGATAAACTTGAAAAAAATGTTTGACAAGTGCCCTTAAGGCGTTACAAGAAAGAAAAACTGAAAAGTGAATCAAAACTAGAAATAATCAAAAGACATCATCGCTCCCATGGTCGTTTCCCATTGGTGCTGACATAGTCGTTGAGGATCTGCTCATTCTCCAATTGCCTTGTCAACTTTAGGATCTTCTGCTCCTGCTCGTGATACGTTTCTCTGTAAGTATCCCGCTCTTCTCTTAGCTGCATCCAAGACCTTTTTAATTCCCCAATGTCAGTAGGCATGTACGGGTGGAGGATGGTAGGTGGAACCCCTTCTTCATCAGCAACCTCAACAATCACAGGTAAGACAGCTTCATACGACATTCCCAACTTTTGGGCAAGAATTCGAACCCATCGGAGATATGGTTCCATCGGAAGAGAGGTCTTCATCCCTAACTCATGTGGATCAGATCGGTGTACCCTATCCCAAGCTCGTATGAACCTGCGGCGATGCTCGTCACTATCCCCTTGGAAGTCAAAGACAATACTTGGCATCAGCAACTCATGAGGTCCTTCCCTCCTAGCACGCCCAAACTGACGTAAGGCCAGACAAGGATTATAGGTGATCCCTCCTCAAACTCCAAGTAGTGGAACATTGGGGTATTCCCCACAACGATCAATAATAGCCACTTCTTCCATGTCCTTAGTACTTTAGATGATGTCATTATGAGAGAGAGACATAATCCTGTAGGCCCAACCCATGCCTTCCTTGTTCTTCAAAACTGATTTGGGGAGGTGAGTAATAAACCACCTCGCCAGCAATGGTGCACAACACATAAGGGTTCCCCGTTTCCGAGCAGTACGGGCATAAAGAGAGTGCAGAATGTCACCCAAGAGAGTGGGTACCAGATTACGGGAAATGAAGATCTTCACCGCATTCACGTCAACAAAGGAATCTGAGTTAGGAAACAACACCAAACCATATATGAGAAGAGCCCGAATGTCTTCAAATGCCTAAAAATCTAGACTGTTCCAGAACTGATTAGCCCGATCAACCAAGAATTTAGCCAAGAAGCCTTTTGTCCCACTTCTAGTCTCCCAGTTTGACATTACCTCAGCCTTTGTCAGATGGAGGGCTGAAGCAATCTCTTATGGATTAAGAACTTTCTCCCAACCTGTAAACGAGGTATGCTCTAGAATGGAGATACCAAGTAAATCAGAGAACTCTTCCAAGGTAGGGACCAATTGGTAGTCCAAAAAAGTAAAGCAGTGGTACAGTGGATCAAAGAACTGGACTAATACACTCATCATCTGTTCATCTAATCTGGAAGTGACCAACCCAAGGAGGTGACCATGTCTTCTGATAAAAGAGGAAGTATCTGGAACCTTTGCAACCAAATCCTTAAGCTGAGTGGGAATTTGGACAAAGTTGATTCGAATAGTGTTTCTACGCATGGGTGCCATGACCTACAAAACAGAATAAAGATGAATCCCCTCTGTCTTTGAAATGGGTTAGTCTAATGCAAGATGCATGCAATGTCATGATGTCATGATGTCATGATAGAAAACACACCACAAGTATTCACATATAGCAAACATGGTAAGGGCAAACAAGTCACACAGACAACCCTTAGGTTTCGGGCTGACAAGGGGCTTAGGTACTCCCCTCTTTTAGTTCAGTTGTTTCAAACTCGTCCTAGAAATAGTAACCGGGTTCTAGAGGATCTCAGTATCACTAACCACCCTCGATCGGTCATAATTCCAGTTTAGCAACCTTTTCTTGCGACCGGAATCATCGCGAGAGTTTGGTCTCAATGAGTGTAGCATACTACTACCGTTCTATGGCCAAGTTGGTCAATTATAGGTGCTAAGGTCAGTTTGTGCTTAATGACCCCTTAGCAGACCCATATTATCCTTGTTGTGCCACAAGGAAAATTGGTACATACTAAAGTGCCACACCAACGTAGCTACTGCTTCAACCGTATCGGTCTACGTCGTACAGTTCCCTCGCAGTTTATTGCTACTTACCTAAAGGGTATCCCCCAGATCTGGGTTAGGATCTATAGTAACTCCGATTCAACCCACAAAGATAAAGCATACAAGTCAAGCAATTGAAAACATTATGAACTATTCCTAAGGTACACCCCACTTATTAATCATCCCCAACAGAGTCGCCAGTTCTGTGATACGATGGAAAGAACTGACTGTTTTTGGAATGCTGGTTCACGTTTTGCGTTTGTGTTTGCAAAATGTCGCGGTGAGCAAGAGTCTCCATCGACTTTTATTTTATCCAACAAGGAAAGGAAAAAAGCACAGAAAAATTCCTTTTTCGAGATTTTCTCGGGTTCGGGGGTAGATTATAGAAAGGGAAGGTATTAACACCCTTTCTATCCGTAGTTATCTACGGGCTCTTAGGTACTTGCTCAATTGTTTTCAAAATTGTTTTCTTTGTGCTTGTGGGTTTGAAAAAGTTTTTGTTTGAAACTTCGATTTAACTCTTGCTCTTGTCCTCAAGAGTGTAATGAAGTGTTTTGAAAACTTTGTTCGAAAAGTGTAAGTGTGAAAAGTTTTTGTTTTGAAAGAGCAAGTATCTAAGAACCATCTACCTACTCAAAAAAAAGGAATCGTTCTATGCTAATTTCCTTTAGACAATGCTATCCCACTATTGATGAGTAGGTAGCACCGTCGTTGGAGTTTGAGGGTCAATTTGAATGAGGGACATACGGTCACTAAAGCAATGTTAGGATTCCCTAGCGGTAACCATAATGTCTTAGATCATTTGTTTGAGGCAACAATATCTGAGGCAACCATTTCGAGGCGACTATGATCTTTTAGACAAGAGGGCGACCTCTAAAGTGACCTATACTCAATGACCGTGTACGAAGGCAACCAAGTGGGGTGTACCCTAAGAGTGCGCATGTGCGAATGTGTTGTTTTCAGTTTATTTTTATCTTTGCACATGTTAAGGGTGATCTAATTTGATTTTAAGATTAGGCATTCATTCTTGTCATGCAAACCCTATTATCAAACATCTAACAGTTGTATAGTTTGTGAAATTTAAATTGCGGAAATTAAATTACAAGGCGTCGGGTATTTACATCGCCAAAAGCAACCCTTGAAAAAAATAAAATAAAGCGGTAAAAATAATTAAATATCCTATTTAACTATTACAATCCGTAAGCAGATACATAATAAAATAAATAAAGCGCGCGGGAAATTAAATCGAGTGCGAATTAGGGTTTTGACCCTTTTGAAAGAAAATGGTTTTTTTGTTGTTTTTATTTTAAGAAAAGTAATTAACTCCTAAATTAAATAACTAAATTTAATTATTAAAGTTAATTAATGAAAAAAATAATTTATGACATATTTTGGTATTTTTGGTATTTTAAGAAAGAAAATAAAAATAATTAAATGAAATAAAACCTAATTAATTCTAATTAATTTTAGATATTTACAAAATAGGTTAAAATTTCCTAATTAATATCCTAATCAATTAATAAGTTTATTAATAAAAATAAATGTTTTAAAATTTGATTGGATAAAAAAGAGTATTTTTGATTTTATTTGATAAAAAAAGAATTTTGTTATTGGTTAGAAAATTAGTTAAATAAAACAAATAAATTAAATAAACAAAACAAAATAAAAAAAGTAGAAGAATTGGGCCTGTTTTGAGTGGTGTGGAAAGCAATTTTGTAGGCCCATTAATGCTGGTCCGTTTGACTTTCTCTGATCCAGTAGGCACGCATTGAGCTGGCTTATGGTGAACTTCCAACATGGACCACCAGATCTGGCTCCTTGGCCATCTGGCACTTGGATCGTGAGGGAGTATGGTGGGTTGCAAGCTAGCGTATGCACTGGAATACCTGAAAAATAATAATATTGAGAAAGAGGGGGACCTGGGATTCGAACCCATGTCCTGAAGGAGAATACCACGTTCACTTGCCACCACGACATGCTATTTTTCTTGTTAATATAATATGCATTAATAATAATATAACAAAACAACATCAATTGGTCAAAAAAAATAAAAGGCGCGCTATTTTTGAATCAACCAATGGACGGATGACACGAGTTCATCCCTGTCCTCCAAAACCTGTAAAAATTACCTGCGGATTTCTATCCGCAGCTAAAAACGCCGGTTCCTTCCAAAATCTCCCTCAAGCCATATAAACACATTCCAAGAACATGGTTGAATTCGTCATGACCACCTGATCAAAACCATGTTCTTCTTATGGGCCAATTGTACCTGAAACAGAAAGCCCCAAAAAAACTCCAAGAACCCTAACTATGGTGATTCTTGTTTCAGATCATATAAATGAAATTCATTAATGCCAAAAACTTGCAAATGTTCTTGTGATCAAAAATATGCTATTAGTTTGTTCAATGGATACCAGAATAATGTGAATCGCAATCAAGAACAAGGGTGAGTTGAGTGAGACTTACAGTGTGTATCGGGGCTGGAAAACACCTGGTTGTGATTGGTTTAGCTTGTGAGAATGTCCAGGAAGCGATTGGGATATGTCTCAAGCTTTAAAAATGCCTCCAACTTGGATTTTGATCTCCAACTTTTTTGTGATTTTTTGCAAAGTTGTTCTGCTCTTACAAACGATTGCCAACCCTGATTTTCGTGTCCTTGACTTGCTTATGTATTGTGCATTGCATTAGGTTAAAAAACTTGGTCCAAATCTCTCTACATTGATGTTTGGATATTTGATTTGATCCTCCATGAAAGTCTTTCCAAACTTGGCCTAAATCATATCTTTTTGCACACATTTGATTTGTTACGAATTTGATGATGGCCAACTGCATAATGGGACCTGAAATTAACATAAAATCTTTGTTATCAATGCCTTTTGATTTTTGTTTGATTTATTTTGATTCAAATAAAATTAATTCAAATAAAATCAAAATAATTAATAAAAAAATAATATAGACATATGGCCAAGGCTGGAACACGTGGTCTACAATGAAAACTCAAAACAAGTGAAAAAGAATGGGCCCATTTGGCAAAATTTGATGTTTTGGGGATAGTTGACTTTTGGCAATTTTGCAAAAAAGTCCAACTTCAACAATGCATAACTTCTTCAATTTTGAACTTTTGGGGATGTTCTTTGACTTCCTAGAAAGCTTGAGATGTCCCCTAATTAACACTTTTGGTATCATCTCATTTTTATATTCCATGCTCAAGTTATAAGCTTTGTCAAAAAAGGTGTTTTTGTTGACTTTCAAAAATGACCTATAATGTCCAAATTCATAACTTCTTGTGATTGCATTTTTTGATCTTGGGATATGAAGATGGATTGTAGATAATTTCATCCTCTTAAAAATGAGATTTGGATGGATCATTTCTCATAAAGTATGAGAAAGTTATGCTTGGTCAAAGTTGAGTTGACTTTTCCTACAAAACCCTAATTTAGCAACTTTTGAATCTTGATGAATTTTGAGCAATCCTTGATGAATCATGATCAACCCTTGATAAAATGATGAAATATCCTTCAAAATGTGAATTTTGACAAAAATATTGAAGTTTGACTATTTGTAGGTCACAGTTGACTTTTGCCCTAGCACAATCGATTTTTGGACCTTTGGGCAATTGACTGAGCAAACTTCCTCGGCAAGGCTTGAAATTTGACATGGATGATCTTGAGAACATATTAGGACATTAGGGAGCACTTTAGGTCATTTGGGCTCAAGGATCTTGATGCAACACAAAACCCTAATTTGGGGTAGACTGCCTTAGGAGAGAGCTTGTCTGACCAACTCTTGAGTAACCCTGGGCAACTTGGAGATTTTTCTTGCAATGTTTTGAGAAATATGGGAGGGAAAATTTTGGGGTACAATAGTACTATTAAAGATTCAGGCAATAGGGATGATTACAATGGGATTAATTTGATTGAAGATTGCTTGGCTGAGGTTGTGTCGGACGATGAGTATGTCTCAGCAGATGAATTCTTTTTCTCAGATGAAGATATGTTCTCCAGCAATGACTCTGTGATGTCTAAGTATTCTGAAGAAGGGGTGAATGTTATTATGCCTTGTTTTGATGTTCCTTCCCCTATAGAGATTGAGTACCATAGCAAACCAATTGTTCCTCCAATGGTGATTTGCTTGCCAGGTCCTGTTCCTTATGAATCAGACAAAGCTGTGCCATACAAATACAATGATACAATCTTGGAGGATGGTGTGGAAGTTACCATCCAACATTTGTCTGATGTCAATAATATTTTTGAAGCCAGCAGAGTGACCCACAGTGGCCGTGTTTTTGCACCTATCATTCGAGGAAATGTTAATGCTGATAAAAAAGGTTGTTGAAAGTACTGAACCCAAGAAAGCAGTGGGGGAATCTAGTGGTACTACTCTAGAAAAAGATATGGAAGATATATAGAAGATTATCAAGAAGAGCGACTACAGGATCATAGATCATTTGTTGCAGACTCCATCAAAGATATATATTCTAGCCTTGCTAATGAACTCTTCTGCCCACGAGGAATCTTTGATGAGGGTATTGGATCAAGCTTTCATGGAAAGTGATATGCCTTTGGACCAATTCAGTAGTGTTGTCAAGAATATTACATCCTGTAATAACCTGAGTTTCTATGGTGATGAGCTGCCTGACAAAGGAAGGAATCATAATCTGGCTCTTCATATCTCTATGGGCTGCAAGAATGATTCGTTGTCCAATGTGCTAATTGAATCTGCATAATCACTTGTTATACGTGTCAGTTTCTAAATGCAATCATAAATCATATGTGCAGATTAAATAAAAAACTCGTTGAATACAATGACCCTGCACCCTCTCTCAACTTTGAATATCCTGCATAGGTGGCCAAAGAAGAAGAATATGATGAAATCCTAGAAGAGGTTTCACGGTTTCTTGAGCGCGAGGAAAGTGTCATTCAACCATATATTTGTACCCCAAAATTTGCCCTCTCTTTTCTCAAGACCTTTCACAAAGGACCTCAATTTCTCAAGGATTCTGAAGGAATTGATCAGAAAAAATCATCTCCGAAACGCTGAGACCACAAATTAGGGTTTTGACTAAGAACGACTGACCGTTGACTTTTTTTGACCTAATACATGATCTAATGGCTTAAAGTACAATCTCAAGGATTCAAATACAACATGCTGACCTAATTTCATGGCTCAAAACATTTCTCAATATCATTGGATTGATAGATGAAATTTAGTCAACTGATAAAAAAGTCAACTGTACACTGAAAAGTCAAACTTTGACCTTTTGATCAAATTTGAGTTTCAAAGATCACAATTCATTAAGACATTCAATAATATCAAGCTTGATCATCAAGAAGTCAAGAAAGTCAAAAGTCAAAATTTTCAAGACTTAGAAATTTTTCTAAGTGTTTTGTACATGATAATTTCACTACTTCATGCCAATTTTTTACCAAGATGCATGATGATTCAAAGGAAACTTTCTACATGAAAGTTGTAGATCTTGATGAATTCTACAACATTGTATTAGAGGGTTGATGTCCAAAAAACTCTTATATTTGAAGATATAAGCCCATGAAGTCATGACATTTTCATCTAACACTTAGAGAAATTTCTAACACATTTTGGTTAGGATTTTATCCCAACTTCTTGGCACTTTTTCACATAGTTCCAAGATGATTTAGTCAAAATTGCCAACATGAAAGTTATAGAGGATGTTTAAAGCTTTCCAAAACATCCAATATCATGAATTTATCATACTTGAGCTAGGATATTCAAGGGCCTAAAGTTGGACATCCATTCTTGAATTGCAAGTCATTTTGTTGAAGAACAAATAATCCAATTTGCACATGCTATATAATATTACTTTGAATTCCTTGTAACTTTAAAATCTATCCATAATCATATGTTTACACAATTGATTTAACCATTATCCAAGTGATTCAAGTATTTTCCATTGCATCATTCCATTTATAGCACAAAGGCACCATTGCCATTCACATAAAGCAAGCTTTATGCAATTGTCAACTCCTTGAGCCTCTCAATTGTTTTCTATGCATATAAATAATGTCAAATCAAGAAGAAACATTCCTAAAAGCATATATCAACTTCAGACCATGCTTGTACCATGCATTGGAACACCAATTTTCAAATAACTTAGTTGTTTCATCTCAACCAAACCAGAATTTTGGACAATTTGTAATAAAAACTCTCTCATTATCTCAAACCTCATCTATAAATAGAGATGCCATTTGCAAGATAAAGGGCATAAGTATTGGTTTTGAGAGAAGCCCTAAAAAATCTCATACTCTCAAAAAGCCATAACTGTCCACAAAACCTCCACTCTTGAGCTTAGAAACCAAAATCTTTAAATCCCCCAAACCTTGCATTTCTGTCCAAAAAAACCATCTACACACTTCATATACATCATATAGAAGTTGTTCAAACACAAGAACAACTTTTGTAACATAATTATCTCCACCTCCCAAACTAAAAAAACATTGTCTTGCAAGTTGACTTGGCTAGCAAGATTCAAGCACTTTCAGCATAAAGTAAAGATTGGAATAACTTCAGGGAGGACTAAGGAAGCTCAATCAATCATCACATTGCACCTGGAAACATCCATACACATTTCGAGTTTTCACTTCAAGAGGTAAGTTTTATTGTAATACGGTGGCAGAACTGACTGTTTTGAGTTACTACCGGTTTTTGCATTTTTTTGTTTGCAAATGTACGGTAAGAAAGAGTCGCCACCATCTTTTATTTTATCCAACAAAGGAAAAGGGAAAAAGAACAAAAAAAAACCTTTTTCGAGATGTTTCTGAGTACGGGGGGGGGGGGGGGGGATAGATTATAGAAAGGGAAAGTGTTAGCACCCTTTGTATCTGTGGTTTTCCACGGGATCTTAGGTACTTGCTCATTTTTAAATTGCTTTTGTGTATGTTTCGAAAAGCTTTGAAAATGAATTAGTGAGGCGTTTCACTTTATGGTAACCCTTGTATCAGTCCTCAAGAGTGTGATAAAGAGTTTTTGAAAACTTTGTTCGAAAAGTGTAAGTGTGAAAAAACTGGTTGTTTTGAGAAAGTACTTACGAGTTTCTACCTACTCGAAAAAGACTGTTCATTTTCTTATTTCCTTTAGATAATGTTATCCTACTATTAAGGAGTAGGTAGCTCCATCGTTAGAGTTTGAGGGACAATCGAAAGGGACGATTACGGTCACTTAAGGCAATAGGGCAAGATCTCTTAGTAACTGTCCTAAAGTTCTAAGATCGCATTTTGTTTTACCGAGACAACCTTCTAAAGGGACTTGCGGTCTCTGAATTAGAGGACAATCACTAAGAATTCTCACGTTCGAGAATAGTGACCGTATTTTTTTGAGGCAACCGAAGTGAGAGATACCCTAGGGGTGAGCATGTGCAAGTGTTTGATTTCAATTTGTTTATCTTTGCACAATTAGGCTGTTCTACTGTTTTAAACATTCGATTTATCTTTCGATTCAATCCTATGATCATTCATCTAACAGTTAATAGTAGAGAAAAAATAAAATGCGAGAATCTTAAACCTAGCTATTACAAGGCTTTGGGGAGGGGGTTACATAACCAAACTTGGGGGAAAAGCGGTAAATAAAAGCAGTAATAAACCTAAGTTAAAAGCTATTACAAACTCGAAACAGATATAATAATTGGAAAAAATAAATAAATAAATGCGCGCGAGAATAAATAAATTATCCTAAAGAATCTACTTAAATAATGAAAATATTTTTGATTTTTTATTGAGAAAACTAAATATTTGTGAATTAAACCTATTTTTTTCTAATTAACTTTACTTAATGAAAACAAATCAATTTAATATCATTAAATTAATTAATTTCCAAAAAAACTAATTTTAATAAAAAAACCTAATTCTATGATTTTTGTGATTTTATTGATTTTATTGATTTTATGATTTAATATTAGAAAATGATTTTTAAAACTATAAAACAAATAACATAAAATAATGAAATAAATAAGAAAAACAAGAATGGGCCTGATGCTGGAAGTGATTTTGGGGGTGCATGGCTGAATTTTGCAAAGCCCAGAATAACTGGCCCATCTGCCTTACGTGTGATTCAATGAGGCTCTCATCTGGGGGTTCACCATGCACTGCTTTTGCTGGACACTTGGATCTGGGTCACGTGATGATCTAAGGGCTGGATCTATGAGCGCATGGTGGATGCTTGGCTAGGAGATGCGTTGGATCTGTAAGAAATTATCAAGAAATACAAAAGCACACGTATGGGATCAAACCCAGGACGTTTGCCTCACATATTCATTCCTTGACCATCTGCGGTGTGATGCTTATTTGTTAATATAATAAACAAAAAAAAACATAAATTAAATAAAGTAGCATGCCCAGAAAAACGCACGAAATTCATACGGGCTAGTGGTATGCTGCCACCTCTAGTCTTCTTCCCCAGAACCATAGTTTTTGGTATCAGAATTTTACCTACGGTCCAAAGTCTGTAGCTGTAAACGTGCCGATTTCAAAAATGCAGCACACGCACAATAAATTCAAATGGAGACCATGGATCAACTGGGTTTGAGGCCCTGAACATCATGGTATCCATAATCAAACCTGATTTTGCCTATATTAAAAAAACCTAAAACGAAGCTTGAAACCCTAAGAATGACATCTTTTGATTCCTACACTTAAACTCAAATCAAAGTATCCAAACATATTGCAAACATGGATATATACTTAGAACATGTTGATAATGCCATAATCAATGAAAACGAATTTAAAAAAATGCAAATCGTGAAGTTTGTACCATGTGATTCTGGACGTTTTGAGGGTTAAGGATGATTGCAAGAACTTCAGTGAATGTCCAGGGACGTGATTTGATCCTTGGAATGGCTTGAACCGGTCTATGAAGGAGAATGGGCTCTGCACTTTTTGACAAAAAATTTGAACTTTGTTCTTGATGTAGAGGCAGGCTGCACAACTTTTCCTTTCTTGTTAGGGTTCACAATACTTGTGTATATGTACTGAATCAATCTAGGGTAGCATTATTGGAAAGAATCACAAGATGTAATGGTTATTACTTTTGATTTAAATCTTTCCACATTTGGAGATTTCCTCTTGTTTTCAATATTTCACGTTTTTACTTGGTTATAGACAGCTTGCATGATCTATAATTCAATGCAATACAAATCTCATTCCATTGATTTTATTTCTTTTGATTTAATTTGATTTAATTTGAATTTTAAATAAATAAAATCAAAATAAATTAGGTAAATAAATAAATGAGGCAAGGAGGGTCCCATGGGTCGTGGACCATGCTAGGGATAAGATTCAATCTTGAAAAAGATGGGCCCATGTAGAAAAAAAATGCAATTTTGAGCATTGTTGACTTTGTACAAATTTCCTAAAATGGTCAACTTTGATAATGCATATCTCTCTCAATTTTGACCCTAAGAGGGTGTTCTTAGACTTTTTAGAAAGCTTAGGATGTCATCTAAATAACCCTTTTGGTTTCATCCCCATTGGGTCTTCCATGTACATGTAAGAAGCTTTGACCCAAAAGGTGTTTTTGGTGACCTTTGAAAAGGACTTATAATGTCTGAATTTATATCTTTTCATGAGTTCATTTATTGAACTTGAGGGCTGAAGTTAAGTTGTAGGGAATTTAATTCTCTTCAAAATGAGCCTTGGATGAGAAATTTTTGATAAAGTATGAGAAAGTTATGTCTGGTCAAAGTTTGGTTGACTTTTCCTATAGGAACCCTAATTTAGCAACTTTTGAGTTTTGATGAATTATGAGCATTCCTTGAGGAATCATGATCAAACCTTGATCAAATGATGGATATCACCTCAAATTGATGAGTTTGACCAAAAATCTTGAAGTTTGACTGTATGTGGGTTACATTTGACTTTTGACCTAGTATAGTTGTTTTTCAGGCATTTGAGCAGTTGATTGAGTAAACTTCTTGTGCAAGGCATGAAACTTGTAATGGATATTCTTGGAGGCATAATAGGACAATGGAAAGCAATTGAAGTCTTTGAAGCTCATACATCTTGATGAAAAGTGAAACCCTAGTTGGAGGTTCATTGCCTTAGGAAGAGAACTTGTCTGGTTAATTCTTGGGCTTCCTTGGGCAAGTTAGGGACCTCAATGGGCATGTGTTGAATAAAATGAGAGGGAAAATTTTGGAGTGAAACAGTTGCCCCTGTTCAATCTTTTTAAACCTGAGGATGTAGAATGGCTTGTCTGCCTTTCGTGATCTGAAGGTGGAAGATGATTGAATACTAGAGTGCCCAGAAATTTGTACTCGCATGAAGTGAATGTCGATCGATAATATCGGGAATGGGCTTACAAATTCCATTTGGAAAGCGACGGAGAATCTTCGGAGAGGGCTTAAAGATTCCATCCAGAAAAGATATCGTTTGAATAAGATATTCCTTTGCGAGAATTCCTATACCTGCCGTTGGGGAGGACTTCGCCGGGGAATGTTGATTTATGTCCTGGGAAATATAGTCTAGGAGCTTTAGTTGTCCATTACTCTATTGGGGAATTAAATCTTGATTGATGAGACAAAAGTGAGTTGTTATCTGGTCGGGTCCGGGTTTTACGGTGACTTACTAGGGAATATGAAATCAACCGTATCTGGTCGGGTTTAGTTTTTACAGTGTTATAAACTGTTGTCCAGAGATAAAAGAGAATGAGCCTGTATAGAGCTTTCTAGGGACAAGTCCATGTAAAACTGCATCAGGTAATTCATAAAAAGGAGCCTGGATAGTAGGGCTTTGAGAAGGATCCTGGGTAGTAGGGTTACTTCGAAATAAAGCCTTGGTAGTAGGGCTGCTTCGGAATAAAGCCTCGATGGTAAGGCTGTGAGAAGGAACCTGGGTAGTAGGGTTACTTCGAAATAAAGCCTGGGTAGTAGGGCTATGACAAGGAACCTGGGTAGTAGGGTTACTTCGAAATAAAGCATGGGTATTAAGGCTATGAGAAGGAACCTGAGTAGTAGGGTTACTTTGAAATAAAGCTTGGGAAGTAGGGCTGCTTCAGAATAAAGCCTGGGTGGTAGGGCTGTGAAAAGGAACCTGGGTAGTAGGATTACTTCAAAATAAATCCTGGGTAGTAGGGTTATGAGAAGGAACCTGGGTAGTAGGGTTACTTTGAAATAAAGCCTGGGTAGTAGGGCTATAAGAAGGAACCTGGGTAGTAGGGTTACTTCGAAATAAAATCCTGGGTAGTAGGGCTACGAGAAGGAACCTGGGTAGTAGGGTTACTTCGAAATAAAAGCCTGGGTAGTAGGGCTATGAGAAGGAACCTAGGTAGTAGGGTTACTTCGAAATAAAAGCCTGGGTAGTAGGGCTGCTTCAGAATAAAATCCTGGGTAGTAGGGCTATGAGAAGGAACCTGGGTAGTAGGGTTACTTCGAAATAAAAGCCTGGGTAGTAGGGCTGCTTCAGAATAAAATCCTGGGTAGTAGGGCTATGAGAAGGAACCTGGGTAGTAGGGTTACTTCGAAATAAAAGCCTGGGTAGTAGGGCTATGAGAAGGAACATGGGTAGTATGGTTACTTCGAAATAAAATCCTGGGTAGTAGGGATGCTTCAGAATAAAATCCTGGGTAGTAGGGCTATGAGAAGGAACCAGGGTAGTAGGGTTACTTAGAAATAAAATCCTGGGTAGTAGGGCTATAAGAAGGAACCTGGGTAGTAGGGTTACTTTGAAATAAAGCTTGGGTAGTAGGGCTGCTTCAGAATAAAACATAGGTAGTAGGGCTGCCTCATTTGATCACGTAGATTAGTTGACCCGTTTGGTTTCGGGAACTGATTTTCCATTAGTTGTCTGTAGATATGACATGTATAGCTTCATGGATTTAATCTGGAACTGTTGGAATTGTTGATGATAACCATCTTTCCTGAAAAGGTACAAGATTTATTATATACGATGCATGAAATGCATTGTGTGATGATGTTCTCAAAATAAATGAGATTATGCTATATGTAATATGTATACACACGTCATGATGTATGAACATGAAATTCTATTGTGACATATTCGAGTCTGGGAAAATAAATCCCTGACTGCTGCTGGAGAGTACTGGAAATTGAATTCCTGACCGTTGTGGAAAAAGTGGTTCTTCTACTTCTGATGGGGATGGTGAACAGAGATGACTATGTCGTGGATTTACTCCTTTCTGTTTTTGAATATTCTACTGGGGAGAGACTCTGCTTGAGAATAACTCTGCGGGGGAATAACTCTGTTTGAGAGAGGAGATGCTTTGTTGGAAGATTTTTCCGATTCGGAGAAATAAAATCCGCTGGGGGATGAACTTCCGTAGCTAGAGAAATAAACTCTGTTGGGGATTGAGCTTCTGTATTTAGAGAAATAAACTCTGCTTGGGAGACAACTTTATGAACCGCTTGCGATTATAAAATTCGGCTGGGGAATATAGATGTCAGCTCTCTGAAGGAACTTTGCTAGGGAAAGTAGCTCCTGTTTGGGGAAGCCAATGTCAAAGCTTTGGTTGCCTCTACTTTGTGGGGAGTGTAGACGTTACGAGGTCACATGTAATGGTGACCTTGTTTCAAAATTGTACCTATCCATGTACCCGCTGGAAGGAGTAACTGTCGGGCTTGACATGGTTTTTTAGTTTTTAGTTTTTTTTGCCCCTGTTCCTTAAGTTATAAGCAACTGTCTTTCCATTTCTTCTGCGAATATTTGTGAATACCAATCATATTGAAATGAATATTTCAAGAATAAATCATTGGACGTTTTTTCAAAACAAAACAGAAAAACAAAAACAAATGGTTTTGTAAAAATGACTTGTATTAATTTCTGAAGTTGGCCTATAACAAGTGTTTTTGTACAAGGAAGCTGACGCTCAAGTAAGAGAACACCGTCGTGGAAATGAAAGCTATACAATATTATGTACAAAGAGAATAAAACAACTATGTGTAATAATCCCATTGAGTTTCAATTCTGCTATTGCCGCTATGTCTTCGAGCGTCTCATCACTTTGCTGCTTGTCCGAAGCTGACTAGACTGATTGGTGCCATTTTGAGCTTGATGGTTGATACTGAAGGTCTAATCGCAAGGTAATCTAATGGGACATAATGATTCGCTTTACATCCCTAACTTTTTCCTGGACCGCCCTTTCGGGTCTTCAGTCCACCGGGATACCCTTTTTTGCCCAAGCCGCCTTTTCAGGTTTTCAACTTGTCGGGTGTACAAATATTTTTTGTTTTCATCCCTAATTTTTGCCCATACCCTTTTGGTTCTCCAAGAAGCCCTTATTTTTGCCTAGGCCAGTCAACCTAGCGGGTCTTTAGTCATGCGTAGTATCTTTTCACTATGTTCGCATTGACAGGGTGAGGAAGGTCGTCACCGTCCATGGTGGTCAGAATCATGGCTCCACCAGAAAAAATGATTTTGATCACAAATGGACCTTCGTATGTGGGAGTCCATTTTCCCCTGGGATCACCTTGTGGTAGTATGGTGCGCTTGATCACTAGATCCCCGACTTGATATACTTGGCGTCTGACCTTTTTGTTGAAAGCCTTGATCATTCGTTTTTGATACATTTGACCATGATAGACAGTAGTAAGTCTCTTTTAATCAATCATATTCAGTTGATCAAGTCGAGTCTAGATACAATCATCTTCATTTAGACCTGCATCCTTCATGATTCTCAGAGAAGGGATCTGGACCTCAATAGGCAGGACAACCTCCATGCCATATACCAGAGAGTAGGGTGTTTCCCCTGTCGATGTTCGTGCGGAGGTGCGGTACCCATGAAGTGCAAATGGTAACATCTCATGCTAGTCTTTGTATGTCACCGTCATCTTCTGTATGATCTTCTTAATGTTCTTATTAGCAGCTTCAACAATGCCATTCATCTTCAGCCGGTAAGGGGAAGAATTATGGTGCTGGATCTTGAACTGTTCACAGACTTCGGTGATCACTTTGTTATTGAGATTTGTACCATTGTCAGTGATGATTCTCTCTGGCACACCATACCGACAGATCAGGTTATGCTTGATAAACCGCGCCACAACATTCTTGGTAACAGTAGCAAAAGATGCAGCTTCAACCCACTTCGTGAAGTAATCAATGGCCACCAGGATGAAGCGGTGCCCATTGGAAGCGGTAGGTCTAATCTCTCTGATCATGTCAATGCCCCACATTGCAAAGGGCTAAGGAGCCGTCAAGACATTCAAAGGAACCGGAGGCACATGCACCTTATCAGCATAGATCTGGCATTTGTGATAAGTTCAGGAGTGCTGGTAGCAGTCTGCTTCCATAGTGGACCAATAATATCATGCCCGTAGGATCTTTTTAGCCATGGTATGTCCACTCGAATGTGTTCCGAAGGTACCTTCATGTAAATCTATCATAATACTCTCCGCTTCGCTCTTGTCTATGCACCAAAGTAGAGTAGATTCATGGTTGCGCTTGTAGAGGATTCCATTACTGAGGAAGAATTTTGCGGCGAACTTTCTCAGAAACTTTTTATCATTGACAGATTCCCCCTCGGGATACTCTTGAGCCTCGAGATATCTCTTTACTTCATAGAACCAGGGTTTGTCCGCTACTCCTTCAGTGTCGATCTCGTAGCAATATGCCGGTTCATCCAACCTTTCAATAGTGATCCGAGGGGCCTTGTTATCCCACCTGACCTTGAACATAGAAGACATGGTAGATAGTGCGTCCACTAACTGATTCTCTTCTCGTGGAAAAAGTTCAAAGGTTACCTCCTCAAAATGTGGAAGCAATGTCAGCACGTGCTCTTTGTACGGGATGAGATTCAGGTGCTTCGTATCCCACTCTCCTTTGATCTGACTTATCACCAAGGCTGAATCCCCGAAAATGTTTAAGAACTTGATCCTCAGGTCGATAGCAGCTTTGAGACCCATGATGCATGCTTCATACTCCACCATGTTGTTGGTATAGTTAAAGCATAGTCGGGCAGTGAAAGGAGTATGACAACCTTCAGGAGATATGATTACATCACCAATGCCATTACCGAGTGCGTTCGAGGCTCCGACAAAAACCATAGTCCATCAGGATCCTTCTTCAGGTCCTTCATCCGGTCCAGGTTCTTCATAGTCAGTCACTAGAATAATATTCTCGCCCAGGAACTCAAAATTCATGGACTGGTAGTCATCCACGGCCTGATGAGCCAAATGATAAGCTAATACACTTCCCTTGATTGCTTTTTGGGTTGTATATTAGATATCGTATTCAGTTAAGATCATCTTCCATCTTGCTATTCTTCCGAAGAGAGCGGGCTTCTCTAAGATGTACTTTATCAGATCCATCTTAGATATCAGCAAAGTTGTGTGGGTCAACATATATTGTCTTAGTCGGCGAGCAGCCCATGCCAAAGCGCAACAAGTTTTCTCGAGCAGTGAGTATCGTGTTTCACAGTCGGTAAACTTTTTGCTAAGGTAGTATATTGCATGCTCTTTTCGACCAGACTCGTCATGCTGCCCCAACACACACCCCATTGAATTATCTAGCACTGTTAAGTACATTATCAAAGGTTTTCCTTCAATCGGAGGCATCATAATTGGAGGCTCTTGGAGGTATTCTTTGATTCTGTCAAAGGTGACCTGAGATTCGTCATTCCACTTTACCACTTGATCTTTCTTCAGGAGTTTGAAGATCGGCTCACAACTAGCAGTCAAATGTGAAATGAACCTGGCGATATAATTTAGGCATCCCAAGAAACCTCTAACTTCCTTCTCAGTATGGGGAGCCGACATCTCTTGTATGGCCTTCTCCTTTGCAGGGTCTACCTGAATACCTTTGTCACTGATGATCAACCCCAGAAGTTTACCAGACCTTACCCTGAAGGTGCACTTATTTGGATTTAACCTCAATGTGTATGTCTTCAACCTATCAAACAGCTTTTGTAGATGACCAAGGTGTTCTTCCTCGGTTTTAGACCTGGCTATCATGTCATCAACATAAACCTCTATCTCATGGTGAATCATATCATGGAACAAAGCTACCATGGCTCGCTGATAAGTTGCCCCAACATTCTTCAACCCAAAAGGCATCACCTTGTAACAGAAAGTGCCCCACTGTGTGATAAAGGTTGTCTTCTCCATGTCTTCGGGTGCCATCTTGATCTGGTTGTAGCCAGAGAAACCATCCATGAAAGAAAATATTTTATGTTGTGCGGTGTTGTCAACCATAATATCGATGTGGGGAAGCGGGAAGCCATCCTTGGGGCTTACCCTGTTTAGGTCTCTATAGTCCACACACATTCGTACTTTACCGTCTTTCTTAGGTACCAGGACCACGTTAGCAACCCACTGTGGATAGGAGGTGACAACTGAGAACCCAATGTTGAACTGTTTCATAACCTCTGCTTTGATCTTCTCTGACATTTCAGGGCGCATACGGCAGACCTTCTGCTTTACCGGAGGGCAATCTTCTTTAGTTGGCAGACGATGAACCACTATATCTGTGTCTAGTACCGACATGTCTTCATATGACCAGGCGAAGATCTCATCATAATCGTGCAACATTTGTACCAACCACTGTTTGACACCAAGCTCCAGATTTGCGCCAATCTTGACTTCTTTTCTATCTACCTCTGTGCCCAAGTTTATCGTCTCAACTGGCTCTTCATGAGGCTGTATAGCCCCCTCTTCCTACTGTAACAGTCTAGCAAGTTCTCCAGGCACCTCACAATCTTCCTCACCTTCGTCCTCGGCTTGGTTGACCGGATTTTCGAAGTTATAACTGACAATAGCAGAAATGTTATCAATGGGATCCAGAGTGGATATGGATCTGCAATTTGATATGTGAGTGTGTGTAAGAGCATATCTATATTGATAAAGTGAAAAGCAGAAAAGAAAAATAGAGAGCGCAAAATTTGTATGCAAGAACGTCCAATGTTTTATTGATGACATATGATAATGACATATAATAACACTTACAAATAAACCATTGTGCCTCGGGTAAGACACAAGGCCATAGAGTTTATATTGTTTATTAAAAATCTGAAAAACAAGCAAGACAATTACTGCTGAATAAAAGTAATCGGCACAAAATCTTTGGTCGTTTAGTTATTAGGTCCACCGTTGGTAGTAGGGTAGATCCAGCTGTGAACATCAGAATCCTCATCATTGTCTTCTATAACACTGACCCCATGATTGCTAATGCGTAGGGGAGGTCCTCCAGCCCGAGCACGTCGAACAACCCTTTGAGCTCCTGAAGTAAATCCCAAACCAAATTTGTCAGTTTTGTAAGGAAAATCAGAGAGTTGTCCCCAAATGGTACACCCATCTTCTTCAACTACTGCTCTGGCGTCCTTGAGAGAAGCCATCTTCAAAGGAGGTCTGGTGATCTTTGGCACACTGGTAATAGTCTCGGTTGATGCCATAGTCTGGGAAACCTCTTCAAAATTTTGACAAGGGGTCTTTGTGAACTCACCGTCCATTTCCACATACCTAAAAGAGTTTAGATGGCTTACCATGTACTCCTCTTCACCATGCATGGTGGCAATATTTCCCTTCACTGAATACTTCAGCATTTGGTGCATCGTAGAAGTAACATCTCCAGCTTCATGGATCCAAGGACGACCTAACAAACAAGAATAAGATAGCCTGATATCCATTACGTAGAAGGTGGATTCAAAGATCTGGGAACCCACTTTGACAGGGATGTCCACCTCCCTGTGCACCATTCTTTTTTAACCGTCGAAAGCTCTCACCACAATGTTACTGGGCTTTAAGGTCAAACCTTCACAATCTAGCCTATCAAGAGCCTTCTTGGGCAGAACTTTCAGTGACGACCCAGTGTCCACTAGCACATGGGCCATAGTAGTGCCCCTGCATTCGATCGAGACATGAAGAGCATCATTATGCTTTCTCCCCTTGGGTGTCAAATTAGCATCTGAAAAACCCAACCCATTATCAGTAGTCAAACTTGCCACACAGTCCTCGAATTGGTCAACCGAGGTTTCTTGCGGCACATGCACAGTCTTGAGAAATAAAACCAAAGCCTTTGCATGGGCCTTAGAACACAATAGCAGAGCCAACATTGATATCTTCGAAGGGGTCTGTCCCAGATGTTCAACCATATTGTAGTCGCTCTTCTTGATTATCTTTAAAATCTCCTCCATTTCTTGTTTAGAGGATTCCAAAATAACTTTTCCGGGTGCCTCCGCCCGGGAAGGCTCACCTAGAACTTCTTTGCCCCGAGTCCCATATGACTCATTGACAGGGGTAACAACTGGAGTAAGGATGGGAGTAGTAGCAGGAGTACTTTCCGGAACAACAAATGGAATAACAACAGGCTTAGTAACAGTCTTCGGGGAGATCTCGGGAGAGAAAACCCTTCCACTTCGAGTAATTTTGCTGGTCCCGACAATGTTACCGATACCGGGATCAACCTCTTCAGTTTTTCTATCTTTAATGGTTAACAAATCCTGCTTGACGCCATGGTAGTAAACGTCAGCACCATAATTCCAAGGAACAACTTTTTCCGAGGAGTATGGTACATGACCAGGGAAAGTGATTATTAATGGAGCAATTCTTGGAGCAAATGTAATCCTAACAGGTCTTTTGGAGGAGACATTGGAAGGATTGGCGGAAATGGTTATGATAGAAACATCTTCATGTAGAACAATTGGAATCGGAGTCTTTTCGAACAAAATCTCTTTGTTATCCATCAGGCGTTGAACACATGCTTTCAGCAAATAACAACCAGAAGGCAAAGATAAACACATCTGGCAACCTTCACCACAACCCGAAAATAAACTGGCTAGCAACAAATTCTTCTTGACGGTCATGAGAGGAGTAGAAACTTCATCAACAGAAGTAACAAATAGATCAGTATCAACGACATTAACACCATAATTGTGCTTGGGCATGGGAGCATTTATGATAGTAGGCATCTCAGGAGCATCAAACTCAATCTCCTTTGCTTCGATCAGATCCTGTATCTTATTCTTCAGAGCCCAAAAGTCGTTTGTATCGTGGATTGGACTCTCAGAATAGTAAGCACACCGAGCCTTTGGATTATAATGAGGAGATGTGGTGTTGGGGTTCTTGGGAGCCTCCCTTAAGGTTTCCAAATTAGATTTTAACAGATGGGATAAAACCTTAGACAATGTCATATTGATCCGGGTGAACTGCCTTTGAGGTCTTTCTACCCTTGGCTGATGGTTTTGTTGTTGAGTAGCCACGGGCCTAGGTATGATCACAGCCTTTACCGTTGGATGGTGCTCAGTTCTACTCTGACTTCTTGGATTGTAAATAGAATTGACCTCCTTCTTACCCATGAATGGCTTTTTCGCTGTACTTGAAAAGGTGTCTTTCTAGATCTTACCACTTCGGATCCCAGCTTCTACCCTTTCTCCAGTCAATATCAACTCAGTAAAACCAGCTGAGGAGCTACCAATCAAGTGATTAAAAAAAGTACCAGATAGCGTACCAAGAAACATGTCCACCAACTCCCTATCAGACAAAGGGGGTTGGACTCTCCCTGTCAAATCTCTCCACTTCTGAGCATAGTCCTTAAAACCTTCGCTTGCACCTATAGACATACTCTGGAGTTGAGTACGGGTAGGAGCAAGGTCAGTGTTATATTGATACTGCTTATAAAAAGCAGTAGCCAGATCTTCCCAGTTGCGGACATTGATTCCCTCCAGCTGATAGAACCACTCAAGTTGAGTCCCGGACAAACTGTCTTGAAAGAAATGGACCCACAAGTTCCTATTAGCAGTGTAAGGCTGAATCTTCCTCACATAAGAACGGAGATGAAGCTTGGGACAAGAAACCCCCTCATACTTTGCAAATACCGGAACCTTGAACTTTTGTGGGATGACAACCCCAAATACCAAACCTAGCTCCTCAAAATCCATCCCTGGTACTCTTTGGATCTCCATTGCATTCAGACGATCCTCTAGCTATTTGTACCTTTCGTTAGCCGGAGGATACTGCTCTTCATTGTAATTGGTGTCATTATCAGATTCCCCTGGACTAGGGTCTTCCTCCCTTGTCTCACCCTCTTGATTCTCTCCTTCCTTTGATGAAGAGGTCAGATCAACCATTTGCTTCAATGATCCCTTGAATATTCTTCCCAAGTTTACCACACCAGCGATCTTCTTCGTCTTCTTCTTTCTATCTTTCAGAATAAGGGCCTTCAGATCTTCCTGCCCTTTAGCCAAAGCTACGAACATTTGCTGAAATTAGGCATTTTGTGCCTGGAGATCCTTGATACTTTGTTCAGAAGTCATTATTGCTTAAATAAACAGCGAAGAAGATGAGAAACCTATTATGGAACCTGTTTATGCATTGATATGTATGGCATGTGTATGCAATTATTTCAAGGATTTTTGGGGAATTTAAATTTGCGAACCAAAATGAAACAAAGATTTTATTAGTAGAATTCAAAATACGATTGCCTTTTAGGCGTTTCAATTGAAAATTCTAAAAACTTAAAACAGGATCAGGTTTCCCATGGGCGCTTTCTTTTCGCGCTGAGATAAACATTAAGGCTTCTTTCCTCATGAAGTTGCTTTGTGAGCTCTAAAAATTTCTTCTCTTGGGCATAGAACTGGTCCCTATAAGTATCCCGCTCCTTCTTCAACTGAATCCAGGACCTCTGTAATTCTTCAAGATCAGTGGGCATATCAGGATGAAGAACCTTGTAGGGAATATCCCCTTCAGTAATGGGCTCCACAATCACTGGTAAGATGGCAATGTATGGCATCATAAGTTTCTGAGCACGAGCTCGTACCCATTGGAGATAAGGTTCCATAGGAATGGAAGTCTTTGGCCCCAAAGTCTTGATGTCAGACCTGTTTACCATGCCCCAAGCTCGCATGAACCTCTGACGATACCCTTGAACATCATCCTTATAGTTAAACATAATTCCCTGGATAAGCATCTCATGAGGACCTTCCCTTAGAGCGTAACCAAATTCTTGCAGAGCCAAAGAAGAATTATAAGTCATGCCTCCCCTAATGCCAAATAGTGGGACATTAGGGAATTCCCCACAGCGGTTAATAATAGAAATATCTCCCATAGATCGGGAATACCAGAGAATATCCGCGTGAGAAAGTGACATTATCCTTTGTGACCAACCCAAACCTTCTTCATTCTTCAACACTGACTTAGGAAGGTGAGAAATAAACCACCTCGACAATAATGGTATGCAGCACATAAGAACCCCTCTTCTCTTCATGGTACGAGTGTGGAGAGCATGCAAGATATCTTCGAGCAAAGTAGGCACAGGGTTGCGAGAGAGGAAGATCTTGATAGCATTCACATCTATGAGTAAGTCTGGATTAGGGAACAATACTAACCCATAAATTAGAAGAGCCAAGACCTCCTTAAAAGCCTAAAAGTTCAAATCATCCCAAAACAGCTGGGCCTTCTCTATTAGGAACTTGGCTAGAAAACCCTTGACTCCGCTTCTTATTTCCCAATTGTATACCATGTTGGCTCGTTTCAGATGCAAATCTGAGGTAATGACCTCTGGCTTGGGAACCTCTTCTAAACATGTGAAAGGTATCTGGTCAAGAATAGGTATATTCAATAACTGAGAGAAATCTTCCATGGTAGGCACCAACTGATAGTCTGGAAAGGTGAAGCAGTGGTGCTTGGGATCAAATAACTGAAAGAGTACACCCATCATCTTTTCATCAAAGCTCGAATTAGCCAGGTTAAGAAGTCGACCATATCTCTTAGTGAATGAAGAATTTTCAGGAACCCTTGATACTAGCTCTTTGAGTTGGAGAGGTGTTCTCACAAAGCTGATCCAGGTAGTGTTTCTATGAGCGGAAGCCATGATCTACAAAATAGAACAAAGATAAATTCCCATTGGTCCTTGAAATGGTTAGTTTAATAATAATGGATGCTATGTTATGATGCATGATGTTATGTTCAAACAGAGTAAATCACACGCAAGCAAAGCACACAATAGACCTTAGGTTCAAAGGCTTGCATGAGGTTAAAGGTAAGTACCCTCTTGAAGTTTAGTTGGTTTCAAACCTGTCTTAGAAAAGTAACCGGGTCCTAAGGATTCTCAATATCACTGATGATCCTTTATCGGGAATTGTTTCAGCTCAGGCAATCTTTTCTTGTGGCTGAAATATCCTGAAAGTCTGATCTCAATGAGTGTAGCATCGAGTATCAACCAATCCTCAGCTTTATACCGAGGTCGGATATCTCACTACTTTCTAATGGACAAGTTTGTTCAGCTAAGGTTCTAAGGTCCGTTAGTGCTTCACGACACCACACGATGGCCCCGCATTCTCCTCGTTTCAACACGAAGGATACCAGTACCAACCAAAGTGTCTCACCAACACAACCATCTCTTAAACCATATCATTCTACGTCGTACAGTCTCCATGATCTATTACTGTTTGCCTAAAAAGTGTCCCCAGATCCGGGTGTAGGATCTTCAACAATACCCAAGAAAAAACCCTTAAAGATAAAGCAGGAAAAACAAACAAGAAAGCAATTTAAAATGACCTAGATCCTAAGGTATACCCCACTTTATTAACTATGTTCCCCAGCAGAGTCGCCAGTTCTGTAATACGATGGCCGAACTAACTGTTTTTAGTTACTACTGGTTTTTGCGTTTTTTTGTTTGCAAATGTACGTTAAGCAAGAGTCGCCACCATCTTTTATTTTATCCAACAAAGGAAAAGGGAAAAAGAATAGAAAAAACCTTTTTTGAGATGTTTCTGATTACGGGGGTAGATTATAGAAAGGGAAGGTGTTAGCACCCTTTCTATTCGTGGTTTTCCATGGGCTCTTAGGTACTTGCTCATTTTTAAATTGCTTTTGTGTGTGTTTCAAAAAGATTTGAAAATGCCTTAGTGCGGAGTTTCACTTTATGGTAACCCTTGTGTCAGTCCTCAAGAGTGTGATAAAGCGTTTTTGAAAACTTTGTTCGAAAAGTGTAAGTGTGAAAAAACTGATTGTTTTGAGCAAGTACTTAAGAATTTCTACCTACTCGAAAAAGACTGTTCATTTTCTTATTTCCTTTAGATAGTGCTATCCTACTATTAAGGAGTAGGTAGCTCCATCGTTGGAGTTTGAGGGACAATCGAAAGGGACGATTATGGCCACTTAAGGCAACATGGCAAGATCTCTTAGTAACTGTCATAAAGTTCTAAGATCGCATTTTATTTTACTGAGGAAACCTTCGAAAGGGACTTACGATCTCTGAATTAGAGGACAGTCACTAAGAATTCTCACGTTCGAGAATAGTGACCGTATTTTTCTGAGGCAACCGAAGTGGGAGATACCCTAGGGGTGAGCATGTGTAAGTGTTTGATTTCAGTTTTTTTATCTTTACACAGTTAGGGTGTTCTACTGTTTTAAACATTCTATTTATCTTTCCATTCAATCCTATGATCATTCTTCTAACAATTAATAGTAGCGAAAAAATAAAATGCGATAATCTTAAACCTAGCTATTACAAGGCTTTGGGGAGGGGGTTACATAACCAAACTTGGGGGGGAAAAGGGTAAATAAAAGCAGTAATAAACCTAAGTTAAAAGCTATTACAGACTCGAAACAGATACAATAATTGGAAATAAATAAATAAATAAATAAATGCGCGCGAGAATAAATTAAATGTCCTAAAGAATCTACTTAAATAAAGAAAATATTTTTGATTTTTAATTGAGAAAACTAAATATTTGTGAATTAAACCTAATTTTTTCTAATTAACTTTACTTAATGAAAACAAATCAATTTAATATCATTAAATTAATTAATTTCCAAAAAAACTAATATTAATAAAAAAACCTAATTCTATATTTTTTATGATTTTATTGATTTTATGATTTAATATTAAAAAATGATTTTTAAAACTATAAAACAAATAACACAAAAATATGAAATAAATAAGAAAAACAAGAACGAGCCTAATGCTGGAAGTGATTTTGGGGGTGCATGGTTGAATTTTGCAAAGCCCAGAATAACTGGCCCATCTGCCTTACGCGTGATTCAGTGAGGCTCTCATCTGGGGGTTCACCATGCGCTGCTTTTGCTGGACACTTGGATCTGGGTCACGTGACGATCTAAGGGCTGGACCTATGAGCGCATGGTGGATGCTTGGCTAGGAGATGCGTTGGATATGCAAGAAATTATCAAGAAAAATACAAAAGCACACGTCTGGGATCGAACCCATGACGTTTTCCTCACATACTCATTCCTTGACCATATGCGCTTGGATGCTTATTTGTTAATATAATAAACAAAAAAATCATAAAGTAAATAAAGTAGCATGCCCAGAAAAATGCGCGAAATTTAAACGGGCCGTGGTATGCTGCCACCTCTTGCCTTCTTCCCCAGAACTGTCGTTTTTTGTATCAAACTTTTACCTACGGTCCAAAGTCTGTAGCTGTAAACCTGCCAATTTTAAAAATGCAGCACACGCACAATAAATTCAAATGGAGACCATGGATCAACTGGGTTTGAGGCCCTGAACACCATGGTACCCATAATCAAACCTGATTTTGCCTATATTAAAAAAACCTAAAACAAAGCTTGAAACCCTAAGAATGGCATCTTTTGATTCCCGCGCTTAAACTCAAATCAAAACATCCAAACATATTGCAAACATGATTACAAGCATGCATATATACTTAGAACATGTTGATAATTCCAGAATCAATGAAAACGAATTTAAAAAAAATGCAAACCGTGAAGGTGGTACCACGTGATTTTGGATGTTTTGAGGGTTGAGGATGATTGCAAGAACTTCAGTGAATGTCCAGGGACGTGATTTAATCCTTGGAATGGCTTGAATCGGTCTATGGAGGAGAATGGGCTATGCACTTTTTGACAAAAAATTTGAAATTTGTTCTTGATGTAGAGGCAGGCTGCGAAGCTTTTCCTTTCTTGTTAGGGTTCACAATGCTTGTGTATATGTACTGAATCAATCTAGGGTAGCATAATTGGAAAGAATCATAAGATATAATAGTTATTACTTTTGATTCAAATCTTTCCACATTTGGAGATTTCCTCTTGTTTTCAATCTTGCACTTTTTTTCTTGGCTATAGACAGCTTGCATGATCTATAATTCAATGCAAAACAAATCTCATTCCATTGATTTTATTTATTTTGATTTTATTTGAATTTTAAATAAATAAAATCAAAATAAATTAGGTGAATAAATAAATGAGGCAAGGAGGGTCCCATGGTTCGTGGACCATGCTAGGGATAAGATTCAATCTTGTAAAAGATGGGCCCATGTAGAAAAAAAAATGCAATTTTGAGCATTGTTGACTGTGTGCAAACTTCCAAAAATGGACAACTTTGACAATGCATATCTCTCTCAAGTTTGACCCTAAGAGGGTGTTCTTGGACTTTTTAGAAAGCTTAGGATGTCCTCTAAACAACCCTTTTGTTTTAATCTCCATTGGGTCTTCCATGTTCATGTAATAAGCTTTGACCCAAAAGGTGTTTTTGCTGACCTTTGAAAATAACTTATAATGTCTGAATTTATATCTTTTCATGAGTGCATTTATTAAACTTGAGGGCTGAAGAGAAGTTGTAGGTAATTGGAATATCTTCAAAATGAGTCTTGGATGAGAAATTTCTGATAAAGTATGAGAAAGTTATGCCTGGTCAAAGTTTGGTTGACTTTTCCTATAGGAACCCTAATTTAGCAACTTTTGAGTTTTGATGAATTATGAGCATTCCTTGAGGAATCATGATCAAACCTTGATCAAATGGTGGATATCACCTCAAAATTTTGAGTTTGGCCAAAAATCTTGAAGTTTGACTGTATGTGGGTCAGAGTTGACTTTTGACCTAGTATAGTTGATTTTCAGGCATTTGAGCAGTTGACTGAGCAAACTTCTTGAGCAAGGAATGAAACTTGGCGTGGATTTTCTTGGAGGTAAAACAGGACCATATAAAGTAATTTAAGTCTTTAAAGCTCATACATCTTGATGAAAAGTGAAACCCTATTTGGAGGTTCATTGCCTTATGAAGAGAACTTGTCTGGTCAATTCTTGGGCATCCTTGGGAAAGTTGGGGACCTCAATGGGTAAGTGTTGAATAAAATGAGAGGGAAAATTTTGTGGTGCAACATTTATCAAACTGTGATATCGTTGTTCATACATAACTTTGCTTTTGTTTTCAAAATAACAAAACAGGACAAACCAGAATAGAAGAGTTGCAAACACTAAACCCCCCCCCCCAAAAAAAGCTTCTGGTAGACTAACACGGCCGACCGTGTCACCTGACATGGGCCGTGTCAGGAAGAAAATAGCAAAAAGGCAAGACATGGCTCTGACACGGGTGCCCGTGTCACAGGACACAACCCGTGTCCCTCTTAATGGAATTAAAACTTGGCAAAGTGGAAGGATATGGTTCTGACACAGGATATGGTCCTGACATAGATGCCCGTGTCACAGGACACAGACCGTGTCAGATTTTCTGGGACAAAAAAAAGACGTGCATGATTATTACAGGGTCCTGACACGGGTGTCCGTGTCACAAGACACGGCCTGTGTCAGCTTCAACACCAAAAATTCTAATTTTTTTAGACTTCTTTGCTATTATTTTTGTTCAATTTGGTTGTAATAGTAATTAGGTTTTAATTGCTTTCATCTCCATTTATAATTTGTATCCCCATCCCCTAAATTATGTAACAGCGTAAGATATTTACATTCCGCAATTTATCGCTTTCAAATATAAATTCTATTAATTAGGATTTGTATGACAGGATAAAATCAACAAGAAGCAAACCCTAATTCAAGACAAAAAAAGCATGAAAAGTAAACACTTTGCACACTTGCACATCTAGGGTTAACCTCACTTGTTGCCTTGAGAAAATGGTCATGTTATGCATTTGAGACACCTTAGCAAAAACAATAAAAAATACAACATCATAGTCCCTTGATGATGCTTCAAATGCTGCCTTAAAAATGATCTTAGACCCTTAAGAAAAATGCTAAGGTATCTCACAACATTACATTTTATGACTATACGATGATCCATGCCCGTTCCTTTTCATCCAAAGATAGGGCTTCTTACCAATCAATGGTAAGATATCAATTTCAAAGGAAGAGAGAAATGAACAAAATACTTTTGAGTAGGTAGAAAGTTCTTAGTTGCTTGCTCACAATCCATCTTCAAAACAAACATCTTTTCAAAACACACCAAACACTTTTCAAAACATGAAAAAATTTCAAAAATTCGAACACTTTGTATGCATTCTTATAGAGACGAGAATCATTACAAAGTTTTCATAAACGAAGGCACTTTTCAAAAATACTTTCAAAACCCACCACAAACACATTTCAAACAAAGCAATTTCGAAAGTGAGCTAGTAAGCAACTTAGAGCCCATAGATAACTATGGATGAAAAGGGTGCTAAGACCTTCCTTTTTCATAACCTACCCCCCGAACTCAAGAAAATATCTCAAAGGTATTTCCTGTTCTTTTCATCCTTTCCTTATTGGATAAAAAAAAGTTGGTGGCGACTCTTGCTATCCGCAACAATTGCAATCAAACGCAAAATACCCAAGTCAATTCTCCCACCGTGTTATAGAACTGGCGACTCTACTG
Source organism: Vicia faba (assembly GCA_948472305.1). Classification (NCBI taxonomy): domain Eukaryota; kingdom Viridiplantae; phylum Streptophyta; class Magnoliopsida; order Fabales; family Fabaceae; genus Vicia; species Vicia faba. The sequence continues at coordinate 1,168,705,940 of OX451738.1, forward strand.
GGGAGTTTAAAAGTGGGGTTACCTTAGAGCTAGACCACATTTAAATTGCTTTCATTATTTGATTTATTTGCTTTACATTTGTGGGTCTTTGTTTTGGTTTGTATTGATCCTCTACCCAGATATGGGATTATCATTAGGTAAATAGCAAAAAATGTGGAGAGTGTACGGTGTAGACCGATATGATTGAGACAATAGCTATGTTAGTGTGACACATTTGTGGGTACCAGCATCCCTTATGGCAAATTAAGGAGAATACAGGGCCGCTGTGTGGTGTCGTGAAGCACTAACAAACCTTAGAACCTTTAATTGAACAACTTGTCCATTAGGAAGTAGTGAGATAGTCGGCTTTGGTGCAGTCCGAAGTTGGTTGATACTTGATGCTACACTCATTGAGATCAGAATTTTGGGATATTTCGATCACCAATAAAGAGGCTTGTACTGAAACAATGCCTGATGAAGAAAGATCAATGACATTGAGATCCCCTAGAACCCGATTACTTTCTAGGACAAGTTGAACCAACTAAACTTCAAGAGGGTACTTACCTATGAACCTCATGCAAGCCTAAACCTAAGGACTTGTTTGCTTTGTGTGTATGTGTTTACTTGTACATAACATCATGACATCATGCCATTGCATTTGCACTAACCATTTCAAGGACTTTTGGATTTATCTTTGTGCTATTTTATAGGACATGGCTTCCGCATGAAAAAATACCATCCAAATCAACCTTGTGAAAGTTCCTCCTCAACTTAAGGAATTAGAGTCAAGAGTTCCCAATGATTCTCCATTCACCAAGAAGTACAATCATCTCATCAACTTGGTTACCACAAACTTTGAAGAGGATATGGTACATGTGCTATTCCAATTCTTTGACCCTAAGAACCATTGCTTTACCTTTCCTGATTACCAACTTGTGCCTACTATGGAAGAATTCTCTCAACTCTTGGGAATTCCTATTCTGTATTAACTACCCTTCAATGGTATTGAAAGATACCCAAGACCTGAGGAGATTGCTCGAGCTCTACATTTGCAACGATCTAACATCGTGGCAAATTAGGAAACAAGAAGTGGTTTCAAAGGGTTTCTAGCCAAATTTTTGTTGGAGAAGGCTCAAGATTTTTGGAATGCTCTGGATTTACAAGCTTTGAAGAAGTGTTAGCTCTTCTCATCTATGGATGATACTATTTCCCAATCCTGACTAACTCATAGATGTAAGCGCAGTCAAAATTGTTCTATCTCGCAATCCGGTGCCTACTTTACTTGGGAATATCTTGCATTCTTTTCAATCTCGCACCATGAAGAGAAGAGGACTTCTTATATGTTGCACTCCTCTGTTGGCTAGGTGGTTTATTTCGCACCTACCTCGATCTGTTGTGAAGAATGAGCAAGGCATGAAATGGTCTAATAGATTGATGTCACTCACGCATTCTGATATTCATTGGTGTTCTCGATCCTTGGAGGATATTACTATTATTGACCGTTGTGGGGAATTCTCTAATGTCCCTCTACTTGGAATTATGGGAGGTATCACCTACAATCCTTGTTTGTAATTGCGAAAGTTTGGGTATTCTAGGAGGGATGACCCTCATGATGCACTTGTCCAAGGAATTGCATTTGACTATGAGAGCGATGTCCAAGGTTATCGTCATAGATTCATACGAGCTTGGGGCATGGTTAACAAAGTTGATAGCAAGACATTGGGGCATAAGAACTCCATTCCTTTAGAGCCTTATCTCAAGTGGGTGCGAGCCCGCGCTCAAAGCCTCATGATTCCTTATGAAGCCATCCTACCTATCATCATATAACATGTTGCCAAGGGAGATGTTCCATATACCGTCCTTCATCCTGATATGCCTACTTCTCTTGAAGATTTGCAAAGAGCTTGGATTCAGCTAAAGGGGGAGCGAGACAGCTTTGAAGCCCAATTTTATGCAAGCGAAAAGAAGACGTTGGAGCTCACGAGGCAACTTCACGAGGAGAGGAACCTGAATGCCTACATTACTGCAAAGAGGAAGCACCCATAGGAGACTTGAGCCTTTTTATTTGTATTTAGTTCATTTTGTTTATTTTGTTTCAATGTAAGCCCAAGAGGCATGTTGTAATCAATATGAACTTATTAATGCAATTACTGTGTGTTCCTTCTTCGTCTAAACAAATTTAAATCTTCTAAGTCCTTGAAATCATTTGCATACACATTTCATGCATCATAACATAAGCAAGCTTTCCACAAACAAGTTTCCTCATCTTTCTACTGTTTATTTCAGTAAGATGGATATTGAGCAGACCGTGAAAGATTTGCAAGCACAAAATTCCCAGTTCCAAGAGACCTTGTTGACCCTGGCCAAGGGACAACAAGAGCTAATGAAACTGCTGGCAGCCAAAAAGAAGACTAAGAAGAAGGCCTTCATTAACATGGGGAAAAGGTTTAAAGACCTAGTCCGTCAGGTGCAGATAGTTGAAGAGTCATCCGAGGAAGACAAGAACCAGAATGAAGAGGAAAGGAGCACCTATGCTGGGGGTGCAAATGATCAAGCTTCCGAGGATGAAGACTACTTTGATGAACAGTATCTACCGACTGAGGATAAATACATGCAGTTAGAGGATAAACTGAAAGCTATTGAAATTCAAGCCGTACCTAGTTTGGATTTTGGTGATTTGGGCTTAGTACCCGGGGTAGTCATCCCCCATAAGTTCAAAATACCAGTCTTTGCTAAGTTTGATGGAGTTTCATGCCCAAAACTTCATCTGAGGTCCTATGTCCGCAAGATACAACCAGATACTACTGACAAGAAGCTCTGGGTCCATTTCTTTCAAGAGAGTCTAGTTGGGACTCAGCTAGAATGGTTTTACCAATTGGAGGGTTCCCACATTCACACTTGGGAAGATCTGACCACCGCTTTTTATCAGCAATATCAGTATAATGCTGATTTGGCACCAACTAGAGTTCAACTTCAAGGAATGACAATGTGTACTAATGAAGGGTTTAAAGAGTACGCGCAAAAATGGAGGAATCTTGCTGGTAGGGTCCAACCACCACTAACTGACAGAGAACTAGTTGATATGTTCATGGGAACACTAATGGGACCATATTTAAACTTGCTATTTGGTAGCTCATCTTCTGGTTTCATTGAGTTAATCCTAACTGGTGAAAGGGTCGAAAGTGGCATTAAGAGTGGAAAAATTCCCACAACATTTGCTTCTACATCAAGCACTGTAAATAAGCCCTTTACTGGAAAAAAAGAAGCCAATGCTGTATATGGGTCAAGGGCCCATACCAAGATGGATCACTGTCCATCTGTTAATGCTGTGTTAATCTCCAACCCTCCATCTGCTTAAAGACAATCATCCAACCATCAACGATATGAAATTCCTCGAAGAAAGTTCACAAGGATTAACATGTCGCTATCCCAAGCCTTGCAACATCTGTTGAAGGCCAACTTAGTGACATTGCGTGATCCACCATCAAATCCCAATGTCTTATCACCGAAGTACAATCCTAATGCCAAACGCGCCTACCATTCCAACAACCCTGGGCATGAAATCGATCATTGTTGGGATTTGAAATGCAGAATTCAAGATCTTATCGATAACAAAACTATTGAGTTTGGTCCACCTACAACTCTAAATGTGATAACTGCACCAATGCCGAACCATGGCAAAGGTGTCAATGCAATTGATGACACTGCTTTTGTTTCCTCCATTGAGGATTTGACTACTGTGAAAGGAGATTTGCTGAGAGATGAGGTGTTCCCTGCCTATTTAAAAGACTATGTTTGTTGTGCTAAACAAATAAATGGATGCAAGTGGTTGAAAGAAGGTGTTCATTTCCTGATAGATAGTCACGAGATCATGTTTGAAAGAACTCCGTCCATCAAAAGTTTGACCAACAAAGCTGAAGACATTTCTATCATAACAATTTCCATCAAGCCTCTTAGGATCTCCTCAAAGGGTCCTATTAGGATTTCAAATGAATCAATAATTGCTCCTTTAATAATCACTACCCCTGGGCCGATTCCTTACTCCTCCAATAAAGCAGTTCCATGGAACTATGGTTCCGAAGTTTACTATCATGGAATAAAGCAAGATCCATAGATCAATGAAGACAAGACTGATGATGTTAAAAATATTGCTGGTTCTAGTAAGGTAACAAGAACGGGGAGGATCTTTTCCCTTGATATTTCACCTCTGACTACTACAATAACTCCTATTCACATAACCAATAACAAGCCTAATGCCAACACTGGACGCAAAGAAAATGTAAGTGAGCCTGTTGGGATAAAGGAACCTGCCAAAGATGTTGATGCTGAAGAGCCCTTCACTTGAGAGATGGAGGAAATCCTGAAAATTATAAAGAATAGTGATTTCAAAATAGTCGAACAACTGAGGAAAACTCCCTCCAAAATCTCCATGTTGTCATTACTACTCTGTTCTGATGCTCATGCCCAAGCTTTAATCAAGTTTTTGAAGAAATCTCATGTGCCCCAAGAGACTACAGCTGAACAGTTCGAGAATTTTGTGGCGAGTTTAACGGCTGACAATGGATTGGGTTTCTCTAACACTGACTTGACTCCTATTGGAAGGAATCATAACAAGGCTTTGCATGTCTCTATTGAATGCAAAGGAAATACACTAGCTCATGTCTTAATTGATACTGGCTCATATTTAAATGTGTTACCCAAAGGTGCTTTGGACCGGCTAGATTTCGAATGCCTGGTGTTGAAACCAAGTGATATAGTTTTAAGGGCTTTTGATGGGTCTAAAAGGATGGTGCACGGAGAGGTGGATCTATCATTTAAAATTGGATCACAAATTTTCAACTCCACTTTTTATATAATGGACATACATCCCGCCTACTCTTGTTTACTCGGACGCCCTTGGATACATGGGGCAGGAGCAGTGACGTCCACCCTCCACTAGAAATTGAAATATCCGATCAAAGGGAAGATTGTCATTGTTTGTGGTGAAGAGGAATTTATGGTCATCCACCTCAATTCATTCAAGTATGTGGAAATGGATGGTGAATTTATAGAAACTCCGTGCCAGAATTTCGAAGTTGTTCCTCCTATGGTTTCCGCCACAAAAATCTCCTATGACACATCAAAAGTTGACGAATTTATACCAAGAATGGTTTCACTTAAAGATGCACGTGCCGTGGTCGAAGATGGAAGCTGTACTATCTGGGGATAAATCCGCGACATTCCGTTTAAATCAGACAAATTTAGGTTGGGTTTCACCATCAAAGCTCAGAAAGAGGTCAGGCGCGCTTGCGTGGGAAAGCCACCTCTTCCCATCAGAAATCATGAAGTAAACGATATGGAAGACTCTGACGATGAATGTGCTTTTGAAGAATGGATCTACCTGACTGCTGGTGAAGGACTCAACAACTGGCACGCAAATGACTTCACTCCCATCTCCTTCAATAAGGAGTAATTACTGTTTATTGTTTTCTGTCAATTCAAGAATTTTGTCTGTAATCTTAATTCCAAATAATGACTTTTAAGCCACGTGCCTTGCCTGGGGAACCATGGTCCATTTGTTAAGGGTTTTGTTCATGTTCATTTATCATATGATAATTTAATAAAAAAACATTGGACCTTTGCATTCAAATTTTATGCTCATTGTCTTTCTTTTTCTTTATTTTATTTTTCAAATAGCCATGTATCTTAAATGCACACACACACTTGCAGATCCTCATCCACTCCATACCTCATTGCCAACGACTCTACTATTTCCAGTTATGACTTCGAACCCATGACGTTTTCCTCACATACTCATTCCTTGACCATCTGCGCTGGGCTGCTTATTTGTTAATATAATAAACAAAAAAACATAAAGTAAATAAATTAGCATGCCCATAAAAACGCGTGAAATTGAAACGGGCCAGTGGTATGCTGCCACCTCTTGCCTTCTTCCCCAGAACCGTCGTTTTTGGTATCAGACTTTTACCTACGGTCCAAAGTCTGTAGCTGTAAACCTGCCAATTTTAAAAACGCAGCACACGCATAATAAATTCAAATGGAGACCATGGATCAACTGGGTTTGAGGCCCTGAACACCATGGTACCCATAATCAAACCTGATTTTTCCTATATTAAAAAAAACCTAAAACGAAGCTTGAAACCCTAAGAATGGCATATTTTGATTCCCGCGCTTAAACTCAAATCAAAGCATCCAAACATATTGCAAACACGATTACAAGCATGAATATATACTTAGAACATGTTGATAATGCCAGAATCAATGAAAATGAATTTAAAAAAAGATGAAAACTGTGAAGGTGGTACCACGTGATTTTGCACGTTTTGAGGGTTGAGGATGATTGCAAGAACTTCAGTGAATGTCCAGGGACGTGATTTAATCCTTGGAATGGCTTGAATCGATATGTGGAGGAGAATGGGCTCTGCACTTTTTGACAAAAAATTTGAAATTTATTCTTGATGTAGAGGCAGGCTGTGCAGCTTTTCTTTTCTTGTTAGGGTTCATAATGCTTGTGTATATGTACTGAATCAATCTAGGGTAGCATAATTGGAAAGAATCATAAGATGTAATGGTTATTACTTTTGATTCAAATCTTTCCACATTTGGAGATTTCCTCTTGTTTTCAATCTTGCACGTTTTTTCTTGGCTATAGACAGCTTGCATGATCTATAATTCAATGCAAAACAAATCTCATTCCATTGATTTTATTTATTTTGATTTATTTTGATTTTATTTGATTTTATTTGAATTTTAAATAAATAAAATCAAAATAAATTAGGTAAATAAATAAATGAGGCAAGGAGGGTCCCATGGGTCGTGGACCATGCTAAGGATAAGATTAAATCTTGAAAAAGATGGGCCCATGTAGAAAAAAATGCAATTTTGAGCATTGTTGACTTTGTGCAAACTTCCAAAAATGGCCAACTTTGACAATGCATATCTCTCTCAATTTTGACCCTAAGAGGGTGTTCTTGGACTTTTTAGAAAGCTTAGGATGTACTATAAACAACCCTTTTGTTTTAATCTCCATTGGGTCTTCCATGTTCATGTAATAAGCTTTGACCCAAAAGGTGTTTTTGCTGACCTTTGAAAAGAACTTATAATGTCTGAATTTATATCTTTTCATGAGTGCATTTATTAAACTTGAGGGCTGAAGAGAAGTTATAAGTAATTGGAATATCTTCAAAATGAGACCTGGATGAGAAATTTCTGATAAAGTGTGAGAAAGTTATGCCTGGTCAAAGTTTGGTTGACTTTTCCTATAGGAACCCTAATTTAGCAACTTTTGAGTTTTGATGAATTAGGAGAATTCCTTGAGGAATCATGATCAACCCTTGATCAAATTATGGATATCACCTCAAAATGTTGAGTTTGGCCAAAAATATTGAAGTTTGACTGTATGTGGGTCACAATTGACTTTTGACCTAGTATAGTTGATTTTCAGGCATTTGAGCAGTTGACTGAGCATACTTCTTGTGCAAGACATGAAACTTGGCGTGGATATTCTTGGAGGCATAATAGGACCATATAAAGTAATTGAAGTCTTTAAAGCTCATATATCGTGATGAAAAGTGAAACCCTAGTGGGAGGTTCATTGCCTTAGGAAGAGAACTTGTCTGTTCAATTCTTGGGCATCCTTGGGCAAGTTGGGGACCTCAATGGGTATGTGTTGAATAAAATGAGAGGGAAAATTTTGGGGTGCAACAATTATCAAACTGTGATATCGTTGTTCATACATAACTTTGCTTTTGTTTTCAAAAGAACAAAATAGGATAAACCAGAATAGAAGAGTTACAAACACTAACCCCCCCCCCCCCCCCCCAAAAAAAAGCTTCTGGATGTCTGACACGACCGACCGTGTCACCTGACATGGGCCGTGTCAGGAAGAAAATAGGAAAAATGGCAAGACAGGGCTCTGACTCGGGTGCCCGTGTCACAGGACACGACCCGTGTCCCTCTTAATGGAATTAAAACTTGGTAAAGTGGCAGGATATGGTCCTGACACGGATGCCCGTTTCACAGGACACGGACCGTGTCAGATTTGTTGGGACAAAAAAAAGACGTGCATGATTATTACAGGGTCCTGACACGGGTGCCCGTGTCACAAGACACGGCCCGTGTCAGCTTCAACACCAAAAATTCTGATTTTTTGAGACTTCTTTGCTATTATTTTTGTTCAATTTGGTTGTAATAGTAATTAGGTTTTAATTTCTTCCATCCCCGTTTATAATTTGTATCCCCGTCCCCTAAATTATGTAACAACATAAGATATTTACATTCCACAATTTATCGCTTTCAAATATAAATGCTATTAATTAGGATGTGTATGACAGTATAAAATCAACAAGAAGCAAACCCTAATTCAAGACAAAAAAAGCATGAAAAGTAAACACTTTGCACACTTGCACATCTAGGGTTAACCTCACTTGTTGCCTTGAGAAAATAGTCATTTTATGCATGTGAGAAACCTTAGCAAAAACAATAAAAAATGCAACATCATAGTCCCTTGATGATGCTTCGAATGCTGCCTTAAAAATGATCTTAGACCCTTAAGAAAAATGCTAAGGTATCTCACAACATTACATTTTATGACTATACGATGATCCACGCCCGTCCCTTTACATCCAAAGATAGGGCTTCTTACCAATCAATGGTAAGATAGCAATGTCAAAGGAAGAGAGAAATGATCAAAATACTTTTGAGTAGGTATAACGTTCTTAGTTGCTTGCTCACAATCCATCTTCAAAACAAACATCTTTTCAAAACACACCAAACACTTTTCAAAACATGAAATATTTTCAAAAGTTCCAACACTTTGTATGCATTCTTATAGAGACGAGAATCATTACAAAGTTTGCATAAACGAAGGCACTTTTCAAAAATACTTTCAAAACCTACCACAAACACATTTCAAACAAAGCAATTTCGAAAGTGAGCTAGTAAGAAACTAAGAGCCCATAGATAACTATGGATGAAAAGGATGCTAACACCTTCCTTTTTCATAACCTACCCCCCGAACTCAAGAAAATATCTCAAAGTTCTTTCCTGTTCTTTTCACCCTTTCCTTATTGGATAAAAGAAAAGTTGGCGGCGACTCTTGCTATCCGTAACAATTGCGATCAAACGCAAAATACCCAAGTCAGTTCTCCCACCGTGTTATAGAACTGGCGACTCTACTGGGGAGTTTAAAAGTGGGGTTACCTTAGAGCTAGACCACATTTAAATTTCTTTCATTATTTGATTTATTTTCTTTACATTTGTGGGTCTTTGTTTGGGTTTGTATTGATCCTCTACCCAGATATGGGAATATCATTAGGTAAATAGAAAAAATTATGGAGAGTGTACGGTGTAGACCGATATGATTGAGAAAATAACTATGTTAGTGTGACACATTTGTGGGTATCGACATCCCTTATGGCGAATTAAGGAGAATACGGGGCCGTTGTGTGGTGTCGTGGAGCACTAACAAACCTTAGAACCTTTAATTGAACAACTTGTCCATTAAGAAGTAGTGAGATAGCCGGCTTTGGTGCAGTCCGAAGTTAGTTGATACTTGATGCTACACTCATTGAGGTCATACTTTTGGGATATTTCGATCGCCAATAAAGAGGCTTGCACTGAAACAATGCCTGATGAAGAAAGATCAATGATATTGAGATCCCCTAGAACCCGATTACTTTCTAGGACAGGTTGAACCAACTAAACTTCAAGAGGGTACTTACCTATGAACCTCATGCAAGCCTCAACTTAAGGACTTGTTTGCTTTGTGTGTATGTGTTTACTTGTACATAACATCATGACATCATACCATTGCATTTGAACTAACCATTTCAAGGACTTTGGGATTTATCTTTGTGTTGTTTTATAGGACATGGCTTCCGCATGAAGAAATACCATCCAAATCAACCTTGTGAAAGTTCCTCCTCAACTTAAGGAATTAGACTCAAGAGTTCCCAATGATTCTCCGTTCACCAAGAAGTACGATCATCTTATCAACTTGGTTACCACAAACTTTGAAGAGGATATGGTACATGTGCTATTCCAATTCTTTAACCCTAAGCACCATTGCTTTACCTTTCCTGATTACCAACTTGTGCCTACTATGGAAGAATTCTCTCAACTCTTTGGAATTCCTATTCTTGATCAACTACCCTTCAAAGGTATTGAAAGAGACCCAAGACCCAAGGAGATTGCTCGAGCTCTACATTTGCAATGATCTGACATCGTGGCAAATTAGGAAACAAGAAGTGGTGTCAAAGGGTTTATAGCTAAGTTTTTGTTGGAGAAAGCTCAAGATTTTTGGAATGCTCTGGATTTACAAGCCTTTGAAGAAGTGTTAGCTCTTCTCATCTATGGGATGATACTATTTCCCAATCCTGACCAACTCATAGATGTGAGCGCAGTCAAAAAAATTTTATCTCGCAATCCGGTTCCTACTTTACTTGGGGATAACTTGCATTCTTTTCACTCTCGCACCATGAAGAGAAGAGGACTTCTTATGTGTTGCACTCCTCTGTTGGCTAGGTGGTTTATTTTGCACCTACCTCGATCTGTTGTGAAGAATGAGCAAGGCATGAAATGGTCTAATAGATTGATGTCACTCACGCATTCTGATATTCATTGGTGTTCTCGATCCTTGGAGGATATTACTGTTATTGACCATTGTGGGGAATTCTCTAATGTCCCTCTACTTGGAATTAGGGGAGGTATCACCTACAATCCTCGTTTGGATTTGCGAAAGTTTGGGTATGCTAGGAGGGATGACCCTCATGATGCACTTGTCCAAGGAATTGCATTTGACTATGAGAGTGATGTCCAAGGTTATCGTCATAGATTCATACGAGCTTGGGGCATGGTTAACAAAGTTGATAGCAAGACATTGGGGCATAAGAACTCCATTCCTTTAGAGCCTTATCACAAGTGGGTGCGAGCCCGCGCTCAAAGCCTCGTGATTCCTTATGAAGCCATCCTACTTATCATCATATAACATGTTGCCAAGGGAGATGTTCCATATACCGTCCTTCATCCTGATATGCCTACTTCTCTTGAAGATTTTCAAAGAGCTTGGATTCAGCTAAAGGGGGAGCGAGACACCTTTGAAGCCCAATTTTATGCAAGCGAAAAGAAGACGTTGGAGCTCACGAGGAAACTTCACGAGGAGAGGAACCTGAATGCCTACATTACTGCAAAGAGGAAGCACCCATAGGAGACTTGAGCCTTTTTATTTGTATTTAGTTCATTTTGTTTATTTTGTTTCAATGTAAGCCCAAGAGGCATGTTGTAATCAATAAGAACTTATTAATGCAATTAATGTGTGTTCCTTCTTTGTCTAAACAAATTTAAATCTTCTAAGTCCTTGAAATCATTTGCATACGCATTTATGCATCATAACATAAGCAAGCTTTCCACAAACAAGTTTCCTCATCTTTCTACTGTTTATTTCAGTAAGATGGATATTGAGCAGACCGTGAAAGATTTGCAAGCACAAAATTCCCAGTTCCAAGAGACCTTGTTGACCCTGGCCAAGGGACAACAAGAGCTAATGACACTGCTGGCAGCCAAAAAGAAGACTAAGAAGATGGCCTTCATTAACATGGGGAAAAGGTTTAAAGACCCAGTCCGTCAGGTGCAGATAGTTGAAGAGTCATCTGAGGAAGACAAGAACCAGAATGAAGAGGAAAGGAGCACCTATGCTGGGGGTGCAAATGATCAAGCTTCCGAGGATGAAGACTACTTTGATGAACAGTATCTACCGACTGAGGATAAATACATGCAGTTAGAGGATAAACTGAAAGCTATTGAAATTCAAGCCGTACCTAGTTTGGATTTTAGTGATTTGGGCTTAGTACCCGAGGTAGTCATCCCCCATAAGTTCAAATACCAGTCTTTGCTAAGTTTGATGGAGTTTCATGCCCAAAACTTCATCTGAGGTCCTATGTCCACAAGATACAACCACATACTACTGACAAGAAGCTCTGGGTCCATTTCTTTCAAGACAGTCTAGTTGGGACTCAGCTAGAATGGTTTTACCAATTGGAGGGTTCCCACATTCACACTTGGGAAGATCTGACCATCGCTTTTTATCAGCAATATCAGTATAATGCTGATTTGGCACCAACTAGAGTTCAACTTCAAGGAATGAATATGTGTACTAATGAAGGGTTTAAAGAGTACGCGCAAAAATGGAGGAATCTTGCTGGTAGGGTCCAACCACCACTAACTGACAGAGAACTAGTTGATATGTTCATGGGAACACTAATGGGACCATATTTAAACTTGCTAATTGGTAGCTCATCTTCTGGTTTCATTGAGTTAATCCTAACTGGTGAAAGGGTCGAAAGTGGCATTAAGAGTGGAAAAATTCCCACGACATCTGCTTCTACATCAAGCACTGTAAAGAAGACCTTTACTGGAAAAAAAGAAGCCAATGCTTTATATGGGTCAAGGGCCCATACCAAGATGGATCACCGTCCATCTGTTAATGCTGTGTTAATCTCTAACCCTCCATCTGCTCAAAGACAATCATCCAACCATCAACGATATGAAATTCCTCGAAGACAGTTCACAAGGATTAACATGTCGCTATCCCAAGCCTTGCAACATCTGTTGAAGGCCAACTTAGTGACATTGCGTGATCCACCATTAAATCCCAATGTCTTATCACCGAAGTACAATCCTAATGCCAAACGCGCCTACCATTCCAACAGCCTTGGGCATGAAACCGATCATTGTTGGGATTTGAAATGCAGAATTCAAGATCTTATTGATAACATAACTATTGAGTTTGGTCCACCTACAACTCCAAATGTGATAACTGCACCAATGCCGAACCATGGAAAAGGTGTCAATGCGATTAATGACACTACTTTTGTTTCCTCCATTGAGGATTTGACTACTCCATTGACTACTGTGAAAGGAGATTTGCTGAGAGCTGGTGTGTTCCCTGGATATTTAAAAGACTATGTTTGTTGTGCTAAACAAATAAATGGATGCAAGTGGCTGAAAGAAGGTGTTCATTTCCTGATAGATAGTCACGAGATCATGTTTGAAAGAACTTCGTCCATCAAAAGTTTGACCAATAAAGCTGAAAACATTTCTATCATAACAATTTCCATCAAGCCTCTTAGGATCTCCTCAAAGGGTCCTATTAGGATTTCAAATGAATCAACAATTGCTCCTTTAATAATCACTACCCCTAGGCCGATTCCTTACTCCTCCAATAAAGCAGTTCCATGGAACTATGGTTCCGAAGTTTACTATCATGGAATAAAGCAAGATCCATGGATCAATGAAGACAAGACTGATGATGTTACAAATATTGCTGGTTCTAGTAAGGTAAAAAGAACGGGGAGGATCTTTTCCCCTGATATTTCACCTCTGACTACTACAATAACTCCTGTTCACATAACCAATAACAAGCCTAATGCCAACACTGGAGGCAAATAAAAAGCAAGTGAGTCTGCTGGGATAGAGGAACCTGCAAAAGATGTTGATGTTGAAGAGCCCTCCACTTGAGAGATGGAGGAAATCCTGAAAATTATAAAGAATAGTGATTTCAAAATAGTCGAACATCTGAGGCAAACTCCCTCCAAAATCTCCATGTTGTCATTACTACTCTGTTCTGATGCTCATGCCCAAGCTTTAATCAAGTTTTTGAAGAAATCTCATGTGCCCCAAGAGACTACAGCTGAACAGTTCGAGAATTGTGTGGCGAGTTTAACGACTGACAATGGATTGGGTTTCTCTAACACTGACTTGACTCCTATTGGAAGGAATCATAACAAGGCTTTGCATGTCTCTATTGAATGCAAAGGAAATACACTAGCTCATGTCTTAGTTGATACTGGCTCATATTTAAATGTGTTACCCAAAGGTGCTTCGGACCGGCTAGATTGTGAATGCCTGGTGTTGAAACTAAGTGATATAGTTGTAAGGGCTTTCGATGGGTCTAAAAGGATGGTGCACAGAGAGGTGGATCTACCCATTAAAATTGGATCACAAATTTTCAACTCCACTTTTTATATAATGGACATACGTCCCGCCTACTCTTGTTTACTCGGACGCCCTTGGATACATGGGGCAGGAGCAGTGACATCCACCCTCCACTAGAAATTGAAATATCCGATCAAAGGGAAGATTGTCATTGTTTGTGGTGAAGAGGAATTTATGGTCATCCACCTCAATTCCTTCAAGTATGTGGAAATGCATGATGAATTTATAGAAACTTTGTGCCAGGATTTCGAAGTTGTTCCTCCTATGGTTGCCTCCAGCAAAATCTCCTCTGACACATCAAAAGTTGATGAAGTTGTACCAAGAATGGTTTCACTTAAAGATGCACGTGTCGTGGTCGAAGATGGAAGTTGTACTATCCGGGGATAACTCCTAGACATTCCGTTTAAATCAGACAAATTTGGGTTGGGTTTCACCATCAAAGCTCAGAAAGAGGTCAGGTGCGCTTGCGTGGGAAAGCCACCTCTTCGCATCAGAAATCATGAAGTAAACAATGTGGAAGACTCTGACGATGAATGTGCTTTTGAAGAATGGATCTACCTGACTGCTGGTGAAGGACTCAGCAACTGGAACGAAAAGTACTTCACTCCCATCTCCTTCAATAAGGAGTAATTACTGTTTATTGTTTTTTGTCAATTCAAGAACTTTTGTCTGTAATCTTAATTCCAAACAATGACTTTTAAGCCACGTGCCTTGCCTGGGGAACCATGGTCCATTTGTTAAGGGTTTTGTTCATGTTCATTTATCATATGATCATTTAATAAAAAAAACATTTGACCTTTGCATTCAAATTTTATGCTCATTGTCTTTCTTTTTGTTTATTGTATTTTTCAAATAGCCATGTGTTGTACCCCAAAATTTTCCCTCTCATCCTTCAGGAATTCATTCTGAATTCTCAGAGTTTCTCTTAAACAAATCCAAGCCCTCAATTATCATTCCTCTCCAGGTAAACCATTTACAAGAGCAGAATGGTCACTTGCAAGCTCAAAAGTCAAAAATTTTACCTTGAAAAAAGTTAAATTCTATATGCTTAGAATTTTTCTCTAAAGAAAAAAAATAGAAGTGTTTAAGAAAAAATGGCACTTCAGAAATTCTGAACCAACCTCCAGGAAGAAACGGTCAGAAGTTGCAAACTTGTGCAGCACATAACATTCAGTCAGAAGGTGGCTCTTCAGCAGCTACAACAACTCAGTTAGGCGTTGTAAACGTGGTTCAACACGTAATCTTTAAACAGAACATGGCTCCTTCAGCAGTTACACAAGTTCAGCCAGAGCTTGCTAAAGAAATGAAAAGAAGACAACAAAGCCTGAAACTCCTTCAGAACATACTGGGATCAGAAGGTAATGGGATCAGCAAATTAGGTATAATACTGAAGCAGAATCTCTAAGTCCAGAGTTTTCAGAGGAAGATCAAAGGAGCATGCTGGAAAGTCTGGAAAACTCTCAGAATTTGCTGAGGCAGCAAGAGGCCAAGGTCAGAGCTTGGTTTACATTGTTTTTTTGGTGAAGTAGAACTGCTGGCTCAGGTTTTAGGTAATGATGCAAAATCTCCTATTACAAGATTTTTGATTTTGACAAATCTCATCACCATTTAATGCTCATTAATGCTCACAACCACTTTTGAGCATTCATCCAAGGGATCTCTCCACGTGTGGCATGGTAACACCCTCATGCATACTTAGGCATGGGTCTATGCACCACTTTTCGCCTATGGGTGTCACTTCTCCTTAATCCTCGCTTACTGTTCCAACCTAGGCTAAAAAGTTGTCCATCATCACAACTTTTCATGAACTCCCTTCAAGAACAAGTTAACCTCTACTGCATAGTATTGGCGCCATTTAACGTTCAAAAATTCACAAAGTCTTGCCTATAAATAGGACACCATCATCCATTAAAAGAGGTGGTAAAAAAATCCAGAAAAAACTCAAGCAAGAAAACATTGTGAAAACTCTGTCAAAATTCCTAGTGTTTCATATCTTTGAATTTCCTTCCTCCAAACTTCATTGATACCTAGTTTTATCCTTGACTAAAGAACGCCATACAGATTCTGACCATACATACATATATCTTCTCCATCCATCTATTCTAAAAAGAACCTGTCCAGAACACCATCAGAGCTAAAGCTAGCTCCAACTCACAGATTTTCTTCCAACAGCAAGGTAAGCACCTGCTGACTCTCATCACGCTGCTAAGCATCATCAGCTTTGCATGCTCAATAAATACAATGTAGATATCATGTTGCTTCTGTATGCGTTCTCGAGGATTTTCATGCCTCTGAATGCTTAAGTAGGAAGTGGATCAGTGTAGGACCTTCCTGTGACCTTGTTGGTTATGTCTTCTGAAACACTTTGACACTTGCTGAGATTGTCCTAGGAATGCCTTCTGTTTTATGGAAAAATAATAAAATTGCAGATGTTCTGACTAGTACAAGGGGAAACCAAGCGCTGACTCTGACGCCAGCATTTCTGAGGCCTGTTTTGCCATCAATAATATCAGAACTTCTGAAAATTATTGTGTTTCCAGCAGGGTCAGAACTTCTGACTTCACTACTAACAAACTTCTGTCTTGCAGCGGATGGGGGTCAGAACTTCTGACCTTTCCACTAACGGGTTTCTGTTTTGCAGGGCACCAGAGTCAGAAGTTCTGACTCATACATTTTCACTAACAGGTTGATATCCTGCAGCAGGCCTGGGTCAAAACTTCTGACTTCCTCTCAGCAGCACGCTAGCCCTCTCTCTCTTTCTCTTTTTCTTCCCCTTGTTATTTTCTTTTCTTATCTATTTTTCTCGTTGAACCACCCCCATGTACAAGTGTGTATCCCCCACCCCATAAATATTGTAATAGCGTAGGATTTTACATTTCCGCACTTTTATTGCTTTCAAATGTAAATGCTAGTAATTAGGATATGTATGGAAAGATAAAATCAATGAAATAGAAAATACTAATTCAAGATAAAATCATGCATGCAATAAAACACACTTGCACACAAACACCCTTAAGGTATCTCCACTTGGTTGCCTAAACAAATGGCTATGGTATGCATGCTAGGTATCTTGGAAAAACAAAACAAAACAAAAGATCATAGTCCCTCGATGACGCTATCTTGGTTGCCTAAACAAAATGATCTAGTCCCTCATGAATTTCTAAAGACACTTAGCACAATTGCTATCATGGTCAATACGATGACCCGCGCCTGTCTCGTTTAACATCCTAAATACAAGGTTGTTTACCAAATGCAATGGTAAAACAACACTATCAAAAGGGTTAAAAATGTGTAGGAAAGACTTTTGAGTAGATAGGGTAGACAACTCTTAGTTACTTGATCAAAACTTGCAAAACATCCTTGTTATTTTCAAACACACCTCACAACACAATTTCAAAACATTTCCCAAAAACAAACTTTCAAACATTGAAAAATCTTTTCAAAAGACAAACACACCCTTGTATACATTCAAACAAGAATCATTACAAAGGTTGCCACAACGATGGCCTCTTTTCAAAACATTTTCAAAACCACACACACAAAGCACCATTTCAAACAATTAAAAAGCAAAAGCAAGTGATCTAAACAAGTAACTAAGAGCCCATGGAAAACCATGGATGAAAAGGGTGCTAGCACCTTCCCTTTTCATAATCTACCCCCCGAACCCAAGAAAAGATCTCAAAGGTCTTTCCTGTGCTTTTTGACCTTTCCTTTGGATAAAATAAAAATTTGGTGGCGACTCTTGCTAAACCAAAACATTTGCAAACACAAAACGCAAAATCTCAAGTCAGTTCTCCCACTGTATCACAGAACTGGCGACTCTGCTGGGGAGATGACTCTAAAAGTGGGGTTACGTTAGGACTTAGATCACCTTTACATGCTTATTTTGTTTTCTTTGATTGCTTTACATTTGGTTCTCTTGTTGGGTTTGAATCCTCCACCCGGATTTTTAGGAAACATTCATAGGTAAATAGCAATATGTTGTGGAAGTTGTGCGGGGTATACCGACATGGTTGAAGCAATAGCTATATTAGTGCGACATATTTGTGGGTACCGGTAGCCTTTGAGTTAATCAAAGAGAATACGGGGCCGCTGAGCGATGTCATGAAACACTAATGGACTTCTAGAACCTTTGCTTGACCATCTTGGCCTTATTAGGGGTAGTGAGATGACCGACTTTGGTGCAGTCCGAAGTTGGTAGATACTCGATACTACACTCATTGAGGGTTGTTTTCTTGGAATATTTCGGTCGCCAGTAAAGTGGCTAAACTAAAACAATGAACACAGAAAATAATTCGGTGATATTGAGATCCTTAGAACCCGGTTACTATTTATAGGACAGGTTGAGCCAACTAACTTCAAGAGGGTACTTACCTATGAACTCTATGCAAGCCTAAACCTAGGGACTTGTCTGCTTTGTGTGAATGTGATTATTTGTATATACACTTTCTTACTTTTGCATATCTATACATAATATCATAACATCATACCATATCATTTTCAATAACCATTTCAAGGATCTTGAGGGTCTTTGATGCAGGGTCACGTTGAACCAGACGTCTACCAAAGGGCAAGAGGATTCATTTTCCTCTAAACAAACGCCGTCAAAGATCAAGTACAACAACTTGAGTCAAGGGTTATGACCCACTTGACATGGTGAGCTTGATTCTCGTGGAAAGACATCCACCAATACAAAGTTCTACAATCAAAGATGTTGATCAAAGTTCAACCTCTAACATTTTCTTGTGTTTACCCCGTGATATCCTTGAAAACATGCATCCACATATCATGCATCGTATCATGACAGGTTTCCCCTTTTCAGGTCTCCTTATTTTCCTATTATTTATTTCAGTAGATATGGCTCTAGAGAGGACTGTCAAAGATATCCAGGCTCAAAACCCTCAACTTCAAGAGATATTCTTGAACCTGTCCAAGGGGAAGGAAGAAGTGAAAGCTCTCCTCACAAGGGGCATGGTCCTAGGGAATCCAGGCGGCGTCAGGCATGATCAGTTGGAAGGGATACAAATTGAAATGGCAACAATGAGAATTCAAATGATGGGACAACTGGTGGGCCAGATGGCTCTCATTCAAAACCTAGCTCAAGGACAAAAGGAGCTAAAAGTCCTCATCAACAAACTGCACCAAGAGGGATGTAACCAAGTGGGGCAAACAACTAGGGTTGAGGATCAAGTCACCATTCATCCTCCCTTTAGACAAGAAGTCAAGGGAAAAGCTCCCCAATTTGCTTAAGGGTCACAAGCCCAACAAAAACCTCACCAACATCAACAGGGTAATCGACGTAAGCAAAATACATCTGGAAGGCGCTTCAATGAGATTAACATGCCATTATCTCAAGTACTGAAACGCTTGTTGGAGGTCAAGCTGACTGTATTAAGAGATCCTCTTCAAAATCTCAATACCTCTGCTCCTAGTTATCATCCCAATGCATTATGTGCATACCACTCCAATAGTCCTGGGCATGATACAAATGACTGTTGGGCTTTGAAAAACAAGACCCAAGACTTGATTGACAGAGGAGTGTTGGAATTCACACAGGATGTCCAGATGAAAATTTTCCGCTGAGGGTTCTCCACCTAAAGTGACAAGTTCAGACTAAGAGGCTTTGGTTTCATTTGAATTTTCAAGTTGTAATTTCTTTTATTATTCAAACAATTATCTGTTGATGTCAAACTCTGTTTCATTAATGCATTGCATATGTTTGTCTTGAATTCATCCATTCGTTTTCACTATACTTGAACTATGCTTTCTACTTTCTTTATGACATTTAACTCTTGCTAAAAGTTACAAGCCTTTAGAGGGAGGATGACGAAAACGATGCCATAATCTCATATAGTATGCTTTTGGATAGACCTTGCTGACGATGTACATGCGTTTCTTTCAAATCCTAAACACTGGAGTTATAAGGAAGATAATCCCAAGTCAACCCTTCGAGCCAAATAAGTAGAAGTTTTCTGTTTTTAACACAAATTAAAACCTTTAATCAAACCTGGGGCAGGGTAGTCTCTCAGTTAATTCAAAATGTGCGTTTAGCCGCAAACTCTCAGTTCGTAATACATCGAATGACATCAAAATTTCCTTTGGAACCAAAAGACAGTGATGGTGCCTTATCTCATAGGCAGTCATTATCTATCAAAAAAGAAAATCCCACTGAGTCAAAACCTACAAAGGAGACTTGTGAAAGCTGGGGCATCCCGCTGACTGTAATCTCGAAAATAGGAACAGTCAGGAAAAAATTAGGGATAACAAATCAAAAGAAAGAGGTCACTACAAATCCTCAACAACATGAAAAATGTTGCAAAAAATGACTTCCTTCCAACAAATTCTACTTGTGTGAACCATCACCAAAAACGTCATTCCAGACTCATTTGGAGTTCAAATGCACAATTAACTGAGTTTAGGATTGAAGAACATCACGAAGAGCGGGTGGGTACAAATATACTTTGAGCCTTTATCCTTTGTTTCTTAAACAGTGAACCAAGCCACGTTACAACCCTTAAAAAGTCCTAATTGAAGCATGGGTTAGTTTGAAAGCATACTGTTACAAAAGGTATCCTGACTCCTATAAGGCTTTCCTCTAAATCTTGAGTTGAATTTTTTATAAAAAGTTTCTGCTAAAAAACGCATTTTTCAAAATTTCAAGACAAGTATAAACTTTGCATTATTTGAATATCATCGTTTGCATGTGGCTATTTGTTTGATAGCGAAGAAATTCACACAATGAATGTTCCGATGAACGAAAGCTCTCTCATTGAACAAAATCACTTCAAGTGGGATGACACTTCCTTTGCAAAAATCTCTCCTATCAATAAAAGGGGACATAACATGGCATTGTCAAATAAACCTGGGGCAGTCCAGTCAAGATTTCAAGAAATCTCTCAAAGTCCAGTTAACCTGGGGTAGTCCAGTCAAGATTTCAAGAAATCTCTCAATTGCAGAGTAACCTGAGGCAAGTCTCCATCTCCATCACTTGGGGCATTAAACGTCAATCTCATCACAAGGATACGTACAATCCAAATTTCCTGGCAGTGCCACAAACATTTGATACTAGGGGCAATAACGAATCTCTCCAAAATCCTTCTGAAAAGAAATTCAAGAATCCTCGAGAAGTTTATCACCTCTCTAGCAGACCAGCGGTCATGGGTTTATTTCCCCAACACTTGTCAAGGATTTATTCTCCAAAACAAAATTACATTTCAACAACATTCGTAACATATGCATATTGATCGGCAGGCAAAGGTTCATTACCTTTTGGAGTAGCAGTTGTCAAAGATTCCTTCATCATCCGGATGAGTCAAAGTTAATCCAAGACCTTCTCTAGTTCAGTCAGATCGACACTAAGATCTCCCTGATTCTTATTCCAGTGGAAGATATTCAGGGTTTTGCTGTTTCAGATAAATCTCTCAACGATTTATTCTGATTCACTTCTAGATTTTTCACTATCAGAGACGAAGAGTCCAACTATTTTCTCCATCAATAGTTCGAGATTTATTTTCCCCAGCGAAAGGTCGTCTTGAAAACATTACACATCCGTGCCTCAGGACATCATACAACATAATCTAATTTACTTTGAGAACGTCATTGTTTGATATATGTCATGCCACTAACCTATACCTTTCAGGAAAGATGCAATCAATTTCTCACAAAATTCGTATCGTGAAGCCTGGACGTTGATCGGATAACAATACAAGACTGTGAAACCTGGATGTTGACCAGATAACAGTAAGGTATACTGTGAAACTTGGACATTGACCAAATAGCAGTTTACTCGGCCAATTACTTTGAAGCCCGAATTCAACCGGATATTAGTAGGCCCCAAAATCAAAGGGAATACCGGAGGTGACCGGATAACCATTTGATTTCCTTCTGAAGACTGGACGTTGACCAGATAGGAAGAAAGGTATCGTGAAACCTGGATGTTAACCAGATAGCAATACAACACTGTGAAACCTGGATGTTGACCAGATAACAGTTAACCGTTAACAGAATGAAGATTCTCATCCTTAAAACCTCAGAAGATTGACATACTCCCAAGCTCCTGATACCGTTAACAGAATGAAGATTCTTATCCTTAAAACCTCAGAAGATTGGCATACTCCTAAGCTCCTAATATCGTCAACAGAATGAAGATTCTCATCCTTAAAACCTCAGAAGATTGGCCTACTCCCAAGCTCCTGATACCATTAACAGAATGAAGATTCTCATCCTTAAAACCTCAGAAGATTAGCATACTCCCAAGCTCCTGATACCGTTAACAGAATGAAAATTCTCACTCTTAAAACCTCAGAAGATTGGAATACTCCCAAGCTCCTGATACTCTTAACAGAATGAAGATTCTCATCCTTAAAACCTCAGAAGATTGGCATACTCCCAAGCTCCTGATACCGTTAACAGAATGAAGATTCTCACTCTTAAAACCTCAGAAGATTGGCATACTCCCAAGCTCTTGATACTCTTAACAGAATGAATATTCTCATCCTTAAAACCTCAAAAGATTGGCATACTCCCAAGCTCCTGATACCGTTAACAGAATGAAGATTCTCACTCTTAAAACCTCAGAACATTGGCATACTCCCAAGCTCCTGATACTCTTAACAGAATGAAGATTCTCATTCTTAAAACCTCAGAAGATTGGCATACTCCCAAGCTCCTGATACCGTTAACAGAATGAAGATTCTCATCCTTAAAACCTCGGTAGATTGGCATACTCCCAACCTCCTGACCCAAATGCCTTAATGAAGATTCTCATTCCTGCTTCCCCAGTAGATTGGCATACACCCAACCTCCTGACCCAAACGCCCGAATGAAGATTCTCATTCTTGCTTCCTCAGAAGATTGGCATACTCCTAACCTCCTGACCCAAACACCAGAATGAAGATTCTCATTCTCAAAGTGGCATATAACCCTAGTTCCTGATAGTCCCAACAGAATGAAGGTCCTCATTCTCAAAGTGGCATACAACCTAAACTCCTGAACTTCTTCCAAACAGAAATAAGCTTTTTCCCAGAGTCCTGAGCTTACTCTCTACCAGGATAGCTACTCTTCAGCAGTATGGCTATTCCCCACAGATTTTTTACTCCCCGACAAAATCAAGATTCTCATCTTTGATTCTCCAGTGAAGTTTCCAGATCCTTCTTTACTCTCAGCATAAATTTGTTAGAGCTTTTAATCCCCTGCAGATCGAAGATTCTCATTCTTGACTCCTCAGCACAAATTCCCATAGCAGAATGAAGATTCTCATTCTCAATTCCCCACAGAGTTTTCAAATATTCCCCAGCGGAGTTCTCCTCAAACAACAAAACAGGAATCTGCGGTAGAAGTATTCTAAGCAAAGCTTGAAGACACACATACTCTTCAACAGTGGTCCAGGATTTATCTTCCCCGGCAGCAGTCAAAGATTTTTATCTCCATCTATCCAGGATTTATCTTCCTCAGCAAGATGGCTAATCAGCTTACATGCGCATACATTACATTCATAAAATCATGAGCATTGACAAAACACATATACTGCATCATACATTTCATGCAACATGACTTTGTGTTCCAGCTAATATTTTACCCTTTTCAAGATAAGATCAACAAGCTACCAGTATACAATCTGATAACAGTTTACGGATGCTTCCTGTTGTACCCCAAAATTTCACCTCTCATATTTCTCAAGACATTGCAAGAAAAATCTTCAAGTGGCTCAAGGTTGCTCAAGAGTGGGTCAGACAAGTCATCTCCTAAGGCAGTCAACCCTAAATTAGGGTTTTGTGTTGCATCAAGGTCCTTGAATCCAAATGACCTAAAGTGCTCCCCAATGTCCTAATATGTTCTCAAGGTCATCCATGTCAAATTTCAAGCCTTGCAGAGGAAGTTTGGTCAGTCAATTGCTTAAAGGGCCCAAAAATCGACTGTGCTAGGGCAAAAGGCAACTGTGACCTACAAATAGTCAAACTTCAAGATTTTTTTGCCAACATTCTCATTTTGAAGTATATTTCATCATTTTATCAAGGGTTGATCATGATTCATCAAGGATTGCTCAAAATTCATCAAGACTCAAAAGTTGCTAAATTAGGTTTTTATAGGAAAAGTCAACTCAACTTTGACCAAGCATAACTTTCTCATACTTTATGAGAAATGACCCATCCAAAGCTCATTTTGAAGAGGCTGAAATTTCATACAATCCATATTCATACCCCAA
The DNA here is from genome assembly GCA_948472305.1 of Vicia faba. NCBI lineage: Eukaryota > Viridiplantae > Streptophyta > Magnoliopsida > Fabales > Fabaceae > Vicia > Vicia faba. Next base: position 1,168,730,115 of record OX451738.1, read on the forward strand.
GATCAGAAAATTCACTCACAAGAAGTTATAAATTTGGAAATTATAGGTCATTTTTGGAAAGTCAACAAAAAACACCGTTTTTGCCAAAGCTTATAACTTGAACATGGAATATCAAAATGATATGATACCTAAAGGGTTGGTTAGAGGACATCTCAGGATTTCTAAAAAGTCAAAGAACACCTCCAAAAGTTCAAAATTGAAGAAGTTGTGCATTGTTGAAGTTGGACATTTTTGCAAAATTTCCAAAAGTCAACTATCCCCAAAACTTCAAATTATGTCAAATGGGCCCATTCTTTTCCACTTGATTTGAACTTGCCACATTGTACACGTGTCCTAGCTTCAGCCTTGTATCCATTTATCAATTTTATTATTTTATTTGATTTTTTATTGAATTATTTCATTTTAAATCAAATTAAATCAAATAAAATCCAAATATTGATTACTTAATCTCTTTTTGGCTATTTCAGGACTGAATCATCATCATCAAGGGTATCAAACTCGTATCAAGCATTCCATGTGCAAAAAGATTGAGTTTTGACAATTTTGGAAGGTTTAGTAATGGTGAATCAAATCAAATCTCATGGCATTGATGTGGAAAGATTCAAAGCACAATTGTTAACCTAATGCATTCTATCATACATAAGGAGGCTAGAGGGAATGAAAACAAGGCTAGAGGCTGCAAGAACCAACCAAACAAAACTTGAAAAAAGTGGTAAAAAGTGTGAAACCAAAATCATACTTTGAGGCATTTTCAGAAGTAAAGCTTGACACCAATCGATTGCTAGAGGTTCACTGAGTCAAAGCCAATCCCTAGCAAGCCTCCATACACGCTCAAACTCACTGTAAGTTTCACAGAAAACCGCCCTTCTTTTGAATTCGCAAATCTTTATTCCTGTATCTTTTGTACAAACTATTTGCATATTCATAATCCTCATCAAATTTCCAAGCTTTCTGTATTACCCAATTTTATTTATCTGACCTGTAAAGCCAAGTACCGAATCTAGGGTTTTGTGGTTTGTTTTTTGGGCGTTTCTCTTACAAGTAAAATTAGCCCCATTGAGGGCCATAGACATGACCAGAAGAGAAAGACGAACGCAGCCATTGTCTTGGGAGGAGTTTATATGGCCTGAGATGAGTTTTAGGAATGATCTACGCATTTAGCTGCGGATCTAAATCCGCAGGTAAAGTTACAGGGCTGGAGGTAGGGGACGATGGCGTGTCATCTCCCCAATGGCTGATTCAATTTTCGCGAACTTTTTTTTTATTCTGGCACATTAACGCGTTTTCTCTTATTATTTTAATTGTTTAATATGTTAACAACTAAAGAACATTGGCCTAGTGGCGAAGCGAGTGATCCAAGCATCCACAGGACCTGGGTTCGAATCCTAGGTCCTCCAAATTTGCATTTGTTATTTTTCTATAGGTTATCACATGCAGATCCAAGCGCGTTGTGTATTGTGTTCCTTCACACATCAAAGTGCCAGATGGCCCAAGGCCAAATCTGGTGATCTAGGAGTGAGGGTCTACCATAGACCCAGTCAACATGTACCCACTGAATCAAGAAAGTCAATACAAGGCCAGCTCGTTTGGGCCATGGAATTTGCTTCTCAAACACCTCCAATCAGGCCCATACCCCATATCTCTCTCTATTTTATATTTTTGTTTTAATTATTTATTGTTATTATTTTTTAATCATTAACCAATCAGTTTTTTTCCTTTAATAAAATTAAAACCAAAAAAATATTTTCTTTATTAAATTAAATTTCAGTATTTTATTTTTTTATTAACAATATTAATTAAATTAATTTAGGTTCTTAATTAGAATAACTTTAATATATTTTTCAATAATTAAAATCAATTAGACATAATTAGGTTTTTATTAACATTGATCAATTTTATTTTCTTTCTTTAAATAACACAAAAAACCCAAAAATATTTATTTTTATTAATTAATTTAATTAATTTAATTCTATAATTAATTAAGGATAGTTTACTTCTTAAAATTAAAAACAACAAAAAAAAATCTCTTTCTCTTTAACAAAGGGTCAAAACCCTAGAACTCGCACTCGATTTAATTTCTCGCACCCGACTTATTTTCTTTTACCATATCATTGTACTTGTTCCCGGAATGTAATAGATAATTAGGATCATTTATTTATCGCTTTATTTATTTGTCCGCATTTAAATTTCAAAGGGTTGTTTTTGGAGATGTAAATACCCGACGCCTTGTAATTTAATTTCCGCAATTTATTTTCCGCAAAATGTAACTGTTAGATGTTTGATAATAGGAATGCATGACAAGAATGAATGTTTAACCTAAAATCAACATAGATCACCATTAACGTGTACAAAGACAAAAATTAACTGAAAACGACACACTCGCACATGCGCACTCTTAGGGTACACCCCACTTGGTTGCCTTCGTACGCGGTCGTTGAGTATAGGTCACTTTAGAGGTCTCCCTCTTGTCTAAAAGATCATAGTCACCTCGAAATGGTTGCCTCGGATATTGTTGCCTCAAAACAAATAATCTAAGACATTAGGGTTACCGCTAAGGCATCCTAACATTGCTTTAGTGACCGTAAGTCCCAAATTCGAATTGACCCTTAAACTCCAACGACGGTGCTACCTACTCATCAATAGTGGGATATCATTATCTAAGGAAGATAGCATAGAACGATTCCTTTTTCGAGTAGGTAGATGGTTCTTAAGTACTTGCTCTTTCAAAAATAAATTTTTTTCACACTTACACCTTTCGAACAAAGTTTTCAAAAAACACTTCATTACACTCTTGAGGACAGAAGCAAGAGTTAAATCGAAGATTTCAAACAAAAACTTTTTTCAAACCCACAAGCACAAAGAAAGCAATATTTTGAAAACGAATGAGCAAGTACCTAAGAGCCCGTGGATAACCATGGATAGAAAGGGTGCTAACACCTTCCCTTTCTATAATCTACCCCCCGAACCCGAGAAATATCTCGAAAAAGGAATTTTTCTATGCTTTTTTCCTTTCCTTGTTGGATAAAATAAAAGTCGGTGGTGACTCTTGCTTACCGCGACATTTTGTGAAAACAAACGCAAAATGCAAACCAGCATTCCAAAAAACAGTCAGTTCTTTCCCACCGTATCACAGAACTGGCGACTCTGCTGGGGAATTTTTATAAGTGGGGTGTACCTAAGGATTAGATCATTGTGTTTTCAATTGTTTGCTTTGTATGCTTTATATTTTTGGGCTTAAATTGGAGTTACTATAGATCCTAACCTGGATCTGGGGGTACCCTTTAGGTAAGTAGTAATAAACTGTGAGGGAACTGTACAACGTAGATCGATACGGTTGAAGCAGTAGCTATGTTGGTGTGGCACTTTAGTTTGTACTGATATCCCTTGTGTTGGAACGAGGAGAATATGGGTCTTCTAAGAGGTCATTAAGCACCAACTGACCTTAGAACCTTTAAATTGACCAACTTGGCCATAGAACAGTAGCAATATGCTACACTCATTGAGACTAAACTCTCACGATGATTTCGACCGCAAGAAAAGGTTGCTAAATTGGAATTATGACCGATTGAGGGTAGTCAGTGATATTGAGATCCTCTAGAACCTGGTTACTATTTTTAGGACAGGTTTGAACCAACTGAACTGAAAGAGGGTAGTACCTAAGCTCCTTGCCAGCCTGAAATCTAAGGGCTCTCTGTGTGACTTGTGTGCCTTTACCATGTTTTCTATTTGTGGATACTTGTGGTGTGCTTTCTATCATGACATCATGACATGATAACATTGCATACATCTTGCATTGGACTAACCTATTTCAAAGACAGGAGGGATTCATCTTTGTTCTGTTTTGTAGGTCATGGCACCCATGCGTAGGAACACCATCCGGATCAACTTTGTCCAGATTCCCACTATGCTTAAAGATTTGGTTGCAAAGATGTCCAACACTACTTCCTTTATCAGAAGACATGAGCATCTTCTTAGTTTGGTCACCTCCAAATTGGACGAGCAGATGATGAGTGTCCTAGTCCAGTTCTATGATCCACTGTACCATTGCTTTACTTTTTAGGACTACCAGTTGGTCCCCACCTTAGAAGAGTTCTCTGATCTGCTTGGTATCTCTATTCTGGAGCAGACCCCGTTCACAGGTTGGGAGAATATCCTTAGGCCAGAAGATATTGCTTCAGCCCTTCATATGACAAAGGATGATGTAATGGCTAATTGGGAGACTAGAAGTGGAGCAAAGGGCTTTCTGACTAAATTCTTGGTTGGTAAGGCTAATCATTTCTGGGATAGTCTAGACTTCAAGGCATTCGAAGATATTCTGGCTCTTCTAATATATGGCTTGGTATTGTTTCCTAACTCTGACTCCTTTGTTGATGTGAATGCGGTAAAAATCTTCATCTCTGGTAATCTTGTACCCACTCTCCTGGGTGACATTCTTCATCAACTTTATGCCCGTAATGCTCGGAACCGAGGAACCTTGATGTTCTGTGCTCCATTGTTGGCAAGGTGGTTTATTTCTCACCTTCCCAAGTCAGTTTTGAAGAACAAAGAAGGCATGAGCTGGGCTTATAGAGTTATGTCTCTCTCTCACAATGACATCATTTGGACTATTAAGGGTATGGACGAGGTGGCCGTTATTGATCGCTGTGGGGAATACCCCAATGTTCCACTGATAGGAACCCATGGAGGAATTACTTACAATCCATGCTTGGCCTTACGTCAGTTTGGGCGAGCCATAAGGGAAGGACCTCATGAGCTGCTAATGCCTAGTATCATCTTTGATTTTCAAGGGGATAATGGCGAGCAACGCCACAGATTCATAAGGGCTTGTGATAGAGTTCACAGATCTGATCCACACGAGCTAGGTCCAAAGACTTCTCTTCCGATGGAGCCATATCTCAGATGGGTTCGCATCCGTGCCCAAAAGCTGGGAATGCCGTATGAAGTCGTCTTGCCTATCATTGTTGAAGTTGCTAATGAAGAGGGGGTTCTTCCTACCATCCTCCATCCTTACATGCCTACTGACGTTGGGGAATTGAAGAGGTCCTGGATACAGCTAAGGGAAGAGCGGGATACTTATAGAGAAAAATATCACGAGCAAGAGCGAAAGATCCAGAAGTTGACCAGGCAGCTGGAGAGGGAGCAGATTATCAATGACTATGTCAGCACTAAAGGCAAACGACCATGGGAGCGTTGATGTCCTTTGATTATTTCCAGTTTTTATTTACTTTCCAGTATTTCCTTTCTTATAACGCCTTAAGGGCATTTGTGAACAATTTGAATTTCAAGTTTATCTAATAAAAGTGTGTTTCATTTCTTGTTTATGAATTTGAATCTATCGATGTCTTTGAAATCATGTCATATGCATTTCATTCCATGCACCTCATAACAGGTACCCTTACAGATTTTCTCATCTTCTTCGCTATTTATTTCAGCATCATGTCTTCTGAACCATCGACTGAACAAGCAATCAAGGCTCTGCAGGCTCAAAATGCCCAATTCCAAGAGTTGTTCATGAATCTAGCTAAGGGTCAGCAAGATCTGAAGACCCTTATTCTGAAAGAGAAGAAGAAGAAGAAGAAGAGGACAATCCTGTTTAACACAGGTCACAGGTTTGGAAACAGGCTACGAGATGAATTTGATTTGACCACCTCATCTGGAGGGAAAGATAGTTAGGAAGAAAGGAGGGCTCCTAGCCATGTGGTTTTAGACAACGAGACGGACTTCGACGAAGACCAGTATCCTCTGGTTGAGGATAGATACAAGCAACTGGAAGACTGGTTGAGCACGATGGAAGTTCAGAAAGTACCTGGTCTGGACTTTGGTGATTTAGGTCTGTCATCTGGGGTGGTGATCCCCCATAAATTCAAAGCACCAGCCTTTGCTAAGTACGGCAGAGTTTCTTGTCCAAAACTGCACCTCTGGTCGTATGTAAGGAAGATTCAGCCGTACACTGCTGATAAGAACTTATGGATCCACTTCTTTCAAGACAGTCTTTCAGGGACTCATCTTGAATGGTTTTACCAGTTGGAAGGAACTAGCATCCGTAACTGGGAGGACTTGGCTGCTGCTTTCTATAGGCAGTACCAATACAATGCTGACCTCGCTCCTACGCGTACCCAACTCTAGGGTATGTCAATGGGTGCAGGCGAAGGTTTCAAAGATTATGCTTAGAAGTGGAGGGACCTCGCTGGAAGAGTGCAACCACCCTTGGCTGATCGGGAGCTTGTGGATATGTTTCTGGGGACTTTGTCTAGTCCGTATTTCAACCATCTGATTGGAAGTTCTTCGTCCGGGTTTACGGAGCTGATTATGACCGGGGAAAGGATTTAGGCTGGTATTAAGTCTAGAAAAATACAGAAGGGCGCTTCATCGGGCACTGAGAAGAAGCCTTTTAAGAAGGAGTCCAATGCTGTTTATAGTTCGAAAAGTCAGAATAGACTTGACTGCTGCCAAGTTGTTAATGCGGTTGTTATATCAAGACATGCTGGTGCTCCTCAGCATTACAATCAGCCAAAGGGCGAGAGACCGCGAAGGCAATTAACTCAGCTCAACATGACTTTATCTCAGATTCTGCCACAGTTACTGAAAACCAATCTAGTGATTCCAAGGGAGGCCCCGAAGAATCCCAACACTACATCACCAAAGTATAATCCTAATGCCCGCTGTGCTTTTCACTTTGATAGCCCGGGGCATGATACAGATGATTGTTGGGTTTTGAAGACCAAAATACAGGACTTAATTGATGCGAAGGAGATTGAGTTCGAAGCACCTAAAATACCTAATGTTGTGACTGATCCTATGCCCAAGCATGGGGTGAATGCTATAGATGAAGTCTCGTTTGTGGTTTCTGTGAACAACATTGTTACCCCTTTGATGACTGTGAAGAAGAACCTTTTGATAGCCGGTTTATTTCCGGGTTGTGGCAAAGGTTGCCGTATGTGTTTTGTCCTACCTACCAGTTGCCATATTTTGAAGTCAGGTGTCCAACGCCTGATGGATAATAAAGAAATTCTGTTTGAGAAGACTGTTGTTTCTTTAGTTCATACTGAAGAAGTTGCTATTATCACCATTTTCGACAATTCTTCCAAGGCTTCCTCGAGAAAGCCTGTTAGAATTACATCTGTTCCAAGAATCGCGCCATTGATCATCACTGTTCCAGGGCCTATCCCCTATAACTATGATAAAGTTGTCCCTTGGCACTACGGGGATGATGTTTATTATCACGGAGTTAAACAAGATTTGGATGCTGATACTGACGTCAGCAACATTGTTGGACCTGCCAAAGTCACCCGCAGCGGAAGACTTTTCTCCCCTGATATCTCTCCACCAACTACCTGGAAACCTGTTGTTATTACACCTACCAGTGTACCTGCTACTATTCCTATTCAAGTTCCCATTCTTACCCCTGTTTCCGAGTCATCCGACACTCGGGGCAAAGGGACCACTGATGAGCCTGCCCGGACGGAGGCACCAAAGAAAATTACTGTTGAAGCCTCTAGACAAGAGATGGAGGAAATTTTGAAGATCATCAAAAAGAGTGACTACAATGTCGTCGAGCAGCTGGGGCAAACCCCATCCAAATCTCCATGTTATCACTATTGCCATGCTCAGAGGCCCATGCCAAGGCTCTGATTGCATTCTTGAAGACTGCACACGTACCTCAAGAAACATCAGCTGATCAGTTTAAAGATTCTGTGGCTAGTCTGACAGCAGATAATGGTTTGACTTTCTCTGATGGCGACTTGACTGCTAAGGGGAAGAATCACAATGACGCCCTGCATGTCTCCATTGAGTGCAGGGGAACTACTCTTGCTCATGTATTGGTGGATACTGGTTCCTCATTGAACGTTTTTCCTAAGAAAGCTCTAGACCGGTTGGATTATGAAGGGTTGGAGCTGAAACCAAGCAACATTGTCGTCAGGGCCTTTGATGGGTCTAAGAGGATGGTGCACGGAGAAGTATACATCCCGATTAAGGTTGGTTCTCAAGTTTTCGCCTCTACATTCTATGTGATGGACATTCGGCCATCTTATTCTTATTTGCTGGGTCGTCCGTGGATCCCCAAAGCTGGGGCAGTGACGTCTACACTCCACCAGAAGCTAAAGTACCCGGTAAAAGGGAAGATTGTGACAATGCAAGGAGAAGAGGAGTACATGGTGAGCCACCTCAACTCTTTCCGATATGTAGAGATGGATGGGGAGTTCATTGAGACCCCGTTTCAACATTTTGAAGAGGTTCCCCAGACGCTAGCATCGACTGAGATTGTTGTTGAAGATCCTCCTATGAAGATGGCTTCCTTCAAATATGCCCGGGCTGTTGTCGAGAAAGGTGGGTGTGCAAATTGGGGACAACTCCCTGATTTTGTACAGAAGACTAACAAGTTTGGTTTGGGTTTCACTGCAGAAGCTCAAAAGGCTGTTCGGAATGCACGGATCGGAAGACCTCCCTTGTTCATCAGCAATTCAGGAGTGAATGCCATTGAACACGACATTGAAGAGTTTGAGTTCGACAGTTGGATATACCCAACGACCGACGGTGGACTAAGCAACTGGACATCAAAGGACTTCATCCCAATTTCTTTTGTTACCCAGTAATGAGACTTTTTGTTTTGAATTTGTAATAGACAATGTTTTAAACTGTATGGCCTGGTGTCTTACCCGGGGCACTGTGGCTTCATTTGTGAGGGCTTTATGTGTGTCATCTACATATATCATTAATAAAAGCATTGGACGTTCTTGCAATTCAAATTTTGCGCTCCTTGTTTTTCTTTTATTATACATTGCAAAACAACTATTTTACACGCACTCACATATACAGGTCTACACCGACTCTGGATCTCACTGGTAATGACTCTGCTACTGCCAATTATGACTTCGAATGTCCGATCAACTTAGCCGAAGATGAAGGTGAAGATGATTGTGAAGTGTCTGTTGAATTTGCTAGACTGTTACTTCAGGAAGAAAGGGTTATTCAGCCGCACGAAGAGCCCGTGGAATCGGTAAATTTGGGTACAAATATAGACAAGAAAGAGGTCAAGATTGGGGCAAATCTGGAGCTTAGTGTGAAGCAACGGTTGATTCAGATGCTGCGAGACTATGTTGAGATCTTTGCCTGGTCTTATGAAGATATGCCTGGGTTGGATACCGATATTGTGGTTCACCGATTGCCTACCAAGGAAGATTGTTCTCTAGTGAAACAGAAGGTCCGTCGAATGCACCCAGACATGTTTGAGAAAATCAAGGCTGAAGTTATGAAACAGTTTGACGCTGGTTTTCTAGCAGTCACTTCTTACCCACAGTGGGTGGCCAACATAGTCCCAGTATCGAAGAAGGATGGTAAGGTTCGAATGTGTGTTGACTACAGGGATCTGAACAGGGCAAGCCCCAAAGATGATTTCCCTCTGCCTCATATCGACATTCTGGTTGACAACACTGCTCAACATAAGGTCTTTTCCTTTATGGATGGTTTCTCCGGTAATAATCAGATTAAAATGGCTCCCGAAGACATGGAGAAGACAACCTTTGTTACTCAATGGGGCACCTTTTGCTATAAGGTCATGCCTTTTGGATTGAAGAATGCTGGGGCAACGTATCAGCATGCCATGGTTGCTTTGTTCCATCATGAGATTGAGGTATACATTGATGACATGATTGCAAGATCCCAGACGGAGGAAGATCATCTTGACCACCTTCAGAAGTTATTTGACAGGTTGAAGTTGTACAAGCTGAGGTTAAACCCGAACAAGTGCCCCTTCGGGGTGAGATCTGGTAAGCTGCTGGGTTTCGTCGTAAGTGACAAAGGTATTCAGGTGGATCCTGCAAAGGTGAAAGATATATAGGAAATTCCAGTTCCCCAAACAGAGAAAGAAGTCAGAGGCTTTCTGGGACGTCTAAACTATATTGCCCCATTCATCTCGCACCTGACTACTACTTGTGAACCAATCTTCAAGTTGCTGAAGAAAGATCAAGTGGTAAGATGGAACGATGAATGTCAGGCCGCTCTCGAAAGGATCAAAGAGTATCTCCAAGAGCCACCTATTCTGATGCCGCCGGTTGAAGGGAGACCTTTGATCTTATACTTAACAGTACTCAACAACTCAATGGGGTGTGTGCTGGGTCAGCATGACGAGTCTGGCCGAAAAGAGCATGCTATTTACTACCTTAGCAAAAAGTTTACCGACTGCGAGACCCGATACTTGTTGCTTGAGAAAAATTGTTGCGCTTTGGCATGGGCTGCTCGCCGGATGAGACAGTATATGCTGACTCACACTACTCTATTGATATCAAAGATGGATCCAATCAAGTATATCTTTGAGAATCCTGCCTTATCCGGAAGAATAGCAAGATGGCAAATGATCTTGACTGAGTATGACATCCAATACGCAACCCAAAAGGCAATCAAGGGAAGTGTGTTAGCAGATCATTTGGCACATCAGGCAGTGGATGATTACCAGTCTATGAACTTTGAATTTCCGGATGAGAATATCATGATAGTAACTGACTGTGAGACACCTGGACCGGATGAAGGATCCCGATGGTCTATGTACTTTGATGGAGCTTCGAACGCTTTGGGTAATGGTATTGGTACCGTAATCATATCTCCTAAAAGCTCTCATACTCCGTTCACCGCCCGACTATGTTTTAACTGCACCAACAACATGGCGGAGTATGAAGCGTGCATCATGGGTCTTCGAGCAGCAATTGACCTAAGGATTAAGTTCTTGAGTGTCTTCAGAGATTCCTCTCTCGTGATCAGTCAGATCAAAGGCGAGTGGGATACGAAACACCCAAATCTTATTCCTTACAAGGAGTATGTATTGACGTTGCTTCCGCACTTTGAGGAGATAACCTTTGAACACTTCCCGGGAGAGGAGAATCAGTTAGCGGACGCGCTGGCTACAATGTCTTCTATGTTCAAAGTCAACTGGGACAACGAATCTCCCTGGATTATCATTGAAAGATTGGACGAACCTGCACATTGCTGTGACATTGAGACTGAAGAGGTAACATAAAATCCCTGGTTTCATGAGGTGAAGAGATACCTTGAGGCTCAGGAATACCCATAGGGTGCATCTGTTAATGACAATAAATTTATAAGGAGGCTCGCGGCGAAGTTCTTCATCAGCAATGGCATCCTTTACAAGCGTAACCATGATTCAACCTTACTTTGATGTGTGGATAAGAACGAGGCAGACAAAATTATGGCAGAGTTACAGGAAGGTACTTTCGGAACTCATTCTAGTGGACATACCATGGCAAAGAAAATTTTACGGGCATGATATTATTGGTCCACAATGGAAGCCAACTGTTATCAACATTCTCGGACCTGTCACAAGTGCCAAGTCTATGTTGATAAGGTGCACATACCTCCAATTCCTCTGAACGTCTTGACAGCTCCTTGGTCTTTTGCGATGTGGGGCATTGATATGATCGGCGAGATCAGACCTACAGCGTCCAATGGGCATCGTTTCATCCTGGTAGCTATCGATTACTTTACGAAGTGGATCGAAGAAGCTTCCTTTGCTACTGTAACCAAGAACGTCGTGGCATAATTTATTTGGCATAATCTGATTTGTCGATACGGTGTACCAAAGAGGATCATTACGGAAAATGGTACCAATCTCAACAACAAGATGATCACCGAGCTCTGCAAGCAATTCAAGATACAGCATCACAACTCTTCTCCCTACAGGCCGAAGATGAATGGGGCTGTCGAAGCGGTTAATAAGAACATTAAGAAGATCGTGCAGAAGATGACATTGACATACAAAGACTGGCACGAGATGTTACCATTTTCTCTTCATGGGCATCGTACCTCAACACAGACGTCAACATGGGCAACACCTTATTCCTTGGTATATGGTATGGAGGCAGTCTTGCCCATTGAAGTTCAGATACCGTCTCTTCGAATCATGAAGGATGCAGGTTTGAGCAAGGATGACTGGATTCAGACCCGACTTGATCAACTGAACCTAATCGACGAAAAGAGACTTACTACTATTTGTCATGGTCAGACGTACCAAAAACGGATGATCAAGGCATTTAACAAGAAAGTTAGACGACAAGAGTATCAAGTTAGGGACCTGGTTGTCAAGCGCATTATTCTACCTCAAGGTGATCCCAGGGGAAAATGGACCCCTACTTACGAAGGGCCATTTGTGGTTAAGAATATTTTCTCAGGAGGAGCTATGATTCTAACCACCATGGATGGTGACGACCTTCCTCACCCCGTCAATGCAGACATAGTTAAAAGATACTACGCATAAACAAAGACCCGCTAGGTCGACTGGCCTAGGCAAAAATAAGGGCTTCCCGGTGAACCAAAAGGGTTCGAGCAAAAATAAGGGATGGAAACGAAAAAAAACTGTACACCCGGCAAGTCGAAAACCTGAAAAGGTGACTTGGGCAAAAAGGGGTATCCCGGTGGACTGAAAACCCGAAAGGGCGGTCCAGGCAAAAATTAGGGATTAAAGCATAACACTATGTCTCATTGTATCACCTTGCATCTAGACTTCGGTATCGACTATCAAGCTCGGACGACACTAATCAATCTGATCTACCTTCAACCAAGCAGCAAAGTGATGAGATGCTCAAGAACATAAAGGCAATAGCAGAATTGGAACCCAGTGGGATAATTCACATAGCTATTTTTGTTGCTTTTTCACAAATTGTGTAAATTCTATTTATTCGGCGGCGTTCTACTACTAGGATGTCAGCCTCTTGTACAAAACGCCTATTTACAGGCCAAACTTCAAAATCAATACAATTCATTTTCAACGAAGTTTCAAACTATTTTTCCTTTATCTGTTTTGTTTTGCAAAGAACGTCCAATGTTCATTTTTGATATATGCACTCTACATTAATTGCTGCTCATAAAAATTTGCATACGAAACAAAAAGATAATTACTGGCAATATCAGAAACAGGGGAAATAAAATTGTTCAAGCTGTATAGTTTCTCTGTCCACCGGGTACAAGGTAAATTCAGCTGAAGAACATGGTTAAGGTACTTTCACTCCCCGCAGAGTAAGACAATGATGATAGCTCTCCCCAGCTGAGATTTGCAACTGTGATTGAATTGGTAATATTCTCCCCAAGTAGAGTTTATCTACCATCAATGTCGAGAAGGCTTAATATCCCCGACAGTCGTAATATTCCTCGATGGAGTATAAGAATATTCCCCAACATAATACAAGATATCCCCAGTGGATTTAAAAATTTTCCTAGCACAGTCTGAAAAAGCTCTCCCAGTGGAGTTGAAGAATCATCCCCAGTAGACTCCGGAAGCTCGTCCCCGGTGGAGTATAAAAATAAATATCCCGAACCGAGTTCAAAGGAAGATTTTCCCCAGCAAAGCTCAAAGGATTATCCCCACAAGAGTCTAACAGGTTATCCCCAGTGAAGTCGCAACTGAAAGATCATCCCCAATGGAGTTTCTTTCCCTTCACAAACAGGAATTCAAAACCCCAACAGGATTCAGTATCACCAGCAACGGTAATTCATCCCCAGCGGAATTTATCAGTGGAATCCTCAGTAGAACATCTCTTCCCCACAGAGTAATCTCCTCATCAGTTTATTCCCCAACGGAGTTATCCTCTCCTGCAGGTTTATTCTCTCAATCACCTCCGTTCACCATCCCCAGCAGAAACAAAGAATCCAACTCTATTCTCCGGCAGCTATCCGGGATTTATTTTCCCCAACTAAAAAACATTACATTTCCATACATCACGATACATGCATATACGCATCATACAACACGATCTCATTTATTTTGAGAACATCATTGCTTGACATATATCATGCATTACATACGACTGACCTTTACCTTTCAGGAAAGATACAGTTAAAGTTCTCAGCTACGTCGAAGACTTAACCGGTTCTTAAATCTCAATTGAATTATCCTCGTTTGAATTTCAGATAAGGTTCTCAATCTCGACAATTTCCCTACGTCAAAGTGTGGACGAGTGTTATAATCTCAACGGTATACTACGTTGAATACTAGTCAGTTCCTAGATCTTGATGTTTTCCTCCGTTAAAGTGTGGATGAGTTCTACAATCTCAACGGTATACTACGTTGAAGACCATGCAGTTCCTAGATCTTGATGAAGATGTTTCCCTACGTCAAAGTGTGGACGAGTGCTATAATCTCAACGGTATACTATGTTGAATACTAGTCAGTTCCTAGATCTTGATGTTTTCCTCCATCAAAGTGTGGACGAGTTCTACAATCTCAACGGTATACTACGTTGAAGACCAGACAGTTCCTAGATCCTGATGAAGATGTTTCCCTATGTCAAAGTGTGGAAGAGTTCTATAATCTCAACGGTATACTACGTTGAATACTAGTCAGTTCCTATATCTTGATGTCTTCCTCCGTCAAAGTGTGGACGAGTTCTACAATCTCAACGATATACTACGTTGAAGACCAGACAGTTCCTAGATCTTGATGTTTTCCTCCGTCAAAGTGTGGACGAGTTCTATAATCTCAACGGTATACTACGTTGAAGACCAAACAGTTCCTAGGTCTTGATGAAGATGTTTCCCTATGTCAAAGTGTGTACGAGTGCTATAATCTCAACGGTATACTACGTTGAATACTAGTCAGTTCCTAGATCTTGATGTTTTCCTCCATCAAAGTGTGGACGAGTTCTACAATCTCAACGGTATACTACGTTGAAAACCAGACAGTTCCTAGATCTTGATGTTTTCCTCTGTCATAGTGTGGACGAGTTCTATAATCTCAACGGTATACTACGTTGAAGACCAGATAGTTCCCAAATATCAATAAAGTTATACTTCCCCAGTGGAATCTTCTACAACAACAGGTACGCAAGTTCTCGCTAAGGAATCTCTTATGCGATCGAAACTCCTGCAGATGGCATCTGTAAGCCCATCCTCCCGCCAGCAACCCCCAAATGGCATCTGTAAGCCCATTCGTGACATCACAAGGCTGATACCACTTCATGCGAGTGCAAATTTTTGGGCACTCTAGTGTTCAATCATCTTCCACCTTCGAATCACGAAAGGCACGAAAGCCAATCTACATCCTCAAGTTTAAGAAGATTGAACAGGGGCAGCTGTTGTACCCCAAAATTTTCCCTCTCATATTTCTCAAAACATTTCAAGGAAAATCTCTAAGTGGCTCAAGATTGCTCAAGAGTTGGACAGTCAAGCTATCTCCTAAAGCAGTCAACCCCAAATTAGGGTTTTGTGTTGCATCAAGATCCTTGAGTCCAAATGACCTCAAGTGCTCCCCAATGTCCTAATATGTTCTCAAGGTCATCCATGTCAAATTTCAAGCCTTGCAGAGGAAGTTTGGTCAGTCAATTGCTCAAAGGGTCCAAAAATCGACTGTGTTAGGGAAAAAGTCAATTGTGACCTATAAACAGTCAAACTTCAAGATTTTTTGTTAACATTCTCATTTTAAAGGACATTTCATCATTTGATCAAGGGTTGATCATGATTCATCAAGATTCAAAAGTTGCTAAATTAGGGTTTTGTAGGAAAAGTCAACTCAACTTTGACCAAGCATTACTTTCTCATACTTTATGAGAAATGACCCATCCAAAGCTCATTTTGAAGAGTATGCAATTTCCTACAATCCATCTTCATACCCCAAGATCATAAAATTCAATCACAAGAAGTTATAAATTTGGACATTATGAGTCATTTTTGAAAGTCAACAAAAACACATTTTTTGCCAAAGCTTATAAGTTGAGCATGGAATATCAAAATGAGATGAGACCAAAATGGTTGGTTAAAGGACATCTCAAGATTTCTAAAAAGTCCAAGAACACTTCCAAAAGTTCAAAATTGAAGAAGCTATGCATTGTTGAAGTTGGACATTTTTGCAAAATTGCCAAAAGTCAACTATCCCCAAAACTTCAGATTTTGTCAAATGGGCCCATTCTTTTCCACTTGATTTGAGCTTGTACCATTGCACACGTGTCCTAGCGTCAGCCTTGTGTCCATTTATCAATTTTATTATTTTATTTGATTTTTTATTGAATTATTTCATTTTTAATCAAATTAAATCAAATAAAATCCAAATACTGATTACTTGATATATTTTTGGCGATTTCAGGACTGAATCATCATCATCAAGGGTATCAAACTCGTATCAAGCATTCCTTGTGCAAAAAGATTAAGTTTTGACAATTTTGGAAGGTTTAGTAATGGTGAATCAAATCAAATCCCATGGCATTGATGTGGAAAGATTGAAGGCACAATTGTTAACCTAATGAATTCTATCATACATAAGGAGGCTAGAGGGCACGAAAACAAGGCTAGAGGCTGCAAGAACCAACCAAACAAAACTTGAAAAAAGTGGTGAAAAGTGTGAAACCAAAATCTTACTTGGAGGCATTTTCTGAAGCAAAGCTTGATACCAATCGATTGCTTGAGGTTCACTGAGTCAGAACCAATCCCTAGCAAGCTCTCATACACACCCAAGAGCTCTGTAAGTATCACAGAAAACCGCTCTGCATTTGAATTCGTAAACCTTTATTCTTGCACCTTTTGTACAAACTATTGGCATATTCATAATCCTCATCAAATTTCCAAGCTTTCTGTATTACCCAATTTTATTTATCTGACTTGTAAAGCCAAGTACCGTATCTAGGGTTTCGTGGTTTGTTTTTGGGCGTTTCTCTTACAGGCAAAATTAGCCCCAATGATGGCCATGGATATGACCGGAAGGGAAAGGCGAACGCAACCATGGTCTTGGGAGGAGTTTATATGGCCTGAGATGATTTTTGGGAACGACCTAGGCATTTAGATGCGGATTCAAATCCGCAGGTAATTTCTTTACAGGCCTGAGGACAGGGAAGACAACGTGTCCTCCTTTGACTGGTCCTTTCAAATTTCCGCACACTTTTTTTTTATTTCTGGCACATTAACGCATTTTCTCTTATTATTTTACTTGTATAATATATTAACAAATAGAACACATTGGCCTAGTGGCAAATCAGCGCTGGCAACATCCACAGGACCTGGGTTCGAATCCCAAGTCCCCCATATGCTTTGTTATATTTTTTCTTAAGGTAATCATGTACAAATCAATGCTTGCTCTTACCATATGCCTTCACAAATCAAAGCGCCAGATGGCCCAAGGCCATATCTGGTGATCCAGGATGAGAGTCTACCATGGGACCAAGTCAAAAGGCGCATAGGGAATCCAGAAAATCAATACAGGGCCAACTCGTTTGGGCCACAAAATTGCTGATCAAACCCCCAAAACAGGCCCAAATCCTCTCTTCTCTATATTTTATTTTATTCTTGTTTTATTTAATTTAATTATTTTCATTATTTTCTAACCAATCAATTTTTTTTCTTTAATAAAATTAAAACCAAAAAATATTTTCTTTATTAAATTAAATTTCAATATTTTATTTTTTATTAACAAATATTAATTTAATTAATTTAGGCCATTAATTAGGAATAACTTTAATATATTTTTCAATAATTAAAATTAACTTAGACATAATTAGGTTTTTATTAACATTGATCAATTTTATTTTTCTTTCTTAAAATACAAAAAAACCAAAAATGTTAATTTTTATTAATTAGTTTAGTTAATTTAATTTAATAATTAACTTAGATTAATTTTTTTCTTAATTCAAAAACAAACAAAAAAAATCTTTTCTTTAAATAACAAAGGGTCAAAACCCTAGAATTCGCGCTAGATTTAATTTTTCGCATGTAATTTATTTATTCAATATTGTACTTGTTCCCAGAATGTAATAGCTAATAGGACCATTTAATTATCTTTATCGCTTTATTTATTTTTCCACATTTAAATTTCAAAGGGTTGCTTTTGGAGATGTAAATACCCGACGCCTTGTAATTTAAATTCCGCATTTTATTTCCCGCAAAATATAATTGTTAGATGTTTGATAATAGGAATGCATGACAAGAATGAATGTTTAACCTAAAATCAACTTAGATCACCCTTAACATGTACAAAGATAAAAATAACTGAAAATGACACACTCGCACATGCGCACTCTTAGGGTACACCCCACTTGGTTGCATTCGTACACGGTAATTATGTATAGGTCACTTTAGAGGTTGCCCTCATGTCCAAAGATCATAGTCGCCTCGAAACGGTTGCCTCGGATATTGTTGCCTCAAAACAAATGATCTAAGATATTAGGGTTACTTCTAAAGCGTCCTAACATTGCTTTAGTGACCGCACGTCCCTCATTCGAATTGACCCTTAAACTCCAACGACGATGCTACCTACTCATTCATAGTGGGATAGCGTCATCTAAAGGACATTAGCACATATTGACTACTTTTTCGAATAGGTAGATGGTTCTTAAGTACTTGCTCTTTCAAAAAAAACAAAAACTTTTCACACTTACACTTTTCAAACGAAGTTTCAAAATAAAAACTTTTTTTCAAACCCACAAGCACAAAGAAAAGCAATTTTGAAAACAATATGAGCAAGAACCTAAAAGCCCGTGGATAACCACAGATAGAAAGGGTGCTAACACCTTCCCTTTCTATAATCTACCCCCCGAACCCGAGAAATATCTTGAAAAAGGAATTTTTTCTGTGCTTTTTTCCTTTCCTTATTGGATAAAATAAAAGTTGGTGGCGATTCTTGCTTACCGCGACATTTTGCGAAAACAAACACAAAACGCAAACCAGCATTCCAAAAAACAGTCAGTTCTTCCCACCGTATCACACTTCCAAACACGAATGTTAATCTATCGCTTGTTCAGATTCATCTCAGGAAAACAGTTTACGGATGCTCCAAACACAGATGTTAATCTATTGCTTATTCAGACCCCCAGCTCAGAGAAGTTCCAGACATGGATACCTTTCTGATACTCATTCTTTCACCTACAACATACAACTCAATAAACATTCTTGGATGGCATCTTTAAGCCCATCTCCGACAAGATTCTGTCACATCTCCAAATGGCATCTGTAAGCCCATTCCCTCAACTACGCTTTGACGAGTGCAAATTTATGGGCACTCTAATGTCCAATCATCTTTTACCTTCGAGTCGCGAACGACAAACTCGCCGATCTAACTCTTCAGGTTTAAGAAGATTGAACAGGGGCAGCTGTTGTACCCCAAAATTTGCCCTCTCATCCTTTAGGAATTCATTATGAATTCTCAGAGTTTCTCTTAAACAAATCCAAGCCCTGAATTATCATTCCTCTCCAGGTAATCCATTTACAAGAGCATAATGGTCACTTGCAAGCTCAAAAGTAAAAAAATTTACCTTGAAAAAAGTTAAATTCTATATGCTTAGAATTTTTCTCTAAAGAAAAAAAAAGAGAAGTGTTTAAGAAAAAATGGCACTTCAGAACTTCTGAACCAACCTCCAGGCTGAAATGGTCAGAAGTTGCATACTTGGTGCAGCACATAACATTAAGTCAGAAGGTGGCTCTTTAGCAGCTACAACAACTCAGTTAGGGGTTGTAAACGTGGTTCAACACATAATCTTTAAACAGAACATGGCTCTTTCAGCAGTTACGCAAGTTCAGCCAGAGCTTGCTAAAGAAATGCAAAGAAGACAACAAAGCCTGAAACTCCTTCAGAACATACTGGGATCATAAGGTAATGGGATCAGCAGATTGGGTATAATACTGAAGCAGAATCTCTAAGTCCAGAGTTTTCAGAGGCAGATCAAAGGAGCATGCTGGAAAGTCTGGAAAACTCTCAGAATTTGCTGAGGCAACAAGAGGCCAAGGTCAAAGCTTGGTTTATGTTGTTTTTTTGGTGAAGCAGAACTGTTGGCTCAGGTTTTAGGTAATGATGCAAAATCTCCTATTACAAGATTTTTGATTTTGTCAAATCTCATCACCATTTAATGCTCATTAATGCTCACAACCACTTTTGAGCATTCATCCAAGGGATCTCTCCACGTGTGGCATGGTAACACCCTCATGCAGGCTTAGGCATGGGTCTATGCGCCACTTTTCGCCTATGGGTGTCACTTCTCCTTAATCCTCGCTTACTGTTCCAACCTAGGCTGAGAAGTTGTCCATCATCACAACTTTTCATGAACTCCCTTCAAAAACAAGTTAACCCCCACTGCATAGTATTGGCGCCATTTAACGTTCAAAAATTCACAAAGCCTAGCCTATAAATAGGACACCATCGTCCATTAAAAGAGGTGGTAAAAAAAAATCCAGAAAAAACTCTAGCAAGAAAACATTGTGAAAACTCTGTCAAAATTCCTAGTGTTTCATAACTTTGAATTTCCTGCCTCCAAACTTCATTGATACGTAGTTTGCTCCTTGACTAAAGAATGCCTATACAGTTTCTGACCATACATACATATATCTTCTCCATCCACCTATTCTAAAAAGAACCTGTCCAGAACACCATCAGAGCTAAAGCTAGCTCTAACTCACAGATTTTCTTCCAACGGCAAGGTAAGCACCTGCTGACTCTCATCATGTTTCTAAGCATCATCAGCTTTGCATGCTCAATAAATACAATGTAGATATCATGTTGCTAATGTATGCGTTCTGAGGATTTTCATGCTTCTGAATGCTTAAGTAGGAAGTGGATCAGTGTAGGACCTGCCTGTGACCTTGTTGGTTCTGTCTTCTGAAACACTTTGACACTTCCTGAGATTGTACTAGGCATGCCTTCTTTTTTGTGGAAAAATAATAAAATTGCGGATGTTCTGACTAGTACAGGGGGAAACCAAGCGCTGACTTTGACGCCGACATTTCTGAGGCCTGTTTTGCCATCAATAATATCATAACTTCTGAAAATTATTGTGTTTCCAGCAGGGTCAGAACTTTTGACTTCCCCACTAACAAACTTCTGTCTTGCAGCGCATGGGGGTCAGAACTTATGACCTTCCCACTAATGGGTTTCTGTTTTGCAAGGCACCAGAGTCAGAAGTTCTGACTCATACATTTTCACTAACAGGTTGATATCCTGCAGCAGGCCTGGGTCAGAACTTCTGACTTCCTCTCAGCAGCGCGCTAGCCCTCTCTCTCTTTCTCTTTTTCTTCCCCTTGTTATTTTCTTTTCTTATCTATTTTTCTCGTTGAACCACCCCCATGTACAAGTGTGTATTCCCCACCCCCTAAATATTGTAATAACGTAGGATTTTACATTTCTGCACTTTTATTGCTTTCAAATGTAAATGCTAGTAATTAGTATATGTATGGCAAGATAAAATCAATGAAATAGAAAATCCTAATTCGAGATAAAATCATGCATGCAATAAAACACACTTATACACAAACACCCTTAAGGTATCTCCACTTGGTTGCCTAAACAAATGGCCATGATATGTAAGCTAGGTATCTTGGTAAAACAAAACAAAACAAAAGATCATAGTCCCTTGATGACGCTATCTTATTTGCCTAAACAAAATGATCTAGTTCCTCAAGAATTGCTAAAGACACTTAGCACAATTGCTATCATGGTCAATACGATGACCCGCGCCTGTCCCGTTTAACATCCTAAATACAAAGTTGTTTACCAAATGCAATGGTAAAACAACACTGTCAAAAGGGTTAAAAATGTGTAGGAAATACTTTTGAGTAGATAGGGTAGACAACTCTTAGTTACTTGATCAAAACTTGCAAAACATCCTTGCTATTTTCAAACACACCTCACAACACAATTTCAAAACATTTCCCAAAAACAAACTTTCAAACATTGAAAAATCTTTTCAAAAGACAAATACACCCTTGTATACATTCAAACAAGAATCGTTACAAGGGTTGCCACAACAATGGCCTCTTTTCAAAACATTTTCAAAACCACACACACAAAGCACCATTTCAAACAATTGAAAAGCAAAAGCAAGTGATCTAAACAAGTAACTAAGAGCCCATGGAAAACCATGGATGAAAAGGGTGCTAGCACCTTCCCTTTTCATAATCTACCCCCAGAACCCAAGAAAACATCTCAAAGGTCTTTCCTGTGCTTTTTGACCTTTCCTTTGGATAAAATAAAAAGTTGGTGGTGTTTCTTGCTAAATCGAAACATTTGAAAACACAAAACGCAAAACCTCAAGTCAGTTTTCCCACCGTATCACACCATGTATCTTAAATGCACACACACACTTGCAGATACTCATCCACTTCATACCTCATTGCCAATGACTCTACTATTTCCAGTTATGACTTTGAACACCCAATTAACCAAGCCGAAGACAAAGGCGAGGAAGATTGTGAAATACCATGGGAACTAGCCAGACTTCTAATGCAATAGGAGAAAGCTATTCAACCTTATGAAGAGCCAATCAAAGTTATCAACCTAGGTACTGAGACAGACAAGAAATAGGTAAAGATCAGCACCAACTTAGAAGATGGTATCAAGAGTAGTTTGGTTCAGATGCTACATGACTATGTTGAAGTGTTTGCTTGGTCGTATGAAGACATGTCAGGTTTGGATACTGACATTATGGTTCATTGTATACTGACAAAAGAATATTGCCCTCCTGTCAAACAAAAGGTTCGTCGGATGTGGCCTGACATGTCTGAAAAGATAAAAGCAGAAGTCATGAAGCAATTCGATGCAGGATTCCTGGTTGTGACATTTTATCCTCAATGGGTTTCAAACGTGGTCCCCGTGCCGAAGAAGGATGGAAAGGTTCGTATGTGTGTAGACTATAGGTATTTAAATAGGGCAAGCCTCAAATATGATTTCCCTCTACTTCATATCGACGTCTTGGTTGACAATACCACTCAACATAAAGTCTTCTCCTTTATGGGCGGATTTTATGGCTACAACCAAATCAAGATAGCTTCCGAAGACATGGAGAAGACCATCATTGTTACGCAATGGGGCACCTTTTGTTACAAAGTCATGTTGTTCGAATTGGAGAATGCAGGGGCAACATATCAAAAAGCTATGGTAGCTTTATTTCATGATATGATCCATCATGAAATAAAGGTCTATATGTATGATATGATTGCAAGGTCGCAAACTGAAGAAGAGAATCTCGATCACTTACACAAGCTGTTTGAGAGGTTGAAGAAGTACAAGTTAAGGCTGAATCCTAACAAGTGCACTTTCGGCGTAAGGTCTGGAAAACTTTTAGGTTTTGTGGTCAGTGGTAAAGGCATCAAAGTTGATCCTGCAAAGGTTAAAGCCATTTAAGAAATGCCCGTTCCCCATTCTGAGAAAGAAGTTAGAGGATTCTTGGGCCGTCTTAACTACATTGCCCGATTCATATCTCACCTAACTGCTACTTGTGAGCCAATCTTCAAACTCTTGAAGAAATATCAAGTAGTCAAATGGAACGACGACTGCCAAGCTTCCTTCGACAAAATCAAGGAATATTTGCAAGAGCCTTATATCCTTATGCCTCCAATTGAAGGAAGACCCTTGATCATGTATTTGATTGTGCTAGAGAATTCTATGGGGTGTGTGTTGGGCCAACATGATGAGTCTGGCCGAAAAGAATATGCAATGTACTACCTAAGAAACAAGTTTACCGACTGCGAAACCAGATATTCACTACTCGAGAAAACTTGTTACATTCTGGCATAGGCTACTCGCCGGATAAGACAATATATGTTGACTCACACCATTTTATTGATTTCTAAGATGGAACCTATCAAGTATATCTTCGAGAAGCTAGCTTTCTCCGGATGGATAGCTAGATGGAAAATTATTCTGACCAAATACGACATTCAGTATACGATACAAAAGGCCATCATAGGAAGTCTATTGGCAAATCATTTGGCCCATCAAGATGTTAATGAATACATGTCTATGAACTTTGACTTCCCGGATGAGAATATTATGCTAGTAACTG
Organism: Vicia faba; assembly: GCA_948472305.1. Taxonomy (NCBI): domain Eukaryota; kingdom Viridiplantae; phylum Streptophyta; class Magnoliopsida; order Fabales; family Fabaceae; genus Vicia; species Vicia faba. The sequence continues at coordinate 1,168,753,868 of OX451738.1, forward strand.
ACTGTGAAGAACCCAGACCGTATGACGGACCTGAACAAAGATCCCGATGGACTATGGTTTTCAATGGGGCTTCCAACGCTTTGGGAAATGGAATCAGTACTATGATTATTTCTCCTGAGGGTTGCCATACTCCTTTCACTGCTAGATTGTGCTTCGATTGTACAAGTAACATGGCTGAGTACGAAGCATGCATCTTGGATCTAAAGGCTTCCATTGACTTAAGGATCAAGTTCTTGAATGTATTCGGAGATTCTTCTCTAGTGATCAGTCAAGTCAAAGGAGAATGGGACACTAAGCATCCTAACCTTATTCCTTATAAGGAACTTGGGTTAACCCTGATACCATACTTAGAGGAGATCACTTTTGAACATTTCCCTAGAGAAGATAATTAGTTGGCTGACACCTTGGAAATAATGTCTTCCATGTTATAGGTCAAATGGAACAACAAAGCTTCTATGATTACAATCGAAAGATTTGACGAAACTGCACACTGCTATGAGCTTGACACAGACGAAGAGAAACCATGGTACCATGAAGTAAGGAGATATATTGAAGCACAAGAGTATCCTGAAGGAGCTTCCATCAATGATAAGAAATTCTTGTGAATATTCTCAGCCAAATTCTTCCTAAGAAATGGAATCCTGTATAAGCGAAATCATGATTATACTCTACCCCGGTGTGTTGACAAGAAGGAGGCAGAGAAAATTATGGAAGACATGCATGATGAAATCTTTGGGACCCATTCTATTGGGCATACTATGGCCAAGAAAATTTTGAGGGGAGGTTAATATTGGTCCATAATGGAAACTGATTGTTATCATCACTTAAGGACTTGTCACTAGTGTCAAATCTATGCTGACGAGGTCCATGTACCCCCAATTCCTCTGAATGTCATGACCGCTCCGTGGTCGTTTACAATGTGGGGCATTGACATGATTGGAGAGATCAAACCTACAGCTTCCAATGGACACCGTTTCATCCTTGTTGCCATTAATTACTTTACCAAGTGGGCCGAAGCTACCTCATATGCCTCAGTTACCAAAAACGTTGTAGCCAGGTTTATCAAGCATAACGTCATCTACCGTTACGGTATCCCCTAAAGGATCATCACAAATAATGGAACTAATCTCAACAATGTTATGATTACTGAACTCTGCATGTAGTTCAAAATCAAGCATCACAACTCTTCTTCGTACAAACCTAAGATGAATGGCGCAGTGGAAGCTGCCAATAAAAACATAAAGAAGACTGTGCAAAAGATGGTAGTGACCTACAAAGACTGGCAAGAGATGTTACCATTTGCTCTCCATGACTACCGTACTTCAGCTTGAACATCTCCTAAGGCAACTCCTTTCTCTTTAGTATATGGCATGGAAGCTGTCTTGCCTATAGAAGTTCAAATTCCTTCCCTAAGGATTATGAAAGAGGCGGATCTAGGTGAAGACGAGTGGGTGCAGACTAGGTTGGATTAGCTAAACTTGATAAATGAGAAGCGACTGGCTCCATTTTGTCATGTTCAGATGTATCAAAAGTGTATGATCAAGGCGTTCAACAAAAATATCAAGCCTCGAGTGTATCAGACTGGTGACTTGGTAAAAAAGCACATCATTCTCCCACAAGGTGACCCCAGGGGAAAATGGACCCCCACTTACGAAGGACCATTTGTTGTAAAGAAATTTTTCTCTGGTGGAGCCATGATGCTGACTACTATGGATGGCGAAGACTACTATGGAACCCAATGAGATCACTTCCACATGGCTATTATTTGTGTTTTAACTTTGTATTCCTTTTATTCTTTCGACGATTTCCTCTTGCTAGGATCTCTGTCTCCTTGTACAAAAATGTATGTTTATAGGAAAATATCAATACAAATTGTGATACGGTGGCATAACCAACTTTTTAATACTGGTTTGCATTTTTTGTTTACAAATGTCGCGGTAAGCAAGAGTCGCCACCGACTTTTCTTTTAACCAACAAAGGAAAGGGTGAAAAAAACAGAAAAAGACCTTTTTCGAGATTTTCTGAGTAAGGGGGGTAGATTATGGAAAGGGAAGGTGTTATCACCCTTTCCATCTGTGGTTTTCCATGGGCTCTTACGTACTTGCTCATTTTTAAAACTGTTTTTGTGTTTGTGGTTTTGAAAGTTTTTATTTGCTTTATGGTAACTCTTGTATCAGTCCTCAAGAGTGTGATAAAGCGTTTTTGGAAAGATTTTTTTGAAAGTGTGTAAGTGTGAAAATTTCAGGTTTGAGCAAGTACTTAAGAACAGTCTACCCACTCGAAAAAAGATGTTCTTTTCCTCCATTCCTTTAGATAGTGCTATTATACTATTAGTGAGTAGGTAGCCCTATCGTCAGATGTTAAGGGACAATTGAAGGGATGTTTTACAATCACGAAGGAGACTTATGGAGACGCTTTAGCAATTTTCTTTTAGGGACTAGATCATTTACCGAAAGACAACTGTAGGGTCATCGAGGGACTATGATCTTTTTTGATTTATGGGTCTTTACTAAAGCGTTCCTGCCTCATCACTGTTTTATTTAAAGGCAACCAAAGTGGGAGATGCCTTAGAGGTGCGCATGTGCAAGTGTGTTGAGATTCAATTATTTATCTTGTATTATTAAGTTTGCTAATGTTTTAATTTTCAGTCTTATCATGCACGCCTAGTTACTAACAGTTAATATTTATAGAAATCTAAAGTGCAAAAATTTAAATCCTAGACTATTACAACCTTTGGGACAATTACATAAAAAGTGCAAGAAAATAAAATGCAAAATTTTAAATTTAGACTATTACATCCCATAATCAGTTACATTATTTATATAAAATGTGAGAACAAAAATAACGTGCGCGAAATAAAAATTATGTCTAAAAATCCTAAGAAAAATTCTAAGTAAACAAGAAAAATCTTTTTGGTTTTATTTTTATTTATTTAAAGAAAAATAATTAAACTAAATCTAAATTTAATTTTAAAAAAATAAATATTGAATGAAATTAATCTAATTCTAATATTTTTTGCATTTTTTATTAAGAAAACATTTGAAACATAAATTAAATCCTAAATTCTAGTTCATTTTAAAATAAGAAAGTAGTTAAAATTTAATTAATTAATTAATTAAAGCACTTCATTATTTTAATTTTAAAAAAAATTCTAAGCCTAACTTTTTTGTGAGTTTTTTATATTATTTGCTTAATTAAGTAAAGAGGATAAAAGAAATTAAAATATTACAAAAAAAAACTAGATGGGCTTGAGATAGTAAAAAAAAGTGGGGGTGTGATTGTTGAATTCGCTGACCCAAGAAGGGAGAGACCTAGATTTTCTTCTGGATACAATGTGATTTGGTCTTGACGTCACATGGTGAGCTCGCAAATGGAGTGCGCTAGGTCTGATCAGATGGACATTTGATGGCACATGTCTGATGGTGTATAATGCATATCTAGCTACGAGGAGCACCAGATCTGCATGAACCAAGTTAGAAAATATAAAAATGGATCTTATTGAGGCGTTTTGTGATGTTTCAGAGCTTGGTAATGATTGAAAAAGCTTCAGGGAGCCTCCAGGAATGTATTTGGATCTTTTGTTTGGAATGAGAAAGGCTGGAACCTAAAATGCAAATTTTTACAACTTTGATAATTTTTGCAAAATTTGTAGAGCTTTTCGAGGCTGTATCTCATGTGTTAAAGCTTGCTAATGTGTCTTTTATATAGAGAGGATGGAGGAGACAAGATAACAAAGGTAATAACAACCATAAACATGTGTTTTTAAAGCCATGAATGATGTTTTGTAACTTTTCCAAAGACATGGAATCTTGTCCTTTTTGAATTTGAATGAATGTGGACACTTTTGCATGAAATTTTATGGGCCTAGGCTGTCCAAAAGACCAACCCAAAGCTCAAAGCCCATTTCCAATTATTTTATACATTTTATTTTATATTTATTTGAAATAAATTAAAATAAATATGAATAAAATAGTTAGCAAATGCAAGGCACGACAAGAATAATTTTAGAGGTCCTCTATAAACTTAGTAAGATGCTTGAAGTCCATGAAATTGAGCCCTTGCCTTAAAACTTCAAATTTGCTAAATGCATAATTCTTGAAAATTCCCAAATTTTCCCAACTTGGGCAAGCCATAACTTGCTCAATATTTATCTCATGATGATCTTGGACTTTTTGGAAAGCCCAAGATGTCTACTTCAATCCCTATTTTGATCAATTTTTCATTTGAAGATTTTATCTTGATGTAAACGGTCTTGGAAAAAAGTGGCTTTTGTTGACTTTCTAAAAATGACCTATAACGTATGAGCTTCTATCTTTCAAATGGTGCATTTATTGGACTTGAGGGATGAAGAGAAGTTATAGGGAGTTATACTATCTTCAATATGAGATTTGGTTGGGGAAAAATGGATGAAGTGTGTGAAATTTATACCTGGTCAAAGTTCAGTTGACTTTTCCTATAGAAACCCTACTTTGCCATTTTTGACTTCTGATGGGTTATGAGCATTTCTTGAGGAATCATGATCAACCCTTTATCAAATGATGGATATCAATTCAAAATGTTGATGTTGACCAAAAATCTTGAAGTTTGACTGTACATAGGCCACAATTGACTTTTGACCTAGCACAATTGATTTTCCAAATACTTGAGCAATTGATTGAGCAAACTTGTTGAGCAAGGCATGAAACTTGGCATGGATGATCTTGAGGACATATTAGGACAATGGAGATCATTTTGGATCCTTGGAGCTCAACCATCTTGATGAAAATTGAAACCCTAGTTGGGGGCTCATTGCCTTAGGAGGAAAATTGTCTGGTTAAATCTTGGTTAACCTAGGGAAATTGAGAACCTCTAAAAGTATATCTTGTGTGAAAATGGGAGGGTAAATTTTGGGGTATAACAACTTACCGTGTTCAATCTTCTTAAACCTAAAAATGTATATTGGCTGGTCTGCCTTTCGTGATCTGAAGGTGGAAGATGATTGAACATTAGAGTGCCCAGAAATTTGCACTCGTCTGAAATGATACTTGACTGTGTAGGTAATATCAGAAATGGGATTATAGATTCCATTTGGAAAAGATGACAGGAGACTGTCGAAGATGGGTTTAAAGATGCCATCCAAAATAGATGCTGACTTCATAAGAATTCTCTTTGTGGGGATTCCTGTTCCTGCTGTCCGAGGAGGAGTCCGTTGGAGAATGTTTTTCAGGGGAATAAAGTCTAGGAGCTTCGGTTGTCCATTACTCTACTGGGGAGTCATCTCTTGACTGAAGAGACGGAAGTGAACTGCTATTTGGTCAGGATCCAGGCTTCGCAGTGACTTGTTGAGGATGATAAGGCTGATTGCTATCTGGTCGTATTCTAGGCTTCACAGTGACTCACTGGGGAAATAAGATTAAACTGTTGTCTGGTCATACTCTAGGCTTTGCAGTTTCTCAAACTGGAATATAAATCATAAAAATCTTAGTGTCGATTTAACTGAAACATAGAAAGGATCTATCGGAAAAGAATCAGTAACAAATGAATGGTCGATTTAAACTGAACCAACAGAGGTCTTGATTTATCTTTGACTAGATAAGAATCAGAAAAATCTTAGTGTCCTTTTAACTAAACCAGTAAAGGATCTACCGGAAAATAATCAGTAACAAATCAATGGTAGATTAGAACTAAACCAACAGAGGTCTTGATCTATCTTTAACTGGATAAGAATCAGAAAATATTAGTGTCGATTTAGCTGAACCAGTAAAGGTCTTGAATTATCTTCAACTGGAATAGAAATCAGAGAGATCTTAGTGTCAATCTGACTAAACCAGAGGAAAATCTTGAATTAACTTTGACTGGATAAGAATCAGAAAAATCTTAGTGTCGATTTAATTGAACCAGAAAAAAGTCTTGGATTATCTTCAATTGGAATTGGAATCAGAGAGATCTTAGTATCGATATAACTGAACCAGAGAAAAATCTTGAATTAACTTTGACTGGATAAGAATCAGAAAAATTATAGTGTCGATTTAACTGAACTAGAAAAAAGTCTTGGAATATCTTCAACTGGAATAGGAATCAGAGAGATCTTAGTGTCGATCTGACTGAACCAGAGAAGGTCTTTAATTAACTTTGACTGGAATGGAAATCAGAAGGATCTCAAGATCGATTCAACTGAACCAGACAAAAGTCTTGGAATATCTTCAACTGGAATAGGAATCAGAGAGATCTTAGTGTCGATCTGACTTAACCAAAGAAGGTCTTGAATTAACTTTGACTGGAACGAAAATCAGAAGAATCTTAGGATCGATTCAACTGAACCAGATAAAAGTCTTGGAATATCTTCAACTAGAATAGGAATCAGAGAGATCCTAGTGTCGATCTGACTGAACTAGAGAAGGTCTTTAATTAACTTTGACTGGAATGGAAATCAGAAGAATCTTAAGATCGATTCAACTGAACCAAACAAAAGTCTTGGAATATCTTCAATTGGAATAGGAATCAGAGAGATCTTAGTGTCGATCTGACTGAACCAGAGAAGGTCTTGAATTAATTTTGTCTGGAATTGAAATCAGAAGAATCTTAGGATCGACTTAACTGAACTAGACAAAAGTCTCAGAATATCTTCAACTGGAATAGGAATCAGAGAGATCTTAGTGTCGATCTGACTGAACCAGAGAAGGTCTTTAATTAAATTTGACTGGAATGAAAATCAGAATAATCTTAGGAACGATTCAACTGAACTAGACAAAAGTCTTGGAATATCTTCAACTAGAATAGGAATCAGAGAGATCTTACTGTCGAAATGACTGAACCAAAGAAGGTCTTGAATTAACTTTGACTAGAATGAAAATCAGAAGAACCTTAGGATAGATTCAACTGAACCAGAAAAAAGTCTTGGAATATCTTAAACTGGAATAGGAATCAGAGAGATCTTAGTGTCGATCTGACTAAACCAGATAAGGTATTTAATTAACTTTGACTGGAATGAAATCAGAAGAATCTTAGGATTGATTCAACTGAACCAGACAAAAGTCTTGGAATATCTTCAACTGGAATAGGAATCAGATTGATCTTAGTGTCGATCTAATTGAACCAGAGAAGGTCTTGAATTAACTTTGACTAGAATGGAAATCAAAAGAATCTTAGGATCGATTCAACTGAACCAGACAAAAGTCTTGGAATATCTTAAGATGGAATAGGAATCAGAGAGATCTTAGTGTCAATATGACTGAACCAGAGAAGGTCTTTAATTAAATTTGACTGGAACAGAAATCAGAAGGATCTTAGGATCGATTCAACTGAACCAGAAAAAAGTCTTGGAATATCTTCAACTAGAATAGGAATCAGAGAGATCTTAGTGTTGATATGAATGAACCAAAGAAGGTCTTGAATTAACTTTGACTGGATAAGAATCAGAAAAATATTAGGATCGATTTAATTGAACCAGACAAAAGTCTTAGAATATCTTCAACTGGAATAAGAATCAAGGAGATCTTAGTATCGATCTGACTGAACCCGAGAAGGTCTTTAATCAACTTTGACTGGATAAGAATCAGAAAAATCTTAGGATCGATTTATCTGAACCAGAAAAAAGTCTTGGAATATCTTCAACTGGAATAAGAATCAGGGAGATCTTAGTGTCGATCTGACTGAACAAGAGAAGGTCTTTAATCAACTTAGAATGGATAAGAATCAGAAAAATCTTAGGATCGATTTAACTGAACCAGATAAAAGTCTTGTAATATCTTCCACTGGAATAAGAATCAAAGAGATCTTAGTGTCGATGTGACTGAACCAGAGAAGGTCTTGAATTACCTTTGACTGGATAAGAATTAGAAAAATCTCAGGATCAATTTAACTGAACCAGAAAAGGTCTACCAGAAAAGAATCAGTAACAAATCAATGGCCGATTCAAACTGAACCAACAGAGGTCTTGGTTTATCTTTGACTGGATAAGAATCAGAAAAATCTTAGTGTCGATTTAACTGAACTAGGAAAAAGGTATTTAATTAACTTTGACTGGATAAGAATCAGAAAAATCTTAGGATCGGTTTAACTGAACCAGACAAAAGGTCTTTAATTAACTTTGACTAGATAAGAATCAAAAACATCTTAGGATCGATTTAACTGAACCAGACAAAAGTCTTGGAATATCTTCAATTGGAATAAGAATCAGATAGATTTTAGTGTCGATCTGACTGAACCAGAGAAGGTCTTGAATTACCTTTGACTGCATAAGAATCATAAAAATCTCAGGATCGATTTAACTGAACTAGACAAAAGTCTTGGAACAACTTTAACTGGAATAGGAATCAGAAGGATCTTAGTGTCGATCTGACTAAACCAGAGAAGGTCTTGGATTAACTTTGACTGGATAAGAATCAAAAAAATTTTAGTATCGATTTAACTGAACCAGACAAAAGTCTTGGAATATCTTCAACTGGAATAAGAATCAGAGAGATCTTAGTGTCGATCTGACTGAACCAGAGAAGGTCTTGTGAGGACATCTTTCTGAGGAAATTTCTGAAATAGCCTTACATCATACATAGCTTTTGAGAAGACTACCAGGTCACCTAAGTAGTCAATGGTGTTAGTTGATTTGATCTTTTCCCTGAAAAAGGTAAAGAGTTAGTTGTATGCAATGTCATGATGTATGAAATGCATTGTGGTGATGTTCTCAAAATAAATAAGATTATGCTGTATGCGATGTGTATGCGCATGCCATGATGTATGAACATGGGATGCTATTGAGATATTTTTTAGTCTGGGAAGGTAAATCCCATAATGCTGCTGGAGAGTATAAGGAGGCTGAATCCTTCATTTTCGTTGAGGATGATAAATGGATATGATTTGCCTGGGATTTCCTCTTTCTGTTTGAGGATGTTCTGTCGAGGATTGACTCTGCTTGAGAATAACTCTGTGGAGGGAGATGCTTTATTGGAAGATTTTGCCAATGTAGAGAAATAAACTCTGTTGGGGAATGAACTTCCGCAGTCTGAGATATAAACTCTAACCGGGATGAGGTTTTATAAACTGTTTAAGGTTATAAAGCTCGGCTGGGGAACACGGATTTCAGCTCTCTGAAGGAACTTGGTTGGAGGAAGTAATTCCTGCTTGGGGAAGAAGAGGTCAAAACTTTGGCTGTTTCTACTCTGTGGGTAACATAGGTGTCACGAGGTCATATGTAGCGGTGACTTTGTCTCAGAATATCTCTGCCCCTGTACCTGTCGGAGAAAGTACTTGTGGAGACTTTATGGATGGTTTGAGGTGTCATCCTTACTCATAGGGTGCTTGGTAAATGCTGATCAGGATAACAAGTCTTCTACTGATAGACAAGTGACAAGATGACAGGACATAATCGTACGCTTTAATCCATAACTTTTGCCTGGACCGCCATTTCGGGTTTTCAGTCCACTGGGATACCCTTTTTTCCCAAGCCTTTTCAGGTTTTCGACTTGTCGGGTGCATAATTTTTGTATATATCCCTAATTTTTGCCCGAACTCTTTTTGGTTCACCGGGATGCCCTTATTTTTGCCTAGGCTTGTTAACCTAGCGGGTCTTTTTCATGCGTAGTCTTTTCTGACTATGTCCATCTTCACCGGGTGTGGAGAATTATCATTGTCCTTAGTAGTAAGTGTTGTCACACTTCTAGAAGATGTTTGTTTGATCGTATGGGATTCGTTGCTAGAATTCATGTCCAATGCCCCAAGTGATTCAGATGGAGTTCTGCCCCTGGCTATTTGGCATTTTTGAGAGATTCCTTGAACCTTGACTTGACTGCCCCAGATCAACTGGAGACCATGCTATACCCCTTAATTATGAATGGCCTATCACTAGAATGTCTTTCCATATGTCGTGATTCTATCCACTGAGAAGATTTTTGTTCATCGAATATCTGTCATGCAAATTTCTCTGCTTTTGAACAAATAGTCATATGCAAATAATGGTATTTTAAGAATGCAAAGCTTATGTCTGTCTTGAAGTTTGAAAATTCATTTTTTAGTAAAACAAACAAATTTTGTAAAAGTGTGATGTCAACTCAGGATTTATAGCGAACCCTACAGGAGTCAGGATACCTTTTGTAATAATATGCTTTCGAACTAACCATGCTTCAGTTAGAAATTTTAAGGGTTATAACTTGGCCTGGTTCATGGTTTAAGAAACAAAGGGTAAAGGCTCTAAGTTTATTTGTACCCACCCTTTCTTCGTGATGTTCTTTGATCCTATGCTCAGTTAATTGTGCGTTTAGATCCCAATTGAGTCTGGCATCTTGTCCTTGATGTTCCGGTGATGGTTCAGATACTGAAAGTTTATTTTGAAGAGGCAGTCATTTGTGTGACCTTTTCTTTTTGTTTAGGATTTGTAGGACCTCTTTCTTTTTTAGATTTTGTTATCCCTGTCTTTTTCCTGAATTATTTCTTTTGTGATTACAGCTAGCGGGATGCCCCCGTTTTTTTCTTAAGTCTCCTTCATAGGTTTTGACTTAATGGGATTTTATTTTGAGAGATAATGACTGCATGTTCTTAATGATCATATGGAACCATCACCATCTTTTGGAGAGCATCTTCTACACTATTTGTCGTGTATGAAGGGAAACTTACGACTGAATGCACATATGAATTAACTGAGAAGACTACCCTACCCCAGGTTATGATTAAAGGTTTTAATTTTGTGTGAAAAGAAAAACTCCTACTTCTTAGGCTCAAAGGGGTTGACTAGGGATTATCTTCCTTATAACTCCACTATTTAGGATTTGAAACAACGCCTGTACATCGTTAGCGGGGTCTGTTCAAAAGCATACTGTAGAGATTATGGTATCATTCTCGTCATCCTCCTTCTAAAGGCTTAGAGCTTTTAATTAAGAGTTGAATATCACAAAAAGGAAGTAAGAAAGCAGTTTAAACATAATGAAAACAAATTAATTCAAGACAAACATGTGCAATGCATTAATGAAATAACAAATTTTGACATGACAATAGTTGTTTGAACAAACAAAGCAAATACAACTTGAGAATTTAAATGAACAAAAATGCTCTCAATCCTGGCCATGATTTGGCATGGGAGCAGTAATCATGTTGGGAGTCTCAGGAGGGTTGAACTCAATCTCCTTGGCGTCAATCATAGTTTGAATGTTGTATTTTAGTGCCCAACAATCATTAGTATCGTGCCCAGGACTTCCAGAATGATATGCACACCTTGCATCAGGATTGTAGTTAGGAGAAGAAGTCTTAGGGTTTGGATGAGGTCCTATCAATGTAATCAAATTCATCCTCAACATATGTTGTAATGCTTGAGACAGTGACATGTTAATCTTGGTAAACTGTCTCTTAGGCTCGTCTTGCCTTCGCTGATTACCCCATTGTTGTGGTCGTTGCATGCGTGCCGAATTAGAGACCAACACTGCCCCTACAAATTAGTGGTAGTCTGCCTTATTACGACCATTCTGGCCATACACATCATTGGCTTCCCTCTTACCAGCAAATGGCTTCTTCTCAGCATTAGAAGATGCAGCTGTAACACCCTCTAAAACCCGCATATAATTTTCGCAAATATTAAAAATTATAACTCAGAGTACATGTAATAATCGAGGAATGCTACAATTCTCTTTTAATAAAATAATTCCTGTCATGCATAATCTTAGTGGTAACTCATACATGTTTACACAGCGGAAAATTTTAATTAATAAAATCAAACGTTATAATATTTTCCAAAATCATCAGGGATTAACACCTGGAAAGTTAACATCTTATTATAACAATTAAAAGAAAATAAACGAGTCTGACTAAAGCAGCTCGACAACCAAACGTTCCCGGAGTTACAACTATCAGAGCATGACCCGGACATACTAGAATAAAACTAAACTAGACACGATAAGCCTTCGCCAAGCACCTGAGCGAAGCTCCTCAATCTGAAATATTCAACAGTAAGGGTGAGCTTCTCAAATATACATTTGGTTATACATTCATAACAATCAATTCACGAAATCATAAGCATCACCCAATAAATTAACATATTTCATAGTTTACAAAACCTTTACAAATCATATATCCATGACATATTGCTTTTCATATTTACAAATACCCATCAACATCATCAACCATACATCAATCACACGTGCATACAAACAATCAAATATAACATTGGAAAAATCATCCATTCATGTTATATTCGAGTAATGCAACACACCCATGCATGTGGTACCACTACACCGCCCCATTATATCGCGGGTCACGGATAACTCACCGTTCCATTATATCGCGGACACGGCTACCACCTCAACGTTCCATTAAATCGCGGACACGTATATTGGCCACCATGTTAATTCCACACAATGGGAATTAACAAATGCAACATGATATGTAAGTATGTAACACTCAGCATACTATGAACATCATTCAACATATCATGCACATCAACAATATCAAACATAACAGGATATGAATAGTATGTAACCACTCAGCATACTATTTAAACATCAATCATATCAAGTTACAAATAGCATGTAATCGCTCAGCATACTATTCAAACATCAACCAATCACATCAATTATATCATAACTCATGCTCGAGAACATATCTAAAAGCATGGCAATAAAAATCCAACATCAAAACACTGAAATCAAAATTCAGAAAATTCAGAAATTCAACACAGTAGCATCAACACGGGTGCCCGTGTTAAACAACACGGCCGTGTTGAAATATGCCCAGAAAACGCATTTTTTTAACAAAACAGGGGATCAACACGGGTGCCCGTGTTAAACAACACGGCCCGTGTTGAATTGTGTCTGGAAAACACAATTTTTGGCAACACAGTGCATCAACACGGGTGCCCGTGTTAAACAACACGGCCGTGTTGATGAGCGCGGGTCAGATTTTTCTGAACCTGCAGTGGCTCACAACAGCCGTCCAAACGCGGAAAAATGTCGGCCAAAACGCGTATTTCAGTACCTAACGCATCGAGCTTGTACAATCCACAACAATACCACAATATCCAATTTACTAATAATCATTATAATAACCTTAACCGGGGATTAACCGTAACTTTGGGGAATTCTACCGACACTGAGGTCGTCCCTACAATTTCCAAGGTAAATTCACGATCATTAGACATACGCCCAATTCACCATTTGGGACCTAAATTCTTAATCGATTCATGAGAATTGGGAATCCTAATCCTTTTCTAACAAAGTTCAGTCCTACGGTTATCGATCCCTAGAAACATCTAACAATTGGGATTTTCCTACCATTACCCGAATCAACCGTACATAAACCCATAAACAAAGGTAAATCGAGTATAAACCCCCCTTACCTTATCAATTAGCAGCTTTGAATTCTTGAGCGAAGTTCTCCGTTCTTCGTTCCTCGTACCTTCAGAGCTCTATTTCCCCAATTCTAACTTCTGTTTATCGTGAAAACCAAAATGAGGAATAACTTGAGTTCCAACACATAACTTTACTTCTTTTTCACCCCCACTCTTTACTAACAGCATCTAAGCCCAAAACATAAAAATCCCTATATTTCTTATTTCTTCGAATATTCCAAATAAATAATTCTTTTTATTTTATTAATTCTAATAAAATAAATTCCCAAATTTAAATAATTCAATTAATTGAAAACGGGGTGTTACAACTCTCCCCCACTAAAAGAGTTTTCGTCCTCGAAAACATACCTTAGACGAACAGCTCCGGATAAGCCTCTTTCATCTGGCTCTCCAGCTCCCAAGTGATATTTCCATCTGCTGGACCTCCCCAAGCAACCTTCACTAATGCTATCTCTTTACCTCTTAACTGTTTCACTTCCCGATCTTCTATCCTCATAGGCAATGTTTCTACTGTCAGGTTATCTCTTACCTGTACATCATCTATTTGGATTACATGAGATGGGTCTGGAATATATCTCCTCAACTGAGAAACATGAAAAACATCGTGCAAATTCGCAAGTCTCGGAGGTAAAGCAATGCGATAAGCAACTTCTCCAACTCTTTCCGTAATCTGAAACGGACCAATAAAACGCGGAGTCAACTTCTTAGACTTCAACGCCCGACCAATACCCGTCATCGGAGTAACTCTCATAAACACATGATCTCCAGCACTGAATTCTAAATTCTTTCTCCTCTTATCATGATAACTTTTCTGACGACTCTGAGAAGCTCTCATCTTCTCTTGAATCAATTTGATCTTTTCTGTAGTCTGCTGAACAATCTCTGGCCCAATTACCGAACTCTCTCCAGATTCATACCAACACAAAGGCGTCCTACACCGTCTACCATACAATGCCTCAAACGGAGCCATACCAATACTCGAATGGTAACTATTGTTATAAGTAAACTCAATCAATGGCAAATAGCTATCCCAAGTTCCACCTTTCTCTAAAACACAAGCACGCAATAAATCTTCCAACGATTGAATCGTCCTCTCCGTCTGTCCATCAGTCTGAGGATGGTAAGCTGAACTCAATCTCAACTTAGTACCCAAAGCCTTCTGCAATCCTTCCCAAAATTTCGAAGTGAACCTCGGATCTCTATCTGACACAATACTAGAAGGAACTCCATGCAAACTCACTATTTTCTCAATATACAACTGTGCCAATCTCTCCATCGAGTAATCCATTCGCACCGGTATAAAATGAGCAGACTTAGTCAACCTATCCACAACGACCCATATCGCTTCACAATTCATAGGAGTCCTCGGCAACCCAGATACGAAATCCATAGAAATGCTATCCCACTTCCATTCTGGAATAAACATCGGTTGCATAAACCCAGACGGCTTCTGATGCTCAATCTTCGATTTCTGACAGATTAAACATGCATACACAAATTCAGCTATTTCCTTTTTCATTCCCGGCCACCAAAACAATTTCTTCAAATCATGATACATTTTCGTGGCACCCGGATGAATGCTCATTCCACTGCGATGTCCTTCTTCTAATATACTTTTCTTGATTTCTGCGACATCAGGAACACAAACTCTATCGCCAAATCTCATAACATCATTTTCATCAATTCTAAACTCACCACCTTGACCTTGGTTGATCAATGTCAATTTATCAACTAAATTAACATCGGATTTCTGCCCGATCCTGATCTCTTCTAGAATACCACTAGTAAGTTTCAACATACCCAAACGAACACACTTCGGAGTACTTTCACAAACCAAACTCAAATCTCGGAATTGCTCAATTAAATCCAATTCACGAACCATCATCATAGACATATGCAAGGACTTCCTGCTCAAAGCATCTGCAACTACATTTGCCTTACCAGGATGGTAATTCAAACCAAAATCATAATCTTTGAGGAATTCTAACCACCTTCTTTGCCTCATATTGAGCTCTTTCTGATCGAAAAGATACTTCAAACTCTTATGATCACTATACACTTCAAACCTCGAACCATACAGATAATGTCTCCACAATTTCAAGACAAACACAACTGCTGCCAACTCTAAGTCATGAGTAGGATAGTTCCTTTCATGAACCTTCAACTGTCTCGAAGCATACGCAACTACCTGCTGATTCTGCATTAAAACACCACCTAAACCCAACAGAGATGCATCACAATAGACCACAAAAGATTCCACCGGATTCGGCAAAATCAGAATAGGAGCACTTGTCAATCTCCGCTTCAATTCTTGGAAACCTTTCTCACAATCAGAATCCCAAATAAACGCTTGTCCTTTACGAGTCAACTTCGTCAACGGCAATGCTAACTTTGAGAATCCTTCGATAAACTTTCTGTAATAACCTGCAAGACCAAGAAAACTTCTGATTTCCGAAACAGTCTTCGGCGCTTCCCACTGAGATACCGCTTCTACTTTCGTAGGATCCACTGCAATACCATTCTTAGAAATCACATGTCCAAGGAAACTAACTTCATTCAGCCAGAACTCACATTTGGACAACTTTGCATACAACTTCTTATCTTTCAACAACTCTAACACAATTCTGAGATGTTCCGCATGATCTTCGTCATTCTCGGAATAAATCAGAATGTCATCAATAAAAACCACAACAAACTTATCCAGATACGGGTGAAAAATCCTATTCATATATTCCATGAAAACACCAGGTGCATTAGTAACTCCGAACGGCATAACAGAATATTCATAATGCCCATACCTCGTTCGAAAAGCAGTCTTTTGAATATCTTCCGCTTTCACACGAATCTGATGATATCCAGATCTCAAATCAATCTTACTGAATACACTGGCTCCAATTAACTGATCCATTAAATCATCAATCCTCGGTAACGGATACCGATTCTTAATGGTTACCTTGTTCAATTGCCTGTAATCAACACACAGTCTCATAGAACCTTCTTTCTTCTTAACCAACAATACCGGAGCACCCCAAGGCGAAACACTTGGACGAATAAACTTCTTCTCCAGTAAATCTTCCAACTGACTCTTCAATTCCGTCAACTCAGACGCAGACATACGATATGGCGCCATCGACACCGGTCTCGTACCAGGAATTAAATCTATAGAAAATTCCACTTCTCTCTCAGGAGGTAACTCGCCAACATCATCAGGAAAGACTTCTGGAAATTCACACACCACTGGCAATTCACTACTCCTGACCTTTCCTGTTGCATCTAACGAAGCAAGTAACATAAACACATTAGCACCATCTTCCATTGCTTCTTGTACCTGCCTAGCAGTCATAGTCAAATTCTCGACACCAACTGCTTCTGGGAAAATCACCGTCTTAGCAAAGCAGTTCAGATGAACCCGGTTGAATTCCAACCAGTTCATCCCAAGGATAATATCAATTTGTTCAAGCGGTAGGCACACTAAATCCATACCGAAACTTCTACCAAAAATCTCAATAGGACAATTCCTACATACGAGTGAAGTTGTCACTGAACCCGATGCAGGAGTATCAACAACCATGCTACCTCGCATACCAGATATGTCCAGTTTCAACCTCTCAGCACAATCCAAAGAAATGAAAGAATGAGTTGCACCAGTATCAATAATTGCAACTAAAGGTGTGCCATGAATAAAACACGTACCTTTAATCAATCGATCCTCTGGAGTAGTCTCAGATCCAGACAAAGCAAACACTTTTCCACCTGACTGATCCTTCCTAGGCTTAGGACACTGCGGACGAATGTGACCTTCTTCGCCACAATTGTAACAAGTAACAGACTTCCCTTTGCAATCAATAGACAAATGACCAGCCTTTCCACATTTATAGCACTTCTTCTCATCACTCTTGCAATCTCGAATGTGATGACCAGACTCACCACACTTGTAGCATCTGATAGGAGCCTTAGAATCTCCCCCACTAGGCCTTTTCCAACCGCCTGATCTCTGGTTATCTCTACCATATGGCTTGCCACGGTCCATATGTTGCTTCCCTCTTTTATCAACAGCCCCACGAGAGTGAGACGACCGATTCTTGGTAATATCTTCTTCCAAGATTCTGCTACAATCAACCAGATCAGAAAATCTACGAATACGCTGGTACCTGATTCCCTGCTTAATCTCATCTCGGAGACCATTCTCAAATTTGATACATTTAGAGAATTCTCCAGCCTCATCATTGTTGTAGTGAGCATAATACTTTGCCAGCTCAGTAAACTTAGTAGCATACTCACTAACAGTCAGATTGCCCTGCTTAAGCTCCAAAAATTCAATTTCCTTTCTTCCCCGAACATCTTCAGGAAAGTACCTCCTCAGAAAAGCCCTTCTGAAGTTAGCCCAAGTCAGTGCCTCTCCATCCTGAACCATTTCAGTCCTTGTGGCAACCCACCAGTCGTCGGCCTCTTCTGCCAACATATGCGTACCATATCTGACTTTCAGATCTTCAGCACAATCAATCACACGGAAAATCCTTTCGATTTCCTTCAGCCACTTCTGAGCACCTTCAGGGTCATGTGTACCTTTGAACAACGGAGGATTGTTCCTCTGGAAATTTCCCAATTGCCTATCAGCACCAATCACGCCTCCAGTTGGGTTTCCAGCAAGTACACCAGCTAACATCCCCAAAGCCTCAGCTAATGCAGCATCATTTCGTCCATTACCTCTTCCAGCCATATTCCTGAGAATTAAAACATACTCCACATCAGAATACAGTATCGACAGTGTTACCTTGCACTAGTCGCATACGAAAAGGAATGACTGACTCAAGACTCTGGTCACAACGACCGACTATGCTCTGATACCACTATTGTAACACCCTCTAAAACCCGCATATAATTTTCGCAAATATTAAAAATTATAACTCAGAGTACATGTAATAATCGAGGAATGCTACAATTCTCTTTTAATAAAATAATTCCTGTCATGCATAATCTTAGTGGTAACTCATACATGTTTACACAGCGGAAAATTTTAATTAATAAAATCAAACGTTATAATATTTTCCAAAATCATCAGGGATTAACACCTGGAAAGTTAACATCTTATTATAACAATTAAAAGAAAATAAACGAGTCTGACTAAAGCAGCTCGACAACCAAACGTTCCCGGAGTTACAACTATCAGAGCATGACCCGGACATACTAGAATAAAACTAAACTAGACACGATAAGCCTTCGCCAAGCACCTGAGCGAAGCTCCTCAATCTGAAATATTCAACAGTAAGGGTGAGCTTCTCAAATATACATTTGGTTATACATTCATAACAATCAATTCACGAAATCATAAGCATCACCCAATAAATTAACATATTTCATAGTTTACAAAACCTTTACAAATCATATATCCATGACATATTGCTTTTCATATTTACAAATACCCATCAACATCATCAACCATACATCAATCACACGTGCATACAAACAATCAAATATAACATTGGAAAAATCATCCATTCATGTTATATTCGAGTAATGCAACACACCCATGCATGTGGTACCACTACACCGCCCCATTATATCGCGGGTCACGGATAACTCACCGTTCCATTATATCGCGGACACGGCTACCACCTCAACGTTCCATTAAATCGCGGACACGTATATTGGCCACCATGTTAATTCCACACAATGGGAATTAACAAATGCAACATGATATGTAAGTATGTAACACTCAGCATACTATGAACATCATTCAACATATCATGCACATCAACAATATCAAACATAACAGGATATGAATAGTATGTAACCACTCAGCATACTATTTAAACATCAATCATATCAAGTTACAAATAGCATGTAATCGCTCAGCATACTATTCAAACATCAACCAATCACATCAATTATATCATAACTCATGCTCGAGAACATATCTAAAAGCATGGCAATAAAAATCCAACATCAAAACACTGAAATCAAAATTCAGAAAATTCAGAAATTCAACACAGTAGCATCAACACGGGTGCCCGTGTTAAACAACACGGCCGTGTTGAAATATGCCCAGAAAACGCATTTTTTTAACAAAACAGGGGATCAACACGGGTGCCCGTGTTAAACAACACGGCCCGTGTTGAATTGTGTCTGGAAAACACAATTTTTGGCAACACAGTGCATCAACACGGGTGCCCGTGTTAAACAACACGGCCGTGTTGATGAGCGCGGGTCAGATTTTTCTGAACCTGCAGTGGCTCACAACAGCCGTCCAAACGCGGAAAAATGTCGGCCAAAACGCGTATTTCAGTACCTAACGCATCGAGCTTGTACAATCCACAACAATACCACAATATCCAATTTACTAATAATCATTATAATAACCTTAACCGGGGATTAACCGTAACTTTGGGGAATTCTACCGACACTGAGGTCGTCCCTACAATTTCCAAGGTAAATTCACGATCATTAGACATACGCCCAATTCACCATTTGGGACCTAAATTCTTAATCGATTCATGAGAATTGGGAATCCTAATCCTTTTCTAACAAAGTTCAGTCCTACGGTTATCGATCCCTAGAAACATCTAACAATTGGGATTTTCCTACCATTACCCGAATCAACCGTACATAAACCCATAAACAAAGGTAAATCGAGTATAAACCCCCCTTACCTTATCAATTAGCAGCTTTGAATTCTTGAGCGAAGTTCTCCGTTCTTCGTTCCTCGTACCTTCAGAGCTCTATTTCCCCAATTCTAACTTCTGTTTATCGTGAAAACCAAAATGAGGAATAACTTGAGTTCCAACACATAACTTTACTTCTTTTTCACCCCCACTCTTTACTAACAGCATCTAAGCCCAAAACATAAAAATCCCTATATTTCTTATTTCTTCGAATATTCCAAATAAATAATTCTTTTTATTTTATTAATTCTAATAAAATAAATTCCCAAATTTAAATAATTCAATTAATTGAAAACGGGGTGTTACAGCAGCCATCGGGATCTTCCCACTCTTCATACCACTTTCGATCCTTTCAAGTCAGAACCATCTCTGTGAACCCGGATGAGGAACTCCCAATCAGCATATTAAAGAACGGGCTTGTTAGAGTGCCCATGAACATGTCTACTATTTCCATATCATTCAGAGGAGGTTGTACCCTTCCAGTTAGATCCCTCCATTTTTGGGCATATTCCTTGAAGCCTTTGCTAGAACCCATAAATATGCTTCGAAGTTGTGTACAAGTTGGAGCGAGGTCAGCATTGTATTGGTACTGCTTGTAGAAAGCAGCAGCCAAGTCTTACCAGGTATGAATGTTTGTTCTTTCTAGCTGATAGAACCATTCCAGTTGCGTGCCAGCTAAACTTTCTTGGAAGAAATAGACCCATAACTTCCGGTTAGCAGTGTGAGGCTGGATCTTCCTGGCATAGGACCTTAAGTGCAACTTAGGGAAGGAGACACCATCATACTTAGCAAATGTGGGAACCTTGAACTTTGGTGGGATGACCACTCCAGGAACCAGCCCTAACTCTTCAAAGTCCAAGGCAGGTACCTTCTGAATCTCTATAACATTGAGATGATCCTCCATTTGTTTGTATTTATCGTCAACAGGAGGATATTATTCCTCAGAGTAATCAACTTCTTCTTCATCAGCCTCAGAGTTGTTGACTTCTTCATAATTATCCCCTTCGTTTGATGGAGTTGTGAGATCTAGAGCTCGTTTAACTGGTCCTCTGAGTCTTCTTCCTATATTCAAGATGCCAGTCGGTTTCTTTGCCTTTTTCTTCTTCTCTTTGATGACGAGAGCTTTCAGTTTTTCCTGCCCCTGGGCCAAAGCCATGAAAATTTGTTGGAACTGAGCGTTTTGAGCTTGAAGGTCTTTTACTGTTTGTTCAAAGGCCATTTCTTTTGATGAAATAAACAGCAAAAAGATGAGAAACCTGTACTAGAAGACCTGTTATGAAATGGCATTCATGCAATGTTTTCAAGGATCTCGTGGGGTAAACAAGAAAATGTCAGAAGTTGAAATTTGCAGCTTTGATTGAAGAACTTTGTATTGTTGAGTGTCCTTCTACGAGAGTCAAGCTCACCATATCAAGTGGGTCATATCCCCTGACTCAAGTTGTTAAGTTTTGATCTTTTAACGACATTGGCTAGAGGAAAATAAATCCCCTTGCCCCTTGCTAGACGTCTGATTTATCATAACCTGCATCACAAACACTTAAGATCCTTGAAGTGGTTAAGGAAATGTTGTGGCATGATGTTATGATGTGTATTTTATGCGTTAAGAAAAAGTGTAAGGTGATGAAGACAAGTGAGTCTAAGAAGTCCAGGTTACTGGATAATGACTGTAAACAAATCCTGCAAGGAGATCATGTTGTTAGATAAAAACCCAACAAGTAGCTCAAGTTGAAAGCAAACAAATCACACAAGCAGCCTTAGGTTTAGGCTTGCATGGGGTTTGTAGGTAAGTACCCTCTTGAAATTTAGTTGGCTCAACCTGTCCTATAAATAGTAACCGGGTTCTAAGGGATCTCAATATCACTGATCTTTCCCACATGTTTCGTTCGATAGGTGACTGAATCACAACCAAACAAAACTCAAGAGTCAAATCTCAATGAGTGTAGCATCGAGTATCTTCCGACTTTGGGAATACACCAAAGATGACCATCTCGCTACGTCCTAATGGCCAAGTTGTTCATTTAAAGATTCTAAGGTCAGTTGACGCTTCATGACACCATGCAGCGGCCCCGTATTCTCCTTGATTAACTCAAGGGCTACCGGTACCAACCAAAGTGTCGCATCAATGTAGCCATCGCTTCAACTGTGTCAGTATACCCTGCACAATTTCCACGATCTATTTATACTTACCTAAAAGGTTTCCCCAGATCCGGGTGTAGGATCTATCGTAACCCAAACAATACCCTTAAAAGTAAAGCAATCAAACAAACAAAGAAGCAAGTTTAACATGATCTAGACCCTAAGGTAAACCCCACTTTTATTATTCCCTAGCAGAGTCGTCAGTTTTGTGATACGGTGGCAGAACCGACTGTTAAATGTTGGTTTATGTTTTTGTTTGCAAATGTCACGGTAAGCAAGATTTGCCACCGACTTTTCTTTTATCCAATAAAGGAAAGGGTGAAAAGAACATAAAAAGACCTTTTTCGAGATTTTCTGAGTAAGGGGGTAGATTATTGAAAGGGAAGGTGTTAGCACCCTTTTCATCCGTGGTTTTCCATGGGCTCTTAGGTACTTGCTCATTTTTGAAAACTGTTTGTGTGTTTGTGGTTTTGAAAGTTTTTGTTTGCTTTATAGTAACTCTTGTATCAGTCCTCAAGAGTGTGATAAAGCGTTTTTAGAAAGATTTTTTTGAAAGTGTGTAAGTGTGAAAATTTCAGGTTTGAGCAAGTACTTAAGAACAGTCTACCTACTCAAAAAAAGGATGTAATTTTCCTCCCTTCCTTTAGATAGTGCTATCCTACTATTAGTGAGTAGGTAGCCCCTATCGTCGAATGTTTAGGGACAATTGAAGGGACGTTTTACAATCATGAAGGCGACTTGTGGAGACGCTTTAGCAATTTTCTTTTAGGGACTAGATCATTTACCGAAAGGCAATTGTAGGTTCATCGAGGGACTATGATCTTTTTTGATTTATGGGTCTTTACTAAAGCGTTCCTGCCTCATGACTGTTTTATTTAAAGGCAACCAAAGTGGGAGATACCTTAGAGGTGCGCATGTGCAAGTGTGTTGAGATTCAGTTATTTATCTTGCATTATTAAATTTTCTAACGTTTTAATTTTCAGTCTTATCATGCACGCCTAGTTACTAACAGTTAATATTTACAGAAATTTAAATTGCGAAAATTTAAATCCTAGACTATTACAACGCTTTGGGACAATTACATAAAAAGTGCAAGAAAATAAAATGCATAATTTTAAATTTAGACTATTACATCCCATAGTCAGTTATATTATTTATATAAAATACAAGAATAAAAATAACGCACGCGAAATAAAAATTACGTCTAAAAATCCTAAGAAAAATTCTAAGTAAACAAGAAAAATCTTTTTGGTTTTAGTTTTATTTATTTCAAGAAAAATAATTAAACTAAATCTAAATTTAATTTAAGAAAATAAATATTGAATGAAATTAATCTAATTCTAATATTTTTTGCATTTTTTATTAAGAAAATATTTGAAACATAAATTAAATCCTAAATTCTAGTTCATTTTAAAATAAGAAAGTAGCTAAAATTTAATTAATTAATTAAAGAATTTCATTATTTTAAATAAATAAAAAGTCTAAGCCTAATTTTTTGTGAGTTTTTTTTTATTATTTGCTTAATTAAGTAAAGAGGATAAAAAAAATTAAAATATTACAAAAAAAAACTAGATGGGCTTGATATAGTAAAAAAAAATGGGGGTGTGGTTGTTGAATTCGCTGGCCCATGAAGGGAGAGGCCTAGATTTGCTTCTGGATCCAATGTGGATTGGTCTTGATGGTACATGGTGATCCCGCAGATGGAGTGCGCTAGATCTGATCAGATGGACATCTGATGGCATATGTCTGATGGTGTATAATGCACATCTAGCTACGAGGAACATCGGATCTGCATGAAACAAGTTAGAAAATATAAAAATGGAGCTTACTGAGACGTTTTGTGATGTTTCAGGGCATGGTAATGATTTCAAAAGTTTCAGGGAGCCTCCGGGAATGTATTTGGAACTTTTTTTTGGACTGAGAAAGGCTGGAACCTAAAATGAGAATTTTTACAACTTTGATCATTTTTGCAAAATTTGTAGAGCTTTTCCAGGCTGTATATCATGTATTGAAGCTTGCTAATGTGTCCTTTATATAGAGAGGATGGAGGAGACAAGAGAACAAAGGTAATAACAACCATAAACATGTGTTTTTAAAGCCATGAATGATGTTTTGTAACTTTGCCAAAGACATGGAATCTTGTCCTTTTTGAATTTGAATGAATGTGGACACCTTTGCATGAAATTTTATGGGCCTAGGCTGTCCAAAACATCAACCCAAAGCTCAAAGCCCATTTCCAATTATTTTATACATTTTATTTTATATTTATTTGAAATAAAATAAAATAAATATGAATAAAATAGTTAGTGTCATGCGGTGGGAGAATTGACTTGAGGTTTTGCATTTGTGTTCGCAAATGTTTCAGTTTAGCAAGAGTCGCCACCGACTTTTTATTTATCCAAAGTGTTATACCCCAAAATTTGCCCTCCCATATTCTTCAAAGTTTTGACAAGCATCATCTCAAGTCTACTCAAGGATTGGACAGTCAACCACCCTCCTAAGCCAGTCAAATTAGGGTTTTGGTTCTTGCAAGGAAGTTGAGGTTTTCAAGGGCTCAATCAAGTCACATATGCCTATACACATTGTCAAGCATCTATATGCCAAGTTTCAAGATTCACAATGTCAAATTGCACAGTCAAATGCTTCATTTGCTTCACAATCAACTGTAGGGGTAAAATGGTCATTTGGCAGTCAAAAGTCAAATTTTTTGGTCAACATCTTATTTTGAAGCCACAATCATCATTTGATCATGTCTTGATCATGATTCCACAAGCATGGCTCAAAAATCATCAAGATGCAAAAGTTTCTATTTTTGGACAGCTGAAAAGTCAACTGTAACTTGACCAAGGCATAACTTTTTTCATGGTTCATTAGAAAAATCCCATCCAATGCTCATTTTGAAGGGGAGGACATTTCCTACAACTCATCTTCACATTCCAAGTCCATGAAATGCTCTCACAAAGAGTTATCAATTTCAACATTATAGGTCATTTTCAAAAGTCAACAAAAAGGCATTTTAAGTCAAAGACCATAACTTGAGATTGGTAAATCAAAATGACAAGGGACCAAAGGCATTTGTTAGAGGACTTCAAGACCTTTCCAAAATGTCCAAGAACATGCTCATATGATTAAAATTGAGCAAGATATGCATTGGAGAAGTTGGCAAATTTTCATGAAATGGAAAAAGTCAACTATCCTTAAAACTTCAATTTTTGACAAAAGGGCCCACTTTTTCCACTTGATTCAGCCTTGTCATGTCACCCACGTGTCCCATGATCAATTTCAAGATTAAACATTAATTTTTCTATTTTTATTTAATTTTATTTGATTTAATTCATTTTAAATCCATAAAATTCAAATAAAATCAAAAAAAGATAATTCAATAACATCTTTGGAGTTGAATGGCTTTCATGTGTCATAATACACCTACCAAATTCGTGCAAAGCTCAATTATGCATGAAAATTCAAATTTGAACAAAATTGGAAAATGCTTTAATGGTGGTTATGAAGAAATCCAAAAACACCATTGCAATGAATCATTGGCTCTTAAAGTGACCTAATGGCATTCATACGTACATATGCAAGTGTTCCATACCAAAGGGACGACCGGAACATCTCTCAAACGGGCAAACCAAATTCCAAAAAATCAAGCAAAAGTTGAAAACTGTTTTCAATCCTCCAGGCCCTTTCACAGCAATTTAAAGATTCAAACATATTCCTAACACTCCCAGGAACATTTTGCAATCAGAAACAAGCTTTAACACCCAAGAAAACACTCTACACAGTCGTACGATTTGTCAAATTTTTCTATAATCACATACATTGATTCATACACATTTGATATGTTTTGTTGAGTGTTTTGTGTTCACAGGACCTATACGAAGCTAATGGTGTGGTTCAATTGTCTTGAAACACCCTGAAACCGAAACCACCATGGATAAGATTTAGGGTTTTCAAGCTTTTGAATTAGGGGTTTCTCATATAGGAAAAATTAGGCTTGGAAAAACCCATGGTTGAAATCAGGAGATCAGTACGAACTCATTGCAACCCTCGCGCCCAATTTATATAGAGCATAGCTCTATTCGTTATTTTTTGTCATTTCATTTTGTGGGGGTTTAAAACCCCCGCTAATTGTTTTGTTTTACAGGGAAAAAGGATGAAGACGAAGGACGTGTCAGCTTGCTACTGGGTGATTCAAATGGCGCACGCTTTTTTTTGGTTGCAGCATGTGACTTGTTTTTTCTCATATTATAATTGTTTCTTATTTTATTAACAAATGCGCATAAGTGGCCTAGTGGAAAAGCAGGTGGCTGTTGACCATTGGGACCTGGGTTCGATTCCTAGGTCCCCCAAACCTTGTTTCATATTTTTTCTAACAAATTCCCATGCAGTGCTTTCCATGTATTCCACCATAGACCTTACAAATCAAGGCGCCAAGTGTCTCAACAAACTAATCCAAAGTCCAAAGGGTGCTCCACACCATGCTCCAAGTTAATGAACACGTACCTGAATCCAGAAAGTCAATGCAGGCCTGAGCTTAGTGGGCCAAAAACTGCAATCAACACCTCTAAAAAAGGCCTGCACCCCCTGGTCTTTGTTACTCTTTTTTTTTCTTTCTTTCTTTTCTTTATAATTTCTTTTTATTAATTATTAGTATTATTTAATTAACCAATTAATTAGCATTTTCATAAAAATAAAAATAAAACTAATATTATTATTATTTACTAATTTCATGTTATTTTTGTAAATAAATTCTAACATTAATTAATTAGTTGTGTAATTAGGACAATTTTAACATTTTTTTAATAAGTAAAATTAATTTAGAATTAGATCTTTCACTTTCAATTTTTAATTTCTTTTATTTTATTTTATTTCCATTAAAAACATAAAAATACAAAAAATATTTTTTCTTTTAATAAATTAATTAATTAGTAATTAGGCTTTATTTAATTAATTGCAATTACAAAAAAGGGACTAAATTAAATTCTTTTCTCAAAAGGGTCAAAACCCTTAGGACGTTCCCGATTAAATTTCTATTCGCGCGTATTTATTTATTTTGATTATTTATGTTCTGCTCAAAAGATGTAATAGTAATTAGGATTTTATTTCTTTCTTTAATTTTCTGCAGTTTATTTTTTCAAACGGGTTATTGTTTTTTGGCGATGTATAGACCCGCGCCTTGTAATAGTTAGATTTATCTTTCCGCAATTTACTTTCCGCACTCCTAACTGTTAAAAAATGCATGAAAGAATGTATGCCAAATAAAAATCAATTTGTAGCTCACAAATAACATGTACAAGATAACCTTAACTGAAAAACAACACACAAAGCACATGCCACTCCTAGGGTACGCCTCACTGGTTGTCTCGAACGTGGTCATCAAGTATAGGGTGTCTTAGAGGTCGCCCTTTTGTCTAAAGATCCAGTTGCCTCGAAACAGTTGCCTCGGATAAAAAAGGATCTAGGACATTAGGGTTATTTCTAAGGTGTCCTACCATTGCTTTGGTGACCACACTGTCCCTAATCATCGAATTGACCCAAATACCTCCAACGATGGTGCTACCTACCTCTCAATGGTGGGATAGCACTATCTAAAGGACTCTTACACAGCCTAATTCCTTAGAGTAGGTAGATTCTCATGGGTACTTGCTCTTTTCAAAAACAAACAAAAACAACTTTTCGCACCTACACTTTCAAAAGTTTTCAAACAAATTTTTCCTACACTCTTGAGGACAGATACAAGAGTTACTCAGAAATCTTTCAAAAGAAACTTTTTCAAAACCCACATACACTTGAAAAGCAAACAAATTTTGAAAACATAAGAGCAAGTACCTAAGAGCCCGTGGATAACCACGGATAGAAAGGGTGCTAACACCTTCCCTTTCTATAATCTACCTCCCGAACCGAGAAACATTCTCAAAGAAGGAATTTTGCTGTGCTTTTGTCCTTTCCATATTGGAGAACATAAAAGACGGTGGCGACTCTTGCTTACCGCGACATTTCGCGAACTAGCACTAAAAAACAGTCAGTTCTATTTCCACCGATCACACAAAGGAAAGGTCAAAAAGCACAGGAAAGACCTTTGAGATGTTTTCTTGGGTTCGGGGGGTAGATTATGAAAAGGGAAGGTGCTAGCACCCTTTTCATCCATGGTTTTCCATGGGCTCTTAGTTACTTGTTTTAGATCACTTGCTTTTTCTTTTCAATTGTTTGAAATGGTGCTTTGTGTGTAGTTTTGAAAGTATTTTGAAAAGAGGCCTTTGTCTAGGCAACCTTTGTAATGATTCTTGTTTGAATGTATACAAAGGTGTTTGTCTTTTGAAAAATGTTTCAATGTTTGAAAGTTTGTTTTGGGAAATGTTTTGAAATTGTGTTGTGATGTGTTTTTGAAAATAGCAAGGATATTTGCAAGTTTGATCAAGTAACTAGGAGCATCTACCTACCTACTCAAAAGATCTTTCCTACACATTTTTAACCCTTTTACATTGTTGTTTTACCATTTTATTTGGTAAACAAACTTGTGTTTGGATGTTAAACGGGACAGGCACGGGTCATCGTATTGACCATGATAGCAATAATGCTAAGTATCTCAGCAAGTTTTTTGTTTGAGGGACTAGATCATTTTGTTTAGGCAACCAAGATAGCGTCATCGAGGGACTATGATCTTTTGTTTTGTTTTTGTTTTGCCAAGATACCTAGCATGCATACCATGGCCATTTTTAAGGCAACAAGTGGATGAAACCCTAGGGGTGTTTGTGTGCATTGTGTTATCATTTTCATGCATTTTTGTCTTGTATTAGGTCAAGCTATTTGTTTGATTTTGGATTTTTGCATACAAACCCTAATCTTTCTATCATGCATATTTGAAAGCAATAAAGCGCGTAAAAGTAAATCTACCACTATTACAACATTGATATGGGGAGGGGGATACAATTTTGAATAAGGGGATATTTGCAAGAAATAAAAGCCCTAAAATTATTACAACCAAATTGAACTCATTGTACAAAATAAATAAATTGACAATATTTAAATATGCAATTAAATATAAATATGCAAAAGATGATTTTTTTTGTATTATTTTTATATATGTAAAAATAAATTATTTAATGTATCAAAAATAAGAAAATAAAAGATTATTTTTGGAAAGGGTAAAAACCCTAATTTTTTATTTAAGAAAATATATATATTATAATTATTTATTTATGTACAAGTAAATAAAATAAAATATATACAAATGTTTAGAAAATAAAAATATATGATAAAATATTATTTAAGTGTATAAATAATAAAAATATATGATATATGATATTTTTTGTATTATTTATGAGTTTATTTTAAGAAAATAAAAGTATATATTATTTAATATCTATTTCCTATGTCCAAAAAATAATAAAAATAATAAAATAAAATGTGAAAATTTAAGAAAATGTTTTTGATGTTTTTTTATATTTAGAAAAAAATATTAAAAGTCAGAAATGCAAAAGAAATAGAAAAAATATACAAAAATAATTTAAATGGGCTAAGGGGGTGCAGAAAGCACAAAGGAGGGTGCAAATAGCCATCCAGAGCCAGGCCCAGCCCAACTCACTTCATCTCTAACCTCTGATCAAACAAAAATGCGCACTTGATGTTCAAACCTGGAAATCCTGCATACGTGCTCAAAAGCAAAAACTTGCAACATGAAAGTTATAGAGCATAATCACACGATTCTAACCATGTAAAAAACTTAATCTAACTCTCAAAGACCAGAGAGAACTTCTCTGGCCCTAATTTCTAACCTAGTTTTTTCAGAAAGTTCATCATTCAAATTCTCCCAACTCAGTTAACTTAAATGAATTCTATGCATATATACAGCTCAAGGGCAATGAGGACTACATTTTTTATTCACAACCCTAAGCCTAATGATTCCTAAATAGAGAGATAGAAGTTTGAACTTTACCTGCTTCAGTCAAGCTAGAGTATGAAGGGGTGAAAAACACAAGAAGGGGGGTTGAATTGTAAAACTGAAATCAAAAGCAATTGACAAGATATTTTTATCCTGGTTCGTTTGATCTCAAACTACTCCAGTCCACCCGTCAAGGTGATTTCGCCTCTCTCCAACGAGGTCTTAATTCACTATATTCAACTGAATATTACAGACTGCTTTAACAACTGCTAAAGCCTTCTTGATTCAAACCACAACCCGGTTTGTCAAGGTAACACTTTCTTACAAAGAGATAAAACAATGTGTGTGGATGTTTTCTACAAAACTTTATCACAACTGTGATGTATACACAAAATGAAGCTTAGAAACTAGATTGCTAAACAATAATGGAATATCAGAGTATGTGGTTTAGCAAAACTGGTAGAACGAAGATTATGGTTCAGCTTTGTGCGTGTAGAGATTTTGAGAGCATTAACCATTATAATCTTCAAAGCCTTGTTTATATAGCACTTGAGAAGATGAGCGTTGAATGCAATATTCTTGATTCAATGCTAATAACAAGCTTTCCTTTTTGAGCAGATCTTGTATGGAATGAGGCCGTTGGAATTAATTAGCGTTCAATGCACAGTACCGTTGCTTCTTCAATGCACGTTCTGGCTTGGCTCATTCTGATTCTGCTTCGCTGCTGATGAACTATTGTGTTTCTGTATCAGAGTGTTTGAGCGCAGTTCTGTTCATCAAGCTTCAGCATGTACGTGAGTTGATCATCTGATCTTGACGTTCTGATGTAGCAACTTCTGATGCTGGTGTATGAAATCAAATTCTGATGCTGAATAGACGTGATCTTGCTTATATCAATCAGAGTATCTGCAAGTCAGAACATAATAATTTTAGGCAGCAGATAGTTCATTCATGAAACTTATAAATACTATATCTTTTCACTTTGTTATCATCAAAACTTAAATATAGGGTAGTAGATTCAAACATTGTTCTAACAATCTCCCCCTTTTTGATGATGACAAAAACTAGATATTTTAAATGAAAAATAACGTGAAAAGGTATCAGAGTTAAGAAGTACGGAGAAGTCAGAGTTAAGAGATACTCCCCCTGAGTTGATTACTTCCCTTTGATTATACGTGTTCTTCAGGATCAGATCTTTTTCTTTCTTTGAACATCAGATTATCAGAGTCTTTGACTTATCAGAGAGCAGAGCTTCAGAGCTTTTCTTGTCAGAGCTTTGCTTTGGATCATAGTATTAGGACGATCAGAACTTCATATTGATCAGAGCAACATTGATCAGAGTTTCTAGTCTTCAGAGTGTCCAGGAGCTTCCTTGTGCCTGTAGACTTTAAACAAAACAGAAAAAAACATTTCAAGTAATAAAGTTAGAATGTTTGAGAATTTCTGTCTAGTTAGCCGTTATTGATTTAAATATCATTCTTGTTCTCCCCCTTTTTGTCAGCAATCAAAAAGTGTTGGTGATGTGCTAAAACAATTAAGATCAGAAAAACAAATTATATTAGGATAGTTCAGAATCAGAGCAAGAAAATATTACAAAAACTTAATCAAAACAGTACATCAGAAAATGAAGAAAACATGAAAAAGGTCATGCATGAAAAAGATTTAAGGTTGAGGAGGCAAGCGTGTGAACAGGCGTTCCAGCATCGCTTGAATCTTTTCAGAAGTTTCATTTTGCTTATGAACCATGCTGACAACAGTGTCAATCTTGCTGTCCTGCACATCCATTCTTGCTTTCATCTTCTGATCGTTGTCATCCATCCGCTGCTGTAGACGCAAGTCATTCAGCCTTAATTCTTCCAGAGTCTGCCTGTCCAAGGCAGCTTGAGAAGCATCAGAAGGAGGAGGCTTCTCAGAACTTTCAGCGACATCCTTTGCTTGATTTTCTTCAGCCTGAATGGTCTTGTCTTCTTCTGATGGTTGCACCTTTGCAGCTTGCTGTTTCTCAGACCAAGGTTCACTGTCCAGAGGGAGCACGTCTTCCTGAGGCAGCTGACTTTCAACTTCCTTCAGCAGCTTGCTGAAGTTCTGTTGTGCCTGCTCATAGTTGATATCCTGCAACTTGAGGGCTTCAGCACGTACCCATAGTCTGAATTGTGACCAGAGCTGATCAGAAGCAGCTGGGTCAATCATCCCAGGACAGACTTGCTTCAAAGAAGCAATCCATTGCAGCATACCTGTTTCAAAATTCAAAATACCAGAGCCAACATCTGGTTGCTTTGGTTTTGGGATGGCAATTTTGTGTCTTAGATCAGCAAGACGTTCAAGACTGGTTAAGTCAATGAAAGTCCTGCTGGGGTTTTCAGCGGTTTTCTGAGAGGCTGTTTGTTTTGGAGGAGGGGTATCAGAGTCAGATATTTCGATTGGAGTGGGTGGTGTTTTGGGAGTTTTTGGAGGTGTCGATTCTAATGAGAATGGTAACTGGGGCATGAAAACAGTGGTTCCACATGGCAACTGCATTGCCAACGGTGATGGTTGAGGTGAGTGAGGGTCAGAATGATGAGGAGAAGGGGTTTCAGAGTGGTGAAACTCTGTTTGTGGTGAAGGTGGATTAATTTCTGGTTGGGGAGAGGGAGGTGGAATCTCTGATTGCTCAGGGATCAGAGGTTCTTCTGAGAGTGGTTGTTGTTGTGGTTCTGGTTCTGGTTGTTGTTGTTGTTCTGGTTGTGGAGGAGGAACATTTTGTGGTTCAGAGTGTGGTTGAGCAGAGGCATGGTCACGCTCAATATCAGCCAGCACTTGGTCAAGTGCTGTTGTTGTTGAAATTGTTGGTTGTTTGGGGAGTTTGGTTCTGGGTCTTCTGAGTAGTAAGGCCTCAGAAGGGTCTTCTTCTTGTATGGTTTCATCAATGGTAGGGATTGGGATTGATATTCTATGGGAGGTTTGAGGAGCAGCAGATGCTGGAATAGTAAAAGATTTTGAAATAGGGGCAGCAGATGAAATACCTCTTTTCTTTGGAGTCTGATGAGATGATCCTTCTGATGGCGCTTTCCTCTTCTTTGTCTTCTTCAGAGTCACTTCTGGTTGGGGTTGACTCAGATCTTTGATATTCAGCTTTGAACCTGTATCTTCTGCCTTGTACGCATCTGGGTACTTGAGAAACATCTCTGGTTTGGATTCCATTTCAGAAAATACCGGAAAATCACTCAGAGGCACTCTTCTGCTGGAGATATCAGCAGTTGAAGTAGCTCTGGGTTCCTTCTGAATATTTTCTATCAGCTTCATCTTTTTCAGATTCTTTGCGTTCAGAGGTTTCCCAATTGTTGGTTCAATAGTGCTCAGCTCCTGAGCTTCAATCAGATGTTCAATCAGCCTATTCTCTGTCAGAATATCTGATATAAGCCTTCCAAACGGTATCCAGTCCCTCTTGGTTCTTTCTTCTTCCCTTGTTTCTTTCACACTGGTTTTGAGATGGTTGAACAGGAAGTATGCCAGATTGATCTTTATCTTTTGATCAATAAAGTAGATCAGAAACTGCTGATCCACGTTTATATAATCAGGAGAACTTGTTGGTTTCCTGTGGTTGAAGCATCCGAGAACAATCTTATCCCATACTCTGCAGTGATCCTTCAGATCCTTAATCTTGCTGCTGGGCATTCCAAGAGTGAAAATCCTGTTAGCTACCACACCTGTATCAGCACATCTTTCAGCCATGTCCACACAACGGACGCCACCACCACTTTGACCGATTAGCCTTGCAATGAGATCTTCAGAAATTACAATCTTCTTCCCCATGACAGAGGAGATGACTAGATGTTTTGAAACCTTGGCGTGAATCCAAAATTCCTTGACCAGCGCTGGGAATGTTGGTCCAACCAACCTATGGAAATACCTTTCCCACTTTTGAGCCCTAATTTCTTCAGTTAGGTCAAAACCATTTTCCTTCAAGCTTTCAAAGTCAATGATTAACTCAGAGAGCACTTCAAGGTTCTTCACCGGAGTGAGGAGAGTTCTGAGTGGCACCTGATATTGCTCAGAAGTTGCTTTCTTCTGATTGCCTGCAGAAATACTGGAGGATGCCATTGTTCACACTAAAAAAGCTTTGAGAATGAATTGAGAAAAAGGTTTGCAAGGGATGAACTTAGAAATATGCAGAAAATGCTTGAGTGATTGTGAGAAAGCGTAAAGAATAAATGAGAGATTAATGTGCTTAAATAGAGTTTTCAAAATTGTTTTGAAAAGTTAAACGTTTTTAAGAGAGAGAAAAATCATGATTGCCATTTAAAAGAATGATTACTTTTCATTAAATGCTTGCTGATTTTGGGGGATTTGAGAAAGATACTTAAAAACGGTTACCAGACATGTGTCTCAATGCACCCAATCAGCGCTTTGCCTTCTCAGAAGCGTGCACGCGTTCTGCTTCAGAGATATGCTGATGATTGGATGACACTTGTTTGATGTAGTGATCAGCACGTCTGTCTTTGAGATTAGACTCTCAGATCTTTAGACTTGCATCTGATAGAATCTGCATGTTCTATCTTTTCTCAAAAGTCTGGAAGTCTTCAAGCTGACTTTTCATCTAGAGCATTTGTGTGCTACATCCTGCTGCTGCTATGTACTCAGCTTCTGCTGTTGACAGAGCAATTGTTGATTGCCTTTTGCTGGACCAAGAGATCAGATTTTCTCCCAGAAACTGGCAGCTTCCAGAAGTACTTTTACGTTCCACTCTGTCTCCAGCAAAGTCAGCATCACAGTAGCCTACTAAGCTGTAATCACTAGATTTTCTATAAAACAAACCCAGATTAGTAGTACCTTTCAGATACTTGAAAATTCGCTTAACCGCTGTTAAGTGAGATTCTCTAGGATCTGATTGGAATCTAGCACAGATACAAACACTGAATAATAATATGTCAGGTCTTGAAGCAGTCAGATAGAGGAGAGAACCAATCATACCTCTGTAGACTTTCTGTTCTACACTTTTGCTTACCTCTTCTCTTTCCAGAATGCACGTGGGATGCATTGGAATCTTTGATGGCTTACATTCTGAGAGGTCAAATTTCTTCAGAAGATCTCTGATGTATTTGCTCTGATGAATGTAAGTTCCTTCTGGAGTTTGATTGATCTGAATTCCTAGAAAGAATTTCAGTTCCCCCATGAGGCTCATCTCAAATTCTGCCTGCATACACTTAGCAAATTTTCTTCCAAGAGAAGGATTAGTAGAACCAAAAATAATATCATCAACATAAATTTGACAGACTAAGATGTCACTCTTAACTGTTTTACAGAATAGAGTAGTGTCCACTTTCCCTCTGGTGAATTCATTTTCAAGCAGAAAGTTACTTAGCCTTTCATACCAAGCTCTGGGAGCTTGTTTCAGACCATACAATGAATTCTTTAGTTTGAAAACATGTTCTGGATGTTTTGTATTTTCAAAACCTGGGGGTTGGTGAACATAAACTTCTTCTTCTATATAACCATTTAAGAATGCACTTTTGACATCCATCTGATACAGAGTGATGCCTCTATTAACCGCAAATGAAATTAAAAGTCTGATAGATTCTAACCTGGCGACTGGGGCAAAGGTTTCTGTATAGTCTATCCTCTCTTGTTGACTATAACCTTGTGCAACCAGTCGTGCCTTGTTTCTGATGACTTCACCTTGTTCATTTAGCTTGTTTCTGAACACCCATCTTGTTCCAATGACGTTGAATCCTTTTGGTCTGGGAACGAGATCCCATACGTCGTTTCTGGTGAATTGATTCAGCTCTTCTTGCATTGCCAGAATCCAGTCATTATCCAGAAGTGCTTCATCAATAGAAGAAGGTTCAATCAGAGACACAAGTCCCATAAGGGTTTCTTCAGAGATTCTGAAGCTTGCTCTTGTTCTGATTGGATCTTCCTTTCTTCCTAGAATAGTCTCTTCTGGGTGATCCAAGCTGCTTCTGGGTAATCTCTTCTGAGGTTGATCAGCAGCTGTTGAAGGATTTCTAGCAGTGCTCCTTTCAGACGTTGAAGGAATGTCTGTGTTGAGAGCTTCTGATGACTTGTCTTCAGAACCTGCAAATTCAATTTCTATACCTGCAAAAATTTCATTCTGCTTTGACTTTTCAGAGTCAAGCTTATCATCAAAACGAACACTGATTGATTCTTCCACAATCTGTGTTTCTGTATTGTATACTCTGTACCCTCTTGAGCATTCAGAGTATCCTAACATAATACACTTCTGTGCCTTAGAATCAAACTTGTTCAAATAATTCTTTGTATTTAATATAAAGCAAGTACATCCAAATGGATGAAAATATGAAATGTTGGGCTTTCTGTTCTTCCACAATTCATATGGAGTCTTTTCCAGAATAGGTCTTATTGAGATTCTATTCTGAATGTAACACGCTGTGTTTATTGCCTCTGCCCAGAAAGTCTTAGCAACGTTTGTCTCATTGATCATGGTTCTGGCCATTTCTTGCAATGTTCTGTTCTTTCGTTCTACAACTCCATTTTGTTGGGGAGTTCTAGGACAAGAGAAATCATGCAGAATGCCTCTGTCATTAAAGAATGACTCAAAATCTTTATTTTCAAATTCTCCACCATGATCACTTCTGACTTTAACGATTCTAAGATCTTTTTCATTCTGAACTTGGTTACAGAAGGTAACAAACACAGAGTGTGACTCGTCCTTGTGTCTTAAGAACTTTACCCATGTCCATCTGCTATAGTCATCTACGATTACTAACCCATACTTCTTACCACTGACTGAAGCAGTTTTAACTGGTCCAAATAAGTCAATGTGCAGAAGTTCTAATGGCTTAGAGGTAGAAACAACATTTTTGGATTTAAAAGAGGGTTTTGCAAATTTTCCTTTCTGACATGCTTCACACAGAGCATCTGAATTGAACTTCAAATTTGGAAGTCCTCTGACCAGATTGAGTTTGTTAATCTGAGATATTCTTCTCATACTAACATGCCCCAATCTTCTGTGCCAGATCCACTGCTCGTTGTTAACAGACAGAAGACATTTTACATTCTGACTCTTTAGTTCAGAAAGTTTGATTTTGTAAATGTTGTTTTTCCTCTTACCATTAAACAGGATAGTCCCATCTTTCTGACTAACAGCTTTACATGATTTTTGATTAAAGATTATATCATAACCGTTATCACTTAATTGACTTATGGATAACAGATTATGCATCAATCCATCTACTAGCAGAACATTATTAATAGAGGGAAGATTTCCATTACCTACAGTTCCAGAGCCAATTATCTTTCCCCTCTGATTGCCTCCAAAGCCAACGTGGCCTCCAGGCTTAAGTTTCAGGCTTTGGAACATATGCCTTCTTCCCGTCATGTGTCGTGAGCAGCCAGAGTCCAGGTACCATGACTGGTGTTTCTGACTTGCTGCTAAAGATATCTGCAACATGTATTATTTTGTCCTTAGGTACCCAGATTTTCTTGGGTCCTGACTTGTTAGTTTTACCAAAACTCTGGTTGAATTTTGGTTTCACAGAGTGCTTACTGCTAGTATATTTGATGTCATGTGTGTGACCATACACAAAGTGTGAATTTAAAGGAGTGTGTTTAATGGTTAAGTCCATGACATTCTTTGGTGTAGGAACCTTACCTTGGTATCCTATTCCTTTCCTGCCGTTTCTGCTAACTCCATAGATCATTGAAGCCATTCTGCTTCTATCTATGCTTTTAGCAAGGAACTTCTGGAAACTGTGATCATACTCCTTGATGATCTCATCAGCGTTGCTGGGAGTTTCAGAAATTGGTTCCTTCTGAGAGTTTTGTAAAGTGTTTTCTAATTTTGAAATTTTATCTCTCAGCTCAGAATTTTCCAATTTGAGACTCTCAGACTTATTAGAGTCAGATTCAAGATTCCTTTTCAGGTCTCTGAATTTAGCTCTAATATGCTGATAACGTTCCAGAATCTCATTAAGGCTTTCAGCAAGTTCTGCCTTTGTAAAGTTAACAGCGAAGTTAGGAAATACCTCTTCTGTGTCTGATTCTGAGTCTGATTCAGAAGCTTCACTATCTTCTGAAATGTTTGCCATGAGAGCTATGTTTGCCCTTTCATCATCTGATTCTGAGTCAGCTTCAGACGAGTCAGAGTCATCCCATGTGGCCATGAGACTTTTCTTCTTCTCTCTTCCAAACTTCTTTTTGGGCTTTTCCCTCTAAAGCTTTGGGCAGTCACTCTTGTAGTGTCCTTGCTCATTGCACTCGTAGCAGATGATGTCTTTGGTGTTTGGCTTCTTGCTACTGGAGGAGCCTTCAGATCTTCTGTATCCAGAGGAAGAATCTGTCCTTCTGTATCTGGAAGAAGACTCGTTCTGATCAGATCTTCTGGGATTCCTGAACTTCCTTTGTCTTTGCTTCCACAGTTGATTTACTCTTCTGGAGAGAAGGGAAAGTTCGTCTTCTTCTGGTGAGGATCCATCAGATGTTTCTTCAACTTCCTGTAAAACTTTAGACTCAGATTTTCTGTTAGATTTTAATGCTAAAGGCTTACCTTGCTTCTGAGGCTCATCAGCTTCTAGCTCTATCTCATGACTTCTGAGGGAGCTTATAAGTTCCTCCAGAGTGATTTTGTTGAGATCTTTAGCTAGCTTCAGAGCAGTAACCATAGGCATCCACTGCTTGGGTAAATTTCTGATTATTTTCTTGACATGGTCAGCAGTAGAGTATCCTTTGTCCAGAACTTTGAGACCAGCTACTAGAATCTGGAATCTAGAGAACATAGTTTCAATGGATTCAGATTCTTCCATTTTGAACGCCTCATACTTCTGAATGAGCGCCAGAGCTTTTGTTTCTTTGACCTGAACGTTGCCCTCATGCGTCATTCTGAGAGAATCAAAGATATTTTTTGCTGTGTCTCTGTTGGAGATCTTTTCATACTCAGTATAGGAGATGGCACTGAGGAGGATGGTTCTGGCCTTGTGGTGATTCTTGAAGTCACGCTTTTGTTGATCAGTCATTGATTTTCTATCAATCTTCTGACCACTTGCATTCACAGGGTGCATGTATCCATCTGTCACCATATCCCACAGATCAGCATCATGTGCTAGAAAGAAGCTTTCAATTCTGTCTTTCCAGTAATCAAAGTTTTCTCCATCAAAAACTGGAGGTTTGCCACTGAATCTGTCTCTGTCCTCATTGTTGTCATTGCTGATGTGAGAATTGTTTCCTGCCATTGTGTTTTTCTGACGCTGGATCTTGTACTGACACGGTTAAGTGTTTTAGCTCAGAACCAGGCGCTCTGATGCCAATTGAAGGGGTGAAAAACACAAGAAGGGGGGTTGAATTGTAAAACTGAAATCAAAAGCAATTGACAAGATATTTTTATCCTGGTTCGTTTGATCTCAAACTACTTCAGTCCACCCGTCAAGGTGATTTCGCCTCTCTCCAACGAGGTCTTAATTCATTATATTCAACTGAATATTACAGACTGCTTTAACAACTGCTAAAGCCTTCTTGATTCAAACCACAACCCGGTTTGTCAAGGTAACACTTTCTTACAAAGAGATAAAACAATGTGTGTGGATGTTTTCTACAAAACTTTATCACAACTGTGATGTATACACAAAATGAAGCTTAGAAACTAGATTGCTAAACAATAATGGAATATCAGAGTATGTGGTTTAGCAAAACTGGTAGAACGAAGATTATGGTTCAGCTTTGTGCGTGTAGAGATTTTGAGAGCATTAACCATTATAATCTTCAAAGCCTTGTTTATATAGCACTTGAGAAGATGAGCGTTGAATGCAATATTCTTGATTCAATGCTAATAACAAGCTTTCCTTTTTGAGCAGATCTTGTCTGGAATGAGGCCGTTGGAATTAATTAGCGTTCAATGCACAGTACCGTTGCTTCTTCAATGCACGTTCTGGCTTGGCTCATTCTGATTCTGCTTCGCTGCTGATGAACTATTGTGTTTCTGTATCAGAGTGTTTGAGCGCAGTTCTGTTCATCAAGCTTCAGCATGTACGTGAGTTGATCATCTGATCTTGACGTTCTGATGTAGCAACTTCTGATGCTGGTGTATGAAATCAAATTCTGATGCTGAATAGACGTGATCTTGCTTATATCAATCAGAGTATCTGCAAGTCAGAACATAATAATTTTAGGCAGCAGATAGTTCATTCATGAAACTTATAAATACTATATCTTTTCACTTTGTTATCATCAAAACTTAAATATAGGGTAGTAGATTCAAACATTGTTCTAACAGAGTATGGCAATGCAGGGGTTGTGAGTGAGGCCTGAGATGCTTGTGAGCTTGCTTGAAGTTCCTTTAACCTTCCCCAATGCTTAGTTTGCTTTGAACTTGCTTGAATTTCTCTATAGAACTTAACCTGCAAAGTCAGAATTCAAAAATGGTGAAGTGTGTAAATGGAGTTACAGTGACTTGGGAATGGCTGGGATAGTTTAGGTAGGTTGTATGGAGTGTGTTGGAACTGGTTGCAAGCAAAACGCACGAGTGGTTTGTGATTTGGAAATCAAAATGCAGAACCTGCCCTGTTTTGCAAGATTTTGGTGTTTTGGTGTACAAGGGTGTTTGAGAGGCTTAGGATTCCTGTTTCTGACCTTAGGCAATATGAAAAACTTGTTTGAAAGGAATACAACCCTTGGTTATATCAGATACAAGAGTTATATGGTTTTTGCAAGTTGACTTGGTTTTGAAGAAAAGGTGAAATGACAATGCTCAAGAGCCTGTACATGCCTCCTTCCTAGCTGCACAAAGTTGGTGTACCTTGCCCTAAGTTTGTGGAGTTGGTTTGCTGCAAAAGGCTTGGTGCAATGCTCAAGAGAAACAAATTGACATAAAGCCAACTTTATCAAAGTGGCAATGTTGCCTTTTTGCCATTTTTAGATTAATCCTTTGTGTAATCTTCCATAGATCAGAACAATGCCTCTAACCAATGTGTTTGCATTCAATTTTTGAGTGTGGAAGGGTTTAAGGACCTGTAAACAAGTACAAGCAAGGTTGGGCAAGATTTGCAACTTGTAGCAACATGAAAAATGCCATGGATCAAAGTGACATTTTTCCAAATTCAAACCTTCGATTCTCCCTAACCACAAATGATTTTGGAGAGTTCTTGGAAATTTTGGAAAGCTTGTAACATGCTCTACAATCCATAATTGAAATGCATTTTGAGATTACAATTGGAACTAGGTGAAAAATTGTCATGAAGATAGGTCAAAATCCTGCCTAAACTAGGGCAAAATTTCACTAAGTTAGAAAGTTTTTGGACCCTTGTTCACAAAATCATAACTTGAGATACAAGCATCTTTTGGGAAAACTTTATGAATAAAAGTTGTAGATTTTGTGGAGGACTACAACTTTCATGTTTGATGTTTTCTTTGAATCCAATTGCATCATGGTGAAAAAGTTAGGAAAAATTGGGAAAAAATAAGAAATTTTCATAACTTAGAAATTTTCCAAGTTATGAAAATTTTCCATTTTAAACCCTGATTTTCAAAATTAAGTTTCTTGATGAACAAGTTTCATGTTTTGACACATCTTGATGAAAAATGACCCTTGGAACTTGATTTTGACCAAAAAGTCAAAGTTTGACTTTTCAGTGTACAGTTGATTTCTAATCAGTTGATTGGAAAATTCATCTGTCAATCCAATGCATTTGAGATCTTTTGAACCTTGTGATTAGGTCCAGATGATTCCAATGATTCCTTGAATCTATTCTTGAACCCAATTTGCCATTTGCTAGGTAAAAAAATCATAAATTGCCCTTGTGCAGTCAAAACCCTAAAAATGACCATTTTTCCCTTTTGGCGATCTGATCAAATTTCTTGAGGAGTTATGGTACAAACTTGATCAAATGGTTCATATGAGTCCATAATGTTGATGTGGATAAAAAATTATGAGGTTTGACTGTAAATTGGCCACAATTGACTTTTTCTCCAATACAGCTGATTTCTAGGTCAACTGTCCAATTGATTGGGCAAAAATTTGATTCAAAGCTTGAAATTTGGTATGGGCAATATTATAAGTACAACAT
Organism: Vicia faba; assembly: GCA_948472305.1. Lineage (NCBI taxonomy): Eukaryota > Viridiplantae > Streptophyta > Magnoliopsida > Fabales > Fabaceae > Vicia > Vicia faba. Next base: position 1,168,795,868 of record OX451738.1, read on the forward strand.
GAAGTATGAAAGTCACATTGAGCATTGGAAGTCCAAAAATCCCTGTGCAAACTCAAACCCTAATTTCAGGTCAACAGTGCAAGGAGATGTCTTGAGCAGAGCAAACCCTAGCTTGGTCTTGAGTCCAAAGAGTCTTGTGAGGGGAAAATCTTGATAAAATGAGAGGGAAAATTTTGGGGTACAACAGTTAGAAAATGCAAGTCACGGAAATAAAATTTTTAGAGGTCCTCTATAAACTTAGGAATGTTCTTGAAGTCCAAGAAATTGAGCCCTTGCCTTAAAACTTCAAATTTGCTTAACGCATAATTCTTGAAAATTCCCAAATTTTCCTAACTTGCGCAAGCCATAACTTGATCAATATTTATCTCATGATTATGATATTATTATTTTTGGAAAGCCCAAAATGTCTACTTCAATCCCTCTTTTGATTAATTTTGCATTTGAAGATTTTATCTTGATGTAAAAGGTCTTGGAAAAAAGTGGCTTTTGTGGACTTTCTAAAAATGACTTGTAATGTATGAGCTTCTATCTTTCAAATGGTGCATCTATTGGACTCGAGGGATGAAGAGAAGTTATAGGGAATGAGGTTATCTTAAATATGGTATTTGGTTGGGGAAAATGGATGAAGTATGTGAAAGTTATGCCTGGTCAAAGTTTTGTTGACTTTTCCTATAGAAACCCTACTTTGCCATTTTTGACTTCTGATGGGTTAGGAGAATTTCTTGAGTAATCATGATCAAACCTTGATCAAATGATGGATATCACTTCAAAATGTTGATGTTGACCAAAAATCTTGAAGTTTGACTGTACATAGGCCACAATTGACTTTTGACCTAGCACAATTGATTTTCCAATACTTGAGGAATTGATTGAGCAAACTTGTTGAGCAAGGCATGAAACTTGGCATGGATGATCTTGAGGACATATTAGGACAATGGAGAACATTTGGGATCCTTGGAGCTAAACCATCTTGATGAAAATTGAAACCCTAGTTGGGGGCTCATTGCCTTAGGAGGAAAATTGTCTGGTCAAATCTTGGTCAACCTAGGGCAATTGAGAACCTCTAGGAGTATGTCTTGTGTGAAAATGGGAGGGAAAATTTTGGGGTACAACACAAATATACTTTAAAATGAAAGTTTTTGTTTTCCTGTTTTGAGTGCAAAAGTGTCCAATGACTAAAATTGAATGAACATATGCATATGAACATGATTAAGATGTTAACAAGTGTATGTATAAAAATTGTAACAAGCATTTCCTTAAGGATTAGGGATATCCCTATAGAGTTACTAAAACAAACTTTTCCTCACAGACTTTCCCAATAAGATCATCCCCCCAAATTCAGATTAATACAATCTCCAGCCAGAGTTTCAATCCCTTGAAAACCCTCTCCCCAACTGAGTTGGTCTTAGAAAAGAAGCCTTGTGGAGTTTCTTCCTAAAAATTCACTTCCCCAGGAGGTCGTCAAAATATTCTCTTAAAAAGGGTTTATTTCCCCAAAAAACCACAAATTCCCTAGTATGAGTCTTTCTCTCAGACTATTACAAATCATTGGACGAAACCCCTTAATCCCCGGTAAAGTCATTGCAATCCCCAACAGAGTCGTTGCTATCCCCGAATGTTACTGCGAGGCCTGGAAATCAACCAAATAACAGTTAACCTCAAGGCTAAGTTGCTACAAAACCTGGACCTGACCAGATATCAGTTTAACTTCTTCAATCACTAACAAAACTCCTCTTCCCCAGTATAGTTAACCACTATCCCCAGTGAGTTGCTACAAAACCTGGAATCCGACCAGATAACAGTTAACTTCTTTATCCCCAACAAGTTATGGTGAAGCCTAAAATCCTACCAGATAACAGCTAAACTTTTTTCCTCTCCAATCAAGTGATAGCTCCCCAATAGAGCAGTGGACAACTAAAACTTCTGAACTCTATTCCCCATGCAGAAATCAACATTCCCTGCAGAGTTTCCTCGAGCAAAGAGGCAAAGTAAATGTTCCCAAGAAGAGTTCTCCTCAACAAAACAAGAATCCCCCAGCAGAAGCATTCTAAAACAAAGTTCAAAGATACACATACTCTTCATCTCCAGTAAGCAGTCTGGGATTTAACTTCCCAAAGTTCCCCAACATTTCTCGAAAATTCACTTCACTAAAACATATCACGTTCATACATCATAGCATACATGACAAATGCATATAGCACAGTCTCATTTATTTTGAGAACATCATTACGCCATGCATACATATGTATGCAACTATCCATCTTCCTTGCAGGAAAAATCAATCATCAATTAAAGTCCTCTTCTGGTTGGATTTATTTCTTCCAGATTAAATATAGGCTAATGAATACCTCTTTTAATTAGATTTATTTCTTCCAGATTAAAGATAGGCAAACAAAGACCTCTTCTGATTAGATTTATTTCTTCCAGATTAAAGACAGGCAAATGAAGACCTCTTCTAGTTAGATTTATTTCTTCCAGATTAAAGACAGGCGAATGAAGACTTCTTCTGGTTAGATTTATTTCTTCCAGATTAAAGGCAGACGAATGAAAATCTCTTTTGGTTAGATTTATTTCTTCCAAATTAAAGATAGGCGAACAGAGACCTCTTCTGGTTAGATTTATTTCTTCCAGATTAAAGACAGGCGAACGAAGACCTCTTCTGGTTAGATTTATTTCTTCCATATTAAAGACAGGTGAATGAAGACCTCTTATGGTTAGATTTATTTCTTCCAGTTAAAGACAGGCGAACAAAGACCTCTTCTGGTTAGATTTATTTCTTCCAGATTAAAGACAGGCGAACAAAGACCTCTTCTAGTTAGATTTATTTCTTCCAAATTAAAGACAGGCGAATGAAGACCTCTTCTGGTTAGATTGGTTTCTTCCATATTAAAGATAGGCAAACAAAGACCTCTTCTGGTTAGATTTATTTCTTCCAGATTAAAGACAGGAAAATGAAGACCTCTTCTGGTTAAATTTGTTTCTTCCAGATTAAATACAGGAGAATGAAGACCTCTTCTAGTTAGATTTATTTCTTCCAGTTAAAAACAGGAAAAGACATCCACAGCTTCAGTATAAATTGACCAAAGATTTATTCTGATACTTCTCCCTCGACAGTCACTCCAGATGGCATTTGTAAGCCCATCTCCAACAAATTCTTCATCACTTCCCTAAATGGAATCTCTAAGACATTCTCGATGATCAACAAACAGTTCACCTCATGCACAAGCGAGTGCAAATTTCTGGGCACTTAAGTGTTCAATCATCTTCCACCTTCAAGTCACGAATGGCGGACTCGTCAATCTAACTCTTCAGGTTTAAGAAGATTGAACAGGGGCAGCTGTTGTACCCCAAAATTTTCCCTATATTTTCTTAAGACCTTTCACAAAGGACCTCAAATTCTCAACGATTCTCAAGGAATTGATCAGACAAAATCATCTCTGAAACACTGAGACCACAAATTAGGGTTTTGACTAAGAACGACTGATCATTGACTTTTTTTGACCTAATACATGATGTAATGGCTTAAAGTACAATGTCAAGGATTAAAATACAACATGTTGACCTAATTTCATGTCTCAAAACATTTCTCAAGATCATTGGATTGATAGATGAAATTTGGTCAACTGATGAAAAAGTCAATTGTACACTGAAAAGTCAAACTTTGACCTTTTGATCAAATTTGAGTTTGAAAGATCACAATTCATTAAGAAATTCAAGAATATCAAGCTTGATCATCAAGAAGTCAAGAAAGTCAAAAGTCAATTTGAAAAGTCAAACTTTTCAAGACTTAGAATTTTTTCGAAGTGTTTTGTACATGATAATTTCACAACTTCATGCCAATTTTTCACCAAGATGCATGATGATTCAAAGGAAACTTTCTACATGAAAGTTGTAGATATTTATGAATTATAAAACTTTGTATTAGAGGGTTGATTTCCAAAAACGCTTAGATTTGAAGATATAAGCCCATGAAGTCATGACATTTTCATATAACACTTAGAGAAATTTCTAACAGATTTTGGTCAGGATTTTATCCCAACTTCTTGGCACTTTTTCACATAGTTCCAAGATGATTTTGTCAAAATGTCAAACATGAAAGTTATAGAGGATGTTTCAATCTTTCTAAAACATCCAAGATCATGAATTTATCATACTTGATCTAGGATATTCAAGGGCCTGAAGTTGAACACCCATTCTTGAATTGCAAGTCATTTTGTTGAAGAACAAATAATCCAATTTGCATGATGTGCTGCATAATCATACTCTGCAGGCCTTGTGACTTACAAATATATCCATAATTAGATGTTTATACAATTGATTGAACCATTATCCAAGTGATTCAAGTATTGTTCATTGCATCATTCCATTTATAGCGCAAAGGCACCATTGCCATTCACAAAAGAAAGCTTTATGCAATTGTCAACTCCTTGAGGCTCTCAATTATTTTCTCTACACATACACAATGTCAAAGCAAGAAACAACATGCCTAAAATCCTCTAGCAACTTCAGACCATGCTTGTACCATGCATTGGAACACCAATTTTCACATAACTTGGTTATTTCATTTCAACCAAACCAGAATTTTGGACAATTTGTAAAAAAGTTGTCTCATTCTCTCAAACTTCTTCTATAAATAGAGAGGCCATTTTAAAGATAAAGGGCATAAGTTTTGGTTGTGTAGAGAAGCCCTCAAAAATCTCATACTCTCAAAAAGACATAATTGTCCATAAAACCTCAACTCTTGAGCTTAAAAATCAAAATCTTCAAATTCCTTAAACCTTGCATTTTTGTCCAAACAAACAATCTACACACTTCATATGCATCATATATAAGTTGTTCAAACACAAGAACAACTTCTGTAACATCATTATCTCCACTTCCGAAATTAAAAAACATTGTCTTGCAAGTTAACTTGGCTGGAGAGATTCAAGCACTTTTAGCATAAAGTAAAGATTGGAACAACTTTAGGGAGGTCTAAGGAAGCTCAATCAATATTCACATTGCACCTGGAAACATCCATACACATTTCGAGTTTTCACTTCCAGATGTAAGTTTTCTCAAACTGTGATATCATTGTTCATACATCATTTTGCTTTTATTTTCAAAAGAACAAAACAGGACAAACCATAATAGAAGATTTACAAACACTAAAAACCCAAAAAAAATGCTTCTGGAAGTCTGACACGGCCGACTGTGTCACCTGACACGGGCCGTGTCAGGAAGAAAACAGGAAAAATGGCAAGGTGATAAAACTTGGCAAAGTGGCAGAGCAGGGTCCTGACACGGGTACTTGTGTCACAAGACACGACCAGTGTTAGCTTAGTTGGGATAAAAAAAGACGTGCATAATTATTACAGGGTCCTGACACAGGTTCCCGTGTCACAGGACACAGCCTGTGCCAACTTCAACACCAAAAATTCTGATTTTTGAGTCTTCTTTGCTATTATTTTTGTTCAATTTGGTTGTAATATTAATTAGGTTTTAATTTCTTTCATCCCTATTTATAATTTGTATCCCCATCCCCTAAATGATGTAATAGCGTAGGATATTTACATTTCGCAATTTTTCACTTTCAAATATAAATGCTAGTAATTAGGATTTGTATGATAAGATAAAATCAACAAGCAGCAAACCCTAATTAAAGACAAAAAAAGCATGAAAAATAAACACTTTGCACACTTTCACCTCTAGGGTTAACCTCACTTGTTGCCTTGAGAAAATGGTCATGTTATGCATGTGAGACACCTTAGCAAAAATAATCAAAAATACAACATCATAGTCCCTCTATGACGCTTCGAATGTTGCCTTCAAAATGATCTTAGACCCTTAAGAAAAATGCTAAGGTATCTCACAACATTACATTTTATGACTATATGATGATCCACGCCCGTCCCTTTACATCCAAAGACAGGCCTTCTTACCAATCAATGGTAAGATAGCAACGTCAAAGGAAGAGAGAAATGAACAAAAGACTTTTGAGTAGGTATAACATTCTTAGTTGCTTGCTCACAATCCATATTCAAAACAAACATCTTTTCAAAACACACCAAACACTTTTCAAAACATGAAATATTTTCAAAAAGTACAACACTTTTTATGCATTCTTATAGAGACGAGAATCATACAAAGTTTTCCTAAACGAAGGCACTTTTCAAAAATATTTCAAAACCCACCACAAACACATTTCAAACAAAGCAATTTCAAAAGTGAGCTAGTAAACAACTAAGAGTCCATAGATAAATATGGATGAAAAGGGTGATAACATCTTCCCTTTTCATAACCTACCCCCTGAACTCAAGAAAATATCTCAAAGGTCTTTCCTGTTCTTTTCACCCTTTACTTATTAGATAAAAGAAAAGTCGGCGACGACTGTTGCTATCTGCAACAATTGTGATCAAACGCAAAATACCCAAGTCAGTTCTCCCACTGTGTTACACATATAAAGATCCGTTAGAGACAATCAATTTGGGTTTAGAGGAAGATCCAAAAGAAGTCAAGATCAGAGCATTGTTGCATTCCGATGTGAAGAGCAGGTTGATTGAATTGTTGAAAGAGTATGTGGATATATTTGCTTGGTCTTACCAAGACATGCCTAGTTTAGATACAGATATTGTGGAACATCATTTGCTGCTAAAGCTAGAATGTTCGCCAAATCTAGCAGAAATTGCGAAGAACTCACCCTGATATGGCTGTGAAAATTAAAGAAGAAGTTTTAAAGCAGATTAATACAAATTTTCTTATGACATCGGTGTACCCTCAATGGATCGTTAATATTGTCCCAATACCAAAGAAAGACGGAAAAGTTCGCATGTGCGTTGATTATAGAGATTTAAACAAGGCTAGTCCAAAAGATTATTTTCCATGGCCACATATTTATATGTTGGTTGATAGTACAACAAAATTCAAAGTATTCTCGTTCATAGAAGGATTTTCTGGATATAATCAAATCAGAATGGCTCTTGAGGACATGGAAAAAATAACGTTTATCACACCTTGGGGAACATTCTGTTACAGAGTGATGCCCTTCGGGTTGAAGAACGCTGGTGCGACGTAGTAGAGGGCCATGACAACCCTATTCCATAACCTGATGCACAAGGAAATTGAGGTATACATTGATGATATGATTGCTAAGTCCCAGACCAAAGTAGGGCATATAGAAGACTTGTTGAAATTGTTTCAGCGTTTGAGGAAGTATCGTCTCTGCTTGAATCTAAATAAATGCACCTTTGGTGTCTGATCAGGGAAATTGTTAGGTTTCATTGTCAGCCAAAAAGGGATTGAAGTTGATCCTGATAAAGTTAAGGCAATTCAAGAAATGCTAGAGCCAAGTACTGAAAATAAAGTTAGAGGCTTCCTTGGGCGTTTGAATTACATTTCCAAATTTCTCTCCTATATGACTACAACGCGTGAGCCGATCTTTAAGTTATTAAAGAAATATCAAGGTTGTGTGTGGACAGATGATTGCCAAAGGGAATTTGAAAGTATTAAAGAGTATCTGCTTGAACCTCCTATCTTGCTCCCTCCTATTGAAGGAAGACCATTGATTATGTATCTGACAATGTTAGATAATTCTATGGGCTGTATTTTGGGACAACAAGATGAAATAGGGAAAAAGGAATATGCCATTTATTATCTCAGTAAGAAGTTTACTGATTGTGAGTCGTGGTATTTTATGCTGGAAAAGACATGTTATGCTCTGGCATGGGCGGAAAAGCGGTTGCGGCAATATATGTTAAATCATACTACTTGGTTGATTTCCAAAATGGATCCAATTAAGTATATTTTTGAAAAGCTTGCTCTTACCGGGAGAATTTCCAGTTGGCAGATGTTGTTGTCTGAATATGATATTGAATACCGTACTCAGAAGGCTATAAAAAATAGTGTGTTGGCAGATTATGTTGCTCACCAATCGGTTGACGATTATCAGTCTGTTAAATATGATTTCCCTGATGAGGATGTTTTGTTTTTGAAAGTAAAAGACTGTGATGAACCCTTTCCTGAGGAAGGTCCGGATCCTGAATCTCGTTGGGGCATGGTGTTTGATGGAGTTGTGAATGCTTATGGGAAAGGAATTGGTGTTGTGATTATCACTCCTCATGGACCACATATCCCATTTACTGCAAGGTTGGAATTTGATTTCACCAATAACATGGTAAAGTATAAAGCTTGTATCATGGGTCTCGAAGAGGATATTGATATCAGAATCAAAATTCTAGATGTATATGACGATTCAACTTTAGTAATAAATCAGATTAAAGGAGAATAGGATACTTGTCACCCTGGCTTTGTTCCCTACAAAGACTATGCTAGAAGATTATTACCTTTATTTAACAAAGTTGAATTCCATCATATTCTCAGAGATGAAAATCAAATGGTTGATGCTTTAGCCACTTTGGCTTCTATGTATCAAGTAAATACTTAGAACAATGTTCCCCGTATCACAATGCAACGTTTGGATAAACCAGCTCATGTGTTTGCAACAGAGGATACGTCAGACGAAAAAACTTGGTATTATGATATCAAGCATTTTCTCCAGACTCAGGAATACCTGACTGGTGCGTTAAACAAAGATAGAAAGACATTGAGAAGGTTGGCAGATAACTTTTCCTCAATGAAGATGTGCTATACAAAATAAATAACGATATGGTCTTGCTCAGATGCGTGGATAAACACGAAGCATACATATTGATGCATGAAATCCATGAAGCTTCCTTTGGTACCCATGCCAATGGATATTCGATGGAAAAGAAGATGCTTAGGGAAGGTTACTATTGGATGACAATGGAATCTGACTGTTACAAATTTTCAAAGTAGTGCCATAAATGCCATATTTATGCTGACAAAATTCATGTGCCTTCGACACTTCTCAATGTTATTTCTTTCCAGTGGCCTTTCTCTATATGGGGTATTGACATGATCAGAATGATTGAACCCAAGGAGTCGAATGGATATCATTTTATCTTGGTGGAAATAGACTACTTCACCAAGTGGGTAGAAGCAACTTCATATGCTAATGTTACTAAGCAGGTGGTAGTGCACTTTATTAAGAACAATCTTATATGTCGGGACGGTGTGCCAAGCAGGATTATCACTGATAATGGCTCGAATCTGAATAACAATATAATGACAGAACTTTATGAAGAATTCAAGATTGTCCATCACAATTCATCTCCTTACATGCCAAAGATCAATGGGGATGTTGAAGCTGCTAATAAAAACATCAAGAAGATAATCTAGAAAATGGTTGTTACCTATAATGATTTGCATGAGATTCTCCCTTTTGCTTTGCACGGGTATCATACATCCGTTTGCACTTCAACAGGGGAAACCCCATTCTCTCTTATGTATGGAATGGAAGCAGTGCTCCCTGTTGAGGTTGAGATTCCCTCTTTAAGTGTGATAATGGAAACCAAGTTGTCAGAGGCTGAATGGGTCCAGAACAGGTTTGACCAATTGAATTTGATTGAAGAAAAGAGAATGACGGCCTTGTGTCATGGTCAGTTATACCAAAAGAGAATGAAGAAAGCTTTTGATAAGAAGGTCAAGCCTTATGAATTCAGAGAAGGCGACCTCATGCTCAGGAAGATCATGTCTTTTAACATTGATTCTAGAGGCAAGTGGACTCCCAATTTTGAAGGCCCATATGTTGTCAATAAAGCCTTCCCTGGCGGTGCATTGATTCTTGAAACTATGGATGGAGAGGAGTTCCCACGTCCTATAAATGCTGATGCAATCAAGAAATACTTCACCTAAAGAAATAAAAGAACAACTCGCTAAGTTGAAAACCTGAAAGGGTGGCTTAGGCAAAAAAGAGTGTCTCGGTAGACTGAAAACCCGAAAGGGCGGTCTAGGAAAAAAATAAAAGACAGATAGAATAAATTCTTCCCGCTAGGTTGAAAACACGTAAGGGAAACCTAGGTAAAAGTTAGGGATTTCTTGGCAAGTAATTGCGTTAGATAAGACTTGATCATTGAAGCAACAATCTTCTTAGATTATCACCATACTTCAATAGAAGTCACTGCTAAGGAATTCAAAGTTGTTAGGGAGAATAGTGGTCATTGTCTTTCAATGTATCTTTTCCAACATATTACCATTTTCCAAACTTTGTAATCGTCTATGGAGTCTCGCCATTCACAGACTACCATTCTATTAATAAAGTTTAAGCTTTTATCCAATTCTTATTTTATTCCGATCACAAAGACTCTATTTATTATTGATAGTAATTTTCAAAACAAAAAGATTAAATAACAAATTTGTTTTTTGAACAGAATTTACAAATTACTTTTTACTTTATATTTTGTGACTCAAGAGAAACAAAAATGGTGATTCCAAGGGTGGACGAGCGCTGAAATTTTGGAAGTATGTATTCCCTAAGGATGGTTCTCCCAGATTACTTTTACTGGTATGCGTATGATCTTCTTGTGTTTCTAAGATAGTTGGAGATGATACCAATTGATGTATAGTGTGGCGTTGGGTTTGTGATCCCATTTTCCCCAGTCAAGTTTTGGTTCAGTTTTTCTCTCCAGGTTGATATTTTTTTTGATTTCGGGTTTGCACGATTTGAGACCTCTATCCCAGATTCCCCGGTAAGGTATTTTCTCATAAGACGAAATTCCCTTCTCCCTTTGTGTGCTGAGGAAGAATCATTTGCAAAACGTCACCCTTTTGCAATGTTGGCATTATTGTCGTTGTTTATTTTCCAAGAAACTAGGCAAGGGAAATATCTTTTCTAAGAAGTGTTGAAACAGTCGTCAACTTTTAGAGTTTTCTCCTGCCAAGTGTTGGGTTTGATTTAAAATCCCCATAATTTTGACTTCTTACGATATTGTTGACTTCTTAAATCCCCAAGTATAGCTGAGATAATGTTTCTCTCTGAAAGTTGTTATCCCCATTTAGTTTCATATTTCTTCCCAATGAGGTTAGTGTAATCTTTACTCTTGGTATTGAAGAATGTATTTTGGGCTCCCCTCGGTGATGTGGTATTGTTCTACCCAATGAAGTTAGAACGAGATCCCCGGTTAATATCTCGATGATATGGTCAGATATTGTAATCCCCAGTGGAAGTACAAATATTGAGACATTTTTCCCCATTGAAATTTGTGTGATATTCCCCGGTGAAGCCTGGAGGAGGATGTTATATCCCTGTATTTGCACTGATTTTACTAAATTGATTTAATTATTTTTGGATTGTGTTTCTCCCTAGTGAAGTTAAGCCGTGGAATTAGAATTTATTTCTTCATTTGGTGCTTACTTTCTTATGGAAATTTTCATCCTGGATGTGATTTAGTCGAGTGTTGACTTTACCCAAGCTGGTCTTGTCTGGTTATTCCCATGCTGTGTCTGTTTTGTTATCATGTACATGATAACATTCATACATTCATACATATATCATGCATAGATGAATTAAAATTCATTGCTCATTTGCATCCATTAATATTTTGTTGGCATATTACCCTATTTTTCAGAGTTATATTACCCTCTCTCCAATAGAGTGTCGACCTTAAGCAGAAAGTGTATATCCTTTCAATTTCCCCACTGAGTTATCCCTCATGGAAGAATTTTGTTTTATCCTTCCTATTCAGCTCATTATCTGGATGATTTGTGTTCCCCTTTTGAGTTTAATCCTCATCATGTGCTATCTTGGTTGACTATTTCATTCCAGTTTCTTTCTGGTTTGAATTTGTGGTCCCCGACAGTATTATTATTTTGATTTCTACAGGTGTTGAGTCCTGATTTGAAAATGTTCTTTTATTTTACACGTGAAGGCTTTATCTCCTCAGCAAGAATATATTGGAATTTCCCCAGGAAGTCATTATTATAACTCCATTCTCATAACAACAGATGGCAGGTCTCTTTATTTGAGCAACTTGTACTTCCCCAGTAAGTTTGTTAGTTCCCAAAGAAGATTCAGATTTGTTACTCCGATGAATGTTTGTCTCTTCATTATGGGAGATAGTTCGTTGTTAAGATTTTTTACTCTGATGAATGGTAGTCTCGTCATTATGGGAGATAGTTCATTGTTGAGATTTGTTACTCCAATGAATGGTAGTCTCGTCATTATGGGAGATAGTTCAATGTTTAGATTTGTTACTCCGATGAATGGTAGTCTCGTCATTATGGGAGATAATTCATTGTTGAGATTTGTTACTCCGATGAATGGTAGTCTCGTCATTATAGGAGATAGTTTGTTGTTGAGATTTGTTACTCCAATGAAAAGTAGTCTTGTCATATGGGAGATAGTTCATTGTTAAGATTTGTTACTCCAATGAATGGTAGTCTTGTCATTATGGGAGATAGTTTGTTGTTGATATTTGTTACTATGATGAATGGTAGTCTCGTCATTATGGGAGATAGTTTGTTGTTGAGATTTGTTACTCCTATGAATGGTAGTCTCGTCATTATGGGAGATAGTTCTTCGTTGAGATCCTCTTTGCTCTGAAAAAGTTTATTTGTTTCCAGTTGTAAGTACTGATGCTGATCATTTGTTACCTACACTAATATTGATGTTTGCTAGTATTATCCTACCACTTCTTTCCCCCCTGTGGGTTGACATTACCTTTTTTTTCCATCCTCTTAGTGAATGGATAGTTTGCGGTTATTTGTCGATCACTATTATCCTTTATTTTCTCTCCTCAATGTTTGAGTTGATGTTACTTTGTCTCCTCCTTGGGCTTTATCCCAATAGAGTCGAGTCTTCTGTTAACCAGTGATTTATTTTCCTGGTCTATTTTTCTTTTGATCTTGTATTTTCTTTTTCCCCAGTGGTGTCCCGTGTCACCTTGTGGATCTGTTTATTTGCATGCATAATCATAAGGATTGCATGGCCTCTTAGGGCCAAAAATAGGGTTTGTTTTGTATTTAAGTATCTTCAATCGCGTCGACTCAAAGATTTTTAACCTTTGTATCTCCAGATAGAAGACACTTAAATAAGGGCAGTTTTTGTACCCCAATTTTTGTCCCTAAGATTCTTCTATCATTTCATATAAACTCAATCATATCAAGATCACAATTGGGTTTAATTCTTCCCCCTATCTATAGGTTTGCTCATGAGGAACCACCAAGCACCTTGATTCATATATTTTTTATATTGATTAACTTTTAACTAATAAATACAATGGACGTTTTCTCTAATTGATGATATTATAGGTAAGGGCACAACACATTTCATCAATTTGATTTGTAGGCTCATGAGTTTATTTCCATGCCTTCTTCAACAAAGCTTCATTGAGAGTCAAGCTTCATCATTGGAGATAGTTTTAAGTAATATCATGACAAGGTCTACTATGAATTATAATTCCTCAATTTGTCAAAGAAAATCAAAAGATGCAAGAGTTGATTGAAGAAGTTTGACCTAATTGGACAAGTTCTGGATTTCTTGGTCACAAGTGTATAATTCTATCATTTCTTAATATTTGAAGGTGGGTTTTGTTGCTATGCATTCTTATTATCATCCACAACAACTTCTATTCACATGGCAAAAGTCATTATGCAAGAAAGTTGGTCAAAATTGAAAGAGGTTTCCAAGTCATTTTGGTGCTCTATGAGCTACGGTTTTGAACTTCTAAGGGCTATATCTTGTTCATATTTTGGTGTTTTTGAGTGATTCCAAAGACATGTTTCTCTTTAAAGAGGTATCAACCAATCACTTCAAAAGTTTCAAGAAAATTTTATGTGGAAGTTTCCTAATGATGAAGAAAGATTACAAGTCCCCTAGATAGGCCACCAAATTTCCTTATGCAACTTCAAAAAGTCATAACTTGATCAATTTTTATCTCATTAAGCCCATTATTTTTGCACAATGATATTAAGGATGTGAACTTAAACTCTTCTTTTATGAGAAAAACTTTAAAATGGATGGAAGATGCCCTAGGAATGCAAAAGGTTATAGGTCATTTCATGGATTTTCACCAACTTCACAAAGTCATAACTTTCTCAATTCTTGGATTTTTTTAAGTGGTTCAAATCTCAAAATGTCATTTGAGAGATCTACTTCAATCCATCTTTTTTGGTCAAAAGCAAATTTTGGGTGGAAGGCCATGTTTCGATGCCAAACATTATAGGTCAATTTTGAAGAGAAACTTAGAATTTTTTTAAGTACAAAAAGTCAGCATCTTTTTCTCAACTTTGACTCATCACAACTCCTAGCTCAAGTATCCATTTGATCAAATTCTTTGCACATTGTAAAATTTGTGATCTTATCTTTCAATTGCTTCAAGAATCATGCCCTAAGACTCCTTGAGTTGTGAATGCCATTGATTCAAAGTTGGTACCTTGAAACTGATTTTTCCCCCAAGTTAGAATTTGAAATACACAATTCAGCTTCTAATCACTAAATTTCTACGCATTTTTACTTCTAATCATGTTTATCAATCTTCCAGAAGTGATTAGCACCTTAAAACGCAAGTTTTGGTTGAGTTTTGAGCAAAATACGAGTCACACTTTTCATGCTTGCAACTTCACACGATTTTCCTCCAAACTTCTTCATTATACACGCTTGAGCATCCAATTTTCTTCCCTATAAATAGATGGTTATGCCTCACTCATTTTCTCAAGCTTAGACAACAAGAATCACCCTGCCAAACTCTCTCATTGACCCACTTTTCTGCAACTTCGAATTTGGTTTTACAGCCTTCTTCAATCCATTTTCTTTGCTAATTCTTCATCCTTGAACTTCACTGAAGCTAACAGGAGAAGAACCAAGCCCTAAAGCATCCTAAATCGTGCTAGCCAAGTCAAGTTTCAGAGCTCTGAATTTGAACTTCAATAGGTAGATTCCTTCATAAATTCTCTCAAAATTTGTCACCACAATGAAGCTCTCATCATTCTGATACTAGTCGCATCATTTTTTTTCAACTGGAAGTGAGTTTTGATCATGAATTCTCAAACCCCTATTCAACTTTTTTCTTCTGGTTTTCTTCAAATTGACTGAGCTACATCTTATATAAATTTTCCGCGAGGGTACAGTTGTCTTCATCTTGATGAGACGAAGAGAATGACATTAGTCTGAACCTCTAATTTTACAATTTCAAGAACCTGGTTTTGAGGTTGGCTGGAGGTTGAAGACGACCACGCTGGCGTCTTCAACCAATGAGAATTTGCCACGCATTTTTTAAAATCTGTTTTAAATAGTTGATCCAGTGGTTTATTCACTAATGACCATGATATGCACAACACGCCAAATCCATTGAATTTGATTACTAAAGCGTTTTGAAATTGATCCAATGGTCTATATCTTTTTGGTTTATTTTTATTTTTTGATTTTTATATTTTAATTGATTTAAACTTCAAAAATTCATAAATTCATTTCTGACTCAAAAAATCTGAAACAATTCTTAAAAATACTTTGAATTATTTTTGAATTTGTGAATATTTTTTCATATTTTTATTTTAATGTTTGATGTTTTTCATAATTTTTTTTGTATTGTTAGCACTATTTTAATTGTTTTAAAAATACTTATTGACAATTTAAAATTCTAAATTATTTTATCAAGATCATTTTCTTTATTTCTGACTTTCTGAAATTTTTTCTAGAATTTTATTTTGATTTTTACTATTCTTGATATTTTTTCACTTATTTGAGTGATTTTAATTAGTTTAAAAATACTTTTCTGTTTTAAAAAATTACCAAAAATTTTATAAAAATATTTGAGGTCATTTCTGATTTTTCTATGGTCTCTTTAAATTTTTCTTTGATACTTTGAAAATATTTTGCTATTTTACCTCTTATTTTCATTTTAAAAATAATTTAAAAGTCATTTTTCCTTTTTTGTTTTATTCATTAAATGCAATTTATATTTTAATATATTATGACCATGTGATTGTTGATCAAGAACTTCATTAACATCATTGGATCTTGGGTGTTGAGTTCAACTCCACCAAAATGGATGGATGATTTTAATGATAGTTTTGATCAAGGTTTTGGATTCAAATGTATCCCGTCCCTCTTCACCTCATCCTCTTCTCTTTTTGATACATATTGTTAGAGGATGCTCTACATATCATCACTCCAAACATATGGCACATAAATTGCTATTGACTGGCCTCAAAATAGGTGCGACTTCTACATAAGTCTACTTACGATTGCTTAACATAACGCCAAATTTTGTCTCGATTCGAGAAATAATCATTCGTGGCCCAAACCTATGTTTGCAAGCACAAAAATGTTTAATTTGAAACCTTTGATCCAATAATCTTGAGGTTCATTGTTAGGAGACAGTGGTCTTATCAATCCTCCAATGAATTTTCATAAATTTTGGAATTAAGTGAATAATTTAAACATCGTTGATCATTTATTATTGCCTTGAGATTTTGAAATGAATGATATACTTGACAAAAATCAAATAAAACTTGTTGTTGAGAGCTTTGATTTTATCAATCTTCTAATGATTTTTCAAATACAAGTTTCAAGATGGTCATTTAACTAACCTCTAATATCTAATGATTTTACATTATGATTTTTACTTTAGTCATATTTATTTTAGCATTTTCATTTCATGTTATTTTCATCTTTGCTCACTTGAGCATTTATCTTTATGTCATTTTTATTTTTTGCTCACTTGAGCTTTTCATTTCTTTTTAAAGATACCTAATAATTAACTTAAACCATAAAAAACTTTAATGTTACTTGGACTATTTGGTTACTATCCTTGACATTTTGGAGTTATGGACTTCTTGGACTTAGGATTAAAGACCTTGACCTACCTTGAGACCTTGTGACATCTACTGTTATTTTGTCTGGAGTTCTTGGAGTTTACCCCGAGACATTAGTGTGATATGGTGGGAAGAACTGACTGTTTTTTTTGGAATGCTGGTTTGCGTTTTGCGTTTGTTTTCATAAAATGTCGCGGTAAGCAAGAGTCGCCACCGACTTTTATTTTATCCAACAAGGAAAGGAAAAAAGCACAGAAACATTTCTTTTTCGAGATTATCTCTAAGTACGGGGGGTAGATTATAGAAAGGGAAGGTGTTAGCACCCTTTCTATCCGTGGTTATCCACGGGATCTTAGGTACTTGCTCAATTGTTTTCAAAATTTGTTTTCCTTGTGCTTGGGGGTTTGAAAAAAATTTTGTTTTGAAAACTTCGATTTAACTCTTGCTTCTGTCCTCAAGAGTGTATGAAGTGTTTTTTTTAAACTTTGTTCGAAAAGGAGTGTAAGTGTAAAAGTTTGTTTTGTTTTGAAAGAGCAAGTATCTAAGAACCATCTACCTACTCGAAAAAGGAATCGTTCTGTGCTAATGTCCTTTAGGCAATGTTATCCTACTATCGATGAGTAGGTAGCACCGTCGTTGGAGTTTGAGGGTCAATTCGAATGAGGGACTTACGGTCACTAAAGCAATGTTAGGACGCCTTAGCGGTAATCCTAATATCTTAGATCATTTGTTTGAGGCAACAATATCGGAGGCAACCGTTTCGAGGCAACTATGATCTTTAGACAGGAGGACGACCTCTAAAACGACCTATACTCAATGACCGTGTATGAAGGCAACCAAGTGGGGTGTACCCTAGGAGTGCGCATGTGCGAGTGTATCGTTTTCAGTTTATTTTTTATCTTTGTACATGTTAAAGGTGATCTAACTTAATTTTAGGTTAAAATATTTAGTCTTGTCATGCATCCCTATTATCAAACATCTAACAGTTATAAATTGCGGAAATAAAATGCGGAATTTAAATTACAAGGCGTCGGGTATTTACATCGCCAAAGACAAACCCTTTAAAAATAAATAAAGCAATAAAAAATAAATAGAAGTCCTATTAACTACTACAATCCGGGAGCAAGTACATTAATATGATAAAAACAAATAAATCGCGTGCGGGAAATTAAATCGGGCGCAAATTTTAGGGTTTTGACCCTTTTTGGTTAAAGAAAAGATTTTTTGTGGTTTTTATTTTAAGAAAGAAAATGAAATTAAACCTAAATTAATTACTAAATTAAATTAATTAAAGTAATTAATAAAAATAAATTTTTTGTGGATTTTTGACTAAGAAAGGGCAATTTCTGATTTTTGACCTAGCAAATGGTCAATTGGTTTGAAGTATGATATCAAGAGTCCAATTGCATCATTTTTACCTAATGACATGATTCAAAACATTGCAAATCCATTGGATTGATAGATGAATTTTGCAGTCAACTGATCAAAAGTCAATTGTATACTGAAAAGTCAAACTTTGATTTTTTGGTTAAATTCAAGCACCAAAGATCACAATTCATCAAAACATGTCAAAATAGGAAACTTATTCATCAAGAAATCAAGAAATCAAGATTTCATTTTGAAAAGTCAAAATTTCTAAACTTAGAAATTTTTCTAAGTGTCAAAAATTTCTTATTTTTTCATAACTTTGAGCAATTTTTTCATCATGATGCAAGATGATTCAAGAGAAACTTCCAACATGAAAGTTGTAGATATCCATGAAATCTACAACTTTTCTTGACACAACTTCTCCTAAAATTTCTTGGATCTCAAGTTATTATTTTATGAATACATGCTCATGAACTAAAAAAGACTTAGTGAAATTTTGCCCTAGTTAGGCAGATTTTGGACCTAACTTCAAGGAAATTTTTCACATAGTTCCATGGGGAATCTTCAAAATAAATTCATAGATGGGTTATAGAGCACATTGCAAGATTTCCAAAATGTCCAAGAGCTCCTTGAGATCATTCTTGAGTAGGTATAATCGAAGAGATGAAGTTGGTGTTTTGTCACTTGAATTATAGGTTATTTTCATGATAAACACAAATGCAATTTCAATGTTAGGCTGCATAATCTTTTCTTTGCAGGCCTCAAACTTGTTTGTTACTCTATAATTAATGGATTACACAAACTTTTGAGCTATAATCCAAGTGATTTAAGCTTTATCCAATTCACATTGCCATTTTGGGAAGAAAGTTAACAATGCCATTCTTGTAAAGCAAGTGTGATACGGTTGGAGAACTGACTTGGGATTTGCATTTGTGTTTGCAAGTGTTTCAATTTAGCAAGAGTCGCCACCGACTTTTTATTTTATCCTAAGGAAAGGTCAAAAAGCACAGGAAAGACCTTTGAGATGTTTTCGTGGGTTCGGGGGGTAGATTATGAAAAGGGAAGGTGCTATCACCCTTTTCATCCATGGTTATCCATGGGCTCTTAGTTACTTGTTTTAGATCACTTGTCTTTGCTTTTCAATTGCTTAAAATGGTGTTTTGTGTGTGTGGTCTTGAAAATGTTTTGAAAAAGATGCCTTGTCTAGGCAACCTTTGTAATGATTCTTTGTTTGAATATATACAAAGGTGTGCGTCTTTTTGAAAAGATAATTCAATGTTTTGAAAGTTGTTTTGGAATTGTGTTGTGGAATGTGTTTTGAAAAATGGCAAGGATGTTTTGAAAGTTTGATAAAGTAACTAAGAGCTATCTACCCTAATTTTACTCAAAGATCTTTCTCATGTTTTTAACCCTTTTAACAGTGTTATTTCACCATTATATTTGGTGAGCAACCTCGTGTTAGGATGTTAACGGGACAGGCACGGGTCATCGTATACAATCATTGAAGGCAACTTGTGAGACGCTCTAGCAATTTTGTAAGGGACGAGATCGTTTTATCGAAGGCAACATCGAGGGTCATCGAGGGACTACAATCTTTGTTTATCAAAGGGACATTTGCTAGAGTGTCTCATACTCGAGGGACATGATTGCATTTTCCGAGGCAACAAGCGAGGTTACCCTAATGGTGCATGTGTGCAAAATGTGTTTTATTGCATGCATTTGTCTTTTATTTTTAGGTTGTCTACTTGTTGATTTTATCTTGCCATACATGCCTAATTACTAGCATTTGTACAAAGTAAATAAAATGCAGAAAGATAAAATCCTACGCTATTACAACCATATCGAAAGGCATAAAAATATGAAAAAATAAGATAAAAGTAAGAAAAATGAGTGTCTTTCGACCAAGGCAGTAGCACCCTTCGACTTGCATTCTGTTGGCCTCCTTGGATTGGGGCTAGCACCAGTGAGGTCCTGTCCTTCGATTGGCCTAGAAATCAGTGTATGGCGAAGCCTTTTGATTCTGCCTTGTTGCCTTCTTCGACTGGAGGTTGAAAGCAGTGAGGGAATTCCTTTTGACTGGCCATGGTTTGCCTCCTGGTTGTCTCTTTTGTTCGACCTGGAGAAAGAGGGTAGAAGCCAGAAGCTTCCTTTCCTATTTCCTGTTTCCTGTTTCTTTCATTTAAAGCATTAAATGGCAACATGGCCTGAGGCCATGCTATTATTTGTTTGGTAAACAGTTTAACAGTTAAAGCAAGTTCAGGTAAACAGAAAGCAAAACGAAAGGCTTAGTTCTAAAAAATATGTTAAAAAAGGGTGGAAACGAAAGGAACAATGGTATGTACATGTTTCAAACGAAAGGGAAAATTACTATGCCATGAAACTAAAAGTTCAAAGGTAAGAATAACTTACCTTGCTTCAGGCCTTGAATGGAGGTGGGTTTCGAACTTGAACTGCTACCTGGACGTTTCTGGAATTCGAAGAGTAGTCACAGGGGGTTTGCTTTTGGTTCAAAGAGTTGTCACAAAAGGTTCTCTTTGAGTTTGAACAAACTTCTATGTGTGGGGTGTTCTTCAGAATCGAAAGAGGTGAGTGTTTGGGATTCTGTTTTTTTTTTATTTCTCAAGTGTTGATGAACTTGAGAGTTTTATTGTGTTTGAGAAAATTTGGGGGATTCGTTCCTATGGTCCAAAGATCCTCCTTTAGCTTTGTAAATGTTCCTCTATTTATAGAGAAAAAGAATGGACATGTTTTCAACAGCCAGCCTTGCAAAATAATAAAATAATAGGTAACGTGAAAGTACATGTGGGGGGCCTCTTGGCAGTTGGGGTGCAGAAGATGTGACTTCGGCCTCTGACGTTGCTTGTGCTCAGACCAAATTCAGGTTAAAAGCTGCTTTTGTGATAAAGTACTCTCTATGAAAAGAAAGAGTATGTAGCCTTTAACCAAGAATAGTAGTATCTAAAAGACAAAGTTTAAAACCCTTGTACAAACTTCTGATTATGTAAAGATTTGGACACAACATAGCCTGGCAAATGAGATTTGGTCTTGAGTCGAATGCAAGAGTGAGATCGAAGCACACCTGTTTGAAGGAAGCCTTTGCCTCAGTCGAAGCTTGTGGTTGAAACAAGCTAACTCGAAGGAAGTTATTTCCCAATCGAAAGCTCATGCTCGAAGGAAGCATATTGCCCAATCGAAAGCTCATGCTCGAAGGAAGCATATTGCCCAATCGAAGCCTGGGTCGAAGCAAACATATTTCCCAATCGAAAGTCCGTGTTCGAAGGAAGCAATGTTGCCCAATCGAAGCATGTGGATCAAAACAAACATAAAGGGAGTCATTGCCTTTTAGCGTGAGGGAGGTTCCTGGCTTCTGAGTCGAAGGGTATTCCCAAGTTGCATTCGAAGGAGGCTCCTGCTCAAAACGAAGGATGTACCTAAACTTGCATTCGAAGGAGGCTTAGAGTTCAACATGAAGGACATATCCAAGTTGCATTCGAAAGAGGCTTTTGCTAAAAACAAAGGATGTAATCCAAGTTGCATTCAAAGGCGGCTCTTTCTCAACTGAAGTTTTCATCCAGGAACACAGAAGGTGAGTGCCCAAACGAAGACTTGCCTTGCAGGGGGTACATGTGACCAGTAGGTCATGGCCTTCGATTGCAAGCATGCAGGAAGCAAAAGACACAAACGAAACCTGCAACAAAAAGTCACATGCCCAGGCGAAAGAGGCACGCTAGCAGCCACTTTGAGAAATCGAAGGAGGCCAAGAGTCAATCGAAGGATGTAGAATCGAAGGAGACATGTTTTCCTCCAAATTTGTCAAAATGTTATTTTTATCTATTTTCTACCTTTTTGACAGTTTCCTTTTAATTTTGGTACTGGAAAATCCCAATGCACTTGTGCAAGCTAAAATCTTGAGAATCTTTATGAGAAAAGCCTTGAGAATTGAGAGGGCAAATTTTGGGGTACAACAACAAGCTTTTTGCATAAAGTTCACATTGAGCCTCTAACTTGTTCCCTCTGATCACATGCCATCCACAAAGTCAGAAGCAAGCTTGTTTAAAGCATAACCACTCTATCTTAGCAAGTACACAAGGCATTAAAACTTGTTTTCTCAAAAATCACATGTTATGCATAAACATGTAATTTCAAATTCTGATCAACAATAAGTCTCTAAACTTCTTGCTTATAAATAGAAGCACTATCTATGAGCTAGGACACGAGCTTGAAAACCCTTAAACTCACTCAAGCTCCCTCTAGCCAGAAATTGTCTCAAAACACCATTGTTGTGCAAGTTCTGACTTTACACACCAAACTCTAAATCCCCTCGCGCGTTCTTTGGCCTTTCACTTCCAAAAGCTTCTAAAGATCAAATATAAACCATCTAAAGTCCATTTGCTCAACTGTAACACCTCCATCATCAAGTTCCATTTTCAAAAATAGGGGTCTGCAACTTGACTTCTCCAGAGGTCCTCAGCCACTTGCAGCTCAAGCTAATCATTGCATTAGCTTCTTGGGACCTCAAGGAAGCTGACTTGATCCTTGCAGCACTTTGAATCAAGCTCATTTGCATTTCACAATTTCCAGTTTTGAGGTATTTTTCTTGAACTTCTAACTCATTACTTAGGCATTGTTAGGCTTGCATTTGTGAACATAAAATGTAGACCTCATTGCCACGAAGCTGTACATATCCATAGTTTGCATTTACATGGCCTGAGCTTAGAGAATTTTAGAGTTGAAGTTGCTGAAATTTTTAGGGTTCAAATTAGGGCCATAGAAATTCTCATTTATCTTTGACTTTTAGCTTTAGTTATTTACATGGTTAGATTCGTGAGGAAGAATGCAACAACTTTCATTTGGTCATCTTCCATTTTTGTTGAGAAATGAAGAAGTTACAGGTACACCGGCTGGAGGTTGAAGATGAAGTCATCAAGACTTGATTTGCCTTACATATTTATTTTTTTGTTTATATAAACAGATGTATAGCCACCCCGGTGGTAAAGCGCGCGTCTGTTAACCTATGGGACCTGGGTTTGAGCCCTAGTGGTACCCTTTTGCCCATTTTTTCTCATATTTTTGACTTTCTAACATGTTTTTACAGGCGCTGGGCCCTTTGGGCCTGGTATTTGTTTTTATTTTATTTTTGCTAGCTCACCTCCCTGCCTGCTTATGCATCGCTGGCCCAATTTATTTTATTTTCCTATTTTTATTTTTTTCTTAATTATTTTTCACTAATATTAAAAGTCATAAAAAATATATAAAAAAATTAGATTTTCATTTTAATTTAGTTTATTTTATTTTTTCTCACAAAAAATATTTTTTAATTATACTTTATTTGTTTTTTACAAATCACCTTGTAAATTTAATTAAAACTAGGTCAATATTTATTTTCTTTTATATCTATTTAAATATATTATTTTAATATAATATGAAAAGGCCAAAAATATTTTACAACACCATATATTATTTTCAAGGCAAAAATACAAAAATACTTTTTCTCTAAATTTATTTTCTTTTAATCAACAAAATAGAATTAGGGTTTTATTCAAAAATATTTTCTTAATTAATTTATTTTCTTATTTAGTTTAAGTTAATTTAATTTTGATTAATTATTTTTCTCTAATTAGGTTTAGGTTAAAATCCCTTTCATATAAAAATCCAAATAAAAATCATTTCTTTCCATTTAAATTTGTACTTTATATTTATTCATTTCCTTGTACATTTATTCAATTTGGTCGTAATAGATTAATTAGGTTTATATTATTGTAATCCCCATTAACAAATTGTATACCCCCTGCCACAAGTATTGTAATAGCGTAGTAACTTTAAATTCCGCAATTTATCGCTTTATATACAAATGCTAGTAATTAGGGTTTGTATGGAAAGAACAAAATCAATCAAATAGAAAAACCTAATTCAAGACAAAATCAAGCATGAAAACAATACACTTACACACAAGCACCCCTAGGGTTACCCCACTTGGTTGCCTTATACAAAATGGCCATATTACGCATGTAAGGTATCTTAGCAAAAATAAGCAAATACAAGATCATAGTCCCTCGATGACGCTATCTAAAATTGCCTTACAAATGATCTTAGTCCCCCAAAAAGAATGTTAAGATACCTTGAAATATTGCTAATCATGGTAATACGATGACCCACGCCCGTCCCGTTTACATCCAAAGATAGGGTTGCTTACCAAATCAATGGTAAGACAACAATGTCAAAGGAAAAGAAAATGAACAAGAAAGACATTTGAGTAGTTAGATTGCTCATAATTACTTGCTCCATTCCAAAACAAACATCCTTGCTATTTTCAAAATAATCACATACACTTTCAAACATCTTACAAAATTGAAAACATTTTCAAAAGATCAAACATCTTTGTATACATTCTTACAAACAAGAATCATTACAAAGGTTACCTAAACAATGGCCTCTTTACAAAATACTTTCAAAAACCACACAAAGCACAATTTCAAACAAAACCAAGTGATCTAGCAAGTAACTAAGAGCCCATGGAAAACCATGGATGAAAAGGGTGCTATTACCTTACCTTTTCATAATCTACCCCCCGAACTCAAGAAATAATCTCAAAGGTCTTTCCTGTGCTTTTTCACCTTTCCTTTTGGATAAAAGAAAAGTCGGTGGCAACTCTTGCTAACCGCAACATTTGCGATCAAACGTAAAACCCTGAAGTCAGTTCTCCCACCGTATCACATCAGCAACTAAGGTATCGAGGTCGATCCTGCAAAAGTTAAAGAAATACAAGAGATACATGCTCCTCGTACTGAGAAGGAAGTCAAAGGATTCTTGGTGCGTTTGAACTACATTGCCAGATTCATCTCTCACCTGACAGCTACTTGTGAACCAATATTCAAATTGTTGAAGAAAGATCAAGTAGTCAAATGGAATGACGAGTGCCAATTTGCATTTGACAAAATCAAAAAAACTTACAAGAGCCTCCTGTTTTGATGCCACCAGTTGAGGGGAGACCATTGATCATGTATCTGAATGTTTTAGAAAATTCAATGGGGTGTGTGTTGGGGCAGCATGACGAGTCTGGCCAAAAGGAGCATGCTATTTATTACCTGAGAAAAAAGTTTACCAACTGTGAAACAAGATATTCACTGCTCGAGAAAACTTGATGCACTCTGGCATGGGCTGCTCGCCGGCTAAGATAATACATGATGACCCATACTACCTTATTGATATCTAAAATGGATCCGATAAAATACATCTTCGAGAAGCCTGCTCTTTCTAGGAGAATATCGAGATGTCAAATGATCCTGACGGAATATGACATATAGTATACTACCCATAAGGCTATAAAGGGCAGTGTACTAGCTGATCACCTTGCTCACCAAGCTGTGGAAGACTACCAGCCCATGGAGTATGAATTCCCAGATGAAGACATCATGACAGTAAATAACTGTGAAGAATTTATGCCATATGACGGACCTGAACAAGGATCCCGATGGACCCTGTTCTTTGATGGGGCATCCAGTGCACTTGGCAATGGTATCAGTGCTGTACTCATATCTCCTGAAGGATGTCATACTCATTTTATGGCAAGACTCTGCTTCAATTGTACAAACAACATGGCGGAATACGAAGCATGCATCTTTGGTCTCAGAGCTGCCATAGACTTGGGGATCAAATACTTGGATGTATTCGGAGATTCAACTTTGGTTATCATTCAGATCAAAGGGGAATAAGACACCAAACACCCTAACCTTATCCCTTATAAAGAAAATGTTTTGACATTGCTACCACATTTTGAGAAGATTACCTTCGAGCATTTCCTGCGAGAAGAAAATCAGCTGGTAGACGCTCTGGCCATAATGTCATCTATGTTTAAACTTAATTGGGATAACGAGGCTCCCCAGATCACCATCAAATGAATGGATGAACCAGCACACTATCACGAGATTAATCCTGAAGAAGTAGTGGACCAGCCTTGGTTCCACGAAGTCAAGAGGTATCTCGAGGCTCAAGAATATCCGGAAGGAGCTTCAGTTAATGATAAGAAGTTCTTAAGGAGATTCTCTGCTAAATTCTTCCTTAGTAATGGCATTCTTTACAAACGCTACAATGACTCTGTGTTACTTTGATGCGTAGATAAAGTTGAAGCTAAAAGGATCATGGTTGAATTACATGAAGTCACTTTTGGAACCCATTCCAGTGGGCATACGATGGAAAAGAAAATCCTACGGGCAGGCTATTACTAGTCTACCATGGAAGCAGACTGCTATCAACACTCTCGAACCTGCCACAAGTGTCAGATCTATACTGACAAAGTGCACGTACCTACGGTTCCTCTGAGTGTCTTGACGGCTCCTTGGCCCTTTGCTATGCAGGGGATTGATATGATTGGGGAAATCAAGCCAACAGCCTCCAATGGACACCACTTCATCCTAGTGGCCATTGACTATTTTACAAAGTGGGTGGAGGCAGCTTCTTTCGCTTCCGTTACGAAGAATGTTATAGCCTGTTTCATCAAGCAAAATCTAATTTGCCGGTACGGTATCCTGGAAAGGATCATCACTGACAATGGTACAAATCTCAACAACACTATGATCACTGCCTTGTGCGAGAAATTCAAGATCCAACATCATAATTCTTCCCCTTACCGGCCGAAGATGAATGGTGTTGTCGAAGCTGCAAATAAGAACATTAAAAAGATCATATAGAAAATGACAGTCACATACAAAGACTGGCATGAGATGGTACCATTCGCTCTCCACGGGTATCGTACCACAGCTCATACATCGACCGGGGCAACACCCTATTATTTGGTATATGGCATGGAAGCCGTCTTGCCTATTGAGGTTCAGATCCCCTCTCTAAGAATTATGAAGGATGCAAGTCTGAATGAAGACGATTGGATCCAGACTCGACTTGATCAATTGAATTTGATTGATGAGAAAAGACTTACTGCTGTCTGCCATGGTCAAATGTATCAAAAACGGATGATCAAGGCTTTCAACAAGAAGGTCAGATGCCTAGTGTATCAAGTCGGGGATTTAGTGATCAAATGTATCATATTTCTGCAAGGTGATCCCAGGGGCAAATAGACTCCTACATACGAAGGACCATTTGTAATCAAAAACATATTCTATGGTGGCGTAATGATCTTGCCCACCATGGATGGCGACGACCTGCCGCATCCTACGAACGCATACATAGTCTAAAGATTCTACGCATAAGAGACCCGCTAGGTTGACACACCTAGGCAAAACAAGGGCATCCCGGCGAACCAAAAGAGTTTCGGGCAAAAATTAGGGATAAAAACTAAAAATCTGTACACCCGACAAGTTGAAAACCCGAAAGGGAGACTTGGGCAAAAAAGGGTTTCCCGGTGGACTAAAAACCCGAAAGGACGGTCCAGGAAAAAGTTAGGGAATTAAAGCGTATGACTATGTCCCGTTGGATCACCTTACAGACAACCTTTGGTTTCAACCAACAAACTTAGAGGTTATGATCAATTCAATCATCTTCGGACGAGGCAACCAATAGACAAGATGCTCGGAGATATGAAGGCTATAGCAGAATAGGACCCCCATGGTATTATTGCACATAACTATCTTTTCTTTGTATCAAAATTTTCATTTTTTACGATAGTATTCTCTTACTAGAATATTTGTCTCATTGTACAAAACTACTTACTCAAAGTCAATACAAAGATATCCCTTTAAAAGTACAAAACTATCTGTTTTTTCTTTACTCTTGTGTTTTGTTTACAAAAACGTCCAATGATTCATTTTTGAACATATTCATTTGAACATAATTACTGTTTACAAATAAACAAATAAAAGAGAATTACTAATGGCTTTAAGAGGTAGGGAAATCTCTCTAAGCTATTTCCATAAATCCCCCACAATTTGCAGTTTAATTCCCACCAGAACAAGCTTCCAATTATCAGTCCCCAGTAGAAGTCGTTCAATTTTTCAATATTTCCCAACAGGATTTTACAAGCAGTACACGGCATTTCCCTTACAACAGAGTTTATTTCTCTAAGCAGAAATTCATCAACACTTAGACTTCACAACATGAAGACTTATACTCCATATCCTTAGCAACAGTCATGGATTTATTTTCCCCAATCCAACAGCAGTGTAACAAACTAGCTCACATACGCATACATTGCATCCATATATCATAAACATTAATAACGCGGATGCATTATACTATGCATTTCATACAATATAACATTGCATATTAGCTAACATTTTATCTTTTTCAGGATAAGATTAATCAAACAGATACCATTAACAATATTCAAAGTCTTCAGATACAGTTCAGATACGCTCCAGACACGGATGCCATTCTGATACTCATTCAAAATCAGCCCCCAGATACAGTTCAGATACGCTCCAGACACGGATGCCATTCTGATACTCATTCAGATTCAACTCTCAGATACAGTTCAGACACGCTCCAGACACGGATGCCATTCTGATACTCATTCATATTCAACTCTCAAATACAGTTCAGATACAGTCCAGACATGGATGCCATTCTGACACTCATTCAAAACTAGCTTTCAGATACAGTTCAGATACGCTCCAGACACGGACGCCATTCTGATACTCATTCTTTCAACTTACAAATTACAATACAAACAATCAATTTTGGATGGCATCTTTAAACCCATCTCCTATAACTTTCTATCACCTCTCCAAATGGCATCTTTAAGCCCATTCCCTCAACCATCACATCATCGAGTGCATATTTCTGGGAACTCTAGTGTCCAATCATCTTCCACCTTCGAGTCACGAATGGCAAGACATGCCCATCTAACTCTTCAGGCTTAAGAAGATTGAATAGGGGCAGCTGTTGTACCCCAAAATTTTCCCTCTCACTTATCAAGAATTTGCTCACAAGATCTCCTTGGGCTCAAGACAACACTAGGGTTTGATCAGCTCAAGACATCTCTTTAGGCACTGATGACCAAAATTAGGGTTTGAGTTTGCACAAGGATTTTTGAGCTTCCAATTCCCCATATGACTTTCATAGATTATTATGTACCCCCAAGACTACTCATGCCAAGTTTCAAGTCTTGAATCACATTTTTGCCCAGTCAATTGATCAGTTGACCTAAAAATCAGCTATATTGGGGGAAAAGTCAACTATGGCCAATTTACAGTCAAACTTCATAACTTTTTATCCACATCAACATTTTAAACTCATATGTATCATTTGATAAAGTTTGGACCATAATTCCTCAAGAAATTTGAACAAATCTCCAAAAGGGCAAAATGGTCAAAATTAGGGTTTTGATTGGGAAAGGGCAATTTCAGATTTTTGACCTAGCAAATGGTCAATTGGTTTAAGGAATGATCTAAAGAGTCCAATTGCATAATTTTGAACTAATGACATGATTCAAAACATTGCAAATCCATTGGATTGACAAATGAATTTTGCAATCAACTAATCAAAAGTCAATTGTATATTGAAAAGTCAAACTTTGACTTTTTGGTCAAATTCAAGTGCCAAAGATCATAATTTATCAAAATATGTCAAAATATGAAACCTATTCATCAAGAAATCAAAAAGTCAAGATTTCATTTTGAAAAGTCAAAATTTCTAAACTTAGAAAATTTTCTAAGTGTTGGAAATTTCATGTTTTTTTATAACTTTGAGCCAAATTTTCATCATGATGCAAGATGATTCAAGAGAAACTTCCAACATGAAAGTTGTATATATCCATAAAATCTATAAATTTTCACCACACAACTTCTTCCAAAAGTGCTTGGATCTCAAGTTATAATTTTATGAACATAGGGTCATGAAACTAAACACTTAGTGAAATTTTGCCCTAATTTGGTCAGGATTTTGACCTAACTTCATGGCACTTTTTCATATAGTTCCAAGAGGAATATTCAAAAGCAATTCAAATATGGGTTGTAGAGCACATTGCAATCTTTCCAAAATGTCCAAGAACTACTTGAGATCATTCTTGAGTAGGGAGAATCGAAGAGATGACGTTCGTGTTTTGTCACTTGAATTATAGGTCATTTTCATGATGAACACAAATGCAATTTCAATGTTAGGCTGCATAATATTTGCTTTGCAGGCCTCAAACTTGTTTGTCACTCCATAATTAAAGTATTACACAAATTTTTGAGCTATAATCCAAGTGATTTAAGCTTTATCCAATTCACATTGCCATTTTGGGAAGAAAGTTAACAATACCATTCTTGAAAAGCAAGCTTATGCATAAAGTCCATTCTTGAGCCTCTAACTTGTTCCCTATGATCACACTTCATCCACAAAGTCAGAAGCAAGCTTGTTTAAAGCATAACCACTCTATCTTAGCAAGTACATAAGACTTTGAAACTTGTTTTGTCAAAAAATCACATGTTTAGCTTAAGGATGCAAATTTGAATTCTAATCAACTAGAGCATCCCAAACTTGTTGCTTATAAATAGAGTTACTATTTGTAAGCTAGGACACGAGTTTGGACACCCTGAAATACACCAAAACTCTCTCAAATCAGAAATTTCCCAAAAACTCCATTGTTGCACAGTTTCTGACCTTGAACCTCAAACTCACATTTCCCTCGTGTGTTTCTTGGCCTTTTAGTTTCTAAAGCTTCCTTACATCAAGAGTAACTCATCCCTGTACCTGTTTCACTTTTGTAACACCATTTTCCCTGTCTTCCATAACCAAAAATAGAGCATCACAGTTGGACTTCTCCAGACCATTCCAGCCACCCTCAGCTCAAGCCAACCATTGCATTAGCTTCCTAGAGGTCCAAGGAAGCTAACCCAATCATCAGCACTGCCTAAAACAAGCTCAAATCCATTTCACGATTTCCAGTTTTGAGGTATTTTTATTGAACTTCTATCTCATTACTTAGGCATTGTTAGGCATGCATTTGTGAAGATAAAATGTAGACATCATTGCCCTGAAGTTGTACATGTCCATAGATTTCATTTATTTTAATTGAGCTAGGAGAATTTTGAGTTTGGACTTTTTGAAATATTTAGGTCAGAATTTGGTACTTTTAAAAATTCTCATTCATCTTTGATTTATAGTTTATGATATTTATATGTTTGGATTCGTGTGACAAAATGGAGCAATTTTCATGTTTACATTTTTGCAAATGGTTGAGAAATGAGCAAGTTACAGATCCTTTGGCTGGAGGTTAATGATGAAGTACAGTCAGAGCGCATTTTGTGTTATGTATTTATTATTTCATACAAGTTAACGGATGTATAGTCACCCCAGTGGTAAAGCGCGCGCCTGTTAACCTATGGGACTTGGGTCCGAGCCCCAGTGGTACCCTTTTGCCCATTTTTCATTTTTTTGACTTTCTAACATTTTTTTTGCAGGCGCTGGGCCCTTTAGGCCTGGTATTGATTTTTTTTTAAATATTTTTGCTAGCTGACCTCCCTGCCTGCTTATGCACCCCTGACCCAATTTATTTTATTTTCTTATTTTTATTTTATTTGTTTTTTTTCTTAATAATTTTTCACTAATATTAAAAATCATAAAAAATATAAAAAAAATTTATCTTCATTTTAATTTAGTTTATTTTATTTTTTCTCACTAAAAAATATTTTTATTAACTATACTTTATTTATTTTTTACAAATCACCTTGTAAATTTAATTAAAAGTAGGTTAATATTTATTTTTCTTTTACACCTATTAAAATATATTATTTTTGATATAAAAAAAAATACTAAAAATATTTCATGATGCCATAAATATTTTCAAGATAAAAAAACCAAAAAAATACTTTTTTTCTAAACTTATTTTCTTTTAATTAATAAAATAGAATTAGGGTTTTATTCAAAAATATTTTCTTAATAAATTTAAACTTAATTAATTATTTTCTTTAAATTAATTAGGTTAAAACAATTTCCCTCTTTCTCATAAAAAAATCCAAACAAAAAGATCCATTTTCTTTGCATTTACATTCTTGCATATTTATTTTTTTACATTTATTTATTTCAATTATTGTATAAATTCAATATGGTTGTAATAGACTAATTAGGCTTTAAATTCTTGCAATCCCCATTCAGTTTGTACACCCCTTTCCACAAATCATATAATAGCTTAGTATTTTTATTTTCCGCAATTTAAATGCTTTATATTCACATGCTAGTAATTAGGGTTTGTATGGAAAGAACAAAATCAATCAAATAGAAAACCCTAATTCAAGACAAAATCAAGCATGAAAACAATACACTTGCGCACAAGCACCCCTGGGGTTATCCCACTTGGTTGCCTTATACAAAATGACCATATTACGCATGTAAGGTATCTTAGCAAAAACAAGCAAATACAAGATCATAGTCCCTCGATGACGCTATCTAAGTTGCCTTACAAATGATCTTAGTCCCTCAAAAAGAATGCTAAGATACCTTGCAACATTGCTAATCATGGCTATACAATGACCCATGCCCATCCCGTTTACATCCAAAGATAAGGTTGCTTACCAAATCAATGGTAAGACAACAATGTCAAAGGAAAAGGAAATGAACAAGAAAGCCATTTGAGTAGATTGCTCCTAATTATTTGCTCCATTTCAAAATAAACATCCTTTATATTTTCAAAACAATCACATACACTTTCAAACATCTTACAAAATTGAAAATATTTTCAAAAGATCAAACATATTTGTATACATTCTTACGAACGAGAATCATTACAAAGATTTCCTAAACAATGGCCTCTTTACAAAATACTTTCAAAAACCATACAAATCACTATTTCAAACAAAAGCAAGTGATCTAGCAAGTAACTAAGAGCCCATGGAAAACCATGGATGAAAGGGGTGCTAATACCTTCCCTTTTCATAATCTACCCCCCGAACTCAAGAAACAATGTCAAAGGTCTTTCCTGTGTTTTTCCACCTTTCCATTTGGATAGAAGAAAAGTCATTGGTGACTCTTGCTAACCGCAACATTTACAATCAAACGTAAAACCCTCAAGTCAGTTCTTCCACCGTATCACATAACTGGAGACTCTGTTGGGGAATTTTCTAAAAGTGGGGTTACCTTAGGGATAAATCATATTTATTTGCTTACATTGTTTGGCTTATATGCTTTACATTATGGTTCTTTGTTTGGGTTTGAATCCTCTACCCGGATTTGGGATACATTATAGGTAAGTAGCAATACATTGTGGAAACTGTGCAGGGTATACCGACATGGTCTAAGCAATAGCTACGTTAGTGAGACATATTTGTGGGTACCGATAGCCTTTGAGTTAATCAAAGAGAATACGGGGCCGCTGAGTGATGTCATGAAGCACTAATGAACTTTTATAACCTTTACTTGACCAACTTGGCATTTAGGCTGTAGTGAGAGGACCGACTTTGGTGCAGTCCGAAGTTGGTAGATACTCGATACTAAACTCATTGAGGTTTGGTTTCTTGGGATATTTCGGTCGCCATTAAAGAGGCTTGTGCTGAAATAATGACCAAGAAAACAAACTAATGATATTGAGCTTCTTAGAACCCGATTACTATTACTAGGACAGGTTTAAGCCAACTAAACTTCAAGAGGGTACTTACCTATAAAACTCCATGCAAGCCTAAACCTAAGGATTTATTTGTTTTGCTTGTATATGAATACTTGTACATAACATTATGAACATCATATACATCCACTAACCATTTCAAGGATTTTTGGATTCATCTTTGTTCTTGTTTTGTAGGATATGGATTCACTTCGCAGGAAAACTATTCAAGTCAACCTTGTAAGGATCCCTCCATAACTTAAAGAGATAGCTTCAAGGATTCCTGAAAACTCTCCATTCATCGAGAGATATGGTCGCCTACTCAACTTGGTCACCTCCAACACAGATGAGGATATGATGAAGGTGCTCTTTCAGTTCTTTGATCCTTTACACCATTGCTTCACATTTCCCGACTATCAACTTGTGCCTACTTTGGAAGAATTCTCCCAACTCTTGAGGATTCCCATTCTCAATCAACTACATTTCAATGGTACAGAAAGAGACCCAAAGCCAGAAGAGATTGCTCAAGCTCTACACTTGCACTCATCTGATGTCACAACTCATTGGGAAACAAGGAGTGGTGTCAAAGGTTTCTTAGCAAAGTTCTTGTTCGAGAAAGCCCAAAGCTGTTGGAACTCCTTGGATTTGCAAGCCTTTGAGGAAATTTTGGCTCTCCTCATCTATGGGATGGTTTTGTTTCCAAATCCTGACCAACTCATAGATGTCAACATCGTCAAAATCTTCATATCCCGCAACCCGTTGCCTACATTGCTAGGAGATATCCTACACACTTTTCACACTTGCACAATAAGGAAAAGAGGTGTCCTTATGTGTTGCACTCCTCTCTTGGCAAGATGGTTTATTTCGCATCTTCCCCAATCTATATTAAAAAATGAGGAAGGTTCAAGGTGGTCAAAAAGGTTAATGACGCTCAAACATTCGGACATTCATTAGTGTTCCCGATCCAAAGAGAATGTTATCATTATCGACCGTTGTGGAGAATTCCCTAATGTCCCTTTACTTGGCATTAGGGGAGGTATCACCTACAACCCATTCTTAGCCTTAAGACAGTTTGGTTACGCCCGAAGGGATGACCCGCACGAGATGCTGATTTAAGGTTTAGTATTTGACTACGACAACAACGATCAAGGTCTTTGCCAGAGATTTATTCGAGCTTGGAGGATGTTAAACAAGGTGGATAGCAAGAATTTGGGGCACAAGAATTTCATCCCTCTCGAGCCTTACCTCAAATGGGTATGAACTCCTGCTCAGAGTCTTTTGATGCCTTACCCCTCCATTCTCCCGGTAATCATTGAGCCTGTCATGGAAGGAGATGTTCCATACACTATCCTACATCCTGATATGCCCACCTCTCTTGAAGACCTACAAAGACATTAGATACAACTCAAGGGAGAGAGAGATACTTTCGATGCCCAATTCTACACAAGCGAGAAGAAGGTTTTGGAACTCACTAGACTACTTCATGAGGAGCATACTCTGAACGCCTACATCGCACCAAAGAGGATGCGAACTACCTTTTTATCTTAGAGTTTTTGTATTATTTTTCCCGAAAAGGCATTGATGTACTCAAGCTTTAACTTATTAATATAACGTGTGTTTCCTTTTTATCTAAAACAAATTTGAATCTTTGAAATCCTTGAAATCATTACATATGCATATACATTCATCATAGCATAAGCAGGTCTTTTGCAACAAGTCTCCTCATCTCTCTACTGTTTATTTAAGTGAGATGGATCTCGAGCAAACAATGAATACACAGTTTCAACAGTTGCTCTTGAACCTAGCCAAAGGACAAGAAGAGTTGAATACTTTGTTGGCTGAGGAGAAGAAAAAGAAAACAAAGAAGGTAACCAGAGTCCTAAACATGGGAAGAAGATTTCATGGGCAAACAAGAAGGACCCTATATTTTGCAACGACATTCGGTGAGAGAGACAATCAAGATGGGAAAGGTAAGGAAATAATTATCCCGTCAAAATCAGAAGGGGAAAAGGAAGAAAAATACTATTCTAAATAACAATACCCTCCAGCTGATGACAAGTATAAACATCTCGAAGAGCGGTTCAGTGTGATGGAAATCCAAAAAGTGCATGGCTTGGACTTTGAGGAATTGGGGTTAGTGTCAGGGATTGTCATTCCTCCCAAATTCAAAGCACCTGTGTTTGCCAAGTATGACAGAGTCTCATGTCCAAAAATGCATCTCCAATCCTATGTAAGGAAAATCCAGCCCCATACCGCTGACAAAGACTTATGGGTACACTTCTTCCAAGACAGCCTGTCTGGAACTCAACTTGATTGGTTTTACCTCTTAGAAAGAGCCAACATTCATAACAGGGAAGATCTTGTTGCAACCTTCTACAAACAATACCAATACAATGCTGACCTTGCACCTATCCGTACTCAACTTCAGAGTATGGCCATGGCTTCAAATGACGGTTTCAAGGACTATGCACAAAAATGGAGAGACTTGGCTGGAAGAGTTCAACCTTCCCTATCTGAAATAGAATTAGTGGACATGTTTTTAGGCACCTTGTCTGGTCCTTTCTTCAATCACCTAATTGGGAGTTCATCAGCGGGTTTTACTGAACTGATATTGACCGAAGAAAGGGTAGAAGCTGATATAAAGAGTGGAAAGATTCAAAAAGATACATCCTTTTCTGCAGTTATAAGGAAGCCTTTCATCGGAAAGAAAGAAGTGATTGCTGTATATCCGTAAAGAAATCAAGAAAGGGTCGAACATCGTCCAATGGTGGGGGATGTGATGATCCTAAAACCCGCGCCTGATCAATAAAGAAACAATCAATCGAGGATGGAAAGACCGGTCAGGCAGTTCACCAGAATTAACATGATCCTATCTCAGGTATTACCGCATCTACTAAGATCCAATTTGGTGACCTTGAAAGAAGCTCCAAAGAACCCTAGTACAACATCTCCTCACTATCATCCCAATGCCCGTTGCACATATCACTCTGAAAGTCCCAACCATGACACTAATAACTGTTGGGCTCTAAAGAACAAAATACAAGACCTCATTGAAGCAAAAGAGATTGAATTCAATGCACCTGAAAAGCCAAATGTCATTTCTGCCCCTGTGCCCAAACATGGCCATAATACCAATGCCATTGAAGAAGAAATGTTTATTACTTCAGTTGATGAACTTATGACCCCACTCCTGACTATTAAAGTGAACTTGTTGAATGCCGGTGTGTTCCCGGGATGTGATGAAGGCTGTCATTTCTGTTTGTCCTCACCAACCAGCTGTCCTTTGTTCAAAATAGGCGTTCAATGCCTAATAGATAACAAAGAAATTTTGTTTGAAAAGAATTTTGTCCCACCTATTCCCTTTGAAGATGTTTCTATCATTACCATTTCCACCAATTCTTCCAAGGTCTCCACCAAAAGACCTGTTAGAATTACATCAGTTCCGAAAGCAACTCCTTTGATAATCACAATGCCTGGACCAGTCCCATATTCGTCAGACAAAACCATACCATGGAATTATGGAGGGGATGTCTACTACCACGGTATCAAGCAAGACTTGTCAGCTGCCGAAGATTCAAGTTCTGAGAAGGTTGACTATGATATCAGTAATATTGCGGGAACTAGCAAGATTACCCGAAGCGGAAGGATATTCTCTCCAGAAATTGCTCCCCCAAAAGAAGTTTCTGGACCCGTAATCATTCCTGTTGTTGCTTCCCCGAAGGCTATCCCCAGTCCTACAATCGTCTCCACTAATACTCCAACTGACAAAGCTGTTACAATCCCTGTTATCATTCCTACTAACACTCCTGCTGCCGAGTTAACCGAGACTCGAGGTAAAAGTATTCTAATTGAGCCTGTCCGGACGAAGGCTCAATCATTGGCTATCCCTGAGACCTCCCAGAAAGAGATGGAGGAGATTCTGAAGATCATAAAAAGGAGATTCTGTACATGTTCATAGATTTCATTTATTTTGATTGAGCTAGGAGAATTTTGAGTTTGAACTTTCTGAAATATTTAGGTCAGTATTTGGTACTGTTAAAAATTCTCATTCATCTTTGATTTATAGTTTATGATATTTATATATTTGGATTCGTGTGACAAAATGGAGCAATTTTCATGTTTACATTTTTGCAAATGGTTGAGAAATGAGCAAGTTACATATCCTTTGGCTGGAGGTTGAAGATGAAGTACAGTCAGGGCGCGTTTTGTGTTATGTATATATTATTTTATACAAGTTAACGGATGTATAGCCACCCCAATGGTAAATCATCTTGTAAATTTAATTAAAACTAATTTAATATTTATTTTTCTTTTACACCTATTAAAATATATTATTTTTGATATAAAAAAAACTAAAAATATTTCATGATGCCATAAATATTTTCAAGACAAAAAAACCAAAAAAAATACTTTTTTCTAAACTTATTTTCTTTTAATCAATTAAATAGATTTAGGGTTTTATTCAAAAATCTTTTCTTAATGTTTTTAAACTTAATTAATTATTTTCTTTAAATTAATTAGATTAAAACAATTTCCCTCTTTCTCATAAAAAAATCCAAACAAAAAGATCCTTTTTCTTTGCATTTACATTCTTGCATATTTATTTTTGTACATTTATTTATTTCAATTATTGTATAAATTCAATATGGTTGTAATAGACTAATTAGGCTTTAAACTCTTGCAATCTCCACTAAATTTGTACACCCATTTCTCACAAATCATGTAATAGCTTAGTATTTTTATTTTCTGCAATTTAAATACTTTATATTCACATGCTAGTAATTAGGGTTTGTATGGAAAGAACAAAATCAATCAAATAGAAAACCCTAATTCAATACAAAATCAAACATGAAAACAATACACTTGCACACAAGCACCCCTAGGATTATCCCACTTGGTTGCCTTATACAAAATGGCCATATTACACATGTAAGGTATCTTAGCAAAAACAAGCAAATACAAGATTATAGTCCCTCGATGACGCTATCTAAGTTTCCTTACAAATGATCTTAGTCCCTAAAAAAGAATGCTAAGATACCTTGCAACATTGCTAATCATGGCTATACGATGACCCATGCCCGTTCCGTTTATATCCAAAGATAGGGTTGCTTACCAAATCAATGGTAAGACAACAATGTCAAAGGAAAAGGAAATGAACAAGAAAGATATTCGAGTAGATTGCTCCTAATTATTTGCTCCATTTCAAAACAAACATCCTTGCTATTTTTAAAATAATCACATACACTTTCAAACATCTTACAAAATTGAAAACATTTTCAAAAGATCAAACATCTTTGTATACATTCTTACGAACGAGAATCATTACAAAGATTGCCTAAACAATGACCTCTTTACAAAATACTTTCAAAAACCACAAAAAACACTATTTCAAACAAAAGCAAGTGATCTAGAAAGTAACTAAGAGCCCATGGAAAACCATGTATGAATGGGGTGTAATACCTTTCCTTTTTATAATCTACCCCCCGAACTCAAGAAACAATCTCAAAGGTCTTTCCTGTGCTTTTCCACCTTTCCTTTTGGATAAAAGAAAAGTCGGTGGCGAATCTTGGTAACCGCAACATTTGCGATCAAATGCAAAACCATCAAGTCAGTTCTCCCACCGTATCACACACTAAAATAGAGAAAGAAAACTGTGCCTGGAATGCTGCCGAACAACAACTTATTGTTGGTTAGATGTTGCTGAATGGCAACTTGTTATTGTCATGGGAAGTGCCGATCGACACTATGAGAGGAAGTGAGAGGGTGTTCCATGCGGCACACCTTTGGGCAGGGGCACTTGTTTCTGTTTCTGTGGCACTATGTTATATAATTTTTATATGGTATCAGTATAGAGTTTATTAATGGAAAAGCAGTTAGGGAACAAATTAAATTATTCTTATCAGTAGCATGTTATAGAAGAAGGAACATTAATAGAAGTAGCATATTTTTGTAGAGTTGTTTTATGTGATAGAAGATAATAGCAGAAATAATAATAAGTAGTAAATTTAGATGAATAGTAGAATAAAGTAGCAGAGTTAATAATTAGCAGAATTATGGTAGTAGCGGACGTAGAAATTAAAATAGCAGTGATGGTTTTAGTTGCAGAGTTGGTAATAAATGATTTAGCAGAGTAGTATATTAATGACAGATGTAATAATTTAGCAGAGAGTTATCGTTAGAAGTTGTAGATAGTGAGCAAGTAGTTTTGGCAGAGACCAATAATAGCAGTGAGCTAAATAGCAGAGGTAGCATAATTTAGTAGAATAAATTGATTAGTAGCAGTATAAATAAATAGTAGTAATAACAGTATATAAAACAATACTGATTAGCTGAATTTGTAGATTTAGGCGGTAAAAGTAGTTAACCAGAATTAGTTGAGATTGTCGGAGTAAGTCGTATATACATATAGGTATTTTTAGTTGGTTTGTTTTGTTATAATTATGTAGAATAAAGTTGATTTGAAGGTGAAGTTGAATTTAGTTTAATGGTTTCCGTTTATGGAATTGTGTTATCGGTTATTACTATGAATAAGTCGTTGTCGAATACATTGTTGTTATTGAATATGTTGTTGTTTATATGTTGTGATTGATAAGTTAATTAAGTTGTAGGCCTATGGCCAATGTTGAAGCAGCGATGAGTACCTCTAATTATTGGTAAAATGATGATATAGGCTTATGCCTTTGTGACAGTGATTTTTGTTGTTGTATGTGATTGTTGCATTCATCGAGTCACCTACATTTGCATTATTAAGTTGGCCTGGATTGGAAAAATATTAAGCTGAAGGCTTATGCCTTGTTTCTGCCTCTATTAATTGGCAAAGTTTTTAAGTTGGGAGTTCCGATCCAATGGTACCACATGCATGTGCATTGTAATTGAGTCGCATTCGGTGTTGCATCTTGACTTGTGGTGAGGATACATTTGTTGTTGCTTTATGTTGTTGACTTATTGTGGCAGATATCATTTAAAGGTTGTGAATTAGTTATTATATCGTGTTGATGTTTTGTCGAAATTAAAGATGTTTGAAAGTTTTGAAGTGGTGATTTTATATTCCTGAATTCTAATATATGATTTATCACGCGCTCACTTATATGATTTGAGAATCTCACCCCTTATTGTTTGAATGTTGCCCTCTGTTGGTAACGTGCAGGTAATCAAGAACGATAGTTGTTACCTTATTAGTTTGAGTCGGTGTTGTCGCTCTGATACGTAGCACTCGGGGGGGAAATGATCGAATAGCTGTTTACTTGTTGAAATTGTTTTAGTTGTTGAATCCTAAGTTGAATTATATGAAATAATATGTTGCTCCTCAAGTCGTTTTAGTTGAACGAAACATATGATGCTACTTGAAGTTGTAATTATGATTCTGCTGCGTTATTAATAAAAGAAGTGGTTTTGTTATAAAAGCTGATGCAAGTTATTATATGATCCTCCGAAACTAAAGTGTTATGTATATGTTTATGTGTTGTAACATGTTTAAATGTGATATCCCAAATGTGTTGGAAGCTTTTAAATACTCTGATTGTCGTTATAACTACCGGGTAGAATTTGGGGTGTTACAACTAACGCGTTTTGATATTGATCCAATGATCTATATCTTTTTGGTTTATTTTTATTTTTTGATTTTTATATTTTAATTGATTTAAAATTCAAAAATTTATAAAAAAAATCATTTTTGACTAAAAATTCTGAAAAAATTCTTAAAAATACCTTGAATTATTTCTGACTTTGTGAATATTTTTTCATATTTTTATTTTAATATTTGATATTTTTCA
Organism: Vicia faba; assembly: GCA_948472305.1. Lineage (NCBI taxonomy): Eukaryota > Viridiplantae > Streptophyta > Magnoliopsida > Fabales > Fabaceae > Vicia > Vicia faba. The sequence continues at coordinate 1,168,837,127 of OX451738.1, forward strand.
TAATTTTTTGTATTGTTTGCCTTATTTTAATTATTTTAAAAATACTTCTTGACATTTTAAAATTCTAAATTTTTTTATCAAGATCATTTTCTTTATTTATGACTTTCTGCAAAATTTTCTAGAATTTTATTCTGATTATTACTATTTTTGATCTTTTTTCACTTATTTGAGTGATTTTAATTAGTTTAAAAACACTTTTATGTTTTAAAAAATTATCAAAAATTTTATAAAAATATTTGAGGTCATTTATGATTTTCCTATGGTCTTTTTAAAATTTTCTTTGATACTTTGAAAATAGTTTGCTATTTTACCTCTTATTTTCATTTTAAAAACTATTTAAAAGTCATTTTTCCTTTTTTTATTTTATTCATTAAATGCAATTTATTTTTTAATATATTCTGACTATGTAATTGTTTATCAAAAACTTCATTAGCATCATTGGATCTTGGGTGTTGAGTTCAACTCCACCAAAATGGATGAATGACTTTAATGATAGTTTTGATCAAGGTTTTTGATTCAAATGTATCCCCTCCGTCTCCATCTCATCCTCTTCTCTTTGTGCTACATGTTGTTAGATGATGATCTACATATCATCACTCCAAACATATGACACATAAATTGCTATTGACCGGCCTCAAAATATGTGCGACTTCTATATAAGTCTACTTACGATTGCTTAACATAGCGCTAAATTTTGTCTTAATTCGAGAAATGATCATTCGTGGCTCAAACCTATGTTTGCAAGCCCAAGCATATTTAATTTGAAACATTTGATCCAATAATATCGAGGTTCATTGTTAGGAGACTTTGGTCTTATCAATCCTCCAATGAATTTTCATAAGTTTTGGAATTAAGTTAATCATTTAAACATCGTTGATCATTTATTGTTGCCTTGATATTTTGAAATGAATGGTATACTTGACAAAAAGCAAATGAAACTTGTTGTTGAGAGGCTTTAATTTTATCAATCTTCTAATGATTTTTCAAATACAAGTTTCGATATGGTCATTCAACTAACCTCTAATTTCTAACAATTGACTTTATTTTATTCTTTTACATTATGCTTTTTAATTTAATCACATTTATTTTAGCATTTTAATTTCATGTTATTTTCATCTTTACTCACTCGAGCATTTATCTTTATGTCATTTTATTTTTTGCTCACTTGAGATTTTCATTTTTTTTAAAGATACCTAATAATTAACTTGAACTATAAAAAACTTTAATGTTACTTAGACTATTTAGTTACTATCCTTGGCATTTTGGAGTTATGGACTTCTTGGACTTAGGATTAGAGACCTTGACCTACCTTGAGACCTTGTGACTTCTACTATTATTTTGTCTAGAGTTCTTGGGGTTTACCCCGAGACATTGGGTTATTTGTTTTCTTTGTGTGCAGGTTATTCTGATTATAAGCTTTGTCTGTGATTGGGAATTCATCTGTATACAGCCGTTACTCTGCCTAATTTTTGTGAATACTTAATGCCTTTGAAGCTTGGTTTCTTAAGAGGTTTTATTATCTTTGCTTGTTTGGTTTTAAATCCAAAGGATGAGAATTCTATATTGATTCATTGTATCAAGTGTTGGCTTCTTGTTGGTTAGACGGTTCTTTTCTCTACCTTTTACCTTATGCTTTAGGGTAGCCTATTCATCTCCTCCCACCTTCTTTAATTTCAAAAATCTTCTCCCTCCTTTTCAAAACTATTCTTGTTTTTTAAACTTGAATCACTTTCATAATAAACTTAGACTTAGGTCCATGCACTTTCAAAAAATATTTTCTTAACCAAGCTTTAATCAACTTAATAATACCTTGACATTTTTTGTGAGAATACTAAAAATAAATTAATCTCATTCAAACCATTTTGCCATTTTCTCTTTTTACTTAAACTTTTTCTTAAAATATTAGACTCTTGTCGACCCTTGTAGTGACGCGATCTACTATACTTCTATGATATGTAGTGAAGTGAGATATTTTCCACTTGGGTGTTGAGTGATACTTTGTCGATTTTAAAATCCTAGAAATATCCTCCACTTTGAGATGACACAAATTCTCCTTTCCCATAATCAGGGGTAGTAAGTATATTCTTCCACTCGGATAAGATGATGATGTCCTGTCTCTTAAAATTAACCAACACACTTGTGTTTTAAGTTTTTTAAAGGTGAACTACGAGTACCCTGATCCCCTATTGCACGGAAGGTGGTACGTAGGCACTAAAGGTTTGCAACCGCGGCGGGTGCAAAAATTGTAAAAATATATTTCTTTTCTCATCTCTACGATCTATTTTTATACAACATTTATAGCCAAAATACACAGATTTTTAAAGAGGTTCATGTGGAGTACCGTAAATGTTTAGGGTGCTAATACCTTCCCTTTGCATAACCAACCCCCGAGCTTAGATTCTCTCCCCTCTTTTTGGGTTATTCGCTCTTTTCCCATTCTTCTGGAAACAATAAAGCGTGGTGGCGATTTTTTAATTTGATCTGTACGAGTTATGTCAATCCAATGGCTTAGTCTTAACATTTCTACCTCTACAGAAAAAATGGCGACTCTGTTGGGGACAGATTGACCAAATGCAGGTCCATCCCTAAGTGGGTTGAGCCCATCTTTGTTTATTCGTGTACATGCCATTATTTGTTGTATATTATGTGTTGTATATATGTTTGTCTGTATTTTTCCTAGTTTTCAGGGTGCTTAGTGATTTCTCATAAGTCCTCTAACCGGACTTGGGCAAACTTAAGATAGGACGGGCAGTATAAACATGTTAACTTTGATGGAGTAATCCTAAAAAAGGAGGCATGAGATCCCCCACTCAGTGGAGGCCCCTTTTACTATAGTTTCCTTTACCGAGTAATCGGGAAGACGTGCTGCTTTTGATTTGGGAGCCTGCTGAAACTGAGGACCGTAGAACCTTTAACCCATCTTGGCCTTTTAGGTGTAGTGTAGAAACTATAATGGAGTAATCCGGAAATGGTTGTTACGTGATACTACACTCAGATGAGATTTTCTTGAGAATATTACTAATTACTGAGTTAACCGGGACGTTGGTAATATCCGAAGGAAGGATGTAGACTCTGGGAACTGCTTAGAACCTTATTCGACAGGTGATAAACTATTAGACCATACCTTGTAGGTAGTACCTTTGACTTCATGCTCGTGACGTTGAACCTATGAATCACTCGTGTTTGTGATCTTGTGTCTGATTGTTGCATCATGCATTTCATGCACCCACGAGCATCCTTTATGACATTTTGGTTCAAGGGACTTAAAGTTGACTTTTTGCGAATATCTCAGGTACTTTTTACCATGGATTTTGGAAAAAGAAAGACTCAGAAGTACAATTTCAAGAATCCAAAGATAGATGATTTAATGAATCTAATTCCCGAGATTGAGAGTTCTACAGATTTTCGGAAGAAGTATGGATCCATCGTGTCTCTCATGAAGCTCATGATGAATGAGGGTATTATCTTGACTTTGGTCCAGTTCTATGATCCGATGTACCGATGTTGCACTTTCCCTAATTATCAGTTGATGCCTACATTGGAGGAGTATTCTTATCTACTGGGTTTACCTATTACCGATCGTGTTCCTTTCACCGGTTTGGAGGAGGGGCCAAAGTCCCATGAGATTGTTGCTATGATTCATTTGGGGAAGTCTAAGATTGAGGCCCATATGACTACCAAAGGATGAATTAGAGGATTACCCACTCAGTTTTTATTAGAGAAAGCTCGTTACTTTGCTAGGATGAAGAGTACCATTGCTTTTGAGGCCATCTTTTCTCTACTTGCTTATGGGTTGTTCTTATTTCCGAACATCGAAAACTTTGTGGATATCAATGCCATCAGGATATTTTTGATAGGGAATCCAGTCCCTACATTATTAGGAGATTCTTATTACTCTATTCAACTTCAAGATTCTTATCATGGAGGGATGATCATTTGTTGCACGCCTTTATTGTATCAGTGGTTTATTTCTCACTTACCTCGGTCCGATGCTTTTTGGGATGTCAAGAAGGAACCTCGTTAGGCTCCAAAAAATTATGCCCCTCACTCATTCATATATTGTTTAGTATCATCAGTCTTACCATGATGGAGAGATTGTCGATAGTTGTGGTAGTTTCCCCGATGTACCTCTTCTTGGTATAAAGAGAGGAATTAACTACAATCCCGTCCTTGCACGATGATAACTTGGATATCCGATGAGAGATAAGCCAAATAGTATTCATTTGAGTGGTTTCTTTCTCAAAGAGGGGGAGGATCATAAGGAAGCTACGAAGGAGATTGCAAAGGCTTGGCGCCATATTCACGTGAAGAGTAGAAAGGACTTGGGACCTAGAGGAGTTGTTTCTTTGGAGCCTTATCTCCGGTGGGTACAAGCAAGGGAAATCCAGTTGTAGATGTCGTATTCCCGTGAAGCACCTATGTATGATATGTTTATGAAGACCACTCCTCCCCTTTTAGATGATGTGTAAGAGCTTTAGCTTACCCTAGTCAGGATGGAGCAGAAGAAGGAGGCTTGGAAGAATAAGTGTCAGACTTTAGAGATGTCCTAACGAGAAGACTTGAAGGAGAAGGATGATTTGATCAAGATTCTTGAGAGTCATGTTGTAGAAATGATAGAGCGGCAAGAGGATTTATTTTCCTCTAGAGCTCAGTTAGGACTTAGTCATTCACTTCCCGACTCTCATGATTGGAAAGTGGTCATCGATAGGTATGCATAAGAGAACAAACAGTTGAAGGCTCAAATTGCAAGACTCACAGGAAAACGTCAGTGTATGAAGAAATCTTCATCAACTTTGTTTTCTGATGATTTTAGATCTATCCTCTTTTGTACTTTGGATTATTTAAAATTGTACTAAAAAGTTGTAATCCATTTGAAGTTATTATAATGAGATTTTCAGTATTTCAAAATATGTTAGTACTTTAATATTTGCAAATTGTCTATAATTCTTTGAGTCCCTTGAAATATTAATAATAATAAAATGAATCATGTGAATTGCATATCATGCACCATATTGTACATATTTCTTGCATTCCAGTTCATACCCAGGTGTATTACTGAATTTCTCTACTTCGTTCGTCAAGTTGTCTCACCGGTGCAATACTCGAGCTAATTCCAGAAAGAAAATGGAGAATCTTGAACAAGAGAATCGCGAGCTGCGCGAAGAGGTTATTGCTCTGAAGGTCGGAATGGTCAATCTAACTACTTTGATTGAATCATTGGTGGCTGCTCAGAATCAACCACCACTTGTTCCTCCTTCTGCTCAGCCACAACAAACAACAGTTGCTTCTAAAGGACCATCAGTTCCCGTTTCTATTACTCCAGTTACTGCTGCATAGAATCATATGCCTCAGAGTTACCCATGGGGAATGCTAGAGAACTTCGTGCCAGAAGGTTTTAATCTTGACACTCAAGCTGCTCCAATTGTGCAAGCTGCTGCTACTCTCGCACCTGATGTGGTGCATATTACTCCTATTGCTAGAAATGAGATCTAATATGTTGCACCTCCTTTGGTGAATGTTATGTCATTTGCTAATGATGTAGTTTATCATCATGTTCCTCCACCAAGTGAAAGTGTGGGATTCTATGACCGGTTAGATGACTTTCAAGACCAGTTCAATGAGATGCAGAAGGAAATGAAGGCCCTTCGAGGAAAAGAATTGTTTGGACAGAATGTTAGTGAACTCTGCTTGGTTCCCAATGTAAAGGTGCCATCCAAGTTTAAAGTACAAGAATTTGAGAGGTACAAGGGAAACTCTTGCCCTCGTGACCACCTTGTGATGTATATCAGGAAAATGTCTACCCATACTGATGATCAGCGTTTGCTCATTCGTTTCTTCCAAGATAGTTTAACTGGTGCTGCTCTAAAGTGGTATATGAATCTGGACAGTAGTAGTATCCATACCTTCAATGATCTGGGAGAAGCTTTCATCAAACAGTACAAGTACAATATATTCATGGTACCTGACTGTGACCAGTTAAGGGCAATGGCTTAGAGAGACAAGGAGTCATTCAAAGAATATGCACAGAGATGGCGCGAGATAGTTGCCCGGGTGGTGACACCTATGGGAGAACAAGAAATAACCAATGTCTTCCTGAAAACCCTTGGATCATTTTATTATGAAAGGATGGTCGCCAATGCGCCGAGTGATTTTATCAAAATGGTAAGCATGGGTATTTGTTTGGAAGAGGCTGTTAGATAAGGGCACTTTACAAAAGAGGAAGGGACGAAGAAGTCGTCATATGGGTTCTCTCGAAAGAAAGAAAGTGAAACAAATGCTGTTATTGGGGAAAGAAAGATTAGACCAACTAGAAGGCATCAACGGTACCAGTAACAAGTTGCTTTTGTGACTCTAATCGTTAATGTATCTCCAACCACTGTTGCCTATCAGAGACCATTCCCTCAAGGAAATCAAGGGCAAAGTCAGAAGAGAGAGGATTTTGACTCTATTCCAATGAGCTATGCAGAGTTACTTCCGGCTTTGATCCAGAAGAAGTTGGTTCAGACCAGGCCACCCCCTGCTATACCATCACCTTTACCTTGGTATTATAAGGCAGACCAGGCATATGCTTTTCATCAGGGAGCACCAGGGCACAATATTGAGAACTGTTATCCTTTGAAATCTGAAGTACAAAAGAAGGTGAGATCTGGCCTTTTATCCTTTAAAGATCTTTTCCCTAACGTGAAAGATAATCCTTTGCCAAAGCATGAAGGAGAAAATGTTGTAAACATGGTTGCTGGTTGTTCATGGGACTTTCATATTTTTGATATCAACCTGGTTAGAGGAGATTTGGTAAAGATGCATGCTTACCTCCATGAGTTTAGTTACTATATGCACGACCATGCTGGTTGTGATATTTGCATTATCGATATCCATGGATGTGATAAGATAAAAGTTGATCTTCAGGAAATGATGGATGAGGGCCTCATTCATATAATCAGGCCTAGGGAAGAGTACAAAGAGGATCTGAACATGGTCTTTGGATGTCCTGGAGAATTCTAGATTTTTGGCGTGAATCATATGAATGATGATTTGGTGTAGTTGCACGCTACCTTCTGTCACATGGATGGTCAAGAAAAACACCATTATGAGTCTTTCCAGATCTGCTGCAGAGATCTCGTGGTTGTTCCATTATGAATAAGGGTGTTCAGTTGTTATTGGACAATGGTACTTGTGATACAGTGGGAAGAACTGACTGTATTTGGAATCCTGGTTCGCGTTTTGAGTTTGTGTTTGCAAAATGTCGCGGTGAGCAAGAGTCGCCACCGACTTTTATTTTATCCAACAAGGAAAGGAAAAAAGCACAGAAAAATTCCTTTTTCGAGATTTTCTTGGGTTCAGGGGGTAGATTATAGAAAGGGAAGGTATTAGCACCCTTTCTATCCGTAGTTATCTACGGGCTCTTAGGTACTTGCTCAATTGTTTTCAAAATTGTTTTCTTTGTGCTTGTGGGTTTGAAAAAGTTTTTGTTTTAAACTTCAATTTAACTCTTGCTCCTGTCCTCAAGAGTGTAATGAAGTGTTTTGAAAACTTTGTTCGAAAAGTGTAAGTGTGAAAAGTTTTTGTTTTGAAAGAGCAAGTATCTAAGAACCATCTACCTACTAAAAAAAAGGAATCTTTCTATGCTAATTTCCTTTAGACAATGCTATCCCACTATTGATGAGTAGGTAGCACCGTCGTTGGAGTTTGAGGGTCAATTCGAATGAGGGACATACGATCACTAAAGCAATGTGAGGATGCCCTAGCGGTAACCCTAATGTCTTAGATCATTTGTTTGAGGCAACAATATCCAAGGCAACCATTTCGAGGCGACTATGATCTTTTAGAAAAGAGGGCGACCTCTAAAGTGACCTATACTCAATGACCGTGTACGAAGGCAACCAAGTGGGGTGTACCCTAAGAGTGCGCATGTGTGAATGTGTTGTTTTCAGTTTATTTTTATCTTTGCACATGTTAAGGGTGATCTAATTTGATTTTAAGATTAGGCATTCATTCTTGTCATGCAAACCCTATTATCAAACATCTAACAGTTGTATAGTTTGCGATATTTAAATTGCGGAAATTAAATTACAAGGCGTCGGGTATTTACATCGCCTAAAGCAACCCTTGAAAAAATAAAATAAAGCGGTAAAAATAATTAAATGTCCTATTTAACTATTACAATCCGTAAGCAGATACATAATAAAATAAATAAAGCGTGCGGGAAATTAAGATTAGGCATTCATTTTTGTTGTTTTTATTTTAAGAAAAGTAATTAACTCCTAAATTAAATAACTAAATTTAATTATTAAAGTTAATTAATGAAAAAATAATTTATAACATATTTTGGTTTTTTTGGTATTTTAAGAAAGAAAATAAAAATAATTAAATGAAATAAAACCTAATTAATTCTAATTAAATTTAGATATTTACAAAATAGGTTAAAATTTCCTAATTAATATCCTAATCAATTAATAAGTTTATTAATAAAAATAAATGTTTTAAAATTTGATTGCATAAAAAAGAGTATTTTTGATTTTATTTGATAAAAAAAGAATTTTTTTATTGGTTAGAAAATTAGTTAAATAAAACAAATAAATTAAATAAACAAAACAAAATAAAAAAAGTAGAAGAATTGGGCTTGTTTTGAGTGGTGTGGAAAGCAATTTTGTAGGCCCATTAATGCTGGTCCGTTTGACTTTCTCTGATCCAGTAGGCACGCATTGACCTGGCTTATGGTGAACTTCCAACATGGACCACCAGATATGGCTCCTTGGCCATCTGGCGCTTGGATCGTGAGGGAGTATGGTGGGCTGCAAGCTAGCGAATGCACTGGAATACCTGAAAAATAATAATATTGAGAAAGAGGGGGACCTGGGATTCGAACCCAGGTCCTGGAGGAGAATACCACGTTCACTTGCCACCACGCCATGTTATTTTTCTTGTTAATATAATATGCATTAATAATAATATAACAAAACAACATCAATTGGTCAGAAAAAAAAGGCGCGCTATTTTTGAGTCAACCAATGGACGGATGACACGAGTTCATCCCTGTCCTCCAAAACCTGTAAAAATCACCTGCAGATTTCTATCCGCAGCTAAAAACGCAGGTTCCTTCCAAAATCTCCCTCAGGCCATATAAACACATTCCAAGAACATGGTTGAATTCGTCATGACCTCCTGATCAAAACCATGTTCTTCTTATGGGCCAATTGTACCTGAAACAGAAAGCCCCAAAAAAACTCCAAGAACCCTAACTATGGTGATTCTTGTTTCAGATCATATAAATGAAATTCATTAATGCCAAAAACTTGCAAATGCTCTTGTGATCATAAATATGCTATTAGTTTATTTAATGGATGCCAGAATAATGTGAATCGAAATCAAGAACAGGGGTGAGTTGCGTGAGACTTACAGTGCGTATGGGGACTGGAAAACACCTGGTTGTGATTGGTTTAGCTTGTGAGAATGTCCAGGAAGCGATTGGGATATGTCTCAGGCTTTGAAAATGCCTCCAACTTGGATTTAGATCTCCAACTTTTTTGTGATTTTTTGCAAAGTTGTTATGCTTCTACAAACGATTGCCAACCCTGATTTTCGTGTCCTTGGCTTGCTTATGCATTGTGCACTACATTAGGTTAAAAAACTTGGTCCAAATCTCTCTACATTGATGTTTAGATATTTGATTTGATCCTCCATGAAAGTCTTTCCAAACTTGGCCTAAATCATATCTTTTTGCACACATTTGATTTGATACGAATTTGTTGATGGCCAGCTGCATAATGGGACCCGAAATTAACATAAAATCTTTGTTATCAATGCCTTTTGATTTTTGTTTGATTTATTTTGATTAAAATCAAATTAATTCAAATAAAATCAAAATAATTAATAAAAAAATGATATAGACATATGGCCAAGGCTGGAACACGTGGGCTACAATTCAAACTCAAAACAAGTGAAAAAGAATGGGCCCATTTGGCAAAATTTGAAGTTTTGGGGATAGTTGACTTTTGGCAATTTTGCAAAAAAGTCCAACTTCAACAATGCATAACTTCTTCAATTTTGAACTTTTGGGGATGTTCTTGGACTTTATAGAAATCTTGAGATGTCCCCTAATCAACCCTTTTGGTCTAATCTCATTTTTATATTCCATGCTCAAGTTAAAAGCTTTGACAAAAAAGGTGTTTTTGTTGACTTTAAAAAATGACCTAAAATGTACAAATTCATAACTTCTTGTGAGTGAATTTTTTTATCTTGATATATGAAGATGGATTGTAGAGAATTGCATCATCTTAAAAATGAGCTTTGGATGGGTCATTTCTCATAAAGTATGAGAAAGTTATGCTTGGTCAAAGTTGAGTTGACTTTTCCTACAAAACCCTAATTTAGCAACTTTTGAATCTTGATGAATTTTGAGCAATCCTTGATGAATCTTGATCAAACCTTGATAAAATTATGAAATATCCTTCAAAATGATAATGTTGAAAAAAAATATTGAAGTTTGACTATTTGTAGGTCACAATTGACTTTTGCCCTAGCATAGTCGATTTTTGGACCTTTGGGCAATTGACTGAGCAAACTTCCTCTGCAAGGCTTGAAATTTGAAATGGATGATCTTGAGAACATATTAGGAAATTAGGGAGAACTTGATGTCTTTGGACTCAAGGATCTTCATACAACACAAAACCCTAATTTGGGGTAGACTGCCTTAGGAGATAACTTGTCTGACCAACTATTGAGTAACCTTGGGCAACTTGGAGATTTTTCTTGCAATGTTGTGTGAAATATGGGAGGGAAAATTTTAGGGTACAACATCTGTCTCTGTTCAATCTTCTTAAACCTGAGGATGTAGATTGGCTTTCATGCCTTTCGTGATCCGAAGGTGGAAGATGATTGAACACTAGAGTGCCCAGAAATTTGCACTCGCATGAAGTGGTATCAGCCTTGTGATGTCGGGAATGGGCTTACAGATGCCATTCAGAGATTGCTGGAGAGAGGATGGGCTTAAAGATGCCATCTTAAGGAGTGTCGATCGCATAAGAGATTCCTTAGTGAGAGCTTCTATACCTGTTGTTGTGGAAGATTCAGCTGGGGAAGTCTGATCTTTGTTGAGATTTAAGAACTTGCATGTACTTCAACTGAGAGAACATCTCTGTTGAGTTTTAAGAACTTGTCCGTAATTCAACTGGGGGGGAAACATCTTCATCGAGATTTAAGAACTCATCTGTAATTCAACTGAGAAAACTCTGCTGAGATTTAGGAGCTGTCTGTAATTCGACGAAGGATTTTGTCGAGATTTAGGACTTTGTCTGTAATTCAACTGAGGATAATTCTGTTGAGATTTAAGAACTGGTTAGTAATTCAACCGTAGGGAAACATCTTCATCAAGATTTAAGAACTTTCCCGTAATTCAACTAAGAAAACTCTGCTGAGATTTAGGAACTCGTCTGTAATTCGATGGAGGAACTTTGTCGAGATTTAGGACCTTGTCGGTAATTCAACTGAGGATAATTCTGTTGAGATTTAAGAACTGGTCAGTAGTTCGACTTTGGGGAAACATCTTCATCGAGATTTAAGAACTTGCCCATAATTCAACTGAGAAAACTCTGCTGAGATTTAGGAACTCGTCTATAATTCAACGGAGGAACTTTGTCGAGATTTAGGACCTTGTCTGTAATTCAACTGAGAAAAACTCCGTTGAGGTTTAAGAACTCGTCAGTAATTCGACTGGAGGGAAACATCTTCATCGAGATTTAAGAACTCGCCCGTAATTCAACTGAGAAAACTCTACTGAGATTTAGGAACTCGTCTGTAATTCGACGGAGGAACTTTGTCGAGATTTAAGACCTTGTCTATAATTCAACTGAGGAAAACAACTCTATTGAGATTTAAGAACTTGTCAGTAATTCGACTTGTAAAAGCTTCATAGCTTTGAATTTTATGAGAATTTGATCGCATCCTTCCTGAAAGATAAAGATTAGTCGTATGTAATGCATGATATGCATCAAGCAATGATGTTCTCAAAATAAATGAGATTGTGTTGTATGATGCGTATATGCATGTGTCATGATGTATGGAAATGTAATGTTTTGGCTGGGGAAAATAAATCCCGGATAGCTGTTGGAGAAAAGAGTTGAATTCTTTGTTTCTGCTAGGGATAGCGAACGAAGACGATTGTGAGCATAAACCTGCAGGAGAGGATAAATCTGTTGGGGAATAAACTGATGAGGAGATTACTCTGTGGGGAATAGATGCTCTGTAGAGGATTTCGGTAATAAATTCCGCTGGGGATGAATTACCGTTGCTGGTGATACTGGACCTTGTTGGGGATTGGAATTCTTGTTTGCGAAAGGAAAGAACTCCACTGGGGATGATCTTTCAGTTGCGACTTCACTTTGGATAACCCTTTAGACTCTAATGGGGATGATCATTTGAGCTCTGCTGGGGACAATCTTCCAAAGTCTACTGGGGACGATTCTCCAAACTCCACTGGGGAAGCCTTTTCAGACCGCGTTGGGAAAAATTTCAAACTCCACTGGGGATATCTTGTACTTTGCCGGGGAATATTCTTATACTCCGTTGGGGAATATTAAGACCTTTCAGTGCTGATGGTAGATAAACTCTGCTTGGGGAGAGTATTACCGATTCATTCACAGTTGCAAGTCTCAACTGGGGAGAGTTATCATTACTGTCCTTTTCTTACTCTGCAGGGAGTGAAAGTACCTTGGTCATATTCTTCAACTGAATCTACCTTTATACCTGGTGGATAGAGCAACTGTAAAGTTTGGACATTTCTCAATTGCCCCTGTTTCTGATATTACAGGTAATGGTCTTTTGTTTCGCATGTAAATATTCATGAGCAACAATTGATGTCAAACGCATATATCAAAAATGAACATTGGACGTTCTTTGCAAAACAAAACAGAAAAAGGAAAAACAGTTTGAAATTGCTCTGAAAATGAATTTTATTGATTTTGACGTTTAGCCTGTAAATAGGCGTTTTTGTACAAGAGGCTGACGTTCTAGTAAGAGAACGCCGCCTAACAATAGAATTTACACAATTTGTGAAAAATACAAAGAAAACAGCTATGTGAATAATCCCACTGGGTTCCAACTCTGTTATTGCCTTTATGTCTTCGAGCATCTCATCACTTTGCTACTTGGTTGAAGGTAGATCAGATTGATTAGTGTCGTCCGAGCTTGATAGTCGATACCGAAGTCTGGTTGCAAGGTGATCCAATGAGACATAGTGTTACGCTTTGATCCCTAATTTTTGCCTGGGCTGCCCTTTCGGGTTTTCAGCCCATCGGGATACCCTTCTTTGCCCAAGCCGCCTTTTCAGGTTTTCGACTTGCCGGGTGTACAGATTTTTTTTATTTTCATCCCTTATTTTTTCCCGAAACCTTTTGGTTCGTCGGGAAGCCCTTATTTTTGCCTAGGCCAGTCAACCTAGCGGGTCTTTGATTATGCGTAGTATTTTTTCACTATGTCTGCATTGACGGGGTGAGGAAGGTCGTCACCATCTATGGTGGTTAGAATCATATCTCCTCCCAAGAAGATGTTCTTAACCATAAATGGCCCTTCGTAAGTAGGGGTCCATTTGCCCCTGGGATCACCTTGTGGCAGTATGATGCGCTTGATAACCAGGTCCCCAACTTGATATTCTTGTCGTCTAACTTTCTTGTTAAATGCCTTGATCATCCGTTTTTGGTACGTCTGACCATGACAAATAGCAGTAAGTCTCTTTTCATCGATTAAGTTCAGCTGATCAAGCCGGGTCTGAATCCAGTCATCTTCGCCCAAACCTGCATCCTTCATAATCCGAAGAGAGGGTATATGAACTTCAATGGGCAAGACAACCTCCATACCATATACTAAGGAATAGGGGGTTTCCCCTGTTGACGTCCGTGCTGAGGTACGGTATCCATGAAGAGAAAATGGTAACATCTCGTGCCAATCTTTGTACGTCACTGTCATCTTCTGCAAAATCTTCTTAATATTCTTATTAGCCGCTTCTACAACCCCATTCATCTTCGGTGGTAAGGAGAAGAGTTGTGATGTTGTATCTTGAACTTCTTGCAGAGCTCGGTGATCATCTTATTGTTGAGATTTGTACCATTGTCTTTAATGATCCTCTCTGGTACACCATATCGACAAGTCAGATTGTGCCGAATGAACCGTGCCACGACGTTCTTGGTTACGGTAGCAAAGGAAGCTGCTTCAACCCACTTCGTAAAGTAATCAATAGCTACCGGGATGAAACGATGCCCGTTAGATGACGTAGGTCTGATCTCACCAATCATATTAATGCCCCACATTGCAAAAGGCCAAGGAGTTATCAAGACATTCAGAGGTACTGGAGGTATATGCACCTTATCAGCATAAACTTGGCACTTGTGACAGGTCTGAGAATGCTGATAACAGTCGGCTTCCATTGTGGACCAATAATATCCTGCCTGAAGGATTTTCTTTGCCATGGTGTGTCCACTGGAATGAGTCCCGAAAGTACCCTCATGTAACTCTACCGTAATCCTTTCTGCTTCATTCTTATCCACACAAGGCAGTAAGGTTGAATCATGGTTATGCTTGTAAAGAATGCCATTGCTGATGAAGAACTTCACCGCGAATCTTCTCAGAAACTTCTTATCATTAACAAATGCACCCTCGGGATACTCTTGAGCTTCAAGATACCTCTTCACCTCATGAAACCAGGGTTTATCTGTAATCTCTTCAGTCTCAATGTCACAACAATGTGCAGGTTCGTCCAACCTTTCAATGGTAATCCGAGGAGCCTCGTTATCCCAATTGACTTTGAACATATAAGACATCATAGCCAGCGCGTCCGCCAATTGATTCTCCTCTCTAGGGAAGTGTTCAAAGGTTACTTCTTCGAAGTGTGGAAGCAACGTCAACACATACTCTTTGTAAGGAATAAGATTAAGGTGTTTCGTATCCCACTCGCCTTTGATCTGACTGATCACGAGAGCGGAATCTCCGAAAACACTTAAGAACTTAATCCTTAGGTCAATAGCTGCTCGGAGACCCATAATGCACGCTTCATACTCCGCCATGTTGTTGGTGCAGTTGAAGCATAATCGGGCGGTGAACGGAGTATGAGAGCCTTCAGAAGATATGATCACGGCGCCAATGCCATTACCCAAAGCGTTCTAAGCTCCATCAAAGTACATAGACCATCAGGATCCCTCCTCAGGTCCTTCATCCGGTCCAGGTGTCTCACAGTCAGTAACCAACATGATATTCTCATCCGGGAATTCAAAGTTCATAGACTGGTAATCATCCACTGCCTGATGTGCCAGATGATCTGCCAAAACACTTCCTTTGATTTCCTTTTGGGTCGTGTACTGGATGTCATACTCAGTCAAGATCATCTGCCATCGTGCTATTCTTCCAGACAAGACAGGCTTTTTGAAGATATACTTGATTGGGTACATCTTTGATATCAATAGAGTAGTGTGAGTCAGCATATACTGTCTCAGCCGGCGAGCAGCCCATGCCAAAGCGCAACAAGTTTTCTCAAGCAACGAGTATCGGATCTCGCAGTCGGTAAACTTTTTGCTAAGGTAATAAATAACATGCTCTTTTCGGCCAGACTCGTCATGCTGACCCAGTACGCACCCCCATTGAATTGCCGAGTACTGTTAAGTATAGGATCAAGGGTCTCCCTTCAACTGGAGGCATTAGAATAGGTGGCTCTTGGAGATACTCTTTGATCATTTTGAAAGCGGCTTGACATTCGTCGTTCCATCTTACCACTTGATCTTTCTTCAGTAACTTGAAAATTGGCTCACAAGTAGCAGTCAGGTGTGAGATGAATCGGGCAATATAGTTCAAACGTCCCAGAAATCCTCTTAATTCTTTTTCTGTTCGGGGAGCTGGCATTTCCTATATAGCCTTCACCTTTGCAGGATCCACTTGAATACCTTTATCACTTACGACGAAACCCAACAGCTTACCAGACCTCACCCGAAGGCGCACTTGTTCGGGTTTAATCTCAGCCTGTAAAACTTCAACCTGCCAAATAGCTTCTGAAGATGGTCAAGGTGTTCTTCCTCAGTCTGGGATCTTGCAATCATATCATCTACGTATACCTCAATCTCATGATGGATCATGTCATGAAATAAAGCGACCATGGCGCGCTGGTACGTTGCCCCATCATTCTTCAACCCGAAAGGCATGACCTTGTAGCAAAATGTACCCCATTGAGTAACAAAGGTTGTCTTCTCCATATCTTCGGGAGACATTTTAATCTGATTATAACCGGACAAACCATCCATAAAGGAGAAGACCTTGTGCTGTGCGGTGTTATCGACTAGAACGTCGATATGAGGCAAAGTGAAATCATCCTTGGGGCTTGCCCTGTTCAGATCCCTATAATCAACACACATCCGAACCTTACCATCCTTCTTCGGCACTGGAACCACGTTGGCCACCCACTGTGGGTAAGAAGTAACTACTAGAAAACTGGCATCAAACTATTTCATCACTTCAGCCTTGATTTTCTCAGACATCTTTGGGCGCATTCAACGGACTTTCTGTTTCACTGGAGGACAGTATTCCTTGGTAGGCAATCGGTGAACCACAATATCGGTATCCAACCCAGGCATATCTTCATAAGACCAGGCAAAGATCTCAACATAGTCACGCAACATTTGAATCAAACATTACTTAACACTAGGCTCCAGATTTGCACCAATCTTGACCTCTTTCTTGTCTATCTCTATACCCAGATTTACTGATTCCACTGGCTCTTCATGCGGCTGTATAGCCCTCTCTTCCTGAAGTAACAGTCTAGCAAGTTCACCAGGCACTTCGCAATCATCTTCACCTTCGTCTTCGGCTAAGTTGATCGGACTTTCAAAGTCATAACTGGCAGTAGCAGAGTCGTTATAAGTGGGATCCAGAGTGGATGTAAACCTGTATATGTGAGTGTGTGTAAAATAGCTGTTTTGAAATATATATAAAAAGAAAAACAAGGAGCACAAAATTTGAAATGCAAGAAAACGTCCAATGCTTTTATTAATGATATATGTAGATGACACACATAAGTCCCTCACAAACAAAGCCACGGTGCCCCGGGTAAGACACCGGGCCGTAAAGTTTAAAAATTGTCTGTTACAAATTCAAAACAAAAAGTCTCATTATTGGGTAATAAAAGAAATTGGGACGAAGTCCTTTGCTGTCCAATTGCTCAGTCCACCATCAGTAGTAGGATATATCCACTTGTCGAACTCAGATTCTTCAACATCGTCTTCAATGGCATTTATTCCTGAATTGCTGATAAACAGGGGAGGTCTTCCGATCTGTGCACTCCGAACGACCCTTTGAGCTTCTTCAGTGAAACCTAAACCAAACCTGTTAGTCTTATGTGCAAAATCAGAGAGCTGGCCCCAATTTGCACACCCATCTTTCTCAACAACAGCCCGGACATCCTTGAGGGAGGCCATCTTCATTGGAGGATCTTCAGTAACAGTTTCGAATAACGCCAACGTCTGGGGAACCTCTTCAAAATGCTGGAATGGGGTCTCAATTAACTCCCCATCCATCTCTACATATCGGAAAGAGTTGAGGTGGCCACCATGTACTCTTCTTCTCCTCGCACTGTAACAATTTTCCCCTTCACTGGGTATTTCAGCATCTGGTGAAGCGTAGAAGTCACTGCCTCAGCTTTGTGGATCCACGGGCGACCCAACAAACAAGAATAAGATGGTCGAATGTCCATCACATAGAATCTAGATGCGAAGATCTGAGAACCAACCTTAATCGGAATATCCACCTCTCCGTGTACCATCCTCTTGGACCCGTCAAAGGCCCTAACAACAATGTTACTTGGCTTCAGCTCCAGACCTTCACAGTCCAACCGGTCTAAAGCTTTCTTGGGTAGAACATTCAGCGAGGACCCAGTATCCACCAATACATGAGCTAGAGTAGTGCCCCTGCATTCAATGGAGACATGCAGGGCGTCATTGTGATTCTTCTCCTTAGCCGTCAAATCTGCGTCGAAGAAACCCAACCCATTATCTGCTGTAAGACTAACCACTCAATCTTTAAATTGATCAGCTGATGTCTCATGCGGCACGTGCACAGTCTTCAGGTAAGCAATTAGAGCCTTAGCATGGGCCTCTGAACACAATAATAAGGACAACATAGAGATCTTTGACGGGGTTTACCCCAGCTGTTCGACTACATTGTAGTCGCTTTTCTTGATGATCTTTAAGATTTCCTCTATCTCTTTCCTAGAGGCCTCAACAATGATTTTCTTCGGTGCCTCCTGAAACAACCGGCTGAAAATCATCAAAATAATGAAGTCGCCATCGAACGTCTTTTATCCCACATGTAGGGAAAGGTAAACATTGAGAAAACCTGAAAAGGGAGAAGTCACGGTCTTGCGACCGAGAGATCGGGTAAGGGAGTCTGTTATGCGAGGGGAAGGTATTAGCACCTCACACGCCCGTAGTACTCTACGGTATCCACTCTTGTTATCTATCTTATGGGTGTGTTTAATCTGTGCTTACTGTTTATTATTGTTGGAGGGAATGCATGCAAAAGAAATAAGAAAAGAATGTAGGGAAAATAAAATTGTGCTTGCTTGGGCCCTACCCCAATGCCTACGTATCCATTTTGAGGAATTAGAGCTACCGTAGTTTGGCTCATATGTTTTGTTTGTTTGTGTGTTTTGTGGACGAAGTTAATTCCGCTTTCTACCGCAGCTCGACCTTTGGAGACTTATGCGTTGGCACAGAAGTAAACTAATTGTGTCCTTACCTGAAAAGGGTTTTTTATAAAAAAGGTGCTCGAGCGCACAAATGGTTTGAGTTGGTTTGTATTTTGTTGCAGATGATGACTAGTCGACCTCAAGAGAGATATATTAGCCACTTTTCTACTTAGCTATGAAAGGAGTCTTTGAGAATTAAACCACACCTAGGCTTGAGATGAAGAACAATAAGATCGAGAAGAGACCTGCTTATCATTCCCCATACTAACAAAGGCATGATTCTCATCAGTAGTTTTAAAGTTTTTTGAATTTTTGAAGGAGAAAGAAGTTTTAGTTTTAGATGCGTATGTGAAAAGGGAAAGAAAAGTCAAAGGGGACTAGCCTATTTCTAAACCTAATGTTATCATGCGTTGTTAGGCCTAAAGTTAGAATTTTGAGGGATTTTACCTAATGTTAGCATGCATATGGTTTGCGATAAAGTATGGAAATAAAGAATAAAATAGAGTTGTGACGATACCTAATGGAGGAGGTCCGTTGCCTCTTCAAAGCCACACAAGTAATTAGAAAACTCTACCGAAAGATGCTCCGCATGAGTGATCATAGAATTCATATCCAAGCATTCCATATTGCAAAAGTTGCATCAATATTCTATCACAAAATCTTATAACGAAAATGATTATTAAACATGAAAATAATAAAAAACTCTAATGAAAATTCTAAAGAGGAGTCTTAAAGAATTATAAAACGTTCTAAAATTTTTGCATCATTTTTATTATCAATTAAGAGAAAACTTAAACTGAAATAAAAACTGAAATAATAAAAAGAAGCTAGAAGAGTCAGGGGGGGGGGGGTTCTGGATACAGGCGTGTGGCCAATAGTCAATTATGAAACAAGGCCCAACCATTTTCAGTCCACAAGAAGTTTTTGTTCTATTGCAATTCAAGCCTCCAAAAATCCTGTGACATGGGCTTGGATGGCTACAGTCTGATCCAATAAGCTATCCTAATCCCAAAAAAAATAATTTTTTTTTGAATAATGATAGAAAATTAAATGAAAAATAAGGTAAAGAATGATGCATTAGGGTTGAGAACACGTGAGGATTCAACTTCGTGGAAACCTCTTCTCTCAAACGCGAACAACAACGAACAACTTTCTCTTCTTCGATGATCTTTGCTTCAATCTTCGATGTGATCCACAGATACCGCCGTGACGGTTCTCCCTCCTCGCCTCCGTTATCTCTGTTTCGATCAGAGATGCTCCGATGGCATTCGACGACGGCAGGAGAAGAATCGGAAATACCATTCCACGCGGCTGAATAATCCAGGTATTTCCTCTTGACTCTTAATCTACTTCTTCATCAATTATTCTTCTCATATTTCCCTGTGTGTGTTGTTGCTGTGAATTACAGATTTGTGATGTTATTGTCGAGGTTGAGGTGCGAGATGATGAAGATGCTGCAATGAATTTGCAATGAAGAATATCAAAGATTGAAGAGGTGTAATGATGATTGAAGAATTTGCGAAGATCAAGATGATGTTGTTATTGCTTTTGCCGGTTGAAGAATATTGAAAGGATGATGATGGAGAATGAAGGTTGAGATTGAGGAAGATTAAAGGTGCGTGAAGATGAAGATGGGGGAGAAGGAGAGAGATTGTTGAGAGAGTTCAAAGGTGAGTCTGAAATTTTCTATTATCTTTTTTGTGCCTCTCTCCTCAATTCTGTTATGATTCTCTTATAGCTTGTTGAATCTGTAAGAGTTGGTTAGATATTAGAATGAATCTCAACCCCTGATTGAAAATAGGTTATAGAAACAGATGGTGGGATTGAGCCTAATTTTGTTTTGAGTTTTCTTCTCTGAAGTTTCCTTCTCTTTTATGTTCAGAGAAAAGTTTGTTAGGATTGAAGAACTCTGAACCACTGATTTCTGTTTTCTGTTATGGAAAAATGAATGGTGAGATCCAGCGGTTAGTTGGTTTAGAAATTTGTTAGAGCTGTTAGGGGATTTAGAAGTTGGTTACGAATTTGTTAGGAAGTTTGGTTAGTTGTTGGGAGGTTGGTTATTCTGTTTGAAGTTTGTTACCGTTACAGTTGGTTTTTTGGTTAGTTAGGAAATTCTGCTATAAACTCCTTTTTTATGTGCAGGGCTATTATGGACAGTTGGGATTCAGTTTTGAAAACGGTTAGGAGGTTCAGAAATTGTTAAATGGTTGTTTGGATGGTTTTGATTTAATGATTGTTTATGTATTGATTTACGCAGGTAGGCTGATTTATGCAGGTAGGCAGGAGGTACAACAAGGTAGCGTATTTGTGGTGGCATAAGTGTACTGTTTTTGGGTAAATCAAATTGGACAGCAGGACAACGAGGCATAACAACATAGGCAAGTTTGGTTATGTTTGGATGCAGTCCCCGTAGCATGGTTCGTACTTTTGTGAATGGAAAACCTTACATGGTTTTGTATTGTTTGCTTTGTGAAATTGCAGGATTGGGAAAACCTGAGATGGATTCAAGCGATACATGAAGCTTTGGGCATATCTTGAAGATATGGTGGCTTGGTCATGGCAAGCAAGCATGAATATGTATGGGCTAAGACTTAGGCTTAGAACAAAAGTTTGTATGATTATGAATGTAATTGAATGAAACTCAGATGTTGTATGTATTTGGAATTTAGCTTTGTGATCTGAACTTGATTGAGATACCATGCTTTGAAATGGTTTTTTTATAATGGAGACTTTATTTCAAATTTGAATTGCTTTCCCTCCATTATGCTTGTAACTTGAATGAAACAAACACAAAATTAAATGGAACTTTGTCCCAAAATTTAACTTTCCCAATTATCATGGGACGCCTTGCTTCAAAACTTGAATCCAATTTGACATCTCATAAAGAATTGAGTCTGAATCCATTTATGTGTCATGCCGAGCTTTGAATGACGGGAGATGAATTAAGTGAACGTGAAGATGACAACTTGAACTACATGAATCTTCCAATCTTATCTTGAATCAACCATTAAAAAAATCATGAAATTTAGATCTTGGACCAATATTAATCTTGCACACAGTTAGAAGTTTCAATGAATCCGAATTGGCATCTCATTTCTCTTGAACCCTAGTAAACTTGTAATCGAAGCAATAATTGTTTGAAATAATAATGAAATTCTGAACTCAACGAACCCACAACTTCATCTTTTGTACCATGGCTTACATTTTGCAATCAAATCCATACTACATCTTGACTTTATGGATGACAACATTACCTCGAGAGCGCCTTGAAGTATAGAAAGAAACGTAATATGAAGCTCAATGAACCTCAGTCAATAGATACTACAAATTTGAATATAGAAGATGTGACACCCTAATCAACTTGTGTTTGATGAATTCTTAATGGAGGACGACCTTGTAGCCTGATGAAGGAAAGATCCACAACATCCATGAACAAAAACCCTAATTCCACAATTTCACTGTCTTAAAAATAACCAGAAGAATCAAGCTCTATTGAACATATATACACCTCAGTCAGTTGATAAAACCCTAATCCTGAAGGTTCCCGACCCCTTACGAAGTTATGTTATTAGCGGATGTATGCAATGCTAAATGACCTAATGGAGTTATGTACCTGAGAAAAGCGCGACAATGCATAAACTAGATACAAGTAAGAGGGTAGGACAAATTTGGGGTATTACACCTCCGTCCGGGCAGGCTCACCGGTAGTCTCTTTGCCCCGAGCGTCAGATGACTCGGCAACAGGGGTAAGGATTGGAACTTGGACAGGAACAGTAGCGAGTGCACTGGTAGGTGTAATAACAACTGACTTCCGAACAGTTGGTGGAGAGATCTCAGGGGAGAAAAGTCTTCCACTGCGAGTGACTTTACTAGATCCAACAATATTGCTGACGTCAATATCAGCCTCTTCAGCACTCAAGTCTTGTTTAACCCCGTGATAATATACGTCAGCCCCGTAGTGCCATGGGACAGCTTTATCTGATGTATAAGGGATAGGCCCAGGAACAGTGATAATCAAAGGAGCGATTCTTGGAACAAATGTAATTCTAACAGGATTTCTCGAGGAAGCCTTGGAAGAATTGTCGAAAATGGTGATTATAGCAACTTCTTCAGTAGGAACCAAAGGAACAAAAGTCTTCTCAAACAGAATTTCTTTATTATCCATCAGGCGTTAGACACCTGACTTAAAAAGATGGCAACCAGTAGGTAGGACAACACACAGATGGAAACCTTCGCCACAACCCGGAAATAAACCGGCTAACAAAAGGTTTTTCTTCACAGTCATCAATGGAGTAGCAATGTATTTCACAGAAACCACAAACAAGTCTTCATCTACAGCGTTCACTCCATGCTTGGGCATAGGAGCAGTCACAACATTAGGCCTCTCTGGCGCTTCGAACTCAATCTCTTTAGCATCAATCAAGTCCTGTACTTTATTCTTCAGGACCCAACAGTCATTTGTATCATGCCCCGGGCTATCAGAATGAAAAGCACAACGGCCGTTTGGATTGTACATCGATGATGTTGTATTGGGATTCTTTGGGGCCTCCTTCGGAATCACCAAGTTGGTCTTCAATAACGGTGGCAGAATCTGAGACAAAGTCATGTTAAGCTGAGTGAATTGTCTTCGCGGCCTCTCGGGCCTTGGCTGATTATTGCGCTGAGGAGCAACAACAGGTCTTGATATAACAACCGCATGGATGGCTTGGCGGCGTTCAGGTCTATTATGGCTTTTTGCACTGTAAACTGCGCTTGACTCCTTCTTAAAAGGCTTCTTCTTGATGCCTGATGAAGAACCTTTCTGTATTTTACCGCTCTTGATACCGGCTCCAATTCTTTCCCCGGTCATAATCAGCTCAGTAAACCCGAACGATGAACTTCCAATCAGATGGTTGAAATACGGACCAGACAAGGTCCCCAGAAACATATCTACTAACTCCCTGTCATCCAGCGGGGGTTGTACTCTTCCAGCAAGGTCCCTCCATTTTTGAGCGTAGTCTTTGAAACCTTCGCTCGCACCCATATACATACCCTGAAGTTGGGTACGCATGGGAGCGAGGTCGGCATTGTATTGGTACTGCTTGTAAAAAGCAGCAGAAAGATCTTCCCAATTACGAATACTAGCTCCTTCCAGCTGGTAAAACCATTCAAGTTGAGTCCCTGAGAGACTATCTTGAAATAAGTGGATCCAGAGGTTCTTATCAGCAGTGTATGGCTAGATCTTTCTAACATACGACCGGAGGTGCAGCTTTGGACAAGAAACCCCGTCGTATTTAGCAAAGATTGGTGTTTTAAACTTGTGGGGAATCACCACCCCAGATGACAAACCCAGATCACCAAAGTCCAACCCAGGGACCTTCTGAATCTCCATCGCACTTAACCGGTCTTCAAGTTGTTTATATCTATCCTCAGCAGGAGGATACTGGTCTTCGTCAAAATCAGTCTCGTGGTCAGATACCACAGGGCTAGGAACCCTCCTTTCTTCTTGGTTTTCTCCCCCTCCAGATGAGTGGGATAGATTGACTTCATCTCACAGCCTGTTCCCAAACCTGTGACCCATGTTCAAGAGGACTGTCTTCTTCTTCTTCTTCTTCTTCTTCTTCTTCTTATCCTTCAAGATAAGAGTCTTCAGATCTTGCTGACCCTTAGCCAAATTCATGAACATTTCCTGGAATTGAGCGTTTTGAGCCTGTAGAGCCTTGATAGCTTGATCAGTTGATGTTTCAGCAGACATGGTGTGCTGAAATAAACAGCGAAGAAGATAAGAGACTTGTAAGGGTACCTATGATGAGGTGCATGGAATGAAATGCTTATGATATGTTTTCAAAGACTTTGGAGATTCAAATTCGTAAACCAAAATGAAACACACTTTTATTAGATAAACTTGAAAAAAATGTTTGACAAGTGCCCTTAAGGCGTTACAAGAAAGAAAAACTGAAAAGTGAATCAAAACTAGAAATAATCAAAAGACATCATCGCTCCCATGGTCGTTTCCCGTTGGTGCTGACATAGTCGTTGAGGATCTGCTCATTCTCCAATTGCCTTGTCAACTTTAGGATCTTCTGCTCCTGCTCGTGATACTTTTCTCTGTAAGTATCCCGCTCTTCTCTTAGCTGCATCCAAGACCTTTTTAATTCCCCAATGTCAGTAGGCATGTACGGGTGGAGGATGGTAGGTGGAACCCCTTCTTCATCAGCAACCTCAACAATCACAGGTAAGACAGCTTCGTACGACATTCCCAACTTTTGGGCAAGAATTCGAACCCATCGGAGATATGGTTCCATCGGAAGAGAGGTCTTCATCCCTAACTCATGTGGATCAGATCGGTGTACCCTATCCCAAGCTCGTATGAACCTGCGGCGATGCTCGTCACTATCCCCTTGGAAGTCAAAGACAATACTTGGCATCAGCAACTCATGAGGTCCTTCCCTCCTAGCACGCCCAAACTGACGTAAGGCCAGACAAGGATTATAGGTGATCCCTCCTCAAACTCCAAGTAGTGGAACATTGGGGTATTCCCCACAACGATCAATAATAGCCACTTCTTCCATGTCCTTAGTACTTTAGATGATGTCATTATGAGAGAGAGACATAATCCTGTAGGCCCAACCCATGCCTTCCTTGTTCTTCAAAACTGATTTGGGGAGGTGAGAAATAAACCACCTCGCCAGCAATGGTGCACAACACATAAGGGTTCCCCGTTTCCGAGCAGTACGGGCATAAAGAGAGTGCAGAATGTCACCCAAGAGAGTGGGTACCAGATTACGGGAAATGAAGATCTTCACCGCATTCACGTCAACAAAGGAATCTGAGTTAGGAAACAACACCAAACCATATATGAGAAGAGCCCGAATGTCTTCAAATGCCTAAAAATCTAGACTGTTCCAGAACTGATTAGCCCGATCAACCAAGAATTTAGCCAAGAAGCCTTTTGTCCCACTTCTAGTCTCCCAGTTTGACATTACCTCAGCCTTTGTCAGATGGAGGGCTGAAGCAATCTCTTATGGATTAAGAACTTTCTCCCAACCTGTAAACGAGGTATGCTCTAGAATGGAGATACCAAGTAAATCAGAGAACTCTTCCAAGGTAGGGACCAATTGGTAGTCCGAAAAAGTAAAGCAGTGGTATAGTGGATCAAAGAACTGGACTAATACACTCATCATCTGTTCATCTAATCTAGAAGTGACCAACCCAAGGAGGTGACCATGTCTTCTAATAAAAGAGGAAGTATCTGGAACCTTTGCAACCAAATCCTTAAGCTGAGTGGGAATTTGGACAAAGTTGATTCGAATAGTGTTTCTACGCATGGGTGCCATGACCTACAAAACAGAATAAAGATGAATCCCCTCTGTCTTTGAAATGGGTTAGTCTAATGCAAGATGCATGCAATGTCATGATGTCATGATGTCATGATAGAAAACACACCACAAGTATTCACATATAGCAAACATGGTAAGGGCAAACAAGTCACACAGACAACCCTTAGGTTTCGGGCTGACAAGGGGCTTAGGGACTCCCCTCTTTTAGTTCAGTTGTTTCAAACTCGTCCTAGAAATAGTAACCGGGTTCTAGAGGATCTCAGTATCACTAACCACCCTCGATCGGTCATAATTCCAGTTTAGCAACCTTTTCTTGCGACCGGAATCATCGCGACAGTTTGGTCTCAATGAGTGTAGCATACTACTACCGTTCTATGGCCAAGTTGGTCAATTATAGGTGCTAAGGTCAGTTTGTGCTTAATGACCCCTTAGCAGACCCATATTATCCTTGTTGTGCCACAAGGAAAATTGGTACATACTAAAGTGCCACACCAACGTAGCTACTGCTTCAACCGTATCGGTCTACGTCGTACAGTTCCCTCGCAGTTTATTGCTACTTACCTAAAGGGTATCCCCCAGATCTGGGTTAGGATCTATAGTAACTCCGATTCAACCCACAAAGATAAAGCATACAAGTCAAGCAATTGAAAACATTATGAACTATTCCTAAGGTACACCCCACTTATTAATCATCCCCAACAGAGTCGCCAGTTCTGTGATACGATGGAAAGAACTGACTGTTTTTGGAATGCTGGTTCACGTTTTGCGTTTGTGTTTGCAAAATGTCGCGGTGAGCAAGAGTCTCCACCGACTTTTATTTTATCCAACAAGGAAAGGAAAAAAGCACAGAAAAATTCCTTTTTCGAGATTTTCTCGGGTTCGGGGGTAGATTATAGAAAGGGAAGGTATTAACACCCTTTCTATCCGTAGTTATCTACGGGCTCTTAGGTACTTGCTCAATTGTTTTCAAAATTGTTTTCTTTGTGCTTGTGGGTTTGAAAAAGTTTTTGTTTGAAACTTCGATTTAACTCTTGCTCCTGTCCTCAAGAGTGTAATGAAGTGTTTTGAAAACTTTGTTCGAAAAGTGTAAGTGTGAAAAGTTTTTGTTTTGAAAGAGCAAGTATCTAAGAACCATCTACCTACTCAAAAAAAAGGAATCGTTCTATGCTAATTTCCTTTAGACAATGCTATCCCACTATTGATGAGTAGGTAGCGCCGTCGTTGGAGTTTGAGGGTCAATTTGAATGAGGGACATACGGTCACTAAAGCAATGTTAGGATTCCCTAGCGGTAACCCTAATGTCTTAGATTATTTGTTTGAGGCAACAATATCTGAGGCAACCATTTCGAGGCGACTATGATCTTTTAGACAAGAGGGCGACCTCTAAAGTGACCTATACTCAATGACCGTGTACGAAGGCAACCAAGTGGGGTGTACCCTAAGAGTGCGCATGTGCGAATGTGTTGTTTTCAGTTTATTTTTATCTTTGCACATGTTAAGGGTGATCTAATTTGATTTTAAGATTAGGCATTCATTCTTGTCATGCAAACCCTATTATGAAACATCTAACAGTTGTATAGTTTGTGAAATTTAAATTGCGGAAATTAAATTACAAGGCGTCGGGTATTTACATCGCCAAAAGCAACCCTTGAAAAAAATAAAATAAAGCGGTAAAAATAATTAAATATCCTATTTAACTATTACAATCCGTAAGCAGATACATAATAAAATAAATAAAGCGCGCGGGAAATTAAATCGAGTGCGAATTAGGGTTTTGACCCTTTTGAAAGAAAATGGTTTTTTTGTTGTTTTTATTTTAAGAAAAGTAATTAACTCCTAAATTA
Source organism: Vicia faba (assembly GCA_948472305.1). NCBI lineage: Eukaryota > Viridiplantae > Streptophyta > Magnoliopsida > Fabales > Fabaceae > Vicia > Vicia faba. The sequence continues at coordinate 1,168,865,005 of OX451738.1, forward strand.
AATAACTAAATTTAATTATTAAAGTTAATTAATGAAAAAAATAATTTATGACATATTTTGGTATTTTTGGTATTTTAAGAAAGAAAATAAAAATAATTAAATGAAATAAAACCTAATTAATTCTAATTAATTTTAGATATTTACAAAATAGGTTAAAATTTCCTAATTAATATCCTAATCAATTAATAAGTTTATTAATAAAAATAAATGTTTTAAAATTTGATTGGATAAAAAAGAGTATTTTTGATTTTATTTGATAAAAAAAGAATTTTGTTATTGGTTAGAAAATTAGTTAAATAAAACAAATAAATTAAATAAACAAAACAAAATAAAAAAAGTAGAAGAATTGGGCCTGTTTTGAGTGGTGTGGAAAGCAATTTTGTAGGCCCATTAATGCTGGTCCGTTTGACTTTCTCTGATCCAGTAGGCACGCATTGACCTGGCTTATGGTAAACTTCCAACATGGACCACCAGATCTGGCTCCTTGGCCATCTGGCACTTGGATCGTGAGGGAGTATGGTGGGTTGCAAGCTAGCGTATGCACTGGAATACCTGAAAAATAATAATATTGAGAAAGAGGGGGACCTGGGATTCGAACCCATGTCCTGAAGGAGAATACCACGTTCACTTGCCACCACGACATGCTATTTTTCTTGTTAATATAATATGCATTAATAATAATATAACAAAACAACATCAATTGGTCAAAAAAAATAAAAGGCGCGCTATTTTTGAATCAACCAATGGACGGATGACACGAGTTCATCCCTGTCCTCCAAAACCTGTAAAAATTACCTGCGGATTTCTATCCGCAGCTAAAAACGCCGGTTCCTTCCAAAATCTCCCTCAAGCCATATAAACACATTCCAAGAACATGGTTGAATTCGTCATGACCACCTGATCAAAACCATGTTCTTCTTATGGTCCAATTGTACCTGAAACAGAAAGCCCCAAAAAAACTCCAAGAACCCTAACTATGGTGATTCTTGTTTCAGATCATATAAATGAAATTCATTAATGCCAAAAACTTGCAAATGTTCTTGTGATCAAAAATATGCTATTAGTTTGTTCAATGGATACCAGAATAATGTGAATCGCAATCAAGAACAAGGGTGAGTTGCGTGAGACTTACAGTGTGTATCGGGGCTGGAAAACACCTGGTTGTGATTGGTTTAGCTTGTGAGAATGTCCAGGAAGCGATTGGGATATGTCTCAGGCTTTAAAGATGCCTCCAACTTGGATTTTGATCTCCAACTTTTTTGTGATTTTTTGCAAAGTTGTTCTGCTCTTACAAACGATTGCCAACCCTGATTTTCGTGTCCTTGACTTGCTTATGTATTGTGCATTGCATTAGGTTAAAAAACTTGGTCCAAATCTCTCTACATTGATGTTTGGATATTTGATTTGATCCTCCATGAAAGTCTTTCCAAACTTGGCCTAAATCATATCTTTTTGCACACATTTGATTTGTTACGAATTTGATGATGGCCAACTGCATAATGGGACCTGAAATTAACATAAAATCTTTGTTATCAATGCCTTTTGATTTTTGTTTGATTTATTTTGATTCAAATAAAATTAATTCAAATAAAATCAAAATAATTAATAAAAAAATAATATAGACATATGGTCAAGGCTGGAACACGTGGTCTACAATGCAAACTCAAAACAAGTGAAAAAGAATGGGCCCATTTGGCAAAATTTGATGTTTTGGGGATAGTTGACTTTTGGCAATTTTGCAAAAAAGTCCAACTTCAACAATGCATAACTTCTTCAATTTTGAACTTTTGGGGATGTTCTTTGACTTCCTAGAAAGCTTGAGATGTCCCCTAATTAACACTTTTGGTATCATCTCATTTTTATATTCCATGCTCAAGTTATAAGCTTTGTCAAAAAAGGTGTTTTTGTTGACTTTCAAAAATGACCTATAATGTCCAAATTCATAACTTCTTGTGAGTGCATTTTTTGATCTTGGGATATGAATATGGATTGTAGATAATTTCATCCTCTTAAAAATGAGATTTGGATGGATCATTTCTCATAAAGTATGAGAAAGTTATGCTTGGTCAAAGTTGAGTTGACTTTTCCTACAAAACCCTAATTTAGCAACTTTTGAATCTTGATGAATTTTGAGCAATCCTTGATGAATCATGATCAACCCTTGATAAAATGATGAAATATCCTTCAAAATGTGAATTTTGACAAAAATATTGAAGTTTGACTATTTGTAGGTCACAGTTGACTTTTGCCCTAGCACAATCGATTTTTGGACCTTTGGGCAATTGACTGAGCAAACTTCCTCGGCAAGGCTTGAAATTTGACATGGATGATCTTGAGAACATATTAGGACATTAGGGAGCACTTTAGGTCATTTGGACTCAAGGATCTTGATGCAACACAAAACCCTAATTTGGGGTAGACTGCCTTAGGAGAGAGCTTGTCTGACCAACTCTTGAGTAACCCTGGGCAACTTGGAGATTTTTCTTGCAATGTTTTGAGAAATATGGGAGGGAAAATTTTGGGGTACAATAGTACTATTAAAGATTCAGGAAATAGGGATGATTACAATGGGATTAATGTGATTGAAGATTGCTTGGCTGAGGTTGTGTCGGACGATGAGTATGTCTCAGCAGATGAATTCTTTTTCTCAGATGAAGATATGTTCTCCAGCAATGACTCTGTGATGTCTAAGTATTCTGAAGAAGGGGTGAATGTTATTATGCCTTGTTTTGATGTTCCTTCCCCTATAGAGATTGAGTACCATAGCAAACCAATTGTTCCTCCAATGGTGATTTGCTTGCCAGGTCATGTTCCTTATGAATCAGACAAAGCTGTGCCATACAAATACAATGATACAATCTTGGAGGATGGTGTGGAAGTTACCATCCAACATTTGTCTGATGTCAAGAATATTTTTGAAGCCAGCAGAGTGACCCGCAGTGGCCGTGTTTTTGCACCTATCATTCGAGGAAATGTTAATGCTGATAAAAAAGGTTGTTGAAAGTACTGAACCCAAGAAAGCAGTGGGGGAATCTAGTGGTACTACTCTAGAAAAATATATGGAAGATATATAGAATATTATCAAGAAGAGCGACTACAGGATCATAGATCATTTGTTGCAGACTCCATCAAAGATATATATTCTAGCCTTGCTAATGAACTCTTCTGCCCACGAGGAATCTTTGATGAGGGTATTGGATCAAGCTTTCATGGAAAGTGATATGCCTTTGGACCAATTCAGTAGTGTTGTCAAGAATATTACATCCTGTAATAACCTGAGTTTCTATGGTGACGAGCTGCTTGACAAAGGAAGGAATCATAATCTGGCTCTTCATATCTCTATGGGCTGCAAGAATGATTCGTTGTCCAATGTGCTAATTGAATCTGCATAATCACTTGTTATACGTGTCAGTTTCTAAATGCAATCATAAATCATATGTGCAGATTAAATAAAAAACTCGTTGAATACAATGACCCTGCACCCTCTCTCAACTTTGAATATCCTGCATAGGTGGCCAAAGAAGAAGAATATGATGAAATCCTAGAAGAGGTTTCACGGTTGCTTGAGCGCGAGGAAAGTGTCATTCAACCATATATTTGTACCCCAAAATTTGCCCTCTCTTTTCTCAAGACCTTTCACAAAGGACCTCAATTTCTCAAGGATTCTGAAGGAATTGATCAGACAAAATCATCTCCGAAACGCTGAGACCACAAATTAGGGTTTTGACTAAGAACGACTGACCGTTGACTTTTTTTGACCTAATACATGATCTAATGGCTTAAAGTACAATCTCAAGGATTCAAATACAACATGCTGACCTAATTTCATGGCTCAAAACATTTCTCAATATCATTGGATTGATAGATGAAATTTAGTCAACTGATAAAAAAGTCAACTGTACACTGAAAAGTCAAACTTTGACCTTTTGATCAAATTTGAGTTTCAAAGATCACAATTCATTAATACATTCAATAATATCAAGCTTGATCATCAAGAAGTCAAGAAAGTCAAAAGTCAAAATTTTCAAGACTTAGAAATTTTTCTAAGTGTTTTGTACATGATAATTTCACTACTTCATGCCAATTTTTTACCAAGATGCATGATGATTCAAAGGAAACTTTCTACATGAAAGTTGTAGATCTTGATGAATTCTACAACATTGTATTAGAGGGTTGATGTCCAAAAAACTCTTATATTTGAAGATATAATCCCATGAAGTCATGACATTTTCATCTAACACTTAGAGAAATTTCTAACACATTTTGGTTAGGATTTTATCCCAACTTCTTGGCACTTTTTCACATAGTTCCAAGATGATTTAGTCAAAATTGCCAACATGAAAGTTATAGAGGATGTTTAAAGCTTTCTAAAACATCCAATATCATGAATTTATCATACTTGAGCTAGGATATTCAAGGGCCTAAAGTTGGACATCCATTCTTGAATTGCAAGTCATTTTGTTGAAGAACAAATAATCCAATTTGCACATGCTATATAATATTACTTTGAATGCCTTGTAACTTTAAAATCTATCCATAATCATATGTTTACACAATTGATTTAACCATTATCCAAGTGATTCAAGCATTTTCCATTGCATCATTCCATTTATAGCACAAAGGCACCATTGCCATTCACATAAAGCAAGATTTATGCAATTGTCAACTCCTTGAGCCTCTCAATTGTTTTCTATGCATATAAACAATGTCAAATCAAGAAGCAACATTCCTAAAAGCATATATCAACTTCAGACCATGCTTGTACCATGCATTGGAACACCAATTTTCACATAACTTAGTTGTTTCATCTCAACCAAACCAGAATTTTGGACAATTTGTAAAAAAAACTCTCTCATTATCTCAAACCTCATCTATAAATAGAGATGCCATTTGCAAGATAAAGGGCATAAGTATTGGTTTTGTAGAGAAGCCCTAAAAAATCTCATACTCTCAAAAAGCCATAACTGTCCACAAAACCTCCACTCTTGAGCTTAGAAACCAAAATCTTTAAATCCCCCAAACCTTGCATTTCTGTCCAAAAAAACCATCTACACACTTCATATACATCATATAGAAGTTGTTCAAACACAAGAACAACTTTTGTAACATAATTATCTCCACCTCCCAAACTAAAAAAACATTGTCTTGCAAGTTGACTTGGCTAGCAAGATTCAAGCACTTTCAGCATAAAGTAAAGATTGGAACAACTTCAGGGAGGTCTAAGGAAGCTCAATCAATCATCACATTGCACCTGGAAACATCCATACACATTTCGAGTTTTCACTTCAAGAGGTAAGTTTTATTGTAATACGGTGGCAGAACTGACTGTTTTTAGTTACTACCGGTTTTTGCGTTTTTTTGTTTGCAAATGTACGGTAAGAAAGAGTCGCCACCATCTTTTATTTTATCCAACAAAGGAAAAGGGAAAAAGAACAAAAAAAAACCTTTTTCGAGATGTTTCTGAGTACGGGGGGGGGGGGGGGGGGGGGGGGTAGATTATAGAAAGGGAAAGTGTTAGCACCCTTTGTATCTGTGGTTTTCCACGGGATCTTAGGTACTTGCTCATTTTTAAATTGCTTTTGTGTATGTTTCTAAAAGCTTTGAAAATGAATTAGTGAGGCGTTTCACTTTATGGTAACCCTTGTGTCAGTCCTCAAGAGTGTGATAAAGAGTTTTTGAAAACTTTGTTCGAAAAGTGTAAGTGTGAAAAAACTGGTTGTTTTGAGAAAGTACTTACGAGTTTCTACCTACTCGAAAAAGACTGTTCATTTTCTTATTTCCTTTAGATAATGTTATCCTACTATTAAGGAGTAGGTAGCTCCATCGTTAGAGTTTGAGGGACAATCGAAAGGGACGATTACGGTCACTTAAGGCAATAGGGCAAGATCTCTTAGTAACTGTCCTAAAGTTCTAAGATCGCATTTTGTTTTACCGAGACAACCTTCTAAAGGGACTTGCGGTCTCTGAATTAGAGGACAATCACTAAGAATTCTCACGTTCGAGAATAGTGATCGTATTTTTTTGAGGCAACCGAAGTGGGAGATACCCTAGGGTTGAGCATGTGCAAGTGTTTGATTTCAATTTGTTTATCTTTGCACAATTAGGTTGTTCTACTGTTTTAAACATTCAATTTATCTTTCGATTCAATCCTATGATCATTCATCTAACAGTTAATAGTAGCGAAAAAATAAAATGCGAGAATCTTAAACCTAGCTATTACAAGGCTTTGGGGAGGGGGTTACATAAGCAAACTTGGGGGAAAAGCGGTAAATAAAAGCAGTAATAAACCTAAGTTAAAAGCTATTACAAACTCGAAACAGATACAATAATTGGAAAAAATAAATAAATAAATGCGCGCGAGAATAAATAAATTATCCTAAAGAATCTACTTAAATAATGAAAATATTTTTGATTTTTTATTGAGAAAACTAAATATTTGTGAATTAAACCTAATTTTTTCTAATTAACTTTACTTAATGAAAACAAATCAATTTAATATCATTAAATTAATTAATTTCCAAAAAAACTAATTTTAATAAAAAAACCTAATTCTATGATTTTTGTGATTTTATTGATTTTATTGATTTTATGATTTAATATTAGAAAATGATTTTTAAAACTATAAAACAAATAACATAAAATAATGAAATAAATAAGAAAAACAAGAATGGGCCTGATGCTGGAAGTGATTTTGGGGGTGCATGGCTGAATTTTGCAAAGCCCAGAATAGCTGGCCCATCTGCCTTACGTGTGATTCAATGAGGCTCTCATCTGGGGGTTCACCATGCGCTGCTTTTGCTGGACACTTGGATCTGGGTCACGTGACGATCTAAGGGCTGGATCTATGAGCGCATGGTGGATGCTTGGCTAGGAGATGCGTTGGATCTGTAAGAAATTATCAAGAAAAATACAAAAGCACACGTATGGGATCAAACCCAGGACGTTTGCCTCACATATTCATTCCTTGACCATCTGCGGTGTGATGCTTATTTGTTAATATAATAAACAAAAAAAACATAAATTAAATAAAGTAGCATGCCCAGAAAAACGCACGAAATTCATACGGGCTAGTGGTATGCTGCCACCTCTAGTCTTCTTCCCCAGAACCATAGTTTTTGGTATCAGAATTTTACCTACGGTCCAAAGTCTGTAGCTGTAAACGTGCCAATTTCAAAAATACAGCACACGCACAATAAATTCAAATGGAGACCATGGATCAACTGGGTTTGAGGCCCTGAACACCATGGTATCCATAATCAAACCTGATTTTGCCTATATTAAAAAAACCTAAAACGAAGCTTGAAACCCTAAGAATGACATCTTTTGATTCCTACGCTTAAACTCAAATCAAAGTATCCAAACATATTGCAAACATGGATATATACTTAGAACATGTTGGTAATGCCATAATCAATGAAAACGAATTTAAAAAAATGCAAATCGTGAAGTTTGTACCATGTGATTCTGGACGTTTTGAGGGTTAAGGATGATTGCAAGAACTTCAGTGAATGTCCAGGGACGTGATTTGATCCTTGGAATGGCTTGAACCGGTCTGTGAAGGAGAATGGGCTCTGCACTTTTTGACAAAAAATTTGAACTTTGTTCTTGATGTAGAGGCAGGCTGCACAACTTTTCCTTTCTTGTTAGGGTTCACAATACTTGTGTATATGTACTGAATCAATCTAGGCTAGCATTATTGGAAAGAATCACAAGATGTAATGGTTATTACTTTTGATTTAAATCTTTCCACATTTGGAGATTTCCTCTTGTTTTCAATATTTCACATTTTTACTTGGTTATAGACAGCTTGCATGATCTATAATTCAATGCAATACAAATCTCATTCCATTGATTTTATTTCTTTTGATTTAATTTGATTTAATTTGAATTTTAAATAAATAAAATCAAAATAAATTAGGTAAATAAATAAATGAGGCAAGGAGGGTCCCATGGGTCGTGGACCATGCTAGGGATAAGATTCAATCTTGAAAAAGATGGGCCCATGTAGAAAAAATGCAATTTTGAGCATTGTTGACTTTGTACAAATTTCCTAAAATGGTCAACTTTGATAATGCATATCTCTCTCAATTTTGACCCTAAGAGGGTGTTCTTGGACTTTTTAGAAAGCTTAGGATGTCATCTAAATAACCCTTTTGGTTTCATCCCCATTGGGTCTTCCATGTACATGTAAGAAGCTTTGACCCAAAAGGTGTTTTTGGTGACCTTTGAAAAGGACCTATAATGTCTGAATTTATATCTTTTCATGAGTTCATTTATTGAACTTGAGGGCTGAAGTTAAGTTGTAGGGAATTTAATTCTCTTCAAAATGAGCCTTGGATGAGAAATTTTTGATAAAGTATGAGAAAGTTATGTCTGGTCAAAGTTTGGTTGACTTTTCCTATAGGAACCCTAATTTAGCAACTTTTGAGTTTTGATGAATTATGAGCATTCCTTGAGGAATCATGATCAAACCTTGATCAAATGATGGATATCACCTCAAATTGATGAGTTTGACCAAAAATCTTGAAGTTTGACTGTATGTGGGTTACATTTGACTTTTGACCTAGTATAGTTGCTTTTCAGGCATTTGAGCAGTTGATTGAGTAAACTTCTTGTGCAAGGCATGAAACTTGTAATGGATATTCTTGGAGGCATAATAGGACAATGGAAAGCAATTGAAGTCTTTGAAGCTCATACATCTTGATGAAAAGTGAAACCCTAGTTGGAGGTTCATTGCCTTAGGAAGAGAACTTGTCTGGTTAATTCTTGGGCTTCCTTGGGCAAGTTAGGGACCTCAATGGGCATGTGTTGAATAAAATGAGAGGGAAAATTTTGGAGTGCAATAGTTGCCCCTGTTCAATATTTTTAAACCTGAGGATGTAGAATGGCTTGTCTGCCTTTCGTGATCTGAAGGTGGAAGATGATTGAATACTAGAGTGCCCAGAAATTTGTACTCGCATGAAGTGAATGTCGATCGATAATATCGGGAATGGGCTTACAAATTCCATTTGGAAAGCGACGGAGAATCTTCGGAGAGGTCTTAAAGATTCCATCCAGAAAAGATATCGTTTGAATAAGATATTCCTTTGCGAGAATTCCTATACCTGCCGTTGGGGAGGACTTCGCCGGGGAATGTTGATTTATGTCCTGGGAAATATAGTCTAGGAGCTTTAGTTGTCCATTACTCTATTGGGGAATTAAATCTTGATTGATGAGACAAAAGTGAGTTGTTATCTGGTCGGGTCCGGGTTTTACGGTGACTTACTAGGGAATATGAAATCAACCTTATCTGGTCGGGTTTAGTTTTTACAGTGTTATAAACTGTTGTCCAGAGATAAAAGAGAATGAGCCTGTATAGAGCTTTCTAGGGACAAGTCCATGTAAAACTGCATCAGGTAATTCATAAAAAGGAGCCTGGATAGTAGGGCTTTGAGAAGGATCCTGGGTAGTAGGGTTACTTCGAAATAAAGCCTTGGTAGTAGGGCTGCTTCAGAATAAAGCCTCGATGGTAGGGCTGTGAGAAGGAACCTGGGTAGTAGGGTTACTTCGAAATAAAGCCTGGGTAGTAGGGCTATGACAAGGAACCTGGGTAGTAGGGTTACTTCGAAATAAAGCATGGGTATTAAGGTTATGAGAAGGAACCTGAGTAGTAGGGTTACTTTGAAATAAAGCTTGGGAAGTAGGACTGCTTCAGAATAAAGCCTGGGTGGTAGGGCTGTGAAAAGGAACCTGGGTAGTAGGATTACTTCAAAATAAATCCTGGGTAGTAGGGTTATGAGAAGGAACCTGGGTAGTAGGGTTACTTTGAAATAAAGCCTGGGTAGTAGGGCTATAAGAAGGAACCTGGGTAGTAGGGTTACTTCGAAATAAAATCCTGGGTAGTAGGGCTACGAGAAGGAACCTGGGTAGTAGGGTTACTTCGAAATAAAAGCCTGGGTAGTAGGGCTATGAGAAGGAACCTAGGTAGTAGGGTTACTTCGAAATAAAAGCCTGGGTAGTAGGGCTGCTTCAGAATAAAATCCTGGGTAGTAGGGCTATGAGAAGGAACCTGGGTAGTAGGGTTACTTCGAAATAAAAGCCTGGGTAGTAGGGCTATGAGAAGGAACATGGGTAGTAGGGTTACTTCGAAATAAAATCCTGGGTAGTAGGGATGCTTCAGAATAAAATCCTGGGTAGTAGGGCTATGAGAAGGAACCAGGGTAGTAGGGTTACTTAGAAATAAAATCCTGGGTAGTAGGGCTATAAGAAGGAACCTGGGTAGTAGGGTTACTTCGAAATAAAGCTTGGGTAGTAGGGCTGCTTCAGAATAAAACATAGGTAGTAGGGCTACCTCATTTGATCACGTAGATTAGTTGACCCGTTTGGTTTCGGGAACTGATTTTCCATTAGTTGTCTGTAGATATGACATGTATAGCTTCATGGATTTAATCTGGAACTGTTGGAATTGTTGATGATAACCATCTTTCCTGAAAAGGTACAAGATTTATTATATACGATGCATGAAATGCATTGTGTGATGATGTTCTCAAAATAAATGAGATTATACTATATGTAATATGTATGCACACGTCATGATGTATGAACATGAAATGCTATTGTGACATATTCGAGTATGGGAAAATAAATCCCTGACTGCTGCTGGAGAGTACTGGAAATTGAATTCCTGACTGTTGTGGAAAAAGTGGTTCTTCTACTTCTGCTGGGGATGGTGAACAGAGATGACTATGTCGTGGATTTACTCCTTTCTGTTTTTGAATATTCTACTGGGGAGAGACTCTGCTTGAGAATAACTCTGCGGGGGAATAACTCTGTTTGAGAGAGGAGATGCTTTGTTGGAAGATTTTTCCGATTCGGAGAAATAAAATCCGTTGGGGGATGAACTTCCGTAGCTAGAGAAATAAACTCTGTTGGGGATTGAGCTTCTGTATTTAGAGAAATAAACTCTGCTTGGGAGACAACTTTATGAACCGCTTGCGATTATAAAATTCGGCTGGGGAATATAGATGTCAGCTCTCTGAAGGAACTTTGCTAGGGAAAGTAGCTCCTGTTTGGGGAAGCCAATGTCAAAGCTTTGGTTGCCTCTACTTTGTGGGGAGTGTAGACGTTACGAGGTCACATGTAATGGTGACCTTGTTTCAAAATTGTACCTATCCATGTACCCGCTGGAAGGAGTAACTGTCGGGCTTGACATGGTTTTTTAGTTTTTAGTTTTTTTTGCCCCTGTTCCTTAAGTTATAAGCAACTGTCTTTCCATTTCTTCTGCGAATATTTGTGAATACCAATCATATTGAAATGAATATTTCAAGAATAAATCATTGGACGTTTTTTCAAAACAAAACAGAAAAACAAAAACAAATGGTTTTGTAAAAATGACTTGTATTAATTTCTGAAGTTGGCCTATAACAAGTGTTTTTGTACAAGGAAGCTGACGCTCAAGTAAGAGAACACCGTCGTGGAAATGAAAGTTATACAATATTATGTACAAAGAGAATAAAACAACTATGTGTAATAATCCCATTGAGTTTCAATTCTTCTATTGTCGCTATGTCTTCGAGCGTCTCATCACTTTGCTGCTTGTCCGAAGCTGACTAGACTGATTGGTGCCATTTTGAGCTTGATGGTTGATACTGAAGGTCTAATCGCAAGGTAATCTAATGGGACATAGTGATTCGCTTTACATCCCTAACTTTTTCCTGGACCGCCCTTTTGGGTCTTCAGTCCACCGGGATACCCTTTTTTGCCCAAGCCGCCTTTTCAGGTTTTCAACTTGTCGGGTGTACAAATATTTTTTGTTTTCATCCCTAATTTTTGCCCAAACCCTTTTGGTTCTCCAGGAAGCCCTTATTTTTGCCTAGGCCAGTCAACCTAGCGGGTCTTTAGTCATGCGTAGTATCTTTTCACTATGTTCGCATTGACAGGGTAAGGAAGGTCGTCACCGTCCATGGTGGTCAGAATCATGGCTCCACCAGAAAAAATGATTTTGATCACAAATGGACCTTCGTATGTGGGAGTCCATTTTCCCCTGGGATCACCTTGTGGTAGTATGGTGCGCTTGATCACTAGATCCCCGACTTGATATACTTGGCGTCTGACCTTTTTGTTGAAAGCCTTGATCATCCGTTTTTGATACATTTGACCATGATAGACAGTAGTAAGTCTCTTTTAATCGATCATATTCAGTTGATCAAGTCGAGTCTAGATACAATCATCTTCATTTAGACCTGCATCCTTCATGATTCTCAGAGAAGGGATCTGGACCTCAATAGGCAGGACAACCTCCATGCCATATACCAGAGAGTAGGGTGTTTCCCCTGTCGATGTTCGTGCGGAGGTGCGGTACCCATGAAGTGCAAATGGTAACATCTCATGCTAGTCTTTGTATGTCACCGTCATCTTCTGTATGATCTTCTTAATGTTCTTATTAGCAGCTTCAACAACGCCATTCATCTTCAACCGGTAAGGGGAAGAATTATGGTGCTGGATCTTGAACTGTTCACAGACTTCGGTGATCACTTTGTTATTGAGATTTGTACCATTGTCAGTGATGATTCTCTCTGGCACACCATACCGACAGATCAGGTTATGCTTGATAAACCGCGCCACAACATTCTTGGTAACAGTAGCAAAAGATGCAGCTTCAACCCACTTCGTGAAGTAATCAATGGCCACCAGGATGAAGCGGTGCCCATTGGAAGCGGTAGGTCTAATCTCTCCGATCATGTCAATGCCCCACATTGCAAAGGGCTAAGGAGCCGTCAAGACATTCAAAGGAACCGGAGGCACATGCACCTTATCAGCATAGATCTGGCATTTGTGATAAGTTCAGGAGTGCTGGTAGCAGTCTGCTTCCATAGTGGACCAATAATATCATGCCCGTAGGATCTTTTTAGCCATGGTATGTCCACTCGAATGTGTTCCGAAGGTACCTTCATGTAAATCTATCATAATACTCTCCGCTTCGCTCTTGTCTATGCACCAAAGTAGAGTAGATTCATGGTTGCGCTTGTAGAGGATTCCATTACTGAGGAAGAATTTTGCGGCGAACTTTCTCAGAAACTTTTTATCATTGACAGATTCCCCCTCGGGATACTCTTGAGCCTCGAGATATCTCTTTACTTCATAGAACCAGGGTTTGTCCGCTACTCCTTCAGTGTCGATCTCGTAGCAATATGCCGGTTCATCCAATCTTTCAATAGTGATCCGAGGGGCCTTGTTATCCCACCTGACCTTGAACATAGAAGACATGGTAGATAGTGCGTCCACTAACTGATTCTCTTCTCGTGGAAAAAGTTCAAAGGTTACCTCCTCAAAATGTGGAAGCAATGTCAGCACGTGCTCTTTGTACGGGATGAGATTCAGGTGCTTCGTATCCCACTCTCCTTTGATCTGACTTATCACCAAGGCTGAATCCCCGAAAATGTTTAAGAACTTGATCCTCAGGTCGATAGCAGCTTTGAGACCCATGATGCATGCTTCATACTCCACCATGTTGTTGGTATAGTTAAAGCATAGTCGGGCAGTGAAAGGAGTATGACAACCTTCAGGAGATATGATTACATCACCAATGCCATTACCGAGTGCGTTCGAGGCTCCGACAAAAACCATAGTCCATCAGGATCCTTCTTCAGGTCCTTCATCCGGTCCAAGTTCTTCATAGTCAGTCACTAGAATAATATTCTCGCCCAGGAACTCAAAATTCATGGACTGGTAGTCATCCACGGCCTGATGAGCCAAATGATAAGCTAATACACTTCCCTTGATTTCTTTTTGGGTTGTATATTAGATATCGTATTCAGTTAAGATCATCTTCCATCTTGCTATTCTTCCGAAGAGAGCGGGCTTCTCTAAGATGTACTTTATCAGATCCATCTTAGATATCAGCAAAGTTGTGTGGGTCAACATATATTGTCTTAGTCGGCGAGCAGCCCATGCCAAAGCGCAACAAGTTTTCTCGAGCAGTGAGTATCGTGTTTCACAGTCGGTAAACTTTTTGCTAAGGTAGTATATTGCATGCTCTTTTCGACCAGACTCGTCATGCTGCCCCAACACACACCCCATTGAATTATCTAGCACTGTTAAGTACATTATCAAAGGTTTTCCTTCAATCGGAGGCATCATAATTGGAGGCTCTTGGAGGTATTCTTTGATTCTGTCAAAGGTGACCTGAGATTCGTCATTCCACTTTACCACTTGATCTTTCTTCAGGAGTTTGAAGATCGGCTCACAACTAGCAGTCAAATGTGAAATGAACCTGGCGATATAATTTAGGCATCCCAAGAAACCTCTAACTTCCTTCTCAGTATGGGGAGCCGACATCTCTTGTATGGCCTTCTCCTTTGCAGGGTCTACCTGAATACCTTTGTCACCGATGATGAACCCCAGAAGTTTACCAGACCTTACCCTGAAGGTGCACTTATTTGGATTTAACCTCAATGTGTATGTCTTCAACCTATCAAACATCTTTTGTAGATGATCAAGGTGTTCTTCCTCGGTTTTAGACCTGGCTATCATGTCATCAACATAAACCTCTATCTCATGGTGAATCATATCATGGAACAAAGCTACCATGGCTCGCTGATAAGTTGCCCCAACATTCTTCAACCCAAAAGGCATCACCTTGTAACAGAAAGTGCCCCACTGTGTGATGAAGGTTGTCTTATCCATGTCTTCGGGTGCCATCTTGATCTGGTTGTAGCCAGAGAAACCATCCATGAAAGAAAATATTTTATGTTGTGCGGTGTTGTCAACCATAATATCGATGTGGGGAAGCGGGAAGCCATCCTTGGGGCTTACCCTGTTCAGGTCTCTATAGTCCACACACATTCGTACTTTACCGTCTTTCTTAGGTACCAGGACCACGTTAGCAACCCACTGTGGATAGGAGGTGACAACTGAGAACCCAATGTTGAACTGTTTCATAACCTCTGCTTTGATCTTCTCTGACATTTCAGGGCGCATACGGCAGACCTTCTGCTTTACCGGAGGGCAATCTTCTTTAGTTGGCAGACGATGAACCACTATATCTGTGTCTAGTACCGACATGTCTTCATATGACCAGGCGAAGATCTCATCATAATCGTGCAACATTTGTACTAACCACTGTTTAACACCAAGCTCCAGATTTGCGCCAATCTTGACTTCTTTTCTGTCTACCTCTGTGCCCAAGTTTATCGTCTCAACTGGCTCTTCATGAGGCTGTATAGCCCCCTCTTCCTACTGTAACAGTCTAGCAAGTTCTCCAGGCACCTCACAATCTTCCTCACCTTCGTCCTCGGCTTGGTTGACCGGATTTTCGAAGTTATAACTGACAATAGCAGAAATGTTATCAATGGGATCCAGAGTGGATATGGATCTGCAATTTGATATGTGAGTGTGTGTAAGAGCATATCTATATTGATAAAGTGAAAAGCAGAAAAGAAAAATAGAGAGCGCAAAATTTGTATGCAAGAACGTCCAATGTTTTATTGATGACATATGATAATGACATATAATAACACTTACAAATAAACCATTGTGCCTCGGGTAAGACACAAGGCCATAGAGTTTATATTGTTTATTAAAAATCTGAAAAACAAGCAAGACAATTACTGCTGAATAAAAGTAATCGGCACAAAATCTTTGGTCGTTTAGTTATTAGGTCCACCGTTGGTAGTAGGGTAGATCCAGCTGTGAACATCAGAATCCTCATCATTGTCTTCTATAACACTGACCCCATGATTGCTAATGCGTAGGGGAGGTCCTCCAGCCCGAGCACGTCGAACAACCCTTTGAGCTCCTGAAGTAAATCCCAAACCAAATTTGTCAGTTTTGTAAGGAAAATCAGAGAGTTGTCCCCAAATGGTACACCCATCTTCTTCAACTACTGCTCTGGCGTCCTTGAGAGAAGCCATCTTCAAAGGAGGTCTGGTGATCTTTGGCACACTGGTAATAGTCTCGGTTGATGCCATAGTCTGGGAAACCTCTTCAAAATTTTGACAAGGGGTCTTTGTGAACTCACCGTCCATTTCCACATACCTAAAAGAGTTTAGATGGCTTACCATGTACTCCTCTTCACCATGCATGGTGGCAATATTTCCCTTCACTGAATACTTCAGCATTTGGTGCATCGTAGAAGTAACAGCTCCAGCTTCATGGATCCAAGGACGACCTAACAAACAAGAATAAGATAGCCTGATATCCATTACGTAGAAGGTGGATTCAAAGATCTGGGAACCCACTTTGACAGGGATGTCCACCTCCCTGTGCACCATTCTTTTTTAACCGTCGAAAGCTCTCACCACAATGTTACTGGGCTTTAAGGTCAAACCTTCACAATCTAGCCTATCAAGAGCCTTCTTAGGCAGAACTTTCAGTGACGACCCATTATCCACTAGCACATGGGCCATAGTAGTGCCCCTGCATTCGATCGAGACATGAAGAGCATCATTATGCTTTCTCCCCTTGGGTGTCAAATTAGCATCTGAAAAACCCAACCCATTATCAGTAGTCAAACTTGCCACACAGTCCTCGAATTGGTCAACCGAGGTTTCTTGCGGCACATGCACAGTCTTGAGAAATATAACCAAAGCCTTTGCATGGGCCTTAGAACACAATAGCAGAGCCAACATTGATATCTTCGAAGGGGTCTGTCCCAGATGTTCAACCATATTGTAGTCGCTCTTCTTGATTATCTTTAAAATCTCCTCCATTTCTTGTTTAGAGGATTCCAAAATAACTTTTCCGGGTGCCTCTGCCCGGGAAGGCTCACCTAGAACTTCTTTGCCCCAAGTCCCATATGACTCATTGACAGGGGTAACAACTGGAGTAAGGATGGGAGTAGTAGCAGGAGTACTTTCCGGAACAACAGATGGAATAACAACAGGCTTAGCAACAGTCTTCGGGGAGATCTCGGGAGAGAAAACCCTTCCACTTCGAGTAATTTTGCTGGTCCCGACAATGTTACCGATACCGGGATCAACCTCTTCAGTTTTTCTATCTTTAATGGTTAACAAATCCTGCTTGACGCCATGGTAGTAAACGTCAGCACCATAATTCCAAGGAACAACTTTTTCCGAGGAGTATGGTACATGACCAGGGAAAGTGATTATTAATGGAGCAATTCTTGGAGCAAATGTAATCCTAACAGGTCTTTTGGAGGAGACATTGGAAGGATTGGCGGAAATGGTTATGATAGAAACATCTTCATGTAGAACAATTGGAATCAGAGTCTTTTCGAGCAAAATCTCTTTGTTATCCATCAGGCGTTGAACACATGCTTTCAGCAAATAACAACCAGAAGGCAAAGATAAACACATCTGGCAACCTTCACCATAACCCGAAAATAAACTGGCTAGCAACAAATTCTTCTTGACGGTCATGAGAGGAGTAGAAACTTCATCAACAGAAGTAACAAATAGATCAGTATCAACGACATTAACATCATAATTGTGCTTGGGCATGGGAGCATTTATGATAGTAGGCATCTCAGGAGCATCAAACTCAATCTCCTTTGCTTCGATCAGATCCTGTATCTTATTCTTCAGAGCCCAAAAGTCGTTTGTATCGTGGATTGGACTCTCAGAATAGTAAGCACACCGAGCCTTTGGATTATAATGAGGAGATGTGGTGTTGGGGTTCTTGGGAGCCTCCCTTAAGGTTTCCAAATTAGATTTTAACAGATGGGATAAAACCTTAGACAATGTCATATTGATCCGGGTGAACTGCCTTTGAAGTCTTTCTACCCTTGGCTGATGGTTTTGTTGTTGAGTAGCCACGGGCCTAGGTATGATCACAGCCTTTACCGTTGGATGGTGCTCAGTTCTACTCTGACTTCTTGGATTGTAAATAGAATTGACCTCCTTCTTACCCATGAATGGCTTTTTCGCTGTACTTGAAAAGGTGTCTTTCTAGATCTTACCACTTCGGATCCCAGCTTCTACCCTTTCTCCAGTCAATATCAACTCAGTAAAACCAGCTGAGGAGCTACCAATCAAGTGATTAAAAAAGTACCAGATAGCGTACCAAGAAACATGTCCACCAACTCCCTATCAGACAAAGGGGGTTGGACTCTCCCTGCCAAATCTCTCCACTTCTGAGCATAGTCCTTAAAACCTTCACTTGCACCTATAGACATACTCTGGAGTTGAGTACGGGTAGGAGCAAGGTCAGTGTTATATTGATACTGCTTATAAAAAGCAGTAGCCAGATCTTCCCAGTTGCGGACATTGATTCCCTCCAGCTGATAGAACCACTCAAGTTGAGTCCCGGACAAACTGTCTTGAAAGAAATGGACCCACAAGTTCCTATTAGCAGTGTGAGGCTGAATCTTCCTCACATAAGAACGGAGATGAAGCTTGGGACAAGAAACCCCCTCATACTTTGCAAATACCGGAACCTTGAACTTTTGTGGGATGACAACCCCAAATACCAAACCTAGCTCCTCAAAATCCATCCCTGGTACTCTTTGGATCTCCATTGCATTCAGACGATCCTCTAGCTGTTTGTACCTTTCGTTAGCCGGAGGATACTGCTCTTCATTGTAATTGGTGTCATTATCAGATTCCCCTAGACTAGGGTCTTCCTCCCTTGTCTCACCCTCTTGATTCTCTCCTTCCTTTGATGAAGAGGTCAGATCAACCATTTGCTTCAATGATCCCTTGAATATTCTTCCCAAGTTTACCACACCAGCGATCTTCTTCGTCTTCTTCTTTCTATCTTTCAGAATAAGGGCCTTCAGATCTTCCTGCCCTTTAGCCAAAGCTACGAACATTTGCTGAAATTAGGCATTTTGTGCCTGGAGATCCTTGATACTTTGTTCAGAAGTCATTATTGCTTAAATAAACAGCGAAGAAGATGAGAAACCTATTATGGAACCTGTTTATGCATTGATATGTATGGCATGTGTATGCAATTATTTCAAGGATTTTTGGGGAATTTAAATTTGCGAACCAAAATGAAACAAAGATTTTATTAGTAGAATTCAAAATACGATTGCCTTTTAGGCGTTTCAATTGAAAATTCTAAAAACTTAAAACAGGATCAGGTTTCCCATGGGCGCTTTCTTTTCGCGCTGAGATAAACATTAAGGCTTCTTTCCTCATGAAGTTGCTTTGTGAGCTCTAAAAATTTCTTCTCCTGGGCATAGAACTGGTCCCTATAAGTATCCCGCTCCTTCTTCAACTGAATCCAGGACCTCTGTAATTCTTCAAGATCAGTGGGCATATCAGGATGAAGAACCTTGTACGGAATATCCCCTTCAGTAATGGGCTCCACAATCACTGGTAAGATGGCAATGTATGGCATCATAAGTTTCTGAGCACGAGCTCGTACCCATTGGAGATAAGGTTCCATAGGAATGGAAGTCTTTGGCCCCAAAGTCTTGATGTCAGACCTGTTTACCATGCCCCAAGCTCGCATGAACCTCTGACGATACCCTTGAACATCATCCTCATAGTTAAACATAATTCCCTGGATAAGCATCTCATGAGGACCTTCCCTTAGAGCGTAACCAAATTCTTGCAGAGCCAAAGAAGAATTATAAGTCATGCCTCCCCTAATGCAAAATAGTGGGACATTAGGGAATTCCCCACAGCGGTTAATAATAGAAATATCTCCCATAGATCGGGAATACCAGAGAATATCCGCGTGAGAAAGTGACATTATCCTTTGTGACCAACCCAAACCTTCTTCATTCTTCAACACTGACTTAGGAAGGTGAGAAATAAACCACCTCGACAATAATGGTATGCAGCACATAAGAACCCCTCTTCTCTTCATGGTACGAGTGTGGAGAGCATGCAAGATATCTTCGAGCAAAGTAGGCACAGGGTTGCGAGAGAGGAAGATCTTGATAGCATTCACATCTATGAGTAAGTCTGGATTAGGGAACAATACTAACCCATAAATTAGAAGAGCCAAGACCTCCTTAAAAGCCTAAAAGTTCAAATCATCCCAAAACAGTTGGGCCTTCTCTATTAGGAACTTGGCTAGAAAACCCTTGACTCCGCTTCTTATTTCCCAATTGTATACCATGTCGGCTCGTTTCAGATGCAAATCTGAGGTAATGACCTCTGGCTTGGGAACCTCTTCTAAACATGTGAAAGGTATCTGGTCAAGAATAGGTATATTCAATAACTGAGAGAACTCTTCCATGGTAGGCACCAACTGATAGTCTGGAAAGGTGAAGCAGTGGTGCTTGGGATCAAATAACTGAAAGAGTACACCCATCATCTTTTCATCAAAGCTCGAATTAGCCAGGTTAAGAAGTCGACCATATCTCTTAGTGAATGAAGAATTTTCAGGAACCCTTGATACTAGCTCTTTGAGTTGGAGAGGTGTTCTCACAAAGCTGATCTAGGTAGTGTTTCTATGAGCGGAAGCCATGATCTACAAAACAGAACAAAGATAAATTCCCATTGGTCCTTGAAATGGTTAGTTTAATAATAATGGATGCTATGTTATGATGCATGATGTTATGTTCAAACAGAGTAAATCACACGCAAGCAAAGCACACAATAGACCTTAGGTTCAAAGGCTTGCATGAGGTTAAAGGTAAGTACCCTCTTGAAGTTTAGTTGGTTTCAAACCTGTCTTAGAAAAGTAACCGAGTCCTAAGGATTCTCAATATCACTGATGATCCTTTATCGGGAATTGTTTCAGCTCAGGCAATCTTTTCTTGTGGCTGAAATATCCCGAAAGTCTGATCTCAATGAGTGTAGCATCGAGTATCAACCAATCCTCAGCTTTATACCGAGGTCGGCTATCTCACTACTTTCTAATGGACAAGTTTGTTCAGCTAAGGTTCTAAGGTCCGTTAGTGCTTCACGACACCACACGATGGCCCCGCATTCTCCTCGTTTCAACACGAAGGATACCAGTACCAACCAAAGTGTCACACCAACACAACCATCTCTTAAACCATATCATTCTACGTCGTACAGTCTCCAGGATCTATTACTGTTTGCCTAAAAAGTGTCCCCAGATCCGGGTGTAGGATCTTCAACAATACCCAAGAAAAAACCCTTAAAGATAAAGCAGGAAAAACAAACAAGAAAGCAATTTAAAATGACCTAGATCCTAAGGTATACCCCACTTTATTAACTATGTTCCCCAGCAGAGTCGCCAGTTCTGTAATACGATGGCCGAACTAACTGTTTTTAGTTACTACTGGTTTTTGCGTTTTTTTGTTTGCAAATGTACGTTAAGCAAGAGTCGCCACCATCTTTTATTTTATCCAACAAAGGAAAAGGGAAAAAGAATAGAAAAAACCTTTTTTGAGATGTTTCTGATTACGGGGGTAGATTATAGAAAGGGAAGGTGTTAGCACCCTTTCTATCCGTGGTTTTCCATGGGCTCTTAGGTACTTGCTCATTTTTAAATTGCTTTTGTGTGTGTTTCAAAAAGATTTGAAAATGCCTTAGTGCGGAGTTTCACTTTATGGTAACCCTTGTGTCAGTCCTCAAGAGTGTGATAAAGCGTTTTTGAAAACTTTGTTCGAAAAGTGTAAGTGTGAAAAAACTGATTGTTTTGAGCAAGTACTTAAGAATTTCTACCTACTCGAAAAAGACTGTTCATTTTCTTATTTCCTTTAGATAGTGCTATCCTACTATTAAGGAGTAGGTAGCTCCATCGTTGGAGTTTGAGGGACAATCGAAAGGGACGATTATGGCCACTTAAGGCAACATGGCAAGATCTCTTAGTAACTGTCCTAAAGTTCTAAGATCGCATTTTATTTTACTAAGGAAACCTTCGAAAGGGACTTACGATCTCTGAATTAGAGGACAGTCACTAAGAATTCTCACGTTCGAGAATAGTGACCGTATTTTTCTGAGGCAACCGAAGTGGGAGATACC
The DNA here is from genome assembly GCA_948472305.1 of Vicia faba. Taxonomy (NCBI): domain Eukaryota; kingdom Viridiplantae; phylum Streptophyta; class Magnoliopsida; order Fabales; family Fabaceae; genus Vicia; species Vicia faba. The sequence goes on from OX451738.1 coordinate 1,168,886,835, forward strand.
CTAGGGGTGAGCATGTGTAAGTGTTTGATTTCAGTTTTTTTATCTTTACACAGTTAGGGTGTTCTACTGTTTTAAACATTCTATTTATCTTTCCATTCAATCCTATGATCATTATTCTAACAATTAATAGTAGCGAAAAAATAAAATGCGATAATCTTAAACCTAGCTATTACAAGGCTTTGGGGAGGGGGTTACATAACCAAACTTGGGGGGGAAAAGGGTAAATAAAAGCAGTAATAAACCTAAGTTAAAAGCTATTACAGACTCGAAACAGATACAATAATTGGAAAAAAATAAATAAATAAATAAATGCGCGCGAGAATAAATTAAATGTCCTAAAGAATCTACTTAAATAAAGAAAATATTTTTGATTTTTAATTGAGAAAACTAAATATTTGTGAATTAAACCTAATTTTTTCTAATTAACTTTACTTAATGAAAACAAATCAATTTAATATCATTAAATTAATTAATTTCCAAAAAAACTAATATTAATAAAAAAACCTAATTCTATATTTTTTATGATTTTATTGATTTTATGATTTAATATTAAAAAATGATTTTTAAAACTATAAAACAAATAACACAAAAATATGAAATAAATAAGAAAAACAAGAACGAGCCTGATGCTGGAAGTGATTTTGGGGGTGCATGGTTGAATTTTGCAAAGCCCAGAATAACTGGCCCATCTGCCTTACGCGTGATTTAGTGAGGCTCTCATTTGGGGGTTCACCATGCGCTTCTTTTGCTGGACACTTGGATCTGGGTCACGTGACGATCTAAGGGCTGGACCTATGAGCGCATGGTGGATGCTTGGCTAGGAGATGCGTTGGATATGCAAGAAATTATCAAGAAAAATACAAAAGCACACGTCTGGGATCGAACCCATGACGTTTTCCTCACATACTCATTCCTTGACCATATGCGCTTGGATGCTTATTTGTTAATATAATAAACAAAAAAATCATAAAGTAAATAAAGTAGCATGCCCAAAAAAATGCGCGAAATTCAAACGGGCCAGTGGTATGCTGCCACCTCTTGCCTTCTTCCCCAGAACTGTCGTTTTTTGTATCAAACTTTTACCTACGGTCCAAAGTCTGTAGCTGTAAACCTGCCAATTTTAAAAATGCAGCACACGCACAATAAATTCAAATGGAGACCATGGATCAACTGGGTTTGAGGCCCTGAACACCATGGTACCCATAATCAAACCTGATTTTGCCTATATTAAAAAAACCTAAAACAAAGCTTGAAACCCTAAGAATGGCATCTTTTGATTCCCGCGCTTAAACTCAAATCAAAGCATCCAAACATATTGCAAACATGATTACAAGCATGCATATATACTTAGAACATGTTGATAATTCCAGAATCAATGAAAACGAATTTAAAAAAAATGCAAACCGTGAAGGTGGTACCACGTGATTTTGGATGTTTTGAGGGTTGAGGATGATTGCAAGAACTTCAGTGAATGTCCAGGGACGTGATTTAATCCTTGGAATGGCTTGAATCGGTCTATGGAGGAGAATGGGCTATGCACTTTTTGACAAAAAATTTGAAATTTGTTCTTGATGTAGAGGCAGGCTGCGAAGCTTTTCCTTTCTTGTTAGGGTTCACAATGCTTGTGTATATGTACTGAATCAATCTAGGGTAGCATAATTGGAAAGAATCATAAGATATAATAGTTATTACTTTTGATTCAAATCTTTCCACATTTGGAGATTTCCTCTTGTTTTCAATCTTGCACTTTTTTTCTTGGCTATAGACAGCTTGCATGATCCATAATTCAATGCAAAACAAATCTCATTCCATTGATTTTATTTATTTTGATTTATTTTGATTTTATTTGAATTTTAAATAAATAAAATCAAAATAAATTAGGTGAATAAATAAATGAGGCAAGGAGGGTCCCATGGTTCGTGGACCATGCTAGGGATAAGATTCAATCTTGTAAAAGATGGGCCCATGTAGAAAAAAAATGCAATTTTGAGCATTGTTGACTGTGTGCAAACTTCCAAAAATGGACAACTTTGACAATGCATATCTCTCTCAAGTTTGACCCTAAGAGGGTGTTCTTGGACTTTTTAGAAAGCTTAGGATGTCCTCTAAACAACCCTTTTGTTTTAATCTCCATTGGGTCTTCCATGTTCATGTAATAAGCTTTGACCCAAAAGGTGTTTTTGCTGACCTTTGAAAATAACTTATAATGTCTGAATTTATATCTTTTCATGAGTGCATTTATTAAACTTGAGGGCTGAAGAGAAGTTGTAGGTAATTGGAATATCTTCAAAATGAGTCTTGGATGAGAAATTTCTGATAAAGTATGAGAAAGTTATGCCTGGTCAAAGTTTGGTTGACTTTTCCTATAGGAACCCTAATTTAGCAACTTTTGAGTTTTGATGAATTATGAGCATTCCTTGAGGAATCATGATCAAACCTTGATCAAATGGTGGATATCACCTCAAAATTTTGAGTTTGGCCAAAAATCTTGAAGTTTGACTGTATGTGGGTCAGAGTTGACTTTTGACCTAGTATAGTTGATTTTCAGGCATTTGAGCAGTTGACTGAGCAAACTTCTTGAGCAAGGAATGAAACTTGGCGTGGATTTTCTTGGAGGTAAAATAGGACCATATAAAGTAATTGAAGTCTTTAAAGCTCATACATCTTGATGAAAAGTGAAACCCTATTTGGAGGTTCATTGCCTTATGAAGAGAACTTGTCTGGTCAATTCTTGGGCATCCTTGGGAAAGTTGGGGACCTCAATGGGTAAGTGTTGAATAAAATGAGAGGGAAAATTTTGTGGTGCAACATTTATCAAACTGTGATATCGTTGTTCATACATAACTTTGCTTTTGTTTTCAAAATAACAAAACAGGACAAACCAGAATAGAAGAGTTGCAAACACTAAACCCCCCCCCCCCCCCAAAAAGCTTCTGGTAGACTAACACGGCCGACCGTGTCACCTGACATGGGCAGTGTCAGGAAGAAAATAGCAAAAAGGCAAGACAGGGCTCTGACACGGGTGCCCGTGTCACAGGACACAACCCGTGTCCCTCTTAATGGAATTAAAACTTGGCAAAGTGGAAGGATATGGTTCTGACACAGGATATGGTCCTGACATAGATGCCCGTGTCACAGGACACAGACTGTGTCAGATTTTCTGGGACAAAAAAAAGACGTGCATGATTATTACAGGGTCCTGACACGGGTGTCCGTGTCACAAGACACGGCCTGTGTCAGCTTCAACACCAAAAATTCTGATTTTTTTAGACTTCTTTGCTATTATTTTTGTTCAATTTGGTTGTAATAGTAATTAGGTTTTAATTGCTTTCATCTCCATTTATAATTTGTATCCCCATCCCCTAAATTATGTAACAGCGTAAGATATTTACATTCCGCAATTTATCGCTTTCAAATATAAATTCTATTAATTAGGATTTGTATGACAGGATAAAATCAACAAGCAGCAAACCCTAATTCAAGACAAAAAAAGCATGAAAAGTAAACACTTTGCACACTTGCACATCTAGGGTTAACCTCACTTGTTGCCTTGAGAAAATGGTCATGTTATGCATTTGAGACACCTTAGCAAAAACAATAAAAAATACAACATCATAGTCCCTTGATGATGCTTCGAATGCTGCCTTAAAAATGATCTTAGACCCTTAAGAAAAATGCTAAGGTATCTCACAACATTACATTTTATGACTATACGATGATCCATGCCCGTCCCTTTACATCCAAAGATAGGGCTTCTTACCAATCAATGGTAAGATATCAATTTCAAAGGAAGAGAGAAATGAACAAAATACTTTTGAGTAGGTAGAAAGTTCTTAGTTGCTTGCTCACAATCCATCTTCAAAACAAACATCTTTTCAAAACACACCAAACACTTTTCAAATCATGAAAAAAATTCAAAAATTCGAACACTTTGTATGCATTCTTATAGAGACGAGAATCATTACAAAGTTTTCATAAACGAAGGCACTTTTCAAAAATACTTTCAAAACCCACCACAAACACATTTCAAACAAAGCAATTTCGAAAGTGAGCTAGTAAGAAACTAAGAGCCCATAGATAACTATGGATGAAAAGGGTGCTAAGACCTTCCTTTTTCATAACCTACCCCCCGAACTCAAGAAAATATCTCAAAGGTATTTCCTGTTCTTTTCAGCCTTTCCTTATTGGATAAAAAAAGTTGGTGGCGACTCTTGCTATCCGCAACAATTGCAATCAAACGCAAAATACCCAAGTCAATTCTCCCACCGTGTTATAGAACTGGCGACTCTACTGGGGAGTTTAAAAGTGGGGTTACCTTAGAGCTAGACCACATTTAAATTGCTTTCATTATTTGATTTATTTGCTTTACATTTGTGGGTCTTTGTTTTGGTTTGTATTGATCCTCTACCCAGATATGGGATTATCATTAGGTAAATGACAAAAATTATGGAGAGTGTACGGTGTAGACCGATATGATTGAGACAATAGCTATGTTAGTGTGACACATTTGTGGGTACCAGCATCCCTTATGGAAAATTAAGGAGAATACAGGGCCGCTGTGTGGTGTCGTGAAGCACTAACAAACCTTAGAACCTTTAATTGAACAACTTGTCCATTAGGAAGTAGTGAGATAGTCGGCTTTAGTGCAGTCTGAAGTTGGTTGATACTTGATGCTACACTCATTGAGATCAGAATTTTGGGATATTTCGATCACCAATAAAGAGGCTTGTACTAAAACAATGCCTGATGAAGAAAGATCAATGACATTGAGATCCCCTAGAACCCGATTACTTTCTAGGACAAGTTGAACCAACTAAACTTCAAGAGGGTACTTACCTATGAACCTCATGCAAGCCTAAACCTAAGGACTTGTTTGCTTTGTGTGTATGTGTTTACTTGTACATAACATCATGACATCATGCCATTGCATTTGCACTAACCATTTCAAGGACTTTTGGATTTATCTTTGTGCTATTTTATAGGACATGGCTTCCGCATGAAAAAATACCATCCAAATCAACCTTGTGAAAGTTCCTCCTCAACTTAAGGAATTAGAGTCAAGAGTTCCCAATGATTCTCCATTCACCAAGAAGTACAATCATCTCATCAACTTGGTTACCACAAACTTTGAAGAGGATATGGTACATGTGCTATTCCAATTCTTTGACCCTAAGAACCATTGCTTTACCTTTCCTGATTACCAACTTGTGCCTACTATAGAAGAATTCTCTCAACTCTTGGGAATTCCTATTCTGGATTAACTACCCTTCAATGGTATTGAAAGATACCCAAGACCTGAGGAGATTGCTCGAGCTCTACATTTGCAACGATCTAACATCGTGGCAAATTAGGAAACAAGAAGTGGTTTCAAAGGGTTTCTAGCCAAGTTTTTGTTGGAGAAGGCTTAAGATTTTTGGAATGCTCTGGATTTACAAGCCTTTGAAGAAGTGTTAGCTCTTTCCATCTATGGATGATACTATTTCCCAATCCTGACTAACTCATAGATGTAAGCGCAGTCAAAATTGTTCTATCTCGCAATCTGGTGCCTACTTTACTTGGGAATATCTTGCATTCTTTTCAATCTCGCACCATGAAGAGAAGAGGACTTCTTATATGTTGCACTCCTCTGTTGGCTAGGTGGTTTATTTCGCACCTACCTCGATCTGTTGTGAAGAATGAGCAAGGCATGAAATGGTCTAATAGATTGATGTCACTCACGCATTCTGATATTCATTGGTGTTCTCGATCCTTGGAGGATATTACTATTATTGACCGTTGTGAGGAATTCTCTAATGTCCCTCTACTTGGAATTATGGGAGGTATCACCTACAATCCTTGTTTGTAATTGCGAAAGTTTGGGTATTCTAGGAGGGATGACCCTCATGATGCACTTGTCCAAGGAATTGCATTTGACTATGAGAGCGATGTCCAAGGTTATCGTCATAGATTCATACGAGCTTGGGGCATGGTTAACAAAGTTGATAGCAAGACATTGGGGCATAAGAACTCCATTCCTTTAGAGCCTTATCTCAAGTGGGTGCGAGCCCGCGCTCAAAGCCTCATGATTCCTTATGAAGCCATCCTACCTATCATCATATAACATGTTGCCAAGGGAGATGTTCCATATACCGTCCTTCATCCTGATATGCCTACTTCTCTTGAAGATTTGCAAAGAGCTTAGATTCAGCTAAAGGGGGAGCGAGACACCTTTGAAGCCCAATTTTATGCAAGCGAAAAGAAGACGTTGGAGCTCACGAGGCAACTTCACGAGGAGAGGAACCTGAATGCCTACATTACTGCAAAGAGGAAGCACCCATAGGAGACTTGAGCCTTTTTATTTGTATTTAGTTCATTTTGTTTATTTTGTTTCAATGTAAGCCCAAGAGGCATGTTGTAATCAATATGAACTTATTAATGCAATTACTGTGTGTTCCTTCTTTGTCTAAACAAATTTAAATCTTCTAAGTCCTTGAAATCATTTGCATACGCATTTCATGCATCATAACATAAGCAAGCTTTCCACAAACAAGTTTCCTCATCTTTCTACTGTTTATTTCAGTAAGATGGATATTGAGCAGACCGTGAAAGATTTGCAAGCACAAAATTCCCAGTTCCAAGAGACCTTGTTGACCCTGGCCAAGGGACAACAAGAGCTAATGACACTGCTGGCAGCCAAAAAGAAGACTAAGAAGAAGGCCTTCATTAACATGGGGAAAAGGTTTAAAGACCCAGTCCGTCAGGTGCAGATAGTTGAAGAGTCATCCGAGGAAGACAAGAACCAGAATGAAGAGGAAAGGAACACCTATGCTGGGGGTGCAAATGATCAAGCTTCCGAGGATGAAGACTACTTTGATGAACAGTATCTACCGACTGAGGATAAATACATGCAGTTAGAGGATAAACTGAAAGCTATTGAAATTCAAGCCGTACCTAGTTTGGATTTTGGTGATTTGGGCTTAGTACCCGGGGTAGTCATCCCCCATAAGTTCAAAATACCAGTCTTTGCTAAGTTTGATGGAGTTTCATGCCCAAAACTTCATCTGAGGTCCTATGTCCGCAAGATACAACCACATACTACTGACAAGAAGCTCTGGGTCCATTTCTTTCAAGAGAGTCTAGTTGGGACTCAGCTAGAATGGTTTTACCAATTGGAGGGTTCCCACATTCACACTTGGGAAGATCTGACCACCGCTTTTTATCATCAATATCAGTATAATGCTGATTTGGCACCAACTAGAGTTCAACTTCAAGGAATGACAATGTGTACTAATGAAGGGTTTAAAGAGTACGCGCAAAAATGGAGGAATCTTGCTGGTAGGGTCCAACCACCACTAACTGACAGAGAACTAGTTGATATGTTCATGGGAACACTAATGGGACCATATTTAAACTTGCTATTTGGTAGCTCATCTTCTGGTTTCATTGAGTTAATCCTAACTGGTGAAAGGGTCGAAAGTGGCATTAAGAGTGGAAAAATTCCCACAACATTTGCTTATACATCAAGCACTGTAAATAAGCCCTTTACTGGAAAAAAAGAAGCCAATGCTGTATATGGGTCAAGGGCCCATACCAAGATGGATCACTGTCCATCTGTTAATGCTGTGTTAATCTCCAACCCTCCATCTTCTTAAAGACAATCATCCAACCATCAACGATATGAAATTCCTCGAAGAAAGTTCACAAGGATTAACATGTCGCTATCCCAAGCCTTGCAACATCTGTTGAAGGCCAACTTAGTGACATTACGTGATCCACCATCAAATCCCAATGTCTTATCACCGAAGTACAATCCTAATGCCAAACGCGCCTACCATTCCAACAACCCTGGGCATGAAATCGATCATTGTTGGGATTTGAAATGCATAATTCAAGATCTTATCGATAACAAAACTATTGAGTTTGGTCCACCTACAACTCTAAATGTGATAACTGCACCAATGCCGAACCATGGCAAAGGTGTCAATGCAATTGATGACACTGCTTTTGTTTCCTCCATTGAGGATTTGACTACTCCATTGACTACTGTGAAAGGAGATTTGCTGAGAGATGAGGTGTTCCCTGCCTATTTAAAAGACTATGTTTGCTGTGCTAAACAAATAAATGGATGCAAGTGGTTGAAAGAAGGTGTTCATTTCCTGATAGATAGTCACGAGATCATGTTTGAAAGAACTCCGTCCATCAAAAGTTTGACCAACAAAGCTGAAGACATTTCTATCATAACAATTTCCATCAAGCCTCTTAGGATCTCCTCAAAGGGTCCTATTAGGATTTCAAATGAATCAATAATTGCTCCTTTAATAATCACTACCCCTGGGCCGATTCCTTACTCCTCCAATAAAGCAGTTCCATGGAACTATGGTTCCGAAGTTTACTATCATGGAATAAAGCAAGATCCATAGATCAATGAAGACAAGACTGATGATGTTAAAAATATTGCTGGTTCTAGTAAGGTAACAAGAACGGGGAGGATCTTTTCCCTTGATATTTCACCTCTGACTACTACAATAACTCCTATTCACATAACCAATAACAAGCCTAATGCCAACACTGGACGCAAAGAAAATGTAAGTGAGCCTGTTGGGATAAAGGAACCTGCCAAAGATGCTGATGCTGAAGAGCCCTTCACTTGAGAGATGGAGGAAATCCTGAAAATTATAAAGAATAGTGATTTCAAAATAGTCGAACAACTGAGGCAAACTCCCTCCAAAATCTCCATGTTGTCATTACTACTCTGTTCTGATGCTCATGCCCAAGCTTTAATCAAGTTTTTGAAGAAATCTCATGTGCCCCAAGAGACTACAGCTGAACAGTTCGAGAATTTTGTGGCGAGTTTAACGGCTGACAATGGATTGGGTTTCTCTAACACTGACTTGACTCCTATTGGAAGGAATCATAACAAGGCTTTGCATGTCTCTATTGAATGCAAAGGAAATACACTAGCTCATGTCTTAGTTAATACTGGCTCATATTTAAATGTGTTACCCAAAGGTGCTTTGGACCGGCTAGATTTCGAATGCCTGGTGTTGAAACCAAGTGATATAGTTGTAAGGGCTTTTGATGGGTCTAAAAGGATGGTGCACGGAGAGGTGGATCTATCATTTAAAATTGGATCACAAATTTTCAACTCCACTTTTTATATAATGGACATACATCCCGCCTACTCTTGTTTACTCGGACGCCCTTGGATACATGGGGCAGGAGCAGTGACGTCCACCCTCCACTAGAAATTGAAATATCCGATCAAAGGGAAGATTGTCACTGTTTGTGGTGAAGAGGAATTTATGGTCATCCACCTCAATTCATTCAAGTATGTGGAAATGGATGGTGAATTTATAGAAACTCCGTGCCAGAATTTCGAAGTTGTTCCTCCTATGGTTTCCGCCACAAAAATCTCCTATGACACATCAAAAGTTGACGAATTTATACCAAGAATGGTTTCACTTAAAGATGCACGTGCCGTGGTCGAAGATGGAAGCTGTACTATCTGGGGATAAATCCGCGACATTCCGTTTAAATCAGACAAATTTAGGTTGGGTTTCACCATCAAAGCTCAGAAAGAGGTCAGGCGCGCTTGCATGGGAAAGCCACCTCTTCCCATCAAAAATCATGAAGTAAACGATATGGAAGACTCTGACGATGAATGTGCTTTTGAAGAATGGATCTACCTGACTGCTGGTGAAGGACTCAACAACTGGCACGCAAATGACTTCACTCCCATCTCCTTCAATAAGGAGTAATTACTGTTTATTGTTTTCTGTCAATTCAAGAATTTTGTCTGTAATCTTAATTCCAAATAATGACTTTTAAGCCACGTGCCTTGCCTGGGGAACCATGGTCCATTTGTTAAGGGTTTTGTTCATGTTCATTTATCATATGATAATTTAATAAAAAAACATTGGACCTTTGCATTCAAATTTTATGCTCATTGTCTTTCTTTTTCTTTATTTTATTTTTCAAATAGCCATGTATCTTAAATGCACACACACACTTGCAGATCCTCATCCACTCCATACCTCATTGCCAACGACTCTACTATTTCCAGTTATGACTTCGAACCCATGACGTTTTCCTCACATACTCATTCCTTGACCATCTGCGCTGGGCTGCTTATTTGTTAATATAATAAACAAAAAAACATAAAGTAAATAAATTAGCATGCCCATAAAAACGCGTGAAATTGAAACGGGCCAGTGGTATGCTGCCACCTCTTGCCTTCTTCCCCAGAACCGTCGTTTTTGGTATCAGACTTTTACCTACGGTCCAAAGTCTGTAGCTGTAAACCTGCCAATTTTAAAAACGCAGCACACGCATAATAAATTCAAATGGAGACCATGGATCAACTGGGTTTGAGGCCCTGAACACCATGGTACCCATAATCAAACCTGATTTTGCCTATATTAAAAAACCTAAAACGAAGCTTGAAACCCTAAGAATGGCATATTTTGATTCCCGCGCTTAAACTCAAATCAAAGCATCCAAACATATTGCAAACACGATTACAAGCATGAATATATACTTAGAACATGTTGATAAGGCCAGAATCAATGAAAACGAATTTAAAAAAAGATGAAAACTGTGAAGGTGGTACCACGTGATTTTGCACGTTTTGAGGGTTGAGGATGATTGCAAGAACTTCAGTGAATGTCCAGGGACGTGATTTAATCCTTGGAATGGCTTGAATCGATATGTGGAGGAGAATGGGCTCTGCACTTTTTGACAAAAAATTTGAAATTTATTCTTGATGTAGAGGCAGGCTGTGCAGCTTTTCTTTTCTTGTTAGGGTTCATAATGCTTGTGTATATGTACTGAATCAATCTAGGGTAGCATAATTGGAAAGAATCATAAGATGTAATGGTTATTACTTTTGATTCAAATCTTTCCACATTTGGAGATTTCCTCTTGTTTTCAATCTTGCACGTTTTTTCTTGGCTATAGACAGCTTGCATGATCTATAATTCAATGCAAAACAAATCTCATTCCATTGATTTTATTTATTTTGATTTATTTTGATTTTATTTGATTTTATTTGAATTTTAAATAAATAAAATCAAAATAAATTAGGTAAATAAATAAATGAGGCAAGGAGGGTCCCATGGGTCGTGGACCATGCTACGGATAAGATTAAATCTTGAAAAAGATGGGCCCATGTAGAAAAAAATGCAATTTTGAGCATTGTTGACTTTGTGCAAACTTCCAAAAATGGCCAACTTTGACAATGCATATCTCTCTCAATTTTGACCCTAAGAGGGTGTTCTTGGACTTTTTAGAAAGCTTGGGATGTACTATAAACAACCCTTTTGTTTTAATCTCCATTGGGTCTTCCATGTTCATGTAATAAGCTTTGACCCAAAAGGTGTTTTTGCTGACCTTTGAAAAGAACTTATAATGTCTGAATTTATATCTTTTCATGAGTGCATTTATTAAACTTGGGGGCTGAAGAGAAGTTATAAGTAATTGGAATATCTTCAAAATGAGACCTGGATGAGAAATTTCTGATAAAGTGTGAGAAAGTTATGCCTGGTCAAAGTTTGGTTGACTTTTCCTATAGGAACCCTAATTTAGCAACTTTTGAGTTTTGATGAATTAGGAGAATTCCTTGAGGAATCATGATCAACCCTTGATCAAATTATGGATATCACCTCAAAATGTTGAGTTTGGCCAAAAATATTGAAGTTTGACTGTATGTGGGTCACAATTGACTTTTGACCTAGTATAGTTGATTTTCAGGCATTTGAGCAGTTGACTGAGCAAACTTCTTGTGCAAGACATGAAACTTGGCGTGGATATTCTTGGAGGCATAATAGGACCATATAAAGTAATTGAAGTCTTTAAAGCTCATATATCGTGATGAAAAGTGAAACCCTAGTGGGAGGTTCATTGCCTTAGGAAGAGAACTTGTCTGTTCAATTCTTGGGCATCCTTGGGCAAGTTGGGGACCTCAATGGGTATGTGTTGAATAAAATGAGAGGGAAAATTTTGGGGTGCAACAATTATCAAACTGTGATATCGTTGTTCATACATAACTTTGCTTTTGTTTTCAAAAGAACAAAATAGGATAAACCAGAATAGAAGAGTTGCAAACACTAACCCCCCCCCCCCCAAAAAAAAGCTTCTGGATGTCTGACACGACCGACCGTGTCACCTGACATGGGCCGTGTCAGGAAGAAAATAGGAAAAATGGCAAGACAGGGCTCTGACTCGGGTGCCCGTGTCACAGGACACGACCCGTGTCCCTCTTAATGGAATTAAAACTTGGTAAAGTGGCAGGATATGGTCCTGACACGGATGCCCGTTTCACAGGACACGGACCGTGTCAGATTTGTTGGGACAAAAAAAAGACGTGCATGATTATTACAGGGTCCTGACACGGGTGCCCGTGTCACAAGACACGGCCCGTGTCACAAGACACGGCCCGTGTCAGCTTCAACACCAAAAATTCTGATTTTTTGAGACTTCTTTGCTATTATTTTTGTTCAATTTGGTTGTAATAGTAATTAGGTTTTAATTTCTTCCATCCCCGTTTATAATTTGTATCCCCGTCCCCTAAATTATGTAACAACATAAGATATTTACATTCCACAATTTATCGCTTTCAAATATAAATGCTATTAATTAGGATGTGTATGACAGTATAAAATCAACAAGCAGCAAACCCTAATTCAAGACAAAAAAAGCATGAAAAGTAAACACTTTGCACACTTGCACATCTAGGGTTAACCTCACTTGTTGCCTTGAGAAAATGGTCATTTTATGCATGTGAGAAACCTTAGCAAAAACAATAAAAAATGCAACATCATAGTCCCTTGATGATGCTTCGAATGCTTCCTTAAAAATGATCTTAGACCCTTAAGAAAAATGCTAAGGTATCTCACAACATTACATTTTATGACTATACGATGATCCACGCCCGTCCCTTTACATCCAAAGATAGGGCTTCTTACCAATCAATGGTAAGATAGCAATGTCAAAGGAAGAGAGAAATGATCAAAATACTTTTGAGTAGGTATAACGTTCTTAGTTGCTTGCTCACAATCCATCTTCAAAACAAACATCTTTTCAAAACACACCAAACACTTTTCAAAACATGAAATATTTTCAAAAGTTCCAACACTTTGTATGCATTCTTATAGAGACGAGAATCATTACAAAGTTTGCATAAACGAAGGCACTTTTCAAAAATACTTTCAAAACCTACCACAAACACATTTCAAACAAAGAAATTTCGAAAGTGAGCTAGTAAGAAACTAAGAGCCCATAGATAACTATGGATGAAAAGGATGCTAACACCTTCCTTTTTCATAACCTACCCCCCGAACTCAAGAAAATATCTCAAAGTTCTTTCCTGTTCTTTTCACCCTTTCCTTATTGGATAAAAGAAAAGTTGGCGGCGACTCTTGCTATCCGTAACAATTGCGATCAAACGCAAAATACCCAAGTCAGTTCTCCCACCGTGTTATAGAACTGACGACTCTACTGGGGAGTTTAAAAGTGGGGTTACCTTAGAGCTAGACCACATTTAAATTTCTTTCATTATTTGATTTATTTGCTTTACATTTGTGGGTCTTTGTTTGGGTTTGTATTGATCCTCTACCCAGATATGGGAATATCATTAGGTAAATAGAAAAAATTATGGAGAGTGTACGGTGTAGACCGATATGATTGAGAAAATAACTATGTTAGTGTGACACATTTGTGGGTATCGACATCCCTTATGGCGAATTAAGGAGAATACGGGGCCGTTGTGTGGTGTCGTGGAGCACTAACAAACCTTAGAACCTTTAATTGAACAACTTGTCCATTAGGAAGTAGTGAGATAGCCGGCTTTGGTGCAGTCCGAAGTTACTTGATACTTGATGCTACACTCATTGAGGTCATACTTTTGGGATATTTCGATCGCCAATAAAGAGGCTTGCACTGAAACAATGCCTGATGAAGAAAGATCAATGATATTGAGATCCCCTAGAACCCGATTACTTTCTAAGACAGGTTGAACCAACTAAACTTCAAGAGGGTACTTACCTATGAACCTCATGCAAGCCTCAACTTAAGGACTTGTTTGCTTTGTGTGTATGTGTTTACTTGTACATAACATCATGACATCATACCATTGCATTTGAACTAACCATTTCAAGGACTTTGGGATTTATCTTTGTGTTGTTTTATAGGACATGGCTTCCGCATGAAGAAATACCATCCAAATCAACCTTGTGAAAGTTCCTCCTCAACTTAAGGAATTAGACTCAAGAGTTCCCAATGATTCTCCGTTCACCAAGAAGTACGATCATCTTATCAACTTGGTTACCACAAACTTTGAAGAGGATATGGTACATGTGCTATTCCAATTCTTTGACCCTAAGCACCATTGCTTTACCTTTCCTGATTACCAACTTGTGCCTACTATGGAAGAATTCTCTCAACTCTTGGGAATTCCTATTCTTGATCAACTACCCTTCAAAGGTATTGAAAGAGACCCAAGACCCAAGGAGATTGCTCGAGCTCTACATTTGCAATGATCTGACATCGTGGCAAATTAGGAAACAAGAAGTGGTGTCAAAGGGTTTCTAGATAAGTTTTTGTTGGAGAAAGCTCAAGATTTTTGGAATGCTCTGGATTTACAAGCCTTTGAAGAAGTGTTAGCTCTTCTCATCTATGGGATGATACTATTTCCCAATCCTGACCAACTCATAGATGTGAGCGCAGTCAAAAAAATTTTATCTCGCAATCCGGTTCCTACTTTACTTGGGGATAACTTGCATTCTTTTCACTCTCGCACCATGAAGAGAAGAGGACTTCTTATGTGTTGCACTCCTCTGTTGGCTAGGTGGTTTATTTTGCACCTACCTCGATCTGTTGTGAAGAATGAGTAAGGCATGAAATGGTCTAATAGATTGATGTCACTCACGCATTCTGATATTCATTGGTGTTCTCGATCCTTGGAGGATATTATTGTTATTGACCATTGTGGGGAATTCTCTAATGTCCCTCTACTTGGAATTAGGGGAGGTATCACCTACAATCCTCGTTTGGATTTGCGAAAGTTTGGGTATGCTAGGAGGGATGACCCTCATGATGCACTTGTCCAAGGAATTGCATTTGACTATGAGAGTGATGTCCAAGGTTATCGTCATAGATTCATACGAGCTTGGGGCATGGTTAACAAAGTTGATAGCAAGACATTGGGGCATAAGAACTCCATTCCTTTAGAGCCTTATCACAAGTGGGTGCAAGCCCGCGCTCAAAGCCTCGTGATTCCTTATGAAGCCATCCTACTTATCATCATATAACATGTTGCCAAGGGAGATGTTCCATATACCGTCCTTCATCCTGATATGCCTACTTCTCTTGAAGATTTTCAAAGAGCTTGGATTCAGCTAAAGGGGGAGCGAGACACCTTTGAAGCCCAATTTTATGCAAGCGAAAAGAAGACGTTGGAGCTCACGAGGAAACTTCACGAGGAGAGGAACCTGAATGCCTACATTACTGCAAAGAGGAAGCACCCATAGGAGACTTGAGCCTTTTTATTTGTATTTAGTTCATTTTGTTTATTTTGTTTCAATGTAAGCCCAAGAGGCATGTTGTAATCAATAAGAACTTATTAATGCAATTAATGTGTGTTCCTTCTTTGTCTAAACAAATTTAAATCTTCTAAGTCCTTGAAATCATTTGCATACGCATTTCATGCATCATAACATAAGCAAGCTTTCCACAAACAAGTTTCCTCATCTTTCTACTGTTTATTTCAGTAAGATGGATATTGAGCAGACCGTGAAAGATTTGCAAGCACAAAATTCCCAGTTCCAAGAGACCTTGTTGACCCTGGCCAAGGGACAACAAGAGCTAATGACACTGCTGGAAGCCAAAAAGAAGACTAAGAAGATGGCCTTCATTAACATGGGGAAAAGGTTTAAAGACCCAGTCCGTCAGGTGCAGATAGTTGAAGAGTTATCCGAGGAAGACAAGAACCAGAATGAAGAGGAAAGGAGCACCTATGCTGGGGGTGCAAATGATCAAGCTTCCGAGGATGAAGACTACTTTGATGAACAGTATCTACCGACTGAGGATAAATACATGCAGTTAGAGGATAAACTGAAAGCTATTGAAATTCAAGCCGTACCTAGTTTGGATTTTGGTGATTTGGGCTTAGTACCCGAGGTAGTCATCCCCCATAAGTTCAAAATACCAGTCTTTGCTAAGTTTGATGGAGTTTCATGCCCAAAACTTCATCTGAGGTCCTATATCCACAAGATACAACCACATACTACTGACAAGAAGCTCTGGGTCCATTTCTTTCAAGACAGTCTAGTTGGGACTCAGCTAGAATGGTTTTACCAATTGGAGGGTTCCCACATTCACACTTGGGAAGATCTGACCACCGCTTTTTATCAGCAATATCAGTATAATGCTGATTTGGCACCAACTAGAGTTCAACTTCAAGGAATGACAATGTGTACTAATGAAGGGTTTAAAGAGTACGCGCAAAAATGGAGGAATCTTGCTGGTAGGGTCCAACCACCACTAACTAACAGAGAACTAGTTGATATGTTCATGGGAACACTAATGGGACCATATTTAAACTTGCTAATTGGTAGCTCATCTTCTGGTTTCATTGAGTTAATCCTAACTGGTGAAAGGGTCGAAAGTGGCATTAAGAGTGGAAAATTCCCACGACATCTGCTTCTACATCAAGCACTGTAAAGAAGCCCTCTACTGGAAAAAAAGAAGCCAATGCTTTATATGGGTCAAGGGCCTATACCAAGATGGATCACCGTCCATCTGTTAATGTTGTGTTAATCTCTAACCCTCCATCTGCTCAAAGACAATCATCCAACCATCAACGATATGAAATTCCTCGAAGACAGTTCACAAGGATTAACATGTCGCTATCCCAAGCCTTGCAACATCTGTTGAAGGCCAACTTAGTGACATTGCGTGATCCACCATTAAATCCCAATGTCTTATCACCGAAGTACAATCCTAATGCCAAACGCGCCTACCATTCCAACAGCCTTGGGCATGAAACCGATCATTGTTGGGATTTGAAATGCAGAATTCAAGATCTTATTGATAACATAACTATTGAGTTTGGTCCACCTACAACTCCAAATGTGATAACTGCACCAATGCCGAACCATGGAAAAGGTGTCAATGCGATTGATGACACTACTTTTGTTTCCTCCATTGAGGATTTGACTACTCCATTGACTACTGTGAAAGGAGATTTGCTGAGAGCTGGTGTGTTCCCTGGATATTTAAAAGACTATGTTTGTTGTGCTAAACAAATAAATGGATGCAAGTGGCTGAAAGAAGGTGTTCATTTCCTGATAGATAGTCACGAGATCATGTTTGAAAGAACTTCGTCCCTCAAAAGTTTGACCAATAAAGCTGAAGACATTTCTATCATAACAATTTCCATCAAGCCTCTTAGGATCTCCTCAAAGGGTCCTATTAGGATTTCAAATGAATCAACAATTGCTCCTTTAATAATCACTACCCCTAGGCCGATTCCTTACTCCTCCAATAAAGCAGTTCCATGTAACTATGGTTCCGAAGTTTACTATCATGGAATAAAGCAAGATCCATGGATCAATGAAGACAAGACTGATGATGTTACAAATATTGCTGGTTCTAGTAAGGTAAAAAGAACGGGGAGGATCTTTTCCCCTGATATTTCACCTCTGACTACTACAATAACTCCTGTTCACATAACCAATAACAAGCCTAATGCCAACACTGGAGGCAAATAAAAAGCAAGTGAGTCTGCTGGGATAGAGGAACCTGCAAAAGATGTTGATGTTGAAGAGCCCTCCACTTGAGAGATGGAGGAAATCCTGAAAATTATAAAGAATAGTGATTTCAAAATAGTCGAACATCTGAGGCAAACTCCCTCCAAAATCTCCATGTTGTCATTACTACTCTGTTCTGATGCTCATGCCCAAGCTTTAATCAAGTTTTTGAAGAAATCTCATGTGCCCCAAGAGACTACAGCTGAACAGTTCGAGAATTGTGTGGCGAGTTTAACGGCTGACAATGGATTGGGTTTCTCTAACACTGACTTGACTCCTATTGGAAGGAATCATAACAAGGCTTTGCATGTCTCTATTGAATGCAAAAGGAAATACACTAGCTCATGTCTTAGTTGATACTGGCTCATATTTAAATGTGTTACCCAAAGGTGCTTCGGACCGGCTAGATTGCGAATGCCTGGTGTTGAAACTAAGTGATATAGTTGTAAGGGCTTTCGATGGGTCTAAAAGGATGGTGCACAGAGAGGTGGATCTACCCATTAAAATTGGATCACAAATTTTCAACTCCACTTTTTATATAATGGACATACATCCCGCCTACTCTTGTTTACTCGGACGCCCTTGGATACATGGGGCAGAAGCAGTGACATCCACCCTCCACTAGAAATTGAAATATCCGATCAAAGGGAAGATTGTCACTGTTTGTGGTGAAGAGGAATTTATGGTCATCCACCTCAATTCCTTCAAGTATGTGGAAATGCATGATGAATTTATAGAAACTTTGTGCCAGGATTTCGAAGTTGTTCCTCCTATGGTTGCCTCCAGCAAAATCTCCTCTGACACATCAAAAGTTGATGAAGTTGTACCAAGAATGGTTTCACTTAAAGATGCACGTGTCATGGTCGAAGATGGAAGTTGTACTATCCGGGGATAACTCTTAGACATTCCGTTTAAATCAGACAAATTTGGGTTGGGTTTCACCATCAAAGCTCAGAAAGAGGTCAGGTGCGCTTGCGTGGGAAAGCCACCTCTTCGCATCAGAAATCATGAAGTAAACAATGTGGAAGACTCTGACGATGAATGTGCTTTTGAAGAATGGATCTACCTGACTGCTGGTGAAGGACTCAGCAACTGGAACGAAAAGTAATTCACTCCCATCTCCTTCAATAAGGAGTAATTACTGTTTATTGTTTTTTGTCAATTCAAGAACTTTTGTCTGTAATCTTAATTCCAAACAATGACTTTTAAGCCACGTGCCTTGCCTGGGGAACCATGGTCCATTTGTTAAGGGTTTTGTTCATGTTCATTTATCATATGATCATTTAATAAAAAAAACATTTGACCTTTGCATTCAAATTTTATGCTCATTGTCTTTCTTTTTGTTTATTGTATTTTTCAAATAGCCATGTGTTGTACCCTAAAATTTGCCCTCTCATCCTTCAAGAATTCATTCTGAATTCTCAGAGTTTCTCTTAAACAAATCCAAGCCCTCAATTATCATTCCTCTCCAGGTAAACCATTTACAAGAGCAGAATGGTCACTTGCAAGCTCAAAAGTCAAAAATTTTACCTTGAAAAAAGTTAAATTCTATATGCTTAGAATTTTTCTCTAAAGAAAAAAAATAGAAGTGTTTAAGAAAAAATGGCACTTCAGAAATTCTGAACCAACCTCCAGGCAGAAACGGTCAGAAGTTGCAAACTTGTGCAGCACATAACATTCAGTCAGAAGGTGGCTCTTCAGCAGCTACAACAACTCAGTTAGGCGTTGTAAACGTGGTTCAACACGTAATCTTTAAACAGAACATGGCTCCTTCAGCAGTTACACAAGTTCAGCCAGAGCTTGCTAAAGAAATGCAAAGAAGACAACAAAGCCTGAAACTCCTTCAGAACATACTGGGATCAGAAGGTAATGGGATCAGCAAATTAGGTATAATACTGAAGCAGAATCTCTAAGTCCAGAGTTTTCAGAGGCAGATCAAAGGAGCATGCTGGAAAGTCTGGAAAACTCTCAGAATTTGCTGAGGCAGCAAGAGGCCAAGGTCAGAGCTTGGTTTACATTGTTTTTTTGGTGAAGTAGAACTGATGGCTCAGGTTTTAGGTAATGATGCAAAATCTCCTATTACAAGATTTTTGATTTTGACAAATCTCATCACCATTTAATGCTCATTAATGCTCACAACCACTTTTGAGCATTCATCCAAGGGATGTCTCCACGTGTGGCATGGTAACACCCTCATGCAGACTTAGGCATGGGTCTATGCACCACTTTTCGCCTATGGGTGTCACTTCTCCTTAATCCTCGCTTACTGTTCCAACCTAGGCTAAAAAGTTGTCCATCATCACAACTTTTCATGAACTCCCTTCAAGAACAAGTTAACCTCTACTGCATAGTATTGGCGCCATTTAACGTTCAAAAATTCACAAAGTCTTGCCTATAAATAGGACACCATCATCCATTAAAAGAGGTGGTAAAAAAATCCAGAAAAAACTCAAGCAAGAAAACATTGTGAAAACTCTGTCAAAATTCCTAGTGTTTCATATCTTTGAATTTCCTTCCTCCAAACTTCATTGATACCTAGTTTGATCCTTGACTAAAGAACGCCATACAGTTTCTGACCATACATACATATATCTTCTCCATCCATCCATTCTAAAAAGAACCTGTCCAGAACACCATCAGAGCTAAAGCTAGCTCCAACTCACAGATTTTCTTCCAACAGCAAGGTAAGCACCTGCTGACTCTCATCACGCTGCTAAGCATCATCAGCTTTGCATGCTCAATAAATACAATGTAGATATCATGTTGCTTCTGTATGCGTTCTCGAGGATTTTCATGCCTCTGAATGCTTAAGTAGGAAGTGGATCAGTGTAGGACCTGCCTGTGACCTTGTTGGTTATGTCTTCTGAAACACTTTGACACTTGCTGAGATTGTCCTAGGAATGCCTTCTGTTTTGTGGAAAAATAATAAAATTGCAGATGTTCTGACTAGTACAAGGGGAAACCAAGCGCTGACTCTGACGCCAGCATTTCTGAGGCCTGTTTTGCCATCAATAATATCAGAACTTCTGAAAATTATTGTGTTTCCAGCAGGGTCAGAACTTCTGACTTCACTACTAACAAACTTCTGTCTTGCAGCGGATGGGGGTCAGAACTTCTGACCTTTCCACTAACGGGTTTCTATTTTGCAGGGCACCAGAGTCAGAAGTTCTGACTCATATATTTTCACTAACAGGTTGATATCCTGCAGCAGGCCTGGGTCAAAACTTCTGACTTCCTCTCAGCAGCACGCTAGCCCTCTCTCTCTTTCTCTTTTTCTTCCCCTTGTTATTTTCTTTTCTTATCTATTTTTCTCGTTGAACCACCCCCATGTACAAGTGTGTATCCCCCACCCCATAAATATTGTAATAGCGTAGGATTTTACATTTCCGCACTTTTATTGCTTTCAAATGTAAATGCTAGTAATTAGGATATGTATGGAAAGATAAAATCAATGAAATAGAAAATACTAATTCAAGATAAAATCATGCATGCAATAAAACACACTTGCACACAAACACCCTTAAGGTATCTCCACTTGGTTGCCTAAACAAATGGCCATGGTATGCACGCTAGGTATCTTGGAAAAACAAAACAAAACAAAAGATCATAGTCCCTCGATGACGCTATCTTGGTTGCCTAAACAAAATGATCTAGTCCCTCATGAATTTCTAAAGACACTTAGCATAATTGCTATCATGGTCAATACGAAGACCAGCGCCTGTCCCGTTTAACATCCTAAATACAAGGTTGTTTACCAAATGCAATGGTAAAACAACACTATCAAAAGGGTTAAAAATGTGTAGGAAAGACTTTTGAGTAGATAGGGTAGACAACTCTTAGTTACTTGATCAAAACTTGCAAAACATCCTTGCTATTTTCAAACACACCTCACAACACAATTTCAAAACATTTCCCAAAAACAAACTTTCAAACATTGAAAAATCTTTTCAAAAGACAAACACACCCTTGTATACATTCAAACAAGAATCATTACAAAGGTTGCCACAACGATGGCCTCTTTTCAAAAAAATTTCAAAACCACACACACAAAGCACCATTTCAAACAATTAAAAAGCAAAAGCAAGTGATCTAAACAAGTAACTAAGAGCCCATGGAAAACCATGGATGAAAAGGGTGCTAGCACCTTCCCTTTTCATAATCTACCCCCTGAACCCAAGAAAAGATCTCAAAGGTCTTTCCTGTGCTTTTTGACCTTTCCTTTGGATAAAATAAAAATTCGGTGGCGACTCTTGCTAAACCAAAACATTTGCGAACACAAAACGCAAAATCTCAAGTCAGTTCTCCCACTGTATCACAGAACTGGCGACTCTGCTGGGGAGATGACTCTAAAAGTGGGGTTACGTTAGGACTTAGATCACCTTTACATGTTTATTTTGTTTTCTTTGATTGCTTTACATTTGGTTCTCTTGTTGGGTTTGAATCCTCCACCCGGATTTTTAGGAAACATTCATAGGTAAATAGCAATATGTTGTGGAAGTTGTGCGGGGTATACCGACATGGTTGAAGCAATAGCTATATTAGTGCGACATATTTGTGGGTACCGGTAGCCTTTGAGTTAATCAAAGAGAATACGGGGCCGCTGAGCGATGTCATGAAACACTAATGGACTTCTAGAACCTTTGCTTGACCATCTTGGCCTTATTAGGGGTAGTGAGATGACCGACTTTGGTGCAGTCCGAAGTTGGTAGATACTCGATACTACACTCATTGAGGGTTGTTTTCTTGGAATATTTCGGTCGCCAGTAAAGTGGCTAAACTAAAACAATGAACACAGAAAATAATCCGGTGATATTGAGATCCTTAGAACCCGGTTACTATTTATAGGACAGGTTGAGCCAACTAACTTCAAGAGGGTACTTACCTATGAACTCTATGCAAGCCTAAACCTAGGGACTTGTCTGCTTTGTGTGAATGTGATTATTTGTATATACACTTTCTTACTTTTGCATATCTATACATAATATCATAACATCATACCATATCATTTTCAATAACCATTTCAAGGATCTTGAGGGTCTTTGATGCAGGGTCACGTTGAACCAGACGTCTACCAAAGGGCAAGAGGATTCATTTTCCTCTAAACAAACGCCGTCAAAGATCAAGTACAACAACTTGAGTCAAGGGCTATGACCCACTTGACATGGTGAGCTTGAGTCTCGTGGAAAGACATCCACCAATACAAAGTTCTCCAATCAAAGATGTTGATCAAAGTTCAACCTCTAACATTTTCTTGTGTTTACCCCGTGATATCCTTGAAAACATGCATCCACATATCATGCATCGTATCATGACAGGTTTCCCCTTTTCAGGTCTCCTTATTTTCCTATTATTTATTTCAGTAGAGATGGCTCTAGAGAGGACTGTCAAAGATATCCAGGCTCAAAACCCTCAACTTCAAGAGATATTCTTGAACCTGTCCAAGGGGAAGGAAGAAGTGAAAGCTCTCCTCACAAGGGGCATGGTCCTAGGGAATCCAGGCGGCGTCAGGCATGATCAGTTGGAAGGGATACAAATTGAAATGGCAACAATGAGAATTCAAATGATGGGACAACTGGTGGGCCAGATGGCTCTCATTCAAAACCTAGCTCAAGGACAAAAGGAGCTAAAAGTCCTCATCAACAAACTGCACCAAGAGGGATGTAACCAAGTGGGGCAAACAACTAGGGTTGAGGATCAAGTCACCATTCAGCCTCCCTTTAGACAAGAAGTCAAGGGAAAAGCTCCCCAATTTGCTTAAGGGTCACAAGCCCAACAACAACCTCACCAACATCAACAGGGTAATCGACGTAAGCAAAATACATCTGGAAGGCGCTTCAATGAGATTAACATGCCATTATCTCAAGTACTGAAACGCTTGTTGGAGGTCAAGCTGACTGTATTAAGAGATCCTCTTCAAAATCTCAATACCTCTGCTCCTAGTTATCATCCCAATGCATTATGTGCATACCACTCCAATAGTCCTGGGCATGATACAAATGACTGTTGGGCTTTGAAAAACAAGACCCAAGACTTGATTGACAGAGGAGTGTTGGAATTCACACAGGATGTCCAGATGAAAATTTTCCGCTGAGGGTTCTCCACCTAAAGTGACAAGTTCAGACTAAGAGGCTTTGGTTTCATTTGAATTTTCAAGTTGTAATTTCTTTTATTATTCAAACAATTATCTGTTGATGTCAAACTCTGTTTCATTAATGCATTGCATATGTTTGTCTTGAATTCATCCATTCGTTTTCACTATACTTGAACTATGCTTTCTACTTTCTTTATGACATTTAACTCTTGCTAAAAGTTACAAGCCTTTAGAGGGAGGATGACGAAAACGATGCCATAATCTCATACAGTATGCTTTTGGATAGACCTTGCTGACGATGTACATGCGTTTCTTTCAAATCCTAAACACTGGAGTTATAAGGAAGATAATCCCAAGTTAACCCCTTCGAGCCAAATAAGTAGAAGTTTTCTGTTTTTAACACAAATTGAAACCTTTAATCAAACCTGGGGCAGGGTAGTCTCTCAGTTAATTCAAAATGTGCGTTTAGCCGCAAACTCTCAGTTCGTAATACATCGAATGACATCAAAATTTCCTTTGGAACCAAAAGACAGTGATGGTCCCTTATCTCATAGGCAGTCATTATCTATCAAAAAAGAAAATCCCACTGAGTCAAAACCTACAAAGGAGACTTGTGAAAGCTGGGGCATCCCGCTGACTGTAATCTCGAAAATAGGAACAGTCAGGAAAAAATTAGGGATAACAAATCAAAAGAAAGAGGTCACTACAAATCCTCAACAACATGAAAAATGTTGCAAAAAATGACTTCCTTCCAACAAATTCTACTTGTGTGAACCATCACCAAAAACGTCATTCCAAACTCATTTGGAGTTCAAATGCACAATTAACTGAGTTTAGGATTGAAGAACATCACGAAGAGCGGGTGGGTACAAATATACTTTGAGCCTTTATCCTTTGTTTCTTAAACAGTGAACCAAGCCACGTTACAACCCTTAAAAAGTCCTAATTGAAGCATGGGTTAGTTTGAAAGCATACTGTTACAAAAGGTATCCTGACTCCTGTAAGGCTTTCCTCTAAATCTTGAGTTAAATTTTTTATAAAAAGTTTCTGCTAAAAAACGCATTTTTCAAAATTTCAAGACAAGTATAAACTTTGCATTATTTGAATATCATCGTTTGCATGTGGCTATTTGTTTGATAGCGAAGAAATTCACACAATGAATGTTCCGATGAACGAAAGCTCTCTCATTGAACAAAATCACTTCAAGTGGGATGACACTTCCTTTGCAAAAATCTCTCCTATCAATAAAAGGGGACATAACATGGCATTGTCAAATAAACCTGGGGCAGTCCAGTCAAGATTTCAAGAAATCTCTCAAAGTCCAGTTAACCTGGGGTAGTCCAGTCAAGATTTCAAGAAATCTCTCAATTGCAGAGTAACCTGAGGCAAGTCTCCATCTCCATCACTTGGGGCATTAAACGTCAATCTCATCACAAGGATACGTACAATCCAAATTTCCTGGCAGTGCCACAAACATTTGATACTAGGGGCAATAACGAATCTCTCCAAAATCCTTCTGAAAAGAAATTCAAGAATCCTCGAGAAGTTCATTACCTCTCTAGCAGACCAGCGGTCATGGGTTTATTTCCCCAACACTTGTCAAGGATTTATTCTCCAAAACAAAATTACATTTCAACAACATTCGTAACATATGCATATTGATCGGCAGGAAAAGGTTCATTACCTTTTGGAGTAGCAGTTGTCAAAGATTCCTTCATCATCCGGATGAGTCAAAGTTAATCCAAGACCTTCTCTAGTTCAGTCAGATCGACACTAAGATCTCCCTGATTCTTATTCCAGTGGAAGATATTCAGGGTTTTGCTGTTTCAGATAAATCTCTCAACGATTTATTCTGATTCACTTCTAGATTTTTCACTATCAGAGACGAAGAGTCCAACTGTTTTCTCCATCAATAGTTCGAGATTTATTTTCCCCAGCGAAAGGTCGTCTTGAAAACATTACACATCCGTGCCTCAGGACATCATACAACACAATCTAATTTACTTTGAGAACGTCATTGTTTGATATATGTCATTCCACTAACCTTTACCTTTCAGGAAAGATGCAATCAATTTCTCACAAAATTCGTATCGTGAAGCCTGGACGTTGATCGGATAACAATACAAGACTGTGAAACCTGGATGTTGACCAGATAACAGTAAGGTATACTGTGAAACTTGGACATTGACCAAATAGAAGTTTACTCGGCCAATTACTTTGAAGCCCGAATTCAACCGGATATTAGTAGGCCCCAAAATCAAAGGGAATACCGGAGGCGACCGGATAACCATTTGATTTCCTTCTGAAGACTGGACGTTGACCAGATAGGAAGAAAGGTATCGTGAAACCTGGATGTTGAGCAGATAGCAATACAACACTGTGAAACCTGGATGTTGACCAGATAACAGTTAACCGTTAACAGAATGAAGATTCTCATCCTTAAAACCTCAGAAGATTGACATACTCCCAAGCTCCTGATACCGTTAACAGAATGAAGATTCTTATCCTTAAAACCTCAGAAGATTCGCATACTCCTAAGCTCCTAATATCGTTAACAGAATGAAGATTCTCATCCTTAAAACCTCAGAAGATTGGCCTACTCCCAAGCTCCTGATACCATTAACAGAATGAAGATTCTCATCCTTAAAACCTCAGAAGATTAGCATACTCCCAAGCTCCTGATACCGTTAACAGAATGAAAATTCTCACTCTTAAAACCTCAGAAGATTGGAATACTCCCAAGCTCCTGATACTCTTAACAGAATGAAGATTCTCATCCTTAAAACCTCAGAAGATTGGCATACTCCCAAGCTCCTGATACCGTTAACAGAATGAAGATTCTCACTCTTAAAACCTCAGAAGATTGGCATACTCCCAAGCTCTTGATACTCTTAACAGAATGAATATTCTCGTCCTTAAAACCTCAAAAGATTGGCATACTCCCAAGCTCCTGATACCGTTAACAGAATGAAGATTCTCACTCTTAAAACCTCAGAACATTGGCATACTCCCAAGCTCCTGATACTCTTAACAGAATGAAGATTCTCATTCTTAAAACCTCAGAAGATTGGCATACTCCCAAGCTCCTGATACCGTTAACAGAATGAAGATTCTCATCCTTAAAACCTCAGTAGATTGGCATACTCCCAACCTCCTGACCCAAATGCCTTAATGAAGATTCTCATTCCTGCTTCCCCAGTAGATTGGCATACACCCAACCTCCTGACCCAAACGCCCGAATGAAGATTCTCATTCTTGCTTCCTCAGAAGATTGGCATACTCCTAACCTCCTGACCCAAACACCAGAATGAAGATTCTCATTCTCAAAGTGGCATATAACCCTAGTTCCTGATAGTCCCAACAGAATGAAGGTCCTCATTCTCAAAGTGGCATACAACCTAAACTCCTGAACTTCTTCCAAACAGAAATAAGCTTTTTCCCAGAGTCCTGAGCTTACTCTCTACCAGGATAGCTACTCTTCAGCAGTATGGCTATTCCCCACAGATTTTTTACTCCCCGACAAAATCAAGATTCTCATCTTTGATTCTCCAGTGAAGTTTCCAGATCCTTCTTTACTCTCAGCATAAATTTGTTAGAGCTTTTAATCACCTGCAGATCGAAGATTCTCGTTCTTGACTCCTCAGCACAAATTCCCATAGCAGAATGAATATTCTCATTCTCAATTCCCCACAGAGTTTTCAAATATTCCCCAGCGGAGTTCTCCTCAAACAACAAAACAGGAATCTGCGGTAGAAGTATTCTAAACAAAGCTTGAAGACACACATACTCTTCAACAGTGGTCCAGGATTTATCTTCCCCGGCAGCAGTCAAAGATTTTTATCTCCATCTATCCAGGATTTATCTTCCTCAGCAAGATGGCTAATCAGCTTACATGCGCATACATTACATTCATAAAATCATGAGCATTGATAAAACACATATACTGCATCATACATTTCATGCAACATGACTTTGTGTTCCAGCTAATATTTTACCCTTTTCAAGATAAGATCAACAAGCTACCAGTATACAATCTGAAAACAGTTTACGGATGCTTCCTGTTGTACCCCAAAATTTCACCTCTCATATTTCTCAAGACATTGCAAGAAAAATCTTCAAGTGGCTCAAGGTTGCTCAAGAGTGGGTCAGACAAGTCATCTCCTAAGGCAGTCAACCCTAAATTAGGGTTTTGTGTTGCATCAAGGTCCTTGAATCCAAATGACCTCAAGTGCTCCCCAATGTCCTAATATGTTCTCAAGGTCATCCATGTCAAATTTCAAGCCTTGCAGAGGAAGTTTGGTCAGTCAATTGCTTAAAGGGCCCAAAAATCGACTGTGCTAGGGCAAAAGCCAACTGTGACCTACAAATAGTCAAACTTCAAGATTTTTTTGCCAACATTCTCATTTTGAAGTATATTTCATCATTTTATCAAGGGTTGATCATGATTCATCAAGGATTGCTCAAAATTCATCAAGACTCAAAAGTTGCTAAATTAGGTTTTTATAGGAAAAGTCAACTCAACTTTGACCAAGCATAACTTTCTCATACTTTATGAGAAATGACCCATCCAAAGCTCATTTTGAAGAGGCTGAAATTTCATACAATCCATATTCATACCCCAAGATCAGAAAATTCACTCACAAGAAGTTATAAATTTGGAAATTATAGGTCATTTTTGGAAAGTCAACAAAAAACACCGTTTTTGCCAAAGCTTATAACTTGAACATGGAATATCAAAATGAGATGATACCTAAAGGGTTGGTTAGAGGACATCTCAAGATTTCTAAAAAGTCAAAGAACACCTCCAAAAGTTCAAAATTTAAGAAGTTGTGCATTGTTGAAGTTGGACATTTTTGCAAAATTGCCAAAAGTCAACTATCCCCAAAACTTCAAATTATGTCAAATGGGCCCATTCTTTTCCACTTGATTTGAACTTGCCACATTGTACACGTGTCCTAGCTTCAGCCTTGTATCCATTTATCAATTTTATTATTTTATTTGATTTTTTATTGAATTATTTCATTTTAAATCAAATTAAATCAAATAAAATCCAAATATTGATTACTTAATCTCTTTTTGGCTATTTCAGGACTGAATCATCATCATCAAGGGTATCAAACTCGTATCAAGCATTCCATGTGCAAAAAGATTGAGTTTTGACAATTTTGGAAGGTTTAGTAATGGTGAATCAAATCAAATCTCATGGCATTGATGTGGAAAGATTCAAAGCACAATTGTTAACCTAATGCATTCTATCATACATAAGGAGGCTAGAGGGAACGAAAACAAGGCTAGAGGCTGCAAGAACCAACCAAACAAAACTTGAAAAAAGTGGTAAAAAGTGTGAAACCAAAATCATACTTTGAGGCATTTTCAGAAGTAAAGCTTGACACCAATCGATTGCTAGAGGTTCACTGAGTCAAAACCAATCCCTAGCAAGCCTCCATACACGCTCAAACTCACTGTAAGTTTCACAGAAAACCGCCCTTCTTTTGAATTCGCAAATCTTTATTCCTGCATCTTTTGTACAAACTATTTGCATATTCATAATCCTCATCAAATTTCCAAGCTTTCTGTATTACCCAATTTTATTTATCTGACCTGTAAAGCCAAGTACCGAATCTAGGGTTTTGTGGTTTGTTTTTTGGGCGTTTCTCTTACAAGTAAAATTAGCCCCATTGATGGCCATAGACATGACCAGAAGAGAAAGACGAATGCAGCCATTGTCTTGGGAGGAGTTTATATGGCCTGAGATGAGTTTTAGGAATGATCTACGCATTTAGCTGCGGATCTAAATCCGCAGGTAAAGTTACAGGGCTGGAGGTAGGGGACGATGGCGTGTCATCTCCCCAATGGCTGATTCAATTTTCGCGAACTTTTTTTTTATTCTGGCACATTAACGCGTTTTCTCTTATTATTTTAATTGTTTAATATGTTAACAACTAAAGAACATTGGCCTAGTGGCGAAGCGAGTGATCCAAGCATCCACAGGACCTGGGTTCGAATCCTAGGTCCTCCAAATTTGCATTTGTTATTTTTCTATAGGTTATCACATGCAGATCCAAGCGCGTTGTGTATTGTGTTCCTTCACACATCAAAGTGCCAGATGGCCCAAGGCCAAATCTGGTGATCTAGGAGTGAGGGTCTACCATAGACCCAGTCAACATGTACCCACTGAATCAAGAAAGTCAATACAAGGCCAGCTCGTTTGGGCCATGGAATTTGCTTCTCAAACACCTCCAATCAGGCCCATACCCCCTATCTCTCTCTATTTTATATTTTTGTTTTAATTATTTATTGTTATTATTTTTTAATCATTAACCAATCAGTTTTTTTCCTTTAATAAAATTAAAACCAAAAAAATATTTTCTTTATTAAATTAAATTTCAGTATTTTATTTTTTTATTAACAATATTAATTAAATTAATTTAGGTTCTTAATTAGAATAACTTTAATATATTTTTCAATAATTAAAATCAATTAGACATAATTAGGTTTTTATTAACATTGATCAATTTTATTTTCTTTCTTTAAATAACACAAAAAACCCAAAAATATTTATTTTTATTAATTAATTTAATTAATTTAATTCTATAATTAATTAAGGATAGTTTACTTCTTAAAATTAAAAACAACAAAAAAAAATCTCTTTCTCTTTAACAAAGGGTCAAAACCCTAGAACTCGCACTCGATTTAATTTCTCGCACCCGACTTATTTTCTTTTACCATATCATTGTACTTGTTCCCGAAATGTAATAGATAATTAGGATCATTTATTTATCGCTTTATTTATTTTTCCGCATTTAAATTTCAAAGGGTTGTTTTTGGAGATGTAAATACCCGACGCCTTGTAATTTAATTTCCGCAATTTATTTTCCGCAAAATATAACTGTTAGATGTTTGATAATAGGAATGCATGACAAGAATGAATGTTTAACCTAAAATCAACATAGATCACCATTAACGTGTACAAAGACAAAAATTAACTGAAAACGACACACTCGCACATGCGCACTCTTAGGGTACACCCCACTTGGTTGCCTTCGTACGCGGTCGTTGAGTATAGGTCACTTTAGAGGTCTCCCTCTTGTCTAAAAGATCATAGTCACCTCGAAATGGTTGCCTCGGATATTGTTGCCTCAAAACAAATAATCTAAGACATTAGGGTTACCGCTAAGGCATCCTAACATTGCTTTAGTGACCGTAAGTCCCAAATTCGAATTGAACCTTAAACTCCAACGACGATGCTACCTACTCATCAATAGTGGGATATCATTATCTAAGGAAGATAGCATAGAACGATTCCTTTTTCGAGTAGGTAGATGCTTCTTAAGTACTTGCTCTTTCAAAAATAAAAAATTTTCACACTTACACCTTTCGAACAAAGTTTTCAAAAAACACTTCATTACACTCTTGAGGACAGAAGCAAGAGTTAAATCGAAGATTTCAAACAAAAACTTTTTTCACACCCACAAGCACAAAGAAAGCAATATTTTGAAAACGAATGAGCAAGTACCTAAGAGCCTGTGGATAACCATGGATAGAAAGGGTGCTAACACCTTCCCTTTCTATAATCTACCCCCCGAACCCGAGAAATATCTCGAAAAAGGAATTTTTCTGTGCTTTTTTCCTTTCCTTGTTGGATAAAATAAAAGTCGGTGGCGACTCTTGCTTACCGCGACATTTTGCGAAAACAAACGCAAAATGCAAACCAGCATTCCAAAAAACAGTCAGTTCTTTCCCACCGTATCACAGAACTGGCGAATCTGCTGGGGAATTTTTATAAGTGGGGTGTACCTAAGGATTAGATCATTGTGTTTTCAATTGTTTGCTTTGTATGCTTTATATTTTTGGGCTTAAATTGGAGTTACTATAGATCCTAACCTGGATCTGGGGGTACCCTTTAGGTAAGTAGTAATAAACTGTGAGGGAACTGTACAACGTAGATCGATACGGTTGAAGCAGTAGCTATGTTGGTGTGGCACTTTAGTTTGTACTGATATCCCTTGTGTTGGAACGAGGAGAATATGGGTCTTCTAAGAGGTCATTAAGCACCAACTGACCTTAGAACCTTTAAATTGACCAACTTGGCCATAGAACAGTAGCAATATGCTACACTCATTGAGACTAAACTCTCACGATGATTTAGGCCGCAAGAAAAGGTTGCTAAATTGGAATTATGACCGATTGAGGGTAGTCAGTGATATTGAGATCCTCTAGAACCTGGTTACTATTTTTAGGACAGGTTTGAACCAACTGAACTAAAAGAGGGTAGTACCTAAGCTCCTTGCCAGCCTGAAATCTAAGGGCTCTCTGTGTGACTTGTGTTCCTTTACCATGTTTTCTATTTGTGGATACTTGTGGTGTGCTTTCTATCATGACATCATTACATGATAACATTGCATACATCTTGCATTGGACTAACCTATTTCGAAGACAGGAGGGATTCATCTTTGTTCTGTTTTGTAGGTCATGGCACCCATGCGTAGGAACACCATCCGGATCAACTTTGTCCAGATTCCCACTATGCTTAAAGATTTGGTTGCAAAGATGTCCAACACTACTTCCTTTATCAGAAGACATGGGCATCTTCTTAGTTTGGTCACCTCCAAATTGGACGAGCAGATGATGAGTGTCCTAGTCCAGTTCTATGATCCACTGTACCATCGCTTTACTTTTTAGGACTACCAGTTGGTCCCCACCTTAGAAGAGTTCTCTGATCTGCTTGGTATCTCTATTCTGGAGCAGACCCCGTTCACAGGTTGGGAGAAGATCCTTAGGCCAGAAGATATTGCTTCAGCCCTTCATATGACAAAGGATGATGTAATGGCTAATTGGGAGACTAGAAGTGGAGCAAAGGGCTTTCTGACTAAATTCTTGGTTGGTAAGGCTAATCATTTCTGGGATAGTCTAGACTTCAAGGCATTCGAAGATATTCTGGCTCTTCTAATATATGGCTTGGTATTGTTTCCTAACTTTGACTCCTTTGTTGATGTGAATGCGGTAAAAATCTTCATCTCTGGTAATCTTGTACCCACTCTCCTGGGTGACATTCTTCATCAACTTTATGCCCGTAATGCTCGGAACCGAGGAACCTTGATGTTCTGTGCTCCATTGTTGGCAAGGTGGTTTATTTCTCACCTTCCCAAGTCAGTTTTGAAGAACAAAGAAGGCATGAGCTGGGCTTATAGAGTTATGTCTCTCTCTCACAATGACATCATTTGGACTATTAAGGGTATGCACAAGGTGGCCGTTATTGATCGCTGTGGGGAATACCCCAATGTTCCACTGATAGGAACCCATGGAGGAATTACTTACAATCCATGCTTGGCCTTACGTCAGTTTGGGCGAGCCATAAGGGAAGGACCTCATGAGCTGCTAATGCCTAGTATCATCTTTGAATTTCAAGGGGATAATGGCGAGCAACGCCACAGATTCATAAGGGCTTGTGATAGAGTTCACAGATCTGATCCACACGAGCTAGGTCCAAAGACTTCTCTTCCGATGGAGCCATATCTCAGATGGGTTCGCATCCGTGCCCAAAAGCTGGGAATGACGTATGAAGTCGTCTTGCCTATCATTGTTGAAGTTGCTAATGAAGAGGGGGTTCTTCCTACCATCCTCCATCCTTACATGCCTACTGACGTTGGGGAATTGAAGAGGTCCTGGATACAGCTAAGGGAAGAGCGGGATACTTATAGAGAAAAATATCACGAGCAAGAGCGAAAGATCCAGAAGTTGACCAGGCAGCTGGAGAGGGAGCAGATTATCAATGACTATGTCAGCACTAAAGGCAAACGACCATGGGAGCGTTGATGTCCTTTGATTATTTCCAGTTTTTATTTACTTTCCAGTATTTCCTTTCTTATAACGCCTTAAGGGCATTTGTGAACAATTTGAATTTCAAGTTTATCTAATAAAAGTGTGTTTCATTTCTTGTTTATGAATTTGAATCTATCGATGTCTTTGAAATCATGTCATATGCATTTCATTCCATGCACCTCATAACAGGTACCCTTACAGGTTTTCTCATCTTCTTCGCTATTTATTTCAGCATCATGTCTTCTGAACCATCGACTGAACAAGCAATCAAGGCTCTGCAGGCTCAAAATTCCCAATTCCAAGAGTTGTTCATGAATCTAGCTAAGGGTCAGCAAGATCTGAAGACCCTTATTCTGAAAGAGAAGAAGAAGAAGAAGAAGAAGAAGAAGAAGAGGACAATCCTGTTTAACACAGGTCACAGGTTTGGAAACAGGCTACGAGATGAATTTGATTTGACCACCTCATCTGGAGGGAAAGATAGTTAGGAAGAAAGGAGGGCTCCTAGCCATGTGGTTTTAGACAACGAGACGGACTTCGACGAAGACCAGTATCCTCTGGTTGAGGATAGATACAAGCAACTAGAAGACTGGTTGAGCACGATGGAAGTTCAGAAAGTACCTGGTCTAGACTTTGGTGATTTAGGTCTGTCATCTGGGGTGGTGATCCCCCATAAATTCAAAGCACCAGCCTTTGCTAAGTACGGCAGAGTTTCTTGT
The DNA here is from genome assembly GCA_948472305.1 of Vicia faba. Taxonomy (NCBI): domain Eukaryota; kingdom Viridiplantae; phylum Streptophyta; class Magnoliopsida; order Fabales; family Fabaceae; genus Vicia; species Vicia faba. The sequence goes on from OX451738.1 coordinate 1,168,921,247, forward strand.
CCAAAACTGCACCTCTGGTCGTATGTAAGGAAGATTCAGCCGTACACCGCTGATAAGAACTTATGGATCCACTTCTTTCAAGACAGTCTTTCAGGGACTCATCTTGAATGGTTTTACCAGTTGGAAGGAACTAGCATCCGTAACTGGGAGGACTTGGCTGCTGCTTTCTACAGGCATTACCAATACAATGCTGACCTCGCTCCTACGCGTACCCAACTCTAGGGTATGTCAATGGGTGCAGGTGAAGGTTTCAAAGATTATGCTTAGAAGTGGAGGGACCTCGCTGGAAGAGTGCAACCACCCTTGGCTGATCGGGAGCTTGTGGATATGTTTCTGGGGACTTTGTCTAGTCCGTATTTCAACCATCTGATTGGAAGTTCTTCGTCCGGGTTTACGGAGCTGATTATGACCGGGGAAAGGATTTAGGCTGGTATTAAGTCTAGAAAAATACAGAAGGGCGCTTCATCGGGCACTGAGAAGAAGCCTTTTAAGAAGGAGTCCAATGCTGTTTATAGTTCGAAAAGTCAGAATAGACTTGACTGCTGCCAAGTTGTTAATGCGGTTGTTATATCAAGACATGCTGGTGCTCCTCAGCATTACAATCAGCCAAAGGGCGAGAGACCGCGAAGGCAATTAACTCAGCTCAACATGACTTTATCTCAGATTCTGCCACAGTTACTGAAAACCAATCTAGTGATTCCAAGGGAGGCCCCGAAGAATCCCAACACTACATCACCAAAGTATAATCCTAATGCCCGCTGTGCTTTTCACTCTGATAGCCCGGGGCATGATACAGATGATTGTTGGGTTTTGAAGACCAAAATACAGGACTTAATTGATGCGAAGGAGATTGAGTTCGAAGCACCTGAAATACCTAATGTTGTGACTGATCCTATGCCCAAGCATGGGGTGAATGCTATAGATGAAGTCTCGTTTGTGGTTTCTGTGAACAACATTGTTACCCCTTTGATGACTGTGAAGAAGAACCTTTTGATAGCCGGTTTATTTCCGGGTTGTGGCAAAGGTTGCCGTATGTGTTTTGTCCTACCTACCAGTTGCCATATTTTGAAGTCAGGTGTCCAACGCCTGATGGATAATAAAGAAATTCTGTTTGAGAAGACTGTTGTTTCTTTAGTTCATACTGAAGAAGTTGCTATTATCACCATTTTCGACAATTCTTCCTAGGCTTCCTCGAGAAAGCCTGTTAGAATTACATCTGTTCCAAGAATCGCGCCATTGATCATCACTGTTCCAGGGCCTATCCCCTATAACTATGATAAAGTTGTCCCTTGGCACTACGGGGATGATGTTTATTATCACGGAGTTAAACAAGATTTGGATGCTGATACTGACGTCAGCAACATTGTTGGACCTGCCAAAGTCACCCGCAGCGGAAGACTTTTCTCCCCTGATATCTCTCCACCAACTTCCTGGAAACCTGTTGTTATTACACCTACCAGTGTACCTGCTACTATTCCTATTCAAGTTCCCATTCTTACCCCTGTTTCCGAGTCATCCGACACTCGGGGCAAAGGGACCACTGATGAGCCTGCCCGGACGGAGGCACCAAAGAAAATTACTGTTGAAGCCTCTAGACAAGAGATGGAGGAAATTTTGAAGATCATCAAAAAGAGTGACTACAATGTCGTCGAGCAGCTGGGGCAAACCCCATCCAAATCTCCATGTTATCACTATTTCCATGCTCAGAGGCCCATGCCAAGGCTCTGATTGCATTCTTGAAGACTGCACACGTACCTCAAGAAACATCAGCTGATCAGTTTAAAGATTCTGTGGCTAGTCTGACAGCAGATAATAGTTTGACTTTCTCTGATGGCGACTTGACTGCTAAGGGGAAGAATCACAATGACGCCCTGCATGTCTCCATTGAGTGCAGGGGAACTACTCTTGCTCATGTATTGGTGGATACTGGTTCCTCATTGAACGTTTTTCCTAAGAAAGCTCTAGACCGGTTGGATTGTGAAGGGTTGGAGCTGAAACCAAGCAACATTGTCATCAGGGCCTTTGATGGGTCTAAGAGGATGGTGCACGGAGAAGTATACATCCTGATTAAGGTTGGTTCTCAAGTTTTCGCCTCTACATTCTATGTGATGGACATTCGGCCATCTTATTCTTGTTTGCTGGGTCGTCCGTGGATCCCCAAAGCTGGGGCAGTGACGTCTACACTCCACCAGAAGCTAAAGTACCCGGTAAAAGGGAAGATTGTAACAGTGCAAGGAGAAGAGGAGTACATGGTGAGCCACCTCAACTCTTTCCGATATGTAGAGATGGATGGGGAGTTCATTGAGACCCCGTTTCAACATTTTGAAGAGGTTCCCCAGACGCTAGCATCGACTGAGATTGTTGTTGAAGATCCTCCTATGAAGATGGCTTCCTTCAAATATGCCCGGGCTGTTGTCGAGAAAGGTGGGTGTGCAAATTGGGGACAACTCCCTGATTTTGCACAGAAGACTAACAAGTTTGGTTTGGGTTTCACTGCAGAAGCTCAAAAGGCTGTTCGGAATGCACGGATCGGAAGACCTCCCTTGTTCATCAGCAATTCAGGAGTGAATGCCATTGAAGACGACATTGAAGAGTTTGAGTTCGACAGTTGGATATACCCAACGACCGACATGGACTAAGCAACTGGACATCAAAGGACTTCATCCCAATTTCTTTTGTTACCCAGTAATGAGACTTTTTGTTTTGAATTTGTAATAGACAATGTTTTAAACTGTATGGCCTGGTGTCTTACCCGGGGCACTGTGGCTTCATTTGTGAGGGCTTTATGTGTGTCATCTACATATATCATTAATAAAAGCATTGGACGTTCTTGCAATTCAAATTTTGCGCTCCTTGTTTTTCTTTTATTATACATTGCAAAACAACTATTTTACACACACTCACATATACAGGTCTACACCCACTCTGGATCTCACTGGTAATGACTCTGCTACTGCCAATTATGACTTCGAAAGTCCGATCAACTTAGCCGAAGATGAAGGTGAAGATGATTGTGAAGTGTCTGTTGAATTTGCTAGACTGTTACTTCAAGAAGAAAGGGTTATTCAGCCGCACGAAGAGCCCGTGGAATCGGTAAATCTGGGTACAAATATAGACAAGAAAGAGGTCAAGATTGGGGCAAATCTGGAGCTTAGTGTGAAGCAACGGTTGATTCAGATGCTGCGAGACTATGTTGAGATCTTTGCCTGGTCTTATGAAGATATGCCTGGGTTGGATACCGATATTGTGGTTCACCGATTGCTTACCAAGGAAGATTGTTCTCCAGTGAAACAGAAGGTCCGCCGAATGCACCCAGACATGTTTGAGAAAATCAAGGCTGAAGTTATGAAACAGTTTGACGCTGGTTTTCTAGCAGTCACTTCTTACCCACAGTGGGTGGCCAACATAGTCCCAGTATCGAAGAAGGATGGTAAGGTTCGAATGTGTGTTGACTACAGGGATCTGAACAGGGCAAGCCCCAAAGATGATTTCCCTCTGCCTCATATCGACATTCTGGTTGACAACACCGCTCAACATAAGGTCTTTTCCTTTATGGATGGTTTCTCCGGTAATAATCAGATTAAAATGGCTCCCGAAGACATGGAGAAGACAACCTTTGTTACTCAATGGGGCACCTTTTGCTATAAGGCATGCCTTTTGGATTGAAGAATGCTGGGGCAACGTATCAGCATGCCATGGTTGCTTTGTTCCATCATGAGATTGAGGTATACATCGATGACATGATTGCAAGATCCCAGACGGAGGAAGATCATCTTGACCACCTTCAGAAGTTATTTGACAGGTTGAAGTTGTACAAGCTGAGGTTAAACCCGAACAAGTGCCCCTTCGGGGTGAGATCTGGTAAGCTGCTGGGTTTCATCGTAAGTGACAAAGGTATTCAGGTGGATCCTGCAAAGGTGAAAGATATATAGGAAATTCCAGTTCCCCAAACAGAGAAAGAAGTCAGAGGCTTTCTGGGACGTCTAAACTATATTGCTCCATTCATCTCGCACCTGACTACTACTTGTGAACCAATCTTCAAGTTGCTGAAGAAAGATCAAGTGGTAAGATGGAACGATGAATGTCAGGCCGCTCTCGAAAGGATCAAAGAGTATCTCCAAGAGCCACCTATTCTGATGCCGCCGGTTGAAGGGAGACCTTTGATCTTATACTTAACAGTACTCAACAACTCAATGGGGTGTGTGCTGGGTCAGCATGACGAGTCTGGCCGAAAAGAGCATGCTATTTACTACCTTAGCAAAAAGTTTACCGACTGCGAGACCTGATACTCGTTGCTTGAGAAAACTTGTTGCGCTTTGGCATGGGCTGCTCGCCGGATGAGACAGTATATGCTGACTCACACTACTCTATTGATATCAAAGATGGATCCAATCAAGTATATCTTCGAGAATCCTGCCTTATCCGGAAGAATAGCAAGATGGCAAATGATCTTGACTGAGTATGACATCCAATACGCAACCCAAAAGGCAATCAAGGGAAGTGTGTTAGCAGATCATTTGGCACATCAGGCAGTGGATGATTACCAGTCTATGAACTTTGAATTTCCGGATGAGAATATCATGATAGTAACTGACTGTGAGACACCTGGACCGGATGAAGGATCCCGATGGTCTATGTACTTTGATGGAGCTTCGAACGCTTTGGGTAATGGTATTGGTGCCGTAATCATATCTCCTAAAAGCTCTCATACTCTGTTCACCGCCCGACTATGTTTTAACTGCACCAACAACATGGCGGAGTATGAAGCGTGCATCATGGGTCTTCGAGCAGCAATTGACCTAAGGATTAAGTTCTTGAGTGTCTTCAGAGATTCCTCTCTCGTGATCAGTCAGATCAAAGGCGAGTGGGATACGAAACACCCAAATCTTATTCCTTACAAGGAGTATGTATTGATGTTGCTTCCGCACTTTGAGGAGATAACCTTTGAACACTTCCCGGGAGAGGAGAATCAGTTAGCGGACGCGCTGGCTACAATGTCTTCTATGTTCAAAGTCAACTGGGACAACGAAGCTCCCTGGATTATCATTGAAAGATTGGACGAACCTGCACATTGCTGTGACATTGAGACTGAAGAGGTAACATAAAATCCATGGTTTCATGAGGTGAAGAGATACCTTGAGGCTCAGGAATACCCATAGGGTGCATCTGTTAATGACAATAAATTTATAAGGAGGCTCGCGGCGAAGTTCTTCATCAGCAATGGCATCCTTTACAAGCGTAACCATGATTCAACCTTACTTTGATGTGTGGATAAGAACGAGGCAGACAAAATTATGGCAGAGTTACAGGAAGGTACTTTCGGAACTCATTCTAGTGGACATACCATGGCAAAGAAAATTTTACGGGCATGATATTATTGGTCCACAATGGAAGCCGACTGTTATCGGCATTCTCGGACCTGTCACAAGTGCCAAGTCTATGTTGATAAGGTGCACATACCTCCAATTCCTCTGAACGTCTTGACAACTCCTTGGTCTTTTGCGATGTGGGGCATTGATATGATCGGCGAGATCAGACCTACAGCGTCCAATGGGCATCGTTTCATCCTGGTAGCTATCGATTACTTTACGAAGTGGATCGAAGAAGCTTCCTTTGCTACTGTAACCAAGAACGTTGTGGCACAATTTATTTGGCATAATCTGATTTGTCAATACGGTGTACCAAAGAGGATCATTACGGACAATGGTACCAATCTCAACAACAAGATGATCATCGAGCTCTGCAAGCAATTCAAGATACAGCATCACAACTCTTCTCCCTACAGGCCGAAGATGAATGGGGCTGTCGAAGCGGTTAATAAGAACATTAAGAAGATCGTGCAGAAGATGACATTGACATACAAAGACTGGCACGAGATGTTACCATTTTCTCTTCATGGGCACCGTACCTCAACACAGACGTCAACATGGGCAACACCTTATTCCTTGGTATATGGTATGGAGGCAGTCTTGCCCATTGAAGTTCAGATACCGTCTCTTCGAATCATGAAGGATGCAGGTTTGAGCGAGGATGACTGGATTCAGACCCGACTTGATCAACTGAACCTAATCGACGAAAAGAGACTTACTACTATTTGTCATGGTCAGACGTACCAAAAACGGATGATCAAGGCATTTAACAAGAAAGTTAGACGACAAGAGTATCAAGTTGGGGACCTGGTTGTCAAGCGCATTATTCTACCTCAAGGTGATCCCAGGGGAAAATGGACCCCTACTTACGAAGGGCCATTTGTGGTTAAGAACATTTTCTCAGGAGGAGCTATGATTCTAACCACCATGGATGGTGACGACCTTCCTCACCCCGTCAATGCAGACATAGTTAAAAGATACTACGCATAAACAAAGACCCGCTAGGTCGACTGGCCTAGGCAAAAATAAGGGCTTCCCGGTGAACCAAAAGGGTTCGAGCAAAAATAAGGGATGGAAACGAAAAAAAACTGTACACCCGGCAAGTCGAAAACCTGAAAAGGTGACTTGGGCAAAAAGGGGTATCCCGGTGGACTGAAAACCCGAAAGGGCGGTCCAGGCAAAAATTAGGGATTAAAGCATAACACTATGTCTCATTGTATCACCTTGCATCTAGACTTCGGTATCGACTATCAAGCTCGGACGACACTAATCAATCTGATCTACCTTCAACCAAGCAACAAAGTGATGAGATGCTCAAGAACATAAAGGAAATAGCAGAATTGGAACCCAGTGGGATAATTCACATAGCTGTTTTTGTTGCTTTTTCACAAATTGTGTAAATTCTATTTATTCGGCAGCGTTCTACTACTAGGATGCCAGCCTCTTGTACAAAAACGCCTATTTACAGGCCAAACTTCAAAATCAATACAATTCATTTTCAACGAAGTTTCAAACTATTTTTCCTTTATCTGTTTTGTTTTGCAAAGAACGTCCAATGTTCATTTTTGATATATGCACTCTACATTAATTGCTGCTCATAAATATTTGCATACGAAACAAAAAGATAATTACTGGCAATATCAGAAACAGGGGAAATAAAATTGTTCAAGCTGTATAGTTTCTCTGTCCACCGGGTACAAGGTAAATTCAGCTGAAGAACATGGTTAAGGTACTTTCACTCCCCGCAGAGTAAGACAATGATGATAGCTCTCCCCAGCTGAGATTTGCAACTGTGATTGAATTGGTAATATTCTCCCCAAGTAGAGTTTATCTACCATCAATGTCGAGAAGGCTTAATATCCCCGACAGTCTTCATATTCCTCGATGGAGTATAAGAATATTCCCCAACAGAATACAAGATATCCCCAGTGGATTTAAAAATTTTCCTAGCACAGTCTGAAAAAGCTCTCCCAGTGGAGTTGAAGAATCATCCCCAGTAGACTCCGGAAGCTCGTCCCCGGTGGAGTATAAAAATAAATATCCCGAACCGAGTTCAAAGGAAGATTTTCCCCAGCAAAGCTCAAAGGATTATCCCCACAAGAGTCTAACAGGTTATCCCCAGTGAAGTCGCAACTGAAAGATCATCCCCAATGGAGTTTCTTTCCCTTCACAAACAGGAATTCAAAACCCCAACAGGATTCAGTATCACCAGCAACGGTAATTCATCCCCAGCGGAATTTATCAGTGGAATCCTCAGCAGAACATCTCTTCCCCACAGAGTAATCTCCTCATCAGTTTATTCCCCAACGGAGTTATCCTCTCCTACAGGTTTATTCTCTCAATCACCTCCGTTCACCATCCCCAGCAGAAACAAAGAATCCAACTCTATTCTCCGGCAGCTATCCAGGATTTATTTTCCCCAACTAAAAAACATTACATTTCCATACATCACGATACATGCATATACGCATCATACAACACGATCTCATTTATTTTGAGAACATCATTGCTTGACATATATCATGCATTACATACGACTGACCTTTACCTTTCAGGAAAGATACAGTTAAAGTTCTCAGCTACGTCGAAGACTTAACCGGTTCTTAAATCTCAATTGAATTATCCTCGTTTGAATTTCAGATAAGGTTCTCAATCTCGACAATTTCCCTACGTCAAAGTGTGGACGAGTGTTATAATCTCAACGGTATACTACGTTGAATACTAGTCAGTTCCTAGATCTTGATGTTTTCCTCCGTTAAAGTGTGGACGAGTTCTACAATCTCAACGGTATACTACGTTGAAGACCATACAGTTCCTAGATCTTGATGAAGATGTTTCCCTACGTCAAAGTGTGGACGAGTGCTATAATCTCAACGGTATACTACGTTGAATACTAGTCAGTTCCTAGATCTTGATGTTTTCCTCCATCAAAGTGTGGACGAGTTCTACAATCTCAACGGTATACTACGTTGAAGACCAGACAGTTCCTAGATCCTGATGAAGATGTTTCCCTATGTCAAAGTGTGGAAGAGTTCTATAATCTCAACGGTATACTACGTTGAATACTAGTCAGTTCCTAGATCTTGATGTCTTCCTCCGTCAAAGTGTGGACGAGTTCTACAATCTCAACGATATACTACGTTGAAGACCAGACAGTTCCTAGATCTTGATGTTTTCCTCCGTCAAAGTGTGGACGAGTTCTATAATCTCAACGGTATACTACGTTGAAGACCAAACAGTTCCTAGATCTTGATGAAGATGTTTCCCTATGTCAAAGTGTGTACGAGTGCTATAATCTCAATGGTATACTACGTTGAATACTAGTCAGTTCCTAGATCTTGATGTTTTCCTCCATCAAAGTGTGGACGAGTTCTACAATCTCAACGGTATACTACGTTGAAAACCAGACAGTTCCTAGATCTTGATGTTTTCCTCTGTCATAGTGTGGACGAGTTCTATAATCTCAACGGTATACTACGTTGAAGACCAGATAGTTCCCAAATATCAAAAAAGTTATACTTCCCCAGTGGAATCTTCTACAACAACAGGTATGCAAGTTCTCGCTAAGGAATCTCTTATGCGATCGAAACTCCTGCAGATGGCATCTGTAAGCCCATCCTCCCGCCAGCAACCCCCAAATGGCATCTGTAAGCCCATTCGTGACATCACAAGGCTGATACCACTTCATGCGAGTGCAAATTTTTGGGCACTCTAGTGTTCAATCATCTTCCACCTTCGGATCACGAAAGGCACGAAAGCCAATCTACATCCTCAAGTTTAAGAAGATTGAACAGGGGCAGCTGTTGTACCCCAAAATTTTCCCTCTCATATTTCTCAAAACATTTCAAGGAAAATCTCCAAGTGGCTCAAGATTGCTCAAGAGTTGGACAGTCAAGCTATCTCCTAAAGCAGTCAACCCCAAATTAGGGTTTTGTGTTGCATCAAGATCCTTGAGTCCAAATGACCTCAAGTGCTCCCCAATGTCCTAATATGTTCTCAAGGTCATCCATGTCAAATTTCAAGCCTTGCAGAGGAAGTTTGGTCAGTCAATTGCTCAAAGGGTCCAAAAATCGACTGTGTTAGGGAAAAAGTCAATTGTGACCTATAAACAGTCAAACTTCAAGATTTTTTGTCAACATTCTCATTTTAAAGGACATTTCATCATTTGATCAAGGGTTGATCATGATTCATCAAGATTCAAAAGTTGCTAAATTAGGGTTTTGTAGGAAAAGTCAACTCAACTTTGACCAATCATTACTTTCTCATACTTTATGAGAAATGACCCATCCAAAGCTCATTTTGAAGAGTATGCAATTTCCTACAATCCATATTCATACCCCAAGATCATAAAATTCAATCACAAGAAGTTATAAATTTGGACATTATGAGTCATTTTTGAAAGTCAACAAAAACACATTTTTTGCCAAAGCTTATAAGTTGAGCATGGAATATCAAAATGAGATGAGACCAAAATGGTTGGTTAAAGGACATCTCAAGATTTCTAAAAAGTCCAAGAACACTTCCAAAAGTTCAAAATTGAAGAAGCTATGCATTGTTGAAGTTGGACATTTTTGCAAAATTGCCAAAAGTCAACTATCCCCAAAACATCAGATTTTGTCAAATGGGCCCATTCTTTTCCACTTGATTTGAGCTTGTACCATTGCACACGTGTCCTAGCGTCAGCCTTGTGTCCATTTATCAATTTTATTATTTTATTTGATTTTTTATTGAATTATTTCATTTTTAATCAAATTAAATCAAATAAAATCCAAATACTGATTACTTGATATATTTTTGGCGATTTCAGGACTGAATCATCATCATCAAGGGTATCAAACTCGTATCAAGCATTCCTTGTGCAAAAAGATTAAGTTTTGACAATTTTGGAAGGTTTAGTAATGGTGAATCAAATCAAATCCCATGGCATTGATGTGGAAAGATTGAAGGCACAATTGTTAACCTAATGCATTCTATCATACATAAGGAGGCTAGAGGGCACGAAAACAAGGCTAGAGGCTGCAAGAACCAACCAAACAAAACTTGAAAAAAGTTGTGAAAAGTGTGAAACCAAAATCTTACTTGTAGGCATTTTCTGAAGCAAAGCTTGATACCAATCGATTGCTTGAGGTTCACTGAGTCAGAACCAATCCCTAGCAAGCTCTCATACACACCCAAGAGCTCTGTAAGTATCACAGAAAACCGCTCTGCATTTGAATTCGTAAACCTTTATTCTTGCACCTTTTGTACAAACTATTGGCATATTCATAATCCTCATCAAATTTCCAAGCTTTCTGTATTACCCAATTTTATTTATCTGACTTGTAAAGCCAAGTACCGTATCTAGGGTTTCGTGGTTTGTTTTTGGGCGTTTCTCTTACAGGCAAAATTAGCCCCAATGATGGCCATGGACATGACCGGAAGGGAAAGGCGAACGCAACCATGGTCTTGGGAGGAGTTTATATGGCCTGAGATGAATTTTGGGAACGACCTAGGCATTTAGATGCGGATTCAAATCCGCAGGTAATTTCTTTACAGGCCTGAGGACAGGGAAGACAACGTGTCCTCCTTTGACTGGTCCTTTCAAATTTCCGCACACTTTTTTTTATTTCTGGCACATTAACGCATTTTCTCTTATTATTTTACTTGTATAATATATTAACAAATAGAACACATTGGCCTAGTGGCAAATCAGCACTGGCAACATCCACAGGACCTGGGTTCGAATCCCAGGTCCCCCATATGCTTTGTTATATTTTTTCTTAAGGTAATCAGGTACAAATCAATGCTTGCTCTTACCATATGCCTTCACAAATCAAAGCGCCAGATGGCCCAAGGCCAGATCTGGTGATCCAGGATGAGAGTCTACCATGGGACCAAGTCAAAAGGCGCATAGGGAATCCAGAAAATCAATACAGGGCCAACTCGTTTGGGCCACAAAATTGCTGATCAAACCCCCAAAACAGGCCGAAATCCTCTCTTCTCTATATTTTATTTTATTCTTGTTTTATTTAATTTAATTATTTTCATTATTTTCTAACCAATCAATTTTTTTTCTTTAATAAAATTAAAACCAAAAAATATTTTCTTTATTAAATTAAATTTCAATATTTTATTTTTTATTAACAAATATTAATTTAATTAATTTAGGCCATTAATTAGGAATAACTTTAATATATTTTTCAATAATTAAAATTAACTTAGACATAATTAGGTTTTTATTAACATTGATCAATTTTATTTTTCTTTCTTAAAATACAAAAAAACCAAAAATGTTAATTTTTATTAATTAGTTTAATTAATTTAATTTAATAATTAACTTAGATTAATTTTTTTCTTAATTCAAAAACAAACAAAAAAAATCTTTTCTTTAAATAACAAAGGGTCAAAACCCTAGAATTCGCGCTAGATTTAATTTTTCGCATGTAATTTATTTATTCAATATTGTACTTGTTCCCAGAATGTAATAGCTAATAGGACCATTTAATTATCTTTATCGCTTTATTTATTTTTCCACATTTAAATTTCAAAGGGTTGCTTTTGGAGATGTAAATACCCGACGCCTTGTAATTTAAATTCCGCATTTTATTTCCCGCAAAATATAATTGTTAGATGTTTGATAATAGGAATGCATGACAAGAATGAATGTTTAACCTAAAATCAACTTAGATCACCCTTAACATGTACAAAGATAAAAATAACTTAAAATGACACACTCGCACATGCGCACTCTTAGGGTACACCCCACTTGGTTGCATTCGTACACGGTAATTATGTATAGGTCACTTTAGAGGTTGCCCTCATGTCCAAAGATCATAGTCGCCTCGAAACGGTTGCCTCGGATATTGTTGCCTCAAAACAAATGATCTAAGATATTAGGGTTACTTCTAAAGCGTCCTAACATTGCTTTAGTGACCGCACGTCCCTCATTCGAATTGACCCTTAAACTCCAACGACGATGCTACCTACTCATTCATAGTGGGATAGCGTCATCTAAAGGACATTAGCACATATTGACTACTTTTTCGAATAGGTAGATGGTTCTTAAGTACTTGCTCTTTCAAAAAAAACAAAAACTTTTCACACTTACACTTTTCAAACGAAGTTTCAAAATAAAAACTTTTTTTCAAACCCACAAGCACAAAGAAAAGCAATTTTGAAAACAATATGAGCAAGAACCTAAGAGCCCGTGGATAACCACAGATAGAAAGGGTGCTAACACCTTCCCTTTCTATAATCTACCCCCCGAACCCGAGAAATATCTTGAAAAAGGAATTTTTTCTGTGCTTTTTTCCTTTCCTTGTTGGATAAAATAAAAGCTGGTGGCGATTCTTGCTTACCGCGACATTTTGCGAAAACAAACACAAAACGCAAACCAGCATTCCAAAAAACAGTCAGTTCTTCCCACCGTATCACACTTCCAAACACGAATGTTAATCTATCGCTTGTTCAGATTCATCTCAGGAAAACAGTTTACGGATGCTCCAAACACGGATGTTAATCTATTGCTTATTCAGACCCCCAGCTCAGAGAAGTTCCAGACATGGATACCTTTCTGATACTCATTCTTTCACCTACAACATACAACTCAATAAACATTCTTGGATGGCATCTTTAAGCCCATCTCCGACAAGATTCTGTCACATCTCCAAATGGCATCTGTAAGCCCATTCCCTCAACTACGCTTTGACGAGTGCAAATTTATGGTCACTCTAATGTCCAATCATCTTTTACCTTCAAGTCGCGAACGACAAACTCGCCGATCTAACTCTGCAGGTTTAAGAAGATTGAACAGGGGCAGCTGTTGTACCCCAAAATTTGCCCTCTCATCCTTTAGGAATTCATTCTGAATTCTCAGAGTTTCTCTTAAACAAATCCAAGCCCTGAATTATCATTCCTCTCCAGGTAAACCATTTACAAGAGCATAATGGTCACTTGCAAGCTCAAAAGTAAAAAATTTTACCTTGAAAAAAGTTAAATTCTATATGCTTAGAATTTTTCTCTAAAGAAAAAAAAAGAGAAGTGTTTAAGAAAAAATGGCACTTCAGAACTTCTGAACCAACCTCCAGGCTGAAATGGTCAGAAGTTGCATACTTGGTGCAGCACATAACATTAAGTCAGAAGGTGGCTCTTTAGCAGCTACAACAACTCAGTTTGGGGTTGTAAACGTGGTTCAACACATAATCTTTAAACAGAACATGGCTCCTTCAGCAGTTATGCAAGTTCAGCCAGAGCTTGCTAAAGAAATGCAAAGAAGACAACAAAGCCTGAAACTCCTTCAGAACATATTGGGATCATAAGGTAATGGGATCAGCAGATTGGGTATAATACTGAAGCAGAATCTCTAAGTCCAGAGTTTTCAGAGGCAGATCAAAGGAGCATGCTCGAAAGTCTGGAAAACTCTCAGAATTTGCTGAGGCAACAAGAGGCCAAGGTCAAAGCTTGGTTTATGTTGTTTTTTTGGTGAAGCAGAACTGCTGGCTCAGGTTTTAGGTAATGATGCAAAATCTCCTATTACAAGATTTTTGATTTTGTCAAATCTCATCACCATTTAATGCTCATTAATGCTCACAACCACTTTTGAGCATTCATCCAAGGGATCTCTCCACGTGTGGCATGGTAACACCCTCATGCAGGCTTAGGCATGGGTCTATGCGCCACTTTTCGCCTATGGGTGTCACTTCTCCTTAATCCTCGCTTACTGTTCCAACCTAGGCTGAGAAGTTGTCCATCATCACAACTTTTCATGAACTCCCTTCAAAAACAAGTTAACCCCCACTGCATAGTATTGGCGCCATTTAACGTTCAAAAATTCACAAAGCCTAGCCTATAAATAGGACACCATCGTCCATTAAAAGAGGTGGTAAAAAAAAATCCAGAAAAAACTCTAGCAAGAAAACATTGTGAAAACTCTGTCAAAATTCCTAGTGTGTCATAACTTTGAATTTCCTGCCTCCAAACTTCATTGATACGTAGTTTGCTCCTTGACTAAAGAATGCCTATACAGTTTCTGACCATACATACATATATCTTCTCCATCCACCTATTCTAAAAAGAACCTGTCCAGAACACCATCAGAGCTAAAGCTAGCTCCAACTCACAGATTTTCTTCCAACGGCAAGGTAAGCACATGCTGACTCTCATCATGTTTCTAAGCATCATCAGCTTTGCATGCTCAATAAATACAATGTAGATATCATGTTGCTAATGTATGCGTTCTGAGGATTTTCATGCTTCTGAATGCTTAAGTAGGAAGTGGATCAGTGTAGGACCTGCTTGTGACCTTGTTGGTTCTGTCTTCTGAAACACTTTGACACTTCCTGAGATTGTACTAGGCATGCCTTCTTTTTTGTGGAAAAATAATAAAATTGCGGATGTTCTGACTAGTACAGGGGGAAACCAAGCGCTGACTTTGACGCCGACATTTCTGAGGCCTGTTTTGCCATCAATAATATCATAACTTCTGAAAATTATTGTGTTTCCAGCAGGGTCAGAACTTTTGACTTCCCCACTAACAAACTTCTGTCTTGCAGCGCATGGGGGTCAGAACTTATGACCTTCCCACTAATGGGTTTCTGTTTTGCAAGGCACCAGAGTCAGAAGTTCTGACTCATACATTTTCACTAACAGGTTGATATCCTGCAGCAGGCCTGGGTCAGAACTTCTGACTTCCTCTCAGCAGCGCGCTAGCCCTCTCTCTCTTTCTCTTTTTCTTCCCCTTGTTATTTTCTTTTCTTATCTATTTTTCTTGTTGAACCACCCCCATGTACAAGTGTGTATCCCCCACCCCCTAAATATTGTAATAGCGTAGGATTTTACATTTCCGCACTTTTATTGCTTTCAAATGTAAATGCTAGTAATTAGTATATGTATGGCAAGATAAAATCAATGAAATAGAAAATCCTAATTCGAGATAAAATCATGCATGCAATAAAACACACTTATACACAAACACCCTTAAGGTATCTCCACTTGGTTGCCTAAACAAATGGCCATGATATGCAAGCTAGGTATCTTGGTAAAACAAAACAAAACAAAAGATCATAGTCCCTTGATGACGCTATCTTATTTGCCTAAACAAAATGATCTAGTTCCTCAAGAATTGCTAAAGACACTTAGCACAATTGCTATCATGGTCAATACGATGACCCGCGCCTGTCCCGTTTAACATCCTAAATACAAAGTTGTTTACCAAATGCAATGGTAAAACAACACTGTCAAAAGGGTTAAAAATGTGTAGGAAAGACTTTTGAGTAGATAGGGTAGACAACTCTTAGTTACTTGATCAAAACTTGCAAAACATCCTTGCTATTTTCAAACACACCTCACAACACAATTTCAAAACATTTCCCAAAAACAAACTTTCAAACATTGAAAAATCTTTTCAAAAGACAAATACACCCTTGTATACATTCAAACAAGAATCATTACAAGGGTTGCCACAACAATGGCCTCTTTTCAAAACATTTTCAAAACCACACACACAAAGCACCATTTCAAACAATTGAAAAGCAAAAGCAAGTGATCTAAACAAGTAACTAAGAGCCCATGGAAAACCATGGATGAAAAGGGTGCTAGCACCTTCCCTTTTCATAATCTACCCCCAGAACCCAAGAAAACATCTCAAAGGTCTTTCCTGTGCTTTTTGACCTTTCCTTTGGATAAAATAAAAAGTTGGTGGTGTTTCTTGCTAAACCGAAACATTTGAAAACACAAAACGTAAAACCTCAAGTCAGTTTTCCCACCGTATCACACCATGTATCTTAAATGCACACACACACTTGCAGATACTCATCCACTTCATACCTCATTGCCAATGACTCTACTATTTCCAGTTATGACTTTGAACACCCAATTAACCAAGCCGAAGACAAAGGCGAGGAAGATTGTGAAATACCATGGGAACTAGCCAGACTTCTAATGCAATAGGAGAAAGCTATTCAACCTTATGAAGAGCCAATCAAAGTTATCAACCTAGGTACTGAGACAGATAAGAAATAGGTAAAGATCGGCACCAACTTAGAAGATGGTATCAAGAGTAGTTTGGTTCAGATGCTACATGACTATGTTGAAGTGTTTGCTTGGTCGTATGAAGACATGTCAGGTTTGGATACTGACATTATGGTTCATTGTATACTGACAAAAGAATATTGCCCTCCTGTCAAACAAAAGGTTCGTCGGATGCGGCCTGACATGTCTGAAAAGATAAAAGCAGAAGTCATGAAGCAATTCGATGCAGGATTCCTGGTTGTGACATTTTATCCTCAATGGGTTTCAAACGTGGTCCCCGTGCCGAAGAAGGATGGAAAGGTTCGTATGTGTGTAGACTATAGGTATTTAAATAGGGCAAGCCTCAAATATGATTTCCCTCTACTTCATATCGACGTCTTGGTTGACAATACCACTCAACATAAAGTCTTCTCCTTTATGGGCGGATTTTATGGCTACAACCAAATCAAGATAGCTTCCGAAGACATGGAGAAGACCACCATTGTTACGCAATGGGGCACCTTTTGTTACAAAGTCATGTTGTTCGAATTGGAGAATGCAGGGGCAACATATCAAAAAGCTATGGTAGCTTTATTTCATGATATGATCCATCATGAAATAAAGGTCTATATGTATGATATGATTGCAAGGTCGCAAACTGAAGAAGAGAATCTCGATCACTTACACAAGCTGTTTGAGAGGTTGAAGAAGTACAAGTTAAGGCTGAATCCTAACAAGTGCACTTTCGGCGTAAGGTCTGGAAAACTTTTAGGTTTTGTGGTCAGTGGTAAAGGCATCAAAGTTGATCCTGCAAAGGTTAAAGCCATTTAAGAAATGCCCTTTCCCCATTCTGAGAAAGAAGTTAGAGGATTCTTGGGCCGTCTTAACTACATTGCCCGATTCATATCTCACCTAACTGCTACTTGTGAGCCAATCTTCAAACTCTTGAAGAAAGATCAAGTAGTCAAATGGAACGACGACTGCCAAGCTTCCTTCGATAAAATCAAGGAATATTTGCAAGAGCCTTATATCCTTATGCCTCCAATTGAAGGAAGACCCTTGATCATGTATTTGATTGTGCTAGAGAATTCTATGGGGTGTGTGTTGGGCCAACATGATGAGTCTGGCCGAAAAGAATATGCAATGTACTACCTAAGAAACAAGTTTACCGACTGCGAAACCAGATATTCACTACTCGAGAAAACTTGTTGCATTCTGGCATAGGCTACTCGCCGGATAAGACAATATATGTTGACTCACACCATTTTATTGATTTCTAAGATGGACCCTATCAAGTATATCTTCGAGAAGCTAGCTTTCTCCGGATGGATAGCTAGATGGAAAATTATTCTGACCAAATACGACATTCAGTATACGATACAAAAGGCCATCATAGGAAGTCTATTGGCAAATCATTTGGCCCATCAAGATGTTAATGAATACATGTCTATGAACTTTGACTTCCCGGATGAGAATATTATGCTAGTAACTGACTGTGAAGAACCCAGACCGTATGACGGACCTGAACAAAGATCCCGATGGACTATGGTTTTCAATGGGGCTTCCAACGCTTTGGGAAATGGAATCAGTACTATGATTATTTCTCCTGAGGGTTGCCATACTCCTTTCACTGCTAGATTGTGCTTCGATTGTACAAGTAACATGGCTGAGTACGAAGCATGCATCTTGGATCTAAAGGCTTCCATTGACTTAAGGATCAAGTTCTTGAATGTATTCGGAGATTCTTCTCTAGTGATCAGTCAAGTCAAAGGAGAATGGGACACTAAGCATCCTAACCTTATTCCTTATAAGGAACTTGGGTTAACCCTGATACCATACTTAGAGGAGATCACTTTTGAACATTTCCCTAGAGAAGATAATTAGTTGGCTGACACCTTGGAAATAATGTCTTCCATGTTATAGGTCAAATGGAACAACAAAGCTTCTATGATTACAATCGAAAGATTTGACGAAACTGCACACTGCTATGAGCTTGACACAGACGAAGAGAAACCATGGTACCATGAAGTAAGGAGATATATTGAAGCACAAGAGTATCCTGAAGGAGCTTCCATCAATGATAAGAAATTCTTGTGAATATTCTCAGCCAAATTCTTCCTAAGAAATGGAATCCTGTATAAGCGAAATCATGATTATACTCTACCCCGGTGTGTTGACAAGAAGGAGGCAGAGAAAATTATGGAAGACATGCATGATGAAATCTTTGGGACCCATTCTATTGGGCATACTATGGCCAAGAAAATTCTGAGGGGAGGTTAATATTGGTCCATAATGGAAACTGATTGTTATCATCACTTAAGGACTTGTCACTAGTGTCAAATCTATGCTGACGAGGTCCATGTACCCCCAATTCCTCTGAATGTCATGACCGCTCCGTGGTCGTTTACAATGTGGGGCATTGACATGATTGGAGAGATCAAACCTACAGCTTCCAATGGACACCGTTTCATCCTTGTTGCCATTAATTACTTTACCAAGTGGGCCGAAGCTACCTCATATGCCTCAGTTACCAAAAACGTTGTAGCCAGGTTTATCAAGCATAACGTCATCTACCGTTACGGTATCCCCTAAAGGATCATCACAAATAATGGAACTAATCTCAACAATGTTATGATTACTGAACTCTGCATGTAGTTCAAAATCAAGCATCACAACTCTTCTTCGTACAAACCTAAGATGAATGGCGCAGTGGAAGCTGCCAATAAAAACATAAAGAAGACTGTGCAAAAGATGGTAGTGACCTACAAAGACTGGCAAGAGATGTTACCATTTGCTCTCCATGACTACCGTACTTGAGCTTGAACATCTCCTAAGGCAACTCCTTTCTCTTTAGTATATGGCATGGAAGCTGTCTTGCCTATAGAAGTTCAAATTCCTTCCCTAAGGATTATGAAAGAGGCGGATCTAGGTGAAGACGAGTGGGTGCAGACTAGGTTGGATTAGCTAAACTTGATCAATGAGAAGCGACTGGCTTAATTTTGTCATGTTCAGATGTATCAAAAGTGTATGATCAAGGCGTTCAACAAAAATATCAAGCCTCGAGTGTATCAGACTGGTGACTTGGTAATAAAGCACATCATTCTCCCACAAGGTGACCCCAGGGGCAAATGGACCCCCACTTACGAAGGACCATTTGTTGTAAAGAAATTTTTCTCTGGTGGAGCCATGATGCTGACTACTATGGATGGCGAAGACTACTATGGAACCCAATGAGATCACTTCCACATGGCTATTATTTGTGTTTTAACTTTGTATTCCTTTTATTCTTTCGACGATTTCCTCTTGCTAGGATCTCTGTCTCCTTGTACAAAAATGTATGTTTATAGGAAAATATCAATACAAATTGTGATACGGTGGCATAACCAACTTTTTAATACTGGTTTGTATTTTTTGTTTACCAATGTCGCGGTAAGCAAGAGTCGCCACCGACTTTTCTTTTAACCAACAAAGGAAAGGGTGAAAAGAACAGAAAAAGACCTTTTTCGAGATTTTCTGAGTAAGGGGGTAGATTATGGAAAGGGAAGGTGTTATCACCCTTTCCATCTGTGGTTTTCCATGGGCTCTTACGTACTTGCTCATTTTTAAAACTGTTTTTGTGTTTGTGGTTTT
This sequence comes from Vicia faba, assembly GCA_948472305.1. Lineage (NCBI taxonomy): Eukaryota > Viridiplantae > Streptophyta > Magnoliopsida > Fabales > Fabaceae > Vicia > Vicia faba. Next base: position 1,168,941,232 of record OX451738.1, read on the forward strand.
GAAAGTTTTTATTTGCTTTATGGTAACTCTTGTATCAGTCCTCAAGAGTGTGATAAAGCGTTTTTGGAAAGATTTTTTTGAAAGTGTGTAAGTGTGAAAATTTCAGGTTTGAGCAAGTACTTAAGAACAGTCTACCCACTCGAAAAAAGATGTTCTTTTCCTCCATTCCTTTAGATAGTGCTATTATACTATTAGTGAGTAGGTAGCCCTATCGTCAGATGTTAAGGGACAATTGAAGGGATGTTTTACAATCACGAAGGCGACTTATGGAGACGCTTTAGCAATTTTCTTTTAGGGACTAGATCATTTACCGAAAGACAACTGTAGGGTCATCGAGGGACTATGATCTTTTTTGATTTATGGGTCTTTACTAAAGCGTTCCTGCCTCATCACTGTTTTATTTAAAGGCAACCAAAGTGGGAGATGCCTTAGAGGTGCGCATGTGCAAGTGTGTTGAGATTCAATTATTTATCTTGTATTATTAAGTTTGCTAATGTTTTAATTTTCAGTCTTATCATGCACGCCTAGTTACTAACAGTTAATATTTATAGAAATCTAAAGTGCAAAAATTTAAATCCTAGACTATTACAACCTTTGGGACAATTACATAAAAAGTGCAAGAAAATAAAATGCAAAATTTTAAATTTAGACTATTACATCCCATAATCAGTTACATTATTTATATAAAATGTGAGAACAAAAATAACGTGCGCGAAATAAAAATTATGTCTAAAAATCCTAAGAAAAATTCTAAGTAAACAAGAAAAATCTTTTTGGTTTTATTTTTATTTATTTAAAGAAAAATAATTAAACTAAATCTAAATTTAATTTTAAAAAAATAAATATTGAATGAAATTAATCTAATTCTAATATTTTTTGCATTTTTTATTAAGAAAACATTTGAAACATAAATTAAATCCTAAATTCTAGTTCATTTTAAAATAAGAAAGTAGTTAAAATTTAATTAATTAATTAATTAAAGCACTTCATTATTTTAATTTTAAAAAAAATTCTAAGCCTAATTTTTTTGTGAGTTTTTTATATTATTTGCTTAATTAAGTAAAGAGGATAAAAGAAATTAAAATATTACAAAAAAAAACTAGATGGGCTTGAGATAGTAAAAAAAAGTGGGGGTGTGATTGTTGAATTCGCTGACCCAAGAAGGGAGAGACCTAGATTTTCTTCTGGATACAATGTGATTTGGTCTTGACGTCACATGGTGAGCTCGCAAATGGAGTGCGCTAGGTCTGATCAGATGGACATTTGATGGCACATGTCTGATGGTGTATAATGCATATCTAGCTACGAGGAGCACCAGATCTGCATGAACCAAGTTAGAAAATATAAAAATGGATCTTATTGGGGCGTTTTGTGATGTTTCAGAGCTTGGTAATGATTGAAAAAGCTTCAGGGAGCATCCAGGAATGTATTTGGATCTTTTGTTTGGAATGAGAAAGGCTGGAACCTAAAATGCAAATTTTTACAACTTTGATAATTTTTGCAAAATTTGTAGAGCTTTTCGAGGCTGTATCTCATGTGTTAAAGCTTGCTAATGTGTCTTTTATATAGAGAGGATGGAGGAGACAAGATAACAAAGGTAATAACAACCATAAACATGTGTTTTTAAAGCCATGAATGATGTTTTGTAACTTTTCCAAAGACATGGAATCTTGTCCTTTTTGAATTTGAATGAATGTGGACACTTTTGCATGAAATTTTATGGGCCTAGGCTGTCCAAAAGACCAACCCAAAGCTCAAAGCCCATTTCCAATTATTTTATACATTTTATTTTATATTTATTTGAAATAAATTAAAATAAATATGAATAAAATAGTTAGCAAATGCAAGGCACGACAAGAATAATTTTAGAGGTCCTCTATAAACTTAGTAAGATGCTTGAAGTCCATGAAATTGAGCCCTTGCCTTAAAACTTCAAATTTGCTAAATGCATAATTCTTGAAAATTCCCAAATTTTCCCAACTTGGGCAAGCCATAACTTGCTCAATATTTATCTCATGATGATCTTGGACTTTTTGGAAAGCCCAAGATGTCTACTTCAATCCCTATTTTGATCAATTTTTCATTTGAAGATTTTATCTTGATGTAAACGGTCTTGGAAAAAAGTGGCTTTTGTTGACTTTCTAAAAATGACCTATAACGTATGAGCTTCTATCTTTCAAATGGTGCATTTATTGGACTTGAGGGATGAAGAGAAGTTATAGGGAGTTATACTATCTTCAATATGAGATTTGGTTGGGGAAAAATGGATGAAGTATGTGAAATTTATACCTGGTCAAAGTTCAGTTGACTTTTCCTATAGAAACCCTACTTTGCCATTTTTGACTTCTGATGGGTTATGAGCATTTCTTGAGGAATCATGATCAACCCTTTATCAAATGATGGATATCAATTCAAAATGTTGATGTTGACCAAAAATCTTGAAGTTTGACTGTACATAGGCCACAATTGACTTTTGACCTAGCACAATTGATTTTCCAAATACTTGAGCAATTGATTGAGCAAACTTGTTGAGCAAGGCATGAAACTTGGCATGGATGATCTTGAGGACATATTAGGACAATGGAGATCATTTTGGATCCTTGGAGCTCAACCATCTTGATGAAAATTGAAACCCTAGTTGGGGGCTCATTGCCTTAGGAGGAAAATTGTCTGGTTAAATCTTGGTTAACCTAGGGAAATTGAGAACCTCTAAGAGTATGTCTTGTGTGAAAATGGGAGGGTAAATTTTGGGGTATAACAACTTACCGTGTTCAATCTTCTTAAACCTGAAAATGTATATTGGCTGGTCTGCCTTTCGTGATCTGAAGGTGGAAGATGATTGAACATTAGAGTGCCTAGAAATTTGCACTCGTCTGAAATGATACTTGACTGTGTAGGTAATATCAGAAATGGGATTATAGATTCCATTTGGAAAAGATGACAGGAGACTGTCGAAGATGGGTTTAAAGATTCCATCCAAAATAGATGCTGACTTCATAAGAATTCTCTTTGTGGGGATTCCTGTTCCTGCTGTCCGAGGAGGAGTCCGTTGGAGAATGTTTTTCAGGGGAATAAAGTCTAGGAGCTTCGGTTGTCCATTACTCTACTGGGGAGTCATCTCTTGACTGAAGAGACGAAAGTGAACTGCTATTTGGTCAGGATCCAGGCTTCGCAGTGACTTGCTGAGGATGATAAGGCTGATTGCTATCTGATCGTATTCTAGGCTTCACAGTGACTCACTGGGGAAATAAGATTAAACTGTTGTCTGGTCATACTCTAGGCTTTGCAGTTTCTCAAACTGGAATATAAATCATAAAAATCTTAGTGTCGATTTAACTGAAACATAGAAAGGATCTATCGGAAAAGAATCAGTAACAAATGAATGGTCGATTTAAACTGAACCAACAGAGGTCTTGATTTATCTTTGACTAGATAAGAATCAGAAAAATCTTAGTGTCCTTTTAACTAAACCAGTAAAGGATCTACCGGAAAATAATCAGTAACAAATCAATGGTAGATTAGAACTGAACCAACAGAGGTCTTGATCTATCTTTAACTGGATAAGAATCAGAAAATATTAGTGTCGATTTAGCTGAACCAGTAAAGGTCTTGAATTATCTTCAACTGGAATAGAAATCAGAGAGATCTTAGTGTCAATCTGACTAAACCAGAGGAAAATCTTGAATTAACTTTGACTGGATAAGAATCAAAAAAATCTTAGTGTCGATTTAATTGAACCAGAAAAAAGTCTTGGATTATCTTCAATTGGAATTGGAATCAGAGAGATCTTAGTATCGATATAACTGAACCAGAGAAAAATCTTGAATTAACTTTGACTGGATAAGAATCAGAAAAATCATAGTGTCGATTTAACTGAACTAGAAAAAAGTCTTGGAATATCTTCAACTGGAATAGGAATCAGAGAGATCTTAGTGTCGATCTGACTGAACCAGAGAAGGTCTTTAATTAACTTTGACTGGAATGGAAATCAGAAGGATCTCAGGATCGATTCAACTGAACCAGACAAAAGTCTTGGAATATCTTCAACTGGAATAGGAATCAGAGAGATCTTAGTGTCGATCTGACTTAACCAAAGAAGGTCTTGAATTAACTTTGACTGGAACGGAAATCAGAAGAATCTTAGGATCGATTCAACTGAACCAGATAAAAGTCTTGGAATATCTTCAACTAGAATAGGAATCAAAGAGATCCTAGTGTCGATCTGACTGAACTAGAGAAGGTCTTTAATTAACTTTGACTGGAATGGAAATCAGAAGAATCTTAAGATCGATTCAACTGAACCAAACAAAAGTCTTGGAATATCTTCAATTGGAATAGGAATCAGAGAGATCTTAGTGTCGATCTGACTGAACCAGAGAAGGTCTTGAATTAATTTTGTCTGGAATTGAAATCAGAAGAATCTTAGGATCGATTTAACTGAACTAGACAAAAGTCTCAGAATATCTTCAACTGGAATAGGAATCAGAGAGATCTTAGTGTCGATCTGACTGAACCAGAGAAGGTCTTTAATTAAATTTGACTGGAATGAAAATCAGAATAATCTTAGGAACGATTCAACTGAACTAGACAAAAGTCTTGGAATATCTTCAACTAGAATAGGAATCAGAGAGATCTTACTGTCGATCTGACTGAACCAAAGAAGGTCTTGAATTAACTTTGACTAGAATGAAAATCAGAAGAACCTTAGGATAGATTCAACTGAACCAGAAAAAAGTCTTGGAATATCTTAAACTGGAATAGGAATCAGAGAGATCTTAGTGTCGATCTGACTAAACCATATAAGGTCTTTAATTAACTTTGACTGGAATGAAATCAGAAGAATCTTAGGATTGATTCAACTGAACCAGACAAAAGTCTTGGAATATCTTCAACTGGAATAGGAATCAGAGAGATCTTAGTGTCGATCTAACTGAACCAGAGAAGGTCTTGAATTAACTTTGACTAGAATGGAAATCAAAAGAATCTTAGGATCGATTCAACTGAACCAGACAAAAGTCTTGGAATATCTTAAGCTGGAATAGGAATCAGAGAGATCTTAGTGTCAATATGACTGAACCAGAGAAGGTCTTTAATTAAATTTGTCTGGAACAGAAATCAGAAGGATCTTAGGATCGATTCAACTGAACCAGAAAAAAGTCTTGGAATATCTTCAACTAGAATAGGAATCAGAGAGATCTTAGTGTCGATATGAATGAACCAAAGAAGGTCTTGAATTAACTTTGACTGGATAAGAATCAGAAAAATATTAGGATCGATTTAATTGAACCAGACAAAAGTCTTAGAATATCTTCAACTGGAATAAGAATCAGGGAGATCTTAGTATCGATCTGACTGAACCCGAGAAGGTCTTTAATCAACTTTGACTGGATAAGAATCAGAAAAATCTTAGGATCGATTTATTTGAACCAGAAAAAAGTCTTGGAATATCTTCAACTGGAATAAGAATCAGGGAGATCTTAGTGTCGATCTGACTGAACAAGAGAAGGTCTTTAATCAACTTCGAATGGATAAGAATCAGAAAAATCTTAGGATCGATTTAACTGAACCAGATAAAAGTCTTGTAATATCTTCCACTGGAATAAGAATCAAAGAGATCTTAGTGTCGATGTAACTGAACAAGAGAAGGTCTTGAATTACCTTTGACTGGATAAGAATTAGAAAAATCTCAGGATCAATTTAACTGAACCAGAAAAGGTCTACTGGAAAAGAATCAGTAACAAATCAATGGCCGATTCAAACTGAACCAACAGAGGTCTTGGTTTATCTTTGACTGGATAAGAATCAGAAAAATCTTAGTGTCGATTTAACTGAACTAGGAAAAAGGTATTTAATTAACTTTGACTGGATAAGAATCAGAAAAATCTTAGGATCGGTTTAACTGAACCAGACAAAAGGTCTTTAATTAACTTTGACTAGATAAGAATCAAAAACATCTTAGGATCGATTTAACTGAACCAGACAAAAGTCTTGGAATATCTTCAATTGGAATAAGAATCAGATAGATTTTAGTGTCGATCTGACTGAACCAGAGAAGGTCTTGAATTACCTTTGACTGGATAAGAATCATAAAAATCTCAGGATCGATTTAACTGAACTAGACAAAAGTCTTGGAACATCTTTAACTGGAATAGGAATCAGAAGGATCTTAGTGTCGATCTGACTAAACCAGAGAAGGTCTTGGATTAACTTTGACTGGATAAGAATCAAAAAAATTTTAGTATCGATTTAACTGAACCAGACAAAAGTCTTGGAATATCTTCAACTGGAATAAGAATCAGAGAGATCTTAGTGTCGATCTGACTGAACCAGAGAAGGTCTTGTGAGGACATCTTTCTGAGGAAATTTCTGAAATAGCCTTACATCATACATAGCTTTTGAGAAGACTACCAGGTCACCTAAGTAGTCAATGGTGTTAGTTGATTTGATCTTTTCCCTGAAAAAGGTAAAGAGTTAGTTGTATGCAATGTCATGATGTATGAAATGCATTGTGGTGATGTTCTCAAAATAAATAAGATTATGCTGTATGCGATGTGTATGCGCATGCCATGATGTATGAACATGGGATGCTATTGAGATATTTTTTAGTCTGGGAAGGTAAATCCCATAATGCTGCTGGAGAGTATAAGGAGGCTGAATCCTTCATTTTCGTTGAGGATGATAAATGGATATGATTTGCCTGGGATTTCCTCTTTCTGTTTGAGGATGTTCTGTCGAGGATTGACTCTGCTTGAGAATAACTCTGTGGAGGGAGCTGCTTTATTGGAAGATTTTGCCAATGTAGAGAAATAAACTCTGTTGGGGAATGAACTTCCGCAGTCTGAGATATAAACTCTAACCGGGAGGAGGTTTTATAAACTGTTTAAGGTTATAAAGCTCGGCTGGGGAACACGGATTTCAGCTCTCTGAAGGAACTTGGTTGGAGGAAGTAATTCCTGCTTGGGGAAGAAGAGGTCAAAACTTTGGCTGTTTCTACTCTGTGGGTAACATAGGTGTCACGGGGTCATATGTAGCGGTGACTTTGTCTCAGAATATCTCTGCCCATGTACCTGTCGGAGAAAGTACTTGTGGAGACTTTATGGATGGTTTGAGGTGTCATCCTTACTCATAGGGTGCTTGGTAAATGCTGATCAGGATAACAAGTCTTCTACTGATAGACAAGTGACAAGATGACAGGACATAATCGTACGCTTTAATCCATAACTTTTGCCTGGACCGCCATTTCGGGTTTTCAGTCCACTGGGATACCCTTTTTTCCCAAGCCTTTTCAGGTTTTCGACTTGTCGGGTGCATAATTTTTGTATATATCCCTAATTTTTGCCCGAACTCTTTTTGGTTCACCGGGATGCCCTTATTTTTGCCTAGGCTTGTTAACCTAGCGGGTCTTTTTCATGCGTAGTCTTTTCTGACTATGTCCATCTTCACCGGGTGTGGAGAATTATCATTGTCCTTAGTAGTAAGTGTTTTCACACTTCTAGAAGATGTTTGTTTGATCGTATAGGATTCGTTGCTAGAATTCATGTCCAACGCCCCAAGTGATTCAGATGGAGTTCTGCCCCTGGCTATTTGGCATTTTTGAGAGATTCCTTGAACCTTGACTTGACTGCCCCAGATCAACTGGAGACCATGCTATACCCCTTAATTATGAATGGCCTATCACTAGAATGTCTTTCCATATGTTGTGATTCTATCCACTGAGAAGATTTTTGTTCATCGAATATATGTCATGCAAATTTCTCTGCTTTTGAACAAATAGTCATATGCAAATAATGGTATTTTAAGAATGCAAAGCTTATGTCTGTCTTGAAGTTTGAAAATTCATTTTTTAGTAAAACAAACAAATTTTGTAAAAGTGTGATGTCAACTCAGGATTTATAGCGAACCCTACAGGAGTCAGGATACCTTTTGTAATAATATGCTTTCGAACTAACCATGCTTCAGTTAGAAATTTTAAGGGTTATAACTTGGCCTGGTTCATGGTTTAAGAAACAACGGGTAAAGGCTCTAAGTTTATTTGTACCCACCCTTTCTTCGTGATGTTCTTTGATCCTATGCTCAGTTAATTGTGCGTTCAGATCCCAATTGAGTCTGGCATCTTGTCCTTGATGTTCCGGTGATGGTTCGGATACTGAAAGTTTATTTTGAAGAGGCAGTCATTTGTGTGACCTTTTCTTTTTGTTTAGGATTTGTAGGACCTCTTTCTTTTTTAGATTTTGTTATCCCTGTCTTTTTCCTGAATTATTTCTTTTGTGATTACAGCTAGCGGGATGCCCCCGTTTTTTTCTTAAGTCTCCTTCATAGGTTTTGACTTAATGGGATTTTATTTTGAGAGATAATGACTGAATGTTCTTAATGATCATATGGAACCATCACCATCTTTTGGAGAGCATCTTCTACACTATTTGTCGTGTATGAAGGGAAACTTACGACTGAATGCACATATGAATTAACTGAGAAGACTACCCTACCCCAGGTTATGATTAAAGGTTTTAATTTTGTGTGAAAAGAAAAACTCCTACTTCTTAGGCTCAAAGGGGTTGACTAGGGATTATCTTCCTTATAAATCCACTATTTAGGATTTGAAACAACGCCTGTACATCGTTAGCGGGGTCTGTTCAAAAGCATACTGTAGAGATTATGGTATCATTCTCGTCATCCTCCTTCTAAAGGCTTAGAGCTTTTAATTAAGAGTTGAATATCACAAAAAGGAAGTAAGAAAGCAGTTTAAACATAATGAAAACAAATTAATTCAAGACAAACATGTGCAATGCATTAATGAAATAACAAATTTTGACATGACAATAGTTGTTTGAACAAACAAAGCAAATACAACTTGAGAATTTAAATGAACAAAAATGCTCTCAATCCTGGCCATGATTTGGCATGGGAGCAGTAATCATGTTGGGAGTCTCAGGAGGGTTGAACTCAATCTCCTTGGCGTCAATCATAGTTTGAATGTTGTATTTTAGTGCCCAACAATCATTAGTATCGTGCCCAGGACTTCCAGAATGATATGCACACCTTGCATCAGGATTGTAGTTAGGAGAAGAAGTCTTAGGGTTTGGATGAGGTCCTATCAATGTAATCAAATTCATCCTCAACATATGTTGTAATGCTTGAGACAGTGACATGTTAATCTTGGTAAACTGTCTCTTAGGCTCGTCTTGCCTTCGCTGATTACCCCATTGTTGTGGTCGTTGCATGCGTGCCGAATTAGAGACCAACACTGCCCCTACAAATTAGTGGTAGTCTGCCTTATTACGACCATTCTGGCCATACACATCATTGGCTTCCCTCTTACCAGCAAATGGCTTCTTCTCAGCATTAGAAGATGCAGCCATCGGGATCTTCCCACTCTTCATACCACTTTCGATCCTTTCAAGTCAGAACCATCTCTGTGAACCCGGATGAGGAACTCCCAATCAGCATATTAAAGAACGGGCTTGTTAGAGTGCCCATGAACATGTCTACTATTTCCATATCATTCAGAGGAGGTTGTACCCTTCCAGTTAGATCCCTCCATTTTTTGGGCATATTCCTTTAAGCCTTTGCTAGAACCCATAAATATGCTTCGAAGTTGTGTACAAGTTGGAGCGAGGTCAGCATTGTATTGGTACTGCTTGTAGAAAGCAGCAGCCAAGTCTTACCAGGTATGAATGTTTGTTCTTTCTAGCTGATAGAACCATTCCAGTTGCGTGCCAGCTAAACTTTCTTGGAAGAAATAGACCCATAACTTCCGGTTAGCAGTGTGAGGCTGGATCTTCCTGGCATAGGACCTTAAGTGCAACTTAGGGAAGGAGACACCATCATACTTAGCAAATGTGGGAACCTTGAACTTTGGTGGGATGACCACTCCAGGAACCAGCCCTAACTCTTCAAAGTCCAAGGCAGGTACCTTCTGAATCTCTATAACATTGAGACGATCCTCCATTTGTTTGTATTTATCGTCAACAGGAGGATATTATTCCTCAGAGTAATCAACTTCTTCTTCATCAGCCTCAGAGTTGTTGACTTCTTCATAATTATCCCCTTCGTTTGATGGAGTTGTGAGATCTAGAGCTCGTTTAACTGGTCCTCTGAGTCTTCTTCCTATATTCAAGATGCCAGCCGGTTTCTTTGCCTTTTTCTTCTTCTCTTTGATGACGAGAGCTTTCAGTTTTTCCTGCCCCTGGGCCAAAGCCATGAAAATTTGTTGGAACTGAGCGTTTTGAGCTTGAAGGTCTTTTACTGTTTGTTCAAAGGCCATTTCTTTTGATGAAATAAACAGCAAAAAGATGAGAAACCTGTACTAGAAGACCTGTTATGAAATGGCATTCATGCAATGTTTTCAAGGATCTCGTGGGGTAAACAAGAAAATGTCAGAAGTTGAAATTTGCAGCTTTGATTGAAGAACTTTGTATTGTTGAGTGTCCTTCTACGAGAGTCAAGCTCACCATATCAAGTGGGTCATATCCCCTGACTCAAGTTGTTAAGTTTTGATCTTTTAACGACATTGGCTAGAGGAAAATAAATCCCCTTGCCCCTTGCTAGACGTCTGATTTATCATAACCTGCATCACAAACACTTAAGATCCTTGAAGTGGTTAAGGAAATGTTGTGGCATGATGTTATGATGTGTATTTTATGCGTTAAGAAAAAGTGTAAGGTGATGAAGACAAGTGAGTCTAAGAAGTCCAGGTTACTGGATAATGACTGTAAACAAATCCTGCAAGGAGATCATGTTGTTAGATAAAAACCCAACAAGTAGCTCAAGTTGAAAGCAAACAAATCACACAAGCAGCCTTAGGTTTAGGCTTGCATGGGGTTTGTAGGTAAGTACCCTCTTGAAATTTAGTTGGCTCAACCTGTCCTATAAATAGTAACCGGGTTCTAAGGGATCTCAATATCACTGATCTTTCCCACATGTTTCGTTCGATAGGTGACTGAATCACAACCAAACAAAACTCAAGAGTCAAATCTCAATGAGTGTAGCATCGAGTATCTTCCGACTTTGGGAATACACCAAAGATGACCATCTCGCTACGTCCTAATGGCCAAGTTGTTCATTTAAAGATTCTAAGGTCAGTTGACGCTTCATGACACCATGCAGCGGCCCCGTATTCTCCTTGATTAACTCAAGGGCTACCGGTACCAACCAAAGTGTCGCATCAATGTAGCCATCGCTTCAACTGTGTCAGTATACCCTGCACAATTTCCACGATCTATTTATACTTACCTAAAAGGTTTCCCTAGATCCGGGTGTAGGATCTATCGTAACCCAAACAATACCCTTAAAAGTAAAGCAATCAAACAAACAAAGAAGCAAGTTTAACATGATCTAGACCCTAAGGTAAACCCCACTTTTATTATTCCCTAGCAGAGTCGTCAGTTTTGTGATACGGTGGCAGAACCGACTGTTAAATGTTGGTTTATGTTTTTGTTTGCAAATGTCACGGTAAGCAAGATTTGCCACCGACTTTTCTTTTATCCAATAAAGGAAAGGGTGAAAAGAACATAAAAAGACCTTTTTCGATATTTCCTGAGTAAGGGGGTAGATTATGGAAAGGGAAGGTGTTAGCACCCTTTTCATCCGTGGTTTTCCATGGGCTCTTAGGTACTTGCTCATTTTTGAAAAATGTTTGTGTGTTTGTGGTTTTGAAAGTTTTTGTTTGCTTTATAGTAACTCTTGTATCAGTCCTCAAGAGTGTGATAAAGCGTTTTTAGAAAGATTTTTTTGAAAGTGTGTAAGTGTGAAAATTTCAGGTTTGAGCAAGTACTTAAGAACAGTCTAGCTACTCAAAAAAAGGATGTAATTTTCCTCCCTTCCTTTAGATAGTGCTATCCTACTATTAGTGAGTAGGTAGCCCCTATCGTCGAATGTTTAGGGACAATTGAAGGGACGTTTTACAATCATGAAGGCTCCTTGTGGAGACGCTTTAGCAATTTTCTTTTAGGGACTAGATCATTTACCGAAAGGCAATTGTAGGTTCATCGAGGGACTATGATCTTTTTTGATTTATGGGTCTTTACTAAAGCGTTCCTGCCTCATGACTGTTTTATTTAAAGGCAACCAAAGTGGGAGATACCTTAGAGGTGCGCATGTGCAAGTGTGTTGAGATTCAGTTATTTATCTTGCATTATTAAGTTTTCTAACGTTTTAATTTTCAGTCTTATCATGCACGCCTAGTTACTAACAGTTAATATTTACAGAAATTTAAAGTGCGAAAATTTAAATCCTAGACTATTACAACGCTTTGGGACAATTATATAAAAAGTGCAAGAAAATAAAATGCATAATTTTAAATTTAGACTATTACATCCAATAGTCAGTTATATTATTTATATAAAATACAAGAATAAAAATAACGCACGCGAAATAAAAATTACGTCTAAAAATCCTAAGAAAAATTCTAAGTAAACAAGAAAAATCTTTTTGGTTTTAGTTTTATTTATTTCAAGAAAAATAATTAAACTAAATCTAAATTTAATTTAAGAAAATAAATATTGAATGAAATTAATCTAATTCTAATATTTTTTGCATTTTTTATTAAGAAAATATTTGAAACATAAATTAAATCCTAAATTCTAGTTCATTTTAAAATAAGAAAGTAGTTAAAATTTAATTAATTAATTAAAGAATTTCATTATTTTAAATAAATAAAAAGTCTAAGCCTAATTTTTTGTGAGTTTTTTTTTATTATTTGCTTAATTAAGTAAAGAGGATAAAAAAAATTAAAATATTACAAAAAAAAACTAGATGGGCTTGATATAGTAAAAAAAATGGGGGTGTGGTTGTTGAATTTGCTGGCCCATGAAGGGAGAGGCCTAGATTTGCTTCTGGATCCAATGTGGATTGGTCTTGACGGTACATGGTGATCCCGCAGATGGAGTGCGCTAGATCTGATCAGATGGACATCTGATGGCATATGTCTGATGGTGTATAATGCACATCTAGCTACGAGGAACATCAGATCTGCATGAAACAAGTTAGAAAATATAAAAATGGAGCTTACTGAGACGTTTTGTGATGTTTCAGGGCATGGTAATGATTTCAAAAGTTTCAGGGAGCCTCCGGGAATGTATTTGGAACTTTTTTTTGGACTGAGAAAGGCTGGAACCTAAAATGAGAATTTTTACAACTTTGATCATTTTTGCAAAATTTGTAGAGCTTTTCCAGGCTGTATATCATGTATTGAAGCTTGCTAATGTGTCCTTTATATAGAGAGGATGGAGGAGAGAAGAGAACAAAGGTAATAACAACCATAAACATGTGTTTTTAAAGCCATGAATGATGTTTTGTAACTTTGCCAAAGACATGGAATCTTGTCCTTTTTGAATTTGAATGAATGTGGACACCTTTGCATGAAATTTTATGGGCCTAGGCTGTCCAAAACATCAACCCAAAGCTCAAAGCCCATTTCCAATTATTTTATACATTTTATTTTATATTTATTTGAAATAAATTAAAATAAATATGAATAAAATAGTTAGTGTCATGCGGTGGGAGAATTGACTTGAGGTTTTGCGTTTGTGTTCGCAAATGTTTCAGTTTAGCAAGAGTCGCCACCGACTTTTTATTTATCCAAAGTGTTATACCCCAAAATTTGCCCTCCCATATTCTTCAAAGTTTTGACAAGCATCATCTCAAGTCTACTCAAGGGTTGGACAGTCAACCACCCTCCTAAGCCAGTCAAATTAGGGTTTTGGTTCTTGCAAGGAAGTTGAGGTTTTCAAGGGCTCAATCAAGTCACATATGCCTATACACATTTTCAAGCATCTATATGCCAAGTTTCAAGATTCACAATGTCAAATTGCACAGTCAAATGCTTCATTTGCTTCACAATCAACTGTAGGGGTAAAATGGTCATTTGGCAGTCAAAAGTCAAATTTTTTGGTCAACATCTTATTTTGAAGCCACAATCATCATTTGATCAAGTCTTGATCATGATTCCACAAGCATGGCTCAAAAATCATCAAGATGCAAAAGTTTCTATTTTTGGACAGCTGAAAAGTCAACTGTAACTTGACCAAGGCATAACTTTTTTCATGGTTCATTAGAAAAATCCCATCCAATGCTCATTTTGAAGGGGAGGACATTTCCTACAACTCATCTTCACATTCCAAGTCCAAGAAATGCTCTCACAAAGAGTTATCAATTTCAACATTATAGGTCATTTTCAAAAGTCAACAAAAAGGCATTTTAAGTCAAAGACCATAACTTGAGATTGGTAAATCAAAATGACAAGGGACCAAAGGCATTTGTTAGAGGACTTCAAGACCTTTCCAAAATATCCAAGAACATACTCATATGATTAAAATTGAGCAAGATATGCATTGGAGAAGTTGGCAAATTTTCATGAAATGGCAAAAGTCAACTATCCTTAAAACTTCAATTTTTGACAAAAGGGCCCACTTTTTCCACTTGATTCAGCCTTGTCATGTCACCCACATGTCCCATGATCAATTTCAAGATTAAACATTAATTTTTCTATTTTTATTTAATTTTATTTGATTTAATTCATTTTAAATCCATAAAATTCAAATAAAATCAAAAAAAGATAATTCAATAACATCTTTGGAGTTGAATGGCTTTCATGTGTCATAATACACCTACCAAATTCGTGCAAAGCTCAATTATGCATGAAAATTCAAATTTGAACAAAATTGGAAAATGCTTTAATGGTGGTTATGAAGAAATCCAAAAACATCATTGCAATGAATCATTGGCTCTTAAAGTGACCTAATGGCATTCATACGTACATATGCAAGTGTTCCATACCAAAGGGACGACCGGAACATCTCTCAAACGGCCAAACCAAATTCCAAAAAATCAAGCAAAAGTTGAAAACTGTTTTCAATCCTCCAGGCCCTTTCACAGCAATTTAAAGATTCAAACATATTCCTAACACTCCCAGGAACATTTTGCAATCAGAAACAAGCTTTAACACCCAAGAAAACACTCTACACAGTCGTACGATTTGTCAAATTTTTCTATAATCACATACATTGATTCATACATATTTGATATGTTTTGTTGAGTGTTTTGTGTTCACAGGACCTATACGAAGCTAATGGTGTGGTTCAATTGTCTTGAAACACCCTGAAACCGAAACCACCATGGATAAGATTTAGGGTTTTCAAGCTTTTGAATTAGGGGTTTCTCATATAGGAAAAATTAGGCTTGGAAAAACCCATGGTTGAAATCAGGAGATCAGTACGAACTCACTGCAACCCTCGCGCCCAATTTATATAGAGCATAGCTCTATTCGTTATTTTTTGTCATTTCATTTTGTGGGGGTTTAAAACCCCCGCTAATTGTTTTGTTTTACAGGGAAAAAGGATGAAGACGAAGGGCGTGTCAGCTTGCTACTGGGTGATTCAAATGGCGCACGCTTTTTTTTTGGTTGCAGCATGTGACTTGTTTTTTCTCATATTATAATTGTTTCTTATTTTATTAACAAATGCGCATAAGTGGCCTAGTGGAAAAGCAGGTGGCTGTTGACCATTGGGACCTGGGTTCGATTCCTAGGTCCCCCAAACCTTGTTTCATATTTTTTCTAACAAATTCCCATGCAGTGCTTTCCATGTATTCCACCATAGACCTTACAAATCAAGGCGCCAAGTGTCTCAACAGACTAATCCAAAGTCCAAAGGGTGCTCCACACCATGCTCCAAGTCAATGAACACGTACCTGAATCCAGAAAGTCAATGCAGGCCTGAGCTTAGTGGGCCAAAAACTGCAATCAACACCTCTAAAAAAGGCCTGCACCCCCTGGTCTTTGTTACTCTTTTTTTTTTCTTTCTTTCTTTTCTTTATAATTTCTTTTTATTAATTATTAGTATTATTTAATTAACCAATTAATTAGCATTTTCATAAAAATAAAAATAAAACTAATATTATTATTATTTACTAATTTCATGTTATTTTTGTAAATAAATTCTAACATTAATTAATTAGTTGTGTAATTAGGACAATTTTAACATTTTTTTAATAAGTAAAATTAATTTAGAATTAGATCTTTCACTTTCAATTTTTAATTTCTTTTATTTTATTTTATTTCCATTAAAAACATAAAAATACAAAAAATATTTTTTCTTTTAATAAATTAATTAATTAGTAATTAGGCTTTATTTAATTAATTGCAATTACAAAAAAGGGACTAAATTAAATTCTTTTCTCAAAAGGGTCAAAACCCTTAGGACGTTCCCGATTAAATTTCTATTCGCGTGTATTTATTTATTTTGATTATTTATGTTCTGCTCAAAAGATGTAATAGTAATTAGGATTTTATTTCTTTCTTTAATTTTCTGCAGTTTATTTTTTCAAACGGGTTATTGTTTTTTGGCGATGTATAGACCCGCGCCTTGTAATAGTTAGATTTATCTTTCCGCAATTTACTTTTCGCACTCCTAACTGTTAAAAAATGCATGAAAGAATGTATGCCAAATAAAAATCAATTCGTAGCTCACAAATAACATGTACAAGATAACCTTAACTGAAAAACAACACACAAAGCACATGCCACTCCTAGGGTACGCCTCACTGGTTGTCTCGAACGTGGTCATCAAGTATAGGGTGTCTTAGAGGTCGCCCTTTTGTCTAAAGATCAAGTTGCCTCGAAACGGTTGCCTCGGATAAAAAAGGATCTAGGACATTAGGGTTATTTCTAAGGTGTCCTACCATTGCTTTGGTGACCACACTGTCCCTAATCATCGAATTGACCCGAATACCTCCAACGATGGTGCTACCTACCTCTCAATGGTGGGATAGCACTATCTAAAGGACTCTTACACAGCCTAATTCCTTAGAGTAGGTAGATTCTCATGGGTACTTGCTCTTTTCAAAAACAAACAAAAACAACTTTTCGCACCTACACTTTCAAAAGTTTTCAAACAAATTTTTCCTACACTCTTGAGGACAGATACAAGAGTTACTCAGAAATCTTTCAAACGAAACTTTTTCAAAACCCACATACACTTGAAAAGCAAACAAATTTTGAAAACATAAGAGCAAGTACCTAAGAGCCCGTGGATAACCACGGATAGAAAGGGTGCTAACACCTTCCCTTTCTATAATCTACCTCCCGAACCGAGAAACATTCTCAAAGAAGGAATTTTGCTGTGCTTTTGTCCTTTCCATATTGGAGAACATAAAAGACGGTGGCGACTCTTGCTTACCGCGACATTTCGCGAACCAACACTAAAAAACAGTCAGTTCTATTTCCACCGATCACACAAAGGAAAGGTCAAAAAGCACAGGAAAGACCTTTGAGATGTTTTCTTGGGTTCGGGGGGTAGATTATGAAAAGGGAAGGTGCTAGCACCCTTTTCATCCATGGTTTTCCATGGGCTCTTAGTTACTTGTTTTAGATCACTTGCTTTTTCTTTTCAATTGTTTGAAATGGTGCTTTGTGTGTAGTTTTGAAAGTATTTTGAAAAGAGGCCTTTGTCTAGGCAACCTTTGTAATGATTCTTGTTTGAATGTATACAAAGGTGTTTGTCTTTTGAAAAATGTTTCAATGTTTGAAAGTTTGTTTTGGGAAATGTTTTGAAATTGTGTTGTGATGTGTTTTTGAAAATAGCAAGGATATTTGCAAGTTTGATCAAGTAACTAGGAGCATCTACCTACCTACTCAAAAGATCTTTCCTACACATTTTTAACCCTTTTACATTGTTGTTTTACCATTTTATTTGGTAAACAAACTTGTGTTTGGATGTTAAACGGGACAGGCACGGGTCATCGTATTGACCATGATAGCAATAATGCTAAGTATCTCAGCAAGTTTTTTGTTTGAGGGACTAGATCATTTTGTTTAGGCAACCAAGATAGCGTCATCGAGGGACTATGATCTTTTGTTTTGTTTTTGTTTTGCCAAGATACCTAGCATGCATACCATGGCCATTTTTAAGGCAACAAGTGGATGAAACCCTAGGGGTGTTTGTGTGCATTGTGTTATCATTTTCATGCATTTTTGTCTTGTATTAGGTCAAGCTATTTGTTTGATTTTGGATTTTTGCATACAAACCCTAATCTTTCTATCATACATATTTGAAAGCAATAAAGCGCGTAAAAGTAAATCTACCACTATTACAACATTGATATGGGGAGGGGGATACAATTTTGAATAAGGGGATATTTGCAAGAAATAAAAGCCCTAAAATTATTACAACCAAATTGAACTCATTGTACAAAATAAATAAATTGACAATATTTAAATATGCAATTAAATATAAATATGCAAAAGATGATTTTTTTTGTATTATTTTTATATATGTAAAAATAAATTATTTAATGTATCAAAAATAAGAAAATAAAAGATTATTTTTGTAAAGGGTAAAAACCCTAATTTTTTATTTAAGAAAATATATATATTATAATTATTTATTTATGTACAAGTAAATAAAATAAAATATATACAAATGTTTAGAAAATAAAAATATATGATAAAATATTATTTAAGTGTATAAATAATAAAAATATATGATATATGATATTTTTTGTATTATTTATGAGTTTATTTTAAGAAAATAAAAGTATATATTATTTAATATCTATTTCCTATGTCCAAAAAATAATAAAAATAATAAAATAAAATGTGAAAATTTAAGAAAATGTTTTTGATGTTTTTTTATATTTAGCAAAAAATATTAAAAGTCAGAAATGCAAAAGAAATAGAAAAAATATACAAAAATAATTTAAATGGGCTAAGGGGGTGCAGAAAGCACAAAGGAGGGTGCAAATAGCCATCCAGAGCCAGGCCCAGCCCAACTCACTTCATCTCTAACCTCTGATCAAACAAAAATGCGCACTTGATGTTCAAACCTGGAAATCCTGCATACGTGCTCAAAAGCAAAAACTTGCAACATGAAAGTTATAGAGCATAATCACACGATTCTAACCATGTAAAAAACTTAATCTAACTCTCAAAGACCAGAGAGAACTTCTCTGGCCCTAATTTCTAACCTAGTTTTTTCAGAAAGTTCATCATTCAAATTCTCCCAACTCAGTTAACTTAAATGAATTATATGCATATATACAGCTCAAGGGCAATGAGGACTACATTTTTTATTCACAACCCTAAGCCTAATGATTCCTAAATAGAGAGATAGAAGTTTGAACTTTACCTGCTTCAGTCAAGCTAGAGTATGGCAATGCAGGGGTTGTGAGTGAGGCCTGAGATGCTTGTGAGCTTGCTTGAAGTTCCTTTAACCTTCCCCAATGCTTAGTTTGCTTTGAACTTGCTTGAATTTCTCTATAGAACTTAACCTGCAAAGTCAGAATTCAAAAATGGTGAAGTGTGTAAATGGAGTTACAGTGACTTGGGAATGGCTGGGATAGTTTAGGTAGGTTGTATGGAATGTGTTGGAACTGGTTGCAAGCAAAACGCACGAGTGGTTTGTGATTTGGAAATCAAAATGCAGAACCTTCCCTGTTTTGCAAGATTTTGGTGTTTTGGTGTACAAGGGTGTTTGAGAGGCTTAGGATTCCTGTTTCTGACCTTAGGCAATATGAAAAACTTGTTTGAAAGGAATACAACCCTTGGTTATATCAGATACAAGAGTTATATGGTTTTTGCAAGTTGACTTGGTTTTGAAGAAAAGGTGAAATGACAATGCTCAAGAGCCTGTACATGCCTCCTTCCTAGCTGCACAAAGTTGGTGTACCTTGCCCTAAGTTTGTGGAGTTGGTTTGCTGCAAAAGGCTTGGTGCAATGCTCAAGAGAAACAAATTGACATAAAGCCAACTTTATCAAAGTGGCAATGTTGCCTTTTTGCCATTTTTAGATTAATCCTTTGTGTAATATTCCATAGATCAGAACAATGCCTCTAACCAATGTGTTTGCATTCAATTTTTGAGTGTGGAAGGGTTTAAGGACCTGTAAACAAGTACAAGCAAGGTTGGGCAAGATTTGCAACTTGTAGCAACATGAAAAATGCCATGGATCAAAGTGACATTTTTCCAAATTCAAACCTTCGATTCTCCCTAACCACAAATGATTTTGGAGAGTTCTTGGAAATTTTGGAAAGCTTGTAACATGCTCTACAATCCATAATTGAAATGCATTTTGAGATTACAATTAGAACTAGGTGAAAAATTGTCATGAAGATAGGTCAAAATCCTGCCTAAACTAGGGCAAAATTTCACTAAGTTAGAAAGTTTTTGGACCCTTGTTCACAAAATCATAACTTGAGATACAAGCATCTTTTGGGAAAACTTTATGAATAAAAGTTGTAGATTTTGTGGAGGACTACAACTTTCATGTTTGATGTTTTCTTTGAATCCAATTGCATCATGGTGAAAAAGTTAGGAAAAATTGGGAAAAAATAAGAAATTTTCATAACTTAGAAATTTTCCAAGTTATGAAAATTTTCCATTTTAAACCCTGATTTTCAAAATTAGGTTTCTTGATGAACAAGTTTCATGTTTTGACACATCTTGATGAAAAATGACCCTTGGAACTTGATTTTGACCAAAAAGTCAAAGTTTGACTTTTCAGTGTACAGTTGATTTCTAATCAGTTGATTGGAAAATTCATCTGTCAATCCAATGCATTTGAGATCTTTTGAACCTTGTGATTAGGTCCAGATGATGCCAATGATTCCTTGAATCTATTCTTGAACCCAATTTGCCATTTGCTAGGTAAAAAAATCATAAATTGCCCTTGTGCAGTCAAAACCCTTAAAATGACCATTTTTCCCTTTTAGCGATCTGATCAAATTTCTTGAGGAGTTATGGTACAAACTTGATCAAATGGTTCATATGAGTCCATAATGTTGATGTGGATAAAAAATTATGAGGTTTGACTGTAAATTGGCCACAGTTGACTTTTTCTCCAATACAGCTGATTTCTAGGTCAACTGTCCAATTGATTGGGCAAAAATTTGATTCAAAGCTTGAAATTTGGTATGGGCAATATTATAAGTACAACATGAAGTATGAAAGTCACATTGAGCATTGGAAGTCCAAAAATCCCTGTGCAAACTCAAACCCTAATTTCAGGTCAACAGTGCAAGGAGATGTCTTGAGCAGAGCAAACCCTAGCTTGGTCTTGAGTCCAAAGAGTCTTGTGAGGGGAAAATCTTGATAAAATGAGAGGGAAAATTTTGGGGTACAACAGTTAGAAAATGCAAGTCACGGAAAGAAAATTTTTAGAGGTCCTCTATAAACTTAGGAATGTTCTTGAAGTCCAAGAAATTGAGCCCTTGCCTTAAAACTTCAAATTTGCTTAACGCATAATTCTTGAAAATTCCCAAATTTTCCTAACTTGCGCAAGCCATAACTTGATCAATATTTATCTCATGATTATGATATTATTATTTTTGGAAAGCCCAAAATGTCTACTTCAATCCCTCTTTTGATTAATTTTGCATTTGAAGATTTTATCTTGATGTAAAAGGTCTTGGAAAAAAGTGGCTTTTGTTGACTTTCTAAAAATGACTTGTAATGTATGAGCTTCTATCTTTCAAATGGTGCATCTATTGGACTCGAGGGATGAAGAGAAGTTATAGGGAATGAGGTTATCTTAAATATGGTATTTGGTTGGGGAAAATGGATGAAGTATGTGAAAGTTATGCCTGGTCAAAGTTTTGTTGACTTTTCCTATAGAAACCCTACTTTGCCATTTTTGACTTCTGATGGGTTAGGAGAATTTCTTGAGTAATCATGATCAAACCTTGATCAAATGATGGATATCACTTCAAAATGTTGATGTTGACCAAAAATCTTGAAGTTTGACTGTACATAGGCCACAATTGACTTTTGACCTAGCACAATTGATTTTCCAATACTTGAGGAATTGATTGAGCAAACTTGTTGAGCAAGGCATGAAACTTGGCATGGATGATCTTGAGGACATATTAGGACAATGGAGAACATTTGGGATCCTTGGAGCTAAACCATCTTGATGAAAATTGAAACCCTAGTTGGGGGCTCATTGCCTTAGGAGGAAAATTGTCTGGTCAAATCTTGGTCAACCTAGGGCAATTGAGAACCTCTAGGAGTATGTCTTGTGTGAAAATGGGAGGGAAAATTTTGGGGTACAACACAAATATACTTTAAAATGAAAGTTTTTGTTTTCCTGTTTTGAGTGCAAAAGTGTCCAATGACTAAAATTGAATGAACATATGCATATGAACATGATTAAGATGTTAACAAGTGTATGTATAAAAATTGTAACAAGCATTTCCTTAAGGATTAGGGATATCCCTATAGAGTTACTAAAACAAACTTTTCCTCACAGACTTTCCCAATAAGATCATCCCCCCAAATTCAGATTAATACAATCTCCAGCCAGAGTTTCAATCCCTTGAAAACCCTCTCCCCAACTGAGTTGGTCTTAGAAAAGAAGCCTTGTGGAGTTTCTTCCTAAAAATTCACTTCCCCAGGAGGTCGTCAAAATATTCTCTTAAAAAGGGTTTATTTCCCCAAAAAACCACAAATTCCCTAGTATGAGTCTTTCTCTCAGACTATTACAAATCATTGGACGAAACCCCTTAATCCCCGGTAAAGTCATTGCAATCCCCAACAGAGTCGTTTCTATCCCCGAATGTTACTGCGAGGCCTGGAAATCAACCAAATAACAGTTAACCTCAAGGCTAAGTTGCTACAAAACCTGGACCTGACCAGATATCAGTTTAACTTCTTCAATCACTAACAAAACTCCTCTTCCCCAGTATAGTTAACCACTATCCCCAGTGAGTTGCTACAAAACCTGGAATCCGACCAGATAACAGTTAACTTCTTTATCCCCAACAAGTTATGGTGAAGCCTAAAATCCTACCAGATAACAGCTAAACTTTTTTCCTCTCCAATCAAGTGATAGCTCCCCAATAGAGCAGTGGACAACTAAAACTTCTGAACTCTATTCCCCATGCAGAAATCAACATTCCCTGCAGAGTTTCCTCGAGCAAAGAGGCAAAGTAAATGTTCCCAAGAAGAGTTCTCCTCAACAAAACAAGAATCCCCCAGCAGAAGCATTCTAAAACAAAGTTCAAAGATACACATACTCTTCATCTCCAGTAAGCAGTCTGGGATTTAACTTCCCAAAGTTCCCCAACATTTCTCGAAAATTCACTTCACTAAAACATATCACGTTCATACATCATAGCATACATGACAAATGCATATAGCACAGTCTCATTTATTTTGAGAACATCATTACGCCATGCATACATATGTATGCAACTATCCATCTTCCTTGCAGGAAAAATCAATCATCAATTAAAGTCCTCTTCTGGTTGGATTTATTTCTTCCAGATTAAATATAGGCGAATGAATACCTCTTTTAATTAGATTTATTTCTTCCAGATTAAAGATAGGCGAACAAAGACCTCTTCTGATTAGATTTATTTCTTCCAGATTAAAGACAGGCAAATGAAGACCTCTTCTAGTTAGATTTATTTCTTCCAGATTAAAGACAGGCGAATGAAGACTTCTTCTGGTTAGATTTATTTCTTCCAGATTAAAGGCAGACGAATGAAAATCTCTTTTGGTTAGATTTATTTCTTCCAGATTAAAGATAGGCGAACAGAGACCTCTTCTAGTTAGATTTATTTCTTCCAGATTAAAGACAGGCGAACGAAGACCTCTTCTGGTTAGATTTATTTCTTCCATATTAAAGACAGGTGAATGAAGACCTCTTATGGTTAGATTTATTTCTTCCAGTTAAAGACAGGAGAACAAAGACCTCTTCTGGTTAGATTTATTTCTTCCAGATTAAAGACAGGCGAACAAAGACCTCTTCTAGTTAGATTTATTTCTTCCAAATTAAAGACAGGCGAATGAAGACCTCTTCTGGTTAGATTGGTTTCTTCCATATTAAAGATAGGCAAACAAAGACCTCTTCTGGTTAGATTTATTTCTTCCAGATTAAAGACAGGAAAATGAAGACCTCTTCTGGTTAAATTTGTTTCTTCCAGATTAAATACAGGAGAATGAAGACCTCTTCTAGTTAGATTTATTTCTTCCAGTTAAAAACAGGAAAAGACATCCACAGCTTCAGTATAAATTGACCAAAGATTTATTCTGATACTTCTCCCTCGACAGTCACTCCAGATGGAATTTGTAAGCCCATCTCCAACAAATTCTTCATCACTTCCCTAAATGGAATCTCTAAGACATTCTCGATGATCAACAAACAGTTCACCTCATGCACAAGCGAGTGCAAATTTCTGGGCACTTAAGTGTTCAATCATCTTCCACCTTCAAGTCACGAATGGCGGACTCGTCAATCTAACTCTTCAGGTTTAAGAAGATTGAACAGGGGCAGCTGTTGTACCCCAAAATTTGCCCTATATTTTCTTAAGACCTTTCACAAAGGACCTCAAATTCTCAACGATTCTCAAGGAATTGATCAGACAAAATCATCTCTGAAACACTGAGACCACAAATTAGGGTTTTGACTAAGAACGACTGATCATTGACTTTTTTTGACCTAATACATGATGTAATGGCTTAAAGTACAATGTCAAGGATTAAAATACAACATGTTGACCTAATTTCATGTCTCAAAACATTTCTCAAGATCATTGGATTGATAGATGAAATTTGGTCAACTGATGAAAAAGTCAATTGTACACTGAAAAGTCAAACTTTGACCTTTTGATCAAATTTGAGTTTGAAAGATCACAATTCATTAAGAAATTCAAGAATATCAAGCTTGATCATCAAGAAGTCAAGAAAGTCAAAAGTCAATTTGAAAAGTCAAACTTTTCAAGACTTAGAATTTTTTCGAAGTGTTTTGTACATGATAATTTCACAACTTCATGCCAATTTTTCACCAAGATGCATGATGATTCAAAGGAAACTTTCTACATGAAAGTTGTAGATATTTATGAATTATAAAACTTTGTATTAGAGGGTTGATTTCCAAAAACGCTTAGATTTGAAGATATAAGCCCATGAAGTCATGACATTTTCATCTAACACTTAGAGAAATTTCTAACAGATTTTGGTAAGGATTTTATCCCAACTTCTTGGCACTTTTTCACATAGTTCCAAGATGATTTTGTCAAAATGTCCAACATGAAAGTTATAGAGGATGTTTCAATCTTTCTAAAACATCCAAGATCATGAATTTATCATACTTGATCTAGGATATTCAAGGGCCTGAAGTTGAACACCCATTCTTGAATTGCAAGTCATTTTGTTGAAGAACAAATAATCCAATTTGCATGATGTGCTGCATAATCATACTCTGCAGGCCTTGTGACTTACAAATATATCCATAATTAGATGTTTATACAATTGATTGAACCATTATCCAAGTGATTCAAGTATTGTTCATTGCATCATTCCATTTATAGCGCAAAGGCACCATTGCCATTCACAAAAGAAAGCTTTATGCAATTGTCAACTCCTTGAGGCTCTCAATTATTTTCTCTACACATACACAATGTCAAAGCAAGAAACAACATGCCTAAAATCCTCTAGCAACTTCAGACCATGCTTGTACCATGCATTGGAACACCAATTTTCACATAACTTGGTTGTTTCATTTCAACCAAACCAGAATTTTGGACAATTTGTAAAAAAGTTGTCTCATTCTCTCAAACTTCTTCTATAAATAGAGAGGCCATTTTCAAGATAAAGGGAATAAGTTTTGGTTGTGTAGAGAAGCCCTCAAAAATCTCATACTCTCAAAAAGACATAATTGTCCATAAAACCTCAACTCTTGAGCTTAAAAATCAAAATCTTCAAATTCCTTAAACCTTGCATTTTTGTCCAAACAAACAATCTACACACTTCATATGCATCATATATAAGTTGTTTAAACACAAGAACAACTTCTGTAACATCATTATCTCCACTTCCGAAATTAAAAAACATTGTCTTGCAAGTTAACTTGGCTGGAGAGATTCAAGCACTTTTAGCATAAAGTAAAGATTGGAACAACTTTAGGGAGGTCTAAGGAAGCTCAATCAATCTTCACATTGCACCTGGAAACATCCATACACATTTCGAGTTTTCACTTCCAGATGTAAGTTTTCTCAAACTGTGATATCATTGTTCATACATCATTTTGCTTTTATTTTCAAAAGAACAAAACAGGACAAACCATAATAGAAGATTTACAAACACTAAAAACCCAAAAAAAATGCTTCTGGAAGTCTGACACGGCCGACTGTGTCACCTGACACGGGCCGTGTCAGGAAGAAAACAGGAAAAATGGCAAGGTGATAAAACTTGGCAAAGTGGCAGAGCAGGGTCCTGACACGGGTACTTGTGTCACAAGACACGACCAGTGTTAGCTTAGTTGGGATAAAAAAAGACGTGCATAATTATTACAGGGTCCTGACACAGGTTCCCGTGTCACAGGACACAGCCTGTGCCAACTTCAACACCAAAAATTCTGATTTTTGAGTCTTCTTTGCTATTATTTTTGTTCAATTTGGTTGTAATATTAATTAGGTTTTAATTTCTTTCATCCCTATTTATAATTTGTATCCCCATCCCCTAAATGATGTAATAGCGTAGGATATTTACATTTCGCAATTTTTCACTTTCAAATATAAATGCTAGTAATTAGGATTTGTATGATAAGATAAAATCAACAAGCAGCAAACCCTAATTAAAGACAAAAAAAGCATGAAAAATAAACACTTTGCACACTTTCACCTCTAGGGTTAACCTCACTTGTTGCCTTGAGAAAATGGTCATGTTATGCATGTGAGACACCTTAGCAAAAATAATCAAAAATACAACATCATAGTCCCTCTATGACGCTTCGAATGTTGCCTTCAAAATGATCTTAGACCCTTAAGAAAAATGCTAAGGTATCTCACAACATTACATTTTATGACTATACGATGATCCACGCCCGTCCCTTTACATCCAAAGACAGGCCTTCTTACCAATCAATGGTAAGATAGCAACGTCAAAGGAAGAGAGAAATGAACAAAAGACTTTTGAGTAGGTATAACATTCTTAGTTGCTTGCTCACAATCCATATTCAAAACAAACATCTTTTCAAAACACACCAAACACTTTTCAAAACATGAAATATTTTCAAAAAGTACAACACTTTTTATGCATTCTTATAGAGACGAGAATCATACAAAGTTTGCCTAAACGAAGGCACTTTTCAAAAATATTTCAAAACCCACCACAAACACATTTCAAACAAAGCAATTTCAAAAGTGAGCTAGTAAACAACTAAGAGTCCATAGATAAATATGGATGAAAAGGGTGATAACATCTTCCCTTTTCATAACCTACCCCCTGAACTCAAGAAAATATCTCAAAGGTCTTTCCTGTTCTTTTCACCCTTTACTTATTAGATAAAAGAAAAGTCGACGACGACTGTTGCTATCTGCAACAATTGTGATCAAACGCAAAATACCCAAGTCAGTTCTCCCACTGTGTTACACATATAAAGATCCGTTAGAGACAATCAATTTGGGTTTAGAGGAAGATCCAAAAGAAGTCAAGATCAGAGCATTGTTGCATTCCGACGTGAAGAGCAGGTTGATTGAATTGTTGAAAGAGTATGTGGATATATTTGCTTGGTCTTACCAAGACATGCCTAGTTTAGATACAGATATTGTGGAACATCATTTGCTGCTAAAGCCAGAATGTTCGCCAAATCTAGCAGAAATTGCGAAGAACTCACCCTGATATGGCTGTGAAAATTAAAGAAGAAGTTTTAAAGCAGATTAATACCAATTTTCTTATGACATCGGTGTACCCTCAATGGATCGTTAATATTGTCCCAATACCAAAGAAAGACGGAAAAGTTCGCATGTGCGTTGATTATAGAGATTTAAACAAGGCTAGTCCAAAAGATTATTTTCCATGGCCACATATTTATATGTTGGTTGATAGTACAACAAAATTCAAAGTATTCTCGTTCATAGAAGGATTTTCTGGATATAATTAAATCAGAATGGCTCTTGAGGACATGGAAAAAATAACGTTTATCACACCTTGGGGAACATTCTGTTACAGAGTGATGCCCTTCGGGTTGAAGAACGCTGGTGCGACGTAGTAGAGGGCCATGACAACCCTATTCCATAACCTGATGCACAAGGAAATTGAGGTATACGTTGATGATATGATTGCTAAGTCCCAGACCAAAGTAGGGCATATAGAAGACTTGTTGAAATTGTTTCAGCGTTTGAGGAAGTATCGTCTCTGCTTGAATCTAAATAAATGCACCTTTGGTGTCCGATCAGGGAAATTGTTAGATTTCATTGTCAGCCAAAAAGGGATTGAAGTTGATCCTGATAAAGTTAAGGCAATTCAAGAAATGCTAGAGCCAATTACTGAAAATAAAGTTAGAGGCTTCCTTGGGCGTTTGAATTACATTTCCAAATTTCTCTCCTATATGACTACAACGCGTGAGCCGATCTTTAAGTTATTAAAGAAATATCAAGGTTGTGTGTGGACAGATGATTGCCAAAGGGAATTTGAAAGTATTAAAGAGTATCTGCTTGAACCTCCTATCTTGCTCCCTCCTATTGAAGGAAGACCATTGATTATGTATCTGACAATGTTAGATAATTCTATGGGCTGTATTTTGGGACAACAAGATGAAATAGGGAAAAAGGAATATGCCATTTATTATCTCAGTAAGAAGTTTACTGATTGTGAGTCGTGGTATTTTATGCTGGAAAAGACATGTTATGCTCTGGCATGGGCGGAAAAGCGGTTGCGGCAATATATGTTAAATCATACTACTTGGTTGATTTCCAAAATGGATCCAATTAAGTATATTTTTGAAAAGCTTGCTCTTACCGGGAGAATTTCCAGTTGGAAGATGTTGTTGTCTGAATATGATATTGAATACCGTACTCAGAAGGCTATAAAAAATAGTGTGTTGGCGGATTATGTTGCTCACCAATCGGTTGACGATTATCAGTCTGTTAAATATGATTTCCCTGATGAGGATGTTTTGTTTTTGAAAGTAAAAGACTGTGATGAACCGTTTCCTGAGGAAGGTCCGGATCCTGAATCTCGTTGGGGCATGGTGTTTGATGGAGTTGTGAATGCTTATGGGAAAGGAATTGGTGTTGTGATTATCACTCCTCATGGACCACATATCCCATTTACTGCAAGGTTGGAATTTGATTTCACCAATAACATGGTAAAGTATAAAGCTTGTATCATGGGTCTCGAAGAGGATATTGATATCAGAATCAAAATTCTAGATGTATATGACGATTCAACTTTAGTAATAAATCAGATTAAAGGAGAATAGGATACTTGTCACCCTGGCTTTGTTCCCTACAAAGACTATGCTAGAAGATTATTACCTTTATTTAACAAAGTTGAATTCCATCATATTCTCAGAGATGAAAATCAAATGGTTGATGCTTTAGCCACTTTGGCTTCTATGTATCAAGTAAATACTTAGAACAATGTTCCCCGTATCACAATGCAACGTTTGGATAAACCAGCTCATGTGTTTGCAACAGAGGATACGTCAGACGAAAAACCTTGGTATTATGATATCAAGCATTTTCTCCAGACTCAGGAATACCTGACTGGTGCGTTAAACAAAGATAGAAAGACATTGAGAAGGTTGGCAGATAACTTTTCCTCAATGAAGATGTGCTATACAAAATAAATAACGATATGGTCTTGCTCAGATGCGTGGATAAACACGAAGCATACATATTGATGCATGAAATCCATGAAGCTTCCTTTGGTACCCATGCCAATGGATATTCGATGGAAAAGAAGATGCTTAGGGAAGGTTACTATTGGATGACAATGGAATCTGACTGTTACAAATTTGCAAAGTAGTGCCATAAATGCCATATTTATGCTGACAAAATTCATGTGCCTTCGACACTTCTCAATGTTATTTCTTTCCAGTGGCCTTTCTATATATGGGGTATTGACATGATCAGAATGATTGAACCCAAGGAGTCGAATGGATATCATTTTATCTTGGTGGAAATAGACTACTTCACCAAGTGGGTAGAAGCAACTTCATATGCTAATGTTACTAAGCAGGTGGTAGTGCACTTTATTAAGAACAATCTTATATGTCGGGACGGTGTGCCAAGCAGGATTATCACTGATAATGGCTCGAATCTGAATAACAATATAATGACAGAACTTTGTGAAGAATTCAAGATTGTCCATCACAATTCATCTCCTTACATGCCAAAGATCAATGGGGATGTTGAAGCTGCTAATAAAAACATCAAGAAGATAATCTAGAAAATGATTGTTACCTATAATGATTGGCATGAGATTCTCCCTTTTGCTTTGCACGGGTATCATACATCCGTTTGCACTTCAACAGGGGAAACCCCATTCTCTCTTATGTATGGAATGGAAGCAGTGCTCCCTGTTGAGGTTGAGATTCCCTCTTTAAGTGTGATAATGGAAACCAAGTTGTCAGAGGCTGAATGGGTCCAGAACAGGTTTGACCAATTGAATTTGATTGAAGAAAAGAGAATGACGGCCTTGTGTCATGGTCAGTTATACCAAAAGAGAATGAAGAAAGCTTTTGATAAGAAGGTCAAGCCTTATGAATTCAGAGAAGGCGACCTCATGCTCAGGAAGATCATGTCTTTTAACATTGATTCTAGAGGCAAGTGGACTCCCAATTTTGAAGGCCCGTATGTTGTCAATAAAGCCTTCCCTGGCGGTGCATTGATTCTTGAAACTATGGATGGAGAGGAGTTCCCACGTCCTATAAATGCTGATGCAATCAAGAAATACTTCGCCTAAAGAAATAAAAGAACAACTCGCTAAGTTGAAAACCTGAAAGGGTGGCTTAGGCAAAAAAGAGTGTCTCGGTAGACTGAAAACCCGAAAGGGCGGTCTAGGAAAAAAATAAAAGACAGATAGAATAAATTCTTCCCGCTAGGTTGAAAACACGTAAGGGAAACCTAGGTAAAAGTTAGGGATTTCTTGGCAAGTAATTGCGTTAGATAAGACTTGATCATTGAAGCAACAATCTTCTTAGATTATCACCATACTTCAATAGAAGTCACTGCTAAGGAATTCAAAGTTGTTAGGGAGAATAGTGGTCATTGTCTTTCAATGTATCTTTTCCAACATATTACCATTTTCCAAACTTTGTAATCATCTATGGAGTCTCGCCATTCACAGACTACCATTCTATTAATAAAGTTTAAGCTTTTATCCAATTCTTATTTTATTCCTATCACAAAGACTCTATTTATTATTGATAGTAATTTTCAAAACAAAAAGATTAAATAACAAATTTGTTTTTTGAACAGAATTTACAAATTACTTTTTACTTTAGATTTTGTGACTCAAGAGAAACAAAAATGGTGATTCCAAGGGTGGACGAGCGCTGAAATTTTGGAAGTATGTATTCCCTAAGGATGGTTCTCCCAGATTACTTTTACTGGTATGCGTATGATCTTCTTGTGTTTCTCAGATAGTTGGAGATGATACCAATTGATGTATAGTGTGGCGTTGGGTTTGTGATCCCATTTTCCCCAGTCAAGTTTTGGTTCAGTTTTTCTCTCCAGGTTGATATTTTTTTTGATTTCGGGTTTGCACGATTTGAGACCTCTATCCCAGATTCCCCGGTAAGGTATTTTCTCATAAGACGAAATTCCCTTCTCCCTTTGTGTGATGAGGAAGAATCATTTGCAAAACGTCACCCTTTTGCAATGTTGGCATTATTGTCGTTGTTTATTTTCCAAGAAACTAGGCAAGGGAAATATCTTTTCTAAGAAGTGTTGAAACAATCGTCAACTTTTAGAGTTTTCTCCTGCCAAGTGCTGGGTTTGATTTAAAATCCCCATAATTTTGACTTCTTACGATATTGTTGACTTCTTAAATCCCCAAGTATAGCTGAGATAATGTTTCTCTCTGAAAGTTGTTATCCCCATTTAGTTTCATATTTCTTCCCAATGAGGTTAGTGTAATCTTTACTCTTGGTATTGAAGAATGTATTTTGGGCTCCCCTCGGTGATGTGGTATTGTTCTACCCAATGAAGTTAGAACGAGATCCCCGGTTAATATCTCGATGATATGGTCAGATATTGTAATCCCCAGTGGAAGTACAAATATTGAGACATTTTTCCCCATTGAAATTTGTGTGATATTCCCCGGTGAAGCCTGGAGGAGGATGTTATATCCCTGTATTTGCACTGATTTTACTAAATTGATTTAATTATTTTTGGATTGTGTTTCTCCCTAGTGAAGTTAAGCCGTGGAATTAGAATTTATTTCTTCATTTGGTGCTTACTTTCTTATGGAAATTTTCATCCTGGATGTGATTTAGTCGAGTGTTGACTTTACCCAAGCTGGTCTTGTCTGGTTATTCCCATGCTGTGTCTGTTTTGTTATCATGTACATGATAACATTCATACATTCATACATATATCATGCATAGATGAATTAAAATTCATTGCTCATTTGCATCCATTAATATTTTGTTGGCATATTACCCTATTTTTCAGAGTTATATTACCCTCTCTCCAATAGAGTGTCGACCTTAAGCAGAAAGTGTATATCCTTTCAATTTCCCCACTGAGTTATCCCTCATGGAAGAATTTTGTTTTATCCTTCCTATTCAGCTCATTATCTGGATGATTTGTGTTCCCCTTTTGAGTTTAATCCTCATTAGGTGCTATCTTGGTTGACTATTTCATTCCAGTTTCTTTCTGGTTTGAATTTGTGGTCCCCGACAGTATTATTATTTTGATTTCTACAGGTGTTGAGTCCTGATTTGAAAATGTTCTTTTATTTTACACGTGAAGGCTTTATCTCCTCAGCAAGAATATATTGGAATTTCCCCAGGAAGTCATTATTATAACTCCATTCTCATAACAACAGATGGCAGGTCTCTTTATTTGAGCAACTTGTACTTCCCCAGTAAGTTTGTTAGTTCCCAAAGAAGATTCAGATTTGTTACTCCGATGAATGTTTGTCTCTTCATTATGGGAGATAGTTCGTTGTTAAGATTTTTTACTCTGATGAATGGTAGTCTCGTCATTATGGGAGATAGTTCATTGTTGAGATTTGTTACTCCAATGAATGGTAGTCTCGTCATTATGGGAGATAGTTCAATGTTTAGATTTGTTACTCCGATGAATGGTAGTCTCGTCATTATGGGAGATAATTCATTGTTGAGATTTTTTACTCCGATGAATGGTAGTCTCGTCATTATAGGAGATAGTTTGTTGTTGAGATTTGTTACTCCAATGAAAAGTAGTCTTGTCATATGGGAGATAGTTCATTGTTAAGATTTGTTACTCCAATGAATGGTAGTCTTGTCATTATGGGAGATAGTTTGTTGTTGATATTTGTTACTCTGATGAATGGTAGTCTCGTCATTATGGGAGATAGTTTGTTGTTGAGACTTGTTACTCCTATGAATGGTAGTCTCGTCATTATGGGAGATAGTTCTTCGTTGAGATCCTCTTTGCTCTGAAAAAGTTTATTTGTTTCCAGTTGTAAGTACTGATGCTGATCATTTGTTACCTACACTAATATTGATGTTTGCTAGTATTATCCTACCACTTCTTTCCCCCCTGTGGGTTGACATTACCTTTTTTTTCCATCCTCTTAGTGAATGGATAGTTTGCGGTTATCTGTCGATCACTATTATCCTTTATTTTCTCTCCTCAATGTTTGAGTTGATGTTACTTTGTCTCCTCCTTGGGCTTTATCCCAATAGAGTCGAGTCTTCTGTTAACCAGTGATTTATTTTCCTGGTCTATTTTTCTTTTGATCTTGTATTTTCTTTTTCCCCAGTGGTGTCCCGTGTCACCTTGTGGATCTGTTTATTTGCATGCATAATCATAAGGATTGCATGGCCTCTTAGGGCCAAAAATAGGGTTTGTTTTGTATTTAAGTATCTTCAATCGCGTCGACTCAAAGATTTTTAACCTTTGTATCTCCAGATAGAAGACACTTAAATAAGGGCAATTTTTGTACCCCAATTTTTGTCCCTAAGATTCTTCTATCATTTCATATAAACTCAATCATATCAAGATCACAACTGGGTTTAATTCTTCCCCCTATCTATAGGTTTGCTCATGAGGAACCACCAAGCACCTTGATTCATATATTTTTTATATTGATTAACTTTTAACTAATAAATACAATGGACGTTTTCTCTAATTGATGATATTATAGGTAAGGGCACAACACATTTCATCAATTTGATTTGTAGGCTCATGAGTTTATTTCCATGCCTTCTTCAACAAAGCTTCATTGAGAGTCAAGCTTCATCATTGGAGATACTTTTAAGTAATATCATGACAAGGTCTACTATGAATTATAATTCCTCAATTTGTCAAAGAAAATCAAAAGATGCAAGAGTTGATTGAAGAAGTTTGACCTAATTGGACAAGTTCTGGATTTCTTGGTCACAAGTGTATAATTCTATCATTTCTTAATATTTGAA
Source organism: Vicia faba (assembly GCA_948472305.1). NCBI lineage: Eukaryota > Viridiplantae > Streptophyta > Magnoliopsida > Fabales > Fabaceae > Vicia > Vicia faba. The sequence continues at coordinate 1,168,975,577 of OX451738.1, forward strand.
GGTGGGTTTTGTTGCTATGCATTCTTATTATCATCCACAACAACTTCTATTCACATGGCAAAAGTCATTATGCAAGAAAGTTGGTCAAAATTGAAAGAGGTTTCCAAGTCATTTTGGTGCTCTATGAGCTACGGTTTTGAACTTCTAAGGGCTATATCTTGTTCATATTTTGGTGTTTTTGAGTGATTCCAAAGACATGTTTCTCTTTAAAGAGGTATCAACCAATCACTTCAAAAGTTTCAAGAAAATGTTATGTGGAAGTTGCCTAATGATGAAGAAAGATTACAAGTCCCCTAGATAGGCCACCAAATTTCCTTATGCAACTTCAAAAAGTCATAACTTGATCAATTTTTATCTCATTAAGCCCATTATTTTTGCACAATGATCTTAAGGATGTGAACTTAAACTCTTCTTTTATGAGAAAAGCTTTAAAATGGATGGAAGATGCCCTAGGAATGCAAAAGGTTATAGGTCATTTCATGGATTTTCACCAACTTCACAAAGTCATAACTTTCTCAATTCTTGGATTTTTTTAAGTGGTTCAAATCTCAAAATGTCATTTGTGAGATCTACTTCAAGCCATCTTTTTTGGTCAAAAGCAAATTTTGGGTGGAAGGCCATGTTTCGATGCCAAACATTATAGGTCAATTTTGAAGAGAAACTTAGAATTTTTTTAAGTACAAAAAGTCAGCATCTTTTTCTCAACTTTGACTCATCACAACTCCTAGCTCAAGTATCCATTTGATCAAATTCTTTGCACATTGTAAAATTTGTGATCTTATCTTTCAATTGCTTCAAGAATCATGCCCTAAGACTCCTTGAGTTGTGAATGCCATTGATTCAAAGTTGGTACCTTGAAACTGATTTTTCCCCCAAGTTAGAATTTGAAATACACAATTCAGCTTCTAATCACTAAATTTCTACGCATTCTTACTTCTAATCATGTTTATCAATCTTCCAGAAGTGATTAGCACCTTAAAACGCAAGTTTTGGTTGAGTTTTGAGCAAAATACGAGTCACACTTTTCATGCTTGCAACTTCACACGATTTTCCTCCAAACTTCTTCATTATACACGCTTGAGCATCCAATTTTCTTCCCTATAAATAGATGGTTATGCCTCACTCATTTTCTCAAGCTTAGACAACAAGAATCACCCTGCCAAACTCTCTCATTGACCCACTTTTCTGCAACTTCGAATTTGGTTTTACAGCCTTCTTCAATCCATTTTCTTTGCTAATTCTTCATCCTTGAACTTCACTGAAGCTAACATGAGAAGAACCAAGCCCTAAAGCATCCTAAATCGTGCTAGCCAAGTCAAGTTTCAGAGCTCTGAATTTGAACTTCAATAGGTAGATTCCTTCATAAATTCTCTCAAAATTTGTCACCACAATGAAGCTCTCATCATTCTGATACTAGTCGCATCATTTTTTTTCAACTGGAAGTGAGTTTTGATCATGAATTCTCAAACCCCTATTCAACTTTTTTCTTCTGGTTTTCTTCAAATTGACTGAGCTACATCTTATATAAATTTTCCGCGAGGGTACAATTGTCTTCATCTTGATGAGACGAAGAGAATGACATTAGTCTGAACCTCTAATTTTACAATTTCAAGAACCTGGTTTTGAGGTTGGCTGGAGGTTGAAGACGACCACGCTGGCGTCTTCAACCAATGAGAATTTGCCACGCATTTTTTAAAATCTGTTTTAAATAGTTGATCCAGTGGTTTATTCACTAATGACCATGATATGCACAACACGCCAAATCCATTGAATTTGATTACTAAAGCGTTTTGAAATTGATCCAATGGTCTATATCTTTTTGGTTTATTTTTATTTTTTGAGTTTTATATTTTAATTGATTTAAACTTCAAAAATTCATAAATTCATTTCTGACTCAAAAAATCTGAAACAATTCTTAAAAATACTTTGAATTATTTTTGAATTTGTGAATATTTTTTCATATTTTTATTTTAATGTTTGATGTTTTTCATAATTTTTTTTGTATTGTTAGCCCTATTTTAATTGTTTTAAAAATACTTATTGACAATTTAAAATTCTAAATTATTTTATCAAGATCATTTTCTTTATTTCTGACTTTCTGAAATTTTTTCTAGAATTTTATTTTTATTTTTACTATTCTTGATATTTTTTCACTTATTTGAGTGATTTTAATTAGTTTAAAAATACTTTTCTGTTTTAAAAAATTACCAAAAATTTTATAAAAATATTTGAGGTCATTTCTGATTTTTCTATGGTCTCTTTAAATTTTTCTTTGATACTTTAAAAATATTTTGCTATTTTACCTCTTATTTTCATTTTAAAAATAATTTAAAAGTCATTTTTCCTTTTTTGTTTTATTCATTAAATGCAATTTATATTTTAATATATTATGACCATGTGATTGTTGATCAAGAACTTCATTAACATCATTGGATCTTGGGTGTTGAGTTCAACTCCACCAAAATGGATGGATGATTTTAATGATAGTTTTGATCAAGGTTTTTGATTCAAATGTATCCCCTCCCTCTTCACCTCATCCTCTTCTCTTTTTGATACATATTGTTAGAGGATGCTCTACATATCATCACTCCAAACATATGGCACATAAATTTCTATTGACTGGCCTCAAAATAGGTGCGACTTCTACATAAGTCTACTTACGATTGCTTAACATAACGCCAAATTTTGTCTCGATTCGAGAAATGATCATTTGTGGCCCAAACCTATGTTTGCAAGCACAAAAATGTTTAATTTGAAACCTTTGATCCAATAATCTTGAGGTTCATTGTTAGGAGACAGTGGTCTTATCAATCCTCCAATGAATTTTCATAAATTTTGGAATTAAGTGAATAATTTAAACATCGTTGATCATTTATTATTGCCTTGAGATTTTGAAATGAATGATATACTTGACAAAAATCAAATAAAACTTGTTGTTGAGAGCTTTGATTTTATCAATCTTCTAATGATTTTTCAAATACAAGTTTCAAGATGGTCATTTAACTAACCTCTAATATCTAATGATTTTACATTATGATTTTTACTTTAATCATATTTATTTTAGCATTTTCATTTCATGTTATTTTCATCTTTGCTCACTTGAGCATTTATCTTTATGTCATTTTTATTTTTTGCTCACTTGAGCTTTTCATTTCTTTTTAAAGATACCTACTAATTAACTTGAACCATAAAAAACTTTAATGTTACTTGGACTATTTGGTTACTATCCTTGACATTTTGGAGTTATGGACTTCTTGGACTTAGGATTAAAGACCTTGACCTACCTTGAGACCTTGTGACATCTACTGTTATTTTGTCTGGAGTTCTTGGAGTTTACCCCGAGACATTAGTGTGATATGGTGGGAAGAACTGACTGTTTTTTTTGGAATGCTGGTTTGCGTTTTGCGTTTGTTTTCATAAAATGTCGCGGTAAGCAAGAGTCGCCACCGACTTTTATTTTATCCAACAAGGAAAGGAAAAAAGCACAGAAACATTTCTTTTTCGAGATTATCTCTAAGTACGGGGGGTAGATTATAGAAAGGGAAGGTGTTAGCACCCTTTCTATCCGTGGTTATCCACGGGATCTTAGGTACTTGCTCAATTGTTTTCAAAATTTGTTTTCCTTGTGCTTGTGGGTTTGAAAAAAATTTTGTTTTGAAAACTTCGATTTAACTCTTGCTTCTGTCCTCAAGAGTGTATGAAGTGTTTTTTTAAAACTTTGTTCGAAAAGGAGTGTAAGTGTAAAAGTTTGTTTTGTTTTGAAAGAGCAAGTATCTAAGAACCATCTACCTACTCGAAAAAGGAATCGTTCTGTGCTAATGTCCTTTAGGCAATGTTATCCTACTATCGATGAGTAGGTAGCACCGTCGTTGGAGTTTGAGGGTCAATTCGAATGAGGGACTTACGGTCACTAAAGCAATGTTAGGACGCCTTAGCGGTAATCCTAATATCTTAGATCATTTGTTTGAGGCAACAATATCGGAGGCAACCGTTTCGAGGCAACTATGATCTTTAGACAGGAGGACGACCTCTAAAACGACCTATACTCAATGACCGTGTATTAAGGCAACCAAGTGGGGTGTACCCTAGGAGTGCGCATGTGCGAGTGTATCGTTTTCAGTTTATTTTTTATCTTTGTACATGTTAAAGGTGATCTAACTTAATTTTAGGTTAAAATATTTAGTCTTGTCATGCATCCCTATTATCAAACATCTAACAATTATAAATTGCGGAAATAAAATGTGGAATTTAAATTACAAGGCGTCGGGTATTTACATCGCCAAAGACAAACCCTTTAAAAATAAATAAAGCAATAAAAAATAAATAGAAGTCCTATTAACTACTACAATCCGGGAGCAAGTACATTAATATGATAAAATCAAATAAATCGCGTGCGGGAAATTAAATCGGGCGCAAATTTTAGGGTTTTGACCCTTTTTGGTTAAAGAAAAGATTTTTTGTGGTTTTTATTTTAAGAAAGAAAATGAAATTAAACCTAAATTAATTACTAAATTAAATAAATTAAATTAATTAATAAAAATAAATTTTTTGTGGATTTTTTGTTATTTTAAGAGAGAAAAATAAAATTAATTGAATTAGTAAAACCTAATTAAGTCTAGTTAATTTTAATTATTTACAAAAATATATTAAAGTTATTCTAATTAAACCTAAGTTAATTTAATTAGTGTTTATTAATAAAAATTAAAATTAAAATTTGATTTGATAAAGAAAATATTTTTGTGGTTTTATTTTATAAAGAAAAGGTTTTAATTGGTTAGTAATTAAGAAAGAAAAATAATAAAATAATTAAGTAAAACAAAATAAGTAAATATAAGAGAAAAGAGGTATGGGCCTGAAATTTGGGTGTGATTAGCAATCCTGAGGCCCATTTGGATCTGGCCTTGTTTGAGTTTTTTGATTCCATATGCATGTGTTGACTGGGCTCCACATAGACCTTCAACGCTTGGCCATCAGATTTGGCCTTCAGGCCATCTGGCTGTTAGATAGATGAGGGCGCATGGTATGCCATATGCTTGGATGTGCACTTGATTACCTGAAAAGCAAAATTATCAAAGAAGTGGAGGACTGGGATTCGAACCCAGGTCTTGATGGTGATTGCCAGCTTGCCTTGCCACTACGCTGTTTTGCTTCATTTGTTAATATATTACATAACAATTATAATATATCAAAAAAGCAATTATTGGTCAGAAAATAAAAATGCACGCAAAAACATTTGAACGGGCCAATCAGAGCATGCCAGCTCTTCATCCCTGTCCTTCCACTACTGTATTTTTACCTGCGGATTTGGATCCGCAGCTAAATGCGCAAGCTTTCTCTAAAATCTTCTCTAGGCCTTATAAATCAATTCCAAAATCATGGCTGAATTCGCCTTGGCTCCCTGATCAACACTATGCCCTTCTTGAGTCCTGATTTTTCCTAAAAAAGAAAACCCCAAAATACAAACGAAGAACCCTAGCTATGGGGGTTCCTCATTTAGGCCAGAAAAACGCAATTGGATATTGCCAAACGTTTGCAAATGTTGTGAGGAGTATAAATATGCCAATGATTTATTCAAATGATGCAAGAATGATGAATCACGAATTCAAGAACCAAGGTGATTACCGTGACACTTACAGTGCTTTTGAAGGCCTGAGGACGCGTGCTTTTGATCCAGGAAGGTTATGTGATCACCCAGGAATCGATTGGGATTGGTCTCTGCTTCTGAAAACGCCTCTAAGTATGATTTTGATTTCACACTTTTTAGTGAATTTTTCAACTTTTGTATTGACTGTTATTGCAGCCTCCAACCCCTGTTTCATTCCTTGTGGCTTGCTTATGTATGGTACAATGTGCTAGGGTAACAAATTTGGAAGGAATCTCTCTACATCAATGCATTGGAATTTGATTTGATTCATTCTTTAAACCTTTCCAATCTTGCCAATTTTCAATCTTTTTGTACATGATATGGTGTGATCCGAGTTTGATGATGCCAATGATGATAATTAAGACCCGAAACAACCAAAAAGATCTTAGGTAATCAAAGTTTGGATTTTATATGATTTAATTTGATTTAAAATGAATAAATTCAATAAAAATCAAATTAAATAATAAAAATAGAATATGAGATCATGGCTGAATCTAGTACACGTGGAAAATGATGAAAGCTCAAATCAAGTGGAAACGAATGGGCCCATTTGACAAAATTTGAAGTTTTGGGGATAGTTGACTTTTGGCAATTTTGCAAAAATGTCCAACTTCAACAATGCATAACTTCTTCAATTTTGAACTTTTGGAAGTGTTATTTGACTTTTTAGAAAGCTTTAGATGTCCTCTAACCAACCCTTTTGGTCTCATCTCATTTTGATATTCCATGCTCAAGTTATAAGCTTTGGAAAAAAAGGTGTTTTTGTTGACTTTCAAAAATGACCTATAATGTCCAAATTTATAACTTCTTGTGAGTGAATTTCTTGAACTTGGGGTATGAAGATGGATTGTAATAAATTGCATCCTCTTCAAAATGATATTTGGATGGGTCATTTCTATTAAAGTATGAGAAAGTTATGTTTGGTCAAAGTTGGGTTAACTTTTCTTGCAAAACCCTAATTTAGCAACTTTTGAGTCTTGATGAATTTTGAGCAATCCTTGATGAATCATGATCAACCCTTGATCAAATGATGAAATATCCTTCAAAATGAGAATTTTGACAAAAATCTTGAAGTTTGACTGTTTGTAGGTCACAGTTGACTTTTGCCCTATCACGGTCGATTTTTGGACCTTTGAGCAATTGACTGAGCAAACTTCCTCTGCAAGGCTTGAAACTTGGCATGGATGACCTTGAGAACATATTAGGACATTTGGGAGCATTTGAGGCCATTTTAATTCAATGATCTTGATGCAACACAAAACCCTAATTTGGGGTTGACTGCCTTAGGAGATAGCTTGTCTGACCAACTCTTGAGCAACCTTGAGCCACTTGGAGATTTTTCTTGCAATGTCTTGAGGCAAATGAGAGGGAAAATTTTGGGGTACAACAATTAGGTTATTTATTTTCTTTGTGTGTAGGTTATTCTGATTCTGTGCTTTGTCTGTGATTGGGAATTCATCTGTATACAACTGTTACTCTGCCCAATTTTTGTGAAGACTTAATGCCTTCTAAGCTTGGTTTCTTAAGAGGTTTTATTATCTTTTCTTGTTTGGTTTCAAATCCAAAGGATGGGAATTATACATTGATTCATTGTGTCAAGTGTTGGCTTCTTGTTGGTTAGACGGTTCTTTTCTCTAGCTTTTACCTTATGCTTTAGAGTAGCCTCTTCATCTCCTCCCACCTTCTTTAATTTCAAAAATCTTCTCCCCCCCTTTTCAAAACTATTCTTGTTTTTTAAACTTGAATCACTTTCATAATAAACTTGGACTTAGGTCCATGCACTTTCAAAAAATATTTTCTTAATCAAGCTTTCATCAACTTAATAATACCTTGACATTTTTTGTGAGAAGACTAAAAATCAACCAATCTCATTCAAACCATTTTGCCATTTTGAATTTTTACTTAAACTTTTTTTCAAAAGATTAGACTCTTGTCGACCATTGTAGTGACGCGAGCTATTATACTTCTACGATATGTAGTGAAGTGAGATATTTTCCACTTTGATGTTGAGTGAGGCTTTGTCGATTTTAAAATTCGAGCCATATCCTCCACTTTGAGATGACATAAATTCTCCTTTCTCATAATCACGAGTAGTAAGTATGTTCTTCCACTCGGATACAACAATGATGTCTTGTCTCTCAAAATTAACCAACACACTTGTGTTTTAAGTTTTTTAAAGGTGAACTACGAGTACCCTGACCCCCTATTGCATGGAAGGTGGTAAGTAGGCACTAAAGATTCGCAACCGCGACGGGTGCAAAAATTGTAAAAATATATTTCTTTTCTCATCTCGACAATCTAATTTTATACAATATTTATAGCCAAAATACACATATTTTCAAAGAGGTTCATGCGGAGTACCATAGATGTTTAGGGTTCTAATACCTTCCCCTTGCATAACCAACCCCCAGAGCTTAGATTCTTTCCCCTCTTTTTGGGTTATTCGCTCTTTTCCCATTCCTCTGGAAACAATAAAGCACGGTGGCAATTTTGTAATTTGATCTGTACAAGTTAAGTCAATCCAATGGCTTAGTCTCAACATTTATATCGCCACACACGTATCATGCATGCCATTATATAACATGTATTTTCCCAATACATGTTTTCTCATCTTCTTACTGTTTATTTCAGTAAAAGATGGCCCTAGAACAAACTGTGAAAGAACTTCAACCTCAGAACGCCCAGTTTCAGCAAGTGTTCCTAGACTTAGCTAAGGGACAAGACGAGATGAAGACCCTCATCACAAAAGGGAATAAAAAAGACTAAGAAGCCAACAGTCTTTCTTGATATGGGTAGAAGATTTAAAGGTCCGGTCAAAAGAGCTCTAGATTTAATGGGCCCATCAAATGAAGACGATAACCAAGAAGATGACAAGAGTGTAAAAGCTGAAGAGAATAATAAACTTGGTTCTATCCAAGATTCTGATGAAGACTATTCTGCTGAACAGTATCCTCCTGTTGATGACAGATACAAGTAGCTGGAAGGTCGACTTAATGTTATAGAGATCTAGAAAGTACCTGGGCTAGATTTTTAAGAGTTGGGGCTTGTCTTAGGGGTTGTTATCCCTCACAATTTCAAGGTCCCCGTCTTTGCAAAATATGATGGTGTGTCTTGTCCCAAGCTTCATTTGCAGTCTTATGTTCGGAAGATCCAATCCCATACTACTGATAGAAAATTATGGGTTCACTTCTTTCAAGAGAGCTTATCTGGGACACAACTAGAATGGTTCTATCAGCTGGAGGGAACCAACATACATACTTAGGAGGACTTGGATGTTGCTTTTTAGAAGCAGTATCAATACAATTTGACCTTGCACCAACTCGTGTGCAACTATAAAGTATAACTATGGGCTCGAATGAAGGGTTTAAAGAATATGCCCAGAAATGGAGAGATTTGGCTGAAAGAGTTCAACCTCCTTTGTCTAACAGGTAACTAGTTGATATGTTCATGGGAACTTTGACAGTGCGTTTCTTTAATAATTTGATTGGAAGTTCTTCATCTGGTTTTACCGAATTATAACTAACAGGGGAAAGATTTGAAATGGTATTCAAAGTGGAAAGATTCAAGTGGCTACATCTTCGAGTACTGTAAAAAAATACATTTAGTGGGAAGAAGGAAACAAATGATGTGTATGGCCAGAAGGGTTGTACTAGAAATGATCGTAATCAATCTGTGCGAGCGGTACTAATTTCCAATCATGTGCCTATGCAACAACAACAGCAAAACAATCAGCGTATGTCAGATACACCTAGAAGACAGTTTACATAGATCAACACGTCGTTGTCTTAGGCATTACAACACTTACTGAAAGCAGAACTAATTACACTGAGGGATCCTCCTCATAATCCTAACACCTCCTCTCATTTTTATAATCCAAATGTGAAGTGTGCCTACTATTGTACCCCAAAATTTTCCCTCTCGTGTTTTCCAAGAGTTTTTTTCTTATATAAGTGGTCATAAGCATTTGATTAAAGGAAAAATAAAATTTTTGAACAAGGAGTCTTTGATTGGAATCTTAGATAAATTCTTTCGATTGGAATGTTAAAAGGCCTTTCAATTTGGTATTTGGACAGGCTTTGATTGAGCGCCTAACCTCCTCCAAGCTTGCCTCAATTTTCCAAGCTTCGACTAAAGCCTTGAACTGTTGCTTGCTTGCTGTACACAAGCTTCGATTGGGTATGTTTTCCCTTTAAAATAGCCTCCTTAGATCCAAAGGGGAAGGGCTTCTTGTCAGTGTTCCTTTGATTGCACCACTGTCTTCGCATGCTGGCTTGACTCACAAAAGCAATAGCTACCCGCATGCAAGCTGGATCCTTGCTTTGACTAAGCATTTATTTTCCTTGGAGCGAGCTTATTTCCTACTTCTACTAGGCAAACTATCCCTCTGGGTTTGCCTTCAGCACACAAAAGTAAGAACTTCTCCAAACTAGCCTTCAATTCACAAAAAACCCCACTAGGCAAAAGACCCCTCAACGTGTCACCAGCGCACGTATCCCTCTTCAGTTTGTCTTCAGCACAAGGCTAAGACTCCTTCAAAGTTGCCTTCGACCACAAGGCACTGGCCACCTTTGTGCTAGCTTCGCCTAGGAAATAACCTCCTTTTTGCCTGCCCTGACTTGCTTTATGCTAGCATCCACAAGGGATAAGCTGCCTTTGTTCTAGTTTCGACTGGGTGCAGACTCCCTTTTGAAACATTTGTATACACATCAGTATGTAGAGACCCAGTCGAAGGCCACACAAGAGACCCATTTTAAGAATACATGATTGGCCCATTGGAAGGATACATGTTTGGTCCATTCGAAGAATACATGTTTGGTACATTCGAAGGACACATAACCGGTGGGAATGAGTGTTGTTTTACTCTGGTCGAAAGTTGTGGAAGGATGGAGGATTCGATTAAAAAGATCAAGTTGAACATTAGACCCATGGGCTAGGCTACGTGTTTCTGCTTTTCAGGCCTCAAACCTATGACTCACTCTATATTTAATTGTTTATACAGTTAAAATTAGGCTTTTACCCATTTGTTGTCCAAGACAACTTGCACTTAATAGTATAATACTACTTTTAGAAAATTCTTTCTTGAGCCTTGCGCCTGTTTTCCTTCTGCAGAAAGCAATCCATATAAACCATTAATCTTGCTACCTCATATTGGGATCGTGACAAAAAAGTGGACATTTGCTTTCCAACTAAGCCTTATTTTATTATTTTTACTCCCAAACTTCCTAAAACCTTTCTGTATAAATAGAGAGATCCTTTGCAAAGATGAGGAGGCTGGTTTTACTTGTTGGAGAGAGAGGAACAAATCTTTAAATTTCTCAAACACCATAAAATTAAAACACTTGTGAAAACACAAACCCAGAATCCTTACATCTTGTTACCCTTCGAATCCAGCAAGAAAGACATTTCACTTGTTTTTCTCTTTCGAATCCAGCAGTAGCGACACTACCCTTGCTCCTTCTCTTTGATTCCGAGGACACTCAAGGAAACCACCTAAAGGCCCCACACACGTCTCACCCTCAAGCAAGGTAAGTCATCCTTAGCCTTGGATCCTTCGTTTCCAGCACAACATGTAAATAAAATTCCTTTTTGTTTCCAATATATACATAGCATTTATTCCTCTTTCGTTTACACCCTTTCAGTTTGTTGTTATTTCCTTTCTTTTTGGTTTTGTTCTTTGGTTTCTTGAAAATGTTTTAAGAACTAACCTGGCCCTAAGGTAATGCTAGCATGGCCTTAGGCTATGTTGCTATTTAATATCTCAAACTAAAGAAACAAGAGACGGTAGTATAAAATGAAGCCTATGGCTTCCAGACTAACCTCCAGGTCAAACGAAAAAGCCATCCAGAAGAAACCATGCTAACTTCCAAGCCCAGACGAAAGGCACTCCCTCACTGCTTTCAACCCCCAATCAAAGGAGGCAAAAAGGCAGATTGCATCTCACACGGACTCCAGGCCCATTCGAAAGGCTCAACATGCTGGCCTCCAGGTCCCAATCGAAAGTCATGCCTTCCCCTTTTTCATGCCAAATTTTAGAGAGCCAGAAAGTGCAGAATCGAAGGGTTTTCTTCCTAAATCAAAAAGACCCTTTTTCTTGTTTTTTTCTTTGATTTTATATTTTTCATACAATTCAATATGGTTGTAATAGTGTAGGATTTTATCTTTCTGCATTTTTTTACTTTATACAAAAAGCTAGTAATTAGGGTGTATGGAAAAATAAAATCAACAAGTAGACCACCCTAATCAAAAGACAAAAATGCATGTAATCAAACACACTTTGCATACATGCACCTCTAGGGTTAGCTCCACTTGTTGCCTTGAGAAAAATGGTCATAATATGCATGTAAGACATCTTAGCAAAAACAATCAAAAGATCATAGTCCCTCGACGATGCTTCGAATGTTGCCTTACAAATGATCTTAGTCCTTCAAAAGAAATGCTAAGATATCTCATAACATTTCTATTCATGACTATGCGATGACCCACTCCTGTTCCTTTTACATCCAAAGATAAGGTTTCTTACCAATCAATGGTAAGATAGCAATATCAAAGGAAGAGAGAAATGAACAAAAGAATTTTGAGTAAGTTAGAACGTTCTTAGTTGCTTTCTCACAATCTATTCTCAAAAACAAAACATTTTTCAAACACACCAAACACTTTTCAAAAATATGAAATATTTTCAAAAGTCCAACACTTTGTATACAGTCTTATAGAGACGAGAATCATTACAAAGTTTTCCTAAACGAAGGCGCTTTTCAAAATATTTTCAAAGCCCACACCACAAACACATTTTCAAACAAAGCAAGTGATCTAGAAAGTAACTAAGAGCCCGTAGATAACCACGGATGAAAGGGGTGCTAACACCTTCCCTTTTCATAACCTACCCCCCGAACTCAAGAATATAATCTCAAAGGTCTTTCCTTTTATTTTCACCCTTTCCTTTATTGGATAAAATAAAAGTCAATGGCGACTCTTTCTATCCACAACAATTGCGATAAAATGCAAAAACACCCAAGTCAGTTCTCCAACCGTGTTACAGAACTGGCGACTTTGCTGGGGAGAATCTTAAAAGTGGGGTTACCTTAGGGTTAGATCACCTTTACTTGCTTTTCTTTGTTTGATTTTATTGCTTTATATTATGGTTCCTTGTTTGGGCCTTTTTTGATCCTCTACCCGGATCTGGGACACCTTTTAGGTAAGTAGCAATAATTTGTGGAAACTGTGCGGGGTATACCGACATGGTCTAAGAAATAACTACGTTACTGTGACACATTTGTTGGTACCGGTAGCCCTTGAGTAGTCAAGGAGAATACAGGGCCGCTGTGTGGTGTCATGAAGCACTAACTTACTTTAGAACCTTTACTTGAACAATTTGGCCTTTAGAAAGTAATGAGGTAGCCGTCTTTGGTGCAGTCCAAAGTTGGTTGATACTCGATACTATGCTCATTGAGATCGGACTTTTGGGATATTTTAGTCACCATTAAAGAGGCTTGCGCTGAAACAATGCTCAATAAAGAAAGATCAGTGATATTGAGATCCCCTAGAACCCGATTACTATTACTAGGACATGTCGAGCCAACTAAACTTCAAGAGGGTACTTACCTATGAACCTCATACAAGCCTAAACATAAGGATTTGTTTGCTTTGTGTATATATGCTTACTTATACATAACATCATAACATCATACCATTACATTTTGCACTAAACATTTTAATGACTTTTTGGGATTTATCTTTGTTCTGTTTTGTAGGACATGGCTTCCACCCGCAGGAATACTATCCAAGTCAATCTCGTAAGAATTCCTTCTCAACTCAAAGAGTTAGCATCGAGGGTTCCTGAGAGTTCTTCATTCACCAAAAGACATGGTCGACTCCTAAACTTGGTTACCTTGAGCATTGATGAAGACATGATGAAGGTGTTTTTCCAGTTCTTCGACCCTTTGCACCATTGTTTTACCTTCCCCGATACCAGCTTGTGCCTACTATGGAAGAATTTTCTCAACTCTTGGGGATTCCCATTCTCAATTAATTTCCTTTCAACGGTATTGAAAGAGACCCGAGCCCTGAAGAAATTTCCCAAGCTTTACACTTGCAAAGATCCGACGTCACATCTAATTGGGAAACAAGAAGTGGTGTCAAAGAGTTCCTAGCCAAATTCTTGTCGGAGAAAGCTCAAGATTGTTGGAACACTCTGGATTTACAAGCTTTTGAATAAATCTTGGCCCTTCTCATCTATCGGATGGTACTATTTCCAAATCCTGACCAAATTATAGATGTGAATGCTGTCAAAATCTTCATATCTCGTAATCTGATGCCTACTTTATTGGGAGATATCCTACATTCTCTCCATTCTCGTACCATAAAGAGAAGAGGAGCCCTCATGTGTTGCACTCCTCTAATGTGTAGGTGGTTTATTTCGCACCTCCCACGATCCGTTGTGTAGAACGAACAAGGTTTAAGGCGGTCTAATAGGTTGATGTCACTCAAACATTCGAATATTCACTGGTGTTCTCGATCCTTGGAAGATATTACTATCATCCATCATTGTGGGGAATTCCCTAATGTCCCTTTGCTTGGCATTAGGGGAGGTATCACTTACAACCCTTGCTTAGCTTTGCGACAGTTTGGGTATGCTCGAAGAGACGGTCCTCATGATATGCTCATCCAAGGAGTGGTGTTCGACTACGAGAGCGACGTTCTAGGCTACCATCAGAGGTTTGTACGATCTTGGAGGATGGTAAACAGAGTGGATAGTAAGACACTGGGACACAAGAATTATATTCCCCTTGAGCCTTACTTTAGGTGGGCACGATCTCGTGCTTAGAAGCTCGTAATGCCTTACCGCTCCATCCTACCTGTTATCATGGAGCCTGTTGCTGAAGGAGATGTCTCATATGTTGTCCTCTATCCCAACATGCCTACTTCTCTTGAAGACTTGTAAAAGGGTTGGATTCAGCTAAAGGAAGAGCGAGACACCTTCGAAGCTCATTTCTATGCAAGCGAGAAAAGGGTTTTGGAGCTTACAAGGCAACTTCATGAAGAACAAAGCTTGAACGCCTACATTGCACCAAAGAGGATGTGTTCGACCTTTCTGTTTTAGGAATTTATTTTGTAAGCCCAAGAGGCATGTTGTAACCATTTTGAACTTATTAATACAATTTGACATTTATTCATTCTCTGTCTAGAAAAATTTAAATCTTATAAATCCTTGAAATCATTTGCATGCACATTTTTCATGCATCGTAACATAAACAGGTTTTCCATAACAAGTTTCCTTATCTTTCTGCTGTTTATTTCAGTAAGATGGATATCGAGAAAACAGTGAAAGACATGCAAGCACAAAATTCCCAGTTTCAAGAGACTCTACTCACCCTGGCCAAGGGGCAACAAGAGTTGATGACGTTGCTTGCATCCAAAAAGAAACCAAAAAAGAAAGCCCTAGTCAACATGGGTAAAAGATTCAGAGAGCCGATTCGCTAGATGCCGATAGTTAAAGATTCATCCGAGGAAGACGAAAATCAAGCTGAAAAAGCAAGAAGCACCGGGCTAGGTGTGTCAATGATTAAGTGTTCAATGATGAAGACTATTTTGATGAACAGTATCCTCCTGTTGACGATAAGTACAAGCAACTAGAGGATAGATTGAAGGTTGTCGAGATTTAAGCCATTACAGGTTTGGATTTTGATGATTTGGGTTTAATATCTTAGGTTTTCATTCCCCATTAATTCAAGATACCAGTCTTTGTTAAATATGACGGGGTTTCCTTCCCAAAGCTTCATCTGAAGTCTTACGTGTGCAAAATACAACCGCACACCACCGGCAAGAAACTCTAGGTCCATTTCTATCAAGAAATCCTGGATGAGACTCAACTAGAGTGGTTTTTACCAATTGGAGGGTTCCCGTATTCACACCTGGGAAGACTTGGCCACTTCTTTCTATCACCAATACTAATACAATGTCGACCTGGCGCCGACTAGAGTTCAACTACAAGACATGGCGATGGATAAGAACGAGGGGTTCAAAGAGTACGCCCAAAAGTGGAGGGATCTTGCCATTAGGGTCCAACCACCATTAACTGACAGGGAACATATAAATATGTTTTTGGGTACGTTATCTGGCCTGTTTTTCAACTTATTGGTTGGGTGTTCTTCGTCTGGTTTCACCGAGCTGATCCTAACCAGTGAAATGGTCAAAAGTGGTATCAAGAGCAGGAAAATACCCATGGCATCTGCTTCTACCTCCAACCTCGTAAAGAAACCCTTCACTAGAAAGAAAGAAACTAATGTTGTGTATGGGGCAAGGGCCCATACCAAGAAGGATAACCGTCTGTCCGTTAATGTTGTTCTGATTTCTAACACGACTCTTGTTCAAAGACAATCTTCCAATCATCAATGATTTAAGGCTCCACGAAGACAGTTCACAAGGATATGCATGTCGCTATCCCAAGCCTTACAACACCTATTAAAAGCCAACTTGGTAACACTGCATGATCCTCTGTCCAATCCGAACACTTCCTCACCTAAATACAATCCGAATACCAAGTGTGCATATCATTCAAATAGTCTCGGGCATGAGACCGATCAATGTTGGGCGCTGAAGAGCAAAATTCAAGATCTAATAGACAACAAGACAATTTAATTTGATCCTCCTACAAGTCCCAATGTGATAACGACACCAATGCCAAACCATGGCAAAGGTGTCAATGCAATTGAAGACACTATTTTTGTTTCCTCCATCGAAGATCTAACTACTCTGTTAACTATTGTCAAAAAGAATTTCTGAGAACCGGGGTTCTCCCTGGCTGTTTGAAAGATTGTGATTATTGCACCAAACAAGTTAATGGATGCAAATGGCTGAAAGAAGGTGTTCAACGCCTGATGAATAGTCTTGAGATCATATTTGATAGAACTTCGTCCATCAAAAGTTTGACCGATAAGATTGAAGACCTCTCCATCATAACAATTTCAAACAAGCCTATTAGGATCTCCTCAAAGGATCCTATCAGGATTTCGAATGAACCGACTGTAACTCCTCTGATAATTACTTCTCCTGGGCCAATTCCATACTCATCCAACAAAGCAGTACCGTGTAACTATGGTGCCGAAGTGTATTACCATGGAATAAAACAAAATGCTTGGATAGAAGAAAGCAAGGCTGATGACATTGGGAATATTACTAGTTCTAGTAAGGTGGCAAGAGCTGGGAGAATCTTTTCGCCTAACATCTCACCCCCAACTGCTACAACGGCACCTGTCCGCATCACCACTGCTAAGTCTAGTACTGGCATTAGAGGTAAAGAGAAAGTAGTTGAGCCTGTTGAGATAGAGATGCCCACAAAGGACGTTGCTGCTGAGGAACCTTCCACTCAAGAAATGGATGAAATCTTGAAAATTATAAAGAGGAGTGACTTCAAGATAGTAGAGCAGCTGGGGAAAACCCCTTCCAAAATCTCCATGTTATATTTGCTACTTTTTTCTGATGCTCATGCCTGAGCATTAATCAAATTCACAACTAACCAGTTCAAAAATTGTGTGTCGAGCTTGACGACCGATAATGGATTAGGGTTCTCCGATGCTGATCTAACACCACTTGGAAAGAACCATAACAAATCTTTGCATGCTTCTGTTGAATGTAGACTACCCTAGCACATGTTTTGGTTGACACTGGCTCTTCTTTAAACGTGCTACCCAATGGCGCTTTGGACCGGTTAGACTGTGAAGGACTGGTATTGAAGCCGAGTGATATTATCATGAGGGCTTTCGATGGGTCCAAAAGGATGGTTCATGGAGAGGTGGATCTCCCAATTAAAGTGGGCTCATAGATTTTCAACTATACTTTCTATATCATGGACATCTGTCCTGCTTACTCCTGTTTGCTGGGTCGCCCTTTGATTCATGGAGCAGGGGCAGTAACGTCTACCTTTCACCAAAAGCTAAAATACCATGTCAAGGGGAGGATCGTCAATGTCTGCAGTGAGGAGGAATTCATGGTAAGCCATCTCAATTCTTTGAAATATGTGGAAATGGATGGAGAATTTATAGAAACCATGTGCCATGCTTTTGAAGTTGTTCCACCTATGGTTGCTACTGCTAAAATTTCTTCCAACATGCCCAAAGCTGATAAGGCCGTGCCAAGGATGGTTTCATTTAAGGATGCTCGTGCCGCAGTAAAAAATGGAAGTTGTGCTACCTGAGGGTAACTCCCCGAGATCCCGTTTAAAGAAGATAAATGTGGGTTGGGTTTCACTATCAATGCTCAGAAAGAAGTTAGGTGTATTCGTGCGGGAAAGCCCCCTCTCCGTATTGGAAATCATGAAGTAAGCGATGTGGAGGATTCTGATGATTAGTGTGCTTTTGAAGAATGGATATACCCTACTACGACAAAGCTTAACAATTGGCACGCAAAGGACTTTGTTCACATCTCCTTCATTGAGGATTAATTACTTGCCTGTTGCTTTCTATCAATTCAAGAGCCTTTTATCTGTAATATTAAATAATGACTTTTAAGCCATATGCCTGGCCCGGGGCACTATGGTCCATTTGTTAAGGGTTTTATTTATGTTCATTTTATCATATGATCATTCCGTATAAACCATTGGAATTTTTGCATTCGAATTTTCGTGCTCATTGCCTTTCTTTTTCTTTAATTCATTTTTCAAATAGCCATGTATCTTACTTGCACACACACATACACACACACACACACACACTTGCAGATCCTCGTCCACTCCGGATCTCATTGCCAATGACTCTACTATTTCCAGTTATGATTTTGAACATCCAATTAACAAAGCCGAAGACGAAGGCGAGGAAGATTATGAAATATTGGGAGAACTATTCATACTTCTAATGCAAGAGGAAAAAGTTATTTAGCCGCATGAAGAGTCAGTTGAAGTCATCAACCTAGGTACCGAGACAGAAAGAAAGAGGCCAAGATCAGTGCCAACCTAGGAAGCAGTGTCAAAAGCATATTAGTTCAGATGTTACATGACTATGTGGAAGTGTTTGCTTGGTCATATGAAGATATGCCAGGGTTGGATACCGACATTGTAGTTCATCGTCTGCCAACAAAGGAAGATTGTCCTCCTGTCAAGCAAAAAGTTCGTCGCATGCGGCCTGATATGTCTGAGAAAATAAAAGTTGAAGTGATGAAACAATTTGATGCAGGATTCCTAGCTGTGACATCTTATCCTCAATGGGTTGCAAATGTGGTGTCGGTGCCGAAAAAAGATGGAAAAGTTTGTATGTGCGTAGGTTATAGGGATCTGAATAGGGCAAGCCCTAAGGATGACTTCCCTATACCTCATATTGATGTCTTGGTTGATAAAACCGCTCAACATAAAGTCTTCTCTTTCATGGATGGTTTCTCCGACTATAATAAAATTAAGATGGCTCCCGAAGACACGGAGAAAACCACCTTTGTTACGTAATGGGGCACATTTTGTTACAGGGTCATGCCATTCAAATTGAAGAATGCAGGGGCAACCTATCAAAGGGCTATGGTAGCCTTGTTTCATGATATGATCCATCATGAAATAGAGGTATATGTGGATGATATGATTGTAAGGTCACAAACTGAAGAAGAACATCTATACCACTTATACAAGCTATTCCAAAGGTTGAAAAAGTACAAGTTGAGGTTGAACCCTAATAAGTGCACATTCAGAGTAAGTTCTGGAAAAAATCTAGGTTTTGTTGTCAGTGGTAAAGGCATCGAAGTTGATCCTACAAAGATAAAAGCCATTCAAGAAATTCCAATTCCCCATTCTGAAAAGGAGGTTAGAGGGTTCTTGGGTTGTCTTAGCTACATCGCTCGCTTCATATCTCACTTAACTGTTACTTGTGAGCCAATCTTCAAACTCTTGAAGAAAGATCAAGTAGTCAGATGGAATGATGAATGCCAAGCTGCCTTCAACAAAATCAAGGAATATCTGTAAGAACCTCCTATCCTCATGCCTCCAGTCGAAGGAAGACCCTTGATCATGTACTTGACTGTGCTAGAGAATTCTATGGGGTGTGTGTTGGGCCAACATGACGAGTCTGGCCGAAAAGAGCATGCAATGTACTACCTGGGAAAAAAATTTATCGACTGTGAAACCAGATATTCACTGCTCGAGAAAACTTGTTGCGCTCTGGCATGGGCTGCTCGCTGGCTAAGACAATATATGTTGACTCATACCACTCTATTGATTTCTAAGATGGACCTTATCAAGTACATCTTTGAGAAACCCACTCTGTCCAAACGGATAGCTAGATGTAAAATGATTTTGACTGAGTACGATATTCAATATACAACACAAAAGGCCATCAAAGGAAGTGTATTGGTGGATCATTTGGCCCATCAAGCTGTTGATAATTATCAATCTATGAACTTTGACTTCCCGGACGAGAATATCATGTTAGTCACCGACTGTGCAAAACCTGGACCATATGACGAACCTGAACAAGGATCCTTATGGACTATGGTGTTAGATGGGGCTTCCAACGCTTTGGGTAACGAAATTGGTGCTGTGATAGTTTCCCTTGAGGGTTGCCACACCCTTTTCACTTCTAGACTGTGCTTCGATTATACAAATAACATGGCTAAATATGAGGCATGCATTTTGGGTCTGAAAGTTGCCATTGACTTAAGGATCAAACATTTGAATGTATTCGGAGATTCCACTCTAGTCATTAGCCAAGTAAATGGAAATTTGGACACTAAACATCCTAATCTTATTCCTTACAAGGAGCTTGTGCTATCTCGGATTCCATACTTCGAAGAAATCACCTTTGAACACTTCCCTAGAGAAGAAAATTAGTTAGCCAATGCTTTGGCCATAATATCTTCTATGTTCAAGGTCAAATGGGACAATGGAGCTCTTATGATTACAATTGAGAGATTTGACGAACCTGCGCACTGCTATGAGCTTGACACTGACACATAGAAGCCATGGTACCATGATTTGAAGAGATACCTTGAAGCGCAAGAGTATCCTGAAAGAGCTTCCATCAATGATAAAAAATTCTTACGAATATTCTCAGCCAAATTCTTCCTAAGCAATGGAATCCTATACAAACGCAACCATGACTCTACTCTACTCCGATGTGCAAACAAGAAGGAGGCAAAGAAAATTATGGAAGATATGCATGATGGTCTCTTTGGGACTCACTCTAGAGGACATACTATGGCCAAGAAAATCCTGAGAGCTGGTTACTATTCGTCAATAATAGAGACTGATTGCCATCATCACTCAAGGACTTGTCACAAGTGCCAAATCTATGCTGACAAGGTCCATGTGCCTCATATTCCTCTAAATGTCATGACTGCTCCGTGGCCATTTGCAATGTGGGGCATTGACATGATTGGAGAGATTAAACCTAATGCTTCCAGTGGACACCACTTCATTCTTATTGCTATCGATTATTTCACCAAATGGGTCGAAGCTGCCTCATTTGCCTCAGTCATAAAGAACATTGTAGCTAGATTCATCAAACATAACCTCATCTGCTGCTATGGTATCCCCAAAAGGATCCTCACTGACAATGGAACCAATCTCAACAATGTTATGATTACGGAACTTTGCACTCAGTTCAAAATCAAGCATCATAATTCTTCTCCTTATAGACCTAAAATGAATGGCACAGCGGAAGCAACCAACAAAAACATTAAGAAGATTGTGCAAAAGATGGTAGTAACCTACAAAGACTGTCATGAGATGTTACTGTTTGCTCTTCATGGCTACCGTACTTCATCTTGGACATTGGCTGGGGAAACTCCCTTTTCTTTAGTCTATGGTATGGAGGTTGTCCTGCCAGTAGAAATTCAGATTCCCTTCCTAAGGATTATGAATGAAGAAGACTTAGGCGAAGACGAATGGATTCAGACAAGATTGGATAAGTTGAACTTGATCGATGAAAAGCGACTAGCCGCTATTTGTCATGGTCAGATGTACCAGAAACGTATGATCAAGGCTCACAACAAAAAGACCAGGCCTCGATTATATCAAGCTGGTGACCTGGTAATAAAGCACATCATTCTTCCACCAGGCAACCCCAGAGGCAAATGGACTCCCACCTACGAAGGGACATTTGTTGTCGAGAAAGTTTTCTCTGGTGGTGCCATGATGCTAACCACTATGGACGGTGAAGATTTCCTACAACCTGTGAATGCGGACATAGTTAAAAAATACTACGCATAAGAGACCCGCTAGGTTGACACACATAGGCAAGATAAGGGCATCCCGGCAAACCAAAGGTTTGGGAAAAAACTAGGGATATATGAAAAAGATTATACACCCGGCAAGTCGAAAACCCGAAAAAGGGCGACTTGGGCAAAAATGGGTATCCTGGTGGGCTGAAAACCCAAAAGGGAGGTCCAGGCAAAATTTAAGGATTGAAAGCGTATGACTATGTCACGTGGAATCACCACAGTCGACTTTATTACCAAGGACCGAGTTTAAACGGTCCAAGATCAATCCAATCAACTTCTGCCAATGGCAAGGGACGTTCGAAGACATTGGGGAAATAGTAGAGTTGAAACATAATGAGATCATTTCCACATGGTTTTTGTTTTGTTTTCAATTTTGTTTTCCTTTCGACGATTTCCTCTTACTAGGATCTCCCTCTCTTTATATAAAAACACCTATTCATGGGAAAAACATCAATACAAATATAATTTGAAGTGAAAACTTTTTGTTTTTTTTGTTTTGAGTGCAAAAACATCCAATGACTAAAATTGAATGAACATATGCATATGAACATGATTAAACTATTTAGCAAATATGTGCTGCCAAGAAATAACGAGCATCTCTTTAATGCAGTTGAGATATCCCCATAGAGTTATCTCGTTAGCATTATCCCCACAGAGCCGGCTACAATAAACCTTTGCCTCAACAGAGTTGCCCACAAAGCTGGATTTATGCAACCCTCGGTCAGAGTTTTCAATCTCTCGACAACCCTCTCCTGTGCCGAGTTTGGTCTTAAAAGAAGAAGCCTATGTGGATTTCTTCTTAAAGAACTCATCTTGCCAGCAGGTCATCGAACATTCTCTTCAACAGGGTTTACTCCCCAACAAAACAATACACTCCCCAACGAGATCATTCCTATTCAAACAATTTTTAGTTACTATGAAGCCTAGACCCGACCAGATAATAGTTTAACTTCTCGAGATATTGTAAAGACTGGAATTCAACCAGAAAATGGCTTAACTTCTTTTCCCTAGTAAAGTTTGCCTCTACCCCCAACAAGTTACTATGAAGCCTAGACCCGACCAGATATTAGTTCAACTTCATCCTTTCAAGCAAGTTACTGCAAAGCCTGGACCCGACCAGATATCAGTTCAACTTCATCCTTCCAAGCAAGTTACTGTAAAGCCGGGACCCGACCAGATATCAGTTCAACTTCATCCTTTCAAAAAAGTTACTATGAAGCCTGAACCCGACCAGATATCAGTTCAACTTCATCCTTTCAAAAAAGTTACTATGAAGCCTGAACCCGACCAGATATCAGTTCAACTTCATCCTTTAAAGCAAGTTACTCCAAATCCTGGACCCGACCAGTTATCAGTTCAACTTCATCCTTTCAAGCAAGTTACTGCAAAGCTTGGACCCGACCAAATATCAGTTTAACTTCATCCTTCCAAGCAAGTTGTTGTAAAGCCTGGACCCGACCAGATATAAGTTCAACTTCATCCTTTCAAGCAATTTATTGTAAATCCTGGACCCAACCAGATATCAGTTTAACTTCATCCTTTCAAGCAAGTTACTGTGAAGCCTGGACCCGTCCAGATATCAGTTCAACTTCATCCTTTCAAGCAAGTTACTATGAATCCTGGACCCGGCCAGATATCAGTTCAACTTCATCCTTTCAAGCAAGTTACTATGAATCCTAGACCCGACCATATATCAGTTCAAATTCATCCTTTCAAGCAAGTTACTGCAAACCCTGGACCCGACCAGTTATCAATTTAACTTCATCCTTTCAAGCAAGTTATTGCAAAGCCTGGACCCAACTAGATATCAGTTCAACTTCATACTTTCAAGCAAGTTACTGTAAAGCCTGGACCCGATCAGATATCCGTTCAACTTCACTCTCCCAAATAATTTCCTGCGAAGCCTGGAATCCGACCAGATAACAATTAACGTAATATTCCCCAGTAAGTCGCTGTGAAGCCTGAAATGCGACCAGATAACAGTCAACTTCATTATCCCCAACAATCTGCTGCCAAGCCTGCATTTCGACCAGATAATAACTAACTTTCATTTCTCTCCAGTCAAGAATAACTCCCCAGTAGAGTAATAAACAACCAAAATTCCTGAACTTTATTCCTCCAAGCAGAAATCAACATCCCCACAAATTTTCCTCATGCATAGAGTCAAAGTCAATATTCCCCAGCAGCTTTCTCCTCAAATAATAAAAGAGGAATTCCCAGCGGAAATATTCTAAACAAAGTTGAAGATACATCCATTCTCCAATAACAGTTAGGGATTCAGCCTCCCAAGATTCCCCAGCATGTTGTCAAGGATTTATTTTCCTAGACAAAGACACACTGCAATAAACGCATCACATTCATAAACCATGACACATACATAACAAATGCATACAACATAATCTCATTTATTTTGAGAACATCATTACGCCATGCATACATCTGCATGCAACTAATCCTCTTCCTTGAAGAAAAAAATCAATCATCAAATAAAGACCTATTCTGGTTAGATTTATCTCTTCCAGTTAAAAACATGCAAAATACATCTAATATTTCAGTATGAATCAACCAAAAGATTTATCCTGATACCTCCCCCCACTCACTCTAGATGGCATCTTTAAGTCCATCCCTGACAACTCTTTGTCATCTCCTCCAAATGGCATATGTAAGCTCATTCCCTACATCATCAACTATCAGTGTTATTTCATGCGAGTGCAAATTTCTGGGCACTCTAGTGTTCAATCATCTTCCACCTTCAGATCACGAAAGGCAGAAAAGCCAATCTAAATCCTCAGGTTTAAGAAGATTGAACAGGGGAAGCTGTTGTACCCTAAAATGTGCCCTCTCATGTTTTCCAATTTTTTTTTTCTTATATGGGTGGTCACAAGCATTTGATTAAAGGAAAAATAATTTTTGTGAACAAGGAGTCTTAGATTGGCATCTTAGCTAAATTCTTTCGATTGGCATGTTAAAAGGCCTTTCGATTTGGTATTTGGACAGGCTCCGATTGAGCGCCTAACCTCCTCCAAGCTTGCCTCAATTTTCCAAGCTTTGACTAAAGCCTTGGAATGTTACTTTCTTATTGTACGCAAGCTTCGACTGGGCATGTTTTCCCTTTAAAATAGCCTCATTCGATCCAAATGGGAAGGGCTTCTTATCAGTGCTCCTTCGACTGCACCACTGTCTTTGCATGCTGGCTTGACTCACAAATGTAATAGCTACCCGCATGCAAGCTGGATCCTTACTTCGATTGAGCATTTATTTTCCTAGGAGAAAGCCTATATCCTACTTCTACTAGGCAAACTATCCCTCTGGGCATTCCTTCAACGCACAAAAGCAAGAACTTCTCCAAACTGGCCTTCGATTCACAAAAACTCCCACTGGGAAAAAGAACCCTCAGCGTGTCACCAACGCACGTATCCCTCTTCAGTTTGTCTTCAGCACAAGGCCAAGACTCCTTCAAAGTTGCCTTCGACCACAAGGAACTGGCCACCTTTGTGCCAGCTTCACCTAGGAAATAGCCTCCTTTATGCCTACCCTGACTTGCTTTATGCTAGCATCCACAAGGCATAGGCTGCCTTTGTACCAGTTTCGACTGGGCGCAGACTCCCCTTTGAAACATTTGTATACACTTCAACATGTAGAGACCCGGTTGAAGGCCACACAAGAGAACCATTCTAAGAATACATGATTGGCCAATTCGAAGGATACATGTTTGGCCCATTAAAAGAATACATGTTTGGTCCATTCGAAGGACACATAACTGGTGGGAATGAATGTTGTTTTAGTCTGGTCGAAAGTTTTGGAAGGATGGAGGATTCGATTCAAAAGATCAAGTTGAACATTAGACCCATAGGCTAGGCTACGTCTTTCTGCTTTTTAGGCCTCAAACCTATGACTCACTCTATATTTAATTGTTTATACAGTTAAAATTAGGCTTTTACCCATTTGTTGTCCAAGACAACTTCACTTAATAGTATAATACTACTTTTAGAAAAGTATTTCTTGAGCCTTGCGCCTGTTTTCCTTCTGCAAAAATCAATCCATCTAAACCATTAATCTTGCTAAGATGAGGAGGCTGGTTTTTCTTGTTTGAGAGAGAGGAACGGATTTTCAAATTTATCAAACACCATAAAATTCTCAAACACTTATAACACTTGTGAAAACACAAACCCAGAATTCTTACATCTTGTTACCCTTCTAATCCAGCAAGAAAGACATTTCACTTGTTTTTCTCTTTCGAATCCAGCAGTAGAGACGCTACCCTTGCTTCTTCTCTTCGATTCCAAGGACACTCAAGGCAACAACCTAAAGGCCCAGTACACGTCCCACTGTCAAGAAAGGTAAGTCATCCTTAACCTTGGATCCTTCATTTCCAGCACAACAAGTAAATAAAATTCCTTTTTGTTTCTAACATATACATAGCATTTGTTCCTCTTTCGTTTACACCCTTTCAGTTTGTTGTTATTTCCTTTCTTTTTGGTTTTGTTCTTTGGTTTCTTTCAAATGTTTTAAGAACTAACCTGGCCCTAAGGTAATACTAGCATGGCCTTAGGCCATGTTGCTATTTAATATCTCAAACTAAAGAAACAGGAGACAGGAGTATGAAACGAAGCCTCTGGCTTCCACACTAACCTCCATGTCAAACGAAAAAGGCAGCCAGAAGACACCATACTGACTTCTAGGCCCAGACGAAAGGCACTCCCTCACTGCTTTCAACCCCCAGTCGAAGAAGGAAAAAAGGCAGATTGTATCTCACACTGGCTCCAGGCCCATTCGAAAGGCTCAACATGCTGGCCTCCAGGCCCCAATTGAAAGTCATGCCTTCCCCCTTTTCAGGCCAAATCGAAAAGAGCCAGAAAGTGCAGAATCGAAGGGTTTTCTTCCTAAATAGAAAAGACCATTTTTCTTGTTTTTATTTTATCTTTGTTTTTATATTTTTCATGCAATTCAATATGGTTGTAATAGTGTAGGATTTTATCTTTTTGCATTTTTTTTTACTTTATACAAAAAGCTAGTAATTAGGGTGTATGGCAAGATAAAATCAACAAGTAGACCACCCTAATCAGAAGACAAAAATGCATGCAATCAAACACACTTTGCACACGTGCACCTCTAGGGTTAAATCCACTTGTTGCCTTGAGAAAAATGGTCATAATACTCATGTAAGACATCTTAGAAAAAACAATCAAAAGATCATAGCCCCTCGAAGACGCTTCGAATGTTGACTTACAATTGATCTTAGTCCCTCAAAAGAAATGCTAAGATATCTCACAACATTGATATTCATGACTATGCAATGACCCACGTCCGTCCCTTTTACATCCAAAGATAAGGTTTCTTACCAATCAATGGTAAGATAGAAATATCAAAGGAAGAGAAAAATGAACAAAAGACTTTTGAGTAAGGTCGAACGTTCTTAGTTGCTTGCTCACAATCTATTCTCAAAAACAAAACATTTCTCAAACACACCAAACACTTTTCAAAAATATGAAATATTTTCAAAAGTCTAACACATTGTATACATTCTTATAGAGACGAGAATCATTATTAAGTTTACCTAAACGAAGGCGCTTTTCAAAATACTTTCAAAACCCACACCACAAACACATTTTCAAGCAAAGCAAGTGATCTAGCAAGCAACTAAGAACCCGTAGATAACTACGGATGAAAAGGGTACTAACACCTTCCCTTTTCATAACCTACCCCCCGAACTCAAGAAAATAATCTCAAAGGTCTTTCCTGTTATTTTCACCCTTTCCTTTATTGGATAAAGAAAAGTCGGTGGAGAATCTTGCTATCCTTAACAATTGCGATAAAATGCAAAAACACCCAAGTCAGTTCTCCCACCGTGTTACACCTACCATTCCAATAGCCCCGGGCACGACACTAATAGTTGCTGGGCTTTAAGGAACAAAATTCAGGATATGATTGACAACAAAGAAATTGAGTTTGATCCACCCGAGACTCCCAACATGATTACTGTGCCTATGCCGAAGCACGACAAAGACATAAGTGCTATTGATGATGTTCTTTATGTTTCTGCTGTAAGTGAATTGTCTACTCCCCTCCCGATTATCAAGAAGAATTTGCTGCAGGCTGATTTATTTTCGGGTTGCATTGAAAGATATTACTGCTGCACAGCCCAACCAAATGGCTGCAAGTTATTGGAAGAACGTATTCAACGTCTAGTGGACAATCACCTAATTCTGGTTGAGAAGATCTCGTCTGTTGAGAATTTGTTGCAAGACTTAGAGGTGGAAGAGGTATTTGTATTATATGACACTCCTATCGGGATCACCTCCAAGGGTCCAATGAGGATCACTCCCAAACCCAAAGCTGCTCCTCTGATAATTACCACACCTGAACTTATTCCATATTCTTCTGATAAAGCTATCCCCCGGAACTATGGAGCCGACGTCTACTACCACGGCGTTAAGAAAGAACTATCGACTAATGAGAATGAAGGTATTGAAGCTTTTGATCCCAATATTGATAATATTGTTGGGACCAGTAAGGTTACTAGAAGCAGAAGGGTTTTCTCTTCAGAAATTTCTCCGAAGACTGTCGCTACACCAGTTTGAGTTACTTCTACTGAGTCGGCTGCTGAGACTCGGGGCAAAGAACAAATGATGGAGCCTGCCCAGACAGAGACACCTAAAGAAGTTACCATTGACGATATTTCCAGGCAAGAGTTGGAGGAGGTATTAAAGATTATCCATAAAAGTGATTCCAAGATTCTCGAACAATTGGAACAGACTCCCTCCAAGATATCCATGTTATCCCTTTTACTGTGTTATAAGGCCCATGCTCAGGCTTTAGTGAAGTTCTTGAAGTTTGTCCACGGGCCGCAAGAAATCTATGCCGATCAATTTGGAAGTTATGTTACTAGTCTGACGATAGATAACGGGTTAGGTTTTTTTTATGCTGACCTGACCCCTGAAGGAAAAAACCACAATAAGGCCTTGTATGTCTATTGAATGCAGGGGCACTAATCTAGCTCATATATTGGTTGATACGGGTTCCTCGCTGAATGTTCTACCAAAGGGTGCTCTGGACCGACTGGATTGTAAACGGGTTGTGCTGAAACCCAGTGATATTATAGTCCGGGCCTTTTACGGGTCAAAGAGGGTGGTACATGGAGAGGTGGATCTCCTAATTAAATTGGGTTCGTAGGTTTTCGATTCTACCTTCTATGTGATGGATATCTGACCAACTTATTCTTATTTACTGGGACGCCCCTGGATCCATAGGGTAGGCACTGTTACCTTAACTCTACACCAGAAGCTGGAATATACTGTGAAAGGAAAGGTTGTTACTGTTTGCGGTGAAGAGGAGTATATGGTGAGTCACTTGAACTCATTCCGGTATGTAGAGATGGATGGAGAATTCATTGAAACTCCATGCAATACTTTTGAAGTTGTCCCTCCTACCACTACTGCAGACGTTTCTGCTATTCCCAAAGTTACCAGGGTCCCACCCAGAATGGCTTCATTGAAGGATGCTAGGGTTGTTGTAGAAGAAGGTGGTTGCACTACTTGGGGTCAGCTTCCTGCCATTATGTATAAATTTGGAAAATTTGGTTTGAGTTTTACTGCAGAGGCTCAGAGGGCTATTCGTCGGGCGTGTGCTGGAAAACCACCATTTTGTTTCAGCAACAATGGAATCAACGCTATGAAAGATGCTGACAATGATTACGACCTCGATAACTGGATCTTTTCTACCATCAGCAACGGACTCAGCAACTGGAATATTGAAGACCTTATCTCAATCTCCTTTAGTTAGGAGTAATATCAACTTTTTGTTTTATTGCTTTCAAAGTTCTGGTTATGTAATTTTTTAAACAATGACTTTAAGCCTTGTGTCTTACACGGGGCACAATGGTCCATTTGTTAAGGGTTGTCATTTCATTTTCATATTTTCATTTAATAAAGCATTGGACGCTTTGCATTCAAATTTTGCGCTCTTTGTCTCTCTTTTACTTTTTATTACTTTCAAATAGCTATGTGTTCTTACACACATCTATACAATAAATTGCAGAACCACATTCACTCTGGACCCTGTTGATAATGATTCTCCTATTGCCATTTATGACTTTGAAAATCCTATCTACCAAGCCGAGGACGAAGGTGAGGAAGATTGTGAAATACCTAGAGAACTTGCCAGACTGTTAATGCAAGAGGAAAAGGCTATACAACCACATGAAGAGCCAGTGGAAGTTGTAAACTTGGGCACTGCAGAGGACATAAAAGAAGTTAAGATAGGTGCCGACTTATAAGACAATGTTAAGAACAAGTTAATTCAGATGTTGCATGAATATGTTGAGATCTTTGCTTGGTCGTACGAAGATATGCCAGGGCTCGATACTGATATTCTGGTGCACCGTCTACCGATGAAAGAGGGTTGTTCTCCAATAAAACAAAAGGTTCGTCATATGCGTCCCTAGATGTCAGAGAAAATCAAGGTTGAGGTTATGAAGCAATTCAATGCAGTTTCTTGGTTGTTACACCCTATCCTCAATGGGTTGCAAATGTGTTTCCGGTACCAAACAAAGACGACAAGGTACATATGTGTGTAGACTACAAGGATCTGAATAGGGCGAGCCCCAAGGATGACTTTCCTCTTCCATATATTGATGTCCTGGTCGATAACACCGCTTAATATAAGGTATTCTCCTTTATGGATGGTTTCTCGGGTTATAATCAGATTAAGATGGCACCCAAAGACATGGTGAAACCACCTTCGTCACACAGTGGGACACGTTATGCTACAAAGTTATGCCTTTCAAGTTGAAGAACTCTGACGCAACATATCAGCGTGCCATGGTAGCTTGCTCCATGACATGATTCATCACGAGATAGAGGTCTACGTCGACGATATAATAGCTAGATTCCAGACTGAAGAGAGAAATTTTAACCATTTACACAAGTTGTTTGAGAGACTGAAGAAGTACAAGCTGAGGTTGAATCCCAATAAGTGCACTTTTGGGGTGAGATCTGGTAAACTCCTAGGTTTCGTTATCAGTGATAAGGGTATTGAAGTTGGTCCCGCCAAGGTCAAAGCCATTCAATAAATGTAATCTCCTCGCACTAAGAAGGAAGTCATAGGTTTATTGGGACGACTAAATTATATTTCTCGATTCATTTCTCATTTGACTGCTACTTATGAGCTGATGTTTAAGTTGCTGAAGAAAGATCATGTAGTAAAGTGGAACGATAATTTCCAGATAGCCTTTGAAAAATTCAAGGAGTACCTCCAAGAACCTCTAATTATGATATCGTCAGTTGAAGAAAGACCTCTTATCATGTACTTAACAGTGTTAGAGAATTCAATGGGGGTGTGTATTGGGGCAGCATAACGAGTCTAGTAGAAAAGAGCATGCAATATACTACCTTAGCAAAAAGTTTACTGACTGTGAAACAAGATACTCGCTACTTGAGAAAACTTGTTGCGCTTTGGCATGGGCTTCTCGCCAACTAAGATAGTATATGTTGACTTATACCACTTTGTTGATCTTTAATATGGATCCTATAAAATAAATATTCGAGAAGCCCGCTCTCTCTGGAAGAATAGCCCGATGGCAAATGGTCTTAACAGAATACGAAATTCAGTACACCACTCAGAAAGAAATCAAAGGAAGTGTACTGGAAGATCATTTAGCTCATCAGGCTGTAGACGAATACTAGTCTATGAATTTTGAGTTCCCGGATGAGAATATTATGCTACTCAAAGATTGTGAAGAACCTGGACCGTATGAAGGACCTGAGCCAGGATCACGATGGACTATGGTTTTTGATGGAGCTTCCAATGCACTTGGTAATGGAATTGATGTTGTGATTATCTCTCCTAAGGGTTTTCATACGCCCTTCACTACCAGACTTTGCTTTGACTGTACCAATAACATGGCCGAATACGAAACGTGCATTATGGGTATCAAAGTTGGTATTGACATGATGATCAAGTTATTGGATGTGTATGGGGATTCAGTCCTAGTCATCAATCATATTAAGGGAGAATGGGATATGAAGCACCCAAATCTCATTCCTTATCAGGATCATATGCTGACCTTGATCCCATACTTCGAGAAATTAACTTTTAAGCATATCCCACGAGAAGAGAATCAATTGGTAGATGCATTGGCAACCATGTCATCTTTGTTCAAAGTCATATGGGATAACAAGGCTCCTTGAATTACTATTGAGAGACTAGATGAAATGGCGCATTTCTACGAGGTTGATATTAATGGAGCAGAAGAGAAGCCTTGGTTTCATGAAGTGAAAAGGTACTTTGAGGCTCAAGAGTATCCTGAAGGAGCATCTATCAATGACAAGAAATTCCTACGGAGGTTCTCTGCCAAATTCTTTCTGAGTAATGGAATTTTGTACAAGCACAACCATGATTCGACCAGGCTTCATTGTGTAGACAAGAAGGAAGCTGAGAAGATCATGGAAGATATACATGAGGGAGTCTTCGGTACTCATTCCAGTGGGCATATGATGGCTAATAAGATTCTGAGAGCAGGTTACTATTGGTCGACTATGGAAAATGATTGCCATCACCACTCCAGAACTTGTCACAAATGCCAAATCTATGCTGACAAAGTACACATACCTCTGATTCCTTTGAATGTGTTGACTTCTCCTTGGCCATTTGCAATGTAAGGTATTAATATAATTGGAGAAATTAAGCCTACCGATTATAATGGACATCATTTCATCCTCGTCGCCGTTGATTACTTCACAAAGTGGGTCGAAGCAGCCTCAATTTCCTCGTTACCAAGAATGTGGTGGCTCGTTTCATTAAGCATAGCCTTATCCCTCAGTACGACATCCCCGAAAGGATTATCATGAACAATGGTACTAATTTTAACAATATTATGATCAGGGAACTTTACACGTAGTTCAAGATTAAGCACCATAATTCTTCTCCATATCGATCAAAGATGAATGGCACAGTGGAAGTTGCCAATAAGAACATTAATAATATTATACAGAAGATGACAATGACATATAAAGATTGGCATGAGATGTTACCGTTCACTCTTCATGGATATCACACTTCAGTACGAATATTGAATAGGGAAACCCCATTCTCTTTAGTCTATGTGTGATACAGTGACAGAACCGACTGGTTTGCATTTTGTATTCACAAATGTCGCGGTAACCAAGATTCACCACCGACTTTTATTTCATCCAACTAAGGAAAAGGAAAAAGAACAGAAAAAACCTTTTTCGAGAATATTTATGAGTACGGGGGTAGATTATATAAAGGGAAGGTGTTAGCACCCTTTCTATCCATAGTTTTCCATGGGCTCTTAGGTACTTTGCTCATTTTAAAATTTCTTGTGTGTGCTTGTTTTGAAAAGTTTTTTTTACTTCGTGATAACCCTTGTATCGATCCTCAAGAGTGTGACGAAGTTGTGCTGAAAACTGTTTTGAAAAAGTGTTCAGTGTGAAAAAAAAGTTTGTTCGTTTGAGCAAGTACATAAGAACTAATCTACCTACTCGAAAAAGACTGTTCGTTTTCCTTTAGACAATGCTATCTCATTATTGAGAAATAGGTAGCATCGTCGTTGGAGTTTTAAAGGGACGTTCAAAGGGAAAAAATGGTCACTGAAGGAACCAAGTAAGAATACCTTAGCATTTCTAAGGGACTATCGTCATAAGATCAATTTGTAGGCAACTCGAGGGACAAGTAGGGACTATGATCTTTACGACGAATTTGAATTGTGGGTCATTGCTAAGATATCCCTACGTTCGAGGGACACGACCATTATTTCTGAGGCAACCAAGTGAGGAAAACCCTAGGAGTGCGAGTGTGCAAAAGTGTTTAATTTCAGTTATTTATCTTGTGATTTAGTGATCTAGGATTGATTCATTAGTCATACACACTTAAGTTTCTAACAGTTATATACAAGCATGCAGAATATAAAATTCGAGAAGGTAAAGGTCCTACGCTATTACAGGGCTTTTGCAGATACATGATTATCTTGGACTGAAAATAAAAATGCGGAATATAAACCCTAATTACTATTACAACCTCGAAACATTTAAAATGCGTGCGGAAAATTTAAATGCGAGAATAATTAAGAGACCTTAAAATCCAATTGAAAAAGTATTTTTGTTATTTTTTTGAGAAAAGATTGAATTATGTACAAATTAAAACCCTAATTTCTAATTAATTTAAATTATAAAAAGGAATTAAATTTTCCCTAATTTTAATTAAACTAATTAATTCAAGAAAATAATATATTTTATGGAAGAAAAAAAGAATTTTATGTTTTTTGTGATTTTTTGATTTAATAAAAAAATAATTTTGTTATTTTGTAAAGAAAAAAAGAATTAAGTAAATAATAAAAAGAATAAGAAATAAAAAAAAGATTAGAAATGGGCCTATTGCTGGAAGAGAGGGGGGTGCATTGCTAAATTTTTCAGGCCCAAGAAGGCTAAGCCCACTCAATGCGCTGGATTCCGTGCGTCCTCTTTCTGATGGTGTACCATGGTCTTTCCTAGATGAAGCGCTGGATTTGGATCAATGATGAATCCAATGGTTGGATTAAGGGATGCATGGTAGACTCCTGTCAAGGCAATGTACAGAACCTGCAATTAAATGTTAATAAAATGGAAAAATGTTGGGACCTGGGTTCGAACCCAGGTCCTCTCACTCACACCATGCGCGCTTCACCACTGGGCTACCATGTTTTATTTGTTTGTATAATAACAATAATATGTAATATATGAAAGCAACATGGATTACTGAGTTAAAAAAATGCGCGTTTTATGTGAATGGCCCAATGATGGTTGAACACATCATCATCTTCTTCCTCCTCCGTCGTGTTAGGCCTGTAACTTTTACCTACGACCAAGCTTCCATGGCTATAACCCAGTGACTTTCAAAAATTACGTACAAGCAATATAAGTAAGATTCAAGACCATGGATCAATTGGGTTTGACCCTTTGATCACAATGGTATCCTTCATTAGGGCCAATTGTTCCTGCATTTGAAAGCCCCCAAACAACAAGGCAAACCCTAGCGATGGAAAATGTTCATACAAGCGTTAAAACTTCAATTAAATGGTCCAAACAAGATGCAAACATGACAATAAACACAAATATACCATTGAAACATGTTCATGATGCAAGAATCATAGTAATGAAATCTAAAAAATAATGCAAACCGTGTGACGTCTGGAGGGCGATTCTGGGCGTGTGGAGGTGTGCAACCGGTCATGCTAGCTTCAGAGGGATTCCAGGAAACGATTGGTGGCTTTGAAAGTCTGTGAATCGGCCTCTAAACTGGAAATCAGTCTACCACTTTTTAACAATTTTCAATTCTTGCTTGCAGCTTTTTCGACCTCTAATCCTCTTTTTTGTGCATTGGATCTCTTCTCTATATGTAGTGGGACGCATTAGATCAATAAAAATGCCTTGTATCTTTATCAATCATGGAGATTTGATTTATTTTTCCACTTGTATGATATCTTTCCATATCAATTTAAATCATACCATTTTCATCCCATTCTTCCTTGGCACGATTTGATTTGGTTTGACAACATATTTGCATTATAATTCCATTCAAAATCAGATCAAAAACAAATATTCCATATTTTATATCATTTATTTGATTTAATTTGACTTTTAAATGATAAAAAATCAAAATAAATTAAATAAATAAAGTCAATAATATTTGGTAGAGTGTTTGGGTCGTGGATCATGTTGGAAGCATAATGCAAGCTTAAAAGGTTGGGCCCATTTGGCAAAAAATGCATTTTTGAGCACATTTGATCTTTGGCAATTTTGCAAAAATGGTGAACTTTGACAAGGCATATCTCTTCCAATTTTAACCCTAGAGAAGTGTTATTATACTTTTTAGAAATATTAGGGTGTCCCCTAAACAACCCATTTAGTCTCATCTCAATTAGGTCTTCCATGTTCATGTAATAAGCTTTGACCAAAAAGGTGTTTTTGTTGACTTTTCAAAAGGACCTATAATGTAGAAATTAATATCTTTTGATGAGTACATATTTTGAACTTGAGGGATGAATTTTAGTTGTAGGGAATTGCATCCTCTTAAAAATGAGCCTTGGATGGAAAATTTCTGATAAAGTATGAAGAAGTTATGTCTGGTCAAAGTTTGGTTGACATTTCTTGAGAAACCCTAATTTAGCAACTTTTGAGTTTTGATAAATTAGGAGAATTCCTTGAGGAATCATGATCAAACCTTGATCAAATGATGAATGTCACTTCAAAATGTTTATGTTGACCAAAAATCTTGAAGTTTGATTGTATGTGGGCCACAGTTAACTTTTGACCTAATACAGTCGATTCTCAAGCATCTGAGCAGTTGACTGAGCAAACTTCTTGTGCAAGGCTTGAAATTTTACATGGAGGGTCTTGAGAACATATTAGGACCATGGAAGGAATTTGGGACCTTTGGAGTTCACACATCTTGATAAAAATGGAAACCCTAGTTTGAGGTACATTGTCTTAGGAGAGAGTTTGTCTGATCAACTCTTGGGCATCCTTGAGCAAGTTGAGGACCTCAATGGGCATTTGTTGAGTAAAATGAGAGGGAAAATTTTGGGGTGCAACATATGCCCCTGTTCAATCTTATTAAACCCGAGGATGTAGATTGGTTGGTCTGCCTTTCGTGGTCTGAAGGTGAAGATGATTGAACACTAGAGTGCCCAGAAATTTGCACTCGCATGGAGTAATACTGATTGGTGATATCGGGAATGGGCTTGCAGATGCCATTTGGAAATTGACAGAGAATCGTTGGAGATGGGCTTAAAGATGCCATCCAAAAATATATCGATCGCATAAGATATTCCTTTGCGAGAAACTCTGTACATGTTGTTGAGGAGAACTTTGTCGGGGAATGTTGATTTATGACATGGGAAATAGAGTATAGGAGCTTAGATTGTCTATTACTCTACTGGGGAATTAACTTCTGATTGAGTAAGTAGGGATGAACTGCATATCTGGTCAAGATCCAAGCTGCACAACGACTTACTGGGGGAAAGGTGAAATCGATCGTAACTGGTCGGGCCCCGGTCTTATCGTGTTACAAACTGTCATCTGGAGATGAAAGAAAAGGAACCTGGATGGTAAGGTTACTTCGAAATGAAAGCCTGAATAGTTGGGTTGTGAGAAGGAACTTGGGTCGTAGGGTTACTTCGAAATGAAAGCCTTGATGGTAGGGATGTGAGAAGGAACCTGGGTTGTAGAGTTACTTCGAAATGAAAGCCTGGATAGTAGGGTTGTGAGAAGGAACCTGGATAGTAGGGTTACTTCGAAATGAAAGCTTGGATAGTAGGGATGTGAGAAGGAACCTAGATAGTAGGGTTACTTCGAAATGAAATCCTGGATAGAAGGGATGTGAGAAGGAACCTGGATAGTAGGGTTACTTCGAAATGAAAGTCTGGGTAGTAGGGCTGTGAGAAGGAACCTGGATAGTAGGGTTACTTCGAAATGAAAGCCTGGATAGTAGGGTTGTGAGAAGGAACCTAGATAGTAGGGTTACTTCGAAATGAAAGCCTGCATAGTAGGGCTGTGAGAAGGAACCTGGATAGTAGGGTTACTTCAAAATGAAAGCATGGATAGTAGGACTTGTGAGAAGGAACCTGGGTAGTAGGGTTACTTCGAAATAAAAGCCTGGATAGTAGGGCTGTGAGAAGGAACCTGGATAGTAGGGATACTTCGAAATGAAAGCCTGGATATTAGGGCTTGTGAGAAGGAACCTGGATAATAGGGTTAATTTGGAATGAGAGCCTGGATAGTAAGGCTATGAGAAGGAACCTGGGTCGTAGGGTTACTTCGGGATGAGAGCCTGGATAGTAGGGCTATGAGAAGGAACCTGGGTAGTAGGGTTACTTCGAAATGAAAGCTTGGATATTAAACCGTTTGACTTCGAGAACTGAGTTTCCATTAGTCGTCTGCATACGTGACCTGTATAACTACTGGGATTATTGATGATAATTGTCTTTCCTGAAAAGATAACAGGGTTAATTATATGCGATGCATGAAATGCATGGCCGACTAATACTCTCAAAATAAATGAGATTATGTTGTATATGATATGTACGCGCATGTCATGATGTATGTACATGAAATGGTATTGTGGTACTTCCGAGTCTGGGAAAATAAATCCCTGACTGCTGTTTGGAGAATATAGCATTCCTGACTGTTGTAGAGAATTGTTGTTATTCTACTTCCGCACGGGATGGTGAATGGAAATGACTATGCTGGAGAGTTACTTTTTGTTATTCATGAATATTCTGTCAGGAAGAGATTCTGTTTGAGAATAAGTCTGCGGGGAATAACTTGGAAAGTGAATTTATATAGCTGAAGTAATGAGCTTTGTCGGGGATTGAGCTTCTGCATCCAGAGAAATAAACTTTGCTTGAGAGCTAAAATTTACTGGCCCACTCGCGATTAAGAAATTCCGCCGGGGGATATAGTTGCCAGGTTTCTGAATGACCCTGGATGGGGAGGTTATGTCCTGTTTCGAGAAAGCTGACATCAATGCTTTTGAATATTTTTACTCTGTGAGGAGTGTATGTACTGCTGATTATGCTCCAAAGCTGACTCTATCCCGGTACCTGCTGGGCAGAGTAATTGTCGGGTTTGGCACTTCTTGTTTTTGCCCTTGTTTCTGGAATTACGAATAATTGTCTTTGTTTCTTATGTAAATATTTATGATCACTAATCATATTCAAATGCATATGTCAAGAATAAATTATTGGACGTTCTTGCAAAACAAAACAGAAAAAGAAAAAAAACTCCAAGTTTCTTGTGAAAATGATTTTGTATTAATTTTTGAAGTTGGCCTGTAATAGGCATTTTCGTACAAGGAGGTTGACGCTCTAGTAAGAGAACGTCGTCATAAAAATAGAAGTTATACAAATTTGTGTAAAAGAAAAGCAGTTATGTGAAACAACCCCATTGGGTTCCAACTCTGCTATTGCCCTTATATCTTCAAGCGTATCATCACTTTGCTACTTGGCTGAAAGTTGATCAGATTGGTTGGCGCCGTCCGAGCTTGATAGTCGATACTGAAGTCTAGTCGCAAGATGATCCAATGAGACATAGTGGTACGCTTTATATGCCTAATTTTTGCCTGGACTTCCCTTTCACGTTTTCAGTCCACCGGAATACCCTTTTAAGCCGCCCTTTCAGGTTTTCGACTTGCCGGGTGTACAGATTTTTTATTTTCATCCCTTATTTTTGCCCGAACCCTTTTGGTTCGCCGGGAAGCCCTTATTTTTTCCTAGGCCAGTCAACCTAGCGGGTCTTTTGATTAGGCGTAATATCTTTTCACTATGTCTGTATTGACAGGGTGAGGAAGGTCGTCACCGTCCATGGTGGTTAGAGTCATAGCTCCACCCGAAAAAATGTTTTTAACCATAAATGGCCCTTCGTATGTGGGGGTCCATTTGCCCTTGGGATCACCTTGCGACAGTATGATGCACTTGATCACTAGATCCCCGACTTGATATTCTTGACGCCTGACTTTCTTATTAAAATCCTTGATCATTCGCTTTTGATACGTCTGACCATGGCAGATAGCAGTAAGTCTCTATTCATCGATTAGATTTAACTGATCAAGTCGGGTTCAGATCCAGTCGTCTTTGTTCAAACTCGCATCCTTCATAATCCTGATAGAAGGTATCTGGACTTTGATGGGTAGGACTGCCTCCATTCCATATACCAGAGAGTAGGGTGTTGCCCCTGTCAACATACGCGCTGAGGTACGGTACTCATTATGATCGATGGAAGTAGAACTGACTGTTTTGGAATGCTGGTTTGCAAAATGTCGCGGTAAGCAAGAGTCACCACCGTCTTTTATTTTCTCCAACAAGGAAAGGACAAAAGCACAGCAAAATTCCTTTTCGAGATATTTCTCGGTTCGGGAGGTAGATTATAGAAAGGGAAGGTGTTAGCACCCTTTCTATCTGTGGTTATCCACGGGCTCTTAGGTACTTGCTCACTATGTTTTCAAAAAAGTTTTGCTTTTCTTGTGTTTGTGGGTTTTGAAAAAGTTTTGTTTTGAAAACTTCGATTTAACTCTTGTATTTGTCCTCAAGAGTGTATGAAGTGTTGTTTGATAACTTTTGTTTGAAAAGTGTAAGTGAAAAAAGTATTTTTGTTTTGAAAGAGCAAGTACCTGAGAACCTCTACCTACTCAAAAGAAATTAAGTTGTGTAAATGTCCTTTAGACAGTACTATCCCACTATTGAGAAGTAGGTAGCACCGTCGTTGGAGTTTTCGGATCAATTCGATTATAGGGACATGTGGTCACTAAAGCAATGGTAGGACGCCTTAGCGGTAACCCTAATGTCTTAGATCGTTTTATCTGAGGCAACCGTTTCGAGGTAACTTTTTGATCTTTGGACAGGAGGGCGACCTCTAAAACACCCTATACTCAATGACCACGTCGAGGCAACCAAGTGAGGCGTATCCTAGGAGTGGCATGTGCGAGTGTGTCAGGTTTCAGTTAATGTTATCTTTGTACATGTTATGGTGAGCTACGATTGATTTTATTTTAAGAGAAATCTTGTCATGCATAGCCTAGTTAGCATACATCTAGCAGTTAATAGTTGCGGAAAATAAAGCTAAGCTATTACAAGGCGTCAGGTATTTACATTGCCAAAAACAACCCTTGAAAAATAAATGCGAGAAAATAAATGAAAGCGATAAAAAGTCCTAATTAAAGCTATTACATCCTCGGAGCAAATATAATTATATGGTCAAAAATATGAATAAAATAAGCATACGCGCGAGAGAAAATTGAATCAGAGAAGTTCTTAGGGTTTTGACCCTTTTTTGAGAAAGAAAGAGATTTTGGTTATTTTGCATTTAATTAAATTAAACCTAGACTAATTAATTAATTAAATAAAAGAAAAATGTTTTTTGAGTTTTTATGTTTTAAGGAAATAAAAATAAAGATGATTAAAATTGTCAAAAACCCTAATTCTATGTTAATTTTAAATTATTGCAAAAAAGTTAAAATTAACCTAATTAAAACTAAATTAATTATGTTAGTATTTATTTACAAAAATAACTAATTAAACTTAATAAATAAAACTATTATATTTTTTAGGTTTTCTGAATTTATTAAAAAAATGTTAATTGTTTTTAGTTAGTAGTTAATTAAAAATTAATAAAAACAAATTAAATAAAAAATAAAAGGAGAAGAAGAACTAAACCCAAGGGGTGCTGGCCCAAATTAGGAGGTGTGTTTGGAAATTTGTGGCCCATCAATACTCAAGCCTGTTTTGACTTTCTGAATTAGCTATGCGTGTGTTGACTAAGGACAATGATAATCCTTCCATCTAGGCCATTGGATTTCAGTCTGAAGACATCTGGCGCCTTTGAACTTGAGACATATGGTAGAACATCTCCTGGGCATAGCATAGGAATATCTGAAGAGAAAAATTAAATAAGCGTTTGGGGGACCTGGGATTCGAACCCAGGTCCCAAGGATTCCAGATCAACACGCCAACCACTCCACTACGCTGCTTCAATTGTTAGTAAAATAAGGAGAAATTATTATATTGGGAAATTAATCAATGTGCTGTAAAACAAAAACAAACGCGCGCTTTTTCAAACACGCGAATCAGCTGCCCACACGTCATCGTCTTCTTCGTTTTTTTGTATGTTTTAGAATCAGATAGCGGGGGTTTTTAACCCCCACTATATACTGCAAGGAAAAATAGCGATTAGCAATCCTGCAAATATAAATATTTCGCGAGGGGTGAATCATGTTCGTCTGGGCCATACGAGTTCAGTCATATGTCTTATTAGTCCTAATATTGCCTGGTTCAGAAAGCCCTAATTTAAAGCTCAAGAACCCTAAAAAATCAGTCATGGCATTCTTCGATTCAGGGCGTTTTAGTTCAATCCAATTATACCATTAGCTTCGTATGGTTCCTAGCAACACAAATCAATCACAAAAACATGTTAATTATGCATGAATTAGGATATACGATTATGAAATATAAGTGCAAACTGTGGTTCTGTATTCCTTGATTCTTTAAGCTTTGATGCTTGAATTGGATTGCAAAATGTTCCTGGGACCTCCTGCAATATATTAGAATCAACAAAAACCCTTGAATCGACCTAGAATGCAAAAATCAGTTTTCAATTTTCTTGTAATTTCTTCAATGTGCTATGGTTGTTTCTGCAGCTTTTTTACGTCCTCTAGGTCAGGTTTTACTTGCTTATGTATAGGGCAATTGAATTAGGTCAAGAGCTGGGCAAAAATCCATGTGCATTGATGATTGAATCCTTGATTGAAAAATCAAATATTCTTGATTTTCATGATTGAACAAAGTTGCCAATTTTGGTTTTTTTCATATCTTTGACTTGTGCACGAATTTGCCAGCATGTTTAGGCCATATTTGCTTCACAAAAATATTTAAAAAACAAATCTTCTATTTTCCTACAATTTAAATTAATTAAATGAATTAATATTAATTAAAAATCCAATTAATCAATAAAAATAAGAAAATAAATGCAATTAAGCTTGGTGGGTCGTGCATAGGTCATGGATGAAGTTTCAAGAAGAGATTTGAGGCCCATTAGCAAACACAAGGTGTTTTGAGCAAAGTTGACTTTTGCAAATTCATGAAAATTTCCCAACTTGTCCAATGCACAACTTGCTCAATTTTGATCATATGACCATGTTCTTGGACATTTTGGAAAGCTCTCGGAGTCCTATAACCAATGCCTTTGGTCCCATTTCATTTGGATTTACCAATCTCAAGTTATGGCCTTTGACTTAAAGTGCACTTTTGTTGACTTCTGAAATTGACCTATAATGTCAAAATTGGTAACTTCTTGTGAGTGAATTTCTTGATCTTGGAGTGTGAAGATGGTTTGTAGGAGATTGAATCCTCTTCAAGATGAGCTTTGGATGGAATTTTTCTGACAAACCATGAAAACGTTATGCCCTAGTCAAGGT
This sequence comes from Vicia faba, assembly GCA_948472305.1. Classification (NCBI taxonomy): domain Eukaryota; kingdom Viridiplantae; phylum Streptophyta; class Magnoliopsida; order Fabales; family Fabaceae; genus Vicia; species Vicia faba. Next base: position 1,169,018,370 of record OX451738.1, read on the forward strand.
ACAGTTGACTTTTCTACTGTCCAAAAATAGTAACTTTTTGCACCTTGATGATTTTTGAGCTATTCTTGTGGAATCATGATCAAGACTTGATCAAATGATGATTGTGGACTCAAAATAAGATGTTGACCAAAAATTCCGACTTTTGACTGTAAAATGACCATTTTGCCCTTGCAGTTGACTGTGGATCAAAATAAGGCTTTTGACTGTGCAAATTGGCACTGTGAGTCTTGAAACTTGGCATGTAGGTGCTTGAGGATGTATATGGGCCTATGAGACTTGATTGAACCCTTGAGAACCCCAAATTCCTTGAAAGAACCAAAACCCTAATTTCAGTTGGCTTAGGAAGTGGTTTGACTGTACAATCCTTGAGCTAATTTGAGGATCATTCTTGACAAATCTTGAGGAATATGGGAGGGAAAATTTTGGGGTACAACAGTTGCCCCTGTTCAATCTTTTTAAACCTGAGGATGTAGATTGGCTTGTGTGCCTTTCGTGATCCGAAGGTGGAAGATGATTGAACACTAAAGTGCCCAGAAATTTGCACTCGCATGGTGTAGTATCAGCAATGTGACATCGGGAATGGGCTTACAGATGCCATTTGGAGAGATGGTAGGAGGATGGGCTTAAAGATGCCATCCAGGGGTGTCGATCGCGTAAGAGATTCCTTAGCGAGAACTTGCATACCTGTAGTTTGTAGAATTGTACCTTTGTAAATTGAAAGAAGGAACCTGTGTAGGGTTACCTGATGATGAGTTTGTATAAAACTGCATCTGAAAGAGAGAAGGAACTGGTGTAGGGTTGCTTCATGATGGGTCAGTGTAAAACTGCATCTGAAAGAGAAGGAACCGGTGTAGGGTTGCTTCATGATGGTCAAGTAGATAGTTGTCCTGTCTGGTTTCAGGTATTAATCTCTGACCTGAGAAAGAAAGATAGTCTTCCTGGCTTGCTACAGGTATTGATCTTCAATCTCTTCATGTAGATAACTTTCCTGGCTAGTTACAGGTATAGATCTACAATCAATAGTCCACATATATTTCCTGGTCTGTTACAGGTGTTGATCTGGAACTTAAGAAGGTTGGTCGATAAGATAGTAGTCTTGTCTGGCTTCAGGTATTAATCTCTGACCTGAGAAAGAAAGATAGTCTTCCTGGCTTGCTACAGGTATTTATCTTCAATCTCTTCACATAGATAACTTTCCTGTCTGGTTTCAGGTATAGATCTACAATCAGTCGTCCACAGATATTTCCTGGCCTGTTACAGGTGTTGATCTGGAACTTAAGAAGGTTGGTCGACGAGATAGTTGTCCTGGCTGGTTTCAGGTATTAATCTCTGACCTGAGAAAGAAAGATAGTATTCCTGGCTTGCTACAGGTATTGATCTTCAATATCTTCATGTAGATAACTTTCCTGGCTAGTTACAGGTATAGATCTACAATCAATAGTCCACAGATATTTCCTGGTCTGTTACAGGTGTTGATCTGGAACTTAAGAAGGTTGGTCGATGAGATAGTTGTCCTGTCTGGCTTCAGGTATTAATCTCTGACCTGAGAAAGAAAGATAGTCTTCCTGGCTTGCTACAGGTATTGATCTTCAATCTCTTCACGTAGATAACTTTCCTGTCTGGTTTCAGGTATAGATCTACAATCAGTCGTCCACAGATATTTCCTGGCCTGTTACAGGTGTTGATCTAGAACTTAAGAAGGTTGGTCGATGAAATAGTTGTCCTGGCTGGTTTCAGGTATTAATCTCTGACCTGAGAAAGAAAGATAATTTCCTGGCCTGTTACAGGTATTGATCTTCAATCTCTTCACGTAGATAACTTTCCTGGCTAGTTACAGGTATAGATCTACAATCAATAGTCCACAAATATTTCCTGGTCTGTTACAGGTGTTGATCTGGAACTTAAGAAGGTTGGTCGATGAGATAGTTGTCCTGTCTGGTTTCAGGTATTAATCTCTGACCTGATAAAGAAAGATAGTCTTCCTGGCTTGCTACAGGTATTGATCTTCAATCTCTTCACGTAGATAACTTTCCTGTCTGGTTTCAGGTATAGATCTACAATCAATCGTCCATAAATATTTCCTGGCCTGTTACAGGTGTTGATCTGGAACTTAAGAAGGTTGGTCGACGAGATAGTTGTCCTGGCTGGTTTCAGGTATTAATCTCTGACCTGAGAAAGAAAGATAATTTCCTGGCCTGTTACAGGTATTGATCTTCAATCTCTTCACATAGATAACTTTCCTGTCTGGTTTCAGGTATAGATCTATAATCAGTCGTCCACAGATATTTCCTGGCCTGTTACAGGTGTTGATCTGGAACTTAAGAAGGTTGGTCGACGAGATAGTTGTCCTAGCTGGTTTCAGGTATTAATCTTTGACCTGAGAAAGAAAGATAATTTCCTGGCCTGTTACAGGTGTTGATCTTCAATCTCTTCATGTAGATAACTTTCCTGGCTAGTTACAGGTATAGATCTACAATCAAACGTCCATAGATATTTCCTGGCCTGTTACAGGTGTTGATCTGGAACTTAAGAATGTTGGTCGATGAGATAGTTGTCCTGTCTGGTTTCAAGTATTAATCTCTAACCTGAGAAAGAAAGATAGTCTTCCTGGCTTGCTACAGGTATTGATCTGGAATTAGTCGTCCACAGATGCTTTTCCTGGCTTGTTACAGGTATTAATCTGGGACTTGGAAAGGTTGATGGTAGCCATCTTTTGATTGACCTTTTCCTGAAAAGGCAAAACATTAGTTGTATGCAATGTCATGATGCATGACCTGCATGATGTCAAGATGTTCTCAAGAATAAATGAGATTTGTGTTGTATGATGCGTATGCATGTCATGATGTATGAAGATGTGATGTTTTTAGCTGGGGAAAATAAATCCCGGAGCTGCTGGAGAATAGTGTTGAGTTCTTCGTTTCCGCTGGGGATGATGAACGAAGATGATTGTGAGAATAAACCTGCAGGAGGAAAAGATCTCCATTGGGGAATAAACCTAGTGAAGAGATTACTCTGCGGGTAGTTACTCTGTGGGAAGAAATGCCTTGCTGAGATTTTAACGATAACTCCGCTGGGGGATTCCGTTGATAAGCTCTGTTGGGGATTTTGATGATGAACTCTGTCGGGGATAGAAAGAACTTCGCTGGGGATAATCTTTCGGTTACAACTTGCTGAGGATAACTCAGTTAGACTCTTGTGGGGATAACCTCTGAATTTGGCTGAGGAGATGCATTTGTATTCTGCAGGGGACAAGCTTCCAGAATCTACTGGGGGAAGATGATTCAACTCTGGCGGGGAAGCTTTTTTAGACTGCGTTAGAGAATGGCTCCACTGGGGGTATCTGGTATTCCGTCGGGGAACATTCTTATACTCTGTCAAGGAATATTATGACTGTCGGGGATGCCCTTTACACTTGTTGGAGAATATCTTTATACTCCACTAGGGAATATTAAGACCTTCTAGGGATACCCAACTTCTTAGGGCTGATGGTAGACTAACTCGGCTTAGGGAGAGAGTATTGCTGATTTGTTCATAGTTGCAAGTCTCGATGGGGGGAGCTTCCATTACTGTCTTACTCGGCGGGGAGTACTCTGTGGGCAGAGACGCTTGTACAATTCGGATAATTCTTATTGCCCCAGTTTCTGCAGGAGAAGAAGGCCTATGAGGTGCTTGATAACTGCCGATTGACAAATCTTCTTCTGATAGGCAAGTGACAAGATGACGGGACATAGTCGTACGCTTTGATCCCTAATTTTTGCCTGGACTGCCCTTTCGGGTTTTCAGTCCATCGGGATACCCTTTTTTGCCCAAGCCGCCTTTTCAGGTTTTCGACTTGTCGGGTGTACAAATTTTTTTCATTTTCATCCCTTATTTTGCCCGAACCCTTTTGGTTCGCCGGGAAGCCCTTATTTTTGCCTAGGCTCGTCGACCTAGCGGGTCTTTGATTATGCGTAGTATTTTTTTTTTTCAACTATGTCCACACTCTCAGGATGTAAGGAGGTGCCGCTGTCGGTAGTATTATATTGCCATACTACCAGAAGATGTTTGATCGTGCGAGATTCGTTGCTGGAATTCATGTCCAATGCCCCGAGTGATTCAGACGGAGATCTGCCCCTGGCTATTTGGCATTTTGAGAGATTCCTTGAATCTTGACTTAACTGCCCCAGATGATGGACAATAGTTATGTCTCGCCCCTTGATTGGAAGTGTTTTTGTTCACTAGATATTCTTCGTGCGAACTTCTATGCTGTTTGAACAAATAGTCATATGCAAACAATGTTATTTTAAGAATGCAAAGCTTATGTCTGTTTTGAAGTTTTTGAAAATGCAGTTTTCCATAAAGCAAGTGAATTTTTGTAAAATGTGATGTCAACTCAAGATTTTACAGCAAGCCCTACAGGAGTCAGGATACCTTTTGTAACATTATGCTTTCGAACTAACCCATGCTTCAGCTAGGACTTTTTAAGGGTTATAACGTGGCCTGGTTCACGGTTTAAGAAACAAAGGATAAAGGCTCAAATTTTATTTGTACCCACCCGTTCTTTGTGATGTTCTTCAACCCTAAACTCAGCTAATCGTGCGTTAGATCTTGTTTGAGTCTTTGCTATGATATTCCGGTGATGGTTCGGATACTGACAATTTATTTTGAATAGGCAGTCATTTTTATAAGAGTTTATAGGACCTCTTTCTTTTCGATTTTATTATCCCTGTCTTTTTCCTGAACTGTTTCTTTTGTAATTACAGTTAGCGGGATGCCCCAGTTTTGTAAGTCTCCTTCATAGGTTTTGACTTGATGGGCTTTTATTTCTGAGAGATAATGACTGCCCGTCCTTACGATTATTCGGAACCATCACTGTCTCTTGTTTTGGAAGGACTTCTTTGATTTCATTCATTGTGCACCTGGATCAGCTGAGAGAACTACCCTGCCCCAGGTTATAATTAAGGGTTTTAATTTTTGTGAAAAGAAAAAATCCAACTTCTTTGGCTCAAAGGGGTTGACTAGGGATTATCTTCCTTATAACCCCACTGTTTAGGATTTGATACAATGCCTGTACATCGTCAGCAGGGTCTGTTCAAAAGCATACTATAAAGATCGTGGTATCGTTTTCGTTATCCTCCCTCAGAAGGTTTAGAATTTTAAATCGAGAGTTGAACATCACAAAAAATGAAGCAGTTTTAAGCATAGTGAATACAAATGGATTGATTCAAAACAGACATATGCGATGCATTAATGAAATAAAAAGGTTTGACATGATAATTGTTTGAATAAGCAAAGAAAATACAACTTGAAAATTCAAATAAAACAAAAGCCTTCGATGATTTAGAATAGGAGCAGTAATTATGTTTGGATTCTCTGGAGGGTCAAACTGGATTTCTTTGGCATCAATCATGTCTTGAACCTTGTTCTTCAGGACCCAACAATTGTTTGTGTCATGTCCCGGACTGTCAGAGTGGTATGCACACCTTTCATTGGGATGATAGGTAGGAGCAGAAGTGTTAGGATTCCGGGGAGGATCCTTTAAAGCAATCAGATTGACATCCAACAAGTGTTTCAGTATTAGAGACGATGGTATATCAGTCTCAGAGAAATGTCTTCCAAACGTATTTTGCTTACGCCGACTACCCTGTTGATGCTGGCGAGGTTGACGTTGGGCTTGTGGCCCTGAAGCAAGTTGAGGAGCTTTTCCCTTGTCTTCTTGCCCCAAAGGTGGTTGAATGATGGCTTGATCTTCAACCCTAGTTGTTTGCCTCACTTGGTTATTTTAAAGCAGCTTGTTGACAAGAACCCTGAGCTCTCCTTGTCTTTGAGCTAAGTCTTGAATGAGAGTCATCTGGCCCATCAGCTGTCCCATCATCTGGATCTTCATTGTTGCCAACTCAATTTGTAGCCCTTCCAACTGATCATTCCTGACACCTCCTGGATTCCCTAGGACCAAGCCCCTTGTGAGGAGAGATTTTATTTCTTCTTTCCCCTGGGATAGGTTCAAGAACATTTCTTGAAGTTGGGTGTTTTGAGCCCGGAGATCTTGGTTGTCTGGTTGGAAAGCCATTGCTGAAATAAACAGCGAGAACATGAGAGACATGTATCGGATGACCTATTATGCAATGATATGTATGATATATGTATGCAATGTTTTCAAGGATCTCGCGGGGTAAACAAGAAATTGTTAGAATTTGAATCTGGTAGCTTGATTGAAGGAACTTCATGTTACTGAGAGTCCTTCTTCAAGAGTCAAGCTCACCATATCGAGTGGTTCATAGCCCCTGACTCAAGTTATCGTGCTTGGATTTCTAGACACCCTTGGCTAGAGGAAAATAAATCCCCTTTGCCCCTTGTTTGACGTCTGGTTCATCATGACTTGCATCACAAACCCTTGAGACCCTTGAAATGGGTTAGTCCTTATGCAGGATGTATGCAATGTTATGATGTTATGATGTTATGATGTCATGGTAAAGGCACACCACAAGTATTCACAAAAGGCAAAGATGGCAAATGCACACAAGTCACACAGAAGAGCCCTTAGATTTCAGGCTGGCATGAAGTTTAGGTACTACCCTCTTTCAGTTTCAGTTGGTTAAGACCTGTCCTAAAAATAGTAATCGGGTTCTAGAGGATCTCAATATCACTGACTACCCTTAATCGGTCATAATTCCAGTTTGGCAACCTTTTCTTGCGGCCGGAACCATCGCGAGAGTTTAGCCTCAATGAGTGTAGCATACTGCTACTGTTCTATGGCCAAGTTGGTCAATTTAAGGTTCTAAGGTCAGTTGGTGCTTAATGACTCCTCAGAAGACCCATATTCTCCTCGTTCCAACACAAGGGATATCGGTACAGACCAAGGTGTCACACCAACGTAGCTACTGCTTCACCCGTGTCGGTCTATGCCGGACAGGCCCCTCACAGTTTATTGCTACTTACCTAAAAAAAGGGTACCCCCAGATCCGGGTTAGGATCTATGAAACTCTGATACAAGCCCACAAAGATAAACCATACAGAGCATACAATTGAAGACAATAGTGATCTAATCCTAAGGTACACCTCACTTATAAAATTTCCCCAGCAGAGTCGCCAGTTCTGTGATCGGTGGAAATAGAACTGACTATTTTGGAATGCTAGTTCGCGAAATGTCGCGGTAAGCAAGAGTCGCCGCCGTCTTTTATTTTCTCCAACAAGGAAAGGACAAAAGAACAGCAAAATTCCTTTTCGAGATGTTTCTCGGGTTCGGGAGGTAGATTATAGAAAGGGAAGGTGTTAGCACCCTTTCTATCTGTGGTTATCCACGGGCTCTTAGGTACTTGCTCATTATGTTTTCAAAAAAGTTTTGCTTTTCTAGTGTTTGTGGGTTTTGAAAACTTCGATTTAACTCTTGTATTTGTCCTCAAGAGTGTATGAAGTGTTGTTTGAAAACTTTTGTTTGAAAAGTGTAAGTGCAAAAAGTATTTTTGTTTTGAAAGAGAAAGTACCTGAGAACCTCTACCTACTCAAAAGAAATTAAGTTGTGTAAATGTCCTTTAGACAGTACTATCCCACTATTGAGAAGTAGGTAGCACCGTCGTTGGAGTTTTCGGGTCAATTCGATTATAGGGACATGTGGTCACTAAAGCAATGGTAGGACGCCTTAGCGGTAACCCTAATGTCTTAGATCGTTTTATCCGAGGCAACCGTTTCGAGGCAACTTTTTGATCTTTGGACAGGAGGGCGACCTCTAAAACACCCTATACTCAATGACCACGTCGAGGCAACCAAGTGAGGCGTACCCTAGGAGTGGCATGTGCGAGTGTGTCAGGTTTCAGTTAATGTTATCTTTGTACATGTTATGGTGAGCTACGATTAATTTTATTTTAAGAGAAATCTTGTCATGCATAGCCTAGTTAGCATACATCTAGCAGTTAATAGTTGCGGAAAATAAAGCTAAGCTATTACAAGGCGTCGGGTATTTACATCGCCAAAAACAACCCTTGAAAAATAAATGCGAGAAAATAAATGAAAGAGATAAAAAGTCCTAATTAAAGCTATTACATCCTCGAAGAAAATACAATTATATGATCAAAAATATGAACAAAATAAGCATACGCGCGAGAGAAAATTGAATCAGAGAAGTTCTTAGGGTTTTGACCCTTTTTTGAGAAAGAAAGAGATTTTGGTTATTTTGCATTTAATTAAATTAAACCTAGACTAACTAATTAATTAAATAAAAGAAAAATGTTTTTTGAGTTTTTATTTTTTAAGGAAATAAAAATAAAGATGATTAAAATTGTCAAAAACCCTAATTCTATGTTGATTTTAAATTATTGCAAAAAAGTTAAAATTAACCTAATTAAAACTAAATTAATTATGTTAGTATTTATTTACAAAAATAACTAATTAAACTTAATAAATAAAAATATTATATTTTTTAGGTTTTCTGACTTTATTAAAAAAATGTTAATTGTTTTTAGTTAGTAGTTAATTAAAAATTAATAAAAACAAATTAAATAAAAAATAAAAGGAGAAGAAGAACTAAACCCAAGTGGTGCTGGCCCAAATTAGGAGGTGTGTTTGGAAATTTGTGGCCCATCAATACTCAAGCCTGTTTTGACTTTCTGAATTAGCTATGCGTGTGTTGACTAAGGACCATGATAGTCCTTCCATCTAGGCCATTGGATTTCTGTCTGAAGACATCTGGCGCCTTTGAACTTGAGACATATGGTAGAACATCTCCTGGGCATAGCATAGGAATATCTGAAGAGAAAAATTAAATAAGCGTTTGGGGGACCTGGGATTCGAACCCAGGTCCCAAGGCTTCCAGATCAACACGCCAACCACTCCACTACGCTGCTTCAATTTTTAGTAAAATAAGGAGCAATTATTATATTGGGAAATTAATCAATGTGCTGTAAAACAAAAACAAACACGCGCTTTTTCAAACACGCGAATCAGCTGCCCACACGTCATTGTCTTCTTCGTTTTTCTGTATGTTTTAGAATCAGATAGCGGGGGTTTTTAACCCCCACTATATACTACAAGGAAAAATAGCGATTAGCAATCCAGCAAATATAAATATTTCGCGAGGGGTGAATCATGTTCGTCTGGGCCACACGAGTTCAGTCATATGTCTTATTAGTCCTAATATTGCCTGGTTCAGAAAGCCCTAATTTAAAGCTCAAGAACCCTAAAAAATCAGTCATGGCATTCTTCGATTCAGGGCGTTTCAGTTCAATCCAATTATACCATTAGCTTCGTATTGTTCCTAGCAACACAAATCAATCACAAAAACATGTTAATTATGCATGAATTAGGATATACGATTATGAAATATAAGTGCAAACAGTGGTTCTGTATTCCTTGATTCTTTAAGCTTTGATGCCTGAATTGGATTGCAAAACGTTCCTGGGACCTCCTGCAATGTATTAGAATCAACAAAAACCCTTGAATCGACCTAGAATGCAAAAATCAGTTTTCAATTTTCTTGTAATTTATTCAATGTGATATGGTTGTTTCTGCAGCTTTTTTACATCCTCTAGGTCAGGGTTTTCTTTCTTATGTATAGGGCAATTGAATTAGGTCAAGAGCTGGGCAAAAATCCATGTGCATTGATGATTGAATCCTTGATTAAAAAATCAAATATTCTTGATTTTCATGATTGAACAAAGTTGCCAATTTTGGATTTTTTTCATATCTTTGACTTGTGCACGAATTTGCCAGCATGTTTAGGCCATATTTGCTTCACAAAAAGATTTAAAAAACAAATCTTCTATTTTCCTACAATTTAAATTAATTAAATGAATTAATATTAATTAAAAATCCAATTAATCAATAAAAATAAGAAAGTAAATGCAATTAAGCTTGGTGGGTCGTGCATAGGTCATGGATGAAGTTTCAAGAAGAGATTTGAGGCCCATTAGCAAAAACAAGGTGTTTTGAGCAAAGTTGACTTTTGCAAATTCATGAAAATTTCCCAACTTGTCCAATGCACAACTTGCTCAATTTTGATCATATGACCATGTTCTTGGACATTTTGGAAAGCTCTTAAAGTCCTCTAACCAATGCCTTTGGTCCCATGTCATTTTGATTTACCAATCTCAAGTTATGGCCTTTGACTCAAAGTGCACTTTTGTTGACTTCTGAAATTGACCTATAATGTCAAAATTGGTAACTTCTTGTGAGTGCATTTCTTGATCTTGGAGTGTGAAGATGGTTTGTAGGAGATTGAATCCTCTTCAAGATGAGCTTTGGATGGAATTTTTCTGACAAACCATTAAAGATTTATGCCCTGGTCAAGGTACATTTGACTTTTCTACTGTCCAAAAATAGTAACTTTTTGCACCTTGATGATTTTTGAGCTATTCTTGTGGAATCATGATCAATACTTGATCAAATGATGATTGTGGACTCAAAATAAGATGTTGACTAAAAATTCTGACTTTTGACTGTAAAATGAACATTTTGCCCTTACAGTTGACTGTGGATCAAAATGAGGCTTTTGACTGTGCAAATTGGCACTGTGAGTCTTGAAACTTGGCATGTAGGTGCTTGAGGATGTATATGGGCCTATGAGACTTGATTGAACCCTTGAGAACCCAAAATTCCTTGAAAGAACCAAAACCCTAATTTCAGCTGGCTTAGGAAGTGGTTTGACTGTACAATCCTTGAGCTAATTTGAGGATCATTCTTGACAAATCTTGAGGAATATGGGAGGGCAAATTTTGGGGTACAACACTCATGAAGAGAAAATGGTAACATTTCATGCCAGTCTTTGTATGTCACCGTCATCTTCTGCACAATCTTCTTGATGTTCTTGTTAGCTGCTTCAACAATGTCATTCATCTTTGGCCGGTAAGGAGAAGAATTATGATGTTGTATCTTGAACTGTTTATAGAGCTTAGTGATCATTGTGTTGTTGAGATTCTTACCATTGTTAATAATAATTCTCTCTGGCATACCATATCGACAAATCATATTATGTTGGATAAATCGCGCCACGACGTTCTTGGTTACTGTAGCAAAGGAAGCTGCCTCAACCCACTTCATGAAGTGATCATTGGCTACTAGGATGAAGTAATGTCCATTAGAAGCGGTGGGCCTGATTTCTCCGATCATATCGATATCCCACATTGCAAAGGGCCACAGAGCTGTCAAGACGTTTAAGGGGACCGGAGGCACATGCACCTTATCAGCGTAGATTTGGCACTTATGACAAGTTCGAGAGTGTTGATGGCAATCGGCTTCCATAATGAACCAGTAATATCATGCCCGTAGGATCTTTTTAGCCATGGTGTGTCCACTGGAATGGGTTCCGAAGGTGCCTTCATGTAGATCTGTCATGATCCTCTCTACTTCGCTCTTGTCTACACACCGTAGTAGTGTGGAGTCATGATTACGTTTATAGAGGATTCCATTACTGAGGAAGAACTTTGCAGCGAACCTTCTCAGAAACTTCTTATCATTGACATATGCCCCTTCGGGATACTCTTGAGCCTTGAGATACCTTTTGACTTCGTGAAACTAGGGTTTGTCTACCACTTCTTTGGTATCGATTTCACAGCAGTGTGTTGATTCATCCAATCTCTCAACGGTGATTTGGGGAGCTTCATTGTCCCACTTAACTTTGAACATAGAAGACATGGTAGCTAACGCATCTGCTAACTGGCTCTCCTCTCGTGGGAAATGTTCAAAAGTTACCTCCTCAAAGTGTGGGAGCAATGTCAATACATACTCTTTGTACGGGATGAGATTTGGGTGCTTCATATCCCATTCACCTTTAATCTGACTTATTACTAAGGTTGAATCCCCGAAAATGTCCAAGAACTTGATCCTGAGGTCAATAGCGGCCTTGAGTCCCATGATACAACATTCATACTCTGCCATGTTGTTAGTGCAGTTGAAACATAGTCGGACAATGAGAGGAGTATGACATCCCCCAGGAGATATGATTACAGCGCCAATGCCATTACCCAGTGTGTTCTAAGCTCCGTCAAAAAACATAGTCCATCGGGATCCCTCCTCGGGTCCTTCATCTGGTCTAGGTTCTTCGTAGTCAGTCACCAGCATAATATTCTCATTCGGGAACTCAAAATTCATGGACTGGTAGTCATCCATAGCCTGATGAGCCAAATAATCGGCCAAAACACTCCCCTTGATTTCTTTTTGGGTTGTATATTGTATATCATACTCAGTTAAGATCATCTTCCATCTTGCTATTCTTCCGAAGAAAGCGGGTTTCTCGAAGATATATTTGATCGGATCCATCTTAGATATCAACAATGTAGTGTGGGTTAGCATGTATTGTCTTAGTTGGCGAGCAGCCCATGCCAAAGCGCAACAAGTTTTCTCGAGCAGTGAGTATCGTGTCTCACAGTCGGTAAACTTTTTGCTAAGGTAGTATATTGCATGCTCTTTTCAACCAGAATCGTCATGCTGCCCCAACACACACCCCATTGAATTATCTAGCACTGTCAAGTACAATATCAAAGGTCTTCCTTCAACCGGAGGCATCAGAATTGGTGGTTCTTGAAGGTATTCTCTGATTCTTTCAAAAGCAGTCTGACATTCATCATTCCACTTTACCACCTGATCTTTCTTCAAAAGGTTGAAGATGGGCTCACAAGTAACAGTCAGATGTGAAATGAACCTGGAGATGTAATTCAAGCGTCCCAAAAAACCTATAACTTCCTTCTCTATACGGGGAGCTGGCATTTCTTATATAGCATTTACCTTTGTAGGATCTACTTGGATGCCTTTGTCGCTGACAATGAAACCCCGAAGTTTACCAGACCTTACCCCGAAGGTGCACTTGTTCGGATTCAACCTCAGCTTGTATATCTTCAACCTGTCGAACAACTTTTGTAGATGATCAAGGTGCTCTTCCTGAGTCTGAGACCTGGCTATCATATCATCAACATAAACTTTAATCTCGTGATGAATCATATCATGGAATAAAGCGACCATGGTACACTGATAAGTTTCCCCCAGCATTCTTCAACCCAAAAGGCATTACCTTATAAAAGAATGTGCCCCACTGTGTGACGAAGGTTGTCTTCTCCATGTCTTCAGGAGCCATTTTGATCTGGTTTTATCCAGAAAAACCGTCCATGAAGGAGAAGATTTTGTGTTGCACGATGTTGTCAACCAGAACATCAATGTGAGGAAGAGGGAAGTCATCCTTGGGGCTTTCCCTGTTCAGATCTCTATAATCCACACACATTTGAACCTTACCGTCCTTCTTAGGTACCGGAACGACGTTAGCAACCCATTATGGATAAGAAGTGACAGCTAAGAATCCTATGTCGAACTGCTTCATGACCTCTGCCTTGATCTTATTTGACATTTCAGGGCGCATACAATGGACCTTCTGTTTAACCAGAGGACAGTCTTCTTTGGTCGGCAGATGATGAACCACAATATCAGTGTCTAAACCTGGCATGTCTTCATATGACCGAGAAAAGATCTCAACGTAGTGGTGCAACATTTGTATCAACCACAGTTTGACCTTAACTTCCAAATTTACACCAATCTTGACCTCCTTTCTGTCTATCTCCGTGCCCAGGTTTATCGTCTCAACCAGCTCTTCATGAGGTTGTATAGCCCTTTCTTCCTGCTGTAGTAGTCTAGCAAGTTCTCCAGGCACCTCACAATCATCCTCACTTTCGTCTTTGGCTTGGTTGATCGGATTTTCGAAGTCATAACTGGCAATAGAAGAGGTGTTATCAATGGGATCCATAGTGGATATGGATCTGTAGTATGATACGTGAGTGTGTGTAAGAGAATAGTTGTTTTGATAAAGTGAAAACAGAAAGGGAAAACAGAGAGCGTAAAATTTGTATGCAAGAAACGTCAAATGCCTTATTAATGATATATGAAATGAAAAATAATCTCCCTCACAAGCAAAGCCAATGTGCCTCGGGCAAATCACAAGGCCGTAGAGTTTCAAATTTTTTTTTACAAATCTTAAAAACAAGTAAGACAATTACTGCCGAATAAAAGAGACTGGTATAAAGTCCCTAGCCGTCCAGTTACTCGGTCCACTATTGGTAGTTGGGTAGATCCAACTGTCAATGTCTGAGTCTTCCTCGTTGTCTTCAATGGCATTAATTCCCCGATTACTGATGTGTACGGGAGGTCCTCCATCCCGAGCACATTGCACAGCCCCTTGGGCTCCTGAAGTAAAGCCCAAACCAAACTTATCAGTTTTATGAGTGAAATCAGGGAGCTGTCCCCAGTTGGTACACCCACCTTTTTCAACCACTTCTCTGGCAACTTTGAGGGAAGCCATCTTCAGAGGAGGTTTGCTGCTGGTAGAAGCTTTAGCCGATGCCAAGATCTGGGGAACCTCTTCAAAATTCTGGCAAGGAGTCTCTATGAATTCCCCATCCATCTCTACATACTTGAAAGAATTGAGGTGGCTCACCATATACTCCTCCTCACCTCACACAATGACAATATTTCCTCTTACTGGATATTTTAGCATCTGGTGCAGTGTAGAAGTGATTGCCCCAGCTTCATGGATCCAAGGACGACCCAACAAACAAGAATATGATGACTGGATGTCCATTACATAGAAGGTGGACTCAAAGGTTTGAGAGCCTATTTTTACAGGGATGTCCACCTCCCCATGCACTGTTCTCTTTGACCTATCAAAAGCCCTCACCGTGATGTTAATAGGCTTTAAGGTCAAGCCCTCACAGTCCAACCGATCCAACGCCTTCTTAGGAAGGACATTCAGCGAAGACCCAATATTTACCAGCACATGAGCCATAGTGGTGCCCCTGCACTCAATCGAGACATGCAGAGCATCATTATGCTTCCTCCCTTTCGGTGTCAGGTCCGTGTCTGAAAAACCAAACCCATTGTCAACAGTCAGGCTAGCCACACAATCTTTGAATTTATAAACTGAGGTCTCCTGTGGCACATGCGCAGTCTTGAGGAATGCAATCAAAGCCTTTGCATGGGCTTCAGAACACAACAGCAGAGACAACATGGATATCTTTGAAGGGATCTGACCCAGCTGCTCGACCATGTTGTAGTCACTCTTTTTGATTATTTTCAGTATTTCCTCTATCTCTTGCTTCGAGGCTTCCACGACAATTTTTCTAGGTGCCTCCGTCCAGGCAGGCTCACCTATAACTTCTTTGTCGCAGATACCAGACGATTCACTATAGGGGGTAATAATTGGAGTAAGAACAGGAGCAATAGTTGATGTACTAGTAGGAACAGCAGATGGAATGACAATAGGCCTGTTGACAGTCTTAGGGGAAATCTCAGGAGAGAAGACCCTTCCACTTCGGGTAACCTTGCTGGTCTCGACAATGTTACCAATATCAGGATCAGCCTCTTCATTTTTCAGATCTTGTTTGATGTCGTGATAGTACACATCGACACCATAATTCCAGGGGACAACTTTATCCAAGGCATACGGGACAGGACCAGGAACATTGGTTATTAGCAGAGAGATTCTCGGAGAAAACATAATCCTACCAGGTCTTCTCGAGGAGACCTTGGAAGGATTGGAGGAAATGGTTATAATGGAAATGTCTTCAGATGGAACAACAAAAACCAAAGTTTTTCAAACAAAATTTCTTTGTTGTCCATCAGGCATTGAACACCTGACTTCAGCAAATGGCAACCAGAAGGCAGAAATGAACACATGTGGCAGCCTTCACCACAACCCGGAAATAAATCGGCCAACAGCAAATTCTTCTTCACAGTCATGAGAGGAGTAGAAACTTCATCCACTGAGGTCACAAATAAGTCGGTATCAACAACATTAATTCCACGACCGTGCTTAGGCATGGGAGCAGTTATGACATTGGGCTTTTCCAGAGCATCGAACTCAATTTCCTTGGCTTCGATCAGATCTTGTACCTTATTTCTTAGAGCCCAGCAGTCATTGGTATCGTGGTCAGGACTCTCAGAATGATAGGCACACCGAGCGTTTGGATTATATCGGGGAGATGTGGTATTCGGATTCTTGGGAGCCTCTTTCAAGGTCGCCAAGTTGGATCTCAGCAGATGAGGTAGAACTTCATCCAACGTCATATTGATTCGGGTAAACTGTCGTTGTGGCCTTTCCACCCTTGGTTGATTGTTGCGTTGTGGATCGGCCGCAGGCTTAGGTATCATTACGGCACTTACTGTCTGACGATGTTCATCTCTATTTTAGACCCTAGGGCTGTAGATGGCACTGGCTTCTTTTTACTAGCAAAAGGCTTCTTTACCGAACTCGAAGAAGCATCTTTCTGTATCTTTCCGCTCTAAATCCCAACTTCTACTCTCTCTCCAGTCAAGATTAGCTCAGTGAAACCAGTTGATGAGTTGCCGATCAAATGATTAAAGAATGGACCAGATAACGTCCCTAGAAACATATCAATCAACTCCCTATCAGACAACGGGGGTTGGACTCTTCCAGCCAAGTCTCTCCACTTTTGTGCATAGTCCTTAAAGCCTTCACTCGCCCCATGGACATACTCTGGAGTTGAGTACGAGTAGGAGCAAGGTCGGCGTTGTATTGGTACTGCTTATAGAAATAAACGAGTCCCTGACATATTATCTTGAAAGAAATGAACCCACAAATTTCTATCAGCGGTGTGGGGCTGGATCTTTCTGACATAAGAGCAGAGATGGAGTTTTGGGTAGGACACCACATCATACTTTGCAAAAATTGGAGCTTTGAACTTCTGCAGGATGACCACTCCCGAAACCAATCCCAATTCTTTGAAATCCAGCCCAGGTATCCTCTGGACTTCCATAGCACTCAAGCAATTTTCCAATTGCTTGTATTTATCCTTAGTGGGAGGATATTGCTCATCATTGTAGTCGGTATCATTGTCAGAAACTTCAGGACTAGGATCCTTCTCCCTTGTCTCTTGTTCTTGATTCTCCCCTTCTTTGGATGAGGAGGTCAGATCGACTTGTTGCTTCAATGGCCCTCTAAACCTTCTGCCCATATTCAGAATACTGGCAGCCTTCTTCTTTTTCTTTTTCTCTTTCAGGATGAGGGATTTCAGATCCTCCTGTCCTTTTGCCAGATTTATGAACATTTGCTGGAATTGGGCGTTTTGCACCTGAAGATCCTTAATGCTTTGCTCAGAAAACATTTATGCTGAAATAAACAGCGAAGAACATGAGAAACCTGTAATGGTACTTGTACATGCAATGTTATGAATGCGATGTGTATGCAATGATTTCAAAGACTTTGGGAAATTTAAATTTGCGAACCAAAATGAAACAAAGATTTTATTAGTCGAATTCAAAGTTCAAATGCCTTTTAGGCGTTACAATTAAAAACAAATCTAAAAACTAGAAAAAAAATCAAAATTCCCATGGATGCTTCCTCTTCGTGCTGAGATAGACATTGAGTCCTCTTTCCTCATGGAGCTGCTTTATAAGCTCTAAAACCTTCCCCTCCTGGGCATAGAGCTGATCCCTGTAAGTATCCCTCTCTTTCTTCAACTGAATTTAAGACATGTGTAATTCTCCAAGATCAGTGGGCATATCAGGATAGAGAACCGTGTAAGGAATACCCCCTTCAGTAGTGGGTTCCATAATTACTGGTAAAACGGCCATATATGGCATCCTAAGTTTTTGGGCATGAGCTCGTACCCATTGAAGGTAAGGTTCCATAGGAATGTAAGCCTTTGGCCCCAAAGCCTGAGCGCCGGATCTGTTTACCATGCCCCAAGCTCGTATGAACTTCCGGCGATACTCTTGAACATCATCCTCATAGTTGAATACAATACCTTCGATAAGAAACTCATGTGGACCATCCCTTCGAGCGTAACCAAATTGTCGCAGAGCTAAACAAGGATTGTAGGTTATACCCCCTCTGATTCCAAGTAACGGGACATTAGGGTATTCCCCGTAGCTGTCAATAATAGCAGTGTTTTCCATAGCTTGGGAACACCATAGAATATCCATGTGAGCGAGTGACATTATCCTTTGCGACCAACCCACACCTTCTTCATTCTTCAGTATAGACTTAGGGAAGTGAGAAATAAACCACCTCAACAACAACAGTATGCAACACATAAAAATCCCTCTTCTCTTCATGGTACAAGTATGGAGAGTGTGTAAAATGTCTCCGAGCAAGGTAGGCACGGGGTTGCGAGAGAGGAAGATCTTGATAAAATTCACATCTATGAATGAGTCTAGATTAGGGAATAGTACTAAACCATATATTAGAAGGGCCAAGACCTCCTCAAAAGCTTGAAAATCCATATCATCCCAAAATAGCTGGGCCTTGTCTATCAGGAACTTGGCCAGAAAACCCTTGACTCCGCTTCTTATTTCCCAATTGGATACCACGTCATCCCGTTTCAGATGCAAAGTTGAGGCAATGACTACTGGATTAGGAACCTCCTCCAGACCTGTGAAAGGCAACTGTTCAAGAATGGGAATATCCAACAGCTGATAGAATTCTTCCATGGTAGGTACCAACCGATAATCTGGAAAGGTGAAGCAGTGGTGCTTGGGATCAAAGAACTGAAAGAGTACACTCATCATCTTTTCATCAAAGTTTGAAGTAACCCGGTTGAGAAGTCGACCATGTCTCTTGGTGAACGCAGAAGTTTCAGAAACCCTTGATACTAGCTCTTTGAGTTGGAAAGGTATCTTCACAAAGCTGATTCAGATAGTGTTTCTACGGACAAAGGCCATGATCTGCAAAATAGAACAAAGATAAATTCCCTCGGTCCTTGAAATGGTTAGTGCAATAAGAATGAATGCTATGTTATGATGCATGGTGTCATGATAAATCATAGGTAGAGCAAACACATACAAATCACACCAAATCCTTAGGTTTAAGGCCTACTTGAGTTTTAAGGTCATACCCTCTTGAAGTTTAGTTGGTTTCAACCTGTCTTATAAGAGCAACTGGGTTCTAAAGATTCTCAATATCACTGATCATCCTTTATCGAGCATTGTTTCAGCTCAAGCAATCTTTTCTTACGACCGAAATATCCCGAAATTCTGATCTCAATGAGTGTAGCGTCGGGTATCAACCAATCCTCAACTCTATACCGAAGCCGACTATCTCACTACTTTCTAATGGCCAAGTTTGTTCAACTAAGGTTCTAAGGTCCGTTAGTGATTCACGACACCATACGGTGGCCCCGTATTCTCCTCGTTTCCCCACGAAGGATACCGGTACCAACCAAAGTGCCACACCAACACAACCATCATTTAAACCACATCGGTCTATTCCGTACAGTCCCCACGATCTATTGCTATTTACCTAAAAAGTTCCCCCAGATCCGAGTGTAGGATCTATAGTAACCCAAGTAAAACCTTTTAAAAATAAAGAAAACAAACAAGAAAGCAATTTTAAAATGACCTATATCTTAAGGTAAACCCCACTTTATTTTATTTCCCCAGCAGAGTCGCCAGTTCTGTGATACGGTGGCAGAACCGACTAGTTTTACTGGTTTGCATTTTGTATTCGCAAATGTCGCGGTAAGAAAGAGTCGCCACCGACTTTTATTTCATCCAACTAAGGAAAAGGAAAAAGAACATAAAAAATTTTTTCGAGAATATTTCTTAGTACGGGGGATAGATTATAGAAAGGGAAGGTGTTAGCACCCTTTCTATCCATGGTTTTCCATGGGCTCTTAGGTAATTTTCTCATTTTGAAATTGCTTGTGTGTGCTTGTTTTTAAAAGTTTTGTTTACTTCGTGATAACCCTTGTATCGGTCCTTAAGAGTGTGACGAAGGTGTTTTGAAAAAGTGTTCGGTGTGAAAAAAAAGTTTGTTCGTTTGAGCAAGTACCTAGGAACTAATCTACCTACTCAAAAAAGACTGTTCATTTTCCTTTAGACAATGCTATCCCATTATTGAGAAATAGGTAGCATCATCGTTGGAGTTTTAAAGGGACATTCAAAGGGACGAAATGGTCACTGAAGGCACCAAGTAAGGATACCTTAGCATTTCAAAGGGACTATCGTCATAAGATAAATTTGTAGGCAACTCGAGGGACAAGTAGGGACTATGATCTTTACGATGACTTTGAATCGTGGGTCATTTCTAAGATATCCCTACGTTCGAGGGACACGACCATTATTTCCGAGGCAACCAAGTGAGGCAAACCCTATGAGTGCAAGTGTGCAAAAGTGTTTGATTTTAGTTATTTATCTTGCGATTTAGTGATCTAGGATTGATTCATTAGTCATGCACGCTTAAGTTGCTAACAGTTATATACAAGCATGCAAAATATAAAATGCGAGAAGGTAAAGGTCCTACGCTATTACAGGGCTTTTGCAGATACATGATTATCTTGTACTGAAAATAAAAATGCATAATATAAACCCTAATTACTATTACAACCTCGAAACAGTTACAATAATAATAAAAAGATTTAAAATGCGCGCAAAAAATTTAAATGCGAGAATAATTAAGAGACCTTAAAATCCAATTGAAAACGTATTTTTGTTATTTTTTTGAGAAAAGATTGAATTATGTACAAATTAAAACCCTAATTTCTAATTAATTTAAATTATAAAAAGGAATTAAATTTTCCCTAATTCTAATTAAACTAATTAATTCAAGAAAATAAAATATTTTATGAAAAAAAGATTTTTATGTTTTTTGATTTAATAAAAAAATGATTTTCTTATTTTGTAAAGAAAAAAAAGAATTAAGTAAATAATAAAAAGAATAAGAAATAAAATTTAAAAAAAGATTAGAGATGGGCCTGTTGCTGGAAGAGAGGGGGGGTTACATTGCTAAATTGTCTAGGCCCAAGAAGGCTGAGCCCACTCAATGCGCTGGATTCGATGCATCCTCTTTCTGATGGTGTACCATGGTCTTTCCTAGATGAAGCGCTGGATTTGGATCAATGATGAATCCAATGGTTGGATTAAGGGATGCATGGTAGACTACTGGAAAGGCAATATACAGAACCTGCAATTAAATGTTAAGAAAATGGCAAAATGATGGGACCTGGGATCGAACACAGGTCCTCCCACTCACACCATGCTCGCTTCACCACTGGGATACCATGTTTTATTTGTTAGTATAATAACAATAATATGTAATATATGAAAGCAATGTGGATTACTGAGTTAAAAAAACGCACGTTTCATTTGAATGGCCCAATGATGGTTGAACACATCATCATCTTCTTCCTCCTCCGTCGTGTTAGGACTGTAACTTTTACCTACGGCCAATCTTCCATGGCTATAACCATGTGACTTTCAAAAATTACCTACAAGCAATATAAATAAGATTCAACACCATGGATCGATTGGGTTTGACCCTCTGATTACAATGGTATCCTTCATTAGGGCCAATTGTTCCTGCATTTGAAAGCCCCAAAATAACAAGGCAAACCCTAGTTATGGTAAATGTTTATACAAGGGTTAAAACTTCAATTAAATGGTCCAGACTTGATGCAAACATGACAACAAACACAAATATACCATTGAAAAATGTTCATGATGCAAGAATCATAGTAATGAAATCTGAAAAAGAATGCAAATCGTGACGTCTAGAGGGCGATTCTGCGCGTGTGGAGGCGTGCAACCGGTCGTGCTAGCTTCAGAGAGATTCCAGGAAATGATAGGTGGCTTTGAAAGTCTGTGAATCGGCCTCTAAACTGGAAATCAGTCTACCACTTTTTGACAATTTTCAATTCTTGCTTGCAGCTTTTTTCGACCTCTAATCCTCTTTTTTGTGCATTGGATCTCTTCTTTATATGTAGTGGAGCGCATTAGGTCAATAAAAATGCCTTGTATCTTTATCAATTATGGAGATTTAATTTGTTTTTCCTCTTGTATGATATCTTTACATATCAAGCCAAATCATACCATTTTCATCCCAATCTTCCTTGGCACGATTTGATTTGGTTTGACAGCATATTTGCATTATAATTCCATTCAAAATCAGATCAAAAACAAATCTTCCATATTTTATATCATTTATTTGATTTAATTTGACTTTTAAATGATAAAAAATCAAAATAAATTAAATAAATAAAGTCAATAATATGTGGTAGAGTGTTTGGGTCGTGGATCATGTTGGACGCATAATGCAAGCTTAAAAGGTTGGGCCAATTTGGCAAAAAAACGCATTTTTGAGCACATTTAACCTTTGGCAATTTTGCAACAATGGTCAACTTTGACAAGGCACATCTCTTCCAATTTTAACCCTAGAGAGTAGTTATTTGACTTTTTAGAAAGCTTAGATGTCCCCTAAACAACCCTTTTGGTCTCATCTCAATTAGGTCTTCCATGTCCATGTAAGAAGCTTTGACCCAAAAGGTGTTTTTGTTGACTTTTCAAAAGGACCTATAATGTAGAAATTCATATATTTTGATGAGTACATATTTTGAACTTTAGGGATGAAGATTAGTTGTAGGGAATTGCATCTTATTCAAAATGAGCCTTGGATGGAAAATTTCTGATAAAGCATGAAGAAGTTATGTCTGGTCAAAGTTTAGTTGACTTTTCTTGAGAAGCCATAATTTAGCAACTTTTCAATTTTTATGAATTAGGAGAATTCCTTGAGTAATCATGATCAACCCTTGATCAAATGATGAATGTCACTTCAAAATGTTGATGTTGACCAAAAATCTTAAATTTTGACTGTATGTGGGCCACAATTGACTTTTGACCTAATACAGTCGATTCTCAAGCATCTGAGCAGTTGACTGAGCAAACTTCTTGTGAAAGGATTGAAATTTGACATGGAGGGTATTGAGAACATATTGGGACCATGGAAGGAATTTGGGACCTTTGAAGTTCAAACATATTGATAAAAATGGAAACCCTAGTTTGAGGTACATTGTCTTAGGAGAGAGTTTGTCTGATCAACTCTTGGGCATCCTTGAGCAAGTTGAGGACCTCAATGGGAATGTGTTGAGTAAAATGAGAGGGAAATTTTTGGGGTGAAACACTATGGTATGGAAGCTGTCTTACTCGTCGAAGTCCAGATTCCTTTTCTAAGGATTATGAAAGACGTAGATTTAGACGAAGACGAGTGGATTCAGACTAGGTTGGACCAGTTAAACTTAATCGACGAGAAAAGGCTTGCAATTGTCTATCATGGTTAGATGTATCAGAAGTGTATGATCGAAGATTTCAACAAGAAGGTCAAGCATCGGTATATCAGGCTGGTGGCTTGGTAATAAAGCACGTCATCCTACCACAAGGTGATCCCAGGGGAAAATGGACTTCCACTTATGAAGGGTCATTTATAATCAAGAAGATATTTTTTGGGGGTGCAATGATACTTACCACCATGGACAATGAATATTTTCCGCACCCTGTAAACATGGACATAGTCAAAAAGTACTACGCCTAAAAGAGACCCGCTAGGTTGACTGGCCTAGGCAAAAATAAGGGCATCCCGACGAACCAAAAGGGTTCAGGAAAAAATTAGGGATATATATATATAAAGATTGTACACCCGGCAAGTCGAAAACCTGAAAAGGCGGCTTGGGCAAAAAAGGGTATCCCAATGGATTGAAAACCCAAAAGGGTGGTCCAGGAAAAAGTTAGGGATTAAAGCATACTACTATGTCCCATTGGATCATTTACTTACAACAAGCCTTGTTACCAACGTCAAGTTCAAACTGTACAGATCAATTTAGTCAACTTCTTCCAACAACGAGAGATGAAATGCTTGAAGACATAAAGGCAATATCAGAGTTGAAACTTAATTAGATCGTTTCCACATAGCTATTTTCTCTTTGTTTTACTTTGTACTCTCTTCATTTTATGATGATTTCCTCTTCCTAGGATTTCTGTCTCTATGTACAAAAAACATCTGTTTATAGGAAAATTATCAATAAAAATAAAATTTCACCATTCAAATTTAGTTTTACTTTCTTTGTTTTGTTCACAAAAACGTCTAATGACTAAATTGAATGAACATATGCATATGAATATGATTATTGTTAACAAATATATGCATAGCAAAAAGAATCAACATTTACTAAGAACTCTAGGAATTAGGATAACGTTCAAGTCATCCACAAATCGCCACCGAGCAACCTCTATGGGATTATCCCCATAGATTTACCTTCGCAAGCTCATCCCAGACATATATACATTCCCTCGCAAGTCCAATAGTCCTTCAAGACAGAAATTAGGGCATCTTCTAGCGATTAACATGACCATATTCCCCAATAGACCCCCCTAGCGGATAAAGGAGTTTGATAATTTCCCCAACATACGGCGGAAACTTCCTCAGCATAGTTCACAGGAATCTAATTCCCCAGCTGAATTTGTTTCTCCAACATTGTAAAATCCCCTACAGAGTTCTCTTCTCCAGCAGGGCTCATTTCCTCAGCAGAGTATATTTCTCCAGCGGAGTCTATTTCCTCGGTATGGCTTATTTCCCTAATGGAATCTAATTTCCCAAGCAGAGTGCATTCCTCCTATTGCTTCCATCCCCAGAGAGTTACTACTAAATCTGAAACCGGGACAGATATCAATTTTGTCCTCCCTAGAAGAGTGACATACATATCTAAAACTCGATCATACAACACCTCTGAAGGTTATTCATCTCTTTTATCCCCAGTCAGAGTATATAAGAACTAAAATCCCCAATAGAGCGATCAACGACCGAGGTTCCATAACTCCTCTATCCCCAAACAGAAGTCAAATATTCCCAGCAGAGTATCCTCAAACAAAAAGCAGGAATCCCCTGCGGAGACATTCTAAACAAGATTGAAGATTTATATCCTTCATCTCCAGTGACAGTCAGGAATTTATTTTTCCCAACAAAGTTGTTATACGAAGCTACCGATACACTTCAACGACATCTTGCATCCAAGAATCATTTACAAGTATCATAGCATATACATATAAAACGCATATAACACTCTCATTTACTTTGAGAACATCATTACGCAATGCATTACGTACATCATGACATTGCATAAAGACTAACTTTATCTCTCCAAGTAAAGTTCACAAACAGACAAATATCATCAACAATTCTCAAACAGGTCAGAGATTAATTCCCGAAAAGATGGGGTAACAATCTACATGACCAGGGCGAAGATTAATTCTCGAAACAGGACGAGGCACCTATCGACACGACCGAGCGATATGAATTTCTGAAACAAGACGGGTTCGCCAACAAAAGCAGGTCATGGATTAACTTCCGAAATAGGACAGGGAAACTATCTATATGACCAGGCATATATTAACTCCCGAAGCAGGACTGAGAAACTATCCATATAACCAGACAAAGATTAACTCCCGAAACAGGACGGAGAAACTATCGATATGGCCAGGTGGTATGAATTCCCGAAACAGGACGGGTTTACAAACAATAACAGACTGTAGATCAATTCCCGAAATAGGACGGGGCAACTATCTACATGACAAGCATTTACCTCATAGACTAAATCTGACGAACACTACCCTCAGAGAATAAATTATGACAAGCATTTCCCTCAAAAACTAAACATGACAAGCAGCTACTTAAGCACCTTCCCCAAATGTTCATTCTGGAAATCATTCTTCAGATGCAGTTAAGCGTAGATTCATTCTGATACTCTTATCAAGAGTTACCTTGGATGGCATCTATAAGCCCATCTCCGACGATATTCCGCCACCCCTCAGAATGGCATCTTTAAACCCATTCAAGCAATATTATCAACCAATGGTGTTACCTCCCGCACAGGCGAGTGCAAATTTCTGGGCACTTAAGTGTTCAATCCTCTTCTACCTTCAGACCACTAATGGCGGACATACCAATCTAACTCTTCAGATTTAAGAAGATTGAATAGGGGAAGCTATTGTACCCCAAAATTTTCCCTTCCTTTTATTCAAGACATTATCCTAGGATTCTCAAATGCTCAAGAATTGATCAAACAAATTCTCCTCCTAAGTGATGGACTTACAACTAGGGTTTCATTTTTCTCAAGGAAGTTTGGGTTTCTAAGGTGTAATACAGTGGGAGAACTGACTTGGGTTTTGCGTTTTATCGTAAATGTTTCGGATAGTAAGAGTCGTCACCGACTTTTCTTTTATCCAATAAAGGAAATGGTGATAAGAACGGGAAAGACATTTGAGAATTTTTCTTGAGTTTGGGGGGTAGGTAATGAAAAGGGAAGGTGTTAGCACCCTTTTCATCCGTAGTCATCTATGGGCTCTTAATCACTAGCTCACTTTGAAAATGCTTTGAATTTTTGTATGTTTGAAAATATTTTGAAAATGCCGAAGTGCGGCAATTTTGTAATGATTCTCGTATCGTTGAGAATGTATACAAAATGTTTGTTTCGAAAATATTTTGAAGGAAAGTTTTGTTTTGTAAAAGATGTTTTGAAAATGCCAATGTAAGGCAATTTGCTTTATAATAACCCTTGTATCAGTCCTCAAGAGTGTTTATAAAGTGTTTTGAAATTAGTTATATTTGAAAGTGAGAAGTGTGGAAATTGTTTTAGTTTGTGAGCAAGCGATTACGAGCGATCTACCTACTCGAAAAATCTTTGTTCTTTTCCTCTCCTTTAGATAGTGCTATCCTACCATTTGTTAGTAAGAAGCCTTATCATTGGATGTGGGGGACAAACATGGGTCATCGTACACTTATAGAACGCAACTTGTAATACGCTTTAGCAATTCTCGTAAGGGACTAAGATCGTTTACCGAAGGCAACATCAAAGGGTCATCGAGGGACTATGATCTTTTAACTGAGGCTCTTTGCTAAAGTATCCCACCTTTGAGGGACATGAATGTTTTATCCGAAGGCAACAAGTGAGGTTTCCCTAGAGGTGTAAGTGTGAAAAGTGTGTTTGATTCAATTATTTTATCTTAAATTAGGGTTTTGCTATGATTGATTTTAATCTTGTCATACAAACCCTAATTACTAACAGAAATATGGAAAGCGATAAATTACAGAAATTAAATATCATACACTATTATAATGCTTTGGGAGTGGGGGATACAAATTTGTGAATGGGGAGGAAAGCAATAAACCCTAATTATCTATTACAAACTATTTTCATAAATAATAATGTGAGATAATGAAATGCGCAAAAAATGTAAATGAGAGAAGGGAGAAAGGAAAATGTTTTTTTTGTGATTTTTTAATAAAAGAGGTTTGATGATTAACCTAAAAAAAACTAATTAGTTTTAATTAAAAAGAGAAATTTAATTAGTTAATTACACAAAACCAAAAAAAAACTATGTTAATTTTAATTAATTAAAACCTAAGAATCTATGTTGAATTAATTTAATTAAAAGAACGGGGAAATCAAATAAACAAAACCTAAGTCTAATTTAATTCTAAAAGAGAAAATAATTGTTTTAGAAAATATTTTGATGTTTTATTTAGAAAAATAGTGTAAAATAAATAATAAAACCTAATTCTAATTTTTTTATGATTTAAATGAAATTAATTAAAAAATAAATAAAATAATAAAAAATAAAAATAAATGGGCCAGTGGTGTAAAAGAAATCAGAGGGGTGATGAAAAGAAAAATGAAATATTAGGCCCAAAAATAGATTTTTGTTTGAAATAGAAAATGAAAATAAAATGAAAAAAGTAATGGGCCTGAAGTTGTAAAAAGAAATTAGGAGGGTGAGAAGAAGTAAAAACGTTAGGCCCAACACAAAGAGCTCATACACTGTATTGGATTTAGTGTGGCCACATCCAAGAAGTGTATCATGTGCTTGCCTTATGGAGCATTTGATTCTGACTTTGTGATGATCATATGGTGAGGAATTGAGGTACATCATGCACTTGTGTGGGCTTAATGTACTGAATCATCAAGAAATATGTGAAAAAAACACAAAAGGGTACCACTGAGGCTCGAATCCAGATCTCTTACATTACACACACACTTGTTTACCACTGAGGTGGTTGTTTCATCCGATTATGAAATGCCCCCCAGTAAATATATTATCAACCTATTTTCAAAAATAAGATTTCCCACTTCATCTTCTTCCTCACGCCAACAACAACATACATGTTTTTTTTTAAATTTTGTAGAATGCTCATTTCTCAACCAAATCAGAAAATGTAAACATCAAACTTGCTTGGAATTTTATCACAAACCCAACCATATAAATTTCAAAATCTATAAATAAAAGTTTGAAACAAATTTTGTTTGGTACCAAACGGAAACCTAATATTTCAGAAATTTCAGTTCCAAAATTCTCATCACATAGTCAATAAAAATGAAAACTAAGGACATGGTTAGATTCATAGGCATGATATCTATATTTTATCTTTTAAAAGAAGATGCAACTGATGCTTAAATAAAGATTTCAATGTTTGAAAACTTATCACTTGAAGTGAAATCTCAGAACGCGTATGGATGCTTCCAGGTGCAAAGTGATGATTGATTAAGCTTCCTTAGACCTCCCTGAAGTTGTTCTAATCCTTAATTTATGATGAAAGTTGCTGAATCACTCCAACCAAGTAAAGTTGTAAGGACCTATTTTTGAAAATGGAGGATGATGAAAATGATGTTACAGTGATGAAACATGACTTTGGATAGGTTCTATATGAGTTATAGAAGCTTTGTGAAAGATTTAGAATGAAAACACATGAGTGGATTGGGTGTTTGGAGTTCAAGGTCATAAATTGCAACAAATGTAGTTTTGGATGCAAATTCTGATTTTAAAGAGTATGAGGGTGTTTTAGGGCTTCTGAACTCGTGTCCTAGCTTGAAAATGCACCTCTCTATTTATAGAAAAAGGTTGGAGGGAAGGAGCTGATCAAATTGTCAAGTTGAAGAGTTATGGTTTGGTTGAAACATAACTTGTGATTTATTGAGAAATCAAAGTTCCAATATATGGTACAATAGCTCACAGGGTGGTTAGGCACTTTAAACATGTTGCTTCTGAGCATACATGTTGAGTGTGTGCAAATGGAGAAAGTTAGAAGCTCAATGCATTGACTTTGTGATTAAAGCTTGCTTTACAAGAATGGAAATGTAACCTTTCTCCCTAAAATGGCAAAATGGTTTGGACAATGCTTAAATCAAATGGACCATAGCTCAAAAGCTTGTGTAATCTTATGATTAGAAGTAGATTCACAAGTTAAGAGGTCTGCAAAGCAAGATTATGCATCATGGCATGAAGATTTGGTTATGTGTTCTTCACAAATATGACCTATAATTCAAGAATGGATGCCCAACTTCATATCTTCGAATATCCTAGCTCAAGCATGATAAAATTGTGTTCTTTGACATTTTGGAAAGTTTGAAAGATTTTCTATAACTTTCATGTTATGAGTTTTGGCTAAATCAAATGGGAACTTGGTGAAAAATGGCTATGAAGTTGGGACCAAAATCTGATCAAAACTTGTAAAAAATTTCTAAGGGTTGGATAAAAAACATCATGACTTCATGACCTTATATCTCTTAAATTAAGAAATTTTTTAGGATCACTCCATATTAACCAAGTTTTAGAATTCATCAATCCCTACAACTTCCATGTTGAAAGTTTTCCTTGAATTAGCTTGCATCTTAAGGAAACTTGCTTGTGAAGTTAGGGTTTTTGTTAAGAACAAAAACACTTAGAATTTTTTTAAGTGTTAGAAAATTTTCCAAATTTTACTTTTGTTGACTTTTTTGATTTCTTGATGATTAAGTTTGATATTTTTAAATATCTTGATGATTCTTGACTTTTGAATTCCAATGTTGACCAAAAGTCAAAGTTTGACTTTTGAGTGACTGTTGACTTTTCATCAGTTGATTCAAATTTTCAACTATCAATTACTTGTATATTTGGAAATGTTTTGAGCCATGTAAATAAGTCAAGATGTTGTACTTTAGTTCTTGAGAACATGCTTCAACCCATTAGGTTATGCACTAGGTCAACAATCAATGATCAGTCATCTTCAGTCAAAACCCTAATTTGGGCAATTTTTTACCTCTGATGATTTGAGGGTTTTCCTTGATGAATCATGATAAATCCTTGATCAAATGATGAATATCACTTAAAAATATTTATGTTGACCAAAAATATTGAAGTTTGACTGTATATTGACCATAATTGAGTTTTTATCGAATATACAGTTGATTTTCAGTCATCTGAGCAATTGATTGGGAAAATTTGTGATGCATGGCTTGAAACTTGACATGAGCATTTTTGAGGACCTATGATGAACCATTAAAGTCATTTTAGGCATTGGAAGTCCAATTTCCCTTGAGAAAACTAAAACCCTAGTTATAGGCCAATGCTTAGGAGGTGAGCTTGTCTGATCAACTCTTGAGAATCCTTGAGTATTTGAGAATCTTAGAAGAATGCCTTGAAGAAAATGGGAGGGAAAATTTTGGGGTACAACAGCTGCCCCTGTTCAATATTCTTAAACCTGAAGAGTTATATTGCAATGTCCGTCATTCATGACTTAAAGGTGGAAGATGATTTAACACATAAGTGCCCAGAAATTTGCACTCGCTTGTGCACGAAGTAACACTGTTGGTTGATTATACCAGGAATGGACTTAAATATGACATTTGGAGAGATGATGGATAGTTGTCGGAGATGGGCTTATATATTCCATCCAAAGTAATTGTTGATAGAACTTAGACTACGTCTACGCTTGACTTCAACTGGAAGAAGTATCAGAATAAATCTACGCTAGATTTAAACTGACCCAGTAGAGGTATTTTTGTCTTTAACTAGAAGTAGTATTAGAATAAATCTATGTTTGATTTAATCTGAGCCAGAAAAAGTCTACTGGAAGAAGTATCAGAATAAATCTACGCTTGATTTAATTTGAGCCAGAATATGTCTATGTCCGTCTTTAATTGGAAGAAGTATCATAATAAATCTTTGGTCGATTTAATCTGAGCCAAAAAAAATGTCTACTAGAAGAAGTATCAGAATAAACCTACGCTTGATTTAATCTGAGCCAGAAGATGTCTTTGTCTGTCTTTAAATAGGAGAAGTATCAGAATAAATCTATGGTTGATTTAATCTGAGCCAGAAAAAGTCTACTGGAAGAAGTATTAGAATAAATCTATGCTTGATTTAATCTGAGCCAGAAGAGAGTCTTTGAAGGAAGTGTTCGTCATGTAAATAGTCGCCCCGTCCTGTTTTAGGAATTGATCTACAATCTATTTTTGTTGGTAAACCCGTCCTGTTTTGGGAGTTCATACCACTTGGTGATAAAGATAGCCGCCCGTCCTGTTTTAGGAGGTGATCTTCATCTGACCATAAAGAAATAAAGATAGTTTCCCCGTCCTGTTTCGGGAGTTAATATTTGTTCAGTTGTATAGATAGTTTCTTCGTCTTGTTTCTAGAATTAATCTGGAATCTATTTTTTTGTTGGTCGTAGAGATAGTTGCCCCGTCTTGTTTCAGGAATTAATCTCTGACCTGGTCATGTAGATAGTTGCACCGTCTTGTTTCGGGAATTAATCGCTGACCTAGTCACGTAGATAGTTTTCCCGTCTTGTTTCGGAAATTAATCTTGGACCTATTTGAGAATTGTTGATGATATTCGTCTTATGGTTGATCTTTCCTGAAAAGGTTACAGAGTTAGCTTTTATGCAATGTCATGACGCATGAAATGCATTGCGTAATGATGTTCTCAAAATAAATGAGAATGTTCTATATGCGTCTCGTATGCATATATTATGATATTGGTAAATGATGTATGAATGTGAAATGTTGTCGAAGTGTATTAACCGTTCCATACGACATCTTGCTAGGGAAAATGAATCCATGACTGGTGTTGGGGATGAAGAACATGTGTATTCTTCAAACCTGTCTAGAATGCTTTCGCTGTGGATTCCTTCTTACTGTTTGAGGAAACTCCACAAGGGAATGTTAAATTTTGTTTTGGGAGAAGAGTTCAGGAACTTTAGTCATCCGTCACTCTACTAGGGAACTTAATTCTTATATAACCTGACTGGGGATAAAAGAGATGGATAAACTTTCGACTTGTATGGGGAGTTTAATTCTTATATACCCTGACTGGGGATAAAAGAGATGGATAAACTTCTGACTCGTCTGGGGAGTTTAAAGTTGAATGATATCTGGTCCGGTTCCAGGTTTCATAGAAACTCTCTGGAGATAGTAGCAACTTTATTTACAAGAGGAATTTTGCTAGTGATTCGTAGCCATATGAAGAATAGACTCGAGTTGGAGAGACTATAATCTGTTGGGAAAGTAAACTGTGTTGGGGAAATAAACCCTTTTGATAGAGAAATATTCTGCTGAGGAAACAAACTCTCCTAGAGAAATTGAATTTTGCTAGAGAGAAGAAATCTGCAGGGGTTTTACAGTTTTAGAAGCATAACTCAGCCGAGGAAGAGAGCTTCCATGAACTGTACCAATTGGAACTCCATAGGCGGATGATATTGCCGAGGAAATTGCGAGGAGTGTATCTTTTCTGAATACAAAGTTGTGAAGATTACTTTGTAGGGATAATCTCATGGAAGTGGCTTTGTGGGGATTTGTGGACAGCTCGAATGTCGTCCCAACTCCTAGAGTTTTGAGTAAAGTGTTATTCATGTTTTTATGTATATATTTGTTAATGGTTAATCATGTTCATATGCATATGCTCATTCAATTTTAGTCATTGGACATTTTTGCAAACAAAACAGAAAAAATAAAAAGTTGAACTTTAAGGTGTATTTGTATTGATAATTTTCCTACAAACATGCGTTTTTCATACAAAGAGACATAATCCTAGTAAGAGGAAATTGTCGCGAAATGAAAATAATACAAAGTGAAAAAAACATATAGCTATATAGAAATGATCTTGTTGGGTTCCAAGTATGCTATTGCCCCTATGTATTCGAACATCTTATCCCTTGTTGTTGGAAAAATTTGATTGAACTTGTACCATTTGAACTTTGATTTTGGTAATAAAGCTTGTCGTAAGTGATCCAATGGGACATAGTCGTACGCTTTTAATCCCTAACTTTTTCCTGGACTTCCCTTTCGGGTTTTCAGTCCATCGGGATACCCTTTCTTGCCGAAGCCGCCTTTTTAGGTTTTCGACTTGCCGGGTGTACAATCTTTTATGTATATCCCTAATTTTTTCCCAAACCCTTTTGGTTTGCCAGGATCCCCTTATTTTTTCCCAGGCCAGTCAACCTAGCGAGTCATTTTTCATGCGTAATATCTTTTGACTATGTCCGCGTTCACAGGGTGCGGGAAATTTTCACTATCCATGGTGGTCGGTATCATGGCACCACTCGAAAATACTTTCTTGACAACAAATGGTCATTCGTAGTTGGGAGTCCATTTTCCCCTGGGACCACCTTGCGGTAGAATGATGCGCTTTATTACCAAATCACCAGCCTGATATACTCGATGATTGATTTTCTTGTTGAATGCCTTGATCATACGTTTCTGATACATCTGACCATGACAGACAGCCGCGAGCCTTTTCTCGCCAGTCAAATTCAACTGATCCAACCTAGTCTGAATCCACTTTTCTTCGTCTAAGTCTGCATCTTTCATAATCCTCAGAGAAGGAATCTTAACTTCGACAGGTAGGACATCTTCCATGCCATAGACCAGAGAGAATGGGGTTGCCCCAGTTGATGTTCACGTATAAGTGAGATATCCATAGAGAGAAAACAACAACATCTCGTGCTAGTCTTTAAATGTAACAACCATCTTCTGTATAATTTTCTTTATGTTCTTGTTGGCAGCTTCTGTAGCGGTAAAAATGTTTAAGACTAAGCCATTGGATTGACTAGACTTATATAGATCAAAATAAAAATCTCCACCGCGCTTTATCATTTCCAAAGGAATGGGAAAAGAGCGAGTAACCCTAAAAGAGGGGGAAAGATTCAAGGTAAGGGGGTTGATTATGCAAAGGGAAGGTATTAATACCCTAAACATCTACGGTACTCTGCAGGAACCTCTTTGAAAAACCTGTATATTTTGGCTATAAAATGTTGTATGTAAAATAGATGGTAGAGGTGAGAAAAGAAGTATCTTTTTATGATTTTTGCACCCGCCGTGGTTGCGAACCTTTAGTGCCTACGTACCACCTTCCATGCAACAGGGGATCAGGGTACACGTAGTTCCTATTTTGAAAATTTTGAAACACAAGTGTGTTGGTTAATTTTATGAGATAAGACATCATCGTCATTGTCCGTGTGGAAAACATACTTACTACCCACAATCATGAGAAAGGAGAATTTGTATCATCTCAAAGTGGAGGATATGGCTTGGATTTTAAAATCAACAATGTCTCACTCAACACCCAAGTGGAAAATATCTCACTTCACTACATATTGTAGAAAAATAGTTGTTTGCATCACTACAAGGATTGACAAGAGTCCAATCTTTTGAGAAAAGTTTTAAAGTAAAAAGCCAAAGTGGCAAAATGGTTTGAAATAAGATTGATTGACTTTTAGTCTTCTCACAAAAAATGTCAAGGCATTATTAAGTTGATTGAAGTTTATTTATTAAAATGTTTTGAAAATGCATGGACATGAGTCCAAGTTTATTATGAAAGTGGTTCAAGTTTAAAAATAAGAAGAGTTTTCAAAAGAAGGGAGAAGATTTTTTGAAATTAAAGAAGATGGGAGGAGAAGAAGAGACTATCCTAAAGCATAAGGTAAAAGCTAGGGATAAGAACCATCTAACCAACAAGGAGCCAATACTGGACATTATGAGTCAAGATAGAATTCTCATTCTTTGGATTGAAGCCAAACAAGTAAAGATACTAGACCTCTTGAGAGAACTAAACTTCAAGTTTATTAAGTCTTCACAAAAATTAGGCAGAGTAACGACTGTATATGGGTGAATTCTAAATTACAAACAAAGAGTGTAATCACAATAACCTGCACACAAAACAAACAAACAACCCAATGTCTTGACGTAAACCTCAAGAACTCCAGACAAAATATCAATTAAGGTCACAAGGTCTCCAACATAGGCCAAGGTTTCTAATCCTAAGTCCAAGAAGTCCAATGCTCCATAATGCCAAGGATAGTAACCAAATAGTCCAAGTATCATTAAAGCCTTTTTTAGGGTTCATCTTGATTATTAGGTATCTTGAAAAAGAAAAGAAAGGCTCAAATGAGCAAAACAAAAATAACAAGGATAGAAATGCTCAAGTGAGAAAAATACAAATACATGAAATGTAATGATTAAAGTAAATGGTACATAAAGCATAAAATGAAACAAATTAATAATTAGTGGTTAGTCGGATGACCATCTTGAAACTTGCATTTGGAACTCATTAGAGGATTAGTAGAACCAAAGCCTCCACACAACAAGTTGCATTTGCTTTTTGTCAAGTATATCATCCATTTTGGAATCCTCACAAGCATCATTTAATGATCAACGATGTTTAAGTTATCCGCGTTGACCAAAAGTGTTGTAGATCCAATAGAGGATTGGTAGAACCAAAGCCTCCACACAATGAATCTCAAAGTTATTGGATCAAAGGGATCAAATTAACATACTTGGGCTTGCAAACATAGGTTTGGGCCACGAATGATCATTTATTCGATTTGGGACAAAACTTAGCGCTATGTTAAGCAATCGTATGTGGACTTATATAGAAGTCGCACCTATTTTTGAGGCCGGTTAATAGCAATCTATGCACCATTTGTTTTGAGATATGATGTAGAGATCATGCTCCAATAACACTTAGTGCAATAAGAAAGAAATGGGATGAAGAGGGGTGAGAAAGAATAAAAACCACATTTGAATTAAATTTTAATTAAACTATTATTAAAATCATTCATCCATTTTTATGGAGTTAGACTCAACACTATGGATCCAATGATGTTAATAAAGTTCATAATCAAAAATTCAACCCAAGATCAGCCGGAAAATAATCACAAAATAATATTGCATTTAACATATACATTAAAAAAGTTTTTAAAATGTTTTAAAATAGAAATAAAAGATAAAAATATCAACTATGTTCAAATTAATCAAGAAATAAAATGTAAGACCATAGAAAAATCAAAAAAGGACTCAAATATTTTTATAAAATATTTGGTAATTTTTTAAAGTCAGAAACTATTTTTTTTAATTAAAAGAAATGAGTAAAATAACCAAAAATGATAAAAAAAATATGAAAGTCAGAAATAAAAATAAATGAGGTCACCAAGATTTGTCACAATATCGTTGGATCATTCCATAATTTTTTCAGAATTAAAAAATGCATAAAAATATTTTTAAACATTTAAAAGAATTTATAAAAAATACCAAAACACAAAATTAAATTGTGAAAAAATAAAAGTCAGAAAGAGAAGAATCAAAAATATTTTTCATAATTTTTTCAGATTTTTTGGACTAAAAATGAATTTTCTATGATTTTTTGAAGTTTAAAACAATTAAACATAAAAATCAGAAAATAAAATAAAAACCAAAAAGATGTGGACCAATGGATGAGAGTCAAAACGCGTTAGTAATCAAATCCAAGGGATCTGGAGCGCTGTACATATCATGGTCATTAGTGAATAAAACACTGGATTACTTATTAAATTATAAATTCAAAAAAATAAGTGGCGTGCCTTCATTGGTTGGAAGATGACACATTGGTCATCTTCAACCTCCAGCTAACGTGAATTGCAAGTCTCTCAAACTGTAAAATCAGAAGCTCAGACCTATGGCATTCGCTTCGCCTCTTCAAGACGAAGACAACCACAACTTCGCGACAAATTTATATAAACTGTAGCTCAAGCAATTTGGAAGGAAAGTTTTGAAAAGGGATTTGAAATTTCATGGTCAAAACGTGTTTCCAGATAAAAGTAAGTGTTGCAACTAGAACCAGGGCAACGAGAGCATCACAATGATATCAAAGTTTTGAAGAATTGATGGAGAAATCTACCTATTAAAGTTGAGTTGCAGAGCTCTGAAACTGGACTCCTATGGAGAATATAGGGCACGATTCTTGAAGGTAATTGTATGGTTAGCTTCAGGGAAGATCAAGGAAGATGAACTGATAGAGAAATTGGATTAAAAAGGCTTGAACACTGATTACGAAGTTACAGAAAATTGAGTTATGAAGTAATTTTGGCAGGGTGATTCTGGCTATTCAAGCTTGAGGAAATGAATGGGGGATGACCCTCTATTTATAGGAGAATGAATGAGATCCTCAAGGGTGTGAAATGATGAAGTTTTGAGGGGAATCTTGGGAGGTCTGCAGCATGAACAAAGTGTGACTTGTTTAGCATCAAAACTCAGCCAAATCGTGTGTTTCATGATGCTAAACACCTTTGGAAAGTTGCTAAACATGATTAGAAGTAAAAACGCATGGAAAACTTGTGATTAGAATACAAAACAAAGATTTAAAAATCTGATTTGTGATGAAACTTCAGTTTCAAGCTACCAATTTCAAAACAATGGCATTTTCAACTCAATAGGTATTAGGGCATGATTCTTGATGCTTTAGAAAGATGAGGTTACAATCTTTGCAACGGAAAAAGAATGGGGTTAAATGGATGCTTGAGATGAGAGTTGTATTGGGTTAAAGTTGGAGGAAAAGGGTTGACTTTCCATACTTAGAAATATTTCAAATTTTTCTTCAAAAGTGACCTATAATGTTTTGCATCCAAACATGGCCTTCCACTTGGAATTTTCTCTTGACCAAAACATACGGCATGAAATAGACCTCTTGAATGAAATTTTGAAACTTGAACCATTCAAAATATCCAAAAATTGAGAGAGTTATGAATTGTTAAAGTTGGAAAATAATCATGAAATGACCTATAATCTTTTGTATCCTTAGGGCATATCCCATCCATTTTCTCACTTTGCACATAAAAGAAGGAATAAAATTAACATCCTCAAGATCATTATGGAAAAAGAGTGGTACCAAGGTGATAAAAATTGACAAAGTTATGATCATTTGAAGTCACACATGAGGAAATGAGGGTTCATCTAGAGGACTTATAATCTTTCTTCATCGTCAAGTTTCTTCCACATGAAAAATCCTTAAAACTTTTGAAGTGATTTGTTAATAACCCTTTGAAGATAAGGATGTATTTGGAATCACTCAAAAATACCAAAAGATGAGCAATATATACTTCTTTGAAGTTCAAAACCCTAGGTCCTAGACCAAGAAAATGCTTTGAGGAACTTTGACAATTTTGACCAACCTTCTTGTACCAACACTCTTGCTTTGTAAATAGAATATATTGAGGATGATAATGAGAACTCATAGCCATAAAAACCACTTTCATATCTTGAGAATTTAGAGAAATATGCACTTGTGATAAATGGGAACAAGACTTTGTCCAATCATGACAACTTCTCCCATCAACCCCTTGTACCTTTGAATCAATTTGATAACTTTGAAATGTAATGAACCAAAAATAAACCTTGCCATGCCATTTCTTCCAAAACAACTTCAATGGTGAGGTTTGTAGTTTTCAAGCTTTATTGACTAGGGCATGGAAATAAACTCATGAACCCATGGATCAATTTGCTAATCCATATTGCCTTTACCTACATTATTAACAAGTAAGACCATCCAACATTGCATTTTATTAATTAGAAAGAAAATCAAGACAAAATGTCCATGATCACAAAATAAAACAAGTCAAGATGCTTGATGATTCCTCAAAGAGAAAAACTAAATATAGGGAGGAGGACCAAAAGCCCTAATGTGATCTTGTTGTGATTGAATCAGTATGGTATGACGAAGGGATCTTAGGGGGGAAAATTAGGGTACAACAGCTTCCCTTATTTAAGTTTCTTCTATCCGGAGATACGAAGGTTAAAAATCTTCGTGTCAACGCGATCAAAGATACTTAAATATAAAACAAACCCTATTTTTGGCCCTAAGATGCCATGCAATGCTTATGAATATGAGTGCACATGAACAATTTCAAAGGGACGCAAAACACCACTAGGGATGTAACAAAATAAAGAAACAAGAGAGAAACTCGACCAAGAAAATAAATTACTGGTGGATCAAAAGACCCGACTTATAGAAGATGATAAAAAGTCAAAGGATACACCCACTTTTACTAAAGGTGAAACTACCAACATTCATCGAAGATAGAAAGAGGAAAGAAAATAACACAACCAACATTCACTGAAGGTGACCTACCAACATTCACTAAAGGTAGAAGGAAAAGAAATATCATAGAACTGTCGTTCACTGACGATGAACTACCAACGTTCACTGAAGATAGCAAAAAGATAACAATCACCAACTT
This sequence comes from Vicia faba, assembly GCA_948472305.1. Taxonomy (NCBI): domain Eukaryota; kingdom Viridiplantae; phylum Streptophyta; class Magnoliopsida; order Fabales; family Fabaceae; genus Vicia; species Vicia faba. The sequence continues at coordinate 1,169,057,398 of OX451738.1, forward strand.
TCACTGAAGGTAGAGAGAAAATATATCATAGCACGGTCGTTCACTGATGATGAACTACCAACATCCACTGAGGGTAACAAAAATATAACAATCATCGACGTTCACTTCCAATGACCTACCAACTTTCACTGAAGGTATAAGGAGAATATATCATAGCACCTCCGTTCACTGACGATGAACTACCAACGTTAACTGAGGGTAGAAAAAAGATGACAATCATCGACTTTCACTGCCGATGACCTACCAACTTTCACTGAAGGTAGAAAGAGAAAATATATCATAGCACCGCCGTTCACTGACGGTGAACTACCAACATTCACTAAGGGTAGCAAAAAGATAACAATCATCGACGTTCACTGCCGATGACCTACCAACTTTCACTGAAGGTAGAAATAGAAAATATATCATAGTACCGCCGTTCATTGACGATGAATTACCAACGTTCACTGATGGTAGAAAAAAGATAACAATCATCGACGTTCACTGCCAATGACCTACCAACTTTCACTGAAGGTAGAAAGAGAAAATATCATAGCATCGCCGTTCACTGACGATGAAATACCAACATTCACGGAGGGTAGCAAAAAGATAACAAGTCTTTTCCCAAAATTCTTGCTTTTCGCCTAGAACGGAGCTCAACTTCTTCTTTAACCGAGGTATTCTACATGGAAATGGTAATATATAAGCTGTCTCAAATAAAGAAACTACTATAGCAGTAGAAATGTTTAAGACTAAGCCATTGGATTGGCTATACTTATACAAATCAAAATAATTAAATAAAATCGCCATCGCGCTTTATTGTTTCCAAAGGAATGGGAAAAGAGTGAATAACCAAAAAAAGGGGTAAAGATTCTAGGTAAGGGGGTTGGTTATGCAAAGGGAATGTATTAACACCCTAAACATCTACAGTACTCCGTAGGAACCTCTTTGTAAAATGTGTATATTTTGGCTATAAAAAATGATGTATAAAAAATGGATGGTGGAGGTGAGAAAAGAAATATATTTTTTATGATTTTTGCACCCGCCGCGGTTGCGAACCTTTAGTGTCTACGTACCATCTTTTCGTGTAATAGGGGATCAGGGTACACGTAGTTCATCTTCTTATTTTTTTAAATTTTAAAACACAAATGTGTTGGTTAATTTTATGAGAGAAAACATCATCGTCATTGTCCGTGTGGAAAACATACCTACTACCCACAATCATGAGAAACGAGACTTTGCATCATCTCAAAGTGGAGGATATGGCTTGTATTTTAAAATCAACAATGCCTCACTCAACACCCAAGTGGAAAATATCTCTCTTCACTACATATTGTAGAAGTATAGTTGTTTGCATCACTACAAGGATTGACAAGAGTTCAATCTTTTAAGAAAATTTTAAAGATAAAATCCAAAGTGGCAAAATGGTTTGAAATGAGATTGATTGACTTTTAGTCTTCTCACAAAAATGTCAAAGTATTATTAAGTTTATTGAGGTTTATTTATGAAAATGTTTGAAAATACATGGACCTAAGTCCAAGTTTATTATGAAAGTGGTTCAAGTTTAAAACAAGAAAAGTTTTCAAAAGGAGGGAGAAGATTTTTGAAATTAAAGAAGATGGGAGGAGAAGAAGAGGTTATCCTAAAGCATAAGGTAAAAGCTAGGGATGAGAACCATATAACCAACAAGAAGCCAATACTTGACACTATGAGACAAGATAGAATTCTCATTCTTTGGATTGAAACCAAACAAGCAAAAATACTAGACCTCTTGAGAGAACCAAACTTCAAGTGTATTAAGTCTTCACAAAAATTGGGCAGAGTAACGGCTGTATACAGGTGAATTCCAGATTACAAACAAAGGGTGTAATCATAATAACCTGTACACAAAACAAACAAACAACCCAATGTCTTGAGGTAAACCTCAAGAGCTCTAGACAAAATAATCAGATAAGATCACAAGGTCTCCAATCATAGGCCAAAGTTTCTAATCCTAAGTCAGAAAAGTCCAATGCTCCAAAATGCCAAGGATGGTAACCAAATAATCCCAGTATCATTAAAGATTTTATGGTTCATATTGATTATTAAGTGCCTTAAAAGAGAAAATAAAAGCTCAAGTGAGCAAAATAAAGAAAGACAAGAAAGTAAATACTCAAATGAGCAAAGATGAAAATGGCATAAAATATAAATGCTAAAAGTAAACGGTGCATAAAGTAAAGAGCATAAAATAAAAACACAAAATAAAATCAATTATTAGTAATTAGTGGTTAGTTGGATGACCATCTTGAAACTTGCATTTGGAACTCATTAGAGGATTCGTAGAACCAAATCCTCCACACAACAAGTTGCATTTGCTTTTTGTCAAGTATATCATCCATTTGGAATCCTCAAAAGTAACATTTAATGATCAACGATGTTTAAGTGATCTGCGTTGACCAAAGGTGTTGTAGATCCATTAGAGGATTGGTAGAACCAAAGCCTCCATACAATGAATCTCAAGGTTATTGGATCAAAGAGATCAAATTAACATACTTGGGCTTGCAAACATAAGTTTGGGCCACGAATGATCATTTATTTTAATCGAGACAAAATTTAGCGCTATGTTAAGCAATCGTAAGTGGACTTATATAGAAGTCGTACCTATTTTGAGGTCGATCAATAGCAATCTATGCACCATTTGTTTTGAGACATGATATAGAGATAATGCTCCAACAACATTTAATGCAATAACAAGGGGATGGGATGAAGGGGGGTGGGAGAGAATATACAAACCACTTTTAGATTAAATTTAATCAAACTATTATTAAAATCATTCATCCATTTTTGTGGAGTTAGACTCAACACCATGGATCCAATGATGTTAATAAAGTTCATGATCAAAAATTTAATCCAAGATCAGCCAGAAAATAGTCACAAAATAATATTACATTTTAATATATACAAAAAGGTTTGAAAATAATGTTTAAAAATAGAAATAAAAGAGAAAAAAAATCAACTATGTTCAAATTAATCAAGAAATAAAAAGTAAGACCATAAAAAAATCAGAAAAGGGCCCAAATGATTTTATAATTTTTTTGGTAATTTTTTAAAGTCAGAAACTATTTTTAAAATTAAAAGAAAGGGGCAAAATAAACCAAAAATGATAAAAAATAATAAAGTCATAAACAAAAATAAAATAAGGTCACCAATATTTATCACAATATCATTGAATCATCCATAATTTTTTCAGAATTTAAAAACGCATAAAAGTATTTTTAAACATTTAAAACAATTCAAATAAAGTGTAAATTTATAAAAAATACCAAAATACAAAATTTAATTATGAAAAAATAAAAATCAGAAAGAGAATAATCAAAAATATTTTTCATAATATTTTCAATTTTTTTGGACTAAAAATGAATTTTCTATGATTTTTGAAGTTTAAAATAATTAAATATAAAAATCAGAAAAGAAAATAAAATTAAAAAATATGTGGACCATTGGATGAGAGTCAAAACGCGTTAGTAATCAAATCCAAGAGATCTGGCGCGTTGTGCATATCATGGTCATTAGTGAATAAAACATCGAATCAATTATTAAATCATAATTCAAAAATAACAAGTGGCGTGCCATCATTGGTTGGAAGATGACACGTTGGTCATCTTCAACCTCCAGCCAACGTGAATTGCAAGTCTCTCAAACTATAAAATCAGAAGCTCAGACCTATTCCATTCGCTTCATCTCTTCAAGACGAAGACAACCACACCCTCGCACCAAATTTATATAAACTGTAGCTCAAGCAATTTGGAAAGAAAGTTTTGAAAAGGGATTTGAAATTTCATGGTCAAAACGTGTTTCCAGTAAAAGGTAAGTGTTGCAACTAGAACCAGGGCAATGAGAGCATCATAATGATATCAAAGTTTTGAAGAATTGGTGAACGAATCTACCTATTGAAGTTGAGTTGCAGAGCTCTGAAACTGGACTTCTATGGAGCAGTATAGGGCACGATTCTCAAATATAATTATATGGTTAGCTTCAGGGAAGATCAAGGAAGGTGAATTGATGAAAAAATTGGATTAAAAAAGGCTTGTGTATGGGTTTCGAAGTTGCTGAATTCTGAGTTATGGAACATGTTTGGCAGGGTGATTCTGGATATCCAAGCTTGAGAAAATGAATTGGATAGTTCATGTATTTATAGGAGAATAAAATGGGATCAAAAGGAAGAGTGAATGATGCATTTTGGAGGGAATTCGTGCAAACCTGATGCACGAGTGAAGTGTGATCTAATTTTCACCAAAACTTATCCAATCCTTGCGTTTTGAGGTGCTAAGCAATTCTGGAACTTCACTAAACATGTCTAGAGGAAAAAACGCATGGAAAACTTATGATTAGAAGCCAAAACAAAGATTTCAAACTTCTGACTTGGTGAAAAATTCAGTTTCAAAGTGCCAACTTCTGACCAATGGCATTCTCAGCGCAAGGGGTCTTAGGGCATGATTCTTGATGCTTTAGAAAGATGAGGTTACCAGCTTTGGAATGGAAAAATAATGAAATCAAATGGATTCTTGAGTTGAAAGTTGCATTGAGTCAAAGTTGAGGAAAAAGGGTTGACTTTCCATACTTAGAAATATTTCAAATTTTTCTTCAAAAGTGACATATAATGTCTTGCATGCAAACATAGCCTTCCACTTGGAATTTGCTCTTGACCAAAAAAGATGGAATGAAGTAGATCTCTTGAATGACATTTTGAAACTTGAACCATTCAAAATCTCCAAAAAATTGAGAAAGTTATGAATTTTTAAAGTTGGCAAAATATCATGAAATGACCTATAATCTTTTGTATCCTTAAGGAAACTTCCATTTATTTTCTCACTTTGCACATAAAAGAAAGCAAAAATTTCACATCTTCAAGATCATTATGGAAAAATAATGGGCTCAATGTGATAAAAATTGACCAAGTTATGCTCATTTGAAGTCACACATGAAAAATTCGGGATTTATCTGGAGGACTTGTAATCTTTCTTCCTCATCAAGTTCCTTCCACATGAAAATTCCTTGGAAATTTTGAAGTGATTTGTTAATACCCATTTTAAGAGAATTATGTATTTGTAATCACTCAAAAATACCAAAAGATGGGCAAGATATACTCCTTTGAAATTCAAAACCCTAGCTCCTAGATTAAGAAACATGCCTTGAGGAACTTTGACAATTTTGAACAAACTTCTTGTACCAAAACAAATGCTTTGTAAATATAAGTTGTTGAGGATGATAATGAGAACTTATAGCAACCACAACCACTTCCATATCTTGATAATTGAGAGGAACATGCACTTGTGACCAATGGGAACAAGACCTTGTCCAACCATGACTATTTTTTCAATCAACCCTTTGTACTTTTTGGATCAAATTTGATAATATTGAAATATGGTGAACCAAAATAACCTTGCCATGCCATTTCTTACAAAACAAATCCAATGGTGAGGTTTAAACTTCTCAATCTTTATTGACTAGGGCATGGAAATAAACTCATGAACCCATGGAGCAACTTGTTGAATCTTATTGCCTTTACCTACATGAGTAACAAGTAAGACAAACCAACATTGCATTTTATTAATTAAAAGAAGAAATTAAGACAAAAACTATTCATGATCACAAAAGAATACAAGTCAAGGTGCTTGGTGATTCCTCAAAGAGCAAAGCTAAATATAGGGAGGGGAACCAAGAACCCTAATATGATCTTGTTGTGAATGAATTAACATGGTATGATGAAGAGATCTTAGGGGGGGAAATTGGGGTACAACAACTACCATTTGTAAAGTTTTCTTAACAAATAGTCATGTTGTATTGGACGACTAACTATGCACTCATAGAGAAGATAGTAAAGGAAAGAAACGTCGACTTTTATGGGGAAACACAAGTTGCTTAAATAAAGATACCTTCTATTTTCCGTTATGGAGACTTGAAAAAAAAGACTTCCTGGGGAAATGCTGACATATTCCTGCTGGGGAAATAAAGCCTTCTCGTGCAAATTAAATGCACATTCTCAAACCAAAACTTGAAGCTTTTAGACATCCAAAGTAATAATATTATTGGGAAACAAAGATTCAATCCAGAAATAAACTGGAGTAAAACGGTCTACCAAAATACATTCTTTAAGAAATGAACTCAAGAGGGAAACCCAAATCATCCAGTTGAGGAGCTGTGTAGGAAGGCTAAAGCGAGAAATCTTCCACGAGGGGTAACTCAGTGGGGAAATTGAAAGAATATACACTTTCTGCTTAAAACTGACACTCTATTGGAGAGAGGACAACACAAATCTGCAAAATAGGGTAATATCTCAACAAAATATTAATGGATATGAATGAGCAATGATTTGATAAGTTTAGATATGCATGATGTGTGTATGAATGTATGGGTGCTATCGTGCATATGTTGTCAAAACAAACATATAGTACTGGGGATAAACAAACAAAACCAACTCGGTTACAAACAACACTCGGCTAAATCACATCCAAGACGATCATCCCAAAAGAAAAAATAAGCACCAACTGAGGAATCAAAGTCCTACTGCATGACTTAACTTTATTGGGGAGAAACATAACATAACAACAAAATAATATAGATATAAGGATATAACATTCTTCTCCAGGCTTCACTAGGGAATAACACTCAGCCTTCAACGGGGAAATAAATATTTTCAAATGTAACACTTCTACTGGGGATTGCAAAACTAATTTCAAATAAAGCAGATGGACACCAAATCATCAAATCATTCACTGGCGAATTCAGGCCCATTTTAAAGGAGGAAAAACATACAAACTTCACTAAGGCATATAACGCTTCAACATCGAGACATCTATTAGGGACTTTGTGCTGACTCCATTGAGGAGATCAAACACCACATCATCAAGGGGAAACCAATATATGTTCTTCACTGGGGAAACCGTAGATACATGTTCTTCAAGAGTAACAATTATACCAACTTCTCTGGGAAAAGAGGACTTCTACCCAATAAGTGAAACCTTCACTGGAGAAATCTTGGATTGAGTCTTCATATCATGCAAACTCAGAAAAGAAGAAAAATGAACCAAGACTTGACTGGGGACACTGGAGTCACAAACCCAATATAGAGAAAACATCATGAGAAAACCTTCCCGGGGGAAACAATAATTCTCAAAACCACTGGAGTTCGTCCATTCCTAGGATCACTACTTTTGTTTTCCTCTTGAATCACAAAATCTAAAGTAAAAGTAAATTGTAAATTCTTTTTAAAAAACAGTTTTGTTATTTAATCTTTTCGCTTTGAAAATTCAAGCTAAATAAAACAAGAAATACAAAGAATTGGGTAAAAGCTCAAATTTCATTGATAGAATGGTAGTATGCGAATGGTGAGACTCCATGGATGATTACAAATTTCGGAAGATGGTAATATATAATGGAAAAGATACATTGAGATACAATGACCACTATCCTCTCTAACAACTTTTGAAATCCCGAGCAGCAGCTTCCATTGAAGTATGGTAAGGATACAAGAAGATTGTTGCTTCAATGATCAAGTCTTGTCTAATGTAGTTACTTGCAAAGAAAATCCCTAACTTTTGCCTAAGCTGCCCTTGCGGGTTTTCAACTTAGCGGGAAATTTATTCTGTTTGTCTCTAATTTTTTCCTAGACCGCCCTTTCAGGTATTCGGCCTACCGAGACGCTCTTTTTTTCCTAAGCCGCCCTTTTGGGTTTTCAACTTAGCGAGTTGTTCTTTTTATTTCTTTAAGCGAAGTATTTCTTGACTGCATTAGCATTCTTGGGACATGAAAACTCCTCGCCATCCATAGTTTCAAGAATTAATACGCCACCAGAGAAGGTTTTCTTGACAACATACAGGCCTTCAAAATTGGGAATCCACTTGCCCCTAGAATCAACGTTAAAAGACAAGATCTTCCTGAGAACGAGGTCTCCTTCTATGAATTCATGAGGTTTGACCTTCTTATCAAAAGCTTTCTTCATCCTCTTCTGATATAACTTCCCATGACACAAAGTTTTCATCCTCTTCTCTTCAATCAAATTCAATTGGTCAAATCTGTTTTGGACCCATTCAGCCTCTGACAACTTGGTTTCCATTATCACACACAAAGAGAGAATCTCAACCTCGATTGGGAGTACCGCTTCCATTCCATACACAAGGGAGAATGGGATTGCTCTTGTTGAAGTGCGGACAAATGTCCGATATCCATGCAAAGAAAAAGGGAGCATCTCATGCCAATCTTTATAAGTAACAACCATCTTCTGGATGATCTTCTTGATATTCTTATTAGCAGCTTCAACAGCCCCATTCATCTTTAGCCTATACGGAGATGAGTTGTGATGTACAATCTTGAATTCCTCACAAAGTTCTGTCATCATCTTGTTGTTCAGATTCGAGCCATTGTCGGTGATAATTCTGCTCGGCACACCATACCGACATATAAGATTATTCTTAATGAAGCACACAACCACCTGCTTGGTAACGTTAGCATATGAAGCTACTTCCACCCATTTGGTGAAGTAATCAATTGCTACTAAGATAAAACAATGTCCATTCGAAGCTTTGGGTTCTATCATCCCAATCATGTCAATACCCCACATAGAGAAAGGCCATAGGGAAGAAATAACATTGAGAAGTGTCAGAGGCACATGAACCTTGTTCGCATGAATCTAGCATTTATGACACTTCTTTGCAAATTTATAACTGTCAGATTCCATTGTCATCCAATAATAACCTTCCCTTAGCATCTTTTTAGCCATCGAAGGACCATTGGCATGAGTGCCAAATGAACCTTCATGAATCTCATGCATCAACGTGTCTGCTTCGTGTCTATCCACGCATCTGAGCAAGACCATGTCATAATTTCTCTTATACAAAATATTTTCACTGAGGAAGAAACTTCCAGCCAATCTTCTCAATGTATTTTTATCTTTATTCGATGCACTAATCGGGTATTCCTGAGTTTGAATAAAATGTTTGATATCATAATACCAAGGTTTCTCATCCGCTACCTCCTCTGTTGTAAACACATGAGCGAGCATATCCAGTCGCCGAACTATAATTTGAGGTATATCATTCCAAGTATTCACTTGATACATAGAAGCCAGAGTTTCCAGAGCATCCTCCATTTAATTTTCATCTCTAGGAATGTGATGGAATTCAACTTTATTAAAGAAGGGTAACAATCTTCTAGCATAATCTTTATAAGGGATCAAGCCGGGGTGACGAGTATCTCACTCTCCTTTAATCTGATTTAATACCAAAGCTGAATCACCATACACATCTAGAATTTTAATTCTAAGATCAATAGCTTCCTCGAGACCCATGATGCAAACCTCATATTCTACCATATTATTAGTACAATCAAATTCCAACCTTGCAGTAAAAGGAATGTGTGATCCATGTGGAGTGACAATCACAGAACCAATTCCTTTACCATAAGCATTCACAGCTTCATCAAATATCATACTCCAGTGAGATTCAGGATCAGGACCTTCCTTAGCCGATGGCTTATCACAATCTTTCACTTTCAAAAACATCACATCCTCATCGAGGAAATCATACTTCACAGACTGATAATCATCGACTGGTTAGTGAGCAAGATAATTTGCCAACACACTGCTTTTAATAGCTTTTTGAGTGCAGTATTTGATGTCATATTCAGATAACAGCATCTGCCAGCGGGAAATACTCCCAGTAAGAGCAGGCTTTTCAAAAATGTACTTGATTGGATCCATTTTGGAGATCAACCAAGTAGTGTGATTCAACATATACTGCCGCAAACTTTTTGCCGCCCAGGCTAGAGCACAACATGTCTTTTCCAGCATGGAATATCGCAATTCATAATCAGTAAAAAATTTACTTAGATAATAAATGGCATACTCTTTCTTCCCTGTTTCATCTTGTTGTCCCCGAATACAGCCCATGGAATTATCTAACACTGTCAGATACATAATCAATGGTCTTCCTTCAACAGGAGGGATCAAGATAGGAGGTTCAAGCATATATTCTTTAATACATTCAAATTCCCTTTGGCAGTCATCTGTCCGCACACAACCTTGATCTTTCTTTAACAACTTATAGATCGGTTCACACGTTACAGTCATGTGGGAGATGAATCTGGAAATATAATTCAAACGCCCGAGGAACCCTCTGACTTGCTTTTCAGTTCTCGGTGCTGGAACTTCTTGAATTGCTTTGACTTTATCAGGGTCAACTTCATTCCCTCTCTAGCTAAAATGAAACCTAACAATTTCCCTGACCAAACATCGAAAGTACATTTATTTGGATTAAAGCAGAGATGATACTTCCTAAAACGCTGAAACAACTTCAACAAATATTCTACATGCCCTTCTTCAGTCTGGGATTTAGCAATCATGTCATCGACATATACCTCAATTTCCTTGTTCATCAGATCATGGAATAGGGTTGTCATAGCCCTCTGGTACGTTGCACCAGTGTTCTTCAACTCGAAGGGCATCACTCTGTAACAAAATGTTCCCCAGGGTGTGATAAACATTGTTTTTTCCATGTCCTCGGGCGCCATCCTTATTTGATTATACCCGGAAAATCCGTCCATTAACGAGAAAACTTTGAATTTTGTTGTGGTATCCACTAACATATCAATGTGTGGAAATGGAAAATCATCTTTTGGACTAGCTTTATTTAGATCTCTGTAATCTACGCACATGCGAACTTTTCCGTCTTTCTTAGGTACTGGGACAATATTGGAAATCCATTGAGGGTACAATGATGTCACAAGAAAATGACATTAATCTGCTTTAGAACTTCCTCTTTGATCTTCCCTGCTGTGATCGGTGGATCTGAAACTGACTGTTTAAAGTTGGTTTCGCGAAATGTCGCGGTAAGCAAGAGTCGTCACCGTCTTTTATTTTCTCCAACATGGACAGGACAAAAGCACAGCAAAATTCCTTATGAGATAGTTTCTCGGTTCGGGAGGTAGATTTATAGAAAGGGAAGGTGTTAGCACCCTTTCTATCCATGGTTATCCATGGGCTCTTAGATACTTGCTCATTTGTGTTTTCAAAAGTGTTTGCTTTTCAAAGTGTGAGTGGGTTTGAAAAAGTTTCGTTTAAAGTTTCAGATCGACTCTTGTATCAGTCCTCAAGAGTGTTTGAAAAATTGTTTTGAAAGCTTTTTGAAAGTGTCGGTGTGAAGAGTTTGATTTGTTTTTTAATAGAGCAAATATCTACGAGTCATCTACCTACCCTAAGGAATTAGGATGTGTAAATGTCCTTAAGGTAGTGCCATCCCACCATTGAGAGGTAGGTAGCACCACCGTTGGAGGTGTTCGGGTCAATTCATTTGTTAGGGACAGTGTGGTCACTAGAGCAACAGTAGGACACCTTAGAAGCTACCCTTATGCCATTGATCCTTTTTTAATTCCGAGGCAACCGTTTCGAGGCAACTGGATCATGTCATGGACATAAGGACTTACTAAAACGTCCTATACTCGACGACCACGTTTCGAGGGCAAGGCAACAGTGAGGCGTACCCTAAGAGTGGTGTGTGAATTTGTGTATTATTTTCATGTTAATATTTGTCTTTGATCATGCATTTGGTGAGCTACGCATTGTTTTTAATTTAGGCCATTCATTCTTTCATGCAAAGTTTAGAATTTAAAAGTGCGGAAATTAAAGTGCGGAAAGTAAAATCCTACGCTATTACAAGGCGCGGGTCTATACATCGCCAAATTACAAAGACCCGTTTTAATAAAAATGCGGAAAGTAAATAAATTCCTAATTACTATTACAAGGCTTGAGCAATTACATAATATTCACAATAAAATAAAATAAATGCGTGAAAGAATAGAACGTTCGAGGGCGTTGGACCCTTTTGAGAAATTAAATGAAATTTAAAAAGCTAATTAATTATTAAATTAAAAGAAAGAAAGAAATGTTTTTAGGTTTTTTGTTTTGGTATTTAATGAAAATAAAGAAAATTAAAATTAAAATTAAAAGAAACCCTAATTCTAAGTTGTTTTAATTATTAATGAAACAAATGTTAAAGTTTAACCTAATTTATGCTAATTAATTATTTACATATTTATTTACAAAATAAATTAGTAATTAATAATAATGATAATAAGAAAAAATTATTTATTAAGAAAAAGGATAAAAATGCTAAAAAACTTGATTTCTACATATTTTAGTTATTTAAGGAAAGATTAAGATTGAAAACCTAATTTTACTAAATTAATGATTTAAAATTTATTTACAAAAAATATTTAATAAGTAAATTAATTAACATATTTTGATGTCTGATTTTTATTATGAAAATTATATTTTGTGAATAAAAAGAAAACAATTAAAATAATTAAAAGAAAAGAAAAGGAGATTAAAAAAAAGAATACAAACAATGGGGGTGTCTGACCCAATTTGGAGGTTTTATTAGAGTAATTCTGGCCCAAGAATGCAAGAAGCCCGTTTGACTTTTCAGCGTGTGCGTACGTGGTTGACTGAGTGTGCATCATGGACTGCTTTTGTGGCCATTGGATTGATCGCTCAGATTACGTGGCAAATTAGCGCTTGAGGATGTATGATGAGCCCTGGGACGTGCACTGCATGGAAGCATGTTATAGAAAAAATCATGAAATATGATAGGGGACCTGGGAATCGAACCCAGGTCCCAGTACCTGCATGACAACTCAACTGCCAACTGAACCAACGCGCGTGTTTGTTAATATTATAGAACATAAATAATATATGTGAAAAAGAAGTATTATGCTGAACAATCAACAAAAAACGCGCCAATGTTCAAATCCTCCAACCATGCTCAGACACGCCATCTTCGTCTTCCTTTTGTACCTGTAACATAATTAAATAGCGGGGGTTTTAAACCCCCACTAACTGCAATGCAGAAAAATAGCGATTAGCATATGAGTAAACATAAAAAGGGCGCGAGGTGTGGATTTGCTTCGTTTGGATGTCACGAATCCATTGGTATAGGTTTTAAGGCCTAATTTTTCCATATGTATAAACCCCCAATTCCAAGCTTCTGAAACCCTAGCAAGCGTTAATGGCAAATATTGATACAGGCATTGTTAGGACAATTAAGTGGTACCATTAGCTTCAGAGCACCAATATTAGTGTAAATCAACATTTAAAACATATGAAAAATGCATGTAAATTGAAAAACGATAATGGACAATTTCAAGAAAAGTGTGATGTCGTTTTACCACTTCTGGAGGTCTGGATACTTGGTTTTGATTGCAAACGCTTCCTGGATCTCTTAGCAATGTTTTGGAACACTTTTGAAGCTTTGAAACGCCTTGTAATTAGGTTTTCAGTTTTCAAAATTTTGGTGAAAAGTGCAACTTTGTTATGCAGCCTCTGAGCAATATTTTTGTGTCTTCTAGCATTAGGTCATGTTGTGTATATGTATTTGAGTGAATTAGGTTAAAAAAACCAAGCCCATAATCCATGCATTCATATTTTGAATCTTTGATTTTGTCAAATCTTTTCTTCAATCGTTTTCATGCCAATTATGCCAAATTTGGAAGATTATGTTCCCTTGAGATGGTGCACGAGATATTTAGCTCATAATGGAAGAATTTGCTGCATAAAAAGATTTAAAACCATTGATTTAGTATATTTCTTATATTTAAATTTAATTAAATGAATTAATAAGATTAAAAATTCAATTAATTAATTAAAAATAAGAAAATAACTCCCTTTTAGCTTAATGGGTCGTGCATAGCCTTTGGGTAATGATTCATGGAAGAATTTGTGGCCCATTAGCATTTTTGAAGCCTTTTGTGCAAAGTTGACTTTTCAAAATTCCCAAAAATTTCCCAACTTCTACAAGGCATATCTTGCTCAATTTTGAAGATATGATCATGTTCTTGGACATTTTGGAATGGTATTGAAGTCATCTAACCAATGTCTTTGGTCCCATGTCATTTTGATTTACCAATCTCAAGTTATGGTCTTTGACTTAAAGTGCCTTTTTGTTGACTTTTGAAAATGAACTATAATGTTGAAATTGATAACTTTTTGTGAGAGCATTTCTTGGACTTGAAGTGTGAATATGAGTTGTAGGAAATGTCATTCTATTCAAAATGAGCTTTGGATGGGATTTTTATGATAAACCATGAAGAAGTTATGCCCTGGTCAATTTGCAGTTGACTTTTTCAACTGTCCAAAAATAGAAACTTTTGCATCTTGAGACTTTTTGAGCCATGCTTTGAGAATCATGATCAAGAATTGATCAAATGATGTTTGTGGCTTCAAAATAAGATGTTGACCAAAAATTTTGACTTTTGACTGTCAAATGACCATATTGCCCCTGCAGTTGACTGTGAAGCATTTAGGGTTTTTGACTGTGCAATCTGGTGCTGTGAGTCCTGAAACTTGGCATGTGGATGCTTGACAATGTTATAGGCATGTGGGACTTGATTGGACCCTTTAAAATTTCAAATTCTTTGCCAGAACCAAAACCCTAATTTTGATTGTGTTAGGAGGCAATTGGACTGTGCAACCCTTGAGAGATTTTGAACCTTGATCTTGGAAAATCTTGAAGAATATGGGAGGGAAAATTTTGGGGTACAACAGTTGCCCCTGTTCAATCTTCTTAGACCTGAGGATGTAGATTGGCTGTCGTGCCTTTCGTAATCCGAAGGTGGAAGATGATTGAACACTAGAGTGCCCAGAAATTTGCACTCACATTGTAGAGTGTCAGCAGTATGATGTGGGGAATGGGCTTACAGATGCCATGTTGAGAGGTGATGGATAGGTGGATGGGCTTATAGATGCCATCTGGGTGTCGATCGCGTAAGAGTTTCCTTAGCGAGAACTTGCGTACCTAACAAAAGAAAGATAATTACCTGGCCTGTTACAGGAGTTGATCTTCAAACTCTTTATGTAGATGTGCCCTGGCTGGATACAGGTATCGAATCTTTAAACTCTTCAGACGTGCCCTGGCGAGATACAGGAATCGAGTCCGGAGAATGTAGTCGTCAACAGATACACCCTGGCAAGATACAGGAATCGGATCTTCGAACTCTTCAGACGTGCCCTGGCAAGATACAGGAATCGAGTCTGGTAATGTTAGTCGTCAACAGATACACCCTGGCGAGATACAGGAATCGGATCTTCGAACTCTTCAGACGTGCCCTGGCAAGATACAGGAATCGAGTCTGGTAATGTTAGTCGTCAACAGATACACCCTGGCAAGATACAGGAATCGGATCCTCAAACTCTTCAGACGTGCCCTGGCAAGATACAGGAATCGAGTCTGGTAATGTTAGTCGTCAACAGATACACCCTAGCAAGATACAGGAATCGGATCCTCAAACTCTTCAGACGTGCCCTGGCAAGATACAGGAATCGAGTCTGGTAATGTTAGTCGTCAACAGATACACCCTGGCAAGATACAGGAATCGGATCCTCAAACTCTTCAGACGTGCCCTGGCGAGATACAGGAATCGAGTCTGGTAATGTTAGTCGTCAACAGATACACCCTGGCAAGATACAGGAATCGGATCCTCAAACTCTTCAGACTTGCCCTGGCGAGATACAGGAATCGAGTATGGTAATGTTAGTCGTCAACAGATACACCCTAGCAAGATACAGGAATCGGATCCTCAAACTCTTCAGACGTGCCCTGGCAAGATACAGGAATCGAGTCTGGTAATGTTAGTCGTCAACAGATACACCCTAGCAATATACAGGAATCGTATCTTCGAACTCTTCAGACGTGCCCTGGCAAGATACAGGAATCGAGTCTGGTAATGTTAGTCGTCAACAGATACACCCTGGCGAGATACAGGAATCGGATCTTCGAACTCTTCAGACGTGCCCTGGCAAGATACAAGAATCGAGTCTGGTAATGTTAGTCGTCAACAGATACACCCTAGAAAGATACAGGAATCGGATCCTCAAACTCTTCAGACGTGCCCTAGCAAGATACAGGAATCAAGTCTAGTAATGTTAGTCGTCAACAGATACACCCTGGAAAGATACAGGAATCGGATCCTCAAACTCTTCAGACGTGCCCTGGCGAGATACAGGAATCTAGTCTGGTAATGTTAGTCGTCAACAGATACACCCTGGCGAGATACAGGAATCGGATCCTCAAACTCTTCAGACGTGCCCTGGCAAGATACAGGAATCGAGTCTGGTAATGTTAGTCGTCAACAGATACACCCTGGTGAGATACAGGAATCGGATCTTTAGTTGTGACAGTTGATAGCAATTATCTTTGTATTGACCTTTGTCCTAAAAAGACAAAACGTTAGTTGTATGAAATGTCATGATGTATGACATGCGTGATGTTCTCAGAATAAGTGAGATTGTATGTTCATGATGCGTATATGCATGTTGTAATGTATGAAAATGTGTTGTTTATGAATGTATGTTTTTGTCTAGGAAAATAGATCCTTGACGGGTGCTGGGAAGTTAAATCCTGGGCTGATGTTGAAGAGAAGAGTTTCGTTGTTTCCGCTGGGGATGATAGTTGCAAGAATACCGGTAGGAGATGATGACTCCGTTGGGGAATAAACTTGGCGAATAGATTACTCTGCGGGGAATGAACTTTGTGGGGATAGAGAGATTCTTTGTTGAGATGTTGATGACAACTCCGCTGGGGATACCATTGTTGTTCTGTTGGAAGATTGAGTGAACTCCGCTGGGGGATAGGAAGACTTCGCCGAGGACGATCTTTCCGTGGCAATTGGCTGAGGATAACCCAGTTATATCCTGGTAGGGAAATAACCTTTGAATAAAGTCGGGAGACGCGTTCATGCTCTGTAGGTGACAAGCTTCCAGAACCTACTGGGGATAAGCTTTAAGACCTGCTGGGGAGATGGATTCCATTTTCCTGGGGAAACTTTTGGACTGGAATCTCCTGGGGAAATCTTGAGACGTATTAGGGAAGTGGCTCCATTGAATGTCTGGTATACCGCCGGGGAACAATCTTAGATCAAGACTGTCGGGGATGCTTGTTAAGAATATTTGTGTACTCCACTGAGGAATGTTGAGATCTGCTGGAGATAATCCAACTTCCTTAAGGCTGACAGTATAACTTTGCTTGGGGAGAGTGTATTAACTTGCTGGCTCACTCTCTGGGGAATTAAGATATCTTGTTTATGTTCTTCAGCCGAACTTACCTTGGTACCTTGGTGGACAGAGCAATTAGATCGCTTAGACCACTCATTATTGCCCCTGTTTCTAATGTTACCTGTAATTAATCCTTTGTTTCGTATGCAAATATTTATGAGTTAGCAATTAGTGTCAAATGCATATATCATAATTTGAACATTGGACGTTCTTCGCAAAACAAAACAGAAAAAGGAAAAACAATTGGCAATTGATCTGAAAAGTGATTTGTATTGATTTTTGAATTGCCTTTAAATAGGCGTTTATGTACAAGAGGCTGACGTCCTAGTAAGAGAACGCCGCCGAACGAAAGAGTTTATACAATTTTGTACAAAAGGAAAACAAAACAGCTATGTGAAAAGAATAATCCCACTGGGTTCCAACTCTGCTATCGCCCTTATATCTTCGAGCGTCTCATCACTTTGCTGCTCAGTTGACGATGAAGCTGATTGATCGATGCCGTTTGAACTTGATGTTGATACCGGATTCTGGATACAAGGTGATCCAATGAGACATAGTATTACGCTTTATCCCTAACTTTTTCCTGGACCACCCTTTCGGGTTTTCGGTCCACCGGGATACCCATTTTTGCCCAAGCTGCCTTTTCAGGTTTTCGACTTGCCGGGTGTACAGATTTTTTCATTTCATCCCTCATTTTGCCCGAACCCTTTTGGTTCGCCGGGAAGCCCTAATTTTTGCCTAGGTATGTCAACCTAGCGGGTCTTTTATCATGCGTAGTATCTTTTTACTATGTCTGCATTGGCGGGGTGAGGAAGGTCGTCACCATCCATGGTGGTTAGGATCATGGCTCCTCCTGAGAACACATGTTTAACCATAAATGGCCCTTCGTACGTAGGGGTCCATTTTCCCCTGGGATCACTTTGAGGAAGGATGATGCGCTTGATTACCAGGTCCCCAACTTGATACTCTTGTGGTCTGACTTTCTTGTTAAATGCCCTGATCATCCATTTTTGGTACGTTTGACCATGACAAATAGCAGTGAGTCTCTTTTCGTCGATTAGATTTAACTGATCAAGTCGTGTCTGGATCCAATCATCTTCGCTCAGATCTTCATCCTTCATTATCCGGAGAGAGGGTATCTGCACTTCAATCGGTAAGACTGCATCCATGCCATAGACTAAGGAAAAGGGAGTTGCCCCGGTTGACGTCCTTGCTGAGGTATGATATCCATGGAGAGCAAACGGTAACATCTCGTGCCAATCTTTGTAGGTCATTGTCATCTTCTGCACAATATTTTTGATATTCTTATTAGCTGCTTCGACAGCCCCATTCATCTTCGGTCGGTAAGGAGAAGAGTTGTGGTGCTGAATCTTGAATTGTTCGCAGAGCTCAGTGATCATCTTGTTATTAAGATTGGTACCATTGTCCGTAATGATCCTTTCAGGTACACCGTATCGACAGATCAGGTTATGCCGAATGAACCGTGCCACGACATTCTTGGTTACTGTAGCATAGGAAGCTGCTTCCACCCATTTTGTAAAGTAATCGATCGCCACCAGGATGAAGCGATGCCCGTTAGATGCCGTAGATTTGATCTCGCCGATCATATCTATGCCCCACATTACAAAAGGCCAAGGTGCAGTCAAGACATTCAGAGGAACTGGAGGAACGTGCACCTTGTCTGCGTAAATCTGGAATTTGTGACATGTCCGAGAATGTTGGTAACAATCATCTTCCATTGTGGACCAGAAATATCCTGCCCGAAGGATCTTCTTTGCCATGGTATGTCCACTGGAATGTGTTCCGAAGGTACCTTCATGCAGCTCTGTCATGATCCTTTCTGCTTCAGTCTTATCCACACAACGCAGTAAGGTCGAATCATGGTTTCGCTTGTATAGAATGCCATTGCTAAGGAAGAACTTTGTAGCGAACCTTCTCAGAAACTTCTTGTCATTGACAGATGCACCTTCAGGGTATTCCTGAGCTTCCAAGTATCTCTTCACCTCATGGTACCAGGGTTTTTTAGTCACTACCTCAGCCTCAAGATCACAACAGTATGCCGGTTCGTCCAGTTTCTAGATAATGACCCGGGGAGCCTCATTGTCCCATTTGACTTTGAACATAGAAGACATTGTAGCTAACGCGTCCGCCAGCTGATTCTCCTCTCTTAGGAAATGTTCAAAAGTTATCTCTGTGAAATGGGGGATCAATGTCAACACACATTCTTTGTAAGGAATAAGATTCGGATGTTTCGTATCCCACTCGCCTTTGATCTGATTGATCACGAGAGAGGAATCTCCGAAGACACTCAGAAACTTGATCCTTAAGTCGATCGCAGCTTGAAGACCCATTATGCATGCCTCATACTCCGCCATGTTGTTGGTGCAGTTGAAACATAGTCGGGCAGTAAGTGGGGTATGAGTGCCTTAAGGGGATATGATCACAGCGCCGACACCGTTACCCAAAGCGTTGGAGGCTCCGTCAAAGTGCATAGACCATCGGGATCCTTCCTCAGGTCCTTCATCTGGTCTAGGTACTTCACAATCAGTTACTATCATGATACTCTCGTCTGGAAACTCGAAGTTCATTGACTGGTAGTCGTCTACTGCCTGGTGTGCCAAGTGGTCTGCCAATACACTTCCCTTGATGGCTTTCTGAGTCGTGTACTGGATGTCGTATTCTGTCAAGATCATTTTCCATCTTGCTATTCTCCCAGACAGAGCAGGCTTTTCAAATATGTACTTTATTGGATCCATCTTTGAGATCAACAAGGTAGTGTGAGTCAGCATATACTGTCTCAGCCGGCGAGCAGCCCATACCAAAGCGCAGCAAGTTTTCTCGAGCAGTGAGTATCGGGTCTCACAGTCGGTAAACTTTTTGCTAAGGTAATAAATGGCGTGCTCTTTTCGGCCAGACTCGTCATGCTGCCCCAGCACACACCCCATTGAGTTGTCAAGTACTGTCAAGTATAGTATTAGAGGTCTCCCTTCAACCGGTGGCATAAGAATGGGTGGTTCTTGGAGATACTCTTTGATTCTGTCAAAAGCGACCTGACATTCATCATTCCAACGTACTACCTGATCTTTCTTCAGCAGCTTGAAGATTGGTTCACAAGTAGCAGTTAGGTGCGAGATGAATCGGGCAATGTAATTCAGACGTCCTAGAAAGCCTCTGACTTCTTTCTCTGTCTTGGGAACTGGCATCTCTTGAATGGCTTTAACCTTGGCAGGATCCACTTGAATACCCTTGTCACTTACGACGAAGCCTAGCAATTTTCTAGATCTTACTCCGAAGGTGCACTTGTTTGGGTTCAACCTCAACTTGTATAACTTCAGACGGTCAAACAACTTATGTAGATGGTCAAGGTGTTCCTCCTCAGTTTGGGACCTTGCAATCATATCGTCGACATACACTTCAATCTCATGATGGATCATGTCATGAAATAAAGCAACCATGGCACGTTGGTAGGTTGCCCCAGCATTTTTCAGTCCAAAAGGCATGACCTTGTAGCAGAAGGTGCCCCACTGAGTGACAAAGGTAGTCTTTTCCATATCTTCAGGAGCCATCTTGATTTGATTGTAACCTGAAAAACCATCCATGAAGGAGAACACCTTGTGCTGAGCAGTATTGTCAACCAAAATGTCAATGTGAGGTAGGGGGAAGTCATCCTTGGGGCTGGCCCTGTTCAGATCCCTGTAGTCAACACACATTCTGACTTTACCATCTTTCTTTGGCACTGGCACCACATTGGCAACCCAATGAGGGTAAGAAGTCACTGCAAGAAACCTGGCATCGAATTGCTTCATAACCTCAGCTTTGATCTTCTCGGACATCTCTGGACGCATACGACGGACCTTTTGTTTTACCGGAGGGCAGTCTTCCTTGGTAGGCAAATGATGGACCACAATGTCAATATCCAACCCAGGCATGTCTTCGTAGGACCAGGCAAAGATCTCCACATAATCATGTAACATCTGAACCAACCGTTGTTTCACGCTGAGCTCCAGATGGGCACCAATCTTAACTTCCTTTCTGTCTGCCTCAGTACCCAGATTTATCGCTTCCACTGGCTCTTCATGTGGCTGAATGGCCCTCTCTTCCTGGAGTAACAGTCTTGCGAGCTCACCAGGCACTTCGCAATCATCTTCACCTTCGTCCTCCGCTAAGTTGATCGGATTTTCGAAGTCATAACTGGAAGTAGCATAGTCGTTACCAGTGAGATCCAGAGTGGATTGAAACCTGTATGGGTGAGTGTGTGTAAATATAGCTGTTTTGCAATATATAAAGAAAGAAAGAAAGAAAGGGAGCACAAGATTTGAAATGCGAAAAACGTCCAGTGTCTTTATTCATGATATATGGAAATGACATTTATAAGCCCTCACAAATGAAGCCAACGGTGCCCCGGGTAAGACACCGGGCCATAAAGTTTCAGTTTATTGTTTATTACAAATTAGAAAAACAAAGGAATTCATTACTGCGTAACAAAAGTAACAGGTATATGATCTTTTGCGGTCCAATTGGTCAGTCCACCGTCGGTCGTCGGGTAGATCCAGCTATCGAACTCTGATTCTTCCACTTCGTCTTCATCCCCAATAGCATTCACTCCTGGATTGGTGATGAGCACAGGAGGTCTTCCGATCCTAGCCTTGCGCACAGCCCTCTGAGACTCTGCAGTAAAACCCAGTCCAAACTTGTCAGTTTTAGGAGTGAAATCAGGGAGCCTGCCCCAGTTAGCACATTCACCTTTCTCAATTACAGCCCGGGCGTCCTTTAAGGAGGCCATCTTCAAAGGAGAACTCTCTTCAGTCACTGCTTCTGCTGCTGCCAATGTTTGTGGTACCTCTTCAAAATGTTGAAAGCGGGTTTCAATAAACTCCCCGTCCATCTCAATATACCGGAAGGAATTCAGATGACTAACCATGTATTCTTCCTCCCCCTGCACAGTGACGATCTTCCCTCTGACAGGGTACTTGAGCTTCTGGTGTAGAGTGGAGGTCACTGCCCCAGCTTTGTGAATCCAAGGTCGACCCAGCAAACAGGAATAAGATGGACGAATGTCCATCACATAGAACATTGAATCAAAGACTTGGGAACCAACACGAATAGGAATGTTTACCTCACCATGAACCATCCTCTTTGACCCGTCAAAGGCTCGGACAATGATGTTACTAGGTTTCAACTCCAGGCCTTCACAATCCAACCAGTCTAAGGCCTTCTTGGGCAACACATTTAGGGAAGAACCGGTGTCCACCAACACGTGAGCAAGAGTAGTGCCCCTGCATTCAATGGAGACATGCAGGGCATCATTGTGGTTCTTTCCCTTAGCGGTAAGATCAGCATCCAAGAAACCCAAACCATTGTCATCTGTCAAATTGGCCACACAGTCAGTGAATTGATCTGCAGAGGTCTCTTGTGGCACATGGGCCGTCTTCAGAAATGAAATCAGGGCCTTGGCATGGGCCTTTGAGCACAGCAGCAATGATAGCATAGAGATATTGGAGGGGGTATGCCCCAGCTGTTCAACGACGTTAAAGTCACTCTTCTTGATTATCTTAAGAATTTCCTCCATCTCTTGCTGGGAGGCTTCAACATTCACGGTCTTCGGTGCCTCCATCCGAGCAGGCTCATCATCAATCCCTTTGCCCCGAGTATTAGATGACTCGGCTGCAGGGGAAGCAACTTAATTAGAAGGGGGAACAGGCGCACTTGCAGGTGTTATTATAAGAGGTCTTCGGATAACTGGTGGCGCAATGTCAGGCGAGAAGAGCCTGCCACTACGGGTAACTTTAGTTGGACCGGTGATATTGCTGATGTTGGTACTAGTGTTGAACTCCTGCTTTACTCCAAGTACATATACATCTGCCCCATAGTGCCATGGGACAGCCTTGTCGAATTCATAGGGGAGGGGCCCCGGAATAGTAATAATAATGGGTGCAACAGACATGATTTTAACTGGCTTCCTTGGGGGAGCCTTGGTAGGATTGAAGATGGTAACAACGGATACTTCTGCAGTAGGAACAAAAGGAACAGCGGTCTTCTTGAACAAAATTTATTTGCTATCCATCAGGCTTTGGATGCCTGACTTCAGCAACGGACAACCAGTAGGGGAAACAGCACACAGAAGGCAACCCTTGCTACAACCCGGAAATAAACCGGCCAGCAACAAGTTCCTCTTAACGGTCAACAAAGGGGTAGCAACATCATTCACAGAAACTGCATACAAGTCTTCATCAACAGCATTTACTCCATGTTGGGGCATAGGAGCAGTCACCACATTTGGCCTCTCGGGAGCTTCGAATTGTATTTCCTTTGCGTCAATAAGGTCCTGAACCTTATTTCTCAGGGCCCAGCAATCACCAGTAGAATGCCCCGGGCTATCAGAGTGATAAGCACAGCGGGCATTGGGATTTTACTTCGGAGATGCAGTATTCACAACCTTCGGAGCCTCTCTGACGGTCACCAAGTTGGCCGATAGTAACTGTGGCAAGATCTGTGACAAGTTCATACTCAGCCGAGTGTATTCTCTTTTGGGTCTCTCAGTCCTTGGTTGGTTAGGTTGCCGAGGAGCGGCAGCAGGCTTAGCAATTACCACCGCGTTGACAGCTTGGCGGCGCTCTGGTTTATCCTGCCTCCTAGGCCCATACACAGCACTGGCCTCCTTCTTAAAAGGTTTCTTCTCAGCACTTGAGGACGCCCCTTTCTGAATCTTACTTGATTTCATACCAGCCTCTATCCTTTCCCCAGTCAGAATGAGATCTGTGAACCCTGCAGACGAATTGCCAATGAGATGATTAAAGAACGGCCCGGATAGGGTCCCCAAGAACATATCTACCAATTCACAGTCGGTTAATGGTGGATGCACCCTGCCAGCCAGATCCCTCCACTTCTGTGCATACTCTTTAAAACCTTCTCCTGATCTTAGCGACATACCCTGGAGTTGGGTACGTGTAGGAGCAAGGTCGGCATTATACTGATACTGCTTGTAGAAAGCAGTAGTCAGCTCCTCCCAGTTACGAACCTTGGTTCCATCCAGCTGATAGAACCATTCGAGATGAGTCCCTGAAAGACTCTCCTGGAAGAAGTGGATCCACAAGTTTTTGTCCACAGTATACGGCTGAATCTTCCGCACATAAGATCTGAGATGTAGCTTAGGGCAAGACACCCCGTCATACTTTATGAAAGATGGTGCTTTGAACTTGTGTGGGATGACCACACCAGAAGATAAACCCAAGTCTCCGAAATCCAAACCAGGCACTTGTTGAATTTCCATGGCATTCAGACAGTCTTCCAACTGCTTATATCTGTCTTCAGCTGGAGGATACTACTCCTCATTAAAATTAGTCTCGTTGTCAGAGACTACCGGACTTGGAGCCCTTCCCCCCTGGGGACTGCCTTTGCCTATAGAAGAACCAGCTTGATCAACCTCATTCTGCAGTGTGTTACCAAACCTCCGGCCCGTGTTGAATAGAACAGTTCTCTTCTTCTTCTTGACCAGCAGAGCCTTCAGTTCCTCCTGACCTTGGGCCAAACTCATAATCAGCTCTTGAAATTGGGCGTTCTGAGCCTGAAGGGCCTTGATGGACTGCTCGGTAGATGATTCAGGGTTCATGATGCTGAAATAAACAGCGAAGAACATTAAGCAACCTGAAAAGAAGAGTACCTGCTATGCACGTGATGCATGATATGTGTTTATGCAATGCATTCAAGGGTTCGAAAGTTCAAATTTGTTGTAGACAAAAAGGAACACACGTTATCATTAAGAAAATAATTGTTCAGTACATCGGGGCCTCATGGGCAAATATTACAAAGTAAATCAATCCCAAAAGACACTACGCATCCTCTTCGGAGCAATGTAAGTGTTGAGATTCCTTTCCTCATGCAGTAGGCGGGTTAGCTCCAAGACCTTCTTTTCACTAGCATGTAGACTGGACTCAAGAGAATTTCGTTCTTCCTTAAGCTGGATCCAACTCTTCTGCATTTCTTCCCAGAATGTAGGCATGTCAGGATGTTGAATGGTGTAGGACACCTCTCCTTCCAAGACTGGCTCTTTGATCACAGGGAGAACATGAGGATAAGGCATCACTAACTTCTGGGAGCAGGCTCGTACCCACTTGAGATAAGGCTCCAACGGGATGGAGTTCCTATGCCCCAGTGTCTTGTTGTCTATCTTGCTGGGCATCCTCCAAGCTCTGATAAATCTCTGGTGAAGTCCTTGTGCATCATTGTCGAAGTCAAAAACTATGTCAGGAATTAACATGTCATGAGGGCCGTCTCTCTGAGCATAACCAAACTGTCTCCAAGCCAGACACGGGTTGTAAGTAATACCTCCTCTGATTCCAAGTAAAGGAACATTAGGGTACTCCCCACAACGATCAATGATAGTGACATCCTCTCTAGACCGAGAGCACCAATGTATATCAGCATGTGTAAGATTCATCAATCGTTGTGACCATCTCAAACCCCGCTCGTTCTTTAAAACTGATTGTGGAAGGTGCGAAATAAACCACCTTCCCAGGAGAGGAGTGCAACACATAAGAACACCTCTTTTTCTCATGGTTCGAGTGTAACATGAGTGAAGGATGTCCCCAAGCAACGTAGGTATAGGATTCCTGGACATGAAGATCTTGACAGCACTGATATCTATAAGTTGATCGGGATTCAGGAACAAAACCAATCCATAGACAAGGAGGGCCACAACTTCTTCAAAAGCTTGCAGGTCAAGGGAGTTCCAACATTCTTGGGCCTTCTCAAACAGAAACCTGGCTAAGAACCCTTTGATACCACTTCTAACTTCCCAATGTCCCTTGATATCAGAGGGCTGTAGGTGTAGTGCTTTAGCAATCTCTTCAAGTTTGGGTTCCTTTTTCGTACCGTTGTAGGGTAGTTGACTAAGGATAGGGATCTTCAGAAGCCGGGAGAACTCTTCCAATGTAGGCACCAGTTGGTAATCCAGGAAGGTAAAGCAGTGGTGCAGAGGATCAAAGAACTGGAAGAGGACCTTTATCATATCTTCCTCAATGTTGGTGTTGACCAAGCTGATGAGTCTTCCATGCCTCTCACTGAAAGAAGAGCTCTCGGGAATCCTGGATATAAGTTCCTTAAGCTGAGGAGGGATCCTTACAAGGCTGATCTGAATTGTCTTTCTGCGAACAGTTTCCATGTCCTACAAAACAAGAACAAAGATGAAGATTCGAACCCCTGAAATGGTTAGTCAATGCATATGATGTTGTATGATGTCATGATGCTATGATTAAACACACCACAAATATTCACAAGGGCAAACATGATAAGGCACACAAGTCACACAAGACAAGCCCTTAGAGTTTAGGCCAGAATGGGGTCTGGGTATTACCCTCTGGAAGTTGGTGGGCTCAACCTGTCCTATCAGAAGTAACCGGGTTCTAAGGGTCCCAATATCATTGGATTGTTTTCATTGTTCATCGTTTCGATTTAGCCACTGAACTGGCGACCAAAATATTCCAAGAAAACAACCCTCAATTGAGTGTAGTATCGAGTATCAACCAACCTCGGACTGCACCAAAGTCAGTTATCTCACTACCCTAAAGAGGCCAAGATGGTTCAATTAAGGTTCCTAAGGTCAGTTGATGCTTCACGACACCACACGGAGGCCCCGTACTCTCCTTGACTGAACTCAAGGGTTACCGGTACACACCAAAGTGCCACATCAACGTAGCAGACTGCTTCAACCATGTCGGTATACCCCGCACAGTTCCCTCACAGCCTTGTTGCTACTTTCTAAGAAGGTACCCCCCAGATCCGGGTTAGGATCTATAGAACTCCCAAGACAGTACCCACAATTTAAAGCAAACAATTCAAAGCAATTGAAAACACAAGTGATCTTAGTCCTAAGGTATACCTCACTTTATAAAATGTCCCCAGCAGAGTCGCCAGTTCTGTGATCGGTGGATCTGGAACTGACTGTTTAAAGCTGGTTTCACGAAATGTCGCGGTAAGCAAGAGTCACCATCGTCTTTTATTTTCTCCAACATGGACAGGACAAAAGCACAGCAAAATTCCTTATGAGATAGTTTCTCGGTTCGGGAGGTAGATTTATAGAAAGGGAAGGTGTTAGCACCCTTTCTATCCATGGTTATCCATGGGCTCTTAGATACTTGCTCATTTGTGTTTTCAAAAGTGTTTGCTTTTCAAAGTGTGAGTGGGTTTGAAAAAGTTTTGTTTAAAGTTTCAGATCGACTCTTGTATCAGTCCTCAAGAGTGTTTGAAAAATTGTTTTGAAAGCTTTTTGAAAGTGTCGGTGTGAAAAGAGTTTGATTTGTTTTTGAATATAGCAAGTATCTACGAGTCATCTACCTACCCTAAGGAATTAGGTTGTGTAAATGTCCTTAAGGTAGTGTCATCCCACCATTGAGAGGTAGGTAGCACCACCGTTGGAGGTGTTCGGGTCAATTCGTTTGTTAGGGACAGTGTGGTCACCAGAGCAACAGTAGGACACCTTAAAGCTACCCTTATGCCATTGATCCTTTTTTAATTCTGAGGCAACCGTTTCGAGGCAACTGGATCATGTCATGGACATAAGGACTTACTAAAACGTCCTATACTCGACGACCACGTTTCGAGGGCAAGGCAACAGTGAGGCGTACCCTAAGAGTGGTGTGTGAATTTGTGTATTATTTTCATGTTAATATTTGTCTTTGATCATGCATTTGGTGAGCTACGCATTGTTTTTAATTTAGGCCATTCATTCTTTCATGCAAAGTTTAGAATTTAAAAGTGCGGAAATTAAAGTGCGGAAAGTAAAATCCTACGCTATTACAAGGCGCGGGTCTATACATCGCCAAATTACAAAGACCCATTTTAATAAAAATGCGGAAAGTAAATAAATTCCTAATTACTATTACAAGGCCTGAGCAATTATATAATATTCACAATAAAATAAAATAAATGCGCGAAAGAATAGAACGTTCGAGGGCGTTGGACCCTTTTGAGAAATTAAATGAAATTTAAAAAGCTAATTAATTATTAAATTAAAAGAAAGAAATGTTTTTAGGTTTTTTGTTTTGGTATTTAATGAAAATAAAGAAAATTAAAATTAAAATTAAAAGAAACCCTAATTCTAAGTTGTTTTAATTATTAATGAAACAAATGTTAAAGTTTAACCTAATTTATGCTAATTAATTATTTACATATTTATTTACAAAATAAATTAGTAATTAATAATAATGATAATAAGAAAAAATTATTTATTAAGAAAAAGGATAAAAATGCTAAAAAACTTGATTTCTACATATTTTAGTTATTTAAGGAAAGATTAAGATTGAAAACCTAATTTTACTAAATTAATGATTTAAAATTTATTTACAAAAAATATTTAATAAGTAAATTAATTAACATATTTTGATGTCTGATTTTTATTATGAAAATTATATTTTGTGAATAAAAAGAAAACAATTAAAATAATTAAAAGAAAAGAAAAGGAGATTAAAAAAAAGAATACAAACAATGGGGGTGTCTGACCCAATTTGGAGGTTTTATTGGAGTAATTATGGCCTAAGAATGCAAGAAGCCCGTTTGACTTTTCAGAGTGTGTGTACGTGGTTGACTGAGTGTGCATCATGGACTGCTTTTGTGGCCATTGGATTGATCGCTCATATTACGTGGCAAATTAGCGCTTGAGGATGTATGATGAGCCCTGGGACGTGCACTGCATGGAAGCATGTTATAGAAAAAATCATGAAATATGATAGGGGACCTGGGAATCGAACCCAGGTCCCAGTACCTGCATGACAACTCAACTGCCAACTGAACCAACGCGCGTGTTTGTTAATATTATAGAACATAAATAATATATGTGAAAAAGAAGTATTATGCTGAACAATCAACAAAAAACGCGCCAATGTTCAAATCCTCCAACCATGCTCAGACACGCCATCTTCGTCTTCCTTTTGTACCTGTAACATAATTAAATAGAGGGGGTTTTAAACCCCCACTAACTGCAATGCATAAAAATAGCGATTAGCATATGAGTAAACATAAAAAGGGCGCGAGGTGTGGATTTGCTTCGTTTGGATGTCACGAATCCATTGGTATAGGTTTTAAGGCCTAATTTTTCCATATGTATAAACCCCCAATTCCAAGCTTCTGAAACCCTAGCAAGCGTTAATGGCAAATATTGATACAGGCATTGTTAGGACAATTAAGTGGTACCATTAGCTTCAGAGCACCAATATTAGTGTAAATCAACATTTAAAACATATGAAAAATGAATGTAAATTGAAAAACGATAATGGACAATTTCAAGAAAAGTGTGATGTCGTTCTACCACTTCTGGAGGTCTGGATACTTGGTTTTGATTGCAAACGCTTCATGGATCTCTTAGCAATGTTTTGGAACACTTTTGAAGCTTTGAAACGCCTTGTAATTAGGTTTTCAGTTTTCAAAATTTTGGTGAAAAGTGCAACTTTGTTATGCAGCCTCTGAGCAATATTTTTGTGTCTTCTAGCATTAGGTCATGTTGTGTATATGTATTTGAGTGAATTAGGTTAAAAAAACCGAGCCCATAATCCATGCATTCATATTTTGAATCTTTGATTTTGTCAAATCTTTTTTTCAATCTTTTTCATGCCAATTATGCCAAATTTGGAAGATTTTGTTCCCTTGAGATGGTGCACGAGATATTTAGCTCATAATGGAAGAATTTGTTGCATAAAAAGATTTAAAACCATTGATTTAGTATATTTCTTATATTTAAATTTAATTAAATGAATTAATAAGATTAAAAATTCAATTAATTAATTAAAAATAAGAAAATAACTCCATTTTAGCTTAATGGGTCGTGCATAGCCTTTGGGTAATGATTCATGGAAGAATTTGTGGCCCATTAGCATTTTTGAAGCCTTTTGTGCAAAGTTGACTTTTCAAAATTCCCAAAAATTTGCCAACTTCTACAAGGCATATCTTGCTCAATTTTGAAGCTATGATCATGTTCGTGGACATTTTGGAAAGGTCTTGAAGTCCTCTAACCAATGTCTTTGGTCCCATGTCATTTTGATTTACCAATCTCAAGTTATGGTCTTTGACTTAAAGTGCCTTTTTGTTGACTTTTGAAAATGACCTATAATGTTGAAATTGATAACTTTTTGTGAGAGCATTTCTTGGACTTGAAGTGTGAAGATGAGTTGTAGGAAATTTCATTCTCTTAAAAATGAGATTTGGATGGGATTTTTCTGATAAACCATGAAGAAGTTATGCCCTGGTCAATTTGCAGTTGACTTTTTCAACTGTCCAAAAATAGAAACTTTTGCATCTTGAGACTTTTTGAGCCATGCTTTGAGAATCATGATCAAGAATTAATCAAATGATGTTTGTGGCTTCAAAATAAGATGTTGACCAAAAATTTTGACTTTTGACTGTCAAATGACCATTTTGCCCCTGCAGTTGACTGTGAAGCATTTATGGTTTTTGACTGTGCAATCTGGTGCTGTGAGTCCTGAAACTTGGCATGTGGATGCTTGACAATGTTTATAGGCATGTGGGACTTGATTGGACCCTTGAAAATTTCAAATTCTTTGCCATAACCAAAACCCTAATTTTGACTGTGTTAGGAGGCAATTGGACTGTGCAACCCTTGAGAGATTTTGAACCTTGATCTTGGCAAATCTTGAAGAATATGGGAGGGCAAATTTTGGGGTACAACACCTGCCATATCTGGATGAGTTCTTCTCAACTTTTATTTGATTGGCAGACACTCTGGCTTCAACGGCAAACGGTGCTCTACAATATATGTATCTAGACCAGGCATATCTTGGTAAGACCAAGCAAAAATGTCCACATACTCTTTCAACAACTCAATCAACCTGCTCTTCACACCAGGATGAAGTAACGCTCCAATCTTGACTTCTTTCAGATCTTCTTCTGAACCCAATTTGATTACTTCTAATGGCTCTTTATATGGCTGAATGGCATCCTCCTCGCACTCAAGCAACCGTGAGACCTCTTCTGGGATCTCATCATAGTCTTCTTCTTCAGCCCCATACACAGGACATTCAAAGTTGGGAGAGGGTGCAGGGTCATTGTATTCAACGGGTTTTTTAATTAATCTGCACATATGATTTATGATTGTTTTTAGAAACTGACACATATAACAAGTGATCTTGCAGATTGAATTTCAGTTATTATTTATTTTGAAAGGTTTTTTATGATTACCATTTTCCAAGGAAAAAAAAGCAAAAAAATAAAACACAATTTAGGAAACAAAGACAACTTTTATTATTGATTTTAAAAATCAAAGCACACAGATAAGCCCATACAATATACTTTCACCTTGGGTAGAGTGAAATCTTTTCAAAAAGATAAACAAAACAAATTAATTTGAAACATGTATGCAAGAGGGAACATCAATGGTGATCCAGTTCTGAAACCTAACTTCGTGCTTCACATAATTCGGCATTTCTGGCTCTTCTTCATCTTCCACAATGGCATTAATCCCAGAAACAGTTGGATGAAGATAAGCCCCGCTACGGAAGATGCCTTGATACTTGCCTGCAGCAGACTGCGGCTTCAAGCTCTTACCTTTATCATCATTCACATAGAACCCCAAGCCAGCTCTATTCTTGTTTACAGGTGGATCCATAATCTATCCCCAAATTTCACTATGACCATTACGCACAACCTACTGTGCATCTTTAAGTGAAACTATAGAATCATCATTTCCTCTTATATTGTCAATGGATAAAGCTTGGAACTGGGTTCCAACAGAAGCTTCATCTGCCTCCACAATGCTGAAAGAGGACAAATGAGATATCAATAATGCCTGTTCTCCATTTATAATCACCACTTTTCCTTCGCATAAACTTCAGATTTTTGATGCAAAGTTGAAGTGACAGCCCCTCCCTCATGTGTCCACGACCCTCCTAGCAAAAATCTATAAGCGGGTACAATATCCATGACCTAGAAAGTCATCTGAAACAAATGTGGGCCTATATGAATAGGCAAGTCCACTTCACCAATAACAGATTTCCTTGATCCATTAAATAGCTTTCACAATAATGCCACTTGGGCGCATGGGTATTCCTTGATATTTCAACTTCATAAGTGTGCTCCTCCGTATATAGTTCAAAGAGGATCCATTATCAATCAGCACTTTGGATAATGAATCATTCTTGAAATTCATAGAGATACGGAGGGCCAAGGTGTGATTCCTTCCTTCATCTAGAAATTCATCATCGCAGAAACTCAGGTTATTACATGATGTAATGTTCCCCATTACGCTGCTGAATTGGTCTACAGGCATGTCACTTTCCACAAAAGCTTGGTCCAATACCCTCATCAGAGATTCTCTGTGAGTAGAGGAGTTCATCAATAAAGCCAAGATAGATATTTTTGAAGGAGTCTGCAGTAGCTGATCTACAATTCTGTAGTCTCTCATCTTAATTATCTTCAAAATATAGTCCACCTCTTTTTCTAGCGTAGCTCCACTAGATTCACCCATATTCTTCTTGGGCTCAACATTTTCAACAATTTTCTTTCCAGTACTAACATCTCCATGAACAACCGGTGCAAATATATGATCGTTGCGGGTCACTCTGCTAGTCTCAGCAATATTTCCAACATCAGACATTGGTTGGATGGGAACTTCCACACCATCCTCTAAGATTGTAGCATTATATTTGTAGGGTACAACCTTATCTGACTTGTAGGGGACAGGACCCAATAAAATAATCACCAATGGAGTAATAGTCGGCTTGCTATGATACTCAAATTCAAAATGGGAAGGTGTACCAAAACAAGGCACAATAACGTTTACCCCTTCTTCAACATAATCAGTCAATATTGAGTCATCTCTAGAAAATAAATCCTCATATAAGGAGAAATTCTCATCTGCAGAGGCATACTCATCATCCGACTCTTCTCCCGCCAAACAAAACTCAATCATATCAACTTCATGGTAATCATCCCTTTGACATGTAACCTTGATGGTTCCATTGTCTAACAATAACTGAACACCTTTTCTCACAATTGAACATCCTCGGGAGTCTTGGCAGCAAATTCGGCAAGATCCATACTGATGTTCCACCTGACCAGCCATGTGGCAGAAAGTAGCATGCAATTGTACCAGATCCTCATTCATATACTCCACATCAAAAATTATGAACTCTCTAGGACATCCAAAAACCATGTTCACTTCCTCTTCATACTCTGCCCTAGGCCTGATTATGTGGATGAGGCCCTCATCCATCATCTCCTGCAAATCAGCCTTTATCTTGTCACAACCCTGTATGTTTGTACTGCAAATAGAACAACCGACATGGTCATGCATATAGTAGCTAAATTCACAGAGGTCTGTGTGTATTTTCACCAAATCTCATCTGACCAGATTAATATCAAAAATTCGGAAGTCGCCTGGATAACTGACCATCATATTCACATAATTTTCTCGTCCATGCCTGGGTAGAGGATTGTCTTTCACATTAGGGCCCACATATTTGAAAGGTAGAATAAGGACTTCACCAATTTTTGTACCTCAGTCTTCAAAGGATAACAATTCTCAACATTATGCCCTGGTGCTCCCTGATGAAAGACACATGTTTGGTCCGCCTTGTAATACCAAGGTAAGGGTGATGGTACAACGGGAGATGGTCGGGTCTGAACCAACTTCTTCTGAATTAATACCGGTAGTAACTCTGTATAACTCATAGGAATAGGGTCATAACTCTCCCTTCTCTGATTATACCATTGATTCCCGTGCTGGGATGGTCTCTGATAAGCAACGGTGGTTGGTGCTACACCAACAACTGCAGTGACTGAGGCGACTTGTTGATGAGGCTGATAATTTATTCTAGGAGGATTAACCCTCCTCTCTTACATAACAACATTTATATCTCCTTCCTTATTCTTGGTAAACCCATGGGATGGCTTCTTCGCACTTCCAGAACCTTCAATCTTTGTTAAACGACTCTCTCTTACAGCCTCTTCTAACCGGATACCCATGCCTACCATTTCAGTAAAGTCACTTGGCGCACTTGCTACCATCCTCTCATAGTAGAAAACACCCAGATTTTTCAAGAAAATCTTAGTCATCTCCTTCTCTTCCATGGGAGGAATCACTCAGGCAGCTACCTCACGCCATCTCTGTGCATATTCTTTGAATGATTCCATGTCTTTCTGGACCATGGCCCTGAGTTGATCACATCCAGGCGCCATGTCCACATTGTATTTGTATTGTCTGATAAATGCTTCTCCCGAGTCATTTAAATTATGGATATTGACACTATCCAAACTCATATACCACTTCAGCACAACACCAGTCAAACTATCCTGAAAATAGTGAATCAACAGACGCTAATCATCAGTATGGGTAGGCATTCTTCTTACATACATCACCAGATGAGCACGAGGGCAAGTGTCGCCCTTGTACTTTTCAAACTCCTGGACCTTAAACTTTGCAGGTATGTTAACATTCGGGACCAAGCATAATTCATTCACATTCTTCCCGAATAACTCCTTTCCCTTTAGGGCCTTCATCTCCCTCTGCATCTTGTCAAACTATTCTTGAAAGTCATCCATTCTGTCGTAAAGATCCAAGTCTTCACTTGGTTGAGGAAAAGGGCGACACATATCATCATTAACAAATGGAACCATATTCACTGAAGGAGGTGCAGCAGGAGAAACATGCACCACAGGGGGTTGCAGGAGTAATAGTAGTATGAACAACTGGAGCTTCTTAAGGACCAAGATTGAAACTTTTAGGCGCAAAGTTCTCTGGCATTCCCCATGGACAAACTTGAGGCATGTGATTCTGAACAACAGCTGGAGTGGCATACATAGGAACTGCCAGAGCTTCAGCAGTAGCCCTTGTTGGTTGAGGTTGAACACTCGGTGGCTGATTTTGAGCAGCCACCAGAGATTCCATCAGAGAAGTAAGATTGACCATACCGGCCTTCAAAGCAGAAACCTGCTCGTGCAGCTCGTGATTATCTTGTTCTAAGTTGTCCATCTTTCTTTTGAGATTAGCTCGAGTTTTGTAGTGGTGAGACAGCTTGCTGAACAAAGTAAAGAAGCTTGGTAAGACACCTGGATATGCATAACAAATTCAAGAAATATCTGCAATATGATGCATGATATGCAATGAAGATGATTAAATTTTTTTATTATTAATATTTTAAGAGACTTAAAGATTTATAGACATATTGCAAATATCAAAGTAACAACACATTTGAAATACTGAAAATATTTATTATAATAACTTTAAAATGGATTACAAGTTTCAACAATCCCAAGTACAAGATGAAAATAAAGTCTAAAACTTTAAGAAGCAAAGCTGATGGAGATCACTCTATACGTTGGTGCTTCCTTGTAAGCCTGGCGATCTGAGCCTTCAACCTCTAGTTTTCTTCAGCATATCTGGTTGCAACCTCCTTCCAATCACCTAAATCAGGAAGTGAGAAACTATCAACTGACTGAGGATTAGGAGAAAATAAATCCCCTTGCCTCTCCATCATCCTTATAGCCCGACCCTCAAGGATCTCAATCAAGTCGTCTTTCTCCTTCAAGTCTGCTCTATAGGAAATCTCTAAAGTTTGGCGCTTATTCTTCCAAGCATCCTTTTCTTGTTGCATCTTGACTAAATCAAGCCTTAGTTCTTCTATATCATCCAATAAGGGAGGAGTGATTTTCACAAACAAATCAAGCATAGGTGTTTCCCGAGAATACGGCATCTTCAACTGAATAGCAGATGCAAATGATGCTTAAATAAGGATTTCAAAGTTTGAAAACTTACCACTTGAAGTGAAATATCACAATGTGTATGGATGCTTCCAAGTGCAAAGTGATGATTGATTAATCTTCCTTGGACCTCCCTGAAGCCGTTTTAATCCTTACTTTGTGATGAAAGTTATTGAATCACTCCAACCAAGTCAAGTTGCAAGGCTCTATTGTTGAAAATGGAGGATGATGAAGATGATGTTACAGTGATGAAATAGGACTTTGGATAGGTTCTATATGAGTTATCGAAGCTTTATGAATGATTTAGAATGAAAACGCACAAGTGGATTGGGTCTTAGGAGTTTAAGGTCAGAAATTGCAACAAATGTAGTTTTGGATGCAAATTTTGATTTCAGAGAGTATGAGGGTGTTTTAGGACTTATGAAATCGTGTCCTAGCTTGAAAATGGACCTCTCTATTTATAGAAAAAGGTTGGAGGGAAGGAGCTGATTTTCAAGTTGAAGAGTTATTGTTTGGTTGAAACATAACTTATAATTTCTTGAGAAATCAAAGTTCCAATATATGGTACAACAACTCATAGGGTGGTTAAACAATATAAACATGTTGCTTCTGAGCATACATGTTGAGTGTGTGCAGAGGGAGAAAGTGAGAAGCTCAATGCATTGACTTTGTGATTAAAGCTTTCTTTACAAGAATGGAAATGTAACCTTTCTCCCTAAAATGGCAAAATAGTTTGGACAATGCTTAAATCAAATGGAACATAGATAAAAAGCTTGTGTAATATTATGATTAGAGTTTAATTCACAAGTTTAGAGGCCTACAAATCAATATTATACAGAATGGCATGAAGATTTGGTTATGTGTTCTTCACAAATATGACCTATAATTCAAGAATAGATGCCCAACTTCATCTCTTCGAATCTCCTAGCTCAAGTATGATAAAATTGTATTCTTGGACATTTTGAAAAGCTTGAAACATTGTCTACAACTTTCATGTTGTGAATTTTGGATAAATCAAATGGGAACTTGGTGGAAAATGGCCATGAAGTTGGGACAAAAATCTGATCGAAACTTGTAAAAAAATTCTAAGTGTTGGATAAAAAACATCATGACTTCATGAGCTTATATCTCTTAAATTAAGCACTTTTTGAGGATCACCCCACATTAACAACGTTGTAGAATTCATCAATCCCTACAACTTTCATGTTGAAAGTTTTCCTTGAATTAGCTTGCATCTTGAGGAAACTTGCTTGTGAAGTTAGGGTTTTTGTTAAGAACAAAAACACTTACAATTTTTCTAAGTGTTAGAAAATTTTCCAAATTTGACTTTTGTTTACTTTTTTGATTTTGTGATGATCAAGTTTTATAATTTTTAATATCTTGATGATTCTTGACTTTTGAATTCCAAAGTTGACCAAAAAGTCAAAGTTTGACTTTTGAGTGACGGTTGACTTTTCATTAGTTGATTCAAATTTTCAACTATCAATCACTTGTATCTTTGGAAATGTTTTTAGCCATATAATTAAGTCAATATGTTGTACTTGAGTTATTGAGATCATGATTCAAGCCATTAGTTCATGCACTAGGACAACAATTAATGATCAGTCATCTTCAGTCAAAACCCTAATTTGGGCCATTTTTGACCTCTGATGATTTGAGGGTTTTCCTTGATGAATCATGAACAACCCTTTCTAAAATGAGTAATATCACTTCAAAATATTGATGTTGACAAAAAATATTAAAGTTTGACTGTATATTGACCACAATTGACTTTTATCCAATGTAGTTGATTTTCAGTCATCTGAGCAATTAACTAGGCAAATTTGTGATGCAAGGCTTGAAACTTGACATGAGTATTATTGAGGACATATGATGAACCATTAAAGTTATTTGAGGCATTGGAAATACAATTTCACTTGAGAAATACAAAACCCTAGTTATAGGCCAATGCTTAGGAGGTGAGCTTGTCTGATCAACTCTTGAAAATCCTTAAGTATTTGAGAATCTTAGAAGAATGCCTTGAAGAAAATGGGAGGGAAAATTTTTGGATACAACATAAGGCCTCAAGTGGTTTCCCTCGTTCCTTATGTGTCTCTAGGAATGTTCATACCAAGTTTCAAGCCTTGCATCACAAGTTAGCTCAGTCAATGGCTAAGATAACTGAAAATCAACTGTATTGGGTAAAAAGTCAATTATGGTCAACCTACAGTCAAACTTAAATTTTTTTGGTCAACATCAGGGTTTTGAAGTCATATTCATCATTTGATCAAGTGTTGATCATGGTTCATCAAGAAAACTCTCAAATCATCAAAAGTCAAAAGTTGCCAAATTAGGGTTTTCTTAAGTTGAAGTCAACTGAACTTTGAACAAGCATAAATTTCATATGCTTCATTATTTTTTCTTTAACCATAGATCATTTGAAAGGGAATTCAATTCTCTACATCTATGTATCTCTAAGCTTAAGTCCAAAAAATGCTTCATTTGAGAGATATGGGTCAATACATTATAGGTCATTTCCAAAGTCAACAAAAAGACACTTTTTGTCAAGGAAACTTACATCAAGATAAAGTCTTCAAATGCAAAAATGATCAAAATAGATATTGTATAGGACATCTTGAGATTTCCAAAAAGTTAAATATCATCTTCAAGTGATGAAAATTGAGAAAGTTATGACTAGTGCAAATTGGGAAATTTTGAGCAAATGCATGAAGTTCAAATTGATCAAACTTGATTTTTTTTGGCTAATGGGATATTCATTCAGAGTCTAAACATGTCCTACAAGACATCTTGTTCATACACCTCCCTTTGGTTTATTTTATTTTATTTTTGATTTTTATTATTTTAAAAGTCAAAATAAGATAAAATAAGACAAGGCTTATTACACAAGTCCAAGCCCATCAACCTATATATTGCATGTATTCAGACATAAAAAGATAAGGAAACCGTGCACCAACATCACCATCCAAAATTCACAAAAATTATCTAAATTAGGGCAACTTGCAAACCCTTATTTCAGCCACCTTCGACACATATTATCCCTTCCATTCACTTCCAGGAAGGTCATAGGGTAAGGTTGGATCACCCTTGATGATCCAAAAGGCTCAAAACACCATTACATGCATCATCTGTTTTCAATCCCTACATGATTTTCAATTTTTGTTTTCTTTATGTTTTAGGATAAACTAACCATGCTAATGTGTTCATGAGGTCTCCATATGCAGGAAAAGTAGATCGTATGACCTCCATGCTATCAGAATCATGATTTGTCATATTTGCACCGACCCATGTTGCTTTGATCATACCTCATAAACCATTACATTTCAGTCAAAAATAACTATCTCATTGAATTCACAGGCCTCGATTTAGAGGGGTAGGGTCCCTTTGGACCGCTAACACTGTTTACTTTGCAGGTTGAAAGAAAAGACTCACCGGAGAAGACGACCAGAGCTTGGGCTCTGACGCCTCTCTGATTCATGCAATGTTTTCATATTATATACGTTTTGTTTTGTTTAAGACAATGGATTTATCACCACCCTAGTGGTTAAAACACGCGCGATAAGGTTTTACTATGCAAGGGCACGAGTTCAATCCCTGCTTTTGGCATTTTTAGTTTTTTTCTTCATATTTTTCTGTTTTGCAGATGACAAAACACGTTGGCTTCTATCCCTTGACACAGGTGTGCACCTGACCTAGTGGTGAGCATGCTGGATGGGAATGCTGAGGGCGTGGGTTCAACACCCACCCCTGTCATATTTTGGTTTTTTTTACCATAATTCTCTATTCTTCTTACTCTTTTCTCTTCTTTTCCTTAAACTTCACAAAAACCTTTAACAAAACCTCTTTTTTTTTCCATAAACCCTAATTAGGTTTTTTAGGTTTTTTCACTAATCATTTTTTTGAAAGTCAATTTAGGTTTTTTAGGCTTTTAATTTAATTAATCAATTCTTTTTTTAATTAATTAAAAAATTAATTAGGGTTTTTAGGTTAATCATCAAAACCATTTTATCATGAAAATCACCAAAAAACAATGTCCTTTTCTTTTTTCTTAGTCTTGCAATTAGTGTAGTTTATTATTCTCGCACTTTTTTTCTTCGATTATTGTAACTGCTCATAGTTTGTAATAGTAATTAGGTTTACTTTCCCACAATGTTATAATTTTTGTACCTCTCCCAAGGCCATGTAATAGTCTAGGGTTTTATTTTCTGTATTTATTTTTTGCACATTTATCGCTTTCCTATTTTGCTCTATTATAATTAGTATTTAGGTCATGTATGGAAATATTAAAGAAAACGATAGCTAACCCTAATCAAAGACTAAAATGACTGAAAATAATCCCTTGCACACTTACACCTCTAGGGTAACCTCTCTTGTTGCCTTTTGGAAAACAGTCATGTCCCTCGAACGTGGGGACGCTTTAGCAATGTCCCTCAAAAACAAAGATTGTAGTCTCTCGATTACCCTTTCAATGTTGCCTTTGGTAAACGATCAAGTCCCTTATCAAATTTCTAAAGTGTCTCTACCAGTTTCCTTCAATGATTATATGATGACCAACACATGTCCCTTCACATCCAACGATAGGGCTTCCTACTAACTAATTGTAGGATAACACTACCTAAAGGAGGAGGAAAATTAAAAGAAAGACTTTGAGTAGGTAGAACGCTCGTAATCGCTTGCTCACAAAAATTTCAAAAACAAAAAATTTCACACATACACTTTCGAAATGTTTTCAAACAAAAACACTTTGTACGCATTCTCGAGGACATATACGAGAATCATTACGAAATTTCCTCACATTAGCATTTCAAAAAAAAATTCAAAACCCACATTCATAAAGAAAATTTCAAAACGAAGTGAGCTAGCGATTAAGAGCCAGTAGATAACTACTGATGAAAAGGGTGCTAACACCTCCCCTTTTCATAACCTATCCCCAAAACTCAAAATTCACAAGGTTTTTCCTGTTCTTTTCACCATTTCCTTATTAGATAAAAGAAAAGTCAGTGGCGACTCTTGCTATTCACAAATTTTGCGACAAAATGAAAAACCAAGTCAATTCTCCCACCGTATTACAGAGGGACTAGATCAATTTCGTAGGCAACTTAGAAGGGTCAACGAGAGACTATGATCTTTATTCGTAAGGGTATTTTGCTAAAGCATCCCCACTCTCAAGGGACATGACCATTAATCATAAGACGACAAGATAGGGTACCCTAGAGGTGTAAGTATGGATAATGTATTGCTTTCAGTTATGTTATCTTGAAAATTAGGGTTTTCTAGGTTCAATTATTAGTCTTTCCATACAAACCCTAGTTACTAGCAGTATAAAATATAGCAGGAAAAGTAAAGTGTAAAATGTAAAGTCCTACACTATTATATGGATTTGGAGCAGTTACATAAGTATGAAAATGCAGGAAAAGTAAATTGAAGAATTTAAACCTAAGTTATTACATCATGTGAGCAGTTACATAATTAGAAAAGAAAAGTGCGATAAGATAAGTCTGAGCTATTACAAGAAAAAATGTGCGACCTATA
This sequence comes from Vicia faba, assembly GCA_948472305.1. NCBI lineage: Eukaryota > Viridiplantae > Streptophyta > Magnoliopsida > Fabales > Fabaceae > Vicia > Vicia faba. Next base: position 1,169,098,685 of record OX451738.1, read on the forward strand.
CGTTTGTCTAAGAATTAAATAGCAATAAGAAAAAATGTTAGAAAAAGAAGTTTAAATGTTTTGTATTTTTTGCGAAAATAAATTGAATGATAGTAGTGATTAAAACCTAAATTCTAATTGATTTTAATATTTAAGAAAAAAGTTAATTAATTAATTAATTAAAAAGAATGTCAAAATTAATTATTAAAAACATAAACCTAATTTGTTAGGGTTTTGAAAAAGGATTAGGGTTTGTTAGAAGTTAATTAAGAAATAAATAAGAAAAAGAAAGAAATTAGGGTTAGTGAAATAAAGGGAAAAAAGAATGTTTGGGGTGGGTGTTAAACCCATGCCCCTTGCCTCTCCAGCATGCATTCTTGCCAACCGAGTTGCATTGCGTTTGTGTTTAGAAACAAGAATCAGTCAAAATATTATGAACCTGCGTGTCAGTTTGGAAAATTAAGCAAAATAATGCCAAAAGGCTGGGATCGAATCCACACCCTTCATGATACAAGCGAGCCTGCTTTACCACTGAGCCATGCTTCCTTTCTGTTACTCAAACACAAACAATACATTATATAATAAAAAGAAAATTGAAATTAGAGAGACGTCGGAGCCCTAGCTCCGGTCGTCTTCTTCGATGATACAAAATCCTCAACCTGCGAAAACCTACAAAAAAAAATATTAAGAGGGACCCTACCCCCCTAATTTGAGGGCTTCAAATTCAATGGTAATATTAGTTTGGCCTGAAAACGCTTGTATACAGAGTTTTGAAGAAAACAACACTTCATGCCCTAACGATGGCAGCTCATGTTCTCTACGTTAGAGCTTGATTTCTTTGGTTCAAACCTGTCTCACACATCATGTTAAACACATTTGGGCAATCAAAAGTAAACAACAATGCATAGATTGACAAATTCAAATTGAGAAATTTTACCAAACTGGTGGGCTTGAATGAACGATTCCAGGCATGGACAATCTTGCTTCTTGGCTTGGTAGTGATCTTGGGAACTTCAAGAATGCATTTGGATGCTTAGTTTCGATTGAAGGAGGCTACAAATAGGGTTTTGTGTTTGCCCTATTTTGAGAATTTTTGATATTTTTGAGATTTCTTGTAGGCAACCTGTGTATTTTTCTTGGTCTAAATACATTATGTATTTATAGGACAAGATTAGGTCAACAAAAGTTGGATCAAATCTTGTATGATTATGATGAGAAGATTTAATTTTATTTTTGCATGGAAAATATATTTTTAAGCTCAATCTTATGCCACCTATGCTCCACATGGTTCTTGATCATCAAGGTGAATTATCTGAGCCTCCATGTGACTGAAATCAAAAGCCCATGCGCCTTGATCTAATGCTTCAAATTTTATTTGATTTAATTTGCATTTAAATGAATAAAAATTCAAATAAAAGAAATAAAAATCATAAAAAATATGTGAATGGTTTTAGGGGTCCCCTAATATGTCATAAATACGTTTAAACTTCAAAAGTAAGGCCCATTAGTCCAAAATCCCAAAATTGTTCAATTGAGGTTTCATGCATTTTTGCAAAATTTCTCGACTTGCACCAATCATAACTCTCTCAATTTTTGTCATATGAAGGTGATCTCAGACTTTTTGGAAACCCCGAGATGTCTTATACAACTTTAGTGGTGGTAATTTATTCATTTGAAGTCTTTATCTTCATGAAAATTGCTTAGATAAAAGATGTCTTTTTGTTGACTTTTAGAATGACCTATAATATTTTGCCTCATATCTCTCAAATGAAGCATTTTTGGCCTTAAGCCTAGATTGACAAAGTTGTAGATAATTGAATTTCCTTCACGATAGGCTTTGGTTCAGAAATTTATGATGAAGTATGTGAAAGTTATGCTTGGTCAAAGTTCAGTTGACTTCTCCTAAATAAACCCTAATTTAGTAACTTTTTTACTTTTGATGAATCTTGAGTTTTCTTGATGAATCGTGATTAACCCTTGATCAAATGATGAACTAGACTTCAAAATCTTGATTTTGACCAAAAATCTTGAAGTTTGACTATAAATTGGTCAAAGATGACTTTTTATCCAATACGGTTGATTTTCAATCATCTGGCTAGTTGTCTGAGCAAACTTGTGCTGCAAGGCTTGAAATTTGGTATGAGGATAATTTGAAGCATATGAGAAACCATGAAGTCCACTTTAGGTATTAGAAGTCCATTTTTCATTGAGAAAACTAAAACCCTAGTTGTAGGCCACTGCTTAGGAAGAGGATTCATCTGATCATTCTTTGAGTAGTCTTGAGAACCTTAGGAGCATGAGAAGGTATCTTGAATCATGTATTGAAAAATGGGAGGGAATATTTTTGGGTACAACATCTTCCCCTGTTCAATCTTCTTAAACCTGGAGAGTTAGATTGACATGCTCGCCATTCGGGATCTGAAGATGGAAGAGGATTGAACACTTAACTGCCTAGAAATTTGCACTCACATGTGTACAAAGTAACATTTTTGGTTGATTATATTGGTTGAATGGGCTTAAAGATTCCACTCAGAGAGGTGATAGAGTATCACTAGAGATGGGATTACATATGCCATCTAAAATAATTGTTGATAGGAGCATCATAATGAGTCTACACCTGACTGTATCTGAAGAATGCTCTTTAGAAAATATCTAAAGGAAAAATGCTTTTTAGAATGAAGCCATGAAGGAGATTCTTTTTAGAATTCAGTCTCTGAAGGGAGATGCTTTTTAGAATTCAGTCTATGGAGGGGAATGCTTTTCAGAATAAACCTCTGAAGGAAAATGCTATTCGGAACAAAGCACTGAAGGAGATGCTTTTTAGAATAAACCTCTGAAGGAAATGCTCGCCAGAATTCAGCTCTGGGGGTTTCAGAATAAACTTCTGAAAGAGAATGCTTTTCAGAATGAAGCCCTGAAAGAGATGCTTTTTAGAATAAACCTCTGAAGGAAATGCTCGTCAGAATTCAGTCTCTGGGGGGAATGCTTTTCAGAATAAACTTTTGAAGGAGGATGCTTTTCAGAATAAACCTCTGAAGGAAATGCTTTTCAGAACTCAGTCTCTGAAGGGGAATTCTTTTCAGAGTAAACCTCTGAAGGGAATGCTTTTCAGAATAAACCTCTGAAGGTAATGCTTTTCAGAACTCAATCTCTAAAAGGGAATGCTTTTTCAGAATAAACCTCTGAAGGAGACGCTTTTCAGAACGAAGCTCTGAAGGAGATGCTTTTCAAAATAAACTTCTGAAGGAGATGCTTTTTAGAATAAACCTCTGAAGGAGATGCTTTTTAGAATGAAGCCCTGAAGAATATGCTTTTCAGAATAAACTTCTGAAGGAGATGTTTTTCAGAATAAACTTCTGAAGGAGATGCTTTTCAGAATAAACTTATGAAGGAGGTGCTTTTCAGAATAAACCTCTGAAGGAGAAGCTTTTCAGAACGAAGCCCTGAAAGAGATGATTTTCATAATAAACTTCTGAAGGGGATGCTTTTCAGAATAAACCTTTGAAGAAGATTCTTTTCAGAATAAACTTCTGAAGGAAATGCCGGTTAAGTAGATAGTCTCCCCGTCCTGTTTCGGGAATTAATCGATAACCTGTCTATAAGTTGCTGGTAATATTTGTCTATTTGCAAACTTAATCTAAAAAGACAAAGTTAGTTCTATGCAATGTCATCATGTATGCAATGTGTTGTACCCCAAAATTTTCCCTCCCATTTTCACACAAGACATACTCCTATAGGCCCTCAATTGCTCAAGGTTGACTAAGAATTGACCAGACAAATTCTCCTCCTAAGGCAATGAACCTCAACTAGGGTTTCAATTTTAAGAAAGATGTTTGAGTCCTAAGGATCCAAAATGTTACCCATTGTCATAATACGTTCTCAAGATCATCCATGCCAAATTTCATGCATTTTACAATAAGTTTGCTCAATCAACTGCTCAAATGCCTGGAAATCAAGTGTACTAGGTCAAAAGTCAAATATGGCTCAAATACAGTCAAACATCAATATTTTTGGTCAACATCAACATTTTGAAGTAATATACATCATTTGATCAAGGGTTGATCATGTTTCCTCAAGAAATGCTCCTAACTCTTCAAAAGTCAAAATGGCAAATTAGGGTTTCTATAGGAAAAGTCAACCAAACTTTGACCAGGCATAACTTTCTTATACTTTATCAGAAATTTTTCCACCAATGCACATTTTGAAGAGAATCCAATTCCTTACAACTTCTCTTCATCCCTCAAGTTCAAGAAATGCCTCAATCAAAAGATACAAGCTCATACATTATAGGTTTTTTCAAAAAGTCAACAAAAATACCTTTTGGGTCAAAGCTCCTTACATGAACATGGAAGATCCAATTGAGTTGAAACTAAAAAGGTTGTTTAGAGGATATCCTAAGCTCTCTAAAAAGTCCAAGAACACCCTCTTAGGGTTAAAAATGAGAGAGATATGCATTGCTAAAGTTGACCAATTTTTGGAAATGTGCATGAAGCTAATATTGACCTAACTTGAATTTTTTTCCAAATGGGCCCATGTTTTCATGCTTGAAACTTGTTCTTAACATGGCCCGCGACCCTTGAGCTCAATCATACATTATTTTATTATTTATACTATTTATTTTGATATTTTATCCATTAAAATGAAAAATTAAATAAAGTAAATAATAGAAATAATGGAAGATTTAATTGAGAATCTTTTTCTATTCAAATGATGGACAAAACATGTTGGCAAATCAAAGAAGAGTCGTGGAGAGAAGGAAGATTGGATTTGTTCCAAAACAAGCCAAAATTCAAATATTTGGAAAGAAGATATTTCTCATCAAGGCATGGATATCTTGATACAAATATAAACCTAATGAGATTCACTACATATAGAGAACAACCCTAAACCTAATGCACATGCGCATCAGCCACAAAAAGAACCCTAGAGAATTTGCAAAATTTCAAGAAATTGTGAAAATCAAAAGCACTAGTTCCATCTTTTGTTGATCAAATCAAAGGATCCAATCTTCCTCCTGAAGGTCCCAGGAAGCCATATCAAACTTTATCCACGACTGAAGCAGCCTGAAATCGGCCAACCAAGTCATAACCTTTTGGTAAAATTTTTGTATTTGAATCTCTTAACACATGCGATTTAAATGAATCCAAAGCATACATTTGTGTTCATATGGTTGTTTTGAATCGTTCTAACGTGCTACATGAAGAGCTAGAAGCTTAGAATGCAGGTTTCCATGGCCATCACCATTGAATCCGTAGCATGCAAAATAGGGGGGGTAGCCTAAACTTGGGGCTTTGATTCTGCGTATTTTTGCAGATCCAAGTTTTGCTTGGCCGGAGAAGACAACTGGAGTGCAGCTCCAGGGTCGTTGACTTCTCTGACCCAGGCGAAGACCTTGTGTGGTATTTTCATATGTTTTGATTGATTTATTTAAATTTCAGTGGGACAACATGTACGCGCGTGTTTGATGACTCAGCCATTGCCTTACTTTTATATTATATTGTTTTTTTGTTATTATAAACATGAATGAGCAGGCAGCGCAGTTGGCAAGGGATTAAATACATGTACCAACGCTTTTCTATTTTCTTGATTTTTTCTGCAGATTCCAGTACGTTACATCCCCAGGCGTGCATCATGGCAACCACATCATCACCATCAGATCAATCATCCCCATATCCAGCACCCTTGGAAACGCTTTACCATGGTGGACCTCCCCAACACAGCCAAACCAAATCACACGTAGGATGTGGGCCAACGCAATTTGGGCCTTGACACATTTCAGCAGGCACACCCTCAAGTTTGGGGTTCTTACCCCCCTCAGACTCATTTTTCTAACTTCTTTATTCTAATTTTTTTTAATTAGTTTATTTTTTGTTTATTCACTTTTTTTAATCATAAAATTCAGAAAATCACAAAAAATAATAGACTTAGGTTTTTCTAATTAAATTTAATTTTTGGTAAATAAATTAGTTTGATTTAATTATTTTGACTTACTTCGTTAATTAAAATTAATTAGAGATTAGGTTAAATTTCAAATCTTTTTTAAATAAAAACACCAAAAATATTTTTAATAGGCAATTAGATCGTTTAGGGTTTCAAACGTACGTCAGTCTTAATTTTCGCACGTTATTATTTTTTCCATACGATTATTTTTTACTATTTATGTAACTGCGCTCGATTTGTAATAGTTTAATTAGGGTTTTTGATATTCGTATTTTACTTATCGTTCATTATTTATGTATCTACACCAAAGCCTTGTAATAGCGGTAGGAACTTTATTTATCGCTTTATATTTCTTATATGCTTGTATATGAACTGTTAGTAAAGTTATTCGTGCATGACAAGAATTAATCAACTAATCATTAGGTCATTATTTTCAAGATAAATATCTGAAAAAAGCACACTGTTGCACACTTGCCCCCCTAGGGTATACCTCACTTCTTGCCTTCGGAAATGGTCATGTCCCTCGAACGTAGGGATATTTTAGTAAAGACCCTCGGTTCAAAAGTCATCATTAAGATCATGGTCCCTTAACGTCCCTCGAGTTGCCTACGAGAAATGATCTTGTCCCTCGATGTTGCCTATATGATGACAGTCCCTTCGAAATGCTAAGGTATCCTTACATGTTGCCTTCAATAACCATAAGCGTCCCTTTCGATAGTCCCTCAACATCCAACGATGGGGCTACTTACTCACTAATAGTAGGATAGAACTATCTAAAGGAAAGGAGGAAAAGAACATCATTTTTCGAGTAGGTAGATAAATGTTAGGTAATTTCTCAAGAACAACTTTTTAGCATTACACACTTTTCATACTTCCTTTCAAAAAAATGCTTTATCACACTCTTGAGGACTGATACAAGAGTTACCATAAAGCAGACAAAAAATCTTTCAAACACACAAACACGAAAACAATTTTCAAAAATGAGCAAGTACCTAAGAGCCCGTGGAAAACCGCGGATGAAAAGGGTGCTAACACCTTCCCTTTCCATAATCTACCCCCATTACTCAGAAAATCTCGAAAATGTCTTTTTATGTTCTTTTCACCCTTTCCTTTGTTGGATAAAAGAAAAGTTGGTGGCGACTCTTGCTTACCGCGACATTTGCGAACAAAAAACGCAAACCAGTATTAACAGTTGGTTCTGCCATTGTATCACAGAACTGGCGACTCTGTTAGGGATAACTTATAAAAGTGGGGTTTACCTTAGGGTCTAGATCATTTTTTAACTGCTTCTTTGTTTGTTTGATTGCTTTATTTTTGAGGGTACTGTTTGGGTTACTATAGATCCTCCACCCGGATCCGGGGAAACATTTTTTTAGGTAAGTAGCAATAGATCGTGGAAACTGTGTGGGGTATACCGACACGGTTGAAGTGATGGCTATGTTGATGTGACACTTTGGATGGTACCGGTAGCTCTTAAGTTAATCAAGGAGAATACAGGGCCGCTGCATGGTGTCATGAAGCATCAACTGACCTTAGAACCTTTAATTGAACAACTTGGCCATTAGGATGTAGTGAGATGGTCGTCTTTGGTGTATTCCCAAAGTCGGCAGATACTCGATGCTACACTCATTGAGATTTGACTCCCGAGTTTTGTTTGGTTGCGAGTCAGTCGCCTATCAGAATGAAACTTATGGGAAAGATCAGTGATATTGAGATTCCTTAGAACCTGGTTACTATCCATAGGACAGGTTGAATGAATCTAAACTTCAATAGGGTATTACCTTAAAACCCATGAAAGCCTTAAACCTAAGGTCTTTGTGTGACTTGCTTGTGCTTGCTATATCTATGATTTATTAGCATAATCATGACATCGTGACATGGCATATCATACTAACCATTTCAAGGATTTTATAGGGCTTATCTATGTCTTGTTTTGTAGGACATGGCATCCGCTTGCAGGAACACTATCCAAGTCAACCTTGTGAAGGTACCTCCTCCACTCAAGGAATTAGCATCAAGGATTCCTGAAAGCTCTCCCTTCACTGAAAAACATGGTCGACTTCTCAAATTGGTCACTTCAACCCATGATGAAGAAATGTAAAAGGTGCTCTTTCAGTTCTTTGACCCGTTACACCACTGCTTCACTTTTCCTGATTACCAGTTAGTGTCTACTATGGAGGAGTTTTCTCAGTTATTAAGGGTACCTATCCTTAATCAGCTACCATTCAACGGTATGGAAAGAGACCCAAAGCCTGAAGACATTGCTCAAGCTCTGTCTTTACAATGGTCTAATGTAGTGGCAAATTGGGAAACCAGAAGAAGTGGCCAAGGATTTCCTGCTAAGTTCCTATTTGATAAAGCTCACTATTTTTGGGATACCCTAGATTTACAAGCTTTTGAAGAAGTGTTGGCCCTTCTCATCTATGGGGTTGTACTATTCCCTAACACGGACTACCTCGTAGATGTGAATGCGGTTAAGGTTTTTTCTGTCTCATAATCCGGTGCCTACTTTATTTTGGGATATTCTACACTCTCTGCATACTCGCACTTTAAAGAGAAGGGGGACCCTTCAGTGTTGAACTCCTCTATTGGCTAGGTGGTTTATTCCGCACCTACCCAGATCTATTTTGAAGAATAAGCAGGGTATGAGATGGTTTCATAGGTTGATTTCTGTTGTACCCCAAAATTTTCCCTCTCATTTCTCAAGTAATCTCTCACAAGATCTCCATTGGTTCAAGACTACACAAGGTTTGATCAGCTCAAGACACCTCCTTTAGCACCGATGACTGAAAAATAGGGTTTGAGTTTGCACAAGGACAAATGGACTTTTAATTCCCCATATGACTTTCATGGATCATTTTGTTCCCTTAAGATTGCTCATGTCAAGTTTCAAGTCTTGGATCACATTTTTGCTCAATCAATTGATCAATTGACCTAAAATCAGATGTATTGGGGAAAAAGTCAAATGTGGTCAATTTATAGTCAAATTTCATAATTTTTGGTCCATATCAACATTATGAACTCATATATGTCATTTTATCAAGTTTGGATCACAATTCCTCAAGAAATTTGATCAGAACATCAAAAATGCAAAATAGTCAAAATTAGGGTTTTGATTGGGAAGGTTCAATTTCTGATTTTTGACCTAACAAATGACTTATTGGTTAAAGGAATTATGTCAAGGATTCATTTTGAACTAATGGCATGGCTCAAAAAATTTCTCAAGATCAATTAATTGATAGTTGAATTTTAGTCAACTGATGAAAAGTCAATTGTACACTGAAAAGTTAAACTTTGACTTTTTGATCAAAACCAAGTTTCAAAGATTACAATTCATAAAGAAATGTAAAAATATGAAACTTGTTCATCAAGAAATCAAAAATTCAAGATTTCATTTTGAAAAGTCAAAATTTCCAAGACTTCGAATTATTCTAAGTGTTGAAAATTCATGTTTTTTTCATAACTTTGCGCCAAATTTACACCATGATGCAAGATAATTCAAAGGAAACTTCCAACATGAAAAATTTAGATCCAAATGAGATCTAAAACAGTGTAGAGCATAAAGTTTTTTAGAAATTCTTGGATTTCAAGTTATGATTTTGTGAAGACATGTTCAAGAAACTTGAAGGCAGTGAAATTTTGCCCTAGTTTAGGCAGGATTTTGACTTAACTTCATAGCAATTTTTCACATAGTTCCAAGACAAATATTCAAATATTTCAAACATAGAGGTTTTAGAGGATGTTACAAGCTTTCAAAAATGTCAAAGAAACCATTGAGATCATACTTGAGCTAGGAGAATCGGAGGCAAGAAGTTAGGGTTCCATTCTTGTTTTACAAGGCAGATTTTTAGGATGAACATGAACCAAATCCATGCTAGGCTGCACAATCTTTGCTTTGCAGACCTCAAACTTGTTTGTCACTCCATAATTAATGTTTTACACAATTTCTAGAGCCATGATCCAATCATTAGAGCCATTGTCTAAAAGATTCATCCATTTTTGGAAGAAAGCAACATTGCCATTCTTGAAAAGTGACTTTAATCACAAAGTCAACTTGCATTGAGCCTCTAACTTGTTCCTCCTGCACAAGCTTCCTCTACAAAGTCAGAAGAACATGTTTAAAGTCTTCAACCACTCTAGATAGCATGGTACAAGCCTTAGGAAGATGTTTGTCATGTTTAATTCAAAAACAAGCAAAGTTGTCACAACTTGAGAATTCAAATTCTGAGTTGTTGTAACACTTGAAACCTCTTGCTTATAAATACATGCACTATTTGCAAGCTAAAGGACAAATTCTTAAGCCTCGAAACACCCTAAAACAGAGAATCACCAAGAACACCTCAAAACTTGTCATTTCTGAGTTTTGAACCCAATCTCCAAATTTACTCGTGCGTTTCTTGGACTTTTGGTTCCTAAAGCTTCTAAACATCATACATAAACAATCTCACACCCTGCTACACTTCTATAACTCCATCTTCATCGTCCTCCATTTTCAAAAATTGAAGCTTGCACCTTAACTTCTCCAGGCCATTCCAGCCATCCATTGCTCAAGCTAATCATTGCATTAGCTTCCTGGGAACTTGAGGAAGCTAACCTGATCATTCCAGCACCTTGAATCAAGCTCATTTGCATTTCACAGTTTCCAGTTTTGAGATATCTCTTATGAACTTCTATCTTTTCATTTAGGCATTATTAAGCTTGCATTTGTGAAGATAAAATGTAGATATCATTGCCCTAAAACTGTACATGTCCATAGATTTCATTTATATTGATTGAGTGTTGCACCCCAATTTTTGACCTAAGATCCCATTTTTATTTTTTGCATTTTTTAAGATAAGTCAAGGTCACGAAATACAGTCGGTTTTAACCTCTCACTTTCAAGCATTGACCATGTGAAGATTGTCAAGTGTTTTGAACATTTTGAGCCTATGTATCACTAATTTATAATCGCATACAAAGGTGTATGTTCATGTTTTCTTTTGTGTCATGTGCAGAGACAGGTCTGAATCAAGAGCATCAGGTGTCGCGCCTCAATTAAGGTTTTGAGTCTCCCAAGTCAAAAGTACGGTTGATTGTGGATTCTCGAAGACTGATTCATCAAGGCACAACTGTTGCACCCCAATTTCGCTCCTAATATGTTTTAGTCGCACTTTCATATCATATTTTGTTATTTATTCACAATCATTAGTAAATATCTTCATTCATCACATTTTGCATCATTAGTCGTATTTAAGTTGATCAGAAAAAAGTCAGTTTAAATCAAAGTTTGCATCGTCTTTCAGTTGTAAAATACCCGGCATTTCACATCATTCATTTTTACCTGTTTACTCATTTGTCGCATTGCTCCAAGTTGTTTATATGTCGATAATAAAAATATTTTGGTTTTATAGACAGACCATTAAAAGCGATTCGATATTGTGCGAAAAAATAGCGAGAAAAATATTTCAAGTTTTCACCTCTTACCGATCATTTTATGAATCTGCATGACGCGTAGATTATGACGGTATGCTCGCTTTATTTTTTCGGTATAGTTTGAAGTCTCGTTTTTAACCGTAAATGTCTGTTTAGCCTGATTTTTTTTATTATTATCATTTTATTTCGATTTCGACTTTTGAATATTTTTTCTTTAATTTGTGTGACATGTAGATTATTTTAATGTGTTCATTTTATTTTTTCAGATAAATTTTCGTCCGTTTTTTATCATTTTTGGTCATTTTTGGGTCTTTATTTTTTATTCATAAAATATTCAAAAAAATCATTTTAAATTGAGTTATTTTTTATACTTTCAAGTTTTTATTTTTATTTTTGTCATTAAAGGGCTTTTTAGTCACAAAAAAATATTAAATATACTATGCTTGATTTTCATTGGTTGCTGGCAGAATTTACGGATCGATACAAAAATTGCCAAACGATTTGAAAATCTGATATTTTTTCCCTCTGAATTTTCCTATTTTTACACTTCTTTCTTTCTTTGTAAAGGATGACAAAAAAGCAACACAGTAATATTCTCTCCCTCTTCTCTCTTCCTCACACAATAAAAAGCAAAAAGCCAATCTCCCTTTTTTGGCGCATAATCCCCAATCACCTTTCATCCTCCATCCGTATGCAAACCCATTCCGCGAATTCAACACACAAAAAAAACCACAAACCCAATCTTCCAGTTACTAATTCCGCAAGCAGTAAACCTTCGCTGTATCCACCACCATTCCAACATCATCACTCTACTGTAGAACCTTATTCTCACGTTACTTTTACTGCAAAAAAAAAACATAGCAAAAAAAAACCAGAACAACTTCATCCAACACAAATCGATCTGCATACTTAACTCCTTCACCAAACTTCAACCGTTTCCACCATCGATAATCACTAAATCACCTTCAAATCAACATTCAAAGAAGGAAAAAATTAACATGAGCGGCATTTGATTCTTGAAGCCACTGTTCATCACTATTTATCTTTTTGTTTTGTTTTTGCAGAAAAATGGAATAGCAACTGCGACTAAGACCAACGAGAACGGACAGCCACTTGAAACTGCCATAGAAGCCGTCAACGTGCACCTCAGTCGTGGCACCTGCAAAACGCTCCACCTCCTGCCCACACATCACCTCACAAACTGCATCACTACAGAGCCTATGTCCAAACCGAAGCTTCGATCTCACGCATCGTGGCCATCACCGATCTAATCGCAAAGCACTCTTCCGGTTCCATGTTCAACCTCCGCACTCAGTCGACCCTCTTCTGCCGTCGAACCACCACAACATCAGACGACCCTGATCAACACCGCAACCCTCTCGATTTTGACGTACATCCGAACTAACCCCAATCCCGGATCCGCTGGGCCACCCTATGTTAGAGTCGATCAACACTTTCATCAGGTTTGGTTTTGCTTTATTTATGGTTGTGGGTTTTCTTTGTCTCCATGGTTCTGTCTTGTAGCTTGCGATTTCATTAGGAATTTCTCTGTATGGTGAAAGGGTAGAGTTCGTTTTGGGTTTAAGAAGAAGAGTAGTGTGCTTGAAAGAGAAAGAGGATATTTGTATATGTGAAGGACGAGAGAACATGAAGAGATATGCAATCTTTTTTTTTTGTTTCAATATATTTTCTCTTTTATTTAAAAATATATATAAAAAAATATTAGTAAATCTTATATTTAGATTTAGTTTAGTATTAATTTAGAATTTTTTTAATTCGTTTAGATGTATTTTATAACTCTTAAAATATTTAGAATCATAATTAATAACTTTAGAATTTTAATTTAATTAGATATAAATTAGTAATGTTAGAACCTTTAATTGGTTTAGGTATATTTTGATAACTTAAAAATTTTAATTTGTTTAGATCTATTTTATAATTTTTGAACTTCCAATTAGTTTAGATACATTTTGATAACTTTAGAATTTTAATTTAATCTTAGAATTTTAATCTTTAATTTAGAATTAATTTAGTTTTGATTTAAAGTTAGTAATTTTATTATCAGTATAGTTTAGATTAAATTAGTAATTTTATAATGAATTTAGTTTATACTTAAACTAGTTTAGATGTAATTCAGCAACTTTAGAATTAATTTAGTTTAGACCTAATTCAGTAATATTAGAGTGTTAATTTATTTTAGATTTAATTTAAATAACTTTCGAATTTTAGTTAATAACTTCAAAATTTTATTTAATTTAGTTAGACACTTTAGAATTTAAGTTTAGTTTACTTAGTAACCTTAGAATTTCAAATTAGTTTAGATAATTTTTTTTTATTATACTTTTCTTTTATTCATGATTCTTCTTTGTCCATTCATTTAGTTTCTTACAATTTATCTTGATATCTACCTTGTTCGTTTCTCGTGGATTTTAATTATTTATGATTTCTTACTCGAATATTAGATCTACCTGCTTATGATTAATTCCAAGGGAAATGTTTCAACTCAGCTGACTTCATGTCATCAAATACGTCTTCTACAATCGTGCGAATAGCCTCATTCATTTTTTGCTTGTTTACTATTTTTCCAAACTTAAGATAATTTTCCCAAAAGACTCCATTTTCAAACTCATACCTTTTAAGTCAAAACTTCGACATTAGGTTATCACATCTTCAAAATCTCGCCAACACCTATTTTTAGCCAAACGAACCATTTTAATCAAACAAACAATTTTAAACCAAAAAACAGATATTTCAAAAGGTTCCTGTGGAGTACCGCAGATGCATTGGGTGCTAATACCTTCCCATTGTATAACCAACCCCCGAACTCTCGATCTCTTTTCAAAACGCATTGTATTTTCATTGCTTTTAAGTATTATTATACATTGCATATTTTAGGGTTTTATTTCACTCTTTTCCCTTTTCCCTTGGAAATAATAAAGCGCGGTGGCGACTCTTGCTTTTTGTGAGTCAAGTTAATTAATAGCTTGATCTCCGATTTTCACCGCTACAGAATTGGAGACTCTGTTGGGGAAAGATTAACCTCTTGCTGGTCCATCCCTAAGTGGGTTAAGCCTAATTTGTTTTATATGTTTTATCATTATTTGATTGTTTGATTATATGTATATATTATGGTTATTTGGATGTTGATAATATTTACAAAGGACAAGTCCTATACCCGGACTAAGTTACACTTAGGAATAGGACGGGCGGTATATTCATGTTAACTTTGAGGGAGTAATCCCGAAGAAGGAGGCATGAGATCCCCTACTCAGTGGAAGGCCCTTTTGAACGTAATATTTGTTTACCGAGTAATCGGGAAGACATTATTATTTTCGACCTGGGAGCTAGAGAAGCTGGGAACCGTAGAACCCTAACCCATCTTGGCCTTTTAGGTGTAGCGCGGAGATTATAACGGAGTAATCTGGAAGTAATTGTTACGCGATGCTACGCTTGGATGAGTTTCTCTTGAGAATATTGCTGATTATTGAGTAATCAAGACGTTGGTAATATCCGAAGGAGGAATGTAGACTTCGGGAACTCTTAGAACCTTGTTCTACAGGTGTGATTAAACTGTTAGTACATACCTTAGGGATGTTCTTTACCCTTGACTTCATGCTCGTGACGTTGAACCTTTCGACTTTATTTGTGACCTTGCTTGTGGTTGTTGCATAGCCATGCATTCATACATCCATAAAACCCTTTTCACTTGGCTTTGAAGGAATTTGGAGGTCTTTCTTTGTAAACATCACAAGTTTCGTCAAGCTCAATGGATCTTGGGTGTTGATAGGGCGAAAACCCTAATCCACCAAAATGGATGATTGATCTTGATGATAACTTGATCAATGTTTGGAGCCAATTTAAAATTCATCTTCTATCTTCATACTTTGATGTTTACAACTTAATATCTTGAGTTCCTTGAAAATCAAATAAAAACTCTCTTTTGCATATCATGCATCATTCTACATTTTTGTTTCACTTTCAAATGTCTTTTTCCAAGTCTTATTTTTCCTTTGGTTTCATCAGTACAACACTCGCGCTAAGAGAACAATGGAGAATATCAAGCAAGAGGTTTCTGAACTCCGTAGAGAGATGACTATTTTGAAAGCTGGTATGGAGCACTTAACTGGTTTGGTTGAAATTCTGGTTGCCGCCCAAGTCAATCCTTCTAGGAGGGAGGAAGCGATGATAAAAGTCTTCACTGAAACTCTAAAATCATTCTCTCATGAAAAGGTGATGGTTAATGCACCTAATGACTTTCCTGACAAGGTGAATATGGGAGTGCGTCTAGAAGAAGATGTCAGAAAGGGATGTTCATATGAAGATGGTAGCTCAGCTAATGGTGTGAAGAAGTTTGATAATAACTTTTCCAAGAAGAGAACCATAGGAAGAAATATTCATCGTCAAAATCATCATGTTCCTCCTATTCATTAATAGAATCAGCAAGTTCCTAATCAGAGGAAAACGCAGTTTGATCCAATTCCAATTACCTATACAGAGTTGTTCCCTATCCTGATGCATAGGAATTTGGTTCAGACCTGACCTCTACCGAAGGTTCCTGAGAAGATACATTGGTACTACAAAGCTGATTTGACTTGTACCTTTCATCAAGGTGCTCCTGGGCATGACTTGGAGGGTTGCTTTGCTTTTAAGATCGAGGTTCAGAAGTTGGTCAGAAGTGGTATCTTTTCATTCAAGGACGTTGGTTTTGAAGTTCAAATCAAGCATGTGCCGAAGAGTAAACATGATTGATGGTCACTTTGATTTTTGAAGGATGTTTTTGGTAATTCAAGTCCAGATGGAAATCCTTCCCAGATTATTAACTTATTTATGCTTTTTGTAATTTTTCTTGTTTATCAAAACATTGTTTGCATGTAAGAACTTGTTTGCATCTGAATGATTATCTTAATACAATGAGTATGTTTGTCTTGAAGAAATTCATTCGTTTCACTCATATTTGTTTTCAAATTTTAAATTGCTTTTGCACTATGATACCAAATTGTTGCTCATTCTCTTGCCTAGGCAGAGATTGAAGGGAGGATGATGATCTAAAGAACACAAAATCTATGGTCGTTTGCTTTTGGATAAAATCTTGCTGATGATGTACAGGCATTGTTTCAAATCCCTAAACACCGGAGATATAAGGAAGATAATCCCTTGCTAACCCCTTTTGAGCCTTGAAGTAGAAGTTTCTTTTCTATGCGAAAAAACCTCAACTTTTAACCTGGGGCAGGGTAGTTTTCAGTTAATCTGATTGAGTGTTCAAAATTCATAAGGAAGATGTTTTTTGAAGAGAAACTACGAGGGCTATCCTTCATGTATAATGAATCTAGAGGATGTGGAACCACAATGTTATCCCTCATTCATCAAGAAACGAGGCAATCACAATCCTCTCAACAAGCAAAGACAAGCTAATGTCACACATTTTGTTCAAAAAGTCAAAAATCGAGAAAAAGAAAAAGCCTGCTAAGTCAAAAAAAACATGAAAACGTGTGACTTAGGCAAAATTAAGGCATCCCGCTGGACTATCAATTCAAAAGAATTAGTTCAGGCAAAAGTTAGGGAAAATAAAAATTGCAAAGAAAAGGACTGCAAAGAAAAGTCCTCAGCAAAGAACAAATTGGTGACTACAAACACGAAGACATGAGGGGGTTTCTACTCCGAAAGCTTCGTCGTTTCCTTGACCGTCACAAAATCCTTTTGAGAGATGAACACTCACGTTTGAATTAACTGAACATAGGGCTGGATAACATCATGAAGAATGGGTGGGCACCAAATATTTTGAGCCTTAAAATCTTTTTTCTAAAAAACCATGAACCAGACCACGTTACAACCTTCAAAAGTCCTAATTGAAGCAAGGTTATTTTGAAAGCATACTTCAATGAGATAGTGTTCCTGACTCCCATGAATGTTCTAAATAGTTATGTTGGTATCATATGTTTTTCCTACACAAAAATAAATGGTGCTCTAACTCGCAAAATTGGTGCGATGTCTTTTCAAAATCTTCAAGACTTACATAACTGTTGCATTAGAATTTTCATTCTCATTATAAACTTTTTCTAATTGCAAAACATTTGTTTGATATCAAGGAAGCTCACATAAGCACCAGTGATGAGTTTATTCTTTTAAGGCCTGAAACTATGTTGAGTAATTGGCGGACCACGTCAAGAAAAAATCATATCCAGGGGCATGTCACCTGAAGACCGTAAGCACGAACATGTTGCTTCTCCCAGTTAATGCTTTTCCCAACTTGTTTGCTCGTTTGGGGCAAAAATTCGAAGACTTTGTTGTGCCGACTACAGTCAATCCGGGGCAATCACGTAGAGATTTGATGAATCTCTCTAAGAGTTTGAAGACACCAGAGCATAGTGAATGCCAGGTCTTTTGTAAAATCCTCTTGAGACGATTTCTCCTTATCAACCATATAGCTTGGGGCATTTTAGAAGTGAAGTTATTCGTAAGAATTGTCGTGCAACATGCAGCTTATCAGCAGTAAACTTGGGGCATCCAAAATTAGTCCCAGGGGAAATCCAAATTTGTTAAGATATGTGATATGCATTGCATACATTATCAGAGGGTGGTGTTCCCAGTATCTCCAGCTAAGCAAGACTTCTTTCCAGCTGAAACTTTGTTTGTGTTGTTACCCTTTCAATGGATTGTTTGCAATAGAAGACTGGACTTTGGATTTTCTATCTGAAAATATCTTCCCCTCCAGAGATATTTAAGCCTTGTAAAAGGACCTTGCTCCAATGGGGGCCTGTGTTTTATCTCCAGTAATGTTACCATCCTGTTGAGATTAGCCGAGTGTCGAGTTGTATTGTGATGTCTTATCATTTTCTGTCCATCTCCCCTGTCTGTTTTGTCAGCATATACATGACATTCATTTATTCATTCACACTTGCATCATGCATGCACAGTTGTATTTGTTGATGTCCTTGAGTACGTATACCTTGGTTATGTCTATTCAAAGAGCGTATTTGATCTTTCCAAATAGAGTGTCAACTTAAGCAAAAAGTGCGCCTCTTTTCTAATTCCCCACTGAGTTAACTCTCGTGGAAGAATCTTTCTTTATCTTTCCTTTTCCATCTCTGGATAGGATAAATCCCCATTTGAGTTGTTTCCTCATTGGGTGGAGTCTTGTTTGACTATTTTCTCTCCAGTTTATTCCTGGATTGAGCTTTGTCTCTTATGAACGATACCCTGTGGATCTCTCTAGGCTGTGAAACCTAGATGGAGAGTGCATTTATTTTGCAATGTAAATACTTGGTCTCCTCAAGAAAGATTTATTCATGGTTCCCCATTGAAGATGAACTTTATTCCTCAGCAGTGTTATCACAACCTTCTTCTGGAATATCGACATGACAACAAGCGACTGACTCTTTATTTGAGCAGTTTGATTATTTCTGATTTCTCTACGAAAAATGGCAGTCTCTTCATGAGCAGTTTGTCCATCCTCGATGAAATTATTGATTCTCACCTCCAGCAATATCTTCATGATATTTTATGGGTATCTTTGAGAAAACAGCAAGCGACAGTCTCTTCATGGACAACTTGTATGTTATCAACACTTTTAAAAACAGCAAGCGGCAGTCTCTTCATGGACAACTTGTATGTTATCAACACTTTTAAAAACAGCAAGCGGCAGTCTCTTCATGGACAACTTGTATGTTATCAACACTTTTAAAAAACAGCAAGCGGCAGTCTCTTCATGGACAACTTGTATGTTATCAACACTTTTAAAAAAACAGCAAGCGGCAGTCTCTTCATGGACAACTTGTATGTTATCAACATGTTTAAAAACAGCAAGCGGCGGTCTCTTCATGAGCAACTTGTATTGTTATTGCTACATTTGAAAAAACAACAAGCGGCGGTCTCTTCATGAGCAACTTGTATGTTATTATCACCTTTGAAAACAACAAGCGACAGTCTCTTCATGGACAACTTGTATGTTATCAACACTTTTAAAAACAGCAAGCGGCAGTCTCTTCATGGACAACTTGTATGTTATCAACATGTTTAAAAACAGCAAGCGGCAGTCTCTTCATGGGCAACTTGTATGTTATCAACACTTTTTGAAAACGGCAAGTGGCGGTCTCTTCATGAGCAGCTTGTACAGAAAACGGCAAGTGGCAGCTTCTTCATGAGCAGCTTGTACGTTAGTATTTTTGGAAGATAGCAAGTGGCAGCTTATCTATTTGAGCAACTTGTGTGTTATTGTTCCCTTGAAAACGGCAAGTGGCAGCTTCTTTATGAGCAGCTTGTGGGTTATTGGCAACAAGTGGCAGACTCTTCATGAGCAGCTTGTATGCTTTGATATTCTTTGAAGACAACAAGTGGCAGCTTCTTTATGACCAGCTTGTGGGTTTTGGCAGCAAGTGGCGGACTCTTCATGAGCAGCTTGTGTGCTTTAATATTCTTTGAAGACAGCAAGTGGCGGTCTCTTCATGAGCAGCTTGTATGTTATTGACACCTTTGAAAGGAAGCAAGTGGCGGACTCTTCATGAGCATCTTGTGTGCTTTAATATTCTTTGAAAACAACAAGCGGTGGTCTCTTCATAAGCAACTTGTACGTTATTAACACCTTTGAAAGGAAGCAACTGGCGGCCTCTTTATTCGAGCAGCTTGTGCATCCCCAATAATAATGTCTACTCAGCAAATGACATCCCTTTTGGAAAAGTCCCGTGGGGAAGTTTATTATTTTATCCTTTTCAAGCGATATCTTGGTTAAAGAAGAAATGTGTTACCGTTCTTGGTAAAATTCAGAAATCAGAGATGTTTATCTCCAGCCACAGTGCTGATGTAAATCATTTCTTTTTCCAGTCTTAGTACTGATGTAAATCATTTCTTTTTCCAGTCTCAGTGCTGATGTCAATCATTTTCCAGTCTAAGTACTGATGTCCATCATTTCCTTTTCCAGTCACAGTACTGATATAAATCATTACCTTTTCCAGTCCCAATACTGATGTAAATCATTCAAGAGTCTCTCATTTGAAGTCTATGACTTTGTTTCCCCAGTGGTGTTATAATCTGTTTCCCCAGTGGAGTTACAACCTCTTCCTCTATGGGATTACTGTATAATGTGCTTGGTTTCTCCAGCATAGTCTGTCTCATATGGCGTCATTCCCCATAAAATTCAGATCATTACATTCATATCATATCATGAACATAATCGCGGTATCTTAAGGCCAAAAATTGTGTATTCTATATTTAAGTCCCTTCAATCTCGTCGAAATGAAGATCCCAATCTTCATATCTCCAGATAGAAGAAACTTAAATACGGGCAGCTGTTGCACCCCAATTTTTGACCTAAGATCCCATTTTTATTTTTTGCATTTTTTAAGATAAGTCAAGGTCACGAAATACAATCGGTTTTAACCTCTCACTTTCAAGCATTGACTATGCGAAGATTGTCAAGTGTTTTGAACATTTTGAGCCTATGTATCACTAATTTCTAATCGCATACAAAGGTGTATGTTCATGTTTTCTTTTGTGTCATGTGCAGAGACAGGTCTGAATCAAGAGCATCAGGTGTCGCGCCTCAATTAAGGTTTTGAGTCTCCCAAGCCAGAAGTACGGTTGATTGTGGATTCTCGAAGACTGATTCATCAAGGCACAACTGTTGCACCCCAATTTCGCTCCTAATATGTTTTAGTCGCACTTTCATATCATATTTTGTTATTTAGTCACAATCATTAGTAAATATCTTCATTCATCACATTTTGCATCATTAGTCATATTTAAGTTGATCAGAAAAAAGTCAGTTTAAATCAAAGTTTGCATCGTCTTTCAGTTGTAAAATACCCGGCATTTCACATCATTCATTTTTACATGTTTACTCATTTGTTGCATTGCTCCAAGTTGTTTATATGTCGATAATAAAAATATTTTGGTTTTATAGACAGACCGTTAAAAGCGATTCGATATTGTGCGAAAAAATAGCGAGAAAAATATTTCAAGTTTTCACCTCTTACCGATCATTTTATGAATCTGCATGATGCGTAGATTATGACGGTATGCTCGCTTTATTTTTTCGGTATAGTTTGAAGTCTCGTTTTTAACCGTAAATGTCCGTTTAGCCTGATTTTTTTATTATTATCATTTTATTTCGATTTCGACTTTTGAATATTTTTTCTTTAATCTGTGTGACATGTAGATTATTTTAATGGGTTCATTTTATTTTTTCGGATAAATTTTTGTCCGTTTTTTATCATTTTTGGTCATTTTTGGGTCTTTATTTTTTATTCATAAAATATTCAAAAAAATCATTTTAAATTGAGTTATTTTTTATACTTTCAAGTTTTTATTTTTATTTTTGTCATTAAAGGGCTTTTTAGTCACAAAAAAATATTAAATATACTATGCTTGATTTTCATTGGTTGCTGGCATAATTTACGGATCGATACAAAAATTGCCAAACGATTTGAAAATCTGATATTTTTTCCCTCTGAATTTTCCTATTTTTACACTTCTTTCTTTCTTTGTAAAGGATGACAAAAAAGCAACACAGTAATATTCTCTCCCTCTTCTCTCTTCCTCACACAATAAAAAGCAAAAAGCCAATCTCCCTTTTTTGGCGCATAATCCCCAATCACCCTTCATCCTCTATCCGTATGCAAACCCATTCCGCGAATTCAACACAAAAAAAAACCACAAACCCAATCTGCCAGTTACCAATTCCGCAAGCAGTAAACCTTCGCTGTATCCACCACCATTCCAACATCATCACTCTACTGTATAACCTTATTCTCACGTTACTTTTACTGCAAAAAAAAACATAGCAAAAAAAAACCAGAACAACTTCATCCAACACAAATCGATCTGCATACTTAACTCCTTCACCAAACTTCAACCGTTTCCACCATCGATAATCACTAAATCACCTTCAAATCAACATTCAAAGAAGGAAAAAATTAACATGAGCGGCATTTGATTCTTGAAGCCACTGTTCATCACTATTTATCTTTTTGTTTTGTTTTTGCAGAAAAATGGAATAGCAACTGCGACTAAGACCAACGAGAACGGACAGCCACTTGAAACTGCCATAGAAGCCGTCAACGTGCACCTCATCCGTGGCACCTGCAAAACGCTCCACCTCCTGCCCACACATCACCTCACAAACTGCATCACTACAGAGCCTATGTCCAAACCGAAGCTTCGATCTCACGCATCGTGGCCATCACCGATCTAATCGCAAAGCACTCTTCCGGTTCCATGTTCAACCTCCGCACTCAGTCGACCCTCTTCTGCCGTCGAACCACCACAACATCAGACGACCCTGATCAACACCGCAACCCTCTCGATTTTGACGTACATCCGAACCAACCCCAATCCCGGATCCGCTGCGCCACCCTATGTTAGAGTCGATCAACACTTTCATCTGGTTTGGTTTTGCTTTATTTATGGTTGTGGGTTTTCTTTGTCTCCATGGTTCTGTCTTGTAGCTTGCGATTTCATTAGGAATTTCTCTGTATGGTGAAAGGGTAGAGTTCGTTTTGGGTTTAAGAAGAAAATAGTGTGCTTGAAAGAGAAAGAGGATATTTGTATATGTGAAGGAAGAGAGAACATGAAGAGATATGCAATCTTTTTTTTTGTTTCAATATATTTTCTCTTTTATTTAAAAAAATATATAAAAAAATATTAGTAAATCTTATATTTAGATTTAGTCTAGTATTAATTTAGAATTTTTTTAATTCGTTTAGATGTATTTTATAACTCTTAAAATATTTAGAATCATAATTAATAACTTTAGAATTTTAATTTAATTAGATATAAATTAGTAATGTTAGAACCTTTAATTGGTTTAGGTATATTTTGATAACTTAAAAATTTTAATTTGTTTAGATCTATTTTATAATTTTTGAACTTCCAATTAGTTTAGATACATTTTGATAACTTTAGAATTTTAATTTAATCTTAGAATTTTAATCTTTAATTTAGAATTAATTTAGTTTTGATTTAAAGTTAGTAATTTTATTATCAATATAGTTTAGATTAAATTAGTAATTTTATAATGAATTTAGTTTATACTTAAACTAGTTTAGATGTAATTCAGCAACTTTAGAATTAATTTAGTTTAGACCTAATTCAGTAATATTAGAGTGTTAATTTATTTTAGATTTAATTTAAATAACTTTCGAATTTTAGTTAATAACTTCAAAATTTTATTTAATTTAGTTAGACACTTTAGAATTTAAGTTTAGTTTACTTAGTAACCTTAGAATTTCAAATTAGTTTAGATAATTTTTTTTTTATTATACTTTTCTTTTATTCATGATTCTTCTTTGTCCATTCATTTAGTTTCTTACAATTTATCTTGATATCTACCTTGTTCGTTTCTCGTGGATTTTAATTATTTATGATTTCTTACTCGAATATTAGATCTACCTGCTTATGATTAATTCCAAGGGAAATGTTTCAACTCAGCTGACTTCATGTCATCAAATACGTCTTCTACAATCGTGCGAATAGCCTCATTCATTTTTTGCTTGTTTACTATTTTTCCAAACTTAAGATAATTTTCCCAAAAGACTCCATTTTCAAACTCATACCTTTTAAGTCAAAACTTCGACATTAGGTTATCACATCTTCAAAATCTCGCCAACACCTATTTTTAGCCAAACGAACCATTTTAATCAAACAAACAATTTTAAACCAAAAAAAAGATATTTCAAAAGGTTCCTGCGGAGTACTGCAGATGCATTGGGTGCTAATACCTTCCCATTGTATAACCAACCCCCGAACTCTCGATCTCTTTTCAAAACGCATTGTATTTTCATTGCTTTTAAGTATTATTATACATTGCATATTTTAGGGTTTTATTTCGCTCTTTTCCCTTTTCCCTTGGAAATAATAAAGCGCGGTGGCGACTCTTGCTTTTTGTGAGTCAAGTTAATTAATAGTTTGATCTCCGATTTTCACCACTACATTGAGCTTAGAGAATTTTAGGTTTGAATCTCTGAAAAAAGTTAGGTCAGAATTTGGTACTTTTCGAAATTCTCATTCATCTTTGATTTATAGCTTATGATATTTATATGGTTGGATTCGTATGGAAAAATGGAGCAACTTTCATGTTTGCATCTTTCATTTTTGTTGAGAAATGAGCAAGTTACAGGAACCATGGCTGGAGGTTGAAGATGAAGTCATTTTCAGGACTTGATTTACGTTATGTATTTATTGTTTTGTTTAAGTTAACGGATGTACAGCCACCCCAGTGGCAAAGATAGCGCGCGTGTATGATAAGGGTCATAGGTTCAAGACACAGCACTACCTTTTGTTTCATTTTTCACATTTTCTCTTTTTTTTGTCACAAACAGCAACGCCTGGGCCTTAAGTTAATGGGCCTTAGATTTTTGCTGACTTCTCACCCCTGCCTTCACTTTCACACACCTGACCCAAACATTTTTTATTTTAATTTAATTTCTTTTCTTTTTTTCTTATTTTATTTTATTTCAGTTTTTCTTTATTATTTTTTATTACTATTATTATTTTTATTAATAAAAAATCCCAAAATATTTTTATTTATTATTTTCACACTTATTTATTTTCTTTATAAAGACTAAAAGACAAAAAAAACATTTTCTTAACAAATTAATTTCTTTTTTTTCTTAATAAATTAATAATTAGATTTAAGTTTAATTATTTTTTTTAATTTAAAATCAACTTAGAATTTAGGTTCTTGTTTTTAATTAATTAATTTCCATGCTATTTTCGTTAAACTTAAAACCTTTCACAAAAAACCCTAAAAAATGTTTTTTTAGCTTAATTTCTTTTCTTAATTAGTTTAGGTTTATTTAATTTAATTTTAATTAATCATTTTCTTAATTAGGTCAAAACTAAACCCCTTCATTAAAACCAAACAAAAATCATTTCTTTTCCATTTATCTTCTTGTACCTTAGATTTTCAATTCTTTACATTATTCAATATGGTTGTAATAGATAATTAGGTTTAATTTTCTTGCAATCCCCATTTGTAAATTTGTATACTCCTCCCCTAATGATATAATAGCGTAGTAATTTTAATTTCCGCAATTTATCGCTTTCATATAAATGTTAGTAATTAGGGTTTGTATGGCAAGAATGAAATCAACAATTAGTAAACCCTAATTCAAGATAAACAATGCATGTAAATCAAACACATTTGCACACTTGCACCCTTAGGGTAATTCCACTTTGTTGCCTTATAAAAATGGTCATGTTATGCATGTGAGATGTCTTAGCAAAAACGATCAAAAATACAAGATCATAGTCCCTCGATAACGCTACAAATGTTGCCTTTCAAAATGATCTTAGTCCCTCAAAGAGAAATGCTAAGATATCTCACAACATTGCTATCATGACCATACGATGACCCACGCCCCTCCCTTTACATCCAAATATAAGGCTTCTTACCAAATCAATGGTAAGATAACAATATCAAAGGAAAGTAAGAAATAAACAAAGACTTTTGAGTAGGTAGATTATTCCTAGTTGCTTGCTAATTTTCAAAACAAACATGCTTGCTTATTTTCAAAACAAATACCAAACACTTTGAAATCAAACACTTTCAAAATATTTTCCAAACATGAAATATTTTCAAAAGCCCAACACTTTGTATACGTTCTTACGAATGAGAACTATTACAAAGTTTGCCTAAATGAAGGCGCCTTTTCAAAATACTTTCAAAAAACACCATAAAGCACATTTTTTCAAACAAAAGCAAGTGATCTAGCAAGCAACTAAGAGCCCATAGATAACTATGGATTAAAATGGTGATAACACCTTCGCTTTTCATAATCTACCCCCCGAACTCAAGAAATAATCTCAAAGGTTTTTCCTGTTCTTTTCAACCTTTCCTTTTGGATAAAAGAAAAATCGGTGGAGACTCTTGCTAACTGCAACATTTGCGATAAAATGCAAAACATCCCAAGTCAGTTCTCCCACCGTATCACAGAATCGGAGACTCTGCTGGGGAAATTTTAAAAGTGGGGTTACCTTAGGGCTAGATCATCTTTACTTGCTTTCATTGTTTGATTTGTTTGCTTTACATTTTAGTCCCTTGTTTGGGCTTGTTCTGATCCTCTACTCTAATTTAGGATACCTTATAGGTAAGTAGCAATACATTGTGGAAACTGTACGGGGTATACGGGGCCGTTGTATGGTGTCATGAAGCACTAACTGACTTTAGAACCTTTACTTGACTAACTTGGCCATTAGGAAGTTGTGAGATAGTCGGCTTTGGTGCAGTCCGAAGTTGGTTGATACTCGATACTACGCTCATTGAGATCGGACTTCTCGGGATATTTCGGTCGCCGTGAAAGAGGCTTACGCTGAAACCATGCCCGATAAGAAAGATCAATGATATTGAGATCCCTTAGAACCCGATTACTATTTCTAGGACAGGTTTGAGCCAACTAAACTTCAAGAGGGTACTTACCTATAAGACTCCATGCAAGCCTAAACCTAAGGACTTGTTTGTTTTGTTTGTATATGCTTATTTGTACATAACATCATAAACATCATAACATCATGCTCATTCTCACTAACCATTTCAAGGATTATTGGGATTTATCTTTGTTCTGTTTTGTAGTACATGACTTCTATCCGCAAGAATACTATCCAAGTAAGTCTCGTAAGAATTCCTTCTCAAATCAAAGAGTTAGCATCAAGGGCCTCTGAGAATTCTTCATTCACCGAAAGACATGGTCGCCTCCTAAACTTGGTTACGTCTAGCACTGATGAAAATATGATGAAGGCGCCTTTCCAGTTCTTTGATCCTCTACACCATTGCTTCACTTTTGCCGATTATCAGCTTGTATCTACTATGGAAGAATCTCTCAACTCTTGAGGATTCCTATTCTCAATCAACTACCTTTAAACGGTACAGAAAGAGAGTGGTGTCAAAGGGTTCTTAGCCAAGTTCTTGTTTGAGAAAGCTCAAGATTGTTGGAACACTTTGGACTTACAAGCTTTTGAAGAAATCTAGGCCCTTCTCATGTATGGGATGGTTTTGTTTCCAAATCCTGACCAACTCATAGATGTAAATGTTGTCAAAATATTCATGTCTCGCAATCCAGTGCCTACTTTGTTGGGAGATATCCTACATTCTTTTCACTCTTGAACTATGAGGAAGAGAGGGGTCCTAATGTGTTGCACTCCTCTCTTGGATAGATCATTTATTTCGCATCTTCCCCTGTTTGTATTGAAGAACGAGCAAGGTTTGAGGTGGTCCCATAGGTTGATGACGCTCAGACATTCAGATGTTCATTGGTGTTCTTGATCCTTGGAGAACATTACTATCATCGACCATTGTGGCGAATTCCCTAATGTCCCTTTTCTTGGCATTAGAGGAGGTATCACTTACAACCCTTGCTTAGCCTTACGACAATTTGGTTATGCCCGAAGGGATGGTCCGTATGATATGCTCATCCAAGGAGTGGTATTCGACTACGAGAACGACGATCAGAGCTACCGTCAGAGGTTTATACGAACTTGGAGGATGGTAAGAAAAGTGGATAGCAAGACGCTGGGACACAAGAATTCCATTCCCCTTGAGCCTTACCTTAGGTGGGTACGAGCTCATGCTCAGAAACTTGTGATGCCTTATCTCTCCATCTTACCGATTATTATAGAACCTGTGGTTGAAAGAGATATCCCGTACACTGTCCTCCATCCCGACATGCCTACTTCTCTTGAAGACTTGCAAAAATGTTAGATTAAGCTAAAGGAAGAACAAGATACCTTCGAAGCTCAATTCTATGCTAGTAAGAAAAGAGTCTTGAAGCTTACAAAGCAGCTGCATGAAGAGCAAAGCGTGAAAGCCTACCTTGCGCCGAAGAGGATGCGTTCAGTCTTTTTATCTTAGAGAGTTATTTTGTAAGCCCAAAGAGGCTTGTTGTAGTCATTTTGAACTAATTAATGAAATTTGATGTTTGTTCATGCTTTGTTTATACAAATTTAAATTTCATAAATCCTTGAAATCATTTGCATATACATCTTCTATGCATCATAACATAACAGGTTTTCACACAACAGGTTTCCTTATCTTTCTGCTGTTTATTTCAGCAAGATGGATCTAGAGAAAAAGTGAAGGACCTTCAGGCACAAAACTCTCAATTCCAAGAGACTCTATTGGCCCTAGCCAAGGGGAAACAAGATATGATGGCATTGCTGGCAGCCAAGAAGAAACCCAAGAAGAAAGCCCTGGTCAACATGGGTAGAAGGTTCAAAGAGTCAGTCCATCAGATCCTGGTAGTGGAAGACTCATCTGAGGAAGACGAGAATCAGATTGGAGAGGCTAGGAGTACCCAGGCTGGGTGTATTAATGATCAAGCGTCTGATAATGATGATTATTTTGATGAGCAATATCCACCCGCCGATGTCAAGTACAAGCAGTTAGAAGACAGATTGAAGGACGTTGAGATCCAAGTCATCCCCAGTTTAGATTTTGATGATTTGGGTTTGATCTCTGGGGTTTTTATTCCCTGTAAATTCAAGATACCAGTCTTTGCAAAGTACGATAGAGTTTCCTGCCCAAAACTTCACCTAAAATCTTATGTGCGCAAGATACAGCCGCACATTGCTGATAAGAAACTCTGGGTTCACTTTTTTCAAGAAATCTTGGTCGGGACACAACTAGAGTGGTTCTACCAGTTGGATGGATCCCGTATCAATACATGGGATGACTTAGCCACCGCTTTCTTCCACCAGTACCAGTATAATTCCGACTTGGTGCCGACAAGAGTTCAGTTGCAAGACATGACAATGGGGAAGAATGAAGGATTCAAGGAATACGCATAAAAGTGGAGAGACCTTGCCATTAGGGTTCAACCACCTTTGACTGATATGGAGCACATTAACATGTTTACGAGAACTTTATATGGTCCATTCTTTAACTTTTTAGTTGGTTGTTCTTCTTCCAGCTTCACTGAGCTGATCTTAACTGTGAAAGAGTTGAAAGCAACATTAAAAGCGGGAATACTCCCTTGGCATCTGCCTCCACTTCCAATCCTATAAAGAAACCTTTTTCCGCAAAGAAATAAATCAATGTTGTGTATGGGGAAAGGGACCGTACCAAGAAGGATGACCACCACTCTATTAACGCTGTCTGAATTTCCAATCCAACTCCTGCTCAAAGACCATCTTCCAATCATCAACGGTTTGAAACTCCGAGAAGAAAATTCACGAGGATAGGCATGTCACTATCCCAAGCCTTACAACACTTATTAAAGGCTAATTTGGTGACATTGCACGATCCTCTGGCCAATCCAAATACCTTTTTACCAAAGTATAATTCGAACGCTAAATGTGCATATCACTCAAGTAGTCTCAGGCATGAGACTGGCCAATGTTGGGCACTGAAGAATAAAATTAAGGACTTGATCGATAACAAGACCATTAAATTTGATCCTCCTCCAACTCCGAATGTAATCACCACACCTATTCCAAACCATGGCAAGGGTGTCAATGTTGTTAAAGATACAATTTTTGTTTCCTCTGTCAAATACTTGACTACCCCTTTGAACATCATCAAAAATAATTTAATGAAAGCCGAGATTTTATCTGGTTGTGTGAAGGACTGTGTTTGTTGTGCCAAACAACTCAATGGATGCGAAGGGTTGAAGGAATGCATTCAATGCCTGATGGATAGCCACGAGATCCTATTTGAGAAGACTCTACTTGCCAAAAGTTTGACTAATAAATGTGAAGATATCTCCATTATAACCATCTCAAACAAGCCTTTTAGGATCTACTCCAAAGGTCCCATCAGGATTTCAAATGAACCAACTGTTGCTCCCCTAATAACTACCAATCCAAGACCAATTCCCTACTATTCTAACAAAGCAGTGCCATGTGTTGTACCCCAAAATTTTCCCTCCCATATTTCTCAACAAATGTCATGTGAGGTCCCCAAATTGCTCAAGGAAGTTCAAGAGTTGACCAGACAAACTCTCTCCTAAGGTAGTATACCTCAAATTAGGGTTTCATTTTTCATCAAGAGGCTTGAGTACAAAGGATCCCAAATTCCTTCCATTGTCCTAATATGTTCTCAAGATCATCCATGTCAAGTTTCAAGCCTTGCAGAGGAAGTTTGCTCAGTCAATTGCTCAAATGCCTGGAAATCAACTATGCTAGGTCAAAAGTCAACTGTGGCCCACATACAGTCAAACTTCAAGATTTTTGGTCAACATCCTCATTTTGAAGTATTATCCCTCATTTGATCAAGGGTTGATCATGATTCCTCAAGGATTTCTCACAATTCATCAAAACCCAAAAGTTTCTAAATTAGGGTTTTGTAGGAAAAGTCAACTCAACTTTGACCAAGCATAACTTTCTCATACTTTATCAGAAATGACCCATCAAAAGCTCATTTTGAAGAGGATGCAATTCCCTACAATTCATCTTCAGCTCCCAAGTTCAAAATACGTACTCACAAAAAGATATGAATTTTGATATTATAGGTCATTTTGAAAAGTCAACAAAAACACCTTTTGGGTCAAAGCATCATACATGAACATGGAAGACTCAATTTATATGAGACAAAAGGATTGCTTAGAGGATATCCTAAGATTTCTAAAAAGTCCAAGAATACATGTCTAGGGTCAAAATTGAGAAAGTTATGCATTGGCCAAGTTGACCATTTTTGCAAAATTGCCAAAAGTCAAATGTGCTCAAATTTGCATTTTTTGATAAATGGGTCCAACTTTTTATGTTTGCACATCAATTATAATGTGGTCCACGACTCAAATACCTATCCACCAATTGTTTGCTTCATTTTTCGATTTATTTTGATTTTTCATTAATTAAAAGGTGAATTAAATCAAATAAATGATGAAAATTATCAAAGATTTGATTTGATTGGTTTTTTTGACAGGTTAGCAACTAAGATTTGATGAGCTTGCATGATCAATTCGAATCAAGGCTGATTGGGACAAGAAAGGAATAATTTGGCTCAATATAGCAAGTTTACATATGCCATGAAAATCAAATAAAATCTTGAAAACTTCCAAAGATGTGATCAATTTTTACAACCCTAATGCATTCTATAATATATATTGAACGTATCCAAAGCAAGAATGAGGGTTGAACAGTCGTGCAGAGCAAGAACAAAACTGAAAAAATTCAAGAGAAAGTGGTGATCCAATTTTCATCCTAGAGGCCAATCCAAGCCATTCTAACATTGCCAACAGATTGCTGGACATCCCAGGAACATATCCCAATCAATTGCAAGCCTTTTCACGCCTGGAATTGTAAGTTACAGGTACCATGGTTTGCCTCCAAACTCAATTTCTATTTTGTTGATTTACTCATCCTACGCATGTTTTGATTATATATTCTTGTTCATAATTGAGTTTGCAAACTATTGGTACCACTTAATTGCATTTTTGACGCCTGTATAGGATATTGCCATAGCTAGGGTTTTGTGTTCTTGTTTAGGGCTTTGCAGTATAGGCTAAATTGGGTTTGGATTCTGGTGCATGATACTCGTAAGGATGAGACGAGTTGATTGGTACCTTTGAATTTCATTTATATTGCTTGTAGAGAATCTTTGAGATGAACAGGTCTGTAGCTACAGCGAGGCAACCATAGGTAAAAGTGTTGTTACCTAAAACGACAGTTGGGAGGAAGAAGACAATGCGTGGCACTCACTGGTAAGGTGATTTGAATTTTAGCGTGTTTTTGAATACATTATTGGTTTTTTTGATTATATTATTTTACTTCCATTATGTATACAACAAAAATGCGTGGCGCAGTTGGCAAGCGTGTATTGGAGACATGCATAAGGGCCTGGGTTCGATCCCCAAGTCCCATGTTCGTTTCATATTATTTTTCAATAGGTGATCAGGTACACCACATGTCCAAGAATCCACCGTGCAACTCAAGATCTGGCCATCAAATTCATCAGCACTCCAGATCCAATGCCTTTCCCTTGAAGGTCCATCATGCACCTCAAGTCAACATGTGCATCAGATTCAACGAAGTCAAACGGGCTTAGACCATTTGGGCTCAGAATTTCAGCAATATACCCCCATAATTGCTAGCACAGGCCCATCTTTCTTTCTTTATTTATTTTTTGTTTTTAATTCTTTTAATATTTTCTCTATTTTTTCTTAATTCACAAATTAATCTATTTTTTTCCATAAAATCATAAAATCAATAGTTCACAAAAAATTAGGATTAGTTTTTTTACTATTATCAAATTTAATTTAATTTAGTTTAACCTATGGAAACTTTAATTTATTTTCACAATTAAAATTAAATTAGAAAATTAGGTTAACTTTTAATTTTTATTTACTCTTTTTCTCAAATAGATAAAAAACACAAAAATAGGCTTTTAGATGAATTAATTTATTTTTATTAATTTAAAATTAATTAGAATTAGGATTTTCCTTTAATTTAACTGTTTTATTATTTTCTTAAAAATAGCAAAAACATTTTTTTCAATCGCGAATAGGATTGTATGGCAAGAATGCATGACAAATTAACACGGTTAGAAAACCCTAATGTGCAAAGATAAATAACTGAAAACAAATCACTCGCACATATCACTCTTAAGGTATACTCTCACTTCGGTTGCCTTCGGTAAACGATCATTAAGCATATGGTGTCTTAGTGGTTTCCCTCCTGTCTAAAAAAGATCAAATGTCCCATTCGAATGTTGCCTCGGAAATGTTGCCTCAGAAAAATTGCCTCGGAAATGTCGCCTCGAATATGATCTTAAGACTCTAGGGTTATTACTAAGGTGTCCTAACACTGCTTTAGTGATTGTACGTCCCTTTCGAATTGACCCTTACAACTCCAACGATGGTGCTACTTACTTCCCAATAGTAGGATAGCGTTGTCTAAAGGAAACAAGAATAGAAAAAACCTTTTTTCGAGTAGGTAGATGCTAGTAGGTACTTGCTCAAAAATCAAAACTTTTCACACTAACAATTTTCAAACAAATTTTCAAAACAACTTCGTCACACCTTTGAGGACTGATACAAGGGTTATCACAAAGTCACACTTTTAAAACAAAGCACATACACAAGCAATTTTTAAAAAGATGAGCAAGTACCTAAGAGCCCATGGAAAACCATGGATAGAAAGCGTGCTAACACCTTCCCTTTCTATAATCTGCCCCGTACTCAGAATATCTCAAAAAAGGATTTTTTTCTGTACTTTTTTCCTTTCTGGTTGGATGAAATAAAAGTCGGTGGCGACTCTTGCTTACCGCGACATTTTATGAACGAAAAACGCAAAATGCAAACCAGCATTCAAACAGTCGGTTCTGCCACCGTATCGCACCATGGAACTATGATGCTGAGGTGTTTTACCATGGGATAAAACAAGACGCCTGGATTGAAGAAGATAAAGATGATGACATTGGTAACATAATTAGCTCAAGTAAGGTAACCCGAACTGGGAGAATCTTTTCACCCAATATCTCACCACCAGTTATTACAAAGGCACCTGCCCGCATCACTACTGTCGGACCAAGTACTGATACAAGAGAGAAAGATAAGATTATTGAGCTTGTCGAGACGGAAATACCCACAAAGGACATTGTTAATGGAGAACCTTCCGCTCGTGAAATGGATGAGATCTTAAAAATTATAAAAAAGGAGAGAATTCAAGATCGTGGAGCAGTTGGGGAAAACCCTTCCAAGATTTCTATGTTGTCTTTTCTACTATGTTCCAATGCTCATGCTCGGGTGTTAATCAAATTCTTGAATAAGGCTCATGTCCCTCATGAGACCACGACTGACCGGTTTGAACATTGCGTGGCAAGCTTGACGACCGATAATGGTTTGGGATTCTCAGATGCAGATCTGACACTGCTTGGGAAAAACCATAAGAAAGCTCTACATGTTTCTGTCGAATACAAGGGGACTACCTTGCGCATGTTCTGGTCGACGCTGGCTCTTCTTTAAACGTGCTACCCAAGGGGGCGTTGGACCGTTTGGATTGTGAAGGTTTAGTCTTGAAACCAAGTGATATTATTGTGAGGGCTTTCGACGTGTCAAAAAGGACAGTTCATGGAGAGGAGGACCTCCCGATCAAGGTAGGCTCACAATTTTTTAACTCTACCTTGTACATTATGGATATCCGTCCTGCCTATTCCTGTTTGTTGGGTCGCCCTTGGATCCATGGAGCTGGGGCAGTAACCTCAACTCTTCATCGAAAGCTCAAGTATCTGGTCAAAGGAAGAATTGTCACTGTCTGTGGTGAGGAGAAGTTCATGGTAAGCCACCTCAACTCTTTCAAATATGTGGAGATGGATGAAGAGTTTATTGAGACCCCGTGTCAAGCCTTTGAAGTTGTGCCACCAATGGTTGCTGCTACCAAATGTTCCTTTGATGTGTCCAAATCTGGTAAGGTCGTACAGAAGATGGTTTCGTTTAAAGATGCTCGTGTTGTAGTTGAAGAAGGAAGATGCGATACTTGGGGGAAACTCCTCGAGATCCCATTCAAAGCGGACAGATTTGGTTTGGGTTTCACCATCAAGGCTCAGAAGGAAGCGAGGTGCACTCGTGCAGGGAAGCCCCCTCTCCGTATTGGAAGCCACGAAGTCAACGTTGTAGGTGATTCTGATGATGAGTGTGCATTTGAAGATTGGGTGTATCCTACTACAACATAACTCAACAATCGACAAGCAAAGGACTTCGTCCCCATCTCCTTCATTGAGGAGTAATCATTTGTTTATTACTTTCTTTTAATTCAAGAACATTTTTTCTGTAATATTTAACAATGACTTTTAAGCCATGTGCCTGATCCGGGGTACTATGGTCCATTTGTCAAGGGTTTTATTTATATTCATCTTATCATATGATCATTCAATACAAATCATTGGACTCTTTTGCATTCAAATCTTTGTGCTCATTGTCTTTATTTTCCTTCAAATACATTTTTCAAAATAGCCATGTATCTTACATGCACATACACACACACACGCACACACTTTTGCAGGTCCTCATCCACTATGGATCTTATTGCCAATGACTCTACTATTTCCGACTATGACTTCGAATGTCTAATTAACCAAGCCGAAGACAAAGGCGAGGAAGATTATGAAATACCAGGAGAACTAGCCA
Organism: Vicia faba; assembly: GCA_948472305.1. Lineage (NCBI taxonomy): Eukaryota > Viridiplantae > Streptophyta > Magnoliopsida > Fabales > Fabaceae > Vicia > Vicia faba. Next base: position 1,169,134,063 of record OX451738.1, read on the forward strand.
AACTTATATTACAAGAGGAAAAAGCTATTCAGCCACACGAAGAGTCAGTTGAAGTCATCAATCTAGGCACCGAGACAGACAAGAGAGAGGTCAAGATCGGTGCTAACCTAGAAAGCAGTGTCAAAAGCATATTAGTTCAGATGTTGCATGATTATGTGGAAGTGTTTGCTTGGTCGTATGAAGATATGCCAGGGTTGGATACCGACATTGTAGTTCATCGTCTGCTGACAAAAGAAGATTGTCCTCCTGTCAAATAAAAGGTTCATCGCATGAGGCCTGACATGTCTGAAAAGATAAAAGCTGAAGTGATGAAACAATTTGATGTAGGATTCCTAGATGTGACATCTTATCCCCAATGGGTTGCAAATGTGGTACCAGTGCCAAAGAAAGACGTAAAAGTTTTTGCATGTGCGTAGACTATAGGGATCTGAATAGGGAAAGCACCAAGGATGACTTCCCTCTACCACACATTGACGTCTTGGTCGATAACACTTCTCAGCATAAAGTCTTCTCTTTCATGGATAGCTTCTCTGGCTATAATCAAATTAGGATGGCTCCCAAAGACATGGAGAAGACCACTTTCGTTATGCAATGGGGCACCTTTTGCTACAAGGCCATGCCATTCGGGTTGAAGAATGCAGGGGAAACATATCAAAGAGATATGGTAGCTTTGTTTCATCATATGATTCATCATGAAATAGAGGTATATATGGATGATATGATTTCCAGATCATAAACTGAGGAAGAACATCTCAATCACCTATACAAGCTATTATAAAGGTTAAAAAAGTACAAATTGAGGTTAAACCCTAACAAGTGCACATTCGGAGTACGATCTGGAAAGCTTCTAGGTTTTGTTGTCAGTAGTAAAGGCATTGACGTCAATCTTGCCAAGGTGAAGGCCATCCAAGAAATGCTAGTCCCCTAATCTGAAAAGGAAGTTAGAGGATTCTTGGGTCGTCTCAATTACATTGCCCGCTTCATATCTCACTTGACTGCTACTTGTGAGCCCATCTTCAAACTCTTGAAGAAAGATTAAGTAGTCAGATGGAATGATGAATGCCAAGCTGCCTTCGACAAAATCAAAGAATATATGCAAGAACCTCCTATTCTCATGCCTCCAGTTGAAGGAAGACCCTTGATCATGTACTTGACAATACTAGAGAATTCTATGGCGTGTGTTTTGGGCCAACATGACGAGTCTGGCCATAAAGAGCGTGCTATTTATTACGTGAGAAAAAAGTTTACCGACTGTGAAACCAGATATTCACTACTCGAGAAAACGTTTTGCTCTAGCATGGGCTTCTCGCTGGCTAAGACAGTATATGTTGACTCATACCACTTTGTTTATTTATAAGATGGACCCAATCAAGTACATCTTCGAGAAACCTGCTCTTTTCGGATGGATAGCTAGGTGGAAAATGATCTTGACTGAGCACGACACTCAATACACAATGCAAAAGGCCATCAAAGGAAGCGTACTAGCAGATCATTTGGCCCATCAAGCTGTCGATGATTATCAGTCTATGAACTTTGACTTCCCGGATGAGAGCATCATGTTAGTAAACGATTGTGCGAAACATAGACCCTATGACGGACCTGAACAGGGACCCCGATGGACTATGGTCTTCCATGGGGCTTCCAACGCCTTGGGTAACAGAATTGGTGTTGTGATCATATCCCCTGAAGGTTTCCACAATCCATTCGCTTCCAGATTATACTTCGATTGCACGAACAATATGGCTGAGTACGAAGCATGCATTTTGGGTCTGAAGGCTGCCATTGACTTAAGGATAAAGCATTTGAATGTGTTTGGAGATTCCGCTCTAGTGATTAGCTAAGTAAAAGGATATTGGGACACTAAAAACCCTAATCTCATCCCTTACAAGGATCTTGTTCTATCTATGATTCCTTACTTCGAAGAGATCACCTTTGAACACTTCCCTAGGGAAGAAAATCAGTTGGATGACGCCTTGGCAACCATGTCTTCTATGTTCAAGGTCAGATGGCACAACGAAGCTTATATGATTACAATTGAGAGATTCGACGAACCTGCACACTACTGTGAGCTTGAAACTGATACAGAAAAGCCATGGTACCATGAGGTGAAGAGATACCTCGAAGCACAAGAGTATCCTGAAGGGGCATCCATCAATGACAGAAAGTTCTTACGAAGATTTGCAGCCAAATTCTTCCTAAGTAACGGAATATTATACAAGTGCAACCATGACTCTACTCTACTCCGATGTGTGGACAAGAAGGGGGCCGAGGAAATTATGGAAGACATGCACGATAGCCTCTTTGGGACTCACTCTAGCGGACATACTATGGCCAAGAAGATCTTGAGAGCTGGCTACTATTGGTCAACAATGGAGACTGATTGCCATCAACATTCAAGAACTTGTCACAAATGCCAAATCTATGCTGACAAGGTCCATGTGCCTCCTATCCCTCTGAACTTTATGACTGCTCCGTGGCCATTTGCAATGTGGGGCATTGACATGATTGGGGAAATCAAACCCACCACTTCTAATAGGCATCGCTTCATTCTGGTTGCTATTGATTATTTCACCAAATGGGTCAAAGCCGACTCATTTGCCTCAGTCACAAAGAACGTGGTAGCCAGATTCATCAAACATAACCTCATCTACCGCTATGGTATCCCCGAAAGGATCATCACCGACAATGGGACTAACCTCAACAATGATATGATCACCGAACTTTGCACTCAGTTCAAAATCAAGCATCATAACTCTTCTCCTTATAGACCCAAATGGAGTGGCGCAATCGAAGCGACCAACAAAAACATTAAGAATATTATGCAGAAGATGGTAGTAACATATAAGGATTGACATGAGATGTTACTGTTTGCTCTTCACGGCTATCGCACTTCATCTAGAACATCAACTGTGGCAACTCCCTTTTCTTTAGTCTATGGAATGGAAGTTGTTTTGCCAATAGAAGTTCAAATTCCATCACTAAGGATTATGAATGAAGCAGGCCTAGGCGAAGACGAGTGGATTCAAACGAGATTGGATTAGTTGATTTTGATCAATGAGAAGCGACTGACTGCTGTTTGTCATGGTCAGACGTACCAAAAACGCATGATCAAGGCTTTCAACAAAAAGATCAAGCCTCGAGTATATCAAGCTGGTGACATGGTGATAAAGCGCATCATTTTGCCACAAGGCAACCCTAGAGGCAAATGGACTCCCACCTACGAGGGGCTATTTGTTGTCAAGAGAGTGTTCTCTGGTGGTGCCATGATGCTGACTACCATGGATGGTAAAGACTTCATGCATCCTGTGAACGCGGACATAGTTAAAAAATACTACGCATAAAGGACCCTCTAGGTTGACACACTAAGGCAAAATAAGGGCATCCCGGCAAACCAAAAGGTTTGGATAAAAATTAGGGATATATGTAAAAGATTGTACACCCGACAAGTTGAAAACACGAAAGGGCGACTTGGTTAAAAATGGGTATCCTGGTGGGATGAAAACCCGAAAGGGCGGTCTAGGAAAAATTTAAGGACTAAAATTGTATGACTATGTCTCATGGAATCACCACAGTCAACTTCATCACCAAGGTCCAAGTTCAAACGGTCCAAGATCAATCCAATCAAATTATGTCAACGACAAGGGGCATTCGAAGACATTGGGGCAATAGTACAGTTGGAATGCAATTATATCATTTCCACACGGCTATTTGTTTTTGTTTTCAATTTTTGTTTTCCTTTCGAAGATTTCCTCTTACTAGGATCTCCGTCTCTTTGTACAAAACGCCTATTCACGAGAAAAATATCAATACAAATATACTTTGAAGTGAAAACTTTCTGTTTTTGTTTTGAGTGCAAAGTTGTCCAATGACTAAAATTGAACGAACATATGCATGTGAACATAATTAAAACCATTTGTCCATCATTGATCATGGTGGGGAATTCCCTAATGTCCCTCTCTTAGGCATTAGGCGAGGAATCACTTATGATACTTGTTTGGCATTACGACAGTTTGGTAATGCTAGAAGGGATGCTCCTCACGAAACACTCGTCCAAGGAATCACATTTGACTATGAATGATGTTCAGGGTTATTGTAAGAGGTTCATTCGAGCTTGGGGCATGATAAACAGAGTTGATAGCAGGACACTTGAGCACAAGAATTCCATCCCTCTTGAGCCTTACCTCAAATGGGTACGAGCTCGTGCTCAATGTATTATGATGCCTTACCCCGCCATATTACTTGTGATTATGGAGCCAATTGCTGAGGGAGACACTCCTTACGTGGTTCTTCATCCTGACATGCCAACTGATTTTGAGGAGCTACGGAAATTCTGGATCCAACTCAAAGAAGAACGGGATACCTTCGAAACCCAATTCTACGCCAGCGAGAAGAAGGTTTTAGAGCTCACCAGGTTACTTCACGAAGAAAAGAGTATAAATGCTTACATTGCACCAAAGAGGATGCGTCTGTGGGAAGCTTGAGTCTTTCTTTTCTTAGAGAGTTTATATTTTTGGCTTTGTTATTTCCCTTGTAATCCCAAGAGGCGTTATGGTGATCGATAAAACATCTTAATACAATTAATGTTTGTTCCATTTCTGTTTAGACAAGTTTAAGCCTTAGAAATCCTTGAAAACATTGCATTCATATATCATACATATCATTGCATAAGCAGGTTTCATAACAGGTCTCTCATGTTCTCGTTGTCTATTTCAGCAATGCCTCTCGAACAAGACAACAGAGATATCCAAACTCAAGAGGCTCAGTTCATGGAAATGTTCCTAAACTTATCCAAGGGGCAGGAAGAGTTGAAAGCACTCCTCGCTGGGAATCTAGCCAAGAAAAATCCTGAAGACAATAAGGATGACCAGTTGGAACAACTGCGAGCTAAAATGGAAAGGATGAGAATCCATATGAGTAGTCAGAGGGCCCTTATCCAAATTTTATCTTTGGAACAGGAAAAATTGAGGATTCTCATCAGCATGCTTCTTCAGGACATATACAACAGTCTGGGGCAAACTGCTAGAGCTTGGAGCCTAATCAAGGATCAATCGTTCTTGGCAGATAGGGAATTGGGTGACTTGTTCATACGGGGGCATGTTGAAAATAAACTCAGGAGCGGTGACATTCAAGGTACTGCATATTCAAGTACGTAGAAGAGACCATACAATGGGAAGAAAGAGTCCAATGTCGTGTACGACCAGAAAGACCGCAATAAGAGTAATATCAACCAATCTGTGGGGGTAATGTGAACTTCTATTCCCGCACCGATACAATCACAACGGGGTAATCAACAAAGGCAAGACAAGTCCAAAAGGAAATTCACCAAAATCAACATGTCCTTGGCTCAGGTATTGTAACACATGTTGAAGATGGAGTTGAATACATTAAGGGATCCTCATCCAAACCCCAAAACTTCTTCCCCTAACTACAATCCTGATGCAATATGCGCCTACCATTCTGATAGTCCTGGACAAGATACGAATGACTGTTGGGCATTGAAAAATAAGATTCAGGACTTGATTAATGAAGGAGTGCTGCAGTTCACACAAGATGGCCAAACTGAATTCTTCTACCGTCCCTCAAAGACACACATCTAAAGCGACAAGTTCAGAGAAGGAGGCTTTCTGTTCATTAGAATTTTCAATTTGTAATTTTCTTTTGATTGTCCTAACATTTATTCATGTCAAACTTTATTACTTTATCAATGCATTACATATGTCTGTTTTGAATCAATTCATTCGTATTCACTATATTTAAATTTATTTCCTTTTTGGGATATTCAACTCTCGATCAAAAGCTCTGAGCCTTTAGAGGGAGGATGACGAAAACGACACCACAATCTCAACAATATGCTTTTGAACAGACCCTGCTAATGAGGTACATGCATTGTTTCAAATCCTAAACAATGGAGTTATAAGAAAGATAATCCCTAGTCAACCCCTTTGAGAAAAAGAAGTAGGAGTTTTTCTTTTCACACAAATTAAAACCCTTAATCATAACCTGGGGCAGAGTAGTTTTCTCAGTTAATTCAGATGCGCATTCAGTCGCGATCTTCCACTTCATACATAATGAATGGCATCGAAAACGTCCTTCCAAATCAAAAGACAGTGATGGTTCCGCAAAATCATTGAAATAGGCAGTCATTATTTAAAAAAAAGGAAAATCCCGTCAAGTCAAAACCTATGAAGAAGACTTAAGAAAAACTGGGGCATCCTGCTGACGGTAATCACAAAAGAACCAGTTCATGCAAAAGTAGGGATAACGAAAACCAAAAAAGAGGTTACTATAAATCCTAGACAAAAAGAAGATTACAAAAATGATTACCTCTTCAAAATAAACTTTCAGTATCTGAACCATCACCAGAACGTCAAGGACAAGATGCTAGACAATTAGGATCTGGACGCACAATTAGCTAAGCATATGATCGAAGAACATCACGAAGAATGGGTTGGGTACAAATAAAATTTGAGGCTTTATCCTTTGTTTCTTGAACCGTGAACCAGGCCATGTTATAACCCTTAAAAGTCCTAGCTGAAGCATGGGTTAGTTCGAAAGCATACTGTTACAAAAGGTATCATGACTCCTATAAGGTTTGCTATAAATCATTAGTTGACATCACACTTTTACAAAATTTGTTTGTTTTACTAAAAAATGAATTTTCAAACTTCAAGACAGACATAAGCTTTGCATTCTTAAAATACCATTATTTTCATATGACTATTGGTTCATCAACAGAGAAATTCGCACGACGGATATTCGATGAACAAAAATCTTCTCGTTGGACAGAATCACCTCAGATGAAAAGACATTTCCAATAACAGGCCCTTCATAATCAAGGGGCATATCATGATGTCCAGCTGATCTGGGGCAGTCAAGTAAAGGTTCAAGGAATCTCCCAAAAGTGACAAATTGCCAGGGGAAGATCTCCATCTGAGTCACTTGGGGCATTGGACATGAATTCCATCAATGAATCATGTACGATCAAGCAAACATCTTCTGGCAGTGTTGCAACACTTACTACTATAGACAGTGATAATTCTCCATACCCGGTGAACATGGACATAGTCGGAAGATACTACGCATGAAAAAAGACCCGCTAGGTCGACCCGCCTAGGCAAAAATAAGGGTGTCCCGACGAACTAAAGGAGTTCGGGAAAAAATTAGGGATATACATATGAAAAAATCCGTACACCCGGCAAGTCGAAAACCTGAAAAGGCGGCTTGGGAAAAAAAGGGGTATCCCGGGGGACTGAAAACCCGAAAGGGCTGTCCAGGAAAAAGTCAGGGATTAAAGCGTACGACTATGTCCCGTCATCTTGTCACTTGTCTATCAGTAGAAGACTTGTTATCCTGATCATCATTTACCAAGCACCCCAAGAGTAGGGATGACACTCAAACTATCCATAAAGTCTCCGCATGTACTTTCTTAGGTAGGTACAGGGGCAGAGATATTATGAGACGAAGTCACCGCTACATATAACCCTGTGACATCTATGTTCCCCACAGAGTAGAAAAAACCAAAGTTTTAACCTCTTCTTCCCCCAAGCAGGAATTACTTCCTCCCGCCAAGTTCCCTCAGAGAGCCGAAATCTGTATTCCCCAACTGAGTTTTATAATTTCAAACAGCTCGTAAAACCTCTTCCCTGGTAGAGTTTATTTCTCTAACTACAAAAGTTTTTTCCCCAACAGAGTTTACTTATCTACATCGGTAAAATCTCCCAACAGAGCATCTTCCTCCCCACAACGTCATTCTCAAGCAGGAGTCAAAGATCCCCGACAGAGTATCCTCAAAGGAAAAGAGGAAACCCCTGGAAAATCATATCCATTCATCATCCTCAGCGGAAACGAAGGATTCATCTTCCCAATACTCTCCAGCAATAGTATGGGATTTACTTTCCCAGACTAAGAAACATCGCAATAGCATTCCATATTCATACATCATGACATGCGCATACACATCACATACAACATAGTCTCATTTATTTTGAGAACATTATCACAATGCATTTCATACATCATGACATTGCATACAACTAAATCTTTACCATTTTCAGGAAGGATCAAAATCAACAAACACCGTTGACTACTTACGTGACCTGGTGGTATTCTCAAAAGCTACGCCTAACGAAGGGATATTTCAGCATTTTCCTCCGAAAGACGTTCTAAAAATACCTTCGCTGGTTCAGTCGGGTCGATACTAAGATCTCTCTGATTTCTATTCCAGTTGAAGATATTTCAAGACTTTTGTCTGGTTCAGTAGAATTGATACTAAGATTCTTCTGATTTCCATTCCAGTCAAAGTTAATTCAAGACATTCTCTGGTTCAGTTAGATCGACACTAAGATCTCTCTGATTTCTATTCCAGTTGAAGATATTCTAATAATTTTTTCTGGTTCAGTTAAATCGATACTAAGATTTTCTTGATTTCTATTCCAGTTGAAGACAACTCAAGACCTTTCTCTGGTTCAGTTAAATCGACACCAATATTTTTCTGATTACTATTCCAGTTAAAGAAACTGCAAAGCCTGGAGTACGACCAGATAACAGTTTAATCTCATTTCCCCAGTAAGTCGCTGTGAAGCCTGGAACACGACCAGACAACAATCGACCTTATTATTCTCAACAAGTCACTGTGAAGCCTGGATCCCGACCAGATAGCAGTTCACTTCCGTCTCTTCAATCAAGAGATAACCCCCAGTAGAGAATGGACAATTGAAGCTCCTAAATTCTATTTACCAAGAAAAAACCAACATTCCTCAACAGAGTCCTCCTCAACAATAGGAATAAGAATTCCCACAAAGGAATATCTCAACAAAATCAACATTGTTCTAGATGGCATCTCTAAGCCCGTCTCCGACGACTCTCCGTCATTTTCTCTAGATGGCATCTCTAAGCCCATCTCCGACGATCTTCCGTCACCTTCTCCAAATGGCATCTATAAGCCTATTCTCGATATTATCTACACAGTCAAGCATCATTTCAGACGAGTGCAAATTTCTGGGCACTCTAGTGTTCAATCATCTTCCGCCTTCATCTCACGAAAGACAGACCAGTCAATCTACATCCTCAGGTTTAAAAATATTGAACAGGGGCAGCTGTTGTACCCCAAAATTTTCCCTCCCATTTTCACACAAGACATACTCCTAGAGGCCCTCAATTGCTCAAGGTTGACTAAGAATTGACCAGACAAATTCTCCTCCTAAGGCAATGAACCTCAACTAGGGTTTAAATTTTAAGAAAGATGTGTGAGTCCCAAGAATCCCAAATGTTATCCATTGTTCTAATATGTCCTCAAGATCATCCATGCCAAATTTCATGCCTTGCACAATAAGTTTGCTCAATCAACTGCTCAAATGCCTAGAAATCAATTGTACTAGGTCAAAAGTCAACTATGGCCCAAATATAGTTAAACTTCAAGATTTTTGGTCAACATCAACATTTTGAAGTAATATCCATCATTTGATCAAGGGTTGATCATGATTCCTCAAGAAATGCTCCTAACTCTTCAAAAGTCAAAAATGGCAAATTAGGGTTTCTATAGGAAAAGTCAACCAAACTTTGACCAGGCATAATTTTCTCATACTTTATCAGAAATTTTTCCACCAAGACTCATTTTAAAGAGAATCCAATTCCATACAACTTCTCTTCCGCCCTCAAGTTTAATAAATGACTCAATCAAAAGATACAAGCTCAGATATTATAGATCTTTTCAAAAAGTCAACAAAAACACCTTTTGGGTCAAAGCTCCTTACATGAACATGGAAGATCCAATTGAGTTGAAACAGAAAAGGTTGTTTAGAGGACATCCTAAGATCTCTAAAAATTCCAAGAACACCCTCTTAGGGTTAAAAATGAGAGAGATATGCATTGCTAAAGTTGACCAATTTTTTGAAATGTGCACGAAGCCAATATTGACCTAACTTAATTTTTTTCCAAATGGGCCCATGTTTTCATGCTTTAAACTTGTTCTTAACATGGCCCACGACCCTTGAGCTCAGTCATGCATTATTTTATTATTTATACTATTTATTTTGATATTTTATCCATTAAAATGAAAAATTATATAAAGTAAATAATAGAAATAATGGAAGATTTAATTGAGAATCTTTTTCTACTCAAATGATGGACAAAACATGCTGGCAAATCAAAGAAGAATCGTGGAGAGAATGAAGATTGGATTTGCTCCAAAATAAGCCAAAAATCAAATATTTGGAAAGAAGATATTTATCATCAAGGCATGGATATCTTGCTACAAATATAAACCTAATGAGATTCACTATATATAGAGAACAACCCTAGACCTAATGCACATGTGCAGCATCCACAAAAAGAACCCTAAATAATTTGTAAAATTTAAGAAATCGTGAAAATCAAAAGCACTAGTTCCAGCTTTTGTTGATCAAAACAAAGGAGCCAATCTTCCTCCTGAAGGTCCCAGGAAGCCATATCAACCTTCATCCACGACCGAAGCAGCCTGAAACCGGCCAACCAAGTCACAACCTTTTGGTAAAAATTTTGTATTTGAATCTCTTAACACACGCGATTTAAATGAATCCAAAGCATACATTTGTGTTCATATGGTTGTTTTGAATCGTTCTAACGTGCTAGATGATGAGCTAGAAGCTTAGAATGCAGGTTGCCATGGTTAGGGCTTGGAAATGGCCAAGGGATGAACAAGATGATACGAGCCTCCTCAGGCCAAATGGCCATCACCATTGAATTCGTAGCATGCAAAGTAGGGGGAGTAGCCTGAATTTGGTGCTTTAATTCTGCATATTTTTGCAGATCCAAGTTTTGCTTGGCCGAAGAAGACGATCGGAGCGCAGCTCCGGCGTCGTTGACTTCTCTGGCCCAGGCGAATACCTTGTGTGGAAGTTTTATATGTTTTGACTGGTTTATTTAAATTTCAGTGGGACCACATGTACGCGCGTGTTTGATGACTCAACCATTGCCTTGTTTTATATTATATTGTTTTTTTTGTTATTATACACATGAATGAGCAGGAAGCGCAGTTGGCAAGGGATTGAATACATGAAGGAAGGGACCTGGGTTCGATCCCAGGTCCAGCTCTTTTCTATTTTCTTGATGTTTTCTGTAGATTCCAGTAAGTTACATCCCCAGGCGCGCATCATGGGCAACCACATCATCACCATCAGATCAATCATCCCCAGATCCAGCGCCCCTGGAAACGCTTTACCATGGTGGACCTCCCCAACACAGCCACACCAAATCACATGCAGGATGTGGGCCAACGCAATCTGGGCCCTAACACATTTCAGCAGGCACACTCTCCAGTTTGGGTTTCTCACCCCCCCCCCCTAGGCCCATTTTTCAAACTTCTTTATTTTAATTTTTTTAATTAGTTTATTTTTTTGTTTATTCACTTTTTTTAATCATAAAAATCAGAAAATCACAAAAAATAATAGACTTAGGTTTTTCTAATTTAATTTAATTTTTGGTAAATAAATTAATTTTGATTTAATTATTTTGACTTATTTCTTTAATTAAAATTAATTATAGATTAGGTTAAATTTCAAATCTTTTTTTCATAAAAATACCAAAAAAAAATTTAATAGGCAATTAGATCTTTTAGGGTTTCAATCGTATGTCAGTCTTAATTTTCGCACGTTATTATTTTTTCCATACGATTATTTTTTACTATTTATGTAACTGCGCCCGGTTTGTAATAGTTTAATTAGGGTTTTTGATTTCCGCATTTTACTTATCGTTCATTATTTATGTATCTACACCAAAACCTTGTAATAGCTATAGGAACTTTATTTCTCGCTTTATATTTCTTATATGCTTGTATATGAACTGTTAGTAAAGTTAGACGTGCATGATAAGAATTAATCAACTAATCATTAGGTCATTAATTTCAAGATAAATATCTGAAAAAAGTACACTGTTGCACACTTGCACCCATAGGGTATACCTCACTTGTTGCCTTCAGAAATGGTCATGTCCCTCGAATGTAGGGATATCTTAGCAAAGACCCTCGGTTCAAAAGTCATCATAAAGATCATGGTCCCTTAACGTCCCTCGAGTTGCCTACGAGAAATGATCTTGTCCCTCGATGTTGCCTATATGATGACAGTCCCTTCGTAATGCTAAGGTATCCTTACATGCTGCCTTCAATGACTATAAGTGTCCCTTTCGATAGTCCCTCAACATCCAACGATAAGGCTACCTACTCACTAATAGTAGGATAGCACTATCTAAAGGAAAGGAGGAAAAGAACATCCTTTTTCGAGTAGGTAGATAATTGTTACGTACTTGCTCAAGAACAACTTTTTCGCACTTACACACTTTTCAAACTTCCTTTCAAAAAAATGTTTTATCACACTCTTGAGGGCTGACACAAGAATTACCATAAAGCAAACAAAAAATCTTTCAAAACACACAAACACGAAAATAGTTTTCCAAAATGAGCAAGTACCTAAGAGCCCGTGGAAAACCACGGATGGAAAGGGTGCTAACACCTTCCCTTTCCATAATCTACCCCCCTTACTCAGAAAATCTCGAAAAAGGTCTTTTTCTGTTCTTTTCACCCTTTCCTTTGTTGGATAAAAGAAAAGTCGGTGGCGACTCTTGCTTACCGCGACATTTGCGAACAAAAAACACAAAACAGTATAACAGTCGGTTCTGCTACCGTATCATACAATTCGTTGCGTAATGATGAGAATTTTATATGTGTTTCGTATGCATATGTCATGATTTTTGTTAATGATGTATAGATGAAACATGTCATTGGAATGTATCAGTAGCTTCGTGTAACAATGTCTGGCTGGGGAATATAAATTCCTGATTGTTGTCGGGGATGAAGATACTAGTTCTTCAATTTTTGTTTAGAACGTCTTTACTGGGGATTTCTGCTTTCTGTTTGAGGACATTCTGCTAGGGATCTTCGACTTCTGCTTGGGGATAAAAGCATTCAAGGAGAGTCGATCATTCATTGTTCTTTGGAGGACTTGACTCTTATGTATTTTGACTGGGGATAAAAGAGATGGATAATCCTCTGATGTGTTGTCTGACCAGGTTTCAGATATGAGTATTAGCTCTTCCAGGGAGGACAACATTGAATAATATCTGGTCGGAGAAGAGAATTTTGTTGGGGAATTTGCAATATTCAAGAAATAAACTCCGTTGGGGAAATAAACCCTATAGACCGTGCTGAGGAGATAAACTCTGACGGGGATTAGCTTGTGAAAATAGCTTTAAGGAAATTGCTCTGTAGGAATTTATGGTCAACTTTGAACGTTATCCCGACTCCTAGAGTCTTTCGTAAATGATAATCCTTCTTTCATGCATATATTTATGAACAATAATCATATTCAAATGCATATGTTCATTCAATATAATCATTGGATGTTTTTGCAAACAAAACAAAGAAAGTAAAAACAATTTTGAATCTGAATTTTAATTGCATTGATCCGGGAAGTTTGCCTATAAACAAACAATTTTGTACAAAGAGACAGAGATCCTAGTAATATGAAGTTGTCGTAAAAATAAAAGAGGTACAAAGAAAAACAACTATGTGAAAATGATCCCATCGAGTTTCAACTCTGCTATTGCGCCTATGTCTTCAAGAATGTCATCCCTCGCTGTCATAAGAAGTTGATTGAACTAATCTGTACCATTTGAACTTGACGTTGATAGTTATATTGGCTGTAAGTATATGGGTGATCCAATGGGACATAGTCACATGCTTTAATCCTTAACTTTTTCCTGGACCGCCCTTTCGGGTTTTCAGTCCACCGGAATATTCTTTTTTGCCTAAGTCTCCTTTTCAGGTTTTCGACATGTCGGATGTACATTATATATATATATATATATATATATATATATATATATATATATATATATATATATATATATATATATATATATATATATATATATATATATATATATATATATATATATATATATATATATATATAATTTTAGCCCGAACCCTTTTGGTTCGCCGGAATGCCCTTATTTTTGCCTAGGTCAGTCAACCTAAAGGGTCTCTTTTATGCATAGTATTTTTTAACTATATCCGTGTTCACAAGGTGTGGGAAATCTTCACCGTCTATGGTGGTAAGTATCATAGCACCGCCTGAAAATATCTTTTTGACTATAAATGACCCTTCGTATGTGGGAGTTCATTTTCCCCTAGGATCACCTTGTGGTAGGATAATATGATTTATTACCAAATCACCAACCTGGTATATCTGTTGTTTGACTTTCTTGTTAAAGGCCTTGACCACGCACTTCTGATACATCTGACCATGACAAACAGCCGCAAGCCTTTTTTCTGCAATCAAATTTATCTGGTCGAGTCTAGTTTGAATCCACTCGTCTTAATCTAAATATGTGTCTTTCATAATCCTTAGGGAAGGAATCTGGACTTCGACGGGTAAGACAACCTCCATATTGTAGACTAGAGAGAACGGGGTTGCCCCAGTTGATGTACGTATTAAAGTGTGACAACCATGAAGAGCAAATGATAACATCTTATGTCAGTCTTTATATGTCACTGTCATCTTCTACAAAATCTTCTTGATATTCTTGTTGGAGGCTTCCACCACGTCATTCATCTTTGATCGATACAGAGAAGAATTATGGTGCTTAATCTGAACTGCGTGTATAGTTCCGTGATCATAGTATTATTGAGATTGATACCATTGTCCGTGTTGAACCTTTCAGGTATGCCATACCGACAAATGAGGTTATGCTTAATGAACCGGGCCACAATATTTTTGGTAACAGAGGCAAACGAGGCTGCTTCAACCCACTTCGTGAGAATGTTTTATTTTATTGTTTATAATGTAATTTTATTTTAGAAAAATAAGTATTTCGATTAAGAATTTGATTTTACTAAATGGATGATGACAGGACGAGGATGCCCGAACCCATTTGGGACGGATTTGGGCTTTAATTCTTCATCCTCGTTTGAGTTTAGGACGGGGAACGAGGATTGTTTGGAGATTCGGATTTGGGTATGGGGATGGTAAAAACCGTCTTCGGCCCGCCCTATTGCCACGCCTAACCACATGCTCCATCATAAATTAGGACTATGTTCAGAGACTCATTTATGTACCTTAGAATCCACTCCAATGCTTGTAAACAACTCTGCTAAACCAATAGAGCTTTCATCTTCAAGCACCACATACCGAAATTGTTCACTCTGGTGAACTAATCAATCTCATACTTCATTAAAGACATACTATCCATGCTCACCGTACTCATTTGTTGTGAAAATGATGTCAAGAATAGAGTATAAACGGGTTCTTGAATACTAAGAAATCTTGAAGATGCAAGTAGAGACAATGAAATTGATTATAAATTGTTATTATTTACTTTCTCTTTGAAACAAGATTACAAGTGTTACAAAATAACAAATAACCCCTCTCACCTTAATTAAGATTGGCCCTTGATGCAATTATGAGATACTAGTATGCTATTTATAAGAAAACTAACACACTAAACTAATGGGTTTTTACACACATGCCTATTGCATAAGCTAACTTAGAGAATAAGTTAACTTAAACAATTGAACTTAATAAATAGGCTCAATTCGATGTGCTAACAATTCTTACATTTCGACTACTGCATACTTAAGCATACTTCGACTACAACATTGCATAGCTTCGACTTTAGCATGTGAACAGACTTCGACGATATTTTAAGATCCTGTCGAATTATCGAACCAAGAAGCTACCCTTCAACCATACTAGAGTTCGATCCAATATCTCATAAGTTCAATGGTAGAAGCATCCCTCTTATATGGAATGTTAGTTGAACTTATTTTAGTTATAGTTAATTCAGTGGATTGGCTCTGGTTTAAACAGGAAGAAATAGACTGATATGAGATTATAATGTAAGAATGTTATCACTTAATAATGAATACAAAATGCACATGCTTAGAGATAAGATACCAATGTTGTGTTGATTTCTTCAGTTGGAATGTGTGGTAGTGTATTCATCTCGACAACCTCTGAAGTGTGCTATGCTCATAGAATAAACGAGGAAACAAAATCATAAGTATGTGTCAAAGAAGGTGGCATGATAAAAAAAAACAAAGTTAAGAATCTATGAAAGAAACATGACCAATATGGATGATGTCTAACCACATTGGGGTTCATGTAATCGTTAATAATATTTCTTACACCTTCATCCCTATTAAGAATGACAATTGAACATTGCTTGTAGAAAGATTAATACTTGACACAAAATCAAAAATCTTTATCCAATAGAGGGTCAAGGTGTATAAGGTAGATTTGAGGGTGATCTTCACCAACCTATGAAAAAATAGTTCTACCAAAGAAGATGGTATAAAAAATCTAAGACACAACTAGATATGAAAGATCTTACTTACTTTCTTCATGATATTTCTCAACTTGGCAGAAGTCGTGCCAACAATCGGGACAACATATTTGTCTCAAAACATGAAGGAACAAATGTGACTGTCATACTAAACCTCAATTTCAATTTTATATCTACATGAATGATAGTGACAAAGTAAACATTGCATACATGATCAATTTATATAAAGTAAACAACTCATAGAAAAAACTATTAAAAATGTAAATGGTTTCTACATTGTAGCCAAAAAAATCTTATAAACACGGTTAATGAAGCTGTTCATTGTATTTTGAATGTAGCTTTGAAACATAATGGTTTGTCTGCTCT
This sequence comes from Vicia faba, assembly GCA_948472305.1. NCBI lineage: Eukaryota > Viridiplantae > Streptophyta > Magnoliopsida > Fabales > Fabaceae > Vicia > Vicia faba. The sequence goes on from OX451738.1 coordinate 1,169,150,743, forward strand.
GTTTCAAGATTCTGTTTATAAAGTACTTTGTATCAGTTTTGAAAATGAAGTGTTGAAACACACAAAAGAAACATTGTAGAAAACAAAAGTGATACAAAGATGAATATTTTGGTTATTTCATTCACTCGGGAAGTTTAAAAAAGAATCAAAACAGCCCAATACTTTGGCCATTTAATGAATATAGAAGGTAGAAACCAACATAGTAGGAAATAAAGAAAGCATATATCATTTGAAACAAACTGATACAAAGTACTTTTGGTTACATGGTAGAAAACCAAGAAAACCCATATAATTTCAAAGAAACTGATACAAATTACATGGTAGAAAATAAATAAAGCACGTATCATTTCAAAGAAACCAAAACTGATACAAAGATGTTTCTTTTGTTAAATTGTAATTCGATTTAGTCGAAACAGATTTGATTGGTTTTAAATTTAGATAAATTTGATTTAAGTCTAAAATATAATAGATTTGATTTAGTACCAAAATAAATATTTTGGACTTTTATAGTTTTTGATTTAGGGAGCAAACTAAATCTATAAATAGATGGAGTAATCCCAAATTTTGTAATCAAGTCAATTAAGTTGTATTCACAGAATTTGCAGTTGCAAGTGAATAACAAAATTTTCCACAGTTTGTGGGCAGAGAGAAACTCTGCAGAAAATAATTGTCTTCTTTCTTTTCCTTTCTTTCTCATAATTCATTGTCATTGTGTAGAAATTCATCATAGACATTTGATAGATTTCCAACACCTGGTATCAGAGCTCGATTTCGATTCAAGCGGAGTATTAATCAAGAACGATTGAAGAATTCACGATGGCAAATTATGGGAATGCAAACTATCCAACAACTCTACCAATTTTGAAAGTAGACAACCATGAGAGTTGGTGCAAACAGATGAAAATTTTGTTCAGGTGTCAAGGTCTTTGGGATCTTGTAAAAGATGGATTCGAAGCGCTTGGAGAAAACACTTCAGAAGAAGAAAAGAAGAAACACACAAATATTGAGAAGTTGAGTTATAAATCACTCTTTCTAATTCATCAATGTGTGGGTCCAGAAAATTTTGAAAAAGTAAGTAATTCAGAATCTGCAAAAGAAGCTTGGGATGTACTAGAGAAGTCCTTTGGTGGTGCAGAAAAGGTAAAAGAAATGAGGTTACATACTCACAAAAGAACGTATGAATTGCTTCAAATGGAAGATAGTGAGAGCATATTTGATTTCTTCACTAGGGTTACAAAACTAGTGGATCAAATCAAGGTATGTGGAGAAATATTAACAACAAGAGTTGTTGTTTCGAAGATCTTGAGATCTTTGGCTCCTAAGTTCGACCACGTAGTGGTGGCGATAAAAGAGGGGAAATACTTGTCGAAATTGACAAAGGAAGAGCTTCAAGGGACGCTTGAATCTCATGAACAAAGAATGAATAAAAGAGCTGCAGGAAAATCAAAGAGTGATGTGGCTTTGTAGGCACATTCAGCAAAAGAAACCAAAGACAAAGGAAAATGGTTCGACAGAGGTAGAGGCGACTATAACAAATCGAATGATAGAGGAAACCAGAACGAAGGAAACATGTCGAATCATAGAAGACCATACCAAGGCAACCAAAGAGGTGGTGTTGCAAATAGAGGAAGAGGTGGTGGTCGAAAACCTGATAAGAGTCACATTTAATGTTACAATTGTCATAAGTATGGTCACTATTCGAGTGATTGTCCAGAAAAACGAAAGAATCAAGAAAGTGATGCAAAGTTTGTAAAACATGAAGAAGAAGAGATGATGTTAATGGTCACAACAAGAGATGAAGATAGATTCAAGGATCAATGGTGCTTGGATTCAGGATGCTCATCACATATGTCTGGAAGGAAAGACTGATTTGTCAACATAAAGCCCTCAATGAAAAATATGGTAAAATTTGCAAATGATAATACCCTAGCAGCTGAAGGTATTGGTGATGTTATGATTATGAGGAAAGATGGCAAGAGGTCAGTAATTTCCAATGTGTCGTACATACTAGGCATGAAGAGCAATTTGCTCAGTATAGGACAGTTGGTCGAAAAAAATTATAAAGTGTCAATTGAAGATAAGATGATGAGAGTCGTCAATGCAAATGGAAGATTAATCTTGAAGGCTCCTATGTCACAAAATAGAACCTTTAAGATCGAACTAAATATGAGGGAGCACAAGTGCCTTTCGACTGCAGCTAGCAGAGATGAATGGATATGGCATTATCGACTAGGTTATCTCAACTTCAGAGACATCATAGATTTGAAGAGAATAAATATGGTTTTAGGATTTCCAGAAATTGACATTCCAAATGAGGTATGTGAGGAATGTGTGCAGGAGAAGCAGCACAAGAATAACTTCAGTAAGGATGCATGAAGCAGGTCGAAGGTTATTCTTGAAGTTATATACTCTGATGTATGTGGACCAATCCAGGTGGATTCAATGGGAGGTAACAAATACTTTGTTACATTCATAGATGATTTCAGTCGAAAGTTGTGGACTTACATGATCAAGAAGAAAAGTGAAGTGATCGAGGTATTTTCCAAGTTTAAGTCTATGGTCGAAAGACAAAGTGGTCGAAAACTCAAAGTTTTGAGAACTGATGGTGGTGGAGAGTATGTGTCCAAAGACTTCGACAGGTTATGTGAAAATGAAGAGATTCTGCATGAGGTGGTGCCACCATATACTCCACAACATAATGGAACTGCAGAAAGGAAGAATCGAACCATCATGAATATGGTGAGAAGTATGTTGAAAGACAAGAATTTACCTAAAGAGTTTTGGGGTGAAGTTGTTTCGACTGCAACATACATTTTGAATAGATGTCCTACGAAGAAGTTAGAAGAAATTACTCCAGAAGAATGTTGGTCTGGTGTGAAGCCTAGCTTGAGTCATTTTAAGGTATTTGGATCTATTGCACATAGGCATGTGCCAGATCAGTTGAGAAGAAAACTTGATAATAAGTCAAGTCAAATGATTCTAGTTTGATATCATTCGACAGGAGGTTACAAGTTGTTCGACCTAGTGAACAAGCAAATTGTGATCAGCAGAGACGTGATCATAGATGATCTTTAAGAATGGGATTGGACTGAAAATGTCAAGAAAGATTCAGTTGGAATCCTACTTGAAGAACAAGAGACTCAATTCGAAAGAGAAGTCCGACAAGAGGAACCAACGGTTATAGATCAACCAAGTACAAGCAGGCCTTAAAGACAAGACACATGCCTGCAAGATTGCAAGATTATGTGATTACATCAGATGATGTGATAGATAATGAAGGTGAATTGGTACATTATGCTTTCTATGCAGATGTCGAACCTGTCAATGCAGCTGAAGCATTGAAGGATTCAAAGTGGGTGAAATCAATGAACGAATAAGTGAAGTATATCGAAGACAACAACACTTGGTCACTTATCGAATTGCCTGAAGGAAAGAAGGCAATTGATATCAAGTGGTGTTTACCGTGAAAATTGGTAAACAACCGCTGATCTTCCAAAAGGTTACTTATTTGGTGACTAGCAGGATCGATCAGATTGATCCTAAGACATGGTTGATTTTTTGGAGTTTGACTAATCCTAATGGTGATTAATGCCAGTAAAGTAAAGAACTTTAAGTAAATTGCATGAAGAAAAGCTTGATAGAATAAATAAAATCGTTAAGTAAAAGGCTTCGACGGAGATAAGTAAATGAAAAGCGATAAATTGCTTAAATATAAAAGACTTTGATTAATTTAAATGGTGTTTCACACATACATTCTCAATGATTCTTTCTCTCACGCTGGGTACTTGAATCTAAATGAGTGACTTGTATAAGATGATGAACACACGCGAAAACTACGTGAACAACTAGTATTTATACTAAAACAAATCCTAAGTAACCGCTGGGCAGTTACGCTGCTTCGAGATGACGCCACATGGCACGCTCACAACCTTCAACGCTTCTGTTCTCGGCACGTTGCACTTGGTAACTGCTGGGAACCGTTTTCCCTCCAACAATTCAAATCTCAAACTGTTCGACCTTGGGCATCAGGTACCTTTATCGAGAGGTTCCTTCGACGTCGAAGACAACAAGATTACCACTTAAAGGAATTTCTCTAAGTATCTTGTCATTCTTTGATGAGCCTTCGACATGATCAGCTGGTCGAAGCCTTCTTATGTAGGAAACTCTTCTGACTCATAATTAACGGTCTATATGATAACAAACAAGGGTGTTGAATTTAGGAGCCAACAAATTGCCCCCCAAGAATGTCTTATTTCGACGCTGAAAAGAAAAAGGCATTCTTTGAGATTCCATTCGACACCTGTCCTTCACTCTCAGCCACAAATTAGTTTGTGTGCTTTTCGTCTCTTACCAACCAACTGACAATCTCAAAAAGTCATCATTTCACCTGTTCCCAAGACGTCACTTCAGTAAGGCATTTGGCACGCCCGATGTCCTTTCAAATATTGTCATCATGACCATTTCCCGAAATCGAGGATGCACGCTGCACTGTTTCCGTTCTTTAGAACGACTACCTCACCAAATGAGCGCCACGTGCCCCACTCTTGTCTAAGACATTAAATGACCTCGAGTCTTGTGATTTTTCAATCACTATAAATAACACTAAGTTCCCCTTGTTGGACTCTTTACGCTTTCCTTCATCCAAGCCTTAAGTCGAACAAAATTTCCTGCATGCAAACCTTTGCTTCTTTTTCTCCAAACCCAGAAACCTTTGTTCTTAATCTATCTTCATCTCAAACCAAAAAAAATGGCTTCACGTTCTCGTTCTTCCAATGTCCCCAGATCTAGCACTCCCTCTAAAACTACTCAACCAAAAATCTTTTCAACCGCTCCGATAGTTAACTCCATGGGAATGCGAAGGGTTCCTGAACCCATGGGAGATGCTGAGCGTGAAAATTATTCTTCTCAACTGCTGATTCCTGTTGGATATTCCAATCAGGTTTTCGCCATGTTAGGTCCTCTATCTACATGCATTGTTGACCTAATGAAAATCGAGGGTTTCTTCCCCGTGCATGAGGCACTCAAACCCATTGGGTGCTCCAAGAAGGCGACAGATGATACCGAAGATCCTGCAAAAGAAAAAATAGATCTTCGGTTTTTCAACAGGGGGGTTAGGGCTTTTAGGTCTAGCCCTACCCTTACACCAGAATATAACGCTTGGCTCAACAAGATGGAGAAGTGTCAGGCTTCGATTTGGAAGGGCATGGGGATTTATGACCTAGTCATGCTGTCCAAAACTGGTCTCAACTGTTGTCCTGAAATGCTGGTAGCTTATTTGCTTTTTTGGGATTATACTCATTATACCTTCCACCTGCCTTGTGGAATGGTAACACCCACTCTCTTCGACGTGGCTGCTATTACTGGTCTTCAACCAACTGGGGACTACTTTGACCCAGAGGAAATGTCTGAAGACCATATTGGGTTTTCAGCTACTAAACCCACTTATACCACATACACCAACCACTACCATGACAAATCGACGGCTGTGGTGACTGATGTGGAGCACATCGCGTTTCTAGCCCTCTGGCTGTCACGCTTCGTGTTCTGCACGAAGTCCCTACAAGTGACGAAGAAAATGGTCACCCTTGCTACTCAGCTTCATCACGGTCAAAACATCTGTTTGGCCGAATTAATGCTGGCAAACCTGTATGAGTCAATAAGCTGTGGAGCGACTCAATTAAAAATAATAGAAAATAGAGCCAGCTTGCTGCTTGCTGGACCCTTCTGGCTACTTCAACTCTGGATAAACGCCACTTTTGAGTCTTTTCTACCCCAGATGACTCAAATAAACGAAAGGGCTCTTGAGATAGCCAGAAGGCGTGTCGAAGGCACCAGGCTTGCCTTATTGACTCCCACGGAGGATGGGCTGGAACTCCAAAAGACCTTTGCAAACTTCGTTCAGATGTTTGCAGGGAGGAAGGAATTTACCTCGACCATGGCTCCTTTCGCCAGTCGAAAGTTTGGTCCAGGGTGGTTCACCAGGCCCCATCCTAAGTCATCAGAGGATCCTCACCTTGAAGAGCACACAACAATGTAGGAAGCATTTCTCACTCCAAGGATAATGCCATTGCGCTTTAAGAGTTCAAAGAATCATCTGAGCCTGATTGCTTACCAGCCGAATCTTGTCTCTCGACAGTTTGGCATTATCCAATCGCTTCCCTCTCCCATTTACCCTAGGGAGAAATCAGTGTTGTACTTTTGTAATGACTACTCTGAGGATGCTGCTACTAAGCATATTAGTAGGTACGTTGGTCGGACCGTACTATCATTGTTCGACTACTAACTCAACTTCCTCTGTTCACCTTCTTTTGAAGACTGGTGGAAGAGATATTATGTCGAAGAGTTCTTCGACGAAAAGGATTTTGCAGACGAACTCCAGAAGTCCTTCGTCTTGGTTCTCGACAAAATAAAGAAATGTACGTTCCCTCTTCAAATTATATTTGTCTTTCCATTTCGACCCATAACTGTCAATTATAACCTGTGAACGTGTCTTCTTTCAGTTGTTCAAAAACCTGTGGCAAAGAAAGCCACAGACAGCCATCAGGGTGGAGGTCCCTCTACAAAACCTCCAGCACTGGTAACAAAATTTTTCTTGTTTCCTATTGGTTTTAAACATCCTGGTTTTCAATGCTGCGTTCTAAACCAACTCCATTTGGGGCTTTCAGGAACCTGCGCCTATGAAGCGACCTGCATTAACGGTCGGATCTTCGAGTGGCGACGAGGATGAATCTCCCCCTGTTCCTCTCAAATGGAGAAAGGTGAAGAAGGCTGCCCCCGCTCCTGAGCCTTGACATGCGATAAGAATCAAGGTCGCAGGGAATAAACCCAGGCCACCTCATGTGATCATCGAAGATCCCACGGAGGAGGAGCTAAACGTCTTGCTCAGCAAACCCGTTGAGAGTGACAACTCTAAACCTGGGGCTGAAGTTCCTCTACAGGTAGTGCCTTCGACCACTTTTAACTTAGGTGTCGACGATCACATTTGATTGTGTATCTCTTTAAATCAGAATATTTTTCCTCTTCTATTTTCAGGAGACTGCTGGAACTTCAGCACCAACTGGGCATCCTGTCGAAGGTTCTGATTCCTTTGTAAACAGCGCAGGGGAACCCGTTCACCATCCTTCTTCTTTCGTCAGTTTTGCTAACAAAGTAAATCAAACTTCAGAGCCACAAGAATCTGCTGACCACAGCAGACAACGAGAGGAGGAACTGGTGGATGATGAAGTCCTTGCTGAAACAGAGGAACACCACCAGGAGGAAGCTCAAGTGGTCAATGAGACAGAAGAGCAACATGATGAAGAGGGTCATGTTGATGCTGACGCTGTTGAACATACTCAGCCCCAAGCCACCACTGTTGTAGAAATGATCACCTCGACAAAGCCCAGGTCTAAAGAAAACTTGGCCCTTTTGAAGCAAAATGATCCAATTGGCTACCTGAATTCCATCATTGAGAGCAGGGAAAATTCATCTGACCCTAGCCATGATGCTTCTACTGCATCAGGGAAGTCTACTTCGACTTCTCCTCTCGATGAGGTCTTGAAGAAAGTCAAGGCTCAGTTCTTCAAGAAGGATCTAATGAAGGCTTTGGAGGGGGATCCTACTACCCAGTCTTGTTTGGGAGTTGTCCTGGGTGCATTTGATTTGCTTGATGTTTCTCCAGAGATTTCCAACTTCATCTTGGAGTTATACTCCATTATTGACCAAGTCTCTGCGGACTATAATCGTCGAAGGGGGTTCAACAGCTAACTTGAAACACTACATGGCAAGAGTTCTTCTGCTTGGACTGAAGTAGCTGAATCGACTTCTCGAATTGCAGAATTGTCGAAACAGAAGACGTCCAAGCAGCAGGAAATCGAAGCCATAGATAAGGATAACGCCTCTATAAGGGCGCAGATCGAGGAGTTGGAGGCCAGGTTAAATGCTAACACTAAGCGCAAAGAGGAACTCCTTTCGACCGTTTCGGACGCAGAGAGCCAAGATGAAGTTACTCGAGGCCTAGAGTTCGCTGAAAGGGCCCAAGCCCTAGATGACCAGATTGCCAAACTTTCTCAGGCGAATGCCTTGTGTAACAAACGGCTGGAGTTGCAGCGAGCCAAATATCTTCGACTTAAAGCTTCCAAAATAGGTTGGTTTTAGATTTAGATAGATTTGTTTTAAGTCTAAAATAGAATAGATTTGATTTAGTACCAAAATAGGTATTTTAGACTTTTATAGTTTTGGGCTTATGGAGCAAGCTAATCTATAAATAGAGGGAGTAACCCCTAATTTTGTAATCAAATCAATTAAGTTGTATTTACAGAATTTGTAGTTGCAAGTGAATAACAAAGTTTTCCACAGTTTGTGAGCAGAGAGAAACTCTGCAGAAAATAATTGTCTTTTTTATTTTCTTTTCTTTCTCATAATGCATTGTCATTGTGTAGAAATTCATCATAAACATTTGGTGGATTTCTAACATCTTTTTGTTATTTCATGCTCTCAGGAAGTAGGAAAAAAATGTTAGAAAACAAAGAGAACATTTATCATTTCAGAAATGAGATTAAAAATCATGCACTCAACAGGGAGAAAGGAGATTTGGAGGTAAAAAACGTTGCGTTAAAAATGAATACTTCCATCATTTCATTAACTCGACAAGTAGAAAGCCTCTTGTTTGAAAACAAATTAATTTGTGGTTATTTAAGAAAGTAAAGATGATACATAGGAGAATCGACTGTTGAAAGATTAAGTGTTAAAAATGAATATTTCGGAGTTAAAAATATAAAATATCGTTTAAAGAGTAAGTGTTAAAAATCAATACTTTGTGTTAAAAATCACTACCATAAAATTTAAAATACAAAGCAAAATAGAAGTTCAAAGATGAAGTGTTAAAAATAAATATTTTCTTGTCAAAAATCACTACCAGGAAGTTTTAAAATACAAAGAAAAATATAAGTTCAAAGATTAAGTGCTACGATACAAAAATGCAATTCAAAGTGTGTGTTAAAAAACAATACTGTTGTGCTAAAAATCAATACTTTTGTATTAAAAATCACTATCATAAAGTTTAAAATGCAAAGCAGAATAAAAGTTCAAAGAATAAGTGCTAAAAATAAATACTTTTTTTTTTTGTTAAAAAACACTACCAACAAGTTTAAAATACCAAGAAAAATATAAGTTAAAAGATTAAATGCTACAATACAAAAATGTATTTCAAAGAGTAAGTGTTAAAAATTATTCCTCCTGTCTTATATTATTTGTCGCAGTTGAGCATTTCACACAAATTAAGAAACAATAATAAATAAAAGAGAGAGAATAATAATTTTATCTAATTATTATGATTAACTATTGGTGTATTCAAATTAGTATTAATGTTAAGTGAGAAAATAATAAATTAAGAGTATTTATTAGAGGGTACAATTGGAAAATTAAATATAAAATTGTATTGATAATTGACAAGTATTTTGGGACAATTTTTTTTCTAAATGTGACACTTATTTTGGGACAGAGGGAGTAATAATTTTGTGCTAAAAATAAATGCTTTTATATTACTACCATAAATGCTTTCATCGTTCTTCGAGGACTTGGCGTTCTCCCTAAGTCGTGAGTCCCTTGCATTGTTAGCCGCCTCCTTCTCTTTATACTGAATGTACGCTTGAGCTTTAAGTAGGAGGGAGTCAAGTGTGGTCGGAGTCTCGATGCCAACAACTTTGGCAAAGTCGTCGCAGGGATGGAGCCCGCACTTGAGGAGATATTTTTTCATGTCGTCGGTCGTTGAGACCTGCACGACTTCCTTGTTGAAGCGCTCGATGTAAGCTCGAAGAGACTCATCTCTTCTTTGGATGATTGCTTCCAGTGATGCTTTCGACTTAGGATGTCAGTGATGGGCTGTGAAGTGCCTCGAAAATATCTTCCCCAGCTATTTCGAGGAGGTGATAGATTCGTCTGGAAGACTTTTGTACCAGGACATGGCACCTTTCCTCAAGGTGGTCGGGAGAAATCTGCATTTGATGGCGATCCTAACTTCTCGATAGTCAAGTAGAGCGCCAATATTTTCTATATGCTCATCGGGAACAGTTGTATCGTCATATGTTCTCAGCGGGGTTGGCTTCTCCAGGCCGACTGGGAGCTGGGTATTTGTAATCTCTCTTGATAACAGGATGTAGAGCTCGTCATCATCATTTCCTTCGAGGGATGATGGCGGGGAGTGATGGTTCCTTCCCTGTTGGGCATTGCTGTCTCGTTGGGGGAAAGGGCTTCTTTTCTACTGCCTTGGTTTGGGCGGCGGTGATCGGCTGCGGTTAACTCGACGACTGCTATTCGTATTTTTGGAAGATGGAGAGCCTTGATTTTTCTTGGGAGGTGTGCGGTCGTGCTTCTTGAGGAAAGAAACATCGTGCTTCTCCCTTCTTGGTGGATGACCATGCTAGGTGGGGATATGATGAGGGAGTCGTGTCGTCGGTGTCTCTAAGGAGGAGACTTTGACTATTTCTTCTCCCAGGCCCTCATCCTCTTGCTCTGCTTCAGGATAAGGGCATTAGTCTAGTTGAGGGCAGCGAGCAATGCTTCCATGGTCGGATCGGTGTTTTGAGGAATGGGAACTGGTTGCAGAATCTTTGGTAGTTGCTCGATAGGGGTTCTTGGGCCACTGCTTGTCCAAGAACTGATTGTTGTTGTGCTCGGCGTCTTTTGAATCTGGGGATGCAATCTGTCCATCTTTGGCGTCGAAGTCACTCTCGAGGTGAGGATGCTCATGGATTTCGTCGGTCTTGTGGGCCGGAGAGAGCACAGTCTTTCCAAAGAGGTGATGATCACCATGGTCGGCCATGATTAGAGTAGTGATGTTATCTTTGGTCTTCAGTTTACGGGGAAAGAAGATGGATTCCCACAGACGATGCTATTGATCTTCTCGGTTGATCAGAACCTGCAAATGGACCGAAGGATGATATCTGGTTCGCTGGAAAGTTGAGGAGAAAGATGGGTTGTACCTGCAAGACACTCCGACGATCTAGTAAGGATGAGAGCAAAGGGATACAAGTAAAATATTAGAGTTTAAGGTTTGAATATTGGATATCTGGTCCTCACATGTGTGAGGGTTTATATAGTGCCCCCGACGCTTGACCATTAGTCCCTATTTTTGGGCCTAGATATGCGGGTCCGCAAAAATGAGTAACTGCTCTTCGAATGTCGAGCAGACTGGGAGGTAGATGTCTGCACGGGCAGGCGTGCGTTTTGGGCATTATTGGTCGCGTCATTCGAGGGCGTGATCGACCGTAATGTTGGGCCAGCATTATTGGATTATGCCAAAGTTAGAAGCGGGTTGAGTCAATTCTAGTCATTGGACCGGTCCAGAACAAATACCATATGAACTGTTTTACCATTGATGGCGAAATCCCATAACTGCACCCACACCGAGGCTTTTGAGAATTTCAGGTTGCCAATGGCCATTCTTCCATCCCATTCTTGGAGAATTAACCAAAATTCCTGAAGAGCCCTAGGCTTTCTTTCATGGTAATATTGAATAAGATTGTATCCACCTCCTTGACCATCAAATTCGGAGAATTGCATCATATGTTGGCTAAAGTTGATTGCATAAACCCTATATGGATGAGTTTTTCTATCAACATTTTCCTCAAGATATTGATTTTCGGAGCTACATCCAGGTCTTGGATCTCTCCCTCTTTGTACAGAAGGAAATCAATACAAAAAATACTTGTTAAGTCGGTTGAAAATGAGTTGTTAGATCGGTTCCGTACTCGACTTAAGAGTAGGCATAATACTTAAGTCAGGTAAAGGTTTAACCAACCTAACAAATATTATTAATTAGAAGAAAAAAAACTAATCCAAATTATATTTTTTTAAAGAGTTTAATTGCTATGTATTGTGAGTGTAAGTTTTTTTACATTATCAGAGTATCACAACCACTCAATTATAATACTTAAAAAAGTTAAAATAAAAGTCAAATATTTCAAATAAATTAACAGTTGTGATTAACTGCCAGTGTAAAATTTATTTATACCGTCAGTGTATTTCAATTAAATTTTTTATAAAAATAAAATTTATTATATTTTATTACTTGCTACAAAATAAAATCAATTAAAATACAAAATAAAGAATTAATGACAAATATATTTTCCAACATAAACACCAAATATATACATATGATCAATAGTCAATCTTTTAATGTAGAAAGCAAATACTAATCATTACTTAAAGTTGAGTTGTATTTTCTATCAATAACTAGTTCTTTTCTTTTACATTCAATCAACATATGAATCTTATGGCTCTCTTTTATAAATTTACTTAATCAAAATGAAAACAAGTTCACCTTTATCGCAAATCTCCCTCTTCATAATTACACTTCCTTCACTATTCCATCTACATTACCATTAACCACCACTTTGTTACCCATATAATTGTTGATTAGCTTGAGCAGACGTACTAGCTGGAGCAGAACATGAACCATTTCAAAAAAGTATTGATTCAATTAATTCAATTCGAAAGTAGTTGCTTGCAAGTTAAAATAAACGATACCTAAAATGAAAAAGAAATAAACAATCTGATAAAGGAGAGGCACAAAATAAGGTTTCCCGAGAGTGTGAGTGGAGGTGAATTGCGGTGAATAACAGTAGTAACTATGCTTGAGCAGCAGCCAAAGAAGTATTAACCTACAAATCAATACAAATTTTAGAAACAACATGAAGTTCAAGAATTCTAGAGGAGAAAGGAATAAGTTGAAATCATTGAAATAATGAAGTCGCTACCAAATGTTTATTTATCTTACAGAAGAGAAAGAAAAAACATTGAAGAAAATTTGAGAAGGGAGAAATCACGGTCTTACGACCGAGAGATCGGATAAGAGAGTCGATTACGCAAGAAAGGTATTAGTATCTCTCACGTCCGTGGTATTCCACGGGATCCACTCAAGTTGGTTCTAATCTAAGAGTGTATAAAAATCTACGTCCAAAATTTAATTCTAAGAGGGAATGCATGAGAAAGAAAACATGGGGAAAATAATGAATATTTACAAAATTTTGCTCGATCCGACCCAGTGACTGTATGCCTACGTATCCATTTAAGGAATCGGAGCATTGTAGTTCGGCTCAAAATGTTTTTTCTTTGTTATGTGTTTTTTATGGGAATGATGTGTTAGACATTCCAAACATTCGAAAATTGACTTATTGGTTGCACACTAAAGAGATTTAAGTCATTGAGTTCGCTTCGTGTTGGAATGACTAAAACACATTCGTTTATGAAAAGAGTTTTTAAAAGAAAATTCAAGTGGAAAAATAAGTTTGATTTGGTTTATTTTTTTACCTTGAAAAGGGATTTTGTAATGTTAGAGTGTTTTATGTCAAAGTTGATAAGAAAAAAGTTTTAGTTTTAAAAATACAAAAGGGGAATGAAAAAGTCTAAGGGAGACTAACCTAGTTTCTAGCCCTAATGTTATCATACAATGATGACCCTAAATGTAATACGATGGGAGAACTGACTTGAGTGTTTTACGTTTGATCGCGATTGTTGCGGATAGCAAGATTCGCCACCGACTTTTCATTTATCTAAAAGGAAAGTTTGAAAAGAACAGGAAAGACCTTTGAGATTATTTCTTGAGTTTGGGGGGTAGGTTATGGAAAGGGAAGGTATTAACATCCTTTCCATCCATAGTTATCTACGAGCTCTTAGTTGCTTGCTAGATCACTTGCTTTTGTTTGAAAATGTGCTTGTGGTGTGGGTTTCGAAAGTATTTTGAAAACATCTTTGTAATGGTTCTCGTTTCTATAAGAACGCGTACAAAGTTTTGTTCTGAAAATAGTTCAAAGAGGTATTTGTGGAATGTGTTTTTGAAAGTGATTTTGAAAAGTGTCTTTGTAATGGTTCTCGTTTTTATAAGAACGCGTACAAAGTGTTTTGTCTTTTGAAAATGTTTCAAAATGAAAATGTAGATGTATAAAATGTTTTTGTTGTAAGCAAGCGAGAAACTAGGAGCATCCTACCTACTCAAAAGGTCTTAATGTTCTTTTCCTCCTCCTTTAGATGTTGCTATCTTACCATTGATTTGGTAAGAAGCCCCAGCATTGGATGTGAAGGGACAGACATGGGACGTTTGTATAGTCATAGAAGGCAACTTATGAGACATTTTAGCAATGTCGTTTAGGGACTAGATCGTTTATCAAAGGGAACATTGAGGGTCATCAAGGGACTACGATCTTTTATCGAGGGTCTTTGCTAAAACGCCCATATTTGAGGGACATGACTATTTTTTCAAGGCAACAAGTGAGATTACCCTAAGGGTGCATGTGTGAATAGTGTGTTTGATTTGCATGCATTTAGTATTTGAATTTTAGGTTGTCTACTTGTTGTTTTTATCTTGCCATACATCCTAATTACTAACATTTATACAAAAGTAATAAAAATACAGAAAATAAATCCTACACTATTACAACCATATTGAATAGCATGAAAATGTAAAGGCAAAATAAAATAAAGGAAAGAAAAAGGGGTCTTTCTATTTTGGCCGAAACATTCTTTGATTCTGCTTCTCTGGCTCCTTTCGATTTGGCTTGGAAGTAGTGAAGGCGTGCCTTTCAGTTGGGCCTGAAAGTCAGTGTGGGCGTGCCTTTCGACTTGGGCCTAGCCTAAGGCATGAGATACAACCTTCGATTTTGCCTTGTTGCCTCCTTCGAATGGGGGCTGGAATCAACATGACCATCCTTCTGGTTGTCTCTTTCGTTCAGCATGGAGTGCCCTCTTCACCTTAATTCCTTTGTTGTCTCCTTCGATTGGGGCTTGGAAGCCAGTGTGGAAGCCTAAGGCTTTGTTTCATACCTCCTTCCTCCTGTTTCCTTCATTTGAGATTTTGAATAGCAACATAGCCTAAGGTCATGCTAGTATCACTTTATGGCCATGTTAGTTCTTAAAGCATGTTTAATAAAACAAAGAGCAAAACTAAAAGGGTTAACCATGAAAACAAATTAAAAGGGTGGAAACGAAAAGAACAAAAATGTTATGTACATGTTTTGAAATGAAAGGGAAGATTATTCACATATTATACCTGAAACGAAAGATTCAAGGGTAAGAGTGACTTACCTTGCTTCTAACTGGTACGTGTGATGGACCTTGAGTGGTTGCCCTGAGTGCTTCTGGATTCGAAGGGAGGAAACAAGGGTTATGCCTTTGATACTGGATTCGAAGGAAAAGAACAAATGTGATTTTCTTTCTACTGGATTCGAAGGAAAACAAAGTGTGGAGATTTTTCAGATTCGAAAGAGGCAAGTGTTTAGATTATAGGTTTGTGTTTGGTGAGTGTTTGAGTTTTGGAGAGTGTTGAAGATTGTTACCCACAATCCTTGGATGTGTGTCCAGCCAAAAAGGTCCCCCTTGAGCTTGCAAATGCTTCTCTATTTATAGAGAAAAGATTGAAGGTGTTTGAAGTAACCAGGTTTGTAGGATAACAAACCATGGTTTAGTTGAAAATGAAACAAGTTTTGTCCCTTTTCGTTGATCCCAAATATCCAATACAAGTGGGGGCCTGCTGGCAGGAGATTGAACTTGTGCTTCTGACACTGCTTTTTGTTCAGACATGAATCAGATTGGAAGCTGATTTTGTGATAAAAGTATTGTTTATTAAAAAAGGGGACATAGCCTTTTGCTATTTTAACCAAGAATGGAATTATCCAGTAGACAAATCTTCAAACCTTTGTATAAGCCTATGATCATATAAAGATATGGAAGCAACATAGCCTCACAAGTAGGGTAAGGCTATAATATTTTCTCAAAGTTCTTTAAACAAACTTGCTTCGAAGGGTCCTGAATTAGGTTCGAAAGATGTTGATTCGAAGGGAATCAAGGTTCCAATCGAAGCCTTGTGTGAAGGTGGTTTTTGTCCAGTCGAAGGCTTTCCTGCCAGAGGTTACATGGCCAAACGAAAGGGTGCATGCAGGAGGTCCCTGCTTTGGGGCGCTAGCACAAAGTGGAAATTCTGCCTTGAGGGTTTGGCAAACATGTAAATCTAAAGGCTTCTTAGTCGAAGGGGAATTGCAGGAGGCCCTTGCTTTGTGACTTCAAACAAAACATGTAAGAGGCCTTTTCTCAAACAAAATTTTGCCTGCCAAAGGGCCATACGGCCAAACGAAGAAAACATGCCGGAAGTAAAGGGCATAAACAAAGCTTGCAACAAAGGGGGCCACATGCCCAAACGAAAGAGGCATATTAGGCTTGCATCAAATGAGGGCCACATACCCAAATGAAAGAGGCATGCTAGGCTTTCAAAGATGCCCAGATGAAAGAGGCATGCAGGAAGAAAATTGTGCAATCGAAGGATGCCAAAAGGAGGCTTTTTTGCCTTGGAATCGAAGGAGGCTACAAGAGGCTTTTTGCCTTGGAATCGAAGGAGGCTACATGAGGATTTTTTTCCTTGTGCATGCTAGCATGGTGGGAGCCTCTTGCGCGTAAGAAAGAAGTTGTGGCTCAATTGAAGGCTTGTATGCAGCTAGCCATCAACTTGTGAATCAAAGCAAGCATGGGGGAATATTTGTCCAGTCAACACAGGCATGCAAGTATCAAACATCCAATCAAAGTAGGCACATAGGCAGCCATTTCATTGTGAACCCTGTGAGGCCAAAGATGCAATCGAAGGTGGCATGCAGGAAGCTCCTGCCTTGTGAATCAAAGCCAGCGTGCCAGAGGCCCATGCCTAATCGAAGGATGCAAGCCAAGCTTTTATCGAAAGATGCCAAAAGTCCAATCAAAAGATGTGAATCGAAGGAAACTTGTTTTTCCTTCAATTTTGTCAAAAATATTATTTTTATCTGTTTTCCCATTTTTTAATAGCTTCCTTTCTAACTTGAGGCTAAAAAATCCAATTGTACTTGTGCAAGCTTGAATCTTGAGAATCCTTGTGAGAAATTCCTTGAGAAATGAGAGGGCAAATTTTGGGGTACAACAGCTGTCCCTGTTCAATCTTCTTAAACTTGAAGAGTTAGATTGGCGAGTCTGCCGTTCGTGACTTGAAGGTGGAAGATGATTTAACACTAAAGTGCTCGGAAATTTGCACTCGGTGATGTTGTGGTTGATTGTATGGGGAATGAGCTTAAAGATGCCATTTGGAGAGATGATGGAGAGTTGTCGGAGATGGGCTTATAGATGCCATCCAAAGGTGGTTGTTGATAGGAATTAGACTAAGTCTAAACTTGACTTCAACTAGAAAAGAATCAGAATAAATCTTGGAGCGATTTATCTGAGCTAGAGAAAATGTCTACAAGAAAGGAATCGGGATAAACCAATGATCGATTTAAACTGAACCAACAGAGGTCTTGAATATTTTTTAACTGGAAAGAATTAGAATAAATCTTGGAGCAATTTATCTGAACCAGAGGAAATGTCTACGGGAAAGGAATCAGGATAAAGCATTGATCAATTTAAATTGAACCAGCAGAGGTCTTGAATATTTTTTAACTGGAAAGAATCAGAATAAATCTTGGAGCGATTTATCTGAACCAGAGAAAATGTCTACAAGAAAGAATCACGATAAACCATTGATAGATTTAAACTGAACCAGCAGAGGTCTTGAATATTATTTAACTGGAAAGCATCAGAATAAATCTTGGAGTGATTTATCTGAACCAGAGAAAATGTCTACCAGAAAGGAATCAGGATAAACCATTGATAGATTTAAACTGAACCGACAGAGGTCTTGAATATTTTTTAATTGGAAAGAATCAGAATAAATCTTGGAGCGATTTATCTGAACCAGAGAAAATGTCTACAGGAAAGGAATTAGGATAAACTATTGATCAATTTAAACTGAACCAACAGAGGTATTGAATATTTTTTAACTGGAAAGAATCAGAATAAATCTTGGAGCGATTTATCTGAACCAGAGAAAATGTCTATGGGAAAGAATTGGATAAACCATTGATAGATTTAAACTGAACCGACAAAGGTCTTGAATATTCTTTAACTGGAAAGCATTAGAATAAATCTTGGAGCGATTTATCTGAACCAGAGAAAATGTCTACCGGAAAGGAATCGGGATAAACCATTGATAGATTTAAACTGAACCAGCAGAGATCTTGAATATTTTTTAACTGGAAAGAATCAGAATAAATCTTGGAGAGATTTATCTGAACCAGAGAAAATTTCTACGGGAAAGGAATCAGGATAAACCATTGATGGATTTAAACTGAACCAGCAGAGGTCTGAAAAAGAATCAGAATAAATCTTTGGAGCGATTTATCTGAACCAGAAGTAGTTGTCTATCAAAAAGGAATCAGGATAAACCATTGATCGATTTAAACTGAACCGGCAGAGGTCTGGAAAAGAATCAGAATAAATCTTTGGAGAAATTTACCTGAACCAAAAGTAGTTGTCTAACAGAAAGGAATCAGGATAAACCATTGATCAATTTAAACTGAACCAGTAGAAGTCTTGAGGAAGTATTCTTCATGTAGATAGTCACCCAGTCCTGTTTCGGGAATTGATCTTCCATTGATTTTTTCACAGATAGTTGTCCTGTCTTGTCGAAAATTTGTTGATGATAATTTTCTGTCGATTGATCTTTTCTGAAAAGGTAAAGAGTTAGTTGTATGCAATGCCATGATGTATGAAATGCATGGCGTAATGATGTTCTAAAAATAAATGAGATTGTGCCGTATGCATTTATCATGTATGTAATATGATGCATGAAATATGAAATGTTATCGGAGTGTAACTTTGTCTTGGAAAAAAAATCCTTGACAAATGTTGGGGAGTTTTAGGAAGCTGAATCCTGGACGTCCATTGGGGATGAAGAGTATGCACACTTTTACAGACCTTGTTTTTTTAGAATGTTCCCGCTGGGGATTTCTGTTTTGTTGTTTGAGGAGAAAACTCCGTTGGGGAAAAGAGTTCAGGAATTTTAACTGTCAGTTGCTCTACTGGGGAGCTATCTCTTGATGGAAGAGAAAGGGAGTTAACAACTTGTTGGGGATGAAGAAATTAACTGTTATCTGGTTGTCTCCCAGGTTTTGCAGCAACTCACTGGGGATTTCAGGAAATTCTACTGGGGAAGAGGAGTTGTGGTCCCTTGATTTGTAGTAATCGGAGAGGCAAACTCAAGCTGGGGAATCTGTAGTTTGTTGGGGAAATAAACTTTGTTGCCAATCTGCTGGAGAGGTGTATTCTTTTGGTAGAACTCCTCGAAGATTCTTGAGATCAACTCAGTTGGGGAGAAGTTTTCAGAGATTGAAACTCTGGCTGGGGATCACCCTAATGAAAAGGACTTCGTGGGGGACTTGTCACTGCCCCTAGTAACAAGTGTTTGAAGCATTGTCGGGAAATGTTTTCCTGGCCGTACGTAACCCTTTATAAGAATTCACGTTTAATACTCCAAGTGATTCAGATGCATACCTGCCCCTGGTTATTCAACATTTCTTGGGAGATTTCTTGGAATCTTGACTTGACTTCCCCATATGTGCTAAAAAATGATCATGCTGTGCCCCCTTGCTTATAGGAGATTTGTCATCGAAAGTGTCATCCTATTTGAAGTGGTTCTGTTCATTGAGAGAGTTTTTTGTTCACTGGATATTCATCGTGTGAATTTCTCCGATGTCAAACAATTAGCCATATGCAAATAGAGATATTCAAATAATGCAAAGTTTTTGCTTGTCTTAAAGTTTTGAAAATGCACTTTTGCAGATAAAAGAAATTTGTAAGAATGTGAATTCAACTCAGGATTTAGAGTAAGCCTCATAGGAGTTAGGATACCTTTTGTAACAATATGCCTTCGAACTAACCCATGCTTCAATTAGGACTTTGAAAGGTTGTATCGTGGTCTGGTTTACGGTTTAAGAAACAAAGGATAAGGCTCAAAGTGTATTTGTACCCGCCCGTTATTCGTGATGTTCTTCAGTCTCTAAACTCAGTTAATTGTGCGTTTGAACTCCAAATGAGTCTGGAATGACATTTTGGTGATGGTTCAGAAATTTGGAAGTTTATTTGTTGGAAGGCAGTCATTTTTGCAACGTTTTTTCATGTTGTTTGAGGATTTGTAGTGTCCTCTCTTTTTTTAATTTACTATCTCTGATTTTTGCCCGACTGTTCTTGTTTTGAGATTACAGCCAGCGGGATGCCCCAGTTCGCTCTTTTTTCTTAAGTCTCTTTCGTAGGTTTTGACTTAATGGGCTTTTATTTTTGAGAAATAATTACTGCCTATTTGGTAGGGAACCATCTCCTTCTTTTAATTCCGGAGGAATGTTTTTTTGATGTCATTAATTGTGTACGAAGCGAAAGCTTGCGACTGACGCGCACTTGAATTAACTGAGAGACTACCCTGCCCCAGGTTTTGGTTAAAGGTTTCAACTTGTGTAAAAAATGAAACTCCTACTTCTTTGGCTCGAAGGGGTTGACTAGGGATTGTCTTCCTTATAACTCCAGTATTTAGGATTTGAAAGAAATGCATGTACATCATCAGCAAGGTCTATCCAAAAGCATATTGTATGAGATTATGGCATCGTTTTCGTCATCCCCCTCTAAAGGCTTGCAACTTTTTGAAACAAGAGTTGAATATTAATAAAGGGAGTAAAAAGCATAATTTAAATATAATGAAAACGAATGGATGAATCCAAGACAAACATATGCAACGCATTAATGAAACAAAGTTGGCATTAATAGATAAGTGTTTGAACAATAAAAGAGATTACAATTGAAAATTCAAAATGAACAAGATACTCTCAATGATTTGGCATAGGAGCAGTGATCACGTTAGGAACCTCTGGAGGGTCGAACTCAATATCCTAGGCATCAATCATGTCTTGGATCTTGTTCTTCAGAGGCCAACAATTGTTTGTGTCGTGTCTGGGACTATCAGAATTGTATGCACACCTTTCATTGGGATGATAAGTAGGAGCAGAAGTATTGGGATTCCGGAGAGGAGCCTTTAACATAATAAACTATGCCTTCAACATGTGTTGTAATGCTTGAGCCAGTGGCATGTTGATCTTGGTGAATTTTCTTTTAGGCACGACCTCCTTATGCTGAGTCCCCTATTGCTGTTGTTACACCGATGCAGGATTGGAGGTCAGAACTGCCCCCACATGTTGGTCGTGGTTACTCTGGTTACGACCCTTTTGGCCATACACAACATTGGACTCTTTCTTCCCATTGTATGGCTTTTTCTGAGTAGCAGAGGATGTAGCTCCTTGGATCTTTCCGCTTTTGATTCCAGCTTCGACTCTTTCGCTAGTAAGTATTAGCTCGGTGAACCCGACTGAAGAGCTTCCGACCAGGTGTTTGAAGAAAGGTCCCGTCAAGGTTCCCATAAATATGTCAATTAGATCCCTATTAGTTAATGGTGGATGCACCCTACCAGCCAAGTCTCTCCATTTTTGAGCGTATTCTTTGAAGCCCTCATTTGAACGTATGGTCATACTCTGCAATTGCACACGAGTTGGTGCAAGACTAGCGTTGTATTGGTATTGCTTGTAGAAAGTAGCAGCCAAGTCCTCCCAGGTATGAATTTCGGTTCCTTGTAACTGATAAAACCACTCCAGTTGAGTGCCAGCCAAACTTTCTTGGAAGAAATGGACCCATAGCTTCCGGTCAGTAGTGTGAGGCTGAATCTTGAGGACATAAGATCTCAGATGCATCTTAGGACAAGATACCCCATCATACTTGGTAAAGATAGGGATTTTGAACTTCGGTGGGATGACCACTCCGAAAACCAACCCTAACTCTTCAAAGTCCAAGCCAGGTATCTGCTGAATCTCCATAGCATTGAGACGATCCTCCAGCTGTTTGTATTTATCATCAGCGGGAGGATATTGTTCCTCAAAGTAGTCAGCTTCATCTTCATCAGGCATTGGGTTGTTATCTCATTCTTTTGTCTGATTGTCCCCCTCAGTTAACGGAGTTGAGAGATCTAGAGCTCTCTTGACTGGTCCTCTAAGTCTTCTTCCCAAATTCAGGACGCCCACTGAGTTCTTTGTCTTTTTCTTCTTGTCTTTGAGAAGGAGAGTCTTCAGGTCCTCTTGCCCTTTAGCCATAGCCAGGAACATTTGTTGGAATTGGGCATTTTGTGCTTGGAGATCCTTCACTATCTACTCCATATCCATCTTATTGAAATAAACAATAGGAAGATAAAAAGACATGTACGGGAGAAGCCTGTCATGATATGATGCATGGTATATGGATGCATGTTTTCAAGGATCTCACGGGGCAAACACAAGAAGATGTTAGAAGTTAAATTTTGATCAGCAACTTTGATTGGAAAACTTCGTATCGATGGATGTCTTTGAGAAGAATCAAGCTCACCATGTCAAGTGGGTTATAGCCCTTGACTCAAGTTACCGTGCTTTGGTCTTCACGGTGTTTTATTAGAGAGTGAATCCTTTTGTCCCATGATAGGCGTCTGGTTCAACATGAACCTGCATCATAGGCCCTTGAGATCCTTGAAATGGTTATTGAAAATGCTATGGTATGATGACATGATGTTTATGATGTTATGTACAAGTATGCAAAGCAAGCAAGTTGTTATGTTAAAATAGTCATATCCACACAAAGCAGACTAGTCCTTAGGTTTAGGTTTGCATGGGGTTCGTAGGTAAGTACCCTCTTGAAGTTTAGTTAGATCAACCTGTCCTAGAAAGTAACCGGGTTCTAAGGGATATCAATATCACCAATCTTTCTTTTAGGCATTATCTCAGCTCAATCAATCTTTTCTTGTGGCAGAGATATCCCAAAAGTCCGATCTCAATGAGTGTAGCATCGAGTATCAACCAATCTTCGGTCGGAACCAAAGTCGGCTATCTCACTACTTCCTAATGGCTAAGTTGTTCAATTAAGGTTCTAAAGTCAGTTAGTGCTTTATGACACCACTCAACGGCCCCATATTCTCCTCGATTCAACACAAGGGATACCGATACCAACAAATGCGTCACACTAACGTAGCCATTTCTTCAACCGTATCGGTCTACGTCGTATAGTTTCCAAAATCTATTGCTACTTAACAAAAAGGTGCCCCAAATCCGGGTAGAGGATCAAAACAAGCCCAAACAAGTAACCATAATGTAAAGCAAGCAAGTCAAACAATAAAAAGCAAGTAAAGGTGATCTAGCCCTAAGGTAACCCCACTTTTAAGTTAATTTCTCCAACAGAGTTGCCAGTTCTGTAATATGGTGGTAGAACTTACTTGGGTGTTTTGAGTTTGATCGTGATTATTGCGGATAGCAAGAGTCGACACTGACTTTTCTTTTACCCAAAAGGAAAGGTTGAAAATAACAGGAAATACCTTTGAGATTATTTCTTGAGTTTGGGGGGTAGGTTATGGAAAGGGAAGGTATTAGCACCCTTTCCATCCGTAGTTATCTACGGGCTCTTAGTTGCTTGCTAGATCACTTGCTTTTATTTGAAAATGTGCTCATGGTGTGGGTTTTGAAAGTATTTTAAAAATGTCTTTGTAATGGTTCTCGTTTCTATAAGAACGCGTACAAAGTGTTGTTTTGAAAATAGTTCAAAGAGGTGTTTGTGGAATGTGTTTTTCAAGGTGATTTTGAAAAGTGTCTTTGTAATGGTTCTCGTTTCTATAAGAACGTGTACAAAGTGTTTTGTCTTTTGAAAATGTTTCAAAATGAAAGTGTAGGTATATAAATTTTTGTTGTTGTAAGCAAGCGAGCAACTAGGAGAATCCTACCTACTCAAAAGGTCTTAATGTTCTTTTCCTCCTCCTTTAGATGTTGTTATCTTACCATTGATTTTGTAAGAAGCCCCATCATTGGATGTAAAGGGACGAGCATGGGACGTTTGTATAGTCATAGAAGGTAACTTATAAGACATTTTAGCAATGTCGTTTAGGGACTAGATCGTTTACCGAAGGCAACATTGAGGGTCAAGGAGGGACTACGATCTTTTATCGAGGGTCTTTGCTATAACGCCCATATTCGAGGGACATGACTATTTTTCCGAGGAAACAAGTGAGATTGCCCTAAGGGTGCATGTGTGAATAGTGTGTTTGATTTGCATGCATTTAGTCTTTGAATTTTAGGTTGTCTACTTGTTGTTTTTATCTTGCCATACATCCTAAATACTAACATTTATACAAAAGTAATAAAAATGCAGAAAATAAATCCTACACTATTACAACCATATTGAATAACATGAAAATGTAAAGGCAAAATCAAATAAAGGAATGAAAAAGGGGTATTTCGACTTAGGCAGAAGCATCCTTCGATTTCGCTTCTCTGGCTCCTTTCGATTTGGCTTGGAAGTAGTGAAAACGTGCCTTTTAATTGGGCCTAGAAGTCAATGTGGGCGTGCCTTTCGACTTTGGCCTAGCCTAAGGCATGAGATACAACCTTCGATTCTGCCTTGCTGCCTCCTTTGACTGGGGGCTGGAATCAGCATGGCCATCCTTCTGGTTACCTCTTTCATTCAGCATGGAGTTCCCTCTTTACCTTAAGTCCTTTGTTGCCTCCTTCGAATGAGGCTTGGAAGTCAGTGTGGAAGCCTAAGGCTTTGTTTCATACCTCCTTCCTCCTGTTTCCTTCGTTTGAGATTTTGAATAGCAACATGGCCTAAGGTCATGCTAGCATCACTTTATGACCAGGTTAGTTCTTAAAGCATGTTTAATAAAACAAAGAGCAAAACTAAAAGGGTTAACCATGAAAACAAATTAAAAGGGTGGAAACAAAAAGAACAAAAATGTTATGTACATGTTTTGAAACGAAAGGGAAGATTATTCACATATTATGCCTGAAATGAAATATTCAAGGGTAAGAGTGACTTACCTTGCTTCAAACTGGAATGTGTGTTGGACCTTGAGTGGTTTCCCTGAGTGCTTCTGGATTCGAAGCAAGGAAACAAGGGTTATGCCTTTGATACTGGATTCGAAGGAGAAGAACAAATCTGATGTTCTTTCTACTGGATTCGAAGGAAAACAAACTGTGGGGATTTTTCAGATTCGAAAGAGGCAAGTGTTTAGATTCTGGGTTTGTGTTTGGTGAGTGTTTGAGTTTTTGAGAGTGTTGAAGATTTGTTCTCCACAGCCCTTGGATGTGTGTCCAATTAAAAAGGTCCCCCTTGAGCTTGCAAATGCTTCTCTAATTATAGAGAAAAGATTGAAGGTGTTTGAAGTAACCAGGTTTGTAGGATAACAAACCATGGTTTGGTTGAAAATGAAACAAGTTTTGTCCATTTTCATTGATCCCAAGTATCCAGTACAAGTGGGGGCCTGCTGGCAGGAGATTGGACTTGTGCTTCTAGCACTGCTTTTCGTTCAGACATGAATCAGGTTGGAAGCTGATTTTGTGATAAAGTACTCTTTATGAAAAAAAAGGACGTAGCTTTTTTCTATTTTAACCAAGAATGGTATTATCCAGTAAAAAAAGCTTCAAACCTTTGTATAAGCCTCTAATCATATAAAGATTTGGAAGCAACATAGCTTGACAAGTAGGGTAAGGCTATGAGATTTACTCAAAGTTCTTTAAACAAACTTGCTTCGAAGGGTCCAGAGTTGGGTTCAAAAGATGGTGATTCAAAGGGAATCAAGGTTCCAATCTAAGCCTTGTGTAAAGGTGGTTTTTGTCCAATCGAAGGCTTGCCTGTCAGAAGTTACACTGCCAAACGAAAGGGTGCATGCAGAAGGTCCCTGCTTTGGGGCGCTAGCACAAAGTGGAAATTCTGCCTTGAGGGTTTGGCAAACATGTAAAGCCAAAGGCTTCTTAGTAGAAGGGGAATTACAGGAGGCCCTTGCTTTGTGACTTCAAACAAAACATGTAAGAGGCCTTTTCTCAAACTAAATTTTGCCTGCCAAAGGGCCATACGGCCAAACGAAGAAAACATGCCGGAAGTAAAGGGCATAAACAAAGCTTGCAACAAAGGGGGCCACATTCCCAAACTAAAGAGGCATGCTAGGCTTGCATCAAATGAGGGCCACATACCCAAATGAAAGAGGCATGCTAGGCTTTCAAAGATGCCCAAATGAAAGAGGCATGCAGGAAGAAAATTGTGCAATCGAAGGATGCCAAAAGGAGGCTTTTTTGCCTTGGAATCGAAGGAGGCTACAAGAGGCTTTTTGCCTTGGAATCGAAGGAGGCTACATGAGGCTTTTTTCCTTATGCATGCTAGCATGGTGGGAGCCTCTTATGCGTAAGAAAGAAGTTATGGCTCAATCGAAGACTTGTATGCAGCTAGCCATCAACTTGTGAATCAAAGCAAGCATGGGGGAATATTTATCCAATCAACACAGGCATGCAAGCATCAAACATCCAATCAAAGTAGGCACATAGGCAGCCATTGCATTGTGAAACCTGTGAGGCAAACGATGCAATCGATGGTGGCATGCATGAATCTCCTGCCTTGTGAATCAAAGCCAGGGTGCCAGAGGACCATGCCCAATCGAAGGATGCAAGCCAAGCTTGCATCGAAAGATGCCAAAAGTCCAATCAAAAGATGTGCATCGAAGAAAACTTGTTTTTCCTTCAATTTTGTCAAAAATATTATTTTTATTTGTTTTCCCCTTTTTTAACAGCTTCCTTTCTAACTTGATCCTGAAAAATCCAATTGTACTTGTGCAAGCTTGAATCTTGAGAATCCTTGTGAGAAATGCCTTGAGGAATGAGAGGGAAAATTTTGGGGTACAACACTAAGGTTAAGGTTTGAAAGGGGAAACCTCTACCTAAGTTTGCATACATGGATGAGAGCCTAAGGTCTAACTAATTCACATCTTTAAAGAAGATAAAACTAACATCCTAATGGAACATGTTATTTACACAAGAAAGAAGAAGAGAGAAGTGATAAACAATAAGCACTAAATGAAGAAGGAGTGTAAGTAGGCAATGAGTAAGAAAAGAGACAAGAATTTATGAAAGTAGTTCACATTTGAAAACACACTTCAAATAATCAAGTCTAAAATGGATCCTTAACCTTAGAGGTCTCGCCAATCAAAGAAGAAAGAAACAAGATGGAAGAAAGCAAGTTACAGCTCCTAAATAGCCACCATGTTGAATTGATAAATGGGTATAAATAAAGGATCAAAGGAGCAAGGCACAAGAAGCCTTAGTCTTATAGAAGTCAGAAGCTAACTAAGTACAAGCATGATTTAGAAATCATCAATTTGAAAAGTTAAGGACAAGTGATAAGCCAAAGAAGCACAAAATGCTATCATGTTCAAATAAAAAGATCAAGATGATAAACTAAAGTAAAATGACTCTCAAGTATTTATAAGACTATCCTTGAGCTTATCATACCTTCAAGCATCAATTAAAACCAAAATTTGCACAAGAAAATGGTTTAAAGATCAATTTAGCTCAAATTAGGGTTTTTTTTGGAAGCCACACAAACTTTATGCTCAAGGTAAGGAGCAAATGATCAACCTAAAATTTCCATCAATTGAAAACAAGTTGACATATCAATAAAGCATTCAAATGATCATCACATACCCAAATATTGGCCTTAAATTATGTCCATAAGCTTTGAAATGAAGCTTGAATAAATTACACTAGGTCAAAGGGACATGATCACTTCAATATTCCATGAAAAATAGAAAAATAGAATGTAAAATCTAAACAAACATATTCAAGTGAGATCAAGTACCTTAAAAGTCATAACCATTCCTTGCTCAGCTTAAAAGTTCATGGAAATATCAAAAGTAGATTAAAGAACACAAACTAGCTCAAAAATAGGTCAAAAAGACCATTGCACAAGATAAATTTGTATAAAATATAAAAGTCAGAACTAAAATTCCACAAAAATAAGAAACGGGTTCTCAACATCTTAAATAAGCTCAAACATTTTTTTGTGGATTTTAGGGATCAATGGAAATAAGTGATTTATATTGAGACTTCAAAAATAAGCAATAAAACCTCAAAAACCATTTAATCATTTCCCAAATTTTGAAAATAAAGAAAAACTTAAAATAAATGAGGTCCAAGACCATCTATAATTCAAGCAAACTCAGAGGAACATGAAAATATTTTTTTTTGTGATTTTTTAGGATTCCTAAAAATGGCAGAATTAATTTTATACAAAAACTATGTAAATTAAAACAATTAAAAACACTTTTAATCAAGAAAAATATGAAAAATAGTAAATAAAATCTAAAAATAAAATAATCAAAAAAAAAGTAGACTCAATTATCTTTCGGCCCATATTTTTTTGTATTTTTTGGAGTTATAAAAGTATTTTTAATAAATAAAAGGAAACAAAGGAATTAAGTTATAAAAAAGAATTAAAAAAAGAAAATATAAAAAAATAGTATATTATAATCAGCACGTGGGGCCCAATGATAATCATTGGTTAATCATGCTTCCAATGATTGGCGTGAATAAGACAAAAGAGGAAAAGGACAAAGCAGCATTGGGAACTGTGCCACCAAAATGATCAAAATCGTGACCTACCCAATGCAAAACCTGATTTTTTCGCTCTCTTCCAATCCATATTTCTCCTTCGTTTCTCAACGAAACTGAAAGTTGTAGAGTTTAAAGTTTTAGATCTCAAAATGATATATAACTTTTATTCAAGAAGTTTTTGAAATGGTTGAGAGATGAGAGATAAATTTGGACATGAAGAAGGCATAAAAATAATTTTCCATCCATAAACCCTAGAATTTGTGATTTTCCAGCCAATTTCCAGTCCAAATATCTCACTCCTCGTTTGATGAAATTAAAAAGAGTAAACATCAAAGTTGTAGGTCTCAAAAAGATGTACAACTTTGATTCGAGAAGTTTTTCAAAATGTTGAGAGTTTAGAGAGAAATATGGGCGAGAAGAGAGCTAAAAAACCATTTTCACATACTTTTCCATATTTGAATAACTCAAAATACAACCAATATAAATGAAAAAAAATATAAAGAAAGATGCTTAGCAACAACATAAGAACAACATCAAGCAATTTCCAGATTTAGAAACACACAAAAAAGGGTTTAAAGAAGTTACCTAGTGGAAGAAAGGTCCACTGCCTCTTTATGCTTAAGAGGAGGATAGAAACCCAAAAATTACTCTTGATTCTTCTTATTGGAGCTTAAATAAAGAACTTTGATATTGGAGACTCTTGAAGAAAATGCTTGGTTGAGGAGATTGAGAGAAATTACAAGAATATAGTTTTTGTGAGAATTTTCAAGGTTGTGAATGTGTAAATGAATAGAGGCAAGGATACTCTTATATAGGCTGCAAGAGTGAGGGTAGAGTGGTCATTTGGGCCTCTTAACCGTTGGAGGGCACAAAATAAAGTTTAGGCTAAAATATGACTTGGTGACCAAGGCCACATTTTTTGAAGAGATGGTGAGGCTTCTTGGTCATCTTGGACAGCTCATATATGCAGTAACACGTGCTCAAAATATGGTACAAGTTATGGAGTATGGGGAGAGAAATAAGGAAATGGCTATATTTGGAAATTTCGAGGTTTTTTTTGGTAAAAAATGGATACAAACAAGCACGGGTGTAAATGAAAGGTATGAACTCCTTATTCGCGGCCCAAATAACTTATGAGCCTGATTGGAGTCAAAGAGAATGACTAAAAATGGAGATCTCAAGAAATCGCAAATTTTGACTTGGCAAAAATCAATAAAATGCAGTCCCAATGTAAAGGGCATAACTCTCTCAATTTTTTGAATCAATGGGAAAACTATATTATTTCGAAAGGTATTGAGATATTATACAACTTTCATGTTGCAAGTTTTCTCATTTGAATCCATTAAAGACATCAAAACTGGCCATGAAAAATTGAAATTTGAAAAATGACCCATAATTTTCAAAAGTGACTTATAATGTCTTGCTCCATAAATCTTAAAATAATAACTTTTTGTACATGGGACCACATCGACAAAGTTTTAGATCTTACTTTTATCTTTCCAAGCATGTAAAGTTTTCTAATTTTCAATAAGAAATGAAGAAGTTATGAAATTTTAAAATTCAGCCCTATGAGTTTCCACACTTAAAAAAATTTCCATTTTTCACCAAGATACCTTCATGAACAAGTTAGATTCAAAACCAATATTTATCTTGAATTTCTTCAACCATAGACCATATGATATTGAAACATGATCATTGACTTCAACTTTGACCTAAAATCCACTTGGTCAATAATTGACTTTTGTTGACTTTCACTCAGATGACTAGATAATTAAGATTAAACAGTTAAACTTAAAACAATGGCAACCAAGGGTCCACAATCCAAATGATGAAGTTTTAAGTCATATAAAAGTCATTTAGAACCAATTTCCTCAAGAAAAAGTCAGGAAGTGCCTTTGTCAGAAAGTTGACTTTTCAGTCAACCAAGTTAAGATTTCACCAGTCATCCAGTGCAATGCTTTGAGTGATCTTGTGATGAATCTAATGGTTATAATTGATGCCTTGGGATATTAATTGATCATGTAAACCAAGTCTTAATGAAAGTGAAGCTCACAGCTTAAAAGGGGCCAAGACCCTAATTTTTTATTGAATAGCTTAGGAGATGGTAACTGAGGAGCAAACCCTAATTTCTCAGATATTTCTGAAAAGTCCAAGGAGCCAATGAACTTGAATCAATAAGAAGCTCATGAGAATGAGGTACCACATAACTTTCCTTGAGAAACCAATCTTCCTGATGGATAATCTTCATCTAGGAGAGACCCTAAGAACCTTGATCCCATGAATGTAGCAACAAATATGACCTAATGGTAACTATGTAAATGTAATGCAATAAGCCAGATGAAAAGAAATAAGGGTAGGACAACTTTGGGGTATGACACATTGTCATAGTCATTATCATCACTATTGTTGGCCTTCATCTTGTAACGTGACACACCATATTTAAGACATTGATGCAAGTCTTCATACTCCTTCTTGTATAATATGCAATCATTAGGGCAAACATGTATTTTGATACACTCCATACTGTTGCCCCCCAAAATTTTCCCTCCTAATGGCATTTTTATGCTGGTTTGGACTTTGCATCTATCTGCATCATTCCAATAAGTCATGTGCATAGCACGCATTTTTCATAAAATAGATCGCCTGAGGTTCAAAGGACCAGCAGTTAGGGAGCTAGGGTTTACAGTTGATTTGAGATGTATGTGTTGAATAAGTTTGATTATTTAGGGTCTTCTCGGTGTACAAGGTTTTGGAATTAAGGTTTTGGTTCAGGCTCATTTTTTGGACTTCTTTTCCACCAAGTTACAAGGCTAATATCTTCTAATGAATAACTGGTTGTAGGTCATTTTGGTCAAAAAACTCCAGGGCGTGACCTAGCATATGTGGGCTCCGAATCATGGCGTCTCTTCCTATAAGTATGCTTATCATTTGATTAGGATTAATGACTATGACATGGCATCCATCTACTCTTCAGTTAATCAATTTAGGTCTATCCAAATCGTGGTTCAAAGATGTTTCATTCAGATATTTCTCTGTGCATCTAAACGGGGAATCAAGATTGTGAGGTGTGGTTAATAGGATTTCTTTCTCTTCAAGATATAATTGCTTTTATCTAGTCTTGGCAAGTAATGGGGTTTTCATTTGTGCGACTAGGGTTTCACATCAAGGGAATTCTTCCGTGATTCACACTTTATCATCCATCTGTAAGGTGTTCCTTATGACACTAATTTCAAGTTGAAATAGCCGATCACTAAGGGCTGGGGGTTGAATTGTGAAGCGTGGTTCATGACCTAAGATATGAATTCGTGGACTTCTCCTTAAACAAGGCAATTATTGTCCTCATCATTGTCATTTGTCATCTGCGATACAAGTAGATTTGGATTGAAGTAGGCTTCTCATGGAAGAATTCATGCAAAGTAATTCAAGGTTCAAGGCATTCAAGGCAAGGTTTTGTTAAACATGGCATACCTGGTGGATGGGCTTACAAGCTCTTATGAGACCTCGAGATGCATAATCACGGGCCAAGTTCAAAAATACGTGGATAAGATCTATTGACTTCGGTTAAAGTAAGCTTTGAACAATTAACTCTCGGACCAAGGTCTCCCTCGAACTTTCATCTAATATGTGTTAGGCATTCAAGTTGCACTTGAAGAATGGTATGGAAAAAGGAAAAGAAATATTGGTTCAGAAAAGGAAATTTCATTAAAAATCAGGGTTTCTATTCGTTGATAAACGTTCAATCATGTGGGCTATAAATTCAGTGTTACCAAGCGATCAATTGGTATGATTTAAGATTTTGGTCCATGGATTCTCTATGGCATCAAAATTGATTCGTCATGGATCAATACAAGGGGTGCATTAAGATTTCTTGAGGATCTACATTTTGTTAATTCAAAGAGGTGTCTTTGGCTTGGAGTGCAAGGTGTGGACAATATGAACTTCAACATTGAAATGAAATTCAAGCACGATGTGGCATTTGATTAAGGTCCAAGTATTGATTCAAGATCTTGTTTTGAGTTATCAGGCAAGCGTCATGATTAGCACGAGTATTGGATTCATTTTCATTTTGATAACATAAAGCCAAGATTTTGATTGACAATATCATTTCAAGTATGTAATTGGAGTTCAACTATAGTGGAACTATGAAAGGTGCATAACTTGATTCAAACATCATGGAATTCATCGTTCAAGTATTGATCCGAGTCCATTCAAATAATCAAACATCATTTAGGGTTCTAAACAAGGTTCTTCAAATCCCATTCAAAATACATATGAATCCATTCAAGTGCATTTCGTCACGCAAGTTCAAATACAAGTTCAAGGTGTCATGTAGCTTATTACGAAGTTTGAAACTTTAATAATGTCTTCTTCTTGTTCTCGTTATCCTATTATGAACAATGCCTTATTTTCTCTATTTCTTTTTGTGCTTATTGCAAAAATTAGCTTTTGCTTTACCACCAAGGTTTATGTTGTTTATATGGGAAGCAAAATTGGTGAACATGAACACCCAGATGATATTTTGAAGGAAAATCATCAAATAATTGCTTATGTTCATAGTGGAAGTATGGAACTAGCACAAGCTTATCATGTTTATAGCTATAGACATGGTTTTAGAGGGTCTGCAACTAAATTCAGTAATGAACAAGATTCACAAATTTCTAAAATTGCGAGAGCAGTTTTTGTTTTTTTCAAATTTTAAAAGAAAGCTTCATACAACTCATTCATGGGATTTCATAGGACTTTCACTTGGTGCTCAATCGCCACAAGGAGATTATTTCAAAGATGCTACATCTATAAGGTCGTTCCACGCTGCTAACCGCGGAGTGCTTGTTGTTTCGTCTGCGGGAAATGAAAGAATTTCGGGTTCTGCTACTAATCATGCACCATGGATGCTTACAGTTGCTTCTAGCTCAACTGATAGGGATTTCACTTCTGATATCTTGTTAGGAAACGGTGCAAAAGTCACGGGTGGAAGTCTAAGCCCTGAAATTTTGAAGCCTGATATCAGGGCTCTAGGAATAAACATTCGCGCAGCTTGGTCTCCATCTGCCATCAAATCCACCTTCATGACAACTGCAACAATCCTCGATAAGTGCCACAAATCGATCAGTGTAGATCCAGAACAAAATAATGGCCCTGCATTACCTGTTAGGCCCTGCATAGAAAGATGGAAAACAGAAAATCAATTAACAGCTCAGCTACCAATTCACAACAAACACTGACTAAACTCGTTTCCAATTGATTCTACATAATAGAAAGGCCTAAAAAAAATCAACAGCTTAGTAACTAAACTTCTAACCAAAACTTCTCAACAAAATTCTAAAAACTAACTCCAAACCAAGTGTTAACTAACTAAAAAGAATAAACTAACAGAATACTAACTCCCTAACTAACTTTTAACTTCCTGATTAACGTCACCCAAAGCTAACTATTCAAAAAAAGATCATAACAACTTAACAGTAGCCTAACAAAATTACTAACTAACTTATAGTTTTAACAAAATTAGTTCCAGCTTATAACTAACAACCTACCGAACATAATTCTAACCATTCCAAAACAGCCCAAAACAGAATTCTGTAACTAACTTCCAAACCATAACTAACTCCCTAAATTCCAGCTCATCCTAACATATAACTAACTTCTAACCAATTCCTAACTACCTCTAACCGTTTCCCAACTACCCAACTAACTATAATAGAACCGAAGGATGGTACAACCAAAGAGAAGAGAAAAATGATATATACCAGAAATTCAGAGAAGTCGGCAGGGGGTTTATGATCCATTCTTACAAAAATCTGCAGTGATCTCTCTTATCCTATCATCTTCATTTCTTTAATCTCTTATAAGAACCACAAAACTCTCTCTTCTCTTGATTCTTAAGATCACCCTCTCTCTGAAAACAGAGTCAACCTTCCAGAATTCTTGATTCTCCAAAAGAATCACAAAACATTATCTCTGCAATATACATTCTTCACTTCCCTCTCTGAAACTCGTTCTTCCTCTCTTTCGCTCCACATTCCATCAACAAAGCATCTCCAAATTCATGATTCTGCAGAGGAATCACCATCACCATATTCTTCATTCTCTTCCAACCTGCATAATCACTATTGAGAATTTGCAAATCCACAAAAAAATCTCAGAGCCTCAGCTTCAATCTTCATCTGCATCATCTTCTTCTTCTTCAATCATCTCCAGAACCACTCGCCAACTTCAACCTTCTTCTCCCTGCATCTCGAAACCTTCATCTTCCCCGCTCTTGAACTACCACTTGATCATCCGCAGTCACCTTCAATAAATATTTATCACCGTAAACCTGCAACAAGATCGCAACGATATTACAGATTGTTAATGGCGAATTCACACTCTCATTAACGCAGAAATAATTGAGAAATGAAAAAATTGAAGAAGATTGGGACAAGAGAAGAAGTATACGTACCTGAATCACGTTTTTGTGGTTTTTTGTTCATCGTATTCATCAAATCGAAGAAGCATCAGATGTCTTTCGGTCGAAATAGAGCAAGACGAAGATGAGTCAGAGATGAGAGTCTAAGGTGAAGCCGGACAAATCTCGAATAAAAGCAAACCGATGCTTAGCTTGACACGAGAACTACAACGGAGGATTCTACCTGAGATGAAGGGTTAGCCACCGCGAATTTGGGTCAGAAAGTAGAAGAAGAAAGAGTCACTCAGATTCGAAGTTAAGAGAAGTACACCTGAATCGCGTTTCTCGGATTTTTCTCCAATCTTGAAGGATCGTTGGAGTTCTCCGGTAGGTGAAATCAATTGGATCGGAGGCGAGCGAAGTTGTTGATTGAGTTTCGAAGGAAAGATCGGAAGAGCATCACGAACGAAGAAGAGAATGGTGAGAAGCAAGGAAGAGACCGAGCCATCGTGGGAGGCGCCATTTGTGGTGTGAGAAGAAGAAGGTGGAGAGCTGATTACGGCATGTTGAGTCCGCAAGGAGGGAGAATCCTTGTTCATGAACAACTTGAAAGGAAAACCCTAAAAACTGAACGAATCTTGCCTCTTCTCATTTTTTTATTATTTATTATTTTGTTTTTATTTTATTCTATATCTTCTAATAAGGATGGATTGAATTTGGAACAGTAAATGAATTGTAACAAAAATCTGCCTGGGCCGAATCACACTCTTGGGCCTGGAGTTTCTTTTTGGTGATTTCTTTTGGAATTTGTAAAAAAGAAAAAAACAGTTTATGGATCAAGTCTAATGGGCCTAATGCCATTCTGTGTTTGCTTATAGCACATCTTGAATTCAGCTTAGCACCTCATTTGCTTCTACAACACCTCCTACTTACAGATTGCATCTCCTGAGTTTACTCTTTTAGTATTTTCTTTTTAATTGTTTAGTTTTATTTGAAATTTTTCTTTATATGATAAAAGATAATAAAATAAATAAAATTTTGTTAGTTTGTTTCTTATTTGATTTTAGGAATTAAATCTCGATTGTCCGATTACTTGAGATTTCTAATTCACTTTTGTTTATGGAGATCTGAGTCTTATGCAGGAATATTATGCAGGATATGCAGATATGCTTGAGTTTGCGATTGTGATTTATTTTCACATCGATGACGCTTCGATACCTATACTGTGTATCCAACCTCTGACTCTTTTTCTTTATTGATGCTAACAGCTCGCGAGATCATCAGATTTCTTTGCTTTTTGCTTTGTTCTATGGGCTAGTACTCGTTTGGTATATCTTATTTCTACTTTCATCCCGCATTTATCGCTTCCTAGGGATCGTGTGAAGTACGATAACATTAGGTATAGAAATAGGCTAGTCTCCCCTTTATACTTTTCTTTCCACTTTTCACATATGCATTAAAAAACAAAAAAGCTTCTTTCTTACAAAACTTCAAAATACTTAAAAATGTACAGACGAGAATCGTGCCTTTGTTGAACATGGGAGATGATAAGCGGGTCTCTTCTCGATCTTATCGTTTTTCCATTCTAAGCCTTGGCATGGTTCAAGTCTCAAAGACTCATTTCACAAATAAGTGGAGAAATGACTAAAATCTCTCTCTTGAGATTAACTAGCTATTATCTACAAGCAAAACACCAAACAATACAAAATTCTTTTTGCCTTCGGGCCTTTCTTTCAAACCCTTTTCAAAAGAGCATATTAATTCACTTCTGTGCTGACGCGTAAATCTCCAAAGGTTGAGTTGCGGCAGAAGGCGAAATTAATATCTTTCATTACAAAAGCAAACAAGTTCAAACCCTTTTTGTGCGCCCAGGCACATTTTCTCCAAACTTTTTCAGAAGAGCATGTTAATTCACTTTTGTGCTGACGCGTAAGTCTCCGAAGGTCGAGTTGTGGCAGAAGGCGAAATTAATACTGTTCAATAAAGAATACAAACCAACAAAACAAAAACATAAGCCGAACTACGACTGCTCTGATTCCTTAAAAGGGATACGCAGGCATTGGAGTAGGGCCCGAACGAGCACAATTTTATTTTCCCTACATTCTTTTCCCCTTTCTTTTACATGCATTTTCCCTTTAGCAGAAATAAGCAGTAAACACAGATTGAATACACCCATAAGATAGACAAAAAGAGTGGATAATATAGAGTACTATGGGCGTGTGGGGTGCTAATACCTTCCCCTCGGGTAACAGACTCCCTTACCCGATATCGCGGTCGCAAGACCGTGACTTCTCCCTTCTCAGGTTTTCTCGATGTTTACCTTTCCCTACATGTGGGATAAAAGACGTTCGATGGCGACTTTATTGTTTCGATGATTTTTAGCCGGTTGTTTCACATACCTATTGGATACAATATCTTCTTGGCCTCATAGAAACGATCTATCAATTTGTTATCTTCTAGTAACATTTTCTTTAGCAATTCAAGTAATTCCGTGAAACTTTTATCCGACCATCCATTTTTTCTCTTCAGATTAAACAACTTTAACACCGCCAACAATCATGTAAAATTTGTGCATCTCTTATAGAAGGGGTGTCTTTATCACTACATATAGTATCATAAATATGAGCATTCTTAAAAGAAGATTCCCCAATATCATGGAACACATCCTCTAGTTCATCTCCCATATATTCATCTCCATCCACTCTTTGACTTTGTGACACCCAACTTTCCTCTTTATCTACCTCACCATGCCACGTCTATATTATATAATTTTGACATATACCATCACTACAAAGGTGCTGAAATATTTCTTCCTTTGTACCCTTATTGATATTCGCGCAAATAACACAAGGACAATAAAAGATACCATCATTGTCTGGAAGATGTTTATCAGCATATTCAAGGAATTCAAGAACTCTTTTCTCATAAATCGGACCTAATCTATTGACTTTCATTCAACTACGATCCATAACAACATATGAAATTTATACACATATAATAATGTGAATGACACACCAAAGTCTAATCTAAAAACTAACTTGAGCATATGCAAATATAAACCTAAAGCATATGAAAAATGTAACCTCATACTTACTTGAGCATATATATAACATAAACAAAGAAAAAAGGAATGAAGATGTTGAAGAGTACCGTACTTTGAAGCTGGAGAATCTTATGCACGTAAGAAATGAAGATGTTGAAGAGTACGTACTTCGAAGCTGAAGAATAAAATGAACAAATAGGGTGAATATTTAAGCATATATAACATAAACAAAGAAAAATAATGAAGATGTTGAAGAGTACCGTACTTCGAAATTGAAGAATCAAATTATGATCGGTGGAAATAGAACTGACTGTTTTTGTAAGCTGGTTTCGTGAAATGTCGCGGTAAGCAAGAGTCGCCACCGTCTTTTATGTTCTCCAACATGGAAAGGACAAAAGCACAGCAAAATTCCTTATGAGAATGTTTCTCGGTTCGGGAGGTAGATTTATAGAAAGGGAAGGTGTTAGCACCCTTTCTATCCGTGGTTATCCACGGGCTCTTAGGTACTTGCTCTTATGTTTTCAAAATTTGTTTGCTTTTCAAGTGTGTGTGGGTTTTGAAAAAGTTCGTTTGAAAACTTCTAGGTAACTCTTGTATCAGTCCTCAAGAGTGTATGAAGTATTGTTTGAAAACTTTTTTGAAAGTGTAAGGTGTGAAAAGTATTTTGTTTGTTTTGAAAAGAGCAAGTACCCATGAGTCATCTACCTACCCTAAGGAATTAAGCTGTGTAAGCATCCTTTAGATAGTGCTATCCCACCATTGAGAGGTAGGTAGCACCATCGTTGGAGTTGTTCGGGTCAATTCGATTATCGGGACAGTGTGGTCACCGAAGCAACAGTTAGGACACCTTAGAAGTAACCCTAATGTCCCAGATCCTTTTATCCGAGGTAACCATTTCGAGGCAACTGTTTCGAGGCAACTGGATCTTTAGATAAAGGGTGACCTCTAAGACGTCCTATACTTGATGACCACGTTTCGAAGGCAACGAGTGAGGCGTACCCTAGAAGTGGTCTGTGCGTGGTGTGCTGTATTCAGTTAATGTTTGTCTTTGTAATTAGTGAGCTACGAGTTGTTTTTATTTACCATACATTCTTTCATGCATTTAACAGTTAGGGGGTGCGGAAAGTAAATTGCGGAAACATAAATCCGACGCTATTACAAGGCGCGGGTCTATACATCGCCAAAATTACAAAGACCCGTTTTTGGTAAATAAGTACGGAAAGTAAATAAAAACAGCAAAAATCCTAATTACTATTACATCCGGAGGCAGTTACATAATAATCAAAAATAAGAATTAAAACTAAAATGCGCGCGAAAGAAAGAATCGGGAATGTTCTAAGGGTTTTGACCCTTCTAAGAAAAGAAATTGATTTTTTTGGTCTTTTTGTAATTAAAATGAAATTAAAACTAACTAATGACTAATTAATTAATTTAATTAAAAAGAAATATATTTTTTTTTGTGTTTTTTATGTTTTTATGAAATAAAATAAAAGAATTAAAATTCTAAATTATCCTAATTCTAAATTATTTTAATTGTTAAAAGAAAACTCAAAATTGCCTAATTAAATTATTTCAATTAATGTTTATTTACAAAATAAAATAATAATAATAATAATAATGATGTTAGTTTTTTTTTTTATTTTTATAAAAAATATTAGTTGGTTAATTGTTAATAATAAATAAATAAAATAAAGCAAGTAAATAAAAAAAATGTCAAAACAAAATAAAAAGAAGAGTAAAACCCAAGGGGGTGTGGGCTGAAATGGAGGGTGCATTGTTGGAATTATGGCCCATTAAGCTTCAGCTCGTTTGACTTTCTTGGATCGCCTACGCATGCGCTGACTCCAGAGTATGGTGTTCTAGCCTTCTGGACCTTTGGATCTACCTCTGTGGACACTTGGCTGGCTCTTTGGATGAGATCTATGGTGGATGCTGGATGAGACGCTGCACACAAGCACTTTAGAAAAAATGATAGTGAATTATGGGGGGACCTGGGAATCGAACCCAGGTCCCAGTGAATACAAACCACGTTTCCAACCATTGGACCAACTATGCGCGTGTGTTAGTGAAATAGAAAAGGAATATAATATAAAAAATACATGTTATATGCTGAAAAAACAAAATGAAGGGCGCGTGATTTGAATGGACCACTCCCTGCTTGCCACGCCCTTCGTCTTCATGCTTTTCCTGCAAAATAGAGAGCATATAGTGGGGGTTTTAAACCCCCTCAAAACAAAACTGTGAAAAATAGCGACTAGGCGCTCGTTGTACATAAAAAGAGCGCGAGGTGTCCATCAAAATCGTCTAGTCCAGCTGATTTCAACCATGCCTGTTTGGGGTTCCAATTTTACAGCATGACAAAACCCCCAATTCTAAAGCTCTGAAAACCTAAAAAATCACTAATGGTGATTTGCGTTTTACAGCCTTATAATGAAATTAAAACATACAGAAAGTTTTGTAATGGTGTCAGCAATGCATTGCAATGTTCAAAATGAATCAAGGAGGCGTAAAAATAGAATTCAGTTTCTCAAAGTTTTGAACAAACCGTGGGGGCGTGATGAGTGATTCCTTGAGGTTTTTGGCTTAATTCTGATTGCAAAAGGTTCCTGGTGATGTAAGGAACGGGTTTGGATCAACAAGGAAGTTTGAATTGTGTTGCAAATAGGTTTTCAGTTTCTCACTTTTTCTTTGAAAATTTCAATTTTGCCTATGCTGTCTGAAGTGTTTCTAGGTCGTGTCTTCTATTGTGAAGGTCTGCATATCTGTATATGAATGAGTATTAATCAAAATAAAGAGCCTTGAAGCCTTGCCATCATGTTTTAGATTTTGCCATGAACACCATTTAAACAACTTGCCATTTTTGTCAAGATTTGAATTTCTATGCCCATAATAGGTCTTGCACGAATTTGGAAGGTGAATGATGGTGTATCAAAGCTATTCAACACAAAATATATCCCTCCATTAATTTCTTTGATTTTTATTTGAATTTTAAAGATTTAAAATGAATTAAATCAAATAAAATTAAATAAAAATGGAAAAATTAATTTTAAATCTTGAAATA
The DNA here is from genome assembly GCA_948472305.1 of Vicia faba. Lineage (NCBI taxonomy): Eukaryota > Viridiplantae > Streptophyta > Magnoliopsida > Fabales > Fabaceae > Vicia > Vicia faba. Next base: position 1,169,191,521 of record OX451738.1, read on the forward strand.
AATTGTGGGACATGTGGGAGGCATGGCCAAGCTGAAACAAGTGGAAAAAGTGGGCCCCTTTTGTCAAAAATGAAGTTTCAAGGATAATTGACTTTGGCCATTTCACAAAAATTTCCCAACTTCTCCAATGCATATCTTGCTCAATTTTGAAGCTATGAACATGTTCTTGGATATTTTGGAAAGGTCTTGAAGTCCTCTAACCAATGTCTTTAGTCCCATGTCATTTTGATTTACCAATATCAAGTTATGGTCTTTGACTTAAAGTGCCCTTTTGTTGACTTTTGAAAATGACCTATAATGTTGAAATTGATAACTTTTTGTGAGAGCATTTCTTGGATTTGGAATATGAAGATGAGTTGTAGGAAATGTCCTCCCTTTCAAGATGAGCATTGTATGGGATTTTTCTGATGAACCATGAAAAAGTTATGCCTTGGTCAAGTTACAGTTGACTTTTCAGCTGTCCAAAAATAGAAACTTTTGATACCTTGATGATTTTTGAGCCATTCTTGTGAAATCATGATCAAGATTTGACCAAATGATGATTGTGGCTTCAAAATAAGATGTTGACCAAAAATTTTGACTTTTGACTGCCAAATGACCATTTTGCCCCTGTAGTTGACTGTGGAGCAATTAGGGTTTTTGACTGTGCAACTTGACCTTGTGAGCCTTGAAACTTGACATGTAGGTGCTTGACAATGTATATGAGCATATGGGACTTGATTGATCCCTTTAAAACCTCAACTTCCTTGCAAGAAACAAAACCCTAATTTGACTGGCTTTAGGAGAGTGGTTTGACTGTGCAGCTCTTGAGAGATTTTGAACCATTTGAAGATTGACCTTGACAAATCTTGAAGAATATGGGAGGGCAAATTTTGGGGTACAACACAAATGAACAAAGAGGGTGAATATTTCAGCATATACAACATAAACCAAGAAAAAATGAATGAAGATGTTGAAGAGTATCGTACTGCAAAGCTGAAGAATCAAATGAATAAAGAGGGTGAAGATTTGAGCTCTAAATGAATGGATACGAAGAGGGTAAAGATTACGCCACCATTGTCGTGTCTGGATCACTTGTTCACCTAGGGCGTTTTATGAAAGAAATACGAAATAAGTTTTATTTTAATTTACCAGTAAACCTTTTAATCGCGGTTGGATAAAACAACCGTAGTGGAAACTTAAGTCCTCTAACAACGGTTGACGTATTCACCGTTATTAAATCATTTACAATTTTTTAAAATAAAGGAGATAGGTGACACACACTTAATGTATTCTATAAAATGGAAAAAATGTAGTTGCTGAGAATCGAAGCGTGCTACACATCATTTTTTACTACGGTGTTTAAAATCAACCGTCGTTAAATTATTGTTTATAAATCCAGCAACTCAGTGGGTGTAAAAATTTTAACCTATTACTACGGTGTATATGGATACGTTGTAAACATAGCGTTGTTGTTTACGTGTTTTATAGTAGTATAATTATTTAGGTTTTTGTTTTATAGATACACACTATGTATTTGTTGTAATGTTATAGTGAATCTTATGTTGTTGTATTTCTGTTTCATGGATGCACACTATCTGTTTATTAAAATATTGCAGTAATAGTATTCTAAAATTAATTTCATATATGCCTTTTCACAGTTTTTCTATCATTGGCACTTAAAGTTCATATGCGGAGTTAAAGGTTTTGTTTTCTTGTGATCAACATTAATTTCTTATGTTGATTATAGGTTGGACTTCTCTATCTGAGATATTATGCTGATCCAAAGACTCTTGTGGAATTGGCTTGAGCCATATGCAAAATTTGATAAGGTATGAGGTTATGATTACGATATTTATAGCTTTGAATGTATACCATTAGATTTTCTTTATTAAATCTCTTTAGCTACCATATTTTTCTTCTTTATTCTAATACTCACTCTGTCCTTTAATATATGCCTTGCTCACAAAATACATGGTTATCAAGTAAAGTAGTTGTAGCAATTACACATTCCTTATGTACCAAATTTGATTTTATCTATGAGGGGTTTTGATCAAGGGGCATTCAAGATATCCAGATAAGCTTGTGTGTTGCTCCAGTTTGCTCCTTCGTCTGGTCTGCGCCAATATGATTTAAGCATAAAATAGGTGACTTATGGTTCTTCTATAACTTAGTGTTACATGCATGCCAATATATCTTTAGGATCTGTTTAGATAAACATTATTTCCAGGTTATAGCACAAGTGCTTAACAAAATAAGCACTTATGAATAACCTCACATAAGCTGTTTGATTTTATAACAAAAGATAAAAACACGTTAAACTTTTTATTCATTGTTTTCTATGTGATGAATTTGAACCTATTTTTGTGATTTGTGATTTATCTTTTTGTGATTTTTGAATTTGTGAATGAAGGTGCGAGAAACACAAGAAATAGGCGTTTGAATTGGATTGCACCAAATATAATTTTTTCGCAACTCAAATACAAAGTTAACAAGTGAATAAAAATAAATGAGCACAATTATTTTTATCCTGGTTCACTGTTAACTAAGTTACTTCATCCCACTCCGCAAGGTGATTTGCCTTATCCACAAGGACTTAATCCACTATAATCGATCAATTACAGACAACTATAATAAGTCTGATAAACCTTGTTGACAACCACAACAAGTCCGTTGATCCTTATTGGAAATCCACGATGAGTGCAACCAAAGTCTTCTTAAAAAATCCAAACTCACTGAGTCTTTTAAGGAACCTATCAACAACCGTTGATTTATAAAGATGTGTATACAAAGATGCTTCTTATAAGAAATTTACACAATGTTTAAGTACAATAACACATAAGTGTTGATAGGAAGATATGAATAAAAGCTCATTGCTAAAAATATAAAACTATGCAAAGAATGTCTCAAAAGAGTTTGTGCAGCGCTTTAGCGTAGTTTTGTAGAACAACAAGTGTTAAGTTCCAATTCTTCCAAGTCCTCCTTTTATAGATGAAAAAGAGATTCATTGGAGGATAGAGTAGGAAACATAAAACCAGTTGTTTTGTCCCCAACGATCATTTTGGGAATGGTAGACAACAAGTACAAAAGGATTGTCCTTATGTCACTCTAGAAGTGTAGTGGTCACAGTTTACTTTATAATTTTATACTCACCATCTCACGCAATTCAGTCTTGATCTTTATCCTCTATTTCTTCATAGGTTTCTGATGAATGTTGATGAAGCATATTGTAGAAAGATCATAACTTGAATCTTCTTAGCCTAAGTCTTTGGAGTCTTCAGAACTTGTTTAGCATAACCTTATCTTCAGAGTCTTCAGCACTTGATCTTTAGAAGTAATGTCTTCAGATCTTCAGAACTTGTTCAATAGAATTTTTCCTTCAACATCTTCAGAACTTGGAACAACATAACAAAAGTTTAGAAGGCCTCCAAAGCTTCCTTGTAAAGTCCTGATCAGAAGCTCTTGTACTAACGTTCCTTATAACCGTTTCATGAGAAGCATTCCAGAATCTTGACTTAACTTATAACAAACCAAAAGTATTATTCCAAAGTGGTGAATTCAGAACCTGATGACGTCACACACCTTTTTACCAGAGCTATAACTTGTTTAGCAAAAGCGACACACTAGACTGAAACCATTAGAGTACATAATTGCTCTCTAAGATAATATGTAAAGTTATCATCAAAACTCAAGGCTAGATGCAGAACCAATCTTGTTCTTACAAGCTCCCCCTTTTTGATGATGACAAAACCATGTACGTTTATAGAACAATTCATAGAGTAATCACCAAAGAACACAAATTCAGAAAAACTAACCAGCTCCCTGAATCTGTCAATACGCAAAATACCATTTATGCTTGTTCAGAGTTTCCCCATAAGCCCAAGACTCTCAAAATGAATTTTACAGTACAAAAGGTAACATAGAGAAGTAATACTTCCCCATTGACGTCTCATCAGAGTCTGACTAAAAATGCATGGTCTTCTTCTCAGAACCTGACTTACTGTCAGAACACTATGAAAGTATCAGAACCTGTTTAGTAACTGTGTTGATGACTCACATCCAACATCAGAACTAATTCACTAGTTTTTCTAGAAACTTGAGTCATTCTACCATAAGGTGCAAAGCATTATGTCATCAGCGGGTTCAACACCTAAATTGTTTCTTGAATGACCATGTGTTTGAACATGTCTTAGAGCATGTTTTCTGACCATGTCTTAGATCTTGTCTTCTGACCATGTCTTAAACCATATCTTAGATCATCTCTTAGACTATGTCTTAGATCATGTCTTCTGACCATGTCTTTGATCATGTCTTCTGACCATGTCATTATCTTCTGATCAGATATTCAGAAGGTCCAGAATCTCTTAATGATGCCTGGTGGAAAGCAGACTTACTACACTTCTAGGAAGTTCACAACTTCTGAAGTATCAGAGTCTGGTTTAATAGGTTCTGGTTATAAAACTTTTAAACGTTTTACAACTTTTGATAAGCTCCGTGGTATCGGAGCAAACATTTTTAAAGCACACGTTGACATTCTTTCAAATAGTTCACAAGTTCTGAAAAATGATTAGTATCATATCAACTTTTTCATGCTTCCAGAAAGTTCACAACTTCTGAAGCGTCAAAGTCTGATCACCGTACCTTCAAAAAGTTCACAAATTCTAAACAATAGATGTTATTGAAACACGATTACCTTAATTTCAAACAGTTCACAACTTCTGAACAGTGTAGGTATCAGAGCTTGATTTAACCATATTTTCAGGACGTGCACAACTTGTGAAACATACGTTGTATCAAAGTCTAGATCAAACCTAATTCACTCAGAAGGTTCTAAGCTTTTGAAGAATACATTATTCCCAGATGCTTAACTCATCATAGTATACTTCATGCATCTTGATCGTGTCTTCTGATGCCATGTGATAATCTTTTAATTTCCAATTAACATGTCTATGAAAATTAGTGAACTTTCACAAAGTTCCTGAATTAAACATCAAACATATGGTTAGAAGAAAAAGCATTATATCATGTTTGGGTTCAATATTATGAGATTAAATACTACCAAAATCATATACTCTTTCTCCCCCTTTCTCTGAAATTAAAAAGATTTAAAATACAAAAGAAATTAAAAAGGAAGGATAAAGATTCACTTAAATCAAAAATATTTTTAGCAAAAGAAAAAAAATAAAATTCAAGTAAACGATAAGAGAGAAGATTACTAATAAGGAAACAAAACGTTCTTTCATTAATGGGAAGGAGTACAAAAGTGATATTCAATACAAAGAGAACAACACAAATAACCAAACAACACCCAAAACAACAAAAAAAACCAACAACCACCCAGGAGAAACAACCACCCATCCAACTAGCCTTCAAAGACTTTGCATCTCTCATCCACCTACACATTATTGGTCCTGGTCTAGCCCTTCGAACAAATCCAACAATTTCATCCCTATAGAAAAGTTCAGATAAAACTCTTCCAAAGGGAATGAAAGACTTATAGTGACTTCTGGAAGCAGCCACCGAGTCCTTCAGATAGTTGAATATGGTTTGGGGAAGATTAACCCTGACATTATTGAGCAAAAAATAAATGAAAAGTATGTCATCATAGGACAAAAAGTTCATGTTTTCTCCTCGTGGACGAAAGTTGGTTAGTAAAAGTTGAAACCACATTTTAGCAATGGGAAGAAGTTTCGCTAGGTTAGTGGGTTCAAGGATGGATGAACAAATGTCATGGATGGAAATAAGCTTCTCGACATAGGCATACTTGAGACTAAAATTATCCACAGTGATGCCCGTTTCAACACACCCAATAACCTCAGCAACAGAAGTAGGAGTGATCATAAAAGGAACACCATAAATATAGGAGCAAATTGAGCAACCATCATCACTCTCAGAGGCATACTTCCAAAAAAAATTTACCGGGTTAGTATAGATATGGACATGCAACATTGCAAAGTATCTAGACCAACCTTGTATTTGCATGCTCAATGTTATGTTGAGACCTATAATCCTCGACTGAGGAAGATTAGGATGTATTTCAGCAATGACCTCCAGGATTTCCTCATTTTCACTGAAGGTTTTTGAAAACATGATGACTTAAAAAATGGAGAAGAGAATTTGATAAGATGAAGTAGAAAGGAATGCAGAGTGAGACCTGACTGAAGCGGTATAAATATGATAAAGGAAACTTGACTGACAGGAGAAATGAGTTGGTTCAGAGAACTATCATACTCGAGACACACAAACAATTAATGTTTTGAAAAAGGTAAAAAATATGACAGGGGGTAAAGCGAGAGGATTTTTATCTAATAACAAGATTATCTCGTCTCCATATGTTTCTCATCAAGTATTAGGTGTGCTTCAAATAAGACATATGTCTTATATTGAATTTTCAACCTCTTAATTTGCTGACACTTCATTTAATGAAGTAAACTCTTCAGTTTCCAATGGACAAAGACATTCTCAAGAGAATAATCTGACCATGATAATTCTGATGTATGAGAACTTCGCTGGTCAGAAGCCTCACATCATAGAAGCCGTAAAAACAAATTAGGCTCTAGAAGCTCATTTTTCTCATTCTGGAAAGCTACATCCTAAGATCACATCATTTTAATTATGGACACATAACCATGTTAAGGTGCTTTAGAATGAAAACAAGTTTATCTTCAGTGAGGGGTTTTGTAAAGATATAAGCCCATTAATGGCATGTATCAATGAATTTTAAAGAAAGAATTCCTTTCTGGACATAGTCTCTAATAAAATGATGTTTGATCTCAATATGCTTAGCCCTAGAATGTAAAATGGGATTTTTGGACAAACAAATGGCAGAATTATTATCACGGAAGATAGAATTGTTACCCTCAAATATTTTATAATCTTCTAACTGACTCTTCATTCAGAGGATATGTGTACTACATCTAGATGCAGATATGTATTCGGCTTCTGCAGTTGAGAGTGCTATTGTAGATTGTCTCTTGCTGGACCATGAGATTAAGTTCTCCCCCAGAAACTGACAGCTTTCAGAAGTACTTTTCCTCTCAAGTCTATCACCAGCGTAATCAACATTACAATATCCTACTAACTTGTATTCACTTGATTTTATATAACACAAACCAAGGTTAGTAGTACCTTTTAGATACCTAAATTTTTTTTGACATCAGTCAAGTGAGATTCTCTAAGATCTGTTTGGTAGCAAAAACACATGAGTACATTGAATAGAATATCAAGTCTAGAAGCAGTTAAATATAATAGAGAGTGTGTCATACCTCTGCACAGCTTCTGATCAACCTTACCACTTACCTCGTCTTTCTTTAGAACGCAAGTAGGATGCATATGAGTCTTGGCTATCTTGCATTCAGACAAGTAAAACTTCTTCAGAAGTTCTTTGGAATAATTTATGAATGAAAGTTTCTTCTAATCCTTGATTTATTTGGATTCCCAAAAAGAACTTAAGTTCTCCCATTAAGCTCATGTCAAACTCATCCTGCATAGACTTAGCAAAATCCTCGAACAAAGTGGCATTAGCAGAACCAAATATAATATCATCAACATATATTTGAACCACAAGAATGTCATTTTTGAAAGACTTACAAAATAAGATGGTATCAACCTTTCCTCTGGTGAAGTCATTTTCTAGAAGAAAATTGCTTAACCTCTCATACCAAGCTCTGGGAGCTTATTTCAGACCATACAAAGATTTCTTAAGTTTAAAAACAAAATCTGGGTTTTTAATATCTTCAAAACCAGGAGGTTGGTCTACATATACTTCCACATTTATGTAGCCATTCAAAAATTCACTTTTAACATCCATCTGATACAAGATGATGTTGTGATTAACATTAAAGAAAATTAATAGACGAACAGACTATAACCTGGAAATTGGTGCAAAGGTTTATGTATAGTCAATCCCTTCTTGCTGACTATATCCTTATGCAACCATTCGAGCCTTATTTATTACCGCGTATCCCTTCTCATTGAGCTTGATTATGAAGACCCACCTAGTTCCAATTATGAGGGTTCCATTGGGTATATGCACCATATCCCAAACATCATTCACTGAGAATTGACTGAGTTCTTCCTGCATTACTAGGATCAATCTTTGTCCAACAATGTTTCATCAAAAAATGTAGGCTCTAATAGGGACACCAAACCCAAAAGCGTCTCTTCAGAAGGTTTGAAAGATGATCTAGTCTTGACAGGTCCAAACTTGTCACCCAAAATCAATTCCTCAGAATGTGATGATTTTTATTTGTGCTTCCTCAGAGGAGTTTGTGCTTCAATAACTTCTAGTTGAGCATATTTTTGAGTCTTTAACCTTTTATTCTTCTTTAGTAGCTTCATGACCTTCAACGCCTAAATAGGTAATCTCCAGATCTAAAAACTTTTTAACTAGCTTGACTTTTCAAGGTCAGGCTTATCATCAAATATAACATTAATTAATTCTTCAACAAGAAGTGTTTCATTGTTATATACCATGTATCCTTTTGAGCATTCAGAATATCCTAACATGATATAGCTTTGAGCTTTAGAGTCAAACTTGTTAAGATTCGTTGTTATGTTCAAGATAAAATAAGAGCATCCAAAAGGATGAAAATAAGAAATATTTGGCTTCTTGTTCTTCCACAATTCATGGGGAGTCTTACCCTAAATAGGTCTTATAGAGACTTTGTTATGAATGTAACATGATGTGTTTGTAGCCTCTTCCCAGAAGTACTTTGCCATGTTGGTTTCATTGATCATGGTCTTAGCCATTTCTTCCAAAGTTCTATTATTCCTCTTTATAACCCCATTTTGTCGTGGAGTTCTAGGGCAAGAGAAATCATGGGAAATGCCATTCTCATCAAACAACTTCTCAAAGTGTTTGTTCTCAAATTCTTCACCATGATCACTTTTAACCTTGACAATTCTGAGACTCATCTCATTTTGCAATTGGTTACAGACGGCGGTGAACACAGAATATGACTCATCCTTGTGTCTAAGAAACTTTACCCAAGTCTATCTACTATAGTCATCAACAATGACTAATCCATACTTCTTTCCATTGATTGATGCAATTTTCACTGGACCAAACAAATCAATGTGTAGAAGCTCCAATGGTCTAGAGGTAGAATCAACATTTTTTGCTTTAAAATAAGTTTTTGAAAACTTGCCCTTCTGACACGCTTCACAAAGAGATTTTGAAGAGAACTTCAGATTAGGAAGGCCTCTGACAAAATTAAACTTTTATTAGTTGAGATATTCTTCTCATGCTAACATGGCCTAATCGTCTATGCCAAGTCCATTGCTCTTCATTAATAGAAATGAGACATTTTACGTTTTTCTCTTTAAGATCAGAAAGTTTAATCTTGTTGATGTTCTTCTTCCTTTTACCATTGAAAAGAACAGAGTCATCCTTTTGACTAACAACTCTACAAGAGTCTTGATTAAAGATAATATCATAACCACTATCACTTAATTTACTTATAGACGATAAATTATGCATTAATCCATCAACAAGCAAAGCATTAGTTATAGAGGAAAGAGAAACATCACCAACTGTTCCAGATCTTATGATCTTCCCCTTCTGATCACCTCCCAAACCCACGACACCTCCAGACTTAAGTTCTATACTTTTAAACATATTCCTTCTCCACGTCAGGTGTCGAGAGCAACCAGAATCGAGGTATCATGATTGGTGTTTCAACTGTGATGCTAAGTGTTGTACCCCAAAATTTTCCCTCTCACTTATCAAATATTTTCTCACAAAGATCTCTCTTGGTTCAAGACTGCACTAGGTTTGATCAGCTCAAGACACCTCCTTAATCACTGATGACCAAAATTAGGGTTTGAGTTTGCACAAGGACAATTGGACTTTTAATGCCTCAAATGACTTTCAAGGATCATTATGGACCTTCAAGATTGCTCATGTCAAGTTTCAAGCCTTGGATCACAAAATTGTTCAATCAATTGATCAGATGACCTAAAAACATCAGTACTCATGAAAAAGTCAACTATACCTTGGAAAGTCAAACTTTAACTTTTTGGTCAACATTACATTCCAAAGATCAATTCATCAAGACATTCAAAAATATTAAGCTTGATCATCAAGAAGTCAAGAAAGTCAAAAGTCAACTTGAAAAGTCAAGATTTCCAAGACTTAGAAATCTTCTAAGTGTTTTTATACATGATAATTTCATCTCTTCATGCCATTCTTTCACCAAGATGCAAGACGATTCAAGGAAAGCTTTCAACATGAAAGTTGTAGATCCCAATGAGATCTAAAACTTTTATTTGCTGATCAAATCTTAGAAGTTCTTGGATTTTGAGTTATAAATTCATGAAGTCATGACATTTTCATTTAACACTTAGAGAAATTTTCAACAGATTTTGTTCAGGATTTTATCCCAACTTCTTGGCATTTTTTCACATATTTACAAGATGATTTTGTCAAAATGGCCAACACGAAAGTTATAGAGGATGTTTCAAGCTTTCCAAAACATCCAAGAGAATGAATTTATCATACTTGAGCTAGGAGATTCAAGGGCTTGAAGTTGGGCCTCCATCCTTGAATTGCAAGTCATTCTAGTGAAGAACACATAACAAAACTCTCATGATTTGCTGCATAATTTTTATGTTGCAAGCTTCTTTGCTTGCAAACCTCATCATAATTTAATGCTTACGTCCACTCTTGAGCTATTACCCAAGTGTTTAAACCATTTTCCAAAAGATCTTTCCATTTATGGCATAAAGGCACCATTGCTATTCTTGAAAAGAAAGCTTTTTGTACAAAGTTTGTCTTGAGCTCATACCTTGCTGGTTGCTGATTATACTCCACCATAAATAATGGAAAGTAGCTCCTCAATACCAACAACTTTAGTACTTCACCTTGGGACCATGGAGTACTTGACTTAGCTTGATCTTTGTAATCCAACCAAACCATAACATGTTGTTTTGAAAACCTAATAAGCTCATATGCACAAACCCCTTGCCTATAAATACAAGAAGCATTTGCACGAGGAAGAGGTTAGAAAAAATAGAGACAAAAGCCATAGGTTTTGTTGTAAACTAGTCATTAAGATCCCATACTCTCCAAAAAGCCATAACTATCCAAAAAAAAGCTTCCACTCTTGAGTTTTAAAGTCTAAATATTTGGAACTCTCACACCTTGCAAACTTTGTCCAAAAATCTAAGCACCTCACATACATCACCTAGAATTTTTTCAAACTCAAGAACAAGCTTCTACAACACCTCTGTTTTCTATTCCAAGTTCAAGAACAGTCAAGACAACAACTCAATCTTAGAGTATAAGATCCAGCTCCAAGGTAAGTTTCTTGACTTTAGTTCTTCATTTCAAGCATCATTAGTAATTCATTTTTAAAGACAAAGTGTAGTAACATTTATTCTTGAAGCTAACCTTTTGTTTATCTTCCATTCTTTTCATTATGTGTTGAGAACTAACCCATGTATGTAGCAAAACAATGTTGAAGTAGAAAAATGATTGTATGAGTCGACACATAGCCTTATGAGTCGATACATACTGCTTTACAGGATCAAAACAGAAGGGAAAAAAGTGTATGAGTCGACACAAAGCATGTATGAGTTGACACATACAGTGTATGAGTCGACACATACCATTATGTATCGACACATACTGAGTTGATTTGGCAATACAGGGGCAAGGAAAGTTATGTGTCGATGCATAGAAGCTTGTGTCGACACATAATAGTTTAAAATGCATTTTTTTTCCTTCTTTTTACACTTTTTTTACATTTCCTTCAATGTTATTTGATATGATTGTAATATTTAAGTTCCTATTTCATCCTCATTTGTAAATTGTACCCCCATCCCCTAAACGATGTAATAGCGTAGGACTTTATTTTCCGCAATTTAATGCTTTCAAATACAAATGCTAGTAATTAGGATTTTGTATGGAAAGACTAAAACCAATCAATAGAAAACCCTAATAAAAGATAAACAAGCATGTAAATTAATACACTTGCACACAAACACCCCTAGGGTAAATCCACTTGATTGCCTTACAAAATGGTCATGATATGCATGTGATATATCTTAGCAAAAACAAGCAAAATGCAAGATCATAGTCCCTCGATGACGCTATCCATGTTGCCTTTCAAATGATCTTAGTCCCTAAAGAAAAATGCTAAGATACCTTGAAACATTGCTAGTCATGTTTATACGATGACCCATGCATGTCCCGTTCCCATCCAAAGATAGGGTTACTTACCAAATCAATGGTAAGATAACAATATCAAAGGAAAAAGGAAATGAACATGAAAGACTTTTGAGTAGGTAAAATGTTCCTAATTACTTGCTCAATTTCAAAACCAAAAACACCCTTGCTATTTTCAAAAACAAACACCAACACTTTCAAAAACATCTTTCAAAACTTGAAAAGATTTTCAAAAAGATCAACACTTTGTATACATTCTTACAAACGAGAATCATTACAAAGTTTTCCTAAACGATGGCGCCTTTTCAAAATACTTTCAAAAACCACACAAAGCATATTTTCAAACAAAAGAAAGTGATCTAGAAAGTAACTAAGAGCCCATGGAAAACCATGGATGAAAAGGATGCTAATACCTTCCCTTTTTATAATCTACCCCCCGAACTCAAGAAACAATCTCAAAGGTCTTTCCTGTGCTTTTTCACCTTTCCTTTTGTATAAAAGAAAAGTCGATGACGACTCTTTCTAACTGCAACATTTGCGATAAAATGCAAAACACCCAAGTCAGTTCTCCCACCGTACCATACTAAGGATATCTCTTTTGTATCTCAATCAGATTTTGCATCATCTTCTGGAGGAATCTTTGCATCAAAAGTTCTAACATGAGCCATCAATGTTATGTTAGCATGTTCTTATTCTGAGTCGTCTTCTGAAGTATCAGAATCATCCTAGGTTGCCATCAGCTCATTCTTTTTTCTCTTGAGAGCTTTCTTCTCGAGTTGTCCTTCTGAAGTTCAGGATAATCATACTTGTAGTGTCCTGGCTCGTTGTTTTCATAACAAGTGACTTCTTTGCCACTAGAATTTCTTTGATCAGAGGTATACTCGAAGCGACCACCAGTCCTTGTAGTACTTATGAATCTATTGCTTTTATTTCTCTTCCAGAGACGGTTAACCCTTCTGGACAATAGATACAATTCATCTTCAACTTCATCAGAATCTTCTTCTGAATCATCAATCTCTTCAACTTTAAGAGCTTTGGACTTCTCATATCTTCTGACAAATTTGAGCGTAACAAATTTCCCTCTCTTATGAGGTTCATCCTATTCTAGCTTAATCTCATGACTTCTCAAAGAACTCACTAGTTCTGCTAGAGAAATATTGTTGAGATCCTTTGTAAGCTTGAGTGCAATTACCATAAACCTCCAATTAGATGGCAAACTTTTGATAATTTTCTTCACGTGATTTGACGTAGAGTATCCTTTATTCATAACTCTCAGTCTTGCAGCCAAGGTTTGAAACCTTGAGAAAATAGTCTCAACTGTTTCATCATCCTCCATCTTGAAGGCTTCATACTTCTGAATCAAGGCCAGAGCCTTGGTCGCGATGACTTAATGATTTCCTTCATGAGTCATTATGAGAGAGCCAAATATAGACTTAGATGAGTTTCTACTTGTGATCTTATCATACTCATTATAAGAAATAACATTCAACAAGATGGTTCTTGCTTTATGATGATTCTTATAATCCCTTTTTTATAGATGAGTCACAACTCTCCTTTCAAGCATCTTTCCAACAATATCCATGGGAGGATCGTAGCCATCAACTACCATATCCCAAACATCAACATCGTGACCTAGAAAGAAACTTTCTAGTCTGTCTTTCCAGTACTCAAACTTTTTACCATAAAAATGGGAGGTTTATCATTATAGTTATCTTTATCATTTGAAACTGGAGCAAGTGGTGGTGGTGTAGGATCAACCATAGTATTTCTAAAACTCGTTTGGATATTTATCTAACACGGTTAAGTGTTTGATAATAATCAATACCAGAATCGAAGCTCTAATTCCAATTAAAAGTGCGGGAAAAACAAGAAAGGGGGTTTGAATTGGGTTGCACCAAATATAATCTTTTAGCAACTCAAACACAAAGGTAACAAGTGAAGAAAAATAAATGAACACAATTATTTTTATCATGGTTCGTAGTTAACTAAGTTATACAAAGATGATTCTTATAAGCATATTTACACAATGTTTAAGTACAAAAACACACAAGTGTTGATAGCAAGATATGAACCAAATCTCCTTGCTAAAAATACAAAACTCTACAAAAAATATCTCAAAAGAGTTTGGGCAGCACTTTAGTGTAGTTTGGTAGAACAATAAGAGTTAAGTTCCAATTCTTCCAACTCCTCCTTTTATTGCTGAAAAAGAGACATGTTGGAGGGTAGAATAGGAAATATAAAACCAACTGTTTTGTCCCCAATGGTCATGGTGGAAATGATAGATAACAAGTACAAAAGGGTTGTCCTTACACAGCTCTAGAAGAGTAGTGGTTACAATATACTTTGTACTTTTATACTCATCATCTCACGCAAGCCAGACTTGATCTTTATCTTCTATTTTTTCAGAGGCTTCTGATGAATGTTGGTGAAGGATGTTGTAGAAGGATCAAAACTTGAATCTTTTTAGCCTAAGTCTTTGGAGTCTTCAGAACTTGTTCAATAAAACCTTGTCTTCAGAGTCTTCAGCACTTGGTCTTCAGAAGTAATGTCTTCAGATCTTCATAACTTGTTTAGTATAACCTTATCTTCAGCCTCTTCAGAACTTAGGACAACATAGGCAAAGCTTTAGAAGACCTCCAAAGCTTCCTTTCAAAATCAAGATCAGAAGCTCTTGTACTAACGTTCCTTAGAACTGTTGCATGAGAAGCATTCCAGAATCTTGGCTTAACTTATAACACACCAAAGGTATTCTTCCAGAGTGTTGAATTCAGAACCTGATGGCGTCACACACCTTCTTACCAGAGTCAGAACCTATTTATCAAAAGTTACACACTAGACATAAACTATTAGAGTACACAATTGTTCTCTAAGATAACATGTAAAGTTATCATCAAAACTCAAGGCCAAATGCAGAATCAATCTTATTCTAAGAGTGAACCTATGTTGTCATTTGTAAATTTGTCTATCAATTTTGAATTGTGAACTATGATGTTATGTGGTTACTTTTGTACTAAGTTAAAATGTTAAATAATTTAGGCAAAATACCCTTTTTAGTCCTTTAAGTTTACCTCGGGGTCCATTTTGGTCTGTTATCTTTAAAAAAATTTAAAGTGGTTTTTTAATTGTTCAAAAAGGTCCATGTTAGTCATTTCCGTCCAATTTTCATAAACGCCGTTTACTTTTACATGCGTGACATCCTACATGTTCATTACCAAATTTCACGTATTCTTTTAGTTTCTTTTTTATTTATTTTCATCTTAAATTTCTAAAAAAATTCCTAAAATTTTATCACACACAAGATTCATACCCAAGTTGGAGGGGTTTTTGGGCATACTCTCTTACCACTAGTCCACTATACATTTACTAATAAAGTTCACACATTAAATATAATTGAATTCTCAACTATTTATAAAAGATGAACAAGAAAAACATCAAATAATTAGCATGTATTATACTTTCTCCATTATTTTCTCTCTTCTAGTTCCACATAATTTCACCCTTAACCACCTGCATAAACATAGAGAAACCAAAATGTATCAAAACTAATGTGTAAACTAGACATGTAGGATGCCATAATTATGCAGAAAGTATTGGTAAAATTTCAGCCATAATTACCTGCTGTCTATCCTAACCTTTGCCAACTAAATAGTTGCTTGTCTAAAATTATAAGTTAGTAAATAAGTACCATTTTTTATGTTATTGCTGTTACATACTATGTCCACTACACAAATTAATTAAATCAAGGTGTTTAAAATGTAACCCTCTTAAAAAATATAGTTCAAAAATATTTCCCTCCTAATTTATTTGACTTTTACTATTTCAATCTTAAAAAAGTCAACCATCGATATTTTTTAGAGGGAACAAATTTATACTCAAGTCTTGATGTCTTATTCACCTCATCATTCTTCCTAAAAACCAGGTCTAATGTTGGAACCATCTAAATAACAATAAACTTTGTAAAATATTGAGTTCATATTGAGATGGTTTATATCTATATGAGGCTGAAACTATCACGGATTATCAGTTTCAGATTATCATATGAGGCTGAAAATATTGAGTTCATATGGTGACACTCTCAATTGATTATTATCAGTTTCATGTTCAATTTTTTGACCTTTTATTATGTTGCAGCCTCATGGATAGGAATTGTTAATTTAGAATTTACAGTTGCTATTAACTATCAGGTTCAGTTGTTATTAATCGAATGCATTGCCTCATTGATTATCAGTTTCAGATTATCATATGAGGTTGATAATATTGAACTCATATGGTGATACTCTAAACTGATTATTATAATAATCAATTTCAGATTCTTTTTTACCATTTATTATGTTGCAGCCTCATGGATAGGAATTATTAATTTAGATTTTACAGTTGCTATTAACTATCAGTTTCAGTTGTTATTAATCTAATGCATTGCTCATGTAGGTTTCTATCCCAATTTCAAACACAACAAAATTATGCAGAACTGGAAGAGAGAAAATAATGGAGAAAGTATAATGCATGTCAATTATTTGATGTTTTTTCTTGTTCACCTTTTACAAATTATTGAGAATTCAATTATATTTAATATGTAACTTTTAATAAATGTAAAGTGGACTAATGGTAAGAGAGCATGCCTAACAATCCTTTCAATCTGGGTTTGAATCCTAAGTGCGACAATATGTTAGGAATTTTTTTTAAAATTCAAGTTAAAAAGAAATAAAAAAGAAATAAAAGAATATATGAAATTTGGTAATAAACCTTTTTGAACAATTAAAGAATTAAAAAGGGTATTTTGCCAATAATTTATTATGTTTATAGAATTAAGTTATGTTTCATATTTTTTTCCGAATGAACTATTACAAGTCTATGAGTTTATGCAATAGGGTCTCGAGTTTGATAACCTGAAATTAAGAAGGTTTGTGTTAATTATCTACTTATGTATGATGAAATTAAGGAATATCAAATTTAGTTTTTAAATTATCGTTGGATTATCTTTGGTTAAAGACGTTATCAAAAAATTTGTATAGAAAATTTTGTACACGATTCGGGTTAACGAGTTATCTTACTGCTAATAAGCAGCAACTGATATAGTTGTCCATGAATTTTCTCTTACGTAAGCATTCTTAGTCCATATTCACAGACTATATTCAATAATTTTCTTATTTGATTTATTTTAAACTTTACTTTTATTGAACAATTTGAGCAATTCTAACTTTCAACAATAAAGGTTCTTTTTAGTCGTCTCTTATTGTTTTTCTTTTTGAAGTTAAATGTCTACTATGAATGGTGTATTTTGGTTGTCTCTGATAGTTGTTTGTTGTTCTTTTGGAATATGTAAGGATATGGTTATTGATAAGGAAGTATTGGATTGTTGTCACCATTGGTATTTCTATTTCCCCTTCTTTTGGAATATTGGAAGCTTAAGTTATATGTTTTATGGTTTTTATTTCCATCTTGATCTGCAATACACATTGTGGATTGCCATTGAGCCTTACCTCTGTTGGAAGTGGCTAGAGAGGACATGGACATAAGCAGGAGTGTGTATGTTGTTGGTGCACATAATCCAGTCTTTAATGTCGCTGAAGAAACTACTATTGATGCACTTGTTTCCGCTTCGATGATATTGATCCATTCTTCTGATCCCGATTATTCAGAGACTTTACTAAGAAATGTTGTTAATGTCTTTCAATTTGCAGATAGTTATAGAGGTTCTTATAGTGACAATGCTAATGTTAAGGATGTTGTTTTCCCTTTTTATTGTGTTTTAATGGATATCAGGTTAGGTTCATTTCATTTGATCTATCACTATGTTTTGGTCTTTTCCTTAAGATAATTTAAAACTAAAACCAACCCTAGTTGTAAAATTGAATTATACTATAATAGTTGAAGTTGGTAATTATAATATGTTGGTTGGTTCTTGAGTTAATGAAATTTGTCCTTTACAATTTCATGAAAACTGCAATTGAGAAAAGGATGATTATACTTCCATGTTGAAGTTTTTGTTTTGTTCTGGTAAATACCTTACTTATCTTTAATTAAACAAATAATCTGATTATTGAGTACTAAGTAAATGTTTGCCTTTATATTGTGGAAGTTAAGGAACTAATTGCAGAAAGAGATAACATAAAGAGGTAGTATTGTAGGTTGATTATGGAAAAATGGGAACTAGAGTTATTAATTTCAGATAGCAGAGCAGAGCAGCAGATCTCAAAAGTGGAAATAACGGATAACGGGATAACCTTTTGTATATAAAAATTATATAATAATTTATAAAAACATATATAATGTAATACTAAACTAATAACACAACACTAATAAAATTTATAAATTCTAATGTCAAACAAAGAATAATCCTTAATCAAGATTCAAAACATAAAGATTCAAAACAGAATAGAAGATTCAAAACATAAAAATTTAAAACATCACATCTTAAAATTCAAACTTAGTACTATTATATGAAAATTCAAGCAAACATAAAAATTAGAAATCATGTAACATCATCAAAGAAGTCTTCATCTTCTTCAAAATATTCCTCCAATTCTTCTTCTTCAACATTACCTGAAGGTTGTGAGTAGCCGGTCGTCGGAATGAAGTAGCAAAAGGGTGGAAGCAGAACGACAAAAGAGAGAAAAGGTGGAAGTAGAATGGAGGAAGCGAGAAAGGATGGAAGCAGGTTAACATTAGAGCATGATTTACGAATGAAAGAGAAAGTAGAAAAATTTCTATTTTAAAATTGAGGTTATTATAGTAATTTTGCCCAAAAGAATTAAAAATAAAAAATAAAAAAACTAGAATCTGCTCAATCTAAGAAAGACCTGCGACCCGTAACCCAATTTAATAATAATAACGTTCGCGATTCGTTCAACACGACCACATCTAAGTTTTTGCGTGTGGAAGTGCCGCCCCGGCCAATGCGCCTTGAATAGCGCGGCCTTAGCGATCCACAACTCTGACCGTAAATGTGAATCACTAACTGCTACATTATTGGACCAATGGTGATATTTTTCTTGAGGGTTATTAATGTCATTGAATCACCAATATAGGATCTGGGAGAACTGTTAATCTTCATACATGCTATTATATGGTTTTGAAGACATGTTGAACTTAGCTTTATTTTAGTTTTTTGTTCATATTTATTTTCCCTATTTGATATATGACATACTTTGTGTTTTTGTAAATAATCTTTATAAATTTGAAAAATCAGTTTCGGTTATGAAAATGACTTTTTCGGAATTTGTTATTTCGTATTAAAGATTCTCGTATAAATAATAATTTATATAAGAGCTTTTAATGTTGAATATATAATTTTTTTCTTAAATTGTACATGTGTTATATATATATATATATATATATATATATATATATATATATATATATATATATATATATATATATATATATATATATATAAAACTTTTTTTTACATAATACATATAACTTTATTCTTTAAAAACTATTATAATTAAATTATAGTATTAAAAAAATCACATGTAATAATTGAAGTTGAAAATTGTATATAATTTTTCTGGAGTAATTTTGTAACAAAAGACTAAGAAGTAGTAAATAAACCTCCATAAAAATTGTGTTTATATTGTGTAATTTTGGCTCAATCATTTGATCTTTTTATATTATATGTATTTTTTATATATAGAAAAAGTCTATTATTAATATAATTATATTTAAAAACAAGAATAAATTATAAATATTTTTATAAAAAAAAATTTTATGTTGACGCAATTATTTTTATAAATGAAAATATATTACAAATATTTTTATAAATAAGAATAAGTTACAAATATTTTATATAATTATTTTTATAAACGAGAATAAGTTACAAATAGTTATATAAAAAACAAGAAAAATCTATTGTTGATACAATTATTTTTATAAATAAGAATAAGTTACAAATATTTTTATAAACGGGAAAAAGTCTGTTGATGTAATTATATTTATAAACGGAAATAAGTTACAAATATTTTTATAAACGCGAAAAGTATATTATTGATACAATTATTTTTAAAAACGAGAATAAATTACAAACATATTTAAGAAAAGTCAATTGTTGATATAATTGTTTTATAAACGCGAAAAAATATATTGTTGATAAAATTATTTTTATAAACGAACCCACATATTCTAAGTGTATTTTTTTATAAATATTTAAAAATACTATTTTGATCATTGTATAAAGATTATTATATTATTAGTGTTGGAGTACAAGAAAGATAAAAAACAAAAAGAATATTTACTGATAGCTTCAAAATTAAGGATTTACAATGAATTACAATAACCTACTCCACTAGGCTATTTATTCACACAAATTAAATCTAAAATATATCTTCTACAAAGATATAAGAAGATCTAAGATATATATCTTCTAACAAAGATATAAACAATCTAAAAGATATTCCTAAATATAAACTAATATCTAATTAAATCTAAATTAATTATAACATCATCCCTTAATTTATATTTATCCAAAACTGACAACACCAATTTCATCCCTAAACCAAGAAATTGATCAGTTTTGATAGCCTTTGTCAGAACATCTGCCAGCTGCTTCTGAGTGCTACAGTGCACAACCTCTATTATTCCATTCTGAACTTGATTCCTCAGAAAATGATACTTGATCTCAATATGCTTGCTTTTCCCATGCAACACTGGATTCTTGGCAAGATTGATTGCAGACTTGTTATCAATCATCAGCTTCAGAGGTTTATTCACCTCAATCTTCAGATCTTTCAGCAAGTTCAGAATCCACACAGCTTGACATGCAATCAGAGCACCTGCAATATATCCAGCTTCACAGGTTGATAGAGCAACGACAGGTTGCTTCTTGGAACACCAAGAAATAGGACCTCCCAGAAATGTGAATAAGTACTCAGAAGTACTTCTTCTGTCAACTCTATCTCCGCACCAATCAGAATCAGAATAACTCAGAAGTTCTGATTCGATCTTTCTTTTAGACGGAAATAACACTCCATATTTCAGAGTTCCCTTCACATACCTCAAAATCCTGACTGCAGCTTGGTAATGGGACCACTTTGGTTTGCTCATAAATCTGCTAATCATTCCAACTGCATAGAAAATACCAGGTCTGGTATTACACAAATACCTTAGAGAACCAACCATCTGTTTGAAGGTTGTAGCATCCACATCCTCTCCATCAGAATCACAATCCAACTTCTGATTCGTATCAGCAGGTGTGACAGCAACCTTGCAATTTTCTAGCTCAAATATCTTCAGAAGCTCTAGTTCATACTTCATCTGATGTAAAATGATTCCTTTCTCAGAGTATATAAATTTCGTCCCTAGAAAGAAACTCATTTTTCCAAGATTTGTCATCTCAAACGCATTCATCAGAACTTTCTTAAACTCATCTATCTCTTGTTCAGAACTTCCCGTGAGTAATATGTCATCAACATACAAACAGACCATAATCATATTCCCTTCTGAAGTATGCTGAACATAAACACCATACTCCATCTCACACTTCTGAAACCTTTGTTCCTTGAAAAACGAATCAATCTTCAAGTTCCAAGCTCTGGGCGCTTGCTTCAATCCATACAATGCTTTGTGTAATTTGAACACCATCCCTTCCTGATTCTTTTTCTAAAATCCAGGAGGTTTTGAAACGTACACCTCTTCTTGTAATTGACCATTTAGAAATATAGATTTTACATCTAAATGCATCAGAGGCCAATTCCTGTTAGCAGCTATTGCAATCACTAGTCTGATTGTTTCATATCTCGCTACAGGTGCAAAAACTTCAAAGTAATCCAGCCCAGGCTTTTGTAGGAAGCCTCTTGCTACTAATCTCACTTTGTGTTTGCCAATTGATCCATCTGGCTTTAGCTTCTGCTTCAAAACCCATCTGACATTGATGGCTTTCTTTCCTTTTGGAAGTTCTGTCAGCTTCCAAGTCTTGTTTCTCTCTATAGCATCAAGTTCTTCTTTCATGGCCTGTAACCAAACTTGGTGCTTAAGAGCCTCTTTCATACTCACAGGTTCAGAGTCTACTAACATTGCACACTGAATAACTTCTCCTTCATAGTTTACTTCAGTGTCTAGCAACATGTCAAACTCTGCAAATCTTCTTGGGATACTTCTGACTCTTTGTTGCCTCTGAACTGGACCCTCAGAACTTTGGACACCAGAACTTTCCCCTTCAGAAGCACTTTCTTCAGAAATTGGACTTTCTCTAGAACCTTGACTGTCTTCAGAGTCTGGATCACCATCGGAGTCAGAGTCAGAATCATCTTCTCCTTTTGTATCTTCTTCAGAGTCGGAGTCTTTACTAGCTTCAGAAACATGTATTTCTGACCTTTCTTCAGAAGTTCTGTCATCAGAGTCAGGATATGACTTTTCCCAATTCCAAACTTCTGATTCCTCTATAATGACGTCTCTGCTAAACTCAACTTTGTTAGTTTCTGAACAATAAATTTTGTATGAACTTGTACTGTGATACCCCACCAGCAACATCACTTTACTTTTATCATCCAGCTTCTGTCTTCTGGCTTCTGGGATATGTTTGTAACATACAGAACCAAATACCTTCAGATGACTAACACTTTGCTTATCTCCAGTCCACTTCTGAATAGGAACTATTTCCTTTAATTTCTTTGTTGGACATCTGTTGAGTACATAACATGCAGTTGCAACAGCTTCTCCCTACAGAGTATGAGAAAGCTTCTTCTCTTTCAGCATGCTTCACACCATATCTAGCAAAGTATGATTTCTTCTTTCAGCAAGACCATTATGTTGAGGAGTATATGGAGCAGTAACCTCATGCTCAATTCCATTCTCCTCACAGAAACTTCTGGATTTTGTGGAGTTATACTCACCACCACCATCAGTTCTAAGAATTTTCAGAGTCTGGCCACTCTGATTCTCA
Source organism: Vicia faba (assembly GCA_948472305.1). NCBI lineage: Eukaryota > Viridiplantae > Streptophyta > Magnoliopsida > Fabales > Fabaceae > Vicia > Vicia faba. The sequence goes on from OX451738.1 coordinate 1,169,214,548, forward strand.
GCCTTCAGTCTAAACTTTTTGAATTCAGAAAACACCTCGTGTTTGAATTTTATGAGAGATACCTATGTCATTCTGGTGAACTCATCAACAACTGACACAAAGTATTTATTCCCTCAAGTCGATGCTACTGGAAACGGACCCCACACATCAGAATGTACTACTCCCAAGGCATGTTTTGCTCTTTGAGCTACTTCTGATGCAAAGGGTAATCTTGGTTGCTTCCCTTCCATGCACACCTTGCATGAATTTTCAGGATTCTTGATTGTAGGAATTCCATGTACCAGATTCTTTGATTTCAGATGCCCTAAACTTCTGAAATTCAGATGACCAAATCTTCTGTGCCACAGCTCACTCTCCTTGACAACACTTGTTGCACTAAGATATTCAGAGCCTGTAGTTCTAACATTCACCTTGAATGTTCTGTTCCTTCCCTATTCTAACTCCATAATCAACTTCTGATTACAGTCATACAACTTCAGAATATTGTCCTTCATGGTAACTGAAAAACCTTTCTCAACCAGTTGTCCCACACTCATCAGATTACTTTTCATGTCGGGTACATACCAAACATTCTGGATCGCAGCTGCTTTCCCATTGTTTAGAATGATTCTGACATTTCCCATACCTTCTGCATTGAGGTATTTGTCATCAGCACATCTGATCTTTGTACTCTTCCCAGAGTCAAAGTCAACCAACCACTTCTTGTTTCCAGTAAGATGGTTTGAACACCCTGTGTCCATATACCACCATTCTGATGAATTCAGATCATCAGGTTCATAAGCCAACAATAGCATAGGTTCATCATCAGAGTCTCCTCTTGCTGTATTTTCTTCTCCTGACTTCCTTTCTTTGTTGGACCAGCAATCTCTAGCATAGTGACCAAAGTTCATACAACAGTAACACTGGACATTCTTCTTGTCAGACTTCTCCTTTCCCTTCTGGACATTCTTCTGCCTATCAGAGTTTGAAGCTTCTGACTTTTGACCACCATTAGTTCTCTTCCTAGCTTCTGACCAGGTCTGCTTCTGATGCTTCTTACCAGAAGTTACTTTCAGAGTCTGCTGCTCTACTTCCCTCTCAGAAGTTCTTGCAGTCATACGCAACTCACGCGCCTCTAGACTACTTTGCAACTCTTTAACTCTCATGGTGCTCAGATCTTTGGGATGTTCAATTGCTACAACAATGTAATCAAACTGAGAAGTTAAAGATCTCAAGATCTTCTCAATAATTACTTGTTCAAACAAAGTTTCTCCACAAGCTTTCATCTCATTAGTAATCAGAATCATTCTAGAGATGTATTCAGAAACCTTCTCGTTGTCCTTCATGTTGAGATTCTCATATTGCTTTCTGAGAGACTGAAGCTTCACCTTCTTCACTAATGCGTCACCACCGTAACATCTGACCAGTGTGTCTCACGCAGCCTTTGTTGTTTCAGAATCAGCAATATTCTCAAACACATTCACATCCACACATTGATGGATGTAGAACAACGCTTTCTGATCTTTCTTCCTCAGCGCCTTCTGTGCTATCTTCTGGGCCTCTGTTGCGTCTGCTTCTAACAGATTATAGCCATCAGTGACAAGATCTAACACATCTTGAGAACCAAATAACAAGCACATCTGGATCTTCCAACGATTCCAGTTTTTGCCATCAAATACTGGAAGCTTGGAATGAATATCGTCGTTTCTGTTCATCTTCTACCTTGTGCAATTTACGCAGAAACTCAATGAGAAAATCAATGTTTCCCAAATTCCAGAGTTTCTAACCAAGAGCTCTAGATACCAATTGTTGGAGCACAAGAAAGATTAAAGGCAAAAGGAATATTTATTGATAGCTTCAAAATTAAAGATTTACAATGAATTACAACAACCTACTCCACTAGGCTATTTATACACACAAATTAAATCTAAAATATATCTTCTACAAAGATATAAGAAGATCTAAGATATATATCTTCTAACAAAGATATAAACAATCTAAAAGATATTTCTAAATATAAATTAATATCTAATTAAATCTAAATTAATTCTAACAATTAGTCTATATTTATAATTTATATGAATGTTTATGGATTGTATGTTTCAAAACAGACAAACAAAATACTATAATATATAATATAAATTCAGACATAACTCGTATAATAAAATAAATATGAACTCGTATAATAAAATAAATATTTTATTAATATATTCAATAACAGTGATAAATAATAAATGTTAATAAACTCAACATTATATTTTCTATATTAAGACAAGAAAAAGAAATTAGTTTTCTATATTAAGACAAGAAAAAGAAATTAGGTCCTATGGCATTGCCTAGTTAGCCTCGGATTATTCTTATATGGTTACAATCTCAAATATAAATTTTTTAAGTACATTCATAAAATATTAATTATACTTTTTGTTTTATTAATTATTTAAAAAAAATAATCAAAAAAGTTTATTATATATTTTACTTTTATGTCACAGTGTCCAAAAACGTATCCATAGTTTTGACTATATAATACTTATTCCGTTGACCTCTCCCTAATGACTGACCCTGATAGCAACCCTCATAGCAAAAATATTAAAGAGAAGAAAAAGGAAACGGTACGCAAGAATTCATATCTTATATCTCATATATTAAAATTGTTAAAATTTGATTTTTAGAGTCAAAACTGAGGTAGTTTTATAACTTCTTTTCTATTTATTTATTATATTTATTTATTTTATGTTGATTTTAAAATTGAATTATTATTATTTTTATTTAATTGATTGGAGAGGAGAGATTATGTCTTGCTATGTAACAAACTCATATGTATTGAGTAAACATGGTCAGTTGTAAATATTTGGTTTTATTTTAATTTAATTAACTATTTAAATTAATGGAGTGGAGTTATAGAAATCACTTTTTATTTATTAATTTAATTACTAATTGATTAATAAAATTTTTTTTAAAGAGGTGTAGGGTTGGAGGAATTAATAATTTAAACTATGATGATGTAAGTTTGCATTTTCTTAAAATTTATTCTTATTTAAAATTTATCAAATTATTACGTTGTTGAATTTTATTAATTTCTTTTTTATTAACTATAATATAATTGTTTGTTAGTTTACAGGTTTTTGATAATTTATAATTTCATCTAAGTTTCCATAGTTAAATAAGTTATGTATTTATTTAGTCAATTTATAAGTGATGATAATTATATTAGATTAGAGGCTTTGACAAATTTACCATTTACTCATTAACATTACATATCTCTTATATAGCTGTTTGCCTAATTATGAACTGTTTATAAATATCATTGTCTTTCTATTTTTTATTTATTTATGAAACTGGTATAATAAAAATTTATATACACTTGATAGTTTTATTTCTCAATTTAAACAAAAAAAGGTATTCTAATTATTACAAGTCTTATTTATTTTTAATAACATTAATCACATTTATTTGATCTTTTATGATGTTTGTATTGCTTATAAATATTAGTTATCTTATTTTATCTCTAAATCAAGTATTTAAAATTCAAAATATATTTAGTTATTTAAATAAATACTTAGAGGGATATTATATAAAAATGGCAATCAAAATATTTGTTTAAACAATAATATTTTACAATAAAAATTAAAATAAATTTGTTTTACTCATAAACTTTTTTATCATTTCATTTTAGAATCTCAAAATTAAGTTTTTAATTTTATAATTATAATAATAAAATTTAATTTGCTAATTGTAAAAAATAGATTAGTACATATAATTTTTCTTATCTATACAGTTATAAAATGCGGACACTATTTTTTTCTTATGCAAATCTGAGTATTTTATACTCTTTGATTTTTTAAATATTTTTTAATTATATTAGAAAATTTTATTTTTCATAAATATATATAATATATATATATATATATATATATATATATATATATATATATATATATATATATATATATATATATATATATATATATATATATATATATATATATATTAATAAATTATTGTTAATTTTTTTTTAAAGAACACAGTCAATATAATAAAACATTTTCTTACACACAAAAAATATAATAAAACATTTAATATTATAATATTTGAAATTATTTTTTAAATTTATTTAATTATTAATAATAATTTAATAAAATATATCCGTGTATCGCACGGAAAAACATCTAATTAGTTTGAAACTTTCATCTTTGCCTAATTAATTATTTAAAACAATATTATAATCAAAATAATTAATTAATTAATTAGTATTACTACTATTGACATTTTATTTGCAGAAGAATAAAAAGGTGCATATATAAAATAAAAGTGTATATATGGGACATTGTTGCTAGCTAGCATTGACCAACAGCTTATTTTTAAAAACTAAACGAATATTTATAAATTAAATAAAAAACTTGACCTAGACATTGACTAACAACTTGAAAGTAAGTAATACTAATATAATTTAACCATATAATAATGCAATCAAGTTTCTTTTCCTTGAATGTTTGATAAAAGAAAATGAGAAGTATACATCACGGCAAAGAAAAAATAGCACACATAATGTTACATAGTATATTTGTGTATAATATTAATGACAACATTGAAAATTTCATGCTTAAAATAAATTATGAATGATCTATAATACTATCATCCTTATCCAATTGTCCTAGTTTTAAGTTTTCACCACATGTTGATCACCAAATTTTGCATCTTCCTCCCACTTTTCCATTTTCTTTACGTCCACTATTTCAACTTCTTTCCTATACCTCATTTGTTAATTTTGTAAATCATTCTTGTATAACCCAAGTAAACTTCTACATTTTCAAAATCGTACAAAGTTGGATGATATTTAAGTCCTAAAAATACTGAAATGATAGAAAAACTAATGGTCTTTGAACACCAAAACAAAATCAAATAATCATATAAGTTATGTGAAGACCATTTGGAACATCAAATTCTATCAAAAGATGTCTCACACAAGAAACAAAGAGAGATAAAGTAAGTATGTTGAAGATGAACATGAAGTTTCATCTCTTTCAATGTGACGAATGTAGAGTAAGAGAGAAAATGTGGAGTGTAAAGATAAGCTTTCATTCAATCCATCTTAACCATACACGGTATACAAGTAGGATTATATAGTATCTACCAATCACAATCAATACAGTTGCTAAATCTAACTACCTGTAACAAACTTACAGCTGACAATATTAGTTACCAATGTTAAAGCAATTAATACACACTTACCACACTAACAGTCTTGGCTCGATACTCTGCCTTTGTACTTGAACGAGTCACTAGGGACATCTTCTTTGAGCTCCATGACACAATATTTGGACAAAAAAATATGCAGGAATTAGAGGTTGATCTCCTGTCATCTGAGTCATTAGCCCAGTCTGAATCACTGTATACACGGAGAGAGAATTTCTGACTTGCAGGAGAGGGAGATAATATCATGCCATATTGAATTGTGCCACTGAGATACCTTAAAATACGCCTCACAGCTGACCAATGTGTATTAAGAGGGGTTGACATGAACTAACAAGCTTTGTTAACACTAAAATCTATGACAGATCTTGTCAAGGTAACATATTGCAAAGCTCCTACAATGGACATGTACTTTTTTGGATCAGAAAATAGATTTGTCCCGTACCTACTCAGCTTGCACGTACTCAACATTGGTGTAGGAACACCATTCACAATCTCCATGTTAACTCTTGATAAGAGATATTTGATGTATTTGGACTGTGAGAGCATAACAGATCCATTAGACTGAAATTTAACTTCAATTCCTAAGAAGTAAACAAGCCTTCCAAGTTTCTTTAAGGCAAATTCAGAGTGCATTTTGGTGATGAGATCATGAATGAGCTTAGAGCTTGAACCTGTAAACAAAATTTCATCTACATATACCATAATATACATAGAAATGCCTTGATGTTGATATGTGAACAAGGAGGGATCACACCTGGAATGAGTGAAACCAAACTGAATGAGACTCTTAGCCAGTTTTTCATAGAAAGCCTTAGGGGCTTATTTTAGACCATAGATAGCTTTGTGCAATTTACATACAAGGGTTTTATTCGTATTTACAAACCCAGGAGGTTGAGCCATGTAGACTTCTTCATGAAGAGAACCATCTAAGAAAGTATTATTGACATCAACTTGTTGGATCTCCCACTTGTAAGTCAAGGCAAGAGTTAAGATGAGTCTAATGGTATTAGGCTTCACAATAAGTGAGAAGGTTTTAGTAAAATCAAAACCTTGTTGTTGATGGTAGCCCTTGGAAACAAGTCTGGCTTTATACTTTTGAATGCTACCATCAGCATTTTCTTTGATTTTGAAAACCCACCTACACCCAACCGCCATTCTATGTGGGAGTAATGATGTGAGTGTCCGGGTTTTGTTGGCTATGAGAGCATCATACTCTGTTTGCATGGCCTGTGCCCATTCAGGTTTTTAGAGGGCTTATTTGGTGCTTGTAGGTTCAGACTTGGTAGTAGCCATGAAGAGTTTTGGTTTAGAGTTTCCAGTCTTTGCTCTAGTGAGCATAAGGTGTTAATTTTGAACAAGAGAGGTGGGAATGAAACTTTGTGTAATAGAAGGAGATGAAGAGGAGGCAGGGAAATGTATGAAACTACTAAAAGTGTTAGATTTGGAGGGAGATATAGACTTGACATGTGAGACAAAAATAGGAGAAGTGTGATTGTTATTGTCCTTAGGACTGGAATCTGTGGTATAAGCATTATCCTCTGGATAATGACACGAGCCGGGGCCTATATTTGACCTAGGAGAATGTAATTGCAAGCTTCTCAAGTCATATTTAAAGCATGTGTTTTGATGAAGACAACATGGACATCAACATTCAAAGGATGTGCAAAAAGCTTATCAACATCAAATAAAAGTCTTGAAGATTATTGAAGATTATTGAAGAATTATTGAAGAATCATCAAATGTCAAATATGGTATAAATAATTCTTAAAATCTTGAATATAGATGTTCACAATATGCATTCATCAACATATACATATTCCATAACTTTAACATCAAGAAAACTTTGTTTGAAATATCTTTCAAAAAGTATTTTTGAAAATAACCCTTTAGGAACCGGTTCCTCCCTAACAGGGAACCGGGTTCCAGAATTTCTCAAAAAACATGTCCCTGGTTTTTGTACCAGGAACCGGGTTGTACCAATAGGGGAACCGGTTCCTGCGTGATAATTTTGAATTCCAACTTATAACGTTCACTAAGAACCGGGTTCTGTCAGTGTCGGAACCGGTTCCTAGCGAACCAGTGCAGCTTTTACTTTGTTTTTTGAACATTTTTCAAGTGGTATCTTTTCATGAATGCATTGTAACTTTTCATATGAATTGGCATGAATGAAGAGGTTCTTATGACTTTATAAAATGCAGATTTTCTTATTTCAAAAAAAAATGCTTCAATTTTCAAATTAACAAAAAAAAAAACCTTCTTCAAATAAACAATTTTCTCATTCATTCTTTTTGAACATAAACTTTCATGTGTTCATAATTTTGTGAAACTTGCCATATACACTTTCATTATCATTACAAGTTTCATACATACATTGTGAACATTTATATACATTGTTGAGAATTGTTTTTATCTTGAAGAAGAAGATCAATTGAAGATTGATAAAGCTCTCCATATACTTCAAACTAAATCATTGTATTACTTAAAGATTTTCCCTTACTATCCAGGATTGTTGGAAGTAAGTGTTGTGATTTGAAGAGGATTGTTCTTCATTCACATTAGTGTTTGTTTGGTCTTAAAGGTGTTAAGAACCTTTGATCACCCTATAGGTTAGATAGTAAGCATAGGCTGTACAATCATTCTAACTATAGTGAAATCTCTTTCGTGTTGGAAAGGGGACTGGAGTACTCTCGGATTGTGAGAGGAACCAGGATATATCACCGTGTTCTTTACTTTTCCGCATTTATCGCTTTCATCACCATAATCAGGAAAAGATAAAGATATAATCAAAACCTTCAAACACTTAACCAAAATTACTACCAAGCATTCTCATAAAACCGAATAAATTTTTATAAGACCTAATTCACCCCCCCCCCCTCTTAGGCACTCTGAGACTTACAATTGGTATCAGAGCAAGTTATAGGTAACTTGTTCCTAAAGATCCAGAATGGCTTCCGCAAATTATCAACCAGTTTTCAGAGATGGTGGTAGTAACAACAAGCCTCCTCTATTTTATGGTGAATATTTTGACGTCTGGAAAATACGCATGAAGGCGCATTTAGAAGCACAAGGAGAGGAAGTATGGGATGCTGTTGAAAATGGCCCATTTATCCCGATATCAGTTATCAATGGCATTGGTTCTGCAAAGCCCAAAACTGCATGGGACGACGATGATAAAAAGAAAGTTCTCTATGACAAAAAGGCAATAAACCTTCTTCAAGGTGCACTCAGTATGGACGAATTTTTCCGTGTCTCAAATTGCAAGACAACAAAAGAAATATGGGATACCCTGGTTCAAACTCATGAAGGAACGACTGAAGTAAAAAGATCAAGGCTAAATACCTTGAGTCAAGAATATGAACTATTTCAAATGCAGCCAGGAGAATCCATTCTTGACTTACAAAAGAGATTTGTGCATTTGACAAATCACTTAAATGCTCTTGGTAAAACCTTGACAAATGATGAACTCAACTTGAAAATCCTTAGATCATTGACTAGGGAATGACAACCAAAGGTAACGGAAATCTCGAAAAAGAAGAGTCTCTCCGCAATGACTTCCGCTACATTATTTGGCAAGCTTCAAGAATACGAAACGGAACTCGGTAGACTTGAAAAACATGAAAATTTAGAGAAGAAATCCAAAGGCATTGCTTTGAAAGTTGATTCAAAAGAAAGTCAAGATAAATATGCATCGGAGGAAGATGAAAACTTCTTGCTTCTTGTAAAAAGGTTAGGAAAATATTTTGGTCATAAAAATAATCTTCATAATGCTAACTTTGTCAAGAGGAAGAAATTTTATAATCATAAAGATAAAGAAGCCTCCACATCAACACAAGATGTCACATGTTATGAATGTGGAAAGCAAGGTCACATAAAGTCGGATTGTCCAAAACTCTCCAAGAAAAATGGATTCAAAGGCAAAAAGGAGTTCAAGAACAAAAAGGCTTATGTTGCATGGGAAGATAATGAGATAAGTTCTTCATCCGATTCGGAAAGCGACGAATGTGCAAATCTAGCATTAATGGCTTCACATCACTCCGACAATGAAGAAGAGGTTAGTAATGAATTTAATCTTTTTGATGATGATGTTCAAGATGCTATTGATGAACTCTTGAAAGAATGCAAAAGTTTATACAAAAAGGTGTCAAATCAAGAAAAAGAACTTCTAAGTTGTTTAGAAAAAATTGACACCATGACTAAAGATTTTGATCTTCAAAAACAGAATTTTATTAAAGAAAAAGAAAACTTTGCATGCTCCAAGTGTGAATCAAATGTCTTTCAGATTGTTCAATTGAAAAGAGTCATTGAACAATATGAAAAAGGACAAATAGGATTGGAAGGATTACTAAGCCAACAACGTTATCCAAATGATAAAAGGGGTCTTGGTTATGTGAATTCTAAGAAACCAAGTAACAAGTTTTTGTAAAGGCTAGTAATAATTCCAATCCCAAGAAAGTAGAAAAGAAGCAAGTTGTTCATAATCATCAAAAGAAAAAGGCTAATGCATCGAAAAAGAAAACATTTCCTAAAAAGAAATCTTATCCTTCTAGATATAGGAGTAACTTTAAACCTACTTGTTTCTATTGTGGTATTAAAGGTCATACACCTAATGCTTGCTATGTTAGAAACTTTAGTATAGCAAGTGGGCATTATGTGTGGGTCAAAAAGGGAACTAACTATGAAGGACCCAAGGCAACTTGGGTACCTAACAAAGAATAATTTGTTTGTGTAGGTATGCTTGAAATCCACATCAAATGTTTGGTATCTTGATAGTGGATGTTCAAAGCATATGACAGGAGATGTACACCAATTTTCATATCTAGTACATAAAGCCAAAGGGTATGTCACCTATGGAGACAACACCAAAGGAAAGATTCTTGGCGTTGGAATAGTTGGCACACCTCCATCCATTCAAATTGAGGATGTTCTCTATGTTGAAGGATTAAAGCACAATCTTCTTAGCATAAGTCAACTTTGCGATAGAGGGTTCAAGATCAAATTCAACAAATATGAATGTCTCATTATGGATGAGGAAACCAATGAGGTAAAACTCAAAGGTATAAGAACTAACAATATTTTTATGATTACTTTAGATGATTTGTCTCTGAAGGTACAATGTCTTATGGTAAACAACAATGACGATTGGTTATGGCACAAGAGGATCGCTCACATTCACATGGAGCACTTGAACAAATTGGTTAAGCATGACTTAGTTATTGGTCTACCAAAGATAAGGTTCATCAAAGACAAATTATGTAATGCATGCCAAAAGGGCAAACAGACCAAAACAACTTTCAAATCTAAGAATGTGGTGTCTACTACAAGGCCACTACAATTGTTACACATGGATCTCTTTGGTCCATCAAGAACAAAAAGCTTCGGAGGTAATGTATACACTTTAGTCATTATTGATGATTTTTCTAGATATTCTTGGACTTTGTTTCTTGTGCAGAAAAGTGATGCTTTCAAAGCTTTTAAGAAGTATGCTAAGCAAATCCAAAATGAAAAATCACTAAAGATTGTATCCATAAGAAGTGATCATGGTGGAGAATTCCAAAATGCTCAATTTGAAGAATTTTGTGAAGAACATGGTATCTCTCATAATTTTTCAGCACCTAGAACTCCACAACAAAATGGAGTAGTTGAAAGAAAGAATAGGTTTCTAGTGGAACTTGCAAGAACAATGCTTAGTGATGCAAATCTTCCTAAATATTTTTGGGCGGATGCGGTGAGTACGGCATGTTATGTTGGAAATCGAGTTATCATTAGACCTATAATAAAGAAGACTCCATATGAACTCTTCAAAGGAAGAAAGCCAAATATTTCTCACTTTCACATTTTTGGATGCAAGTGCTTTGTTCTTAATAATGACAAAGATAATCTCGGTAAGTTTGACGAGAAATCCGACGAAGGTATATTTCTTGGTTATTCTCTTTCTAGTAAAGCATATAGAATTTATAATAAAAGAACTTTAACTATTGAAGAATCTATGCATGTATCTTTTGATGAAACTAACCCCTCCAAGGAGGAAGTAGTTGTTTGTGATGATGATGATCCTATAGATTTACCCTCGGAAGATCTTTCAATTGATCAAATTAAGAAATCACCGGAAAATCAAGAAAACATTGTACAACAAGATTCAAACACCAATGATCTACCAAAAGAATGGAGAACTCATAGAGACCATCCTATTGACAAAATTATTGGTGACATTAGCCAAGGAGTATCAACAAGATTGAATCTAAAATATGCTTGCTTAAACATGGCGTTTGTTTCTCAAATTGAACCTACCAAAGTTGATGAAGCCTTAGGAGATGATCAATGGATTATTGCTATACAAGAAGAATTAAATCAATTCGAGAGAAATCAAGTTTGGGAACTTGTTCCTAGATCAAGTGGTAAACACATTATAGGTACCCGATGGGTGTTTAAAAACAAACTTGATGAGAATGGTCTAATTGTTCGAAACAAAGCAAGGTTGGTTGCCCAAGGTTACAATCAAGAGGAAGGAATTGACTTTGAAGAAACATTTGCTCCGGTTGCAAGGTTAGAAGCTATACGTCTTTTACTTGCTTATGCTTGTTCATTAAATTTTCAACTTTTTCAAATGGACGTCAAAAGCGCATTCTTGAATGGATACATCAATGAAGAAGTCTATGTCAAACAACCCCCGGGATTTGAAGACTTCAAACATCCTTCACATGTCTTTAAGTTGAGAAAGGCTCTTTATGGCTTAAAGCAAGCACCAAGAGCATGGTATGATAGACTTAGCAATTTTTTGTGTGAAAAGGGTTTCGAAAAGGGTAAGGTTGATAAAACCTAGTTCATTAAGAAAATCCAAAGTAACACTTTATTGGTTCAAGTCTATGTTGATGATATCATTTTTGGATCGACTAACAAAGAAATGTGTGAGGAATTCTCATTGATGATGCAAGGAGAATTCGAGATGTCTATGATGGGAAAGATGAACTACTTTCTTGGACTACAAATAAAGCAACTAGAAGATGGAATCTTCATCAATCAATCTAAGTGTTGCAAAGAATTATTGAAAAAGTTTGATATGGACAATTGTAAAGCCTTGAATACTCCAATGGGCTCCGGTACATATGTTGATCAAGATGAATCCGGTACTCCAATTGATATTACAAAGTACAGAGGTATGATTGGTTCTTTATTGTACTTGACGGCAAGCCGTCCTGACATCATGTTTAGTGTTTGTCTTTGTGCTCGCTTTCAAGCAAATCCAAAGGAATCACACCTCATGGAAGTTAAAAGGATCATGAAGTATCTTAAAGGAACAATCAATGTCGGTGTGATCGGTGGATCTGGAACTGACTGTTTAAAGCTGGTTTCAAGAAATGTCGCGGTAAGCAAGAGTCGCCACCATCTTTTATTTTCTCCAAATGGAAAGGACAAAAGCACAGAAAAATTCCTTATAGAGATTGCTCTCGGTTCGGGAGGTAGATTATAGAAAGGGAAGGTGTTAGCACCCTTTCTATCCATGGTTATCCATGGGCTCTTAGATACTTGCTCATTGTGTTTTCAAAATGTTTGTTTGCTTTTCAAGGTGAGTGGGTTTTGAAAAAGTTTCGTTTGAAAAATCTCTAAGTAACTCTTGTATCTGTCCTCAAGAGTGTATGAAAAATTTGTTTGAAAACTTTTAGAAAGTGTAGGTGTGAAAAGTATTTTGTTTGTTTTTGAAAAGAGCAAGTATCTATGAGAATCTACCTACCCTAAGGAATTCGTCTGTGTAATTGTCCTTAAGGTAATGCTATCCCACCATTGAGAGGTAGGTAGCACCACCGTTGGAGGTGTTCGGGTCAATTCGAGGTTCGGGACATGGTGATCACCGGAGCAATAAGAAGACACCTTAGAAGCTACCCTCATGCCAGGTTCCCGGATCATGAGGACTTACTAAGACATCTTCTACTCGACGATCACCTTTCGAGGGGCAAGGCAACAGTGAGGCGTACCCTAGGGGTGGTGTGTGAATTGTGTGTCATTTTCAGTTTATTGTTTGTCTTGTCATGCATTGGTGATCTACGCTTTGATTTTATTTTTGGGCATTCATTCTTTCATGTTATTGTTTAACAGTTAAAGGTGCGGGAATTTAAAGTGCGGAAAAGATAAAAGGTCCTACGCTATTACAAAGGCGCGGGTCTACAACGCCAAATTAGTCCAGACCCGATTTAAAATAAAGTGCAGAAAATAAATGTCTAATAGCTATTACAGGGCTTTGGAACAAGTACATTATATTCACAAAAGAAATAAATAAAACGCGCGAACAAAAATGTAATCGAATGCGAGGGCGTTGAACCCTTTAAAGGAATTAAATAAAATTATTAAAATAATTAAGTTAAATAAAAGAAAGAACTTATTTTTATGTTTTTTTTTGTATTTATGACATTAAAGAAAATTAAATTAATTAAAAGTCAAATAATTAATTCTAATTCTAATTGTTTTTAATTTATTAAAGAAAATGCATTAAAGTTAAAACCTAGAATTAAAACTAAATTAATTATAAAAATTTATTTACAAAATTAATGGTTGATGATACTTATAATAAAAATATTTAATTAATTAAAAAAAAGATAAAAAGGGTCAAAGATCTATTTTTATTATTTTTGGTTTATTGTGAAAAAAGAATTAAATTACAACCTAAAATTAAATCTAAATTAATTATGGGATTTATTTACAAAATTAATACTAAAATAAAAATATTTATTATTTTTATCTTTTTTTGTTTTTTTTGTGTTTTTTATATTTATTATGAAAATATTGATTTAAAAAAATTAAATAGAAATTAAGCAAACAAATAGAAATAAATAATAAAAAAGATAAGGAATAGCAAACCAAGGGGGTGCAGCCCAAGTAATTCTGGCCCATTTTGGAGGCTTTGTTGACTTTTCCAGAATGCATGTGGGATCTTTGACTAGGGTTTACCACGCTCTTCAGATCTGGTCCCTTGGATGATCTTCAGTGGCCACGTGGTGTATTGGATGGAGGGGCATATGGTGGACTTCAGCGCTGAACCTGTATGCAAGCATGAATAGCAAAATAACATGAAAGAGTGAGGGACCTGGGATCGAACCCAGGTCCTCTTGGTTATCCACTTACACGCCTGCCAACTGTGCCACTTTGATTCTTTGTAAGTTAAATAACAAACAAAATTTATAAAACAAAATAACGCGTTAGTGGGAAATTCGCGCGAAATTCAAAATAGGCCAATCAGCTTGTGCCGCCGGGATCATCTTCTTCGTTGGTTCATTTTTCCTGAAATAAAATAGAATGAGCAACGGTTTTTTCACCGTTCCAGAATACCCCCTATGGAAAAATAACGATTAGAGCCTTGTCGCTCATAAATTGAGCGCGAGGCATGGAAACAAATGGCCATGAGCTGCTGAATCTGATGATATGGGTCTTAGAGGTCAATTTTTCCAGGACAAAGAAACCCTCTTTTGAACCTCTGAAAACCTAGAATGTGTCAATGGCAAATTCTTGTATGATGCACGAAAACAAAATTAAAACGTTTGATTAGCATTAGAATTGAATAAGGAACATAAATCATATATCAAAAATGACTAAATGTGCATGAATTGAGATGTAAGAGCTTCGAATTTTTCATGCACAGGGTGAGGTCGTTCTTACGTTTCAGGGGATGGAAGCTTGTGATTTTGATCCAAATGTGTTGCTTGATGTCCCAAGAATGTGATAGAACACGTCTCTTTGCTTGAATCAATCTCTACCCTCGTTTTCAGTTTTCAAAAATATGGCCAAAATATGAGTTTTTGTTTTCAGTCTTGGGGTGCAGCTCTTGTGTCTATTTTGTTGTGTATAAATTGTATAGGTCTTATGCAATGTGTAGGAAGAGAAATTATGGCTCCATAATGCATAGCCTTCAATTCCAAGATTCTCCATGAACCTCCATAACCAACTTTCCATTTTTGAGTCCCTTTTTGAATTCTTGCTTCTTTGAGATTTGGCACGAAAATGGGATGTGCTTAATGATGTTTCAAGGTTAATCAAAACCAAATATTCCCTTAAATTAATTTTTTTGAATTTCTTTTGATTTTAAAAGATTTAAAATTAATTAAATCCAATAAAATCAATAAAAATGAAAAAATTAATAAAAAAATCTGAAATAAAAGGTGGGACACGTGGGAAGCATGGACAAGTTAATTCAAGTGGAAAAAGTGGGCCCCTTTTGTCAAAAATGAGATTTCAAGGATAAGTGATTTTGGCCATTTCACAAAAATTTCCCAACTTCTCCAATGCATAACTTGCTCAATTTTTAAGCTTTGCTCATGTTCTTGGACATTTTGGAAAGGTTTTTGAGTCCTCTAACCAATGTCCTTGGTCCCATGTCATTTTGGTTTACCAATCTCAAGTTATGGCCTTTTACTTAAAGTCCCTTTTTGTTGACTTTTGAAAATGACATATAATGTTGAAATTGATAACTTTTTGTGAGAGCATTTCTTGGACTTGAAGTATGAATATGAGTTGTAGGAAATGTCTTTCTCTTAAAAATGAGCTTTGGATGGAATTTTTCTGATAATCCATGTGAAAGTTATGCCCTGGTCAATTTCAGTTGACTTTTTCAGCTGTCCAAATAAGGAAACTTTTGCATCTTGATGATTTTTGAGCCAAGCTTTGAGAATCATGATCAAGCATTGATCAAATGATGTTTGTGGCTTCAAAATGATATGTTGACCAAAAATTTGAACTTTTGACTGTCAAATGACCATTTTGCCCCTACAGTTGACTGTAGTGCAATTAGGTTTTTTGACTGTGCAATTTTGTGCTGAAAGTCTTGAAACTTGATATGAGGATGCTTGACCATATTTGTAGGCATGTGAGACTTGATTGGACCTTTGGAAACTTCATTTTCTTGATTAGAACAAAAACCCTAATTTTGACTGCTTAGGAGGCCCTTGACTGTGCAACCCTTGGAGAATTTTGCAGCTTGACTTGGCAAATCTTGAAGAATATGGGAGGGCAAATTTTGGGGTACAACAGTTGCCCCTGTTCAATCTTCTTAGACCTGAGGATGCAGATTGGCTGACGTGCCTTTCGTAATCCCAGGGTGGAAGATGATTGAACACTAGAGTGCCCAGAAATTTGCGCTCACATAGTAGCAGTGTGATGATGGAATGGGCTTATAGATGCCATTTAGAGGTTGATGAATAGGATGATGGGCTTATAGATGCCATCTGGATGTTGATCGCATAAGAGATTCCTTAGCGAGAACTTGCGTACCTGCAAAAGGAAAAAAATGAGTACCTGACATGTTGCAGGAGCTTATTTTCAGATGCTTGGCATAGATGTGTCCTGACTGGTTACAGGAGCTGGATCTTGGAGCTTCAAATGGTGATGAATGAACCAGGGATGGTTACTACCTCAGCATGAACGGTGAGAGAACCTTGGGTGACTTTAATTTCAACAACGCTCATTGAGAAAATCTTGGTGGGAATTACCATCTTCGCAGTATCGGGAAGAGAACCAATAGGCAATTATAATCTCAAAAGCGGACGTTTGAGAAAAACCCAAAATGGAATTATCACCTCCACAACGTCGGGAGAGAACCAAAGGAAATTATAATCTCAAAAGCGGGCGTTTGAGAAAAACCTGAAATGGAATTATCATCTCCACAACGTCGGGAGAGAACCAAAGGAAATTATAATCTTAAAAGCGGGCGTTTGAGAAAAACCTGAAATGGAATTATCATCTCCACAACGTCGGGAGAGAACCAAAGGAAATTATAATCTCAAAAGCGGGCGTCTGAGAAAAACCTGAAATGGAATTATCACCTCCACAATGTCGGGAGAGAACCAAAGGAAATTATAATCTCAAAAGCGGGCGTCTGAGAAAAACCTGAAATGGAATTATCATCTCCACAACGTCGGGAGAGAACCAAAGGGAATTATAATCTCAACAGCGGATGTTTGAGAAAAACCTGAAATGGAATTATCATCTCCACAACGTCGGGAGAGAACCAAAGGAAATTATAATCTCAAAAGCGGGCGTTTGAGAAAAACCTGAAATGGAATTATCATCTCCACAACGTCGGGAGAGAACCAAAGGAAATTATAATCTCAAAAGCGGGCGTTTGAGAAAAACCTAAAATGGAATTATCATCTCCACAACGTCGGGAGAGAACCAAAGGAAATTATAATCTCAAAAGCGGGCGTTTGAGAAAAACCTGAAATGGAATTATCATCTCCACAACGTCGGGAGAGAACCAAAGGAAATTATAATCTCAAAAGCGGGCGTTTGAGAAAAACCTAAAATGGAATTATCACCTCCACAACGTCGGGAGAGAACCAAAGGAAATTATAATCTCAAAAGCGGGCGTTTGAGAAAAACCTGAAATGGAATTATCATCTCCACAACGTCGGGAGAGAACCAAAGGAAATTATAATCTCAAAAGCGGGCGTTTGAGAAAAACCTGAAATGGAATTATCATCTCCACAACGTCGGGAGAGAACCAAAGGAAATTATAATCTCAAAAGCGGGCGTTTGAGAAAAACCTAAAATGGAATTATCATCTCCACAACGTCGGGAGAGAACCAAAGGAAATTATAATCTCAAAAGCGGGCGTTTGAGATAAACCTAAAATGGAATTATCATCTCCACAACGTCGGGAGAGAACCAAAGGAAATTATAATCTCAAAAGCGGGCGTTTGAGAAAAACCTAAAATGGAATTATCACCTCCACAACGTCGGGAGAGAACCAAAGGAAATTATAATCTCAAAAGCGGGCGTTTGAGAAAAACCTGAAATGGAATTATCATCTCCACAACGTCGAGAGAGAACCAAAGGAAATTATAATCTCAAAAGCGGGCGTTTGAGAAAAACCTGAAATGGAATTATCATCTCCACAACGTCGGGAGAGAACCAAAGGAAATTATAATCTCAAAAGCGGGCGTTTGAGAAAAACCTGAGATAACTTCCACTGAGTCTTCATCAGAAAAATCTGTTGGGAGTCGATTTAGCTGGACTAGAGAAGGCCTTGGTCTGGATAAGAAATCTTTGGAGTTGATTAACTGAACCGGTCTAGGTCTTGAAATCTGATTGAGAATTTAACTGAATCTTTCCTGAAAGGTAAAGGTCAGTCATATGCAATGCATGATATGAACCAAACAATGATATTCTCAACATAAATGAGATTCGTAAGATATGATGCGTATATGCATGCTATAATGATGTATGTGATGTTTAGGAATGTATGTTTTTGTCTAGGAAAATAAATCCTTGACGGGTGTCGGGAAGTTATATCCTGGGCTGATGTTGAAGAATAGATTTTGCTTCCGTTGGGGATGATAGTTGCAAGAATACCGGTAGGAGAAGGTGACTCCGTTGGGGAATAGACTTGGCGAATGGATAACTCTGCGGGAAGAAAGGTACCCTGACGATCTTGCTGGGAAGCGATAATCTGTGGGGAGAGAGATACTTTGTTGAGTGTTGATGATAACTTGCTGTGGATACCATCGTTATATTGGAAGTGTTAATGGACTTCGCTGGGGATAAGAAGACTCCGTCGAGGACGCTCTTTCCGTGGCTTTTGGCTGAGGATAACCCAGTTATATCCTGTTAAGGAAATAACTCTTTAAATAAAGCCGGACGACGCGTTCGTGTCTTTGCGAGGATAAGCTTCCAGAATCTACTGGGGATAAGCTTACTGCTTGGGGAGATGGATTCCAACTTCTTGGGGAAACTGGATTGGATTCTCCTGGGGAAGTTTTGAGATGTATCGGGGGAAGTGACACCACTGAATGTTTGATGTACCACCGGGGAACAATCTTTAGACCAAGACTGCCGGGGATGCTTGTTAAGAATGCATGTACTGCTGGGGAATGTTGAGATCTGCTGGGGGATACTCAACTTTCCTTAAGTTTGATAATTTTGCTTGGAGAAGAGTGCACCGACTTGCTGGCTCACTCTCTGGGGAGTTAGGATATCTGGTTATGTTCTTTAGCTGAACCTACCTTGGTACCTTGGAGGATAGAACAATTAGATTGCTTAGACAACTCTTTATTGCCCCTGTTTCTGATATGGGAGAGGAAGACCTGTGAGGTGCTGATAATTGTTGAGGGTCAAACCTTCTTCTGGCAGGCAGGTGACAGGATGACAGGACATAGTCGTACGCTTTGATCCCTAACTTTTGCCCGGACCGCCCTTTCGGGTTTTCAGCCCACCGGGATACCCATTTTTGCCCAAGCCTCCTTTTCAGGTTTTCGACTTGCCGGGTGTACAGTTTTTTTTCCATTTCACCCCTTATTTTTGCCCGAACCCTTTTGGTTCGCCGGGAAGCCCTTATTTTTGCCTAGGTGTGTCAACCTAGCGGGTCTTTGATTTTGCGTAGTATCTTTTCGACTATGTCCACGTTCAGGGAATGTAGGGAGTTGCCCCTGTTGGAAGTGTTTTGTCATGCCACCAGAAAGTGTTTGATCAGGCAAGATTCGTTGCTGGAGTGCCCCAAGTGACTCAGGCGGAGATTTGCCCCAGGTTATTTGGCCTTTTGAGAGATTCTCCGAATCTTGACTTGACTGCCCCAGATGATAGACCATGATCATGCCATGCCCCTTGATTGGAGATACTTCTGTTCACCAGATATTCGTCGTGCGAATTTCTATGCGGTTCAAACAAAAAGTCATATGCAAACAAAGTTATGTCAAAAATGCAAAGCTTATGTCTGTCTTGAAGATTTTTGAAAATGCATTCTTTTTCATAAAACAAGTGAATGTTTGTAAAACGTGATGTCAACTCCGTATTTTACCGTAGGCCTTTAAGGAGTCAGGATACCTTTCGTAACAGTATGCTTTCGAACTAACCCATGCTTCAGCTAGGACTTTTAAGGGTTATAACGTGGCCTGGTTCATGGTTTAAGAAACAAAGGATAAAGGCTCAAATTATTTGTACCCACCCACTCTTCGTGATGTTCTTCAACCTTAAGCTCAGTTGATCGTGCGTTAGACCTTGTTTGAGTCTTTGCTCTGATTTTCCGGCGATGATTCGGATGTTGATAACTTATTTTGAATAGGCAGTCACTCCTTTTTTTGTTGAGGGTTTATAAGACCTCTTTCTTTTTTTGATTTTTGTTATCCCTTTCTTTTTTTTGCCTGAACTGTTTCCTTTTTTTGGAATCACAGTCAGCGGGATGCCCCAGTTTTGTAAGTCTCCTTCATGGGTTTTGACTTAATGGATTTTTTTTTGAGAAGTAATGACTGCCTTTCTTTATTGATTATTCGGAACCATCACTGTCTTCTTTTTTGTAAGGACCTCTTTGGTGCCATTCGTTATGCACTTGGATCAACTGAGAAACTACCCTGCCCCAGGTTATGATTAAGGGTTTTAATTTTCGAAAAGAAAACTCCTACTTCTTTGGCTCAAAGGGGTTGACGAGGGATTATCTTCCTTATAACTCCAGTGTTTAGGGATTGAAACAATGCCTGTACCTCATCAGCGGGGTCTGTTCAAAAGCATATTGTAGATTGTGGTATCGTTTTCGTCATCCTCCCTCAAGAGGCTCAAAATTACTAATTGAGAGTTGACATCAAAAAAATGGAAGCAGTTTGAATATAGCGAATGCGAATATATTGATTCAAAATAGACATATGTGATGCATTAATGAAATAACAACGTTTAACATGAGTAAAGGTTTGAACAATCAAAAGAAAATTACAACTTGAAAGATTCTAATGAACAAAAGTTTCCCAATCCTAGCCACGTTTTGGCAAGGGAGCAATGATCACACTGGGAGTCTTGGCGGGCTCGAATTCGATCTCTTTGGCATCGATCATACTCTGAATCTTGTACTTCAGTGCCCAACAGTCCTCAGTATCGTGTCCCGGGCTACCAGAATGGTAAGCGCACCTTTCTTCTGGGTTGTAACTTGGAGAGGAAGTCTTTGGATTTGCAGGAGGGTTGATCACCGCAATCAGGTTCATCCTTAACATGCGCTGCAAAGCTTGTGACCATGGCATGTTGATGTTGGTGAATTGTCCCCTAGGCTTGTCCGACCTGTTCTGATCAACCCGCTGTTCTTGGCGAGGTCGTTGTTGGACCTGAGAAGTAGTAGCAACTCGGAGAGGTCTATTCATTGGACCCGACCTTTGCCCTCTTGGGAGCTGTTCCATGACCTGGTCCCTGATTTGGGCTGGTTGCTTCACGCCTTGAGGGAGCTGACTGATCATGGCCCTCAGCTCTCCTTGCTCCTGAGCTAAACCTTGAATGAGGGCCCTTTGCCCCAGCATCTGGGTCTTCAATGTGTCTACCTCAGCTTGTAGACGTTTCAGCTGCTCGTCCTTGTCATCTTCAGGACTTTTTCTGATCAGATTCCCCATGAGGAGTGTCCTCAACTCTTCCTGCCCCTTGGATAGGCTTAGGAAGATCTCCTCGAACTGAGTCTCCTGAGCCTGAGGTCCCTGGTTATCTGGTTGGAAAGCCATTGCTGAAATAAACAGTGGGAAGGGTAAGTGACCTGCAACAAGGGTACCTGTTATGCAATGATGTGTATGACATGCATGTAATGTTTTCAAGGACCTCGCGGGATAAACAAGAGATTTTGTTAGAACTTGGGTCCGGTAGCTTGATTGAAGGAACTTCATCTTTGTTGAGAGTCTTTCTTCCAAGGGTCAAAGGCTCACCATATCAAGTGGGTCATAGCCCCTGACTTTAGTCATCCTGTCGAGCTTTGATTTCCAAACATCCTTGGTTGGGGGAACCTTCTTCAAGTGTCAAAGCTCACCATATCTAGTGGGTCATAGCCCCTGACAACTTTGGCTAGAGGAAAATAAATCCTCTTTGCCCCTTGTTGGGGTAATTGATTCATCATGACCTGCATCACAAGCCCTTGAGATCCTTGAAATGGGTTAGGATGTATGCAATGGTATGATGTCATGCTATGCATGGGGTACTGTAGGTAACCCTGTTATGAGTCCCAACTAAGGACTGCAAACCAAAACCTGCAAGAAACTCAAGTAAAACCTGTCATGAGTCCTAATTAAGGACTGAAACCAAAAACCTGCAAGAAACTCGGCAAACCTTGTTATGAGTCCTAATCAAGGACTATAAACAAAACCTGCAAGAAACTCGGTAAACCTTGTTATGAGTCCTAATCAAGGACTATAAACAAAACCTGCAAGTAGTTCAAGGGTCAGATAGCAAGCAATGCAAGTAGTCAAGTTGGAAGGCACACAAGTCACATAAGAGAGACCCTTAGAGTTTAGGCCAGCATGAAGTTTGGGGTACTACCCTCTTGAAGTTGGTGGGCTCAAACATGTCCTATCAAAGTAACCGGGTTCTAAGGATCTCAATATCATTGGATTGCTTTCATTGTTCATCGTTTCGATTTAGCCACTGACTGGCGATCAAAATATCCCAAGAAAACAACCCTCAATTAAGTGTAGTATCGAGTATCAACCGACTTCGGAGTACACCAAAGTAGTCATCTCACTACCCTAAAGAGGCCAAGATGGTTCAATTAAGGTTCCTAAGGTCTGTTGATGCTTCACGACACCACATGGAGGCCCCGTACTCTCCTTGATTGACTCAAGGGTTACCGGTACACACCAAAGTGCCACATCAACGTAGCAGACTGCTTCAACCATGTCGGTATACCCCGCACAGTTCCCTCACAGCCTTGTTGCTACTTTCTAAGAAGGTATCCCCAGATCTGGGTTAGGATCTATAGAACTCCCAAGACAGTCCCACAATTTAAAGCAAACAAATCAAAGCAATTGAAAACACAGTGATCTTAGTCCTAAGGTACACCTCACTTTAAAGATTGTCCCCAGCAGAGTCGCCAGTTCTGTGATCGGTGGATCTGGAACTGACTGTTTAAAGCTGGTTTCGCGAAATGTCGCGGTAAGCAAGAGTCGCCACCGTCTTTTATTTTCTCCAAATGGAAAGGACAAAAGCACAGAAAAATTCCTTATAGAGATTGCTCTCGGTTCGGGAGGTAGATTATAGAAAGGGAAGGTGTTAGCACCCTTTCTATCCATGGTTATCCATGGGCTCTTAGATACTTGCTCATTGTGTTTTCAAAATGTTTGTTTGCTTTTCAAGGTGAGTGGGTTTTGAAAAAGTTTCGTTTGAAAAATCTCTAAGTAACTCTTGTATCTGTCCTCAAGAGTGTATGAAAAATTTGTTTGAAAACTTTTAGAAAGTGTAGGTGTGAAAAGTATTTTGTTTGTTTTTGAAAAGAGCAAGTATCTATGAGAATCTACCTACCCTAAGGAATTTGTCTGTGTAATTGTCCTTAAGGTAATGCTATCCCACCATTGAGAGGTAGGTAGCACCACCGTTGGAGGTGTTCGGGTCAATTCGAGGTTCGGGACATGGTGATCACTGGAGCAATAGGAAGACACCTTAGAAGCTACCCTCATGCCAGGTTCCCGGATCATGAGGACTTACTAAGACATCTTCTACTCGACGATCACCTTTCGAGGGGCAAGGCAACAGTGAGGCGTACCCTAGGGGTGGTGTGTGAATTGTGTGTCATTTTCAGTTTATTGTTTGTCTTGTCATGCATTGGTGATCTACGCTTTGATTTTATTTTTGGGCATTCATTCTTTCATGTTATTGTTTAACAGTTAAAGGTGCGGGAATTTAAAGTGCGGAAAAGATAAAAGGTCCTACGCTATTACAAAGGCGCGGGTCTACAACGCCAAATTAGTCCAGACCCGATTTAAAATAAAGTGCAGAAAATAAATGTCTAATAGCTATTACAGGGCTTTGGAACAAGTACATTATATTCACAAAAGAAATAAATAAAACGCGCGAACAAAAACGTAATCGAATGCGAGGGCGTTGAACCCTTTAAAGGAATTAAATAAAATTATTAAAATAATTAAGTTAAATAAAAAGAAAGAACTTATTTTTATGTTTTTTTTTGTATTTATGACATTAAAGAAAATTAAATTAATTAAAAGTCAAATAATTAATTCTAATACTAATTGTTTTTAATTTATTAAAGAAAATGCATTAAAGTTAAAACCTAGAATTAAAACTAAATTAATTATAAAAATTTATTTACAAAATTAATGGTTGATGATACTTATAATAAAAATATTTAATTAATTAAAAAAAGATAAAAAGGGTCAAAGATCTATTTTTATTATTTTTGGTTTATTGTGAAAAAAGAATTAAATTACAACCTAAAATTAAATCTAAATTAATTATGGGATTTATTTACAAAATTAATACTAAAATAAAAATATTTATTATTTTTATCTTTTTTTGTTTTTTTTGTGTTTTTTATATTTATTATGAAAATATTGATTTAAAAAAATTAAATAGAAATTAAGCAAACAAATAGAAATAAATAATAAAAAAGATAAGGAATAGCAAACCAAGGGGGTGCAGCCCAAGTAATTCTGGCCCATTTTGGAGGCTTTGTTGACTTTTCCAGAATGCATGTGGGATCTTTGACTAGGGTTTACCACGCTCTTCAGATCTGGTCCCTTGGATGATCTTCAGTGGCCACGTGGTGTATTGGATGGAGGGGCATATGGTGGACTTCAGCGCTGAACCTGTATGCAAGCATGAATAGCAAAATAACATGAAAGAGTGAGGGACCTGGGATCGAACCCAGGTCCTCTTGGTTATCCACTTACACGCCTGCCAACTGTGCCACTTTGATTCTTTGTAAGTTAAATAACAAACAAAATTTATAAAACAAAATAACGCGTTAGTGGGAAATTCGCGCGAAATTCAAAATAGGCCAATCAGCTTGTGCCGCCGGGATCATCTTCTTCGTTGGTTCATTTTTCCTGAAATAAAATAGAATGAGCAACGGTTTTTTCACCGTTCCAGAATACCCCCTATGGAAAAATAACGATTAGAGCCTTGTCGCTCATAAATTGAGCGCGAGGCATGGAAACAAATGGCCATGAGCTGCTGAATCTGATGATATGGGTCTTAGAGGTCAATTTTTCCAGGACAAAGAAACCCTCTTTTGAACCTCTGAAAACCTAGAATGTGTCAATGGCAAATTCTTGTATGATGCACGAAAACAAAATTAAAACGTTTGATTAGCATTAGAATTGAATAAGGAACATAAATCATATATCAAAAATGACTAAATGTGCATGAATTGAGATGTAAGAGCTTCGAATTTTTCATGCACAGGGTGAGGTCGTTCTTACGTTTCAGGGGATGGAAGCTTGTGATTTTGATCCAAATGTGTTGCTTGATGTCCCAAGAATGTGATAGAACATGTCTCTTTGCTTGAATCAATCTCTACCCTCGTTTTCAGTTTTCAAAAATATGGCCAAAATATGAGTTTTTGTTTTCAGTCTTGGGGCGCAGCTCTTGTGTCTATTTTGTTGTGTATAAATTGTATAGGTCTTATGCAATGTGTAGGAAGAGAAATTATGGCTCCATAATGCATAGCCTTCAATTCCAAGATTCTCCATGAACCTCCATAACCAACTTTCCATTTTTGAGTCCCTTTTTGAATTCTTGCTTCTTTGAGCTTTGGCACGAAAATGGGATGTGCTTAATGATGTTTCAAGGTTAATCAAAACCAAATATTCCCTTAAATTAATTTTTTTGAATTTCTTTTGATTTTAAAATATTTAAAATTAATTAAATCCAATAAAATCAATAAAAATGAAAAAATTAATAAAAAAAATCTGAAATAAAAGGTGGGACACGTGGGAAGCATGGACAAGTTAATTCAAGTGGAAAAAGTGGGCCCCTTTTGTCAAAAATGAGATTTCAAGGATAAGTGATTTTGGCCATTTCACAAAAATTTCCCAACTTCTCCAATGCATAACTTGCTCAATTTTTAAGCTTTGCTCATGTTCTTGGACATTTTGGAAAGGTTTTTGAGTCCTCTAACCAATGTCCTTTGTCCCATGTCATTTTGGTTTACCAATATCAAGTTATGGCCTTTTACTTAAAGTCCCTTTTTGTTGACTTTTGAAAATGACCTATAATGTTGAAATTGATAACTTTTTGTGAGAGCATTTCTTGGACTTGAAGTATGAATATGAGTTGTAGGAAATGTCTTTCTCTTCAAAATGAGCTTTGGATGGAATTTTTCTGATAATCCATGTGAAAGTTATGCCCTGGTCAATTTCAGTTGACTTTTTCAACTGTCCAAATAAGGAAACTTTTGCATCTTGATGATTTTTGAGCCAAGCTTTGAGAATCATGATCAAGCATTGATCAAATGATGTTTGTGGCTTCAAAATGATATGTTGACCAAAAATTTGAACTTTTGACTGTCAAATGACCATTTTGCCCCTACAGTTGACTATAGTGCAATTAGGTTTTTTGACTGTGCAATTTTGTGCTGAAAGTCTTGAAACTTGATATGAGGATGCTTGACCATATTTGTAGGCATGTGAGACTTGATTGGACCTTTGGAAACTTCATTTTCTTGATTAGAACAAAAACCCTAATTTTGACTGCTTAGGAGGCCCTTGACTGTGCAACCCTTGGAGAATTTTGCAGCTTGACTTGGCAAATCTTGAAGAATATGGGAGGGCAAATTTTGGGGTACAACAGTCGGCCTATGGTATCCAAAAGGTAGTACTTGCACTTTAATTGGTTATTCTGACGCGGATTATGCAGGTTGTAAAACTGATCGTAAAAGCACAAGTGGTACTTGTCACATTATTGGAAATGCATTAGTATCATGGGCTTTTAAAAAGCAAGCATGTGTTGCTCTTAGCACGGCTGAAGCAGAATACATAGCAGCAGGTAGTTGTTGTGCACAAATTCTTTGGCTCAAGCAACAACTCCGTGATTACGGACTTGATCTCGGATGCATTCCTCTTCGATGCGACAATACAAGTGCTATCAATATTACAAAGAATCCGGTCATGCATTCAAGAACCAAACATATAGATATTCGACATCATTTTCTCCGTGATCATGTACTTAAAGGAGATGTCGAAGTCACTTTTATGGATACTCATAACCAACTCGCAGATATCTTCACTAAACCGCTTGCTCGAGAACCTTTCTTCAAAATCCAAAGAGAACTTGGTATTTCGGATGAAGGTGATATCTAATGTTTCTCTTAAGATGCACGTCTTAATTTTTATATGTATCTATTTCACTCTTTTTCCCCATCCTTTTTGATGTTAACAAAGGGGGAGAAGAATATGCATATGTGTTGTTTTGTTTCAAAGAAATTGCAGGCCCAAATAAATATCAAACTCACTCCAAAATTCAAAGAATCATGGACTTAGGGGGAGCATACAATTTAGGGGGAGCCTTGCATTTACTCAACATGTTTGCTATACAAAACAACATAAAACATTTCAAGAAATCATTTTCAAGACTTGGTTGTCATCATCAAAAAGGGGGAGAATGTAATTGCAAGCTTCTCAAGTCATATTTAAAGCATGTGTTTTGATGAAGACAACATGGACATCAACATTCAAAAGATGTGCAAAAAGCTTATCAACATCAAATAAAAGTCTTGAAGATTATTGAAGATTATTGAAGAATTATTGAAGAATCATCAAATGTCAAATATGGTATAAATAATTCTTAAAATCTTGAATATAGATGTTCACAATATGCATTCATCAACATATACATATTCCATAACTTTAACATCAAGAAAACTTTGTTTGAAATATATTTCAAAAAGTATTTTTGAAAATAACCCTTTAGGAACCGGTTCCTCCCTAACAGGGAACCGGGTTCCAGAATTTCTCAAAAAACATGTCCCTGGTTTTTGTACCAGGAACCGGGTTGTACCAATAGGGGAACCGGTTCCTGCGTGATAAATTTGAATTCCAACTTATAACGTTCACTAAGAACCGGGTTCTGTCAGTGTCGGAACCGGTTCCTAGTGAACCAGTGCAACTTTTACTTTGTTTTTTGAACATTTTTCAAGTGGTATCTTTTCATGAATGCATTGCAACTTTTCATATGAATTGGCATGAATGAAGAGGTTCTTATGACTTTATAAAATGCAGATTTTCTTATTTCAAAAAAAAATGCTTCAATTTTCAAATTAACAAAAAAAAAACCTTCTTCAAATAAACAATTTTCTCATTCATTCTTTTTGAACATAAACTTTCATGTGTTCATAATTTTGTGAAACTTGCCATATACACTTTCATTATCATTACAAGTTTCATACATACATTGTGAACATTTATATACATTGTTGAGAATTATTTTTATCTTGAAGAAGAAGATCAATTGAAGATTGATAAAGCTCTCCATATACTTCAAACTAAATCATTGTATTACTTAAAGATTTTCCCTTACTATCCAGGATTGTTGGAAGTAAGTGTTGTGATTTGAAGAGGATTGTTCTTCATTCACATTAGTGTTTGTTTGGTATTAAAGGTGTTAAGAACCTTTGATCACCCTATAGGTTAGATAGTAAGCATAGGCTGTACAATCATTCTAACTATAGTGAAATCTCTTTCGTGTTGGAAAGGGGACTGGAGTACTCTCGGATTGTGAGGGGAACCAGGATATATCACCGTGTTCTTTACTTTTCCGCATTTATCGCTTTCATCACCATAATCAGGAAAAGATAAAGATATAATCAAAACCTTCAAACACTTAACCAAAATTACTACCAAGCATTCTCATAAAACCGAATAAATTTTTATAAGACCTAATTCACCCCCCCCCCCCCCCCCTCTTAGGAACTCTGAGACTTACAGAGAACTCCGAGAGTTCTTATTTTGACAACTATGAGAGGGGCCAGGAGTCCTGGCAGACTCAACAGAAATAGCAAATTCTGCAGACACAAAATTGTGTCCTGTCATGTCATCTGCAGCAGGCCCTAGTAAATTTTCAGATGAGGACAAATTATGATTTGAAACAAAGTTGAGGCACCATACCCACTAGAAATCAGATTTTGATTTATATGATTATTGTACTAGTGTTTACCTTGGTTATTGGTAAACAACCGCTGATCCTCCAAATGGTTATTTATTTGGTTACTCGCAGGATCGATCAGATTGATCCTAGGACATAGGTTGATTTTGAAGTTTTGGTTAAATTGGATATTGGTTAAATAACAATAAAATAAAGAGGCTTTAAGTAAATTGCATGAAGAAAGGACTTGGTAAAATAAATAAGGCTTTAAATGAAAGGGTTCGACAGGAAAGTAAAGAAGAAAGCAAGTAAATTTTTGGAAAAGTAAATGACTTTGATTAATAAAGTTGGTGTTTCACACATACATTTCTCAACAATTCTTTCTCACACGCTGGGTACTCGAATCTATATGAGTGACTTTGTATAGAATTGTGAACACACGCGAGAAACTACATGACTACTACTACTTATACTAAAACATCCCAAGTAACCGTCGGGCAGTTACACTGCTTCGAGATGATTCCACTTGGCACGTTCTCAACGTTCGACGCCCCAGATCTTTGCACGTTGCACTTGGTAACCGCTGGAAACCGTTTTCCCTCCAAACGCTTGAATTTCAAACTGTTCCACTCTGAACCATCGAACAACTTCGTTGAGAAGCATCTTCGACGAGAAACACCTTCGACGTCGAAGGCAACCAACTTCTCCCTTGGAAGAAATCTTTTAAGTACCTCGCCATCTTTCGATGGCCATTTCGACGGACCTAGCTAGTCGAAAACATCCTTCAGCTTTAATGGCTGACATTAATGAAACAAGGGTGTCGAATTTAGGAGCCAACAAATTGCCCCCCAAGAATGCCTTATTTCGACTCTGAAAGAAAAAGGCATTCTTTGAAACGCCATTCGACACCTGTCTTTTCATGCTTAGTCACAAATTAAATTGTGCACTTTTTGTTGTCTTCTACCAACCACTGGCAATCCCAAGAAAACCATCATTTACCCGTACCTAAGACGTCACCTCAATACGGCGTGCAGTGCCAAACGTCATTTCAGAATTTGTCATTATGACAATTCCCAAAAACGAGGACGCACGCTGCGTCCCTCTATTTCTGCAGAACGGCTAAAACAACAGGGGGATGCCACGTGTCCCACTATCTCCTGCAACATTAAATGGCATTTAATGTCCTCGGTTTTGGGGATTTTTCCCGGACTTTTTACGCCATCTAGCTTTCAGACTTCTCTATTTTCATACAAACTTGTCATCTTTGCAAAAACCTTTTCTCCTTCACTTCGTCTTCAACCTCACCATTAACAATGGCATCTGGTTCCAATGCTCCTAGCGCCACTGTACCATCTGGAAACGTCAAACCTAAGGTTTTCGTCACCGCTCCAGTAGTAACTTTCACGGGCCAACGAAGGGTCCCTGAACCCTTGGACATCGCTGTACGTGATGCTTACTCACACCACTTATGATCCCAGTTGGATATTCCAACCAGATCTTTGCTATGTCTGGCCCCTTGTATCCAAGTATTGCTGAGGCCATGAAGATCAAGAGTTATTTTCCGGTAGTTGAGAGACTCAAACCGGTTGCATGCGCCAAGAAAGATGCAGAGGACAATGAAGACCCTGCTAAAGAGAAAATCGACCTCCGTTTCTTCAACAAAGGTGTTAGGGCTTTCAGGTCTGGCCCTAGCCTTACTCCTGATTATGTTGCTTGGCTGGAAAAAATGGAGAAACGCCAAGCTTCGATCTGGAAATATATGGGGATTTTCGACCTGGTGATGCTGTCGAAGACAGGTTTGAACTATTCTCCAGAGATGTTGATAGCTTCTCTACTTTTCTGGGACTACTCCCACTTCACTTTCCATCTTCCCTGTGGGATGCTGACTCCTACACTCTTCGATGTGGCCGCTATCACTGGCCTTCGACCCACCGGGGACTACTTCGACCCGGAGGAGATGTCAGAGGATCAAATTGGATTCTCTGCCACAAAGCCAACCTACACCACCTTCATCAATCACTATCATGACAGGTCGACAGATGCTGTGTCGGATGTCGAACACATTGCGTTTCTAGCCTTATGGCTGACTCGCTTTGTATTTTGCTCGAAGTCCTTACAGGTGGCCAAGAAGATGGTCACTCTCGCCACTCAACTCCATCATGGCCAAAATATCTGTTTGGCAGAATTGATTTTGGCTAGCCTCTATGATTTGATTAGTAATGGGGCGACTCTTCTGAAAATTATCGAGAACAGGGCCAGTTTGCTGCTTGCTGGGCCTTTTTGGCTGCTCCAACTATGGCTCAATGCCACCTTCGAATCTTTCTTGCCCAAGAAGGTTCAAATAAATGAGCAGGCTCCAGAGATAGCGAACAGACGTGTCGAAGGAACCAGACTGGCTCTGTTGACGCCTATGGAAGATGGACTGGAGCTTCAGCAAACTTTCACCAACTTCGTTCTGATGTTTGCTCGAAGGAAAGAGTTTGCTTCGACTATGGCTCCGTTTGCTCGACGGAAGGTAGGCCCAGCGTGGTTCACAAGGCCACATCCTAGGACGTCGAGTGGTCCTCAGGTTGACGAACATACAACCATGTGGGAGGCGTTCCTCACACCAAGGATCATGCCTCTTCGATTCAGGAGCTCTAAGACTCACTTGAGTCTGATTGCATATCAACCAAACCTGGTGTCTCGCCAGTTTGGTATTATTCAAACCCTACCTTCTCCAATTTTTCCAAGAGAGAAGTCTATGTTGTACTTCTGCAATGACTACACCGAAGAAGCTGCCACTAAACATATCGGAAGATATGCAGGTCGAACAGTTCTCTTGTTGTTTGACTACCAGCTCAACTTTCTTTGCTCACCATCCTTCGAGGAGTGGTGGAAAAGTTATTACGCTGAGGAGTTTTTCGACGAGAAGGACTTCGTGGATGAGCTTCAGAAATATTTTGTCCTTGTGTTGGACAAAATAAAGAAATGTAAGTTCATCCTTTCATATTACTTTGTCTTTCTCTTTCGACTGCTAGCCTGTTAACTATTTTATTTGCTTTCAGTTGTTCGAAAGCCTGCAGCCAAGAAGGCTGCAGAAGGCCAACAGGGAGGAGGCCCCTCAACAAAACCTCCACCGCCGGCGAAGACCATAGCGCCGGCGAAGACCACAAAAAACCAACAGGGGGAAGGCCCTTCGAAAAAGCCTTCTGTATCGGTAACCAGACTTTCATTATTTCTTCTGGTTTTCAATTTTTTTTGACTTTCGATGCGATTGCTAAATCGAATTCCCATTGGTTTTTTAGGCACCTTCGCCTAAGAAACAGCCAGCACTGACGGTCGAATCCGGGAGCGACGAAGAAGATGACTCTCCCCCTGCTCCTCTAAAAAGGCGAAAGCTGACGAAGGACGCTCCTGCTCCTGCTCCTGAGGGTCGAACAATTAGAATCAAGGTTGCTGGAAGAAAGCCCAGGCCACCTCCAGTGATCATTGAGGAGCCAACGGAGGAGGAATTAAACGTTCTTCTCAACAAGCCTGTCGAAAGCGACAATTCCAGCCCTGGGGCTGAAGCTAATTTACAGGTAATCTCTTAGACCTTTTGTAACTTAGGTGTAGATACCTGCATTCGATTATGTCTCTTTCGGTTTCTAAAGATTCTTCTTCTTTTCTTTTCAGGACACCACTGAAAGCTCACCGCCAAGGACTTCTGAAACACTGGAGTCTGCTGAACTCAGCAGGCCACAAGAAAAAAGCTTGGAGAATGACGAAGCCCATACTGAAATAAATGAGGCCAACGCTGAGACGGTAGAAAAACCAGCAGAGGATCCTCAAACGGAAGAACAACAGCCAACAGAGGTTCAAGTGGTGGATCTGTCGGAAGAGAATCGTGACGAAGGGGACCACGACAACGCTGGCGAAGAGGATCAAGGTGCCGCTGGCGAAGAGAACCAAGGTGACGCTGGCGAAGGGCACCAAGGTAACGCTGGAGAAGGGCACCAAGATGACGCTGGTACTGCCCCAGTCCGAGTCGAAGGGAATCAAGTCGAGGCACCTATCACTCAACAGCCTCAAATCCAAGACAATGCTGTTGCAAGGGCTGTTACCTCAATGAAGCACAAGTCGAAAGAGGACTTAGAACTTTTGAAACAAACTGACCCTGTTAGCTACCTCAACGCAATCATCGAGAGTAAGAGTTCGTCTGATGCTAGTCAGGAGGTTCCTACCCTGTCGGGGAAGTCCACTGAAACCTCTCCTCTCGATGAAGCTTTGGAGAAGGTTAAGGCCCAGTTTTTCAAGAAGGACTTGATGAAGGCTTTGGAGGGGGACCCTACTGCTCCATCATACTTGAGGGATGTTTTGAATGCTGTCGACTTGTTAGCTGTAGCTCCAGAAGTTTCAGGCTTGATCATGGAGTTACACTCCATTATTGATCAAGTCTCAGCAGATTATAGGCGACAAAGGGGTTTTAATAGTCAGCTGGAGGTGTTATATGGCAAAAGTTCTTCGGCATGGACTGCTGTTTCGGAGACAACTTCTCGAATTGCGGAGTTGTCGAAGCAAAAAGCATCTACGCAGGAAGAAGTTGATGCCATCGATCGAGAGAATGCTTCCTTCAGGGCACAAATCGAAGAAATAGAGGCTAAGATAAATGCCAACACTAAACGCAAGGAGGAACTTCTCTCGACCGTCCCAGACACCGAAAGTCAAACTGAAATCAAACAAGGCCTAGAATTTGCTGAGAAAGCTCAAGGCTTCGACGATCAGATTGCCAAGCTTGTGCAGGCGAATGCCTGGTGCAAGAAAAGATTGGAGCTGCAGCAAATCAAATACCTTCGAATCAAGGACTCTATTCCCTTCTGATTGATTCAGCTTCTTAACCATATTTTGTAATCTGTATTCGACAACATTGCCATCTTGGCTAAAATTAATAAAAAATTTCCATTTTGGCTTTCATATGGTTAATTTAGTCTTGTTATTTTATTTTTATCTCTTGGAGTGTAGGTTTGTATTTTTTCAAATATTTACCATTTACTCTCAAGAGCCTTTTATCTTCACCTAACTCTTCGACTTCATAGGCTCCACCAGAAAAAGTTTGGATAACTCTGAATGGTCCTTCCCATTTGGGTGACCATTTCCCCATGCTTCGATCCCTTCGATCCATGGGAAGAATCACCTTCCAAACTAGTTCTTCAGGCAAAAATACCTTAGGTTTCACCTTTTTATTGTAAGAGTCTTCTACTCTTTTCTTCTGAAGCCTGAGTAGGTCAAGAGCGCGCAATCTTTCTTCATCTAAATCCACTAGTTCGTCTAACATCATATTCCAATAGATTTTAGAGGGAATATCATAATGGTTCTGAACCCTTGCAGATTGAAGACAAATTTCTGCTGGCAACACTGCATCATGGCCAAAAGTTAGCCTATATGGTGTTGTACCTGTGGCTTCTTTTGGGGATGTTCGACAAGCCCATAAAATCTGGTCTAACGTCTTATGCCAATTCTTTGGTTTCTTCCCAACATGCTTCTTTATCAAGCCAATCACCACTTTGTTTGCTGCTTCGACTTGACCATTTGCCTGTGCATAATAAGGCGTTGATGTTAGGAGTTTGAAACCTGTTTCTTGAGCGAATTCCTGCATCTTTCGACCAGTAAAAACTTATCCTTGATCAGTAGTTATAGTCTCAGGGATTCCATACCTAAAGATAATGTTCTTTTGAATAAATTCAATGACATTTTCTTGGTCTACATTGACTAAAGGGATAGCTTCGATCCACTTAGTAAAATAATCAATGCCTACCAGTATGTATTTCTGACTCTTTGATGATGCTGGTCGAATCTCTCTAATGAGGTCCAACGCCCATCCTCTAAAGGGCCAAGGCTTCACTATCGAGTGAAGTTCGCTTGCTGGTACATGTTGGATGCCTGTATGGACTTGACATTCTTGGCAACCTTTGGCGAACTCAACACAATCTTTCAGCATAGTGGGCCAGTATAGTCCTTGTCGAAACAACAACCATTTCATCTTATGGCCTGCTTGGTGAGCCCCACATGCTCCAGCATGCGTAGTCGAAAGGGCTATGTATGCTTCAGTTTCACTTAAACACTTTAGCAACACCCCTTCAGGCGTCTTCTTGAATAACTCATTACCCATGAGTACATAACTCAACGCCCTGTACTTTGTTTTTCGTTCTGTCGAAGCTCCTGGATTTTGAAGATAATCCACAACGGGTTTCCTCCAATCTTGCTCTGACAAATTATCTATGAACGAAATTTCGAAGTTCCTTTGATCAGCATATCCTAGTCTCGTCGATTCCAAGTCTGTTGGTGATAGACAAGTTGCTTTTATCTTTTCTCGAACTTCGATTGCTCTTTGTAATCTCGTTTTTGAAATCTTATACCCAGATGCAATTTGTGCCAAGTCGTTGGCTATTTGATTTTCGACTCTGGGTATGTGTCGAATATTGACCGTTTCAAATTTTTTCAATAAACGATTTGCTATCACAAAGTACATAATGAGATTCTCTCTTATGCATTTATATTCCTTTGTGACTTGCTTAATGACTAACTCTGAGTCTCCCATTATTTCGACTCGAGTTGCCCCCAATTCCAACAATATCTCAAGGCCAGTAATTAGAGCTTCATACTCAGCCTCATTGTTCGAACAAGAACCTGATATTTTGTACTTGAATGTTGTTGGAATTTTATCTGGAGAAATAATCAAGACTCCTACCCCTGTTCCATCTTTATGGCTGGAACCATCGAAGTAGAATTTCCAAGGCTCTATCTCCACATAATTAATATCCTCAACTTGAATTGAGTGGTCGACTATAAAGTCTGCAACCACTTGTCCTTTCACTGCCTTAAGAGGCATAAAGGTCAAGGAGTATTCAGTTAATGCTAATGCCCACTTGCCAATTCGACTATGCAAGATAGGTTTCGACAACATATACTTGAAAACATCAAAATGAGACGAAACATACACATCAACTGGTTTTATATATTGCTTGAGTTTTGTACAAGAGAAATACAGACATAGACACAATTTTTCAACTTCGCTATATCTAGTTTCTGCATCGTTCAAAACTCTACTAAGATAGTAAATGGGTCTTTCGACTCCATTCTCATCTTCTTGGGCTAACATGCTTCCCAAAGTTTTGTCGGATGCAGCTATGTACAATCTCATACTCCTATTGCTACAAGGAGGCACCAAAATAGGTGGCTTAGTGAGGTACCCTTTGATTTTGTCGAAGGCTTCTTGTTGCTCTTGCCCCCATTCGAACCCCTCCTTATTCAGTCGAAGTAAGGGTGAAAAGGCCTGAGCTTTCCCACTTAGGTTAGATATGAATCTCCTTAAGAAATTTATCTTGCCTAACAGAGATTGCAATTCCTTTTTATTCGATGGCGCTTTTGCTTCCAGAATTGCCTTCGTCTTGTTCTGGTTGATTTCGATTCCTTTCTTGTGGACAACGAAGCCCAAGAAATCTCCAGCTTTCACACAGAATGCACACTTCAAAGGGTTCATCTTCAGACCATGTTCTCTCATTCTTTCGAATGATTGTCGAAGGTGGTCAATATGATTCTTCCTGGAAACAGATTTTATAACAATGTCATCAATATATACTTGCATAAAAGTGTTAATAAAATCATGGAAGATAGTATTCATTGCTCGCTGGTACGTTGCCCCATCGTTCTTTAGGCCAAAAGGCATCACTACCCATTCGTAAGTGCCTAGGGCCCCAGGGCATCGAAAAGCTGTTTTCGACACATCCTCTTCAGCAATGAATATTTGATTATATCCTGAATAACCATCGAGCATACTCAGGTATTCATAGCCAGCGGCAGAATCGACTAGCATTTCCGCCACAGGCATAGGATATTCATCTTTGGGTGTAGCAGCATTCAAATCTCTGAAATCTATGCACACCCTTAATGTACCATTTTTCTTAATTACTGGCACAATGTTTGCAATCCATTCGACATACCTTGTAACGCGTATGAATTTGCATTTCAGCAGTCTTTCGACTTCCGTTTTGATCTTCGACAATATTTCTGGAGCGAAGCGTCTTGGATTTTGCTTGATTGGCTTCTTCCCAGGTTTGATTGGCAACTGAAGTTCTACCAATCCTCTGTCGAGACCAGGCATTTCGTCGTAATCCCATGCAAAACAGTCTTTGAACTCTTTCAACAATTGGATTACTTCCAACCTAAGTTCTGGGTCAATTTTGGCGCTGATGTAGGTTGGCCTTTTCTCTGACCCTTCGCCTAAGTTGATTTCTTCTAAAGGATCATGCGCTAACATTTTAATGTTGTTCGCCAAGGGATCCTTTTCGAAGCCCAAAGGCTCATCGTCATAGATAGCGTCGAGCCTCTGTTCCTGCATTTCTTCTTGCACGATATCAGGGGGTTTTGGATCGAAATCCTTTCCTGGACCTGCAGCAGATAACTGTTGATCGTTGGCCTGTGTGGCCATGTACTTCACTTCGGCTTCGAGAGCCGTTATCATCTTAGTTTCGGCTACATAAGCCGAAATTCGCTTCAAAGATTGTGACTCAGTCATTATCACTGAATTCACTTCCCCAACCAGTTGGTTTGATATCGGTTAACCCACTGAAGTCTATGTGGGACAAGTCTTCTCTGTCCCACTGGAAACCATGCTCTGGATGCAGGTATAGGGAACAAAAAGTGTTTGGCGCTGGCGCCATGTCGAAGTCAGGTGTTGGACATGGCCCTATGTGAGCCAAGTTCTTGTCGAAATCTGCCAACCCCAGGTGTGATCGGTGGATCTGGAACTGACTGTTTAACGCTGGTTCACGAAATGTCGCGGAAGCAAGAGTCGCCACCGTCTTTTATTTTCTCCAAATGGAAAGGACAAAAGCACAGAAAAATTCCTTAAAAGAGATTGCTCTCGGTTCGGGAGGTAGGTTATAGAAAGGGAAGGTGTTAGCACCCTTTCTATCCATGGTTATCCATGGGCTCTTAGATACTTGCTCAATGTGTTTTCAAAATGTTTGCTTGCTTTTCAATGTGGGTTTCAGAAATATTCTTTGAAAAGTTTCAGTTCAACTCGTACGTCAGAGTGTTTGAAAAGTTTGTTTTGAAAGTTTTTGAAAGTGTGTTGGTGTGAAAAGTATTTTGATTTGTTTGAAATTAGAGCAAGTATCCTTGAGAACCTACCTACCCTAAGGAATTCGTCTGTGTAAATGTCTTTTAAAGTAGTGCCATCCCACCATTGAGAGGTAGGTAGCACCACCGTTGGAGGTGTTCGGGTCAATTCGAGTTTGTAGGGACATGGTGATCACCAGAGCAATAGGAAGATGCCTTAGAAGCTACCCTTATGCCATTGATCTTTTATTCCGAGGCAACTTTGTTTTAGGCAACTTGATCAATGGACACAAGGACTTACTAAAATATCCTCTACTCGATGATCACCTTTCGAAAGGCAACAGTGAGGCGTACCCTAGGGGTGATGTGTGAATTGTGTGTCATTTTCAGTTTATTGTTTGTCTTGTCATGTTTGTTGTGATCTACGCTTGATTTTATTTTTAAATCCATACATTCTTTCATGCATATTTATTAACAGTTATATATTTGCAAGACAATAAATCTAAACTATTACAACTGGCGCGGGTCCACATCGCCAAAAAAAACCGAACCCGATTTGACTGAAAGTAAAAAAACAATAAAATAAAAGTGCGAGAAATAAATCTAAACTTATTACAAGGCTTTGGGGCATATACAGAATTATTTAAACAATATAAAATAAATGCGCGAAATAAAGAAATTAAACAAAAATAGGGCGTTGGACCCTTTTACAAACAATTAAAATTAATCAAGGAATCTAAAATTAAAATTAAATGAAAATGGTATTTTTGTGTTTTTTAGATTTAATGAGAAAAAAGGAATTAATTGAAATTAAATATTAGACCTAATTCTATTGTTTTTTAAGTTTATTATGAAAATATTGACTTTTATCCTAATTTAATTCTAAATTAATTTATGTACATTTTTTAATTTATGAAAATAAATAAATAACATTATTATTCTAAAAAAGGGAAAAAAGAAAAAAAAGAAAATAAGAATTATTAAACCTAAATTCTATTTTTTTTGGATTTTTATTAAAAGGAATTAAAGTTGTGCCCTAATTAAACTAAATTATTTACATGTTAATATTTATACAAAAAAAAATATTTAAAATAAAATAATTATTAATTTTTTGACTTTTCTGATTTTTGTGATGTTTTTGCATTTTGATTAAAAATTAAATAAAACAAATAATTAAAATAACATAACAATTAAAATAAATGAAGAATATAAGAAAAAATAAATTAAATGGGCAAACCAGGGGGTGTAGATTTGAAAAGCCTGGCCCAATTGCTTGGAATTTTGTTGACTTTTCCAATCACATGCACGCCTGTTGACTTGATGTATGATGCATCTTGAACATTGGCCATAGATCTGATGCCCTGGGGACGCGTGGAGGTTGGAGGAGGATGGAACATGGTGTACCTGGAAGTTAGTGAAGCATATAATTTTGTTTTGAAAAATAATGTGGAAATTGGCCAGACCTGGGACTTGAACCCAGGTCATTGAGGTTAACGCGCTGATACTTGTCCACTGAGCCACCTTGAATTCATTTAATATATATTAATCAACAAACATTATAAAAGAAAAAGGTTAGTGCTATTTGAACTGCGCGCGAGATTTGAACTGGCCTGTCCCTGGATGACACGACATCATCATCTTCATCCCCGTAAAAAGAAAACACATTGGCCACGGTTTTTCATGCGTGGTCTGAAGCTAGCTTTCAAAAAATAGCGATTAGGTCCACAAGCTTCATAAATTGTTCGCGAGGTGTGCTTCTTCTTCGTCTCTAAACGCTGAGTTCAACCATGGTCTTCAGGAACTCTAATTTTTCCTCTATGCAAAATCCCTAATTTGAGAAAACTGTAACCCTAGGATTCGCGCATGGTGGATTCTTATATACAGTGCAAAAACCAAATTGAATATAAGGGTTAGCTTGGAAACATCATATGGAACAAGAATATATTATTGAAATGTAATGAAGATGCTTAGAATGGAGAATACGATTTCAAAAAAAGTTCTGTACAGTTTGAGTATGATCCACCAATTCCTTACGCTTTTGTTGTTGTTTGTGATTGAGATTCGTTCAGGAGTGCCTCAGGATGCTAATGGGAAAAGAATTAAGGCTTGAAAGATCCTCCAACTTTGAAATCAGATTTGTCTTTTTATGTCAAAATTTCAAATTGCCAAAGCTTGTTTGGGCGCATCTTATGATGTGTTAGGCCTAGGGTTTGACTCAGTGATGATCATGGAATGGAATTGGCTTGCTCTTTGACCTTAATTCATGCTTGTGAGAGAATTGGTCTTAGGGTTTCTTCCATTAACCAAGTTTCCTCCTTTTTAGCCAAAACCTAGACCTAGTGTGCAAATGAACCCTAGCCTGATTTCTTGAGTTGGTTCATGATACATAGAAATTGTCCAAGTTCACATGACACTATTCCATTGGTTTTTAAATTTTATTTGAATTTTCAAAGAATTAAAATGAATTAAATCATCAAAAATTAAATAAAATAAAAAAATCAATATTTGGTCTTGAAATTAACCATGGGACACGTGTGTGGCATGACAAGGATGAACCAAGTGGAAAAAATGGGGCCCTTTTGTCAAAAATTGGATTTTCAAGGATAGTTGACTTTTGCCATTTCACAAAAATTTCCCAACTTCTACAAGGCATAACTTGCTCAATTTTTAAGCTTTTCACATGTTCTTGGACATTTTGGAAAGGTCTTTGAGTCCTTTAACCAATGCCTTTGGTCCCATGTCATTTTGATTTACCAATCTCAAGTTATGGTCTTTGACATAAAGTCCCTTTTTGTTGACTTTTGAAAATGACCTGTAATGTTGAAATTGATAACTTTTTGTGAGAGCATTTCATGGACTTGAAGTATGAAGATGAGTTGTAGGAAATGTCTTTCTCTTCAAAATGAGCTTTGGATGGAATTTTTCTGATAATCCATGTGAAAGTTATGCCCTGGTCAATTTCAGTTGACTTTTTCAACTGTCCAAATATAGCAACTTTTGCATCTTTGATGATTTCTGAGCCAAATTTTGAGAATCATGATCAAGCATTGATCAAATGATGTTTGTGGCTTCAAAATGATATATTGACCAAAAATTTGAACTTTTGACTGCCCAAATGACCATTTTGCCCCTACAGTTGACTGTAGTGCAATTTAGGGTTTTGACTGTGCAATTTTGAGCTGAATGCCTTGAAACTTGATATGAGGATGTTTGACCATGTTTGTAAGCATATGAGACTTAATTGAGCCTTTGAAAACTTCATTTTCTTGATCAGAACCCAAACCCTAGTTTTGACTGTATAGGAGACAGTTGACCTGCACAACCTTGGGGAATTTTGTGACTTGGCTTGGCAATTTCTTGAAGAATATGGGAGGGCAAATTTTGGGGTATAACAGTTGCCTCTGTTCAATCTTCTTAG
This sequence comes from Vicia faba, assembly GCA_948472305.1. Classification (NCBI taxonomy): domain Eukaryota; kingdom Viridiplantae; phylum Streptophyta; class Magnoliopsida; order Fabales; family Fabaceae; genus Vicia; species Vicia faba. The sequence goes on from OX451738.1 coordinate 1,169,256,021, forward strand.
ACCTGAGGATGCAGATTGGCTGACGTGCCTTTCGTAATCCGAGGGTAAAAGATGATTGGACACTAGAGTGCCCGGAAATTTGCGCTCACATGTTAGCAATGATGGGGGAATGGGCTTATAGATGCCATCTGGATGTTTGATTGCGTAAGAGATTCCTTGGCGAGAACCTGCATACCTGCAAAACAGAAAATGAGTACCTGACACGTTGCAGGAGCTGATTTTAGATGCCTAGTATAGATATGTCCTGACAAGTTACAGGAGCTGAGTCTGGGGCTTCAAACGGCAATGAAAGAACCAGGGATGATTACTTCCTTAGCATGAATGATAAGAGAGCCTTGGGCGACTTTAACTTCAACAACGCTCGTTGAGAAAAAATCTGGGGTGTCTTCTACTGGGATAAGAATCAGGGAGATCTTAGGGTCGATCTGACTGAACCAGAGAGGCCTTTGACTGGGTAAGAATCAGGAAAATCTTAGGATCGATTTAACTGAACCGGTCTGGGTCTTTGAAATGTCTTCAACTGGATAAGCAATCAGGAAAATCTTGGGACGATTTAACTGAACCAGAGAAGGCCTTTGACTGGATAAGCAATCAGGAAAATCTTGGGACGATTTAACTGAACCGGTCTAGGTCTTGAAATGTCTTCAACTGGATAAGCAATCAGGAAAATCTTGGGACGATTTAACTGAACCAGAGAAGGCCTTTGACTGGATAAGCAATCAGGAAAATCTTGGGACGATTTAACTGAACCGGTCTAGGTCTTGAAATGTCTTCAACTGGATAAGCAATCAGGAAAATCTTGGGACGATTTAACTGAACCAGAGAAGGCCTTTGACTGGATAAGCAATCAGGAAAATCTTGGGACGATTTAACTGAACCGGTCTAGGTCTTGAAATGTCTTCAACTGGATAAGCAATCAGGAAAATCTTGGGACGATTTAACTGAACCAGAGAAGGCCTTTGACTGGATAAGCAATCAGGAAAATCTTGGGACGATTTAACTGAACCGGTCTAGGTCTTGAAATGTCTTCAACTGGGATAAGCATCAGGAAAATCTTGGGACGATTTAACTGAACCAGAGAAGGCCTTTGACTGGATAAGCAATCAGGAAAATCTTGGGACGATTTAACTGAACCGGTCTAGGTCTTGAAATGTCTTCAACTGGATAAGCAATCAGGAAAATCTTGGGACGATTTAACTGAACCAGAGAAGGCCTTTGACTGGATAAGCAATCAGGAAAATCTTGGGACGATTTAACTGAACCGGTCTAGGTCTTGAAATGTCTTCAACTGGGATAAGCATCAGGGAGATCTTAAGGTCGATCTGACTGAACCAGAGAAGGCCTTTGACTGGATAAGCAATCAGGAAAATCTTGGGATGATTTAACTGAACCGGTCTAGGTCTTGAAATGTCTTCAACTGGATAAGCAATCAGGAAAATCTTGGGACGATTTAACTGAACCAGAGAAGGCCTTTGACTGGATAAGCAATCAGGAAAATCTTGGGACGATTTAACTGAACCGGTCTAGGTCTTGAAATGTCTTCAACTGGGATAAGCATCAGGGAGATCTTAAGGTCGATCTGACTGAACCAGAGAAGGCCTTTGACTGGATAAGCAATCAGGAAAATCTTGGGATGATTTAACTGAACCGGTCTAGGTCTTGAAATGTAGCTTGAGAACTTAACTGGATCTTTCCTGAAAGGTAAAAGTCAGTCATATGCAATGCATGATATGAATCAAGCAATGATGTTCTCAACATAAATGAGATTAGTATGATGCAGTGCGTTATGCATGCTATAATGATGTATGTGATGTTTTATGTATGTTTTCGTCTAGGAAAGTAAATCCTTGACGGGTGCCGGGAAGTCGTATCCTGGGCTGATATTGAGGAATAAACTTGTACTTCCGCTGGGGATGATAGTTGCAAGAATACCGGTAGGAGAAGATGACTCCGTTGCGGAATAAACTTGGCAAGGACGATTCTGCGGGGAGAAAAGATACTCTGACGACCATGCTGGGAAGCAATACTCTGTGGGAAGAGTGATGCCTTGCTGAATGTTGATAGTAACTCTGTTGGGGATACCGTTGTTGTACTGGAAGTGTGAATAGACTTCGCTGGAGATAGGAAAGAACTATGTTGATGATGACCTTTCCGTGGCTTTTGGCTGAGGATAACCCAGTTATATCCTGTTGAGGAAACAACTCTTTAAATCAAGCCAGACGACGCGTTCGCGTTCTGCGAGGGGATAAGCTTCCAGAATATACTGGGGATAAGCTTACTGCTTGGGGAGATGAATTCCATCTTTCCTGGGGAACTTGGATGGGACTCTCCTGGGGAATTTTTGATATGCTGGGGAAGTGATCCCTTTGAATGTTGATGTATGCCGCCGGGGACCAATCTTTAGACCAAGACTGCCGGGGATGCTTGTTAAGAATATATACTGCTGGGGAATATTGAGATCTACTGGAGGATACCCAATTTCCTTGAGACTTGTTAACTTTGTTTGAGGAATAATGCACTGACTTGCTGCCCTCTGGGGAATTTAAGATGTCTGGTTAGGTTCTTTGGCTGAACCTACCTTGGTACCTTAGAGGATAGAACAATTAGACTGCTCAGACAACTCTTTATTGCCCCTGTTTCTAGTGTCACCTGCAATTAATTCTTTGTTTCGTATGCAAATATTTATGAGCTAGCAAATTATTGTCAATGCATATATCACAAATTGAACCTTGGACGTTCTTCACAAAACAAAACAGAAAAAGAAAAACAGTTGGCACGTTTAACTGAAAAGTATATTTGTATTGATTTTGAATAGCCTGTGAATAGGCGTTTTGTGTACAAGAGGCTGACGTCCTAGTAAGCGGAACGTCGCCGAATAAGAGAGTTTATACAAGTTTTGTACAAAAGAAAATAAACAGCTGTGTGAAATATGAATGATCCACTGGGTTTCAACTCTGCTATCGCCTTTATAACCCTGAGCGTCTCATCACTTGATGACCTTAGTTGAAAGTGAAGCTGACTGATCGATGCCGTCTTGATGTAGATACTGGATTCTGGGTGCAAAATGATCCAATGAGACATAGTATTACGCTTTTATCCCTAACTTTTGCCTGGACTGCCCTTTCGGGTTTTCAGTCCACCGGGATACCCATTTTTGCCCAAGCCGCCTTTTCAGGTTTTCGACTTGCCGGGTGTACAGATTTTTCATTTTCATCCCTTCATTTCGCCCGAACCCTTTTGGTTCGACGGGAAGCCCTAATTTTTGCCTAGACATGTCAGCCTAGCGGGTCTTTTTTTCATGCGTAGTATTTTTTAACTATGTCTGCATTGGCGGGGTGAGGAAGGTCGTCACCATCCATGTTGGTTAATATCATTGCTCCTCCTGAGAACACACGCTTAACCACAAATGGCCCTTCGTACGTAGGGGTCCATTTGCCCCTTGGATCACTCTGAGGAAGGATGATTCGCTTGATCACCAGATCCCCGACTTGATATTCCTGTGGCCTGACCTTTTTGTTAAATGCCCTGATCATTCGTTTCTGATACGTCTGACCATGACAGATAGCAGCAAGTCTCTTTTCGTCAATAAGGTTGAGCTGATCAAGTCGTGTCTGGATCCAATCGTCTTCATTCAGATTTGCATCCTTCATTATCCGGAGAGAAGGAATTTGTACTTCGATCGGCAAGACTGCCTCCATGCCATAAACCAGAGAGAAAGGAGTTGCCCCGGTTGACGTCCTAGCTGAGGTACGATACCCATGCAGAGCGAACGGTAACATCTCGTGCCAATCTTTATACGTTACTGTCATCTTCTGCACAATCTTCTTGATGTTTTTATTAGATGCTTCTACAGCCCCATTCATCTTCGGTCTGTAAGGAGAAGAATTGTGGTGCTGTATCTTGAACTGTTCGCAGAGCTCAGCGATCATCTTATTGTTCAGATTGGTACCGTTATCTGTAATAATCCGCTCAGGGATACCGTACCGACAGATCAGGTTTTGCCGAATGAACCGTGCCACAACAGTCTTGGTTACCGTAGCATAGGATGCTGCCTCAACCCACTTCGTGAAATAATCAATTGCCACTAGGATGAAGCGATGTCCATTGGATGCCGTAGGTTTAATCTCGCCGATCATGTCTATGCCCCACATTGCAAATGGCCAAGGCGCAGTCAGAACGTTCAGGGGAACCGGAGGAACATGCACCTTGTCTGCATAAACCTGGCATTTGTGGCATGTCCTGGAATGTTGGTAGCAATCAGCTTCCATGGTGGACCAGTAATACCCTGCCCGTAGGATCTTCTTTGCCATGGTATGTCCACTGGAGTGTGTACCAAAGGTCCCTTCATGTAGCTCTTCCATGATTCTTTCTGCTTCAGTCTTATCTACACAACGCAGTAGGGTTGAATCCTGGTTTCGCTTGTACAAGATGTCGTTGCTAAGAAAGAACTTGGATGCAAACCTCCTCAGGAATTTCTTATCATTGACAGATGCTCCTTCAGGGTATTCCTGAGCTTCTAGGTATCTCTTCACCTCGTGGTACCAAGGCTTCTCAGTCACCAATTCAGTTTCGAGATCACAACAGTATGCCGGTTCGTCCAATTTCCAGATGATGATCCGGGGAGCTTCATTATCCCATTTAACCTTGAACATTGAAGACATTGTAGCCAACGCGTCCGCCAGCTGATTCTCTTCTCTTGGAAAGTGCTCAAATGTTATCTCTGTGAAGTGGGGGATCAGGGCCAACACACATTCTCTGTAAGGAATCAAGTTTGGATGTTTCGTATCCCATTCTCCTTTGATCTGATTGATCACAAGAGCGGAATCTCCGAAGACACTCAGAAATTTGATCCTCAGGTCGATCGCAGCTTGGAGACCCATGATACACGCTTCATACTCCGCCATGTTGTTGGTACAGTTGAAACACAGCCGGGCGGTGAGTGGAGTATGAGTACCTTGTGGAGATACGATTATAGCGCCGATACCATTTCCCAAAGCATTGGAGGCCCCGTCAAAGTGCATAGACCATCGGGATCCTGGTTCAGGTCCTTCATCCGGTCCAGGTATTTCACAGTCAGTTACTATCATAATGCTTTCATCTGGAAACTCGAAGTTCATTGATTGGTAGTCATCCACAGCTTGATGTGCTAAGTGGTCTGCCAATACACTTCCCTTGATGGCTTTTTGGGTCGTATACTGAATGTCGTATTCCGTCAAGATCATCTGCCATCTTGCAATTCTCCCAGACAGAGCAGGCTTTTCGAATATGTACTTTATAGGATCCATTTTTGAGATTAACAAGGTAGTGTGAGTCAGCATATACTGTCTCAGCCGGCGAGCAGCCCATACCAAAGCGCAGCAAGTTTTCTCAAGCAGTGAGTATCGGGTCTCACAGTCGGTAAACTTTTTGCTAAGGTAATAAATGGCATGCTCTTTTCGGCCAGACTCGTCATGCTGCCCCAGCACACACCCCATTGCATTATCCAGCACTGTCAGGTAAAGTATCAAAGGTCTCCCTTCAACTGGTGGCATAAGGATGGGTGGTTCTTGGAGATATTCTTTGATTCTGTCAAAAGCAACCTGACATTCATCATTCCATCGTACTACCTGATCTTTCTTCAGCAGCTTGAAGATTGGTTCACAGGTAGCAGTTAAGTGTGAGATGAACCGAGCAATGTAATTCAGACGTCCTAGAAAGCCTCTGACTTCCTTCTCTGTCTTAGGAACTGGCATCTCTTGAATGGCTTTGACCTTAGCAGGGTCCACTTGAATACCTTTATCACTAACCATGAAGCCTAGCAATTTCCCAGATCTTACCCCGAAGGTACACTTGTTCGGGTTCAATCTCAGCCTGTACAGTTTCAACCGGTCAAACAATTTCTGCAGATGATCAAGGTGTTCTTCCTCAGTCTGGGACCTAGCGATCATGTCGTCAACATACACTTCTATCTCATGATGGATCATGTCATGAAATAAAGCAACCATGGCACGTTGGTAGGTTGCCCCAGCATTCTTTAACCCGAACGGCATGACCTTGTAGCAGAAGGTGCCCCACTGAGTAACAAATGTAGTCTTTTCCATGTCTTCCGGAGCCATCTTGATCTGATTGTAGCCTGAAAAACCATCCATGAAAGAGAACACTTTATGCTGAGCTGTATTATCAACAAGGACATCAATGTGAGGTAGAGGGAAGTCGTCCTTGGGGCTGGCCCTGTTCAGATCCCTGTAGTCGACACACATCCTGACCTTGCCGTCTTTCTTAGGTACCGGCACCACATTAGCAACCCACTGAGGGTAAGAAGTCACTGCAAGAAACCCGGCATCAAATTGCTTCATAACCTCGGCTTTAATCTTCTCAGACATCTCTGGACGCATACGGCGGACCTTTTGCTTAACCGGAGGGCAATCTTCTTTAGTTGGTAAGTGATGGACCACAATGTTGGTATCTAATCCGGGCATATCTTCGTAGGACCAGGCAAAGATTTCTTTATAGTCATGCAGCATCTGAGTCAACCGTTGCTTCACGCTGAGTTCTAGGTTGGCACCAATCTTCACCTCTTTCTTGTCTTCTTCAGTACCCAAGTTTATTATTTCCACTGGCTCTTCATGGGGTTGAATTGCCCTCTCCTCCTGTTGTAACAGTCTTGCAAGTTCACCAGGCACTTCGCAATCATCTTCACCTTCGTCTTCGGCTAAGTTGATCGGATTTTCGAAGTCATAACTGGCAGTAGCAGAGTCGTTACCAGTGAGATCCAGAGTGGATTGAAACCTGTATGAGTGAGTGTGTGTGTAAATACAGCTGTTTTGCAATATGTAAAGAAAGGAAAGAAAAGGAGCGCAAAATTTGAAATGTGAAAAACGTCCAATGCTTTTATTCATGATATATGATGGTGACAAACAAAAGCCCTCATAAATAAAACCACGGTGCCCCGGGTAAGACACCGGGCCATATAGTCTCAAATTATTGTTTATTACAAATCAAAAAAACAAAGAAATTCATTACTGAGGAACAAGAGAAACAGATAAGTTGTCCTTTGCACTCCAATTGTTGAGTCCACCGTCGGTTGCCGGGTAGATCCAGCGATCAAACTTAGCATCATCCACTTCGTCTTCGTCTCCAATAGCATTCACTCCATGAGCAGATAGGGGAGCTGTTACCACGTTAGGCTTGTCAGATGCCTCAAACTGTACCTCCTTGGCGTCAATAAGGTCCTGCAGCTTGTTCTTTAACGCCCAACAGTCATCTGTGTTATGCCCCGGGCTATCAGAGTGATAAGCACAGCGAGCATTTGGATTGAACTTGGGGGATGCAGTATTGGGAAACTTTGGAGCCTCCTTGACAGTCACTAAATTGGAGGATAGCAACTGTGGCAAGATCTGTGATAAGGTCATGCTTAACCGGGTAAACTCTCTCCGGGGTCTTTCAAACTTTTGAGGATTAGTTGGCCGAGGAGCGGCAGCAGGTTTGGCAATCATTACCGCACTGACAGATTGGCGGTGTTCAGGTCGCTCTGTTCTCCGGGAGCCATATACAGCACTAGCCTCCTTTTTGAAGGGTTTCTTCTCAGTACTGGAGGAGGCAACTTTCTGTATCTTCCCCGATTTTATACCGGCCTCAATCCTTTCACCAGTCAGGATTAGATCGGTAAACCCAGCAGAGGAATTACCAATGAGATGATTGAAAAATGGACCAGATAGGGTCCCCAAGAACATATCTACCAGCTCCCGATCCGTCAATGGTGGCTGCAACCTGCCAGCCAGGTCTCTCCATTTCTGAGCGTACTCCTTAAAACCTTCACCCGACCCTAGCGACATACCCTGGAGCTGGGTACGCGTAGGAGCGAGGTCGGCATTATACTGATACTGCTTGTAAAAAGCAGTGGCCAGATCCTCCCAGTTACGAATGCTGATTCCATCTAGCTGATAGAACCAATCGAGGTGAGTCCCTGAAAGACTCTCCTGGAAGAAGTGGATCCAAAGGTTCTTGTCTGCTGTGTAAGGCTGGATCTTCCTTACATAAGAACAGAGGTGCATCTTGGGACAGGAAGCCCCATCATACTTCACGAAAGCAGGTGTTTTGAACTTGTGTGGGATCACCACCCCAGTAGATAACCCCAAGTCTCCGAAATCCAATCCAGGCACCCGCTGAACTTCCACAGCCTTTAATCTGTCTTCCAGCTGTTTGTACCGGTCTTCAGCAGGAGGGTACTGGTCGTCGTTGAAGTCTGTTTCAGTATCAGAGCCCACAGGAGTAGTGACCTCCCTTTCTTGGTGACTACCTTCCGTCACAGATGGAGGAGTCCTTTCAGCTTCAACCAAAGTGTTCCCGAGTCTGCGCCCAGTGTTAAATAGCACAGTCCTCCTCTTCTTCTTAGTCTTCTTCAAAAGCATAGTCTTCAACTCTTGTTGGCCCTGAGCCAAGCCTTTGATCAGCTCCTGAAATTGGGCGTTTTGCGCCTGAAACTGGACGTTCTGCGCCTGAAGAGCCTTGATAGATGCCTCGGTTGATGATTCAGGATTCATGATGCTGAAATAAACAGCGAAGAACGGTAAACAACCTGAAAAGAAAGGTACCTATGATGCACATGATGAATGATATGTGTTTATGCAATGCATTCAAGAGTTCGAAAATTCAAATTTGTTGTAGACCAAAAGGAACACACATTATTATTAAGAAAATCATTGTTTAATACATCAAAGCCTCATGGGCAAAAGTACAAAAAATCAAATCAATCCCAAAATATGTTGCGCATCTTCTTTGGAGCTATGTAAGTGTTGAGGCTCCTTTCCTCATGCAACAGGCGGGTGAGCTCCAAGACCTTCTTTTCACTGGCATGCAAACTAGTCTCAAGAGAATTCCGCTCTTCCTTAAGCTGAATCTAGCTCTTCTGCATCTCTTCCCAGGATGTGGGCATATCAGGGTGCTGAATAACATGAGACACCTCTCCTTCCAAGGCAGGCTCTTTGATTACTGGAAGCATGTGAGGATAAGGCATTACTAGTTTCTGAGAGCAGGCTCGTACCCACTTGAGGTAAGGCTCCAAAGGGATGGAGTTCCTGTGCCCCAGTGTCTTGCTGTCTGTCCTACTAGGCATCCTCCAAGCTCTGATAAATCTCTGGCGAAGTCCTTGAGTATCGTTGTCAAAGTCGAAAACTATGTCAGGAATCAACATGTCATGAGGACCATCCCTCCGAGCATAACCAAATTGTCTCCAAGCCAGGCATGGACTATAAGTAATACCCCCTCTGATTCCAAGTAAAGGAACATTAGGGTACTCCCCGCAACGATCAATGATAGTGACATCTTCTCTGGACCTAGGGCACCAATGTATATCTGCATGTGTAAGAGTCATCAACCGTTGTGACCATCTCAAACCCCGCTCATTCTTCAGGACTGATTGTGGAAGGTGCGAAATAAACCACTTTCCCAGGAGAGGAGTGCAACACATAAGGACACCTCTTTTTCTCATGGTTCGAGTGTAACATGAGTGAAGGAGGTCCCCCAGCAACGTAGGTATAGGATTCCTGGACATAAAGATCTGGACAGCACTGATATCAATGAGCTGATCTGGGTTAGGGAACAACACCAAACCATAAACAAGAAGGGCCACAATCTTTTCAAAAGCTTGCAAGTCAAGGGAGTTCCAACATTCATAGGCCTTTTCAAACAGAAACCTGGCTAAGAACCCTTTGATACCACTTCTAACTTCCCAATGTCCCTTGAGGTCAGATGACTGTAGGTGCAAGGCTTTAGCAATCTCTTCAAGCTTAGGTTCCTTTTCTGTACCGTTGAAGGGTAGCTGATCAAGGATAGGGATCTTCAGGAGTCGGGAGAACTCCTCCAATGTAGGTACCAACTGATAGTCCAAGAAGGTGAAACAGTGATGCAGAGGGTCAAAGAATTGGAACAAGACCTTTATCATATCTTCCTCAATGTTGGTATTGACCAAGCTGATGAGGCTTCCATGCCTTTCACTGAATGAAGAGTTCTCGGGAATCCTGGATATAAGCTCCTTAAGTTGAGGAGGTATCCTTATAAGACTGATTGGAATTGTCTTTCTACGAACAGTTTCCATGTCCTACAAAACAAGAACAAAGATGAACATTCGAACCCCTGAAATGGTTAGTCAATGCATATGATGCTGGATGATGTCATGATGCTATGATTAAACACATCCCAGATATGTACAAAGGCAAACATGTAAGGCACACAAGGCACACAAGACAAGCCCTTAAGGTTTAAGGCCAGCATGGGGTCTGGGTAGTACCCTCTTGAAGTTGGTGGGTTCAACCTGTCCTAATCAAAGTAACCGGGTTCTAAGGTTCCCAATATCACGGGATTGCTTTCATTGTTCATCGTTTCGATTTAGCCACTGAACTGGCGACCGAAATATTCCAGGAAAGCAACCCTCAATTGAGTGTAGTATCGAGTATCAACCAACCTCGGACTGCACCAAAGTCAGTTATCTCACTACCCTAAAGAGGCCAAGATGGTTCAATTAAGGTTCCTAAGGTCTGTTGATGCTTCATGACACCACATGGAGGCCCCGTACTCTCCTTGACTGACTCAAGGGTTACCGGTACACACCAAAGTGCCACATCAACGTAGCAGACTGTTTCAACCATGTCGGTATACCCCGCACAGTTCCCTCACAGCCTTGTTGCTACTTTCTAAAAAGGTATCCCCCAGATCCGGGTTAGGATCTATAGAACTCCCAAGACAGTCCACAATTTAAAGCACACAAGGAAAACAATTGAAAACACAGTTATGAACTAGCCCTAAGGTACACCTCACTTTAAGTTTATCCCCAGCAGAGTCGCCAGTTCTGTGATCGGTGGATCTGGAACTGACTGTTTAACGCTGGTTCGCGAAATGTCGCGGAAGCAAGAGTCGCCACCGTCTTTTATTTTCTCCAAATGGAAAGGACAAAAGCACAGAAAAATTCCTTAAAAGAGATTGCTCTCGGTTCGGGAGGTAGGTTATAGAAAGGGAAGGTGTTAGCACCCTTTCTATCCATGGTTATCCATGGGCTCTTAGATACTTGCTCAATGTGTTTTCAAAATGTTTGCTTGCTTTTCAATGTGGGTTTCAGAAATATTCTTTGAAAAGTTTCAGTTCAACTCGTACGTCAGAGTGTTTGAAAAGTTTGTTTTGAAAGTTTTTGAAAGTGTGTTGGTGTGAAAAGTATTTTGATTTGTTTGAAATTAGAGCAAGTATCCTTGAGAACCTACCTACCCTAAGGAATTCGTCTGTGTAAATGTCTTTTAAAGTAGTGCCATCCCACCATTGAGAGGTAGGTAGCACCACCGTTGGAGGTGTTCGGGTCAATTCGAGTTTGTAGGGACATGGTGATCACCAGAGCAATAGGAAGACGCCTTAGAAGCTACCCTTATGCCATTGATCTTTTATTCCGAGGCAACTTTGTTTTAGGCAACTTGATCAATGGACACAAGGACTTACTAAAATATCCTCTACTCGATGATCACCTTTCGAAAGGCAACAGTGAGGCGTACCCTAGGGGTGATGTGTGAATTGTGTGTCATTTTCAGTTTATTGTTTGTCTTGTCATGTTTGTTGTGATCTACGCTTGATTTTATTTTTAAATCCATACATTCTTTCATGCATATTTATTAACAGTTATATATTTGCAAGACAATAAATCTAAACTATTACAACTGGCGCGGGTCCACATCGCCAAAAAAAACCGAACCCGATTTGACTGAAAGTAAAAAAACAATAAAATAAAAGTGCGAGAAATAAATCTAAACTTATTACAAGGCTTTGGGGCATATACAGAATTATTTAAACAATATAAAATAAATGCGCGAAATAAAGAAATTAAACAAAAATAGGGCGTTGGACCCTTTTACAAACAATTAAAATTAATCAAGGAATCTAAAATTAAAATTAAATGAAAATGGTATTTTTGTGTTTTTTAGATTTAATGAGAAAAAAGGAATTAATTGAAATTAAATATTAGACCTAATTCTATTGTTTTTTAAGTTTATTATGAAAATATTGACTTTTATCCTAATTTAATTCTAAATTAATTTATGTACATTTTTTAATTTATGAAAATAAATAAATAACATTATTATTCTAAAAAAGGGAAAAAAGAAAAAAAAGAAAATAAGAATTATTAAACCTAAATTCTATTTTTTTTGGATTTTTATTAAAAGGAATTAAAGTTGTGCCCTAATTAAACTAAATTATTTACATGTTAATATTTATACAAAAAAAAATATTTAAAATAAAATAATTATTAATTTTTTGACTTTTCTGATTTTTGTGATGTTTTTGCATTTTGATTAAAAATTAAATAAAACAAATAATTAAAATAACATAACAATTAAAATAAATGAAGAATATAAGAAAAAATAAATTAAATGGGCAAACCAGGGGGTGTAGATTTGAAAAGCCTGGCCCAATTGCTTGGAATTTTGTTGACTTTTCCAATCACATGCACGCCTGTTGACTTGATGTATGATGCATCTTGAACATTGGCCATAGATCTGATGCCCTGGGGACGCGTGGAGGTTGGAGGAGGATGGAACATGGTGTACCTGGAAGTTAGTGAAGCATATAATTTTGTTTTGAAAAATAATGTGGAAATTGGCCAGACCTGGGACTTGAACCCAGGTCATTGAGGTTAACGCGCTGATACTTGTCCACTGAGCCACCTTGAATTCATTTAATATATATTAATCAACAAACATTATAAAAGAAAAAGGTTAGTGCTATTTGAACTGCGCGCGAGATTTGAACTGGCCTGTCCCTGGATGACACGACATCATCATCTTCATCCCCGTAAAAAGAAAACACATTGGCCACGGTTTTTCATGCGTGGTCTGAAGCTAGCTTTCAAAAAATAGCGATTAGGTCCACAAGCTTCATAAATTGTTCGCGAGGTGTGCTTCTTCTTCGTCTCTAAACGCTGAGTTCAACCATGGTCTTCAGGAACTCTAATTTTTCCTCTATGCAAAATCCCTAATTTGAGAAAACTGTAACCCTAGGATTCGCGCATGGTGGATTCTTATATACAGTGCAAAAACCAAATTGAATATAAGGGTTAGCTTGGAAACATCATATGGAACAAGAATATATTATTGAAATGTAATGAAGATGCTTAGAATGGAGAATACGATTTCAAAAAAAGTTCTGTACAGTTTGAGTATGATCCACCAATTCCTTACGCTTTTGTTGTTGTTTGTGATTGAGATTCGTTCAGGAGTGCCTCAGGATGCTAATGGGAAAAGAATTAAGGCTTGAAAGATCCTCCAACTTTGAAATCAGATTTGTCTTTTTATGTCAAAATTTCAAATTGCCAAAGCTTGTTTGGGCGCATCTTATGATGTGTTAGGCCTAGGGTTTGACTCAGTGATGATCATGGAATGGAATTGGCTTGCTCTTTGACCTTAATTCATGCTTGTGAGAGAATTGGTCTTAGGGTTTCTTCCATTAACCAAGTTTCCTCCTTTTTAGCCAAAACCTAGACCTAGTGTGCAAATGAACCCTAGCCTGATTTCTTGAGTTGGTTCATGATACATAGAAATTGTCCAAGTTCACATGACACTATTCCATTGGTTTTTAAATTTTATTTGAATTTTCAAAGAATTAAAATGAATTAAATCATCAAAAATTAAATAAAATAAAAAAATCAATATTTGGTCTTGAAATTAACCATGGGACACGTGTGTGGCATGACAAGGATGAACCAAGTGGAAAAAATGGGGCCCTTTTGTCAAAAATTGGATTTTCAAGGATAGTTGACTTTTGCCATTTCACAAAAATTTCCCAACTTCTACAAGGCATAACTTGCTCAATTTTTAAGCTTTTCACATGTTCTTGGACATTTTGGAAAGGTCTTTGAGTCCTTTAACCAATGCCTTTGGTCCCATGTCATTTTGATTTACCAATCTCAAGTTATGGTCTTTGACATAAAGTCCCTTTTTGTTGACTTTTGAAAATGACCTGTAATGTTGAAATTGATAACTTTTTGTGAGAGAATTTCTTGGACTTGAAGTATGAAGATGAGTTGTAGGAAATGTCTTTCTCTTCAAAATGAGCTTTGGATGGAATTTTTCTGATAATCCATGTGAAAGTTATGCCCTGGTCAATTTCAGTTGACTTTTTCAGCTGTCCAAATATAGCAACTTTTGCATCTTTGATGATTTCTGAGCCAAATTTTGAGAATCATGATCAAGCATTGATCAAATGATGTTTGTGGCTTCAAAATGATATATTGACCAAAAATTTGAACTTTTGACTGCCCAAATGACCATTTTGCCCCTACAGTTGACTGTAGTGCAATTTAGGGTTTTGACTGTGCAATTTTGAGCTGAATGCCTTGAAACTTGATATGAGGATGTTTGACCATGTTTGTAAGCATATGAGACTTAATTGAGCCTTTGAAAACTTCATTTTCTTGATCAGAACCCAAACCCTAGTTTTGACTGTATAGGAGACAGTTGACCTGCACAACCTTGGGGAATTTTGTGACTTGGCTTGGCAATTTCTTGAAGAATATGGGAGGGAAAATTTTGGGGTATAACACCAGGTGATTCACTTCACCCAGGTAATAGCTTTGATATGCCTCTATGTTTTCGACCATCCCATCTGGACGCCATAGGAGCAACCTCTGATGCATTGATGATGGCACAGCTCCAACACCATGAATCCATTCACGGCCCAACAAAAGATTGTAGTTAGGTTTGGCCGATATGACCATAAACATTGTTGGTCGAAGGATAGACCCTACTTTGATATCTAGCTGGATCACTCCCATAGTGGTCCCTATGCCGCCCTCATAGTTCGACAAGACCATATTGTGAGGCTTAATGTCCTCATCCCTTTTGCCAATTTTCCTTAGCATAGAGTGAGGAATAATGTTGATGGTTGCCCCACAATCCACCAATATTTTATTCACAGTAGTTTCTTCGAGTTTAGCCCTTATGAATAAAGGCTTGAGGTGATTTTTCATCGCCTCTGTGGGTGGTTCGAAGAATCCATTTTGTTCCTCAGTAGTGCCATTGTCCATGACGAAATAGCACACTGGCCTGTGTTTGGCCATTTCTTGCTCCACTTCCCAGTCACTTGCTTCGACCTCCACCTGTCGGTTGAATTCTCTGGGCAGCACTGAGACTATATTCACCATTATGTCCAAAGTATCATCAGACTCAGAATCGTCTTCGTCTTCGACTTCACCTTGGTTGGGCCAAACTAGCCTGTTGGTTACTGGCTCTCTTTCTAGAGGTTTCCTTTGCTTCCTTTGAGGAACATTCGAACTGGTTTCTGCCTTTGGTTCGTTGGCAGCCTCCCTTTCGGCTTTTCGTCTCCTTTGGTATCTCCTCCATTGAGATCGAGACATGGGATTTTTCCCTTTGTAGTTGCTTGACACTTTGGGGGCAATTTTAGGTGCAGCAACTTGAGGCTCTTTCTTTTGAGTCAAAGAGGAACCCCTTGGCACGTCGAAAGAGTGCCATCTCTCCTCACTTGGCCTTTTTCGACCAGAGGTTTTGTACCAAGTATCTACTGGCACATTTGTTGGAGGCCTAAAAGTCAATGGCCTCTTTTCTTGGTTTGAACCTCTTTGGGAGGCTCTTATGGGGTCATGTCGAAGATCAACATTTTCCCTTCTCTTATTCGCTGCTCTTACGCCTTGAATGTGCTCAGCAGCTTTTTTGTCAAAGATCGAACTGCATCTTGGACACAGCATCACCTCTGATTTCTTTTTCTGGCATCTTTGTAGAAAATCTGCCAGATTTTCATTTTCCCGAGGGAAGGCAGTCTTATTAGCTTGTTCTTGCCTCATGGCCTCTTCTGCTGCTTTTGGGTCAGAGAGTTCGACCATATTGATATTCATTGTATCTTTGTTGGCAAGAGTTAACTGCTTCATTTGTGTCTCCAGATTTTCCGTCTGGCCTTGAACTGTGGCCAAGTGGGAACTGGGTTTTGGTCCAGTTTTTTGTGCTTCAACGGTCTCCAACTCTGAGCTTTCGACCGCTTTCTGAACTGCTTCAATTGTCCTCCTGGATAAATTTCCAGAAAAACTGCCAAAGATTGGCATGTCAATATGGTCCTTTGAGACTTCGACCATGGTGATTCCTGGCCTCTTCGACTGGCTCCTGGTTGCCTCTATCACGTTCACCTCAGAGGGCTCAGCATAGTGGGCTTCAGCCTGCAACGGATTTGAGTCGACAGCCATGGGGGTTTTGTCAGCAAACTTCAACCTCCCTTCTTCGATAGCGTCTTGCACAAGATTCCTGAAAAGAAAACATTGAGAAGTTTTATGGCCCAAAAAATTATGATATTTGCAAAAACCTCTCTTCTTCCTTTGATCAAGAGGAGGCACTTTTACCCCTGGGGGTACTATCATTTGGCCATCTTTTACAAGCAAGTCAAATATTTCATCACACTTTATGATGTCAAAACTATAAGTCTTTTTGGGGAACCTATCGTTGGTCCTTTCTGGACCAGTGGGATTTTTCCCACTTGAGGGGACTAACAGTTTACAAGAGTATGGTGGCCCTTGTTTCAGTTCCGCTAAATCGACTTCTCCTTCTTCGACAGCTAAAGTGTCGTCGAAGGATTCTGGATCTTCATCATCCATCTCAACGTACGCTATCCTTTCTCTCTTATGAGTTTTCGTTGCCTTTGCTTTTTCAGCTTTGAGGCGTTCTACCTGTCGAACTCTATCGGCCAGTTGGGCCATATCTCTCAGGTATTGAGTGTCTAGCTTCTTCCTAATGGAATAATCTAAACCTCCTGCGGCTATTTCGACCAACTCGTGTTCTGGAACTTGTGTAAAACATCTCGCCTTGAGCAACCTAAACCTATTTAGATATTCATCTATAGGTTCAGTGAAACGTCTCTTCACACTGGCCAATTCTTTCAGGCTTATCTTGGTTTGCCCCATGTAGAATTGTTCATGGAACAATCTTTCCAACTGGGTCCAATGATGGATCGAATTGGGGGGGAGAGTTGTAAACCAAGTAAAAGCGTTCTTTGTTAAAGAACTTGGGAAGTACTTAATCCTCAGGTTCTCATTATTCGAAATATCTCCTGCTTCGATCAAGTATCTCGCCACATGTTCGACAGTAGATTCTGTCGTGTCCCCAGAGAACTTAGTGAATTTGGGGACTTTACATCTAGGAGGTAAGTCTGTTTGTAACACGTATTCTGACAATGGAGATGTAAAGTTGGGCCTTCGAAAGCCCATGTTCATCCCATTCTGAGTCATGATCCTTTCGATCATGGTTGCCAGATTATTTTCCAAACCCGTATTTTGGTATTGGATATGCTGAACTATTTCGTCAGCATTTTGGTTTCTGTTAACTAACCTTACCTCTGGGGTTATTACCCTAGGTTCCTCGACGGGTTGCTCCAATCGTGCCCTAAGGTTTTCTTCGACAGGATGTTGAACCTGGTTGATGGTGGTTTCTTCCTCTAAGAATATCCCCTGGTTTCCCCTTATTTGCGCCCTTTGGGGCTGTCGAATAGGTTGGGGCACTCCAAAGAAATCAGCCAAACGCGTCATTTGCGCTGTCACTTGCTGATTCGATTGAGTAGTGTTTTGTATTAGAGGGTTTAGCACTGTACTCAAAGTTTGTGCCAACATTTGCACCATATCATGGTTGCTTTCGTCCATTTGTTGCCTCAAGACTGCTGTCGAGGCATTTGTAAGTCCATGGGCTACTTGGGACGTTCCTCCTAAGAGTTGGGTCCTATTTCTATTCGCCAGGCCTACTCCAGAACCTTGGAGTGGCGAAGAAGCACTCACTAAAGGGTCTGAAAAAGTGGACGCAGCATTCGTCAGGCTAGCCAAGTCAGAAGTTGGCATGCCATAGAGTGGCATAAATCCTGGGGGAACAAAAGGCCTTGTGCCTAAATTTCCCCTTGGTGGGGGAGTTCCCAAAGGCGCTCTGGGGCCTGTGAACGGAGGTAATGGCCCCGTTGCTGTGACTGTTACTGCTGGTGTCGAACCAATAGTTGTCGCTTCACTTACGGTCGAGGTAACCGTTGCTCCCACATTCGTTTGTGGGATTTCGTTATTGTTTGGCGGATTCGCCATCTCTTCCCTTCTTCTGGCAGTATTGTTATCGTTAGTGTATATTCTACCACTTCTCAATAACATGCAACGCTCCTTGAAAAGGATGAGATTATTTTCAACAATCAACACACAGTCCCACCAGGTGTGCCAATTTGTTTACCTTGGTTATTGGTAAACAACCGCTGATCCTCCAAATGGTTACTTATTTGGTTACTCGCAGGATCGATCAGATTGATCCTAGGACATAGGTTGATTTTGAAGTTTTGGTTAAATTGGATATTGGTTAAATAACAATAAAATAAAGAGGCTTTAAGTAAATTGCATGAAGAAAGGACTTGGTAAAATAAATAAGGCTTTAAATGAAAGGGTTCGACAGGAAAGTAAAGAAGAAAGCAAGTAAATTTCTGGAAAAGTAAATGACTTTGATTAATAAAGTTGGTGTTTCACACATACATTTCTCAACAATTCTTTCTCACACGCTGGGTACTCGAATCTATATGAGTGACTTTGTATAGAATTGTGAACACACGCGAGAAACTACATGACTACTACTACTTATACTAAAACATCCCAAGTAACCGTCGGGCAGTTACACTGCTTCGAGATGATTCCACTTGGCACGTTCTCAATGTTCGACGCCCCAGATCTTTGCACGTTGCACTTGGTAACCGCTGGAAACCGTTTTCCCTCCAAACGCTTGAATTTCAAACTGTTCCACTCTGAACCATCGAACAACTTCGTCGAGAAGCATCTTCGACGAGAAACACCTTCGACGTCGAAGGCAACCAACTTCTCCCTTGGAAGAAATCTTTTAAGTACCTCGCCATCTTTCGATGGGCATTTCGACGGACCTAGCTAGTCGAAAACATCCTTCAGCTTTAATGGCTGACATTAATGAAACAAGGGTGTCGAATTTAGGAGCCAACAACTAGGAATGACCCGTTGAGTATCAGACTTGTTAGTTGTGAGGGATCTATCTATAGAATTAGGAACCACTAGTGGAATAGAGTGAGATCCTATATTAACAAAACTGGTAACAGATACATTTAAGGTGCTTGAGTATTCAGAGGGTTTAATAACCTTGGACTCAGTTGAGAAGTAACTGGAATAAGGGAACACGTGCTCATGGAAGGTTACATCTTTGGAGATGTAGATCCTACCATCTCTGCTAAGACATTTGAAGCCTTTAAGTTGAGTATAAACACTAAGGTACACATACTCTTGGCTTTTATATTGTAGTTTGTTCTTGTTATAAGGTCTAAGGAGTGGAAAAAAAGAGCAGCCATACACTCTAAGAGACTTATATTCAGGTTGTTTTCCATAAAGAGCATGAAAGGGAGAGGTGAACTTGGACAGAGATGTGGTAGGTAACCTATTGATTAAGTACACATAAGTAGCAAAGCTATGATCCAAATAGGTTAAAGGTATAGAGGAGTGAGCTAACAGGGTGAGCCCCATCTCTACTATATGTTTGTGCTTTCTTTCCATAGAGCCATTTTGATGTGAGGTGTGAGGACAAGTGTAACGCGGTGGGAGAACTGACTTGGTTGTTTTGCGTTTGATTGCAAATGTTGGGGTTAGCAAGAGTCGCCACTGACTTTTCTTTTATCTAATAAGGAAAGACTAAAAAGAACAGGAAAGACCTTTAGAGATGTTTTCTTGAGTTCGGGGGGTAGATTATGAAAAGGGAAGGTATTAACACCCTTTTCATCCATGGTTTTCCATGGGCTCTTAGTTACTTGCTAGATCACTTGCTTTTGTTTGAAAATATACTTTGTGTGGTTTTCCATGGTTTTCCTATGATGACGTTGTAGGGTGAGGCAGCATTGACGATCAAGCATCTCATTCTAACAGTTTTGGAATTTGCACTGCTCCTGAAGGTAGTGAGCACTGAGAGGTGTCCCAATACTTGTACTTATTCTCCAGAGAACCTGACCAGGGTGCCGTTGAAAGGTAACAGTTCAGATGTATCGAACTCCATTCCTTTGAAGGCTTCTCAGTAGAGCACATCGAATGAGCTGCCAGGGTCCACCAGTACCCTTTTTACGCTCCAGTCCCAGGTTTGTACCTTGATGACCATAGGGTCGTTTTCATGGGCCATAATTCTGATTGTATCTTTATTGGAGAAACTAACCGGGTTAAGGTCTTGTTCCCGGACTTTGGCTATATTCTCCAGTACGTGCATCATGGTGCGTGCATACTTCTTTTTGGCTGAGCTGGTTTCGCCACCGCCAGCGATGGTGTTTAGCGTATTGCGAGCTGTCTTGGTATCGTGTACTTCCTCAATACCTTTTACCTTCTTTTAGGAAGGTTCCTATGAGTATGCTTCCTTTTGTCAAGTATCTCTTTTACCAGACGAGGGTTTTTCATCTTTGACATAAATCAGCAAGTGCCCCCTCTATATCAACTTCTCTATCTCCTTTTTTAGCTGGAGGAAATCATCAGTGTGGTGCCCCCGAAGACGGTGATAGTTACACCAAGCCCCTGTGTCATTCCCAAGTTAGACATTGACCTTCCATCTACGGGGTGCTTTCGAGATCAGTTTTAGGTATTCTATTTCCTGTAGGATTTCACCTCTCCTTGAGTTTAAAGGTGTCTCTGCGTCACTTGAATCAAAGGGATGTCAGTTAGGTCTTTGGGTCGCGCGCTCCCGGGGCTTGTCTCTTGAGTTCGCCCGGGAGGACTCCTACTTCCTTCTTGATCCTTCTCCTTTGGTATTGTTTCTTTCAGGAACATCTCTGGACCTTTTTCCAGGTTACTGTCTTCGCCTTTTATGTAGCAGTCCACCCTGGTGATGATCTCATTCATGTCGGACGCAAACTTCTGGGCTAAGGATTAGTTGAATTGTCCTACTTGGAGGCCGTATTTAAATGCTCCAACAAACAGTTTTTGGTTTGAGTGAGATACTTTGATGGTCTCTTTGTTAAATCGGGAAAGGTATTCTCGGAGAGATTCTGTTTGACCTTGCCAGACGTTGAACAAGAAGGTCGTGGACACCTTGCTGTGGTTGTTAGCGGAGAAGTGCTGGATTAATTTCTTCGTCATATCCGCGTAGCTTTCCATGGATAGTCGTGGTAGGCTCATGTACCACCATATAGCCATGTCCTTGAAGGTTCTGGCCATCAGTTTGCATTTCAACGAGTCGGTGGAGCCGATTATTGCCATTTGGTTATTGATGGTGATAACGTGCTCCTAAGGGTCAATTTTACCGTTATATGTCGTCAATGATGGCGATTTGAAGTTCTCTGGAACTTGGTCGCTCCAAATAACTTGAGATAAAGGTTGAGGTTCCAGAAGCTCCTCTTATGGACCGTTGTCCCCTACACTTCTCTGTTGTAGGACTGTGACGCTGTCTTGCAGAGTTTCGTTATATTTCCTGGGGGCCTCAATCCTGGCTAGTAGTTGCACCATGTCTAGGGGATCTCCAGGTGATGACATTCTATAGGAGGTGAATTGAGGTGTGGCCTAGGAATAATTTTACCAAGGCCCCACGGTGGTCACCAATGTTTCTATCTGGAATAAATATTCGGCCGACTTCCTAGGAGGTTTCTAGGGAAATCTCACCCAAGGGAGTTTATGAGATGATTGGGGGATTTGGGAGTTACGACAGTGATGCGTGCATCGCAAGATGAATGTCTTGTTTATCCCTCTGTCGGGAGCCCCTTTATATAGTGAGTATCTTTGCTTCATCAAAAGCCCCAATTAATAAGTGACTCTTGAGTTCTATAACTGTGTAACCGCCATCATCTCCATGAATGAAGATGTTTAGTAGGCTGAGATGATGACTCGTTACAAGCAGGTGTTACCCGGTCATCTTCCTCATCCAGGTCGAGGGTGAGGACGAGTTACTATCCAGATTCCAGAGACGTCTGATATTCCCTCAACCGAGTTGTTCCCTGAATACCCTCACCCTAAACCGTCTACTAATTTGTCATTTTCCCTTATCGATTATACTATCCGGTAGAATCTGTTATTTCCAGAATATACAATTTCAATCAGACGGTTGAAATTCATTTAGTCCTGTATATTAAGTGGATTGGTGATGACCAACCAATAATAATTATAACACTAATTTATTTTCTCGAAGAAACGTGACCAGTCTTGATGACTCACTTCTAGTCCTTGCCAACCAATAATAATTATAACACTAATTTCTTTTCTCGAAGAAACTTGACAAGTCTTGATGACTCACTTCTAGTCCTTTTTAGTATAAGAATAACAATAATTAGAAACACACTTTTTCAGAAATCCCATGCATTCTAAAAGCAAATTCTAATATCTAAAGAAAATGAATAATTATGCTGATTATATATAATAGACTTAAAATAAAATTACGGCATATGTTTATATTGAATATTTTCAGCCATAGGTAATATTATAATATAGAAAAAAGGATAAAAATTCTAGCGTGTCTTTAGCCACACTATGCCTTAATGTGCATCTGCGTATGGTTACAGTATTACAAGAAACATATATAATACCATCAGGGCCAGATTTGGGCCCGTGCAAGCTAGGTTGTTGCATCGGGCTTTCGAAAAACCCGGGTCTCAAATTTTTTGTTTATTATACTATAAACATAAAGTATTAATATTTATATAATCTGTTGTGCTAAAATAACATTGTACATCAAATAGCGCATATGATAGGTCGTATATTTTGGAACCTGAGCAGCGTAGGTTTGATTCTTCCTAAAACTATTTTTTATAATTAAAATGTATTATTTTCAAAATGTTGTACATAATGTAGTACATAGGATTCAAACACACATTTATTTATAGAAATTTCAAATATACTTAACATCGGGCTAACTGTGGACATGATATTATATATTTCAGACCATATGTGTTTAAATAATTAAAGATCCAAGACTATATATTATTAAAATATAATTGACTTTTTATTTTATTTAGTTTTAATATTAGTTATAATTTTAAAAGAATATAACTTTTTTATTAGGGTCACCTTTAAAATTTGAAACAGGACCTCTAAATTTTCAGAGACGGCCCTGAATACCACAACTCATTTTACAATAATACTCATGAATTGTACCTTAGAGAAACTGTCCCTTACCCCTCCCTAATCAGATAACTACAATAAATAGTTGGACCTAAGAGTCGTTTGGAATTTTCATATATTGTGTTCTTCTTTATCTTAATTTGATCAATACTTAACACTCTCCACCTTAACGAATATCAAATCTCTATGAAGACTTCTTGCATGAAAATCACATCTTAACAACTACGGAGGTACACCTCATGCTTAACATGACACCAACAAGTTCAAGCAATGCATGGACTTGTCCTTGATGAGTTATTTGATTAATATATCAGTTGCATTCTCTGAAGTATGAACTTTTTCAAGTAATATATGTCTAGATGCAAGTAACATTATAATCTTGTGAAATCTCACATCAATATGTTTGGTACTAGCATGATACACCTAATTGTTTATCGAACAATTGGTGTTCTAACTAAGACAATGCAATCGAACTCCACATTTCTCAACACCCAATTCTCTCACTAGTCTTGTATATGTGAAGAAGAAGTTGTTCATCATCTATCTTAGTTTAGATTTGATGACGACAAAATCTTATCAAAGAAGAAATATCAAAGAAAAAAAGTTTAGAATCAAGAATCAAGAATGCACAAGTTTTGGGTGTTATGGAAATCAAAAAGATTTGATCACGAGATAAGGTACAGTGTTAATTCATCTTTGTATAAGCTTTAGATGCTCAAAAATCTCCCATCCAAACCTCTCTAAATTTTTCCAACATTCATGCATAGTTGACATTCAAGCCACAACTTTTAAAAGGTCAAAATTCAAAATTTTCAATAGTGCAATCAATTGCATATTTCATGTAATTGATTGCATGATGGGACTTCTAGGAAAATATGATTGTTTTAGAGGTGGTAACCGATTGACGAATTGATTGCACCATGTGAATTTTTGAAATTTATGAACCAATGCTATTTCAAACCATTGCAATCTATCAATAACTTTCTCCAAACATTGATACTAATATAAGAGGTATCTTATGATGTATTTAAATAAAAGTGTATAAGATTTTAAATGAACCTAGTTCATTCAAATTTTCAAATAATTCATTCAAATTTCAAGTGTTCAATCACAAAATTCATGGAATCTTTTTCTACATAATTTTCTTACATTATAGAAAATTTTCATAGAATCTTTGAGCACTTAAGATCTATATAATTGTGAATTATTTATCGTAAAGGAAAGACTAAATTTCTAAATTTTGGAAAGTATACAAAATCATTGTTACTCAAAGTATCTTTTTATATTGTTGTAACTTATGCACCACAGTACGGTGACAAGTAATTGTAGAAGAAAGTGGTGTGATTTCTCTATGTTTTATAAAAAAGAAAGTGCGTGCTTTATTGCTTATGTTAGAAGATCGTAAGAGAGGTTTTGGTGTGAGACTTGTACAATGATCTAACATAGTGAAAAATCTTTCAAGGTGTGAAGGGGCTAGTTGTACCGTTAGCTGATAAGGGGGACTAGGATAATTCATTGTGTTTATTTATTTTCAAAATTTTAAATTTTTTCACTTCTTATTGCTAAGAACATATCTTTATCATATCCAAAAATAATTAAGATCATAGCAAAAATTCGATAAAAAATCGAGCAACCTTAACTCACCTCATCTTAGGTTGCATCTCATAGTTACAATCAATGTTGTAAAAACCAGACCGGGTGTCGAAACGACAAGACTTCCAGTTCAAGGTTCATTTGGTTCAATCGGTTAAACCTACGGTCGAATCGTTTATTAAAGAAGTTAACAATATAAAGTTAAATTTTCTGGATAAGTCACATAATCATATGTTCACAAATTTTTAAATTTAATATTTTAAAAATCCATTACAAACTTAATATTATGAGACCAATGATAAACATAATTATACAATATAATAGTACGCTTAAAGAAACAAAACTACAACATAGTGTTATCTCTTAGAAATTGGTGTTGCTTTCTCGTGAAGGGAAAATGTTTTAATTATTGATGCTAGCATAAAAGTAATTTTCAGGTTTTTTAATAAAACATACTAAAATTAGCCAATGACAGATATTTTTTGAATCGGACGGTTTTATAAAACCGACTCCAGTTTTTTGGTTCGAATGGTTTCGAGCGGTTCAACCATATTTTTCCAGTTTTACTCTGATTTTGACCAACCTGCAATTTTACGAGGTTGACCGGACTGGAGTCACCCTCGGTTCTTGGTCCAACCGGTTGAATCGGACGGTTCGGTCCAGTTTTTAAAACATTGGTTACAATTGATATCAGAGCATGTTAGGGTAAATTTCCCCTCAATCTGAGTATACATGGCTTCCACAAAACCGCTCTTAGCATATGGTAACAACAACAGCAAACCACCATGTTTCATGGGAGACTATTACAACTTCTGAAAAATTCGCATGAAAATGTTCTTAGAAGAACAAGGAGATGAAATATGAGATGTTGTCAATAATAGGCCATGGATTCAAACAACCGTCATAAATAATATAAAATATCCAAAAGAAAGACTCTTGGAATGATGAGGACATGAAGAAAGTGTTATATGACAAAAAGGTAAAGAGCATACTTGCACCTTCCTTAGGAATGGACAAAATCGAGTATAAACTTGTAAAACTGCAAAGGAAATTTGGGATACACTAGAAGAAACACACGAATGACAAAATTAAACACTTTATCTCAAGAATATGAATTGTTTAGAATGCTACCCTATGAAAGTATTATTAATTTGAAAAAGAGATTTACACACTTGACAAACTATTTTATGGCTCTTGGAAAAACATTCACAAATGATTATTTAAATCTCAAAGTTCTTATATCATTGTCTAGAGTATGATAACCAAAAGTGACGACAATATCCAAAAAGAAAAGTTCTTCTAAAATACCATTGGTTGCATTATTTGGAAAACTTCAAGAACATGAAATGGAACTTGATCGAGTGGAAAAACATGAATTACATGCAATTAAGAAGAAGAATCTCAATTCGAAGGTGATGAAGATGATGCATTAATAAAAAAATATGAAAATTCTTGATAAAGGAAAAGACAAAGGAGATTAGTTAAATAGAAATATCAAATTCAAGAAAGAAAGTTACTTGTTTTGAATGTGGAAGAAAATGTCATGTCAAAAGTGAGTTCCCGACTCTTTAAAAGAAGTTCAAAGTCAACAACATGAAGGATAAGAAATCAAAAAGGGCTTACATGGCATGGAAAGACAATGAGATAAGTTTAAAATCAATTGAAGAACAATCACACATGGAATTAATAGATTCACACCATTCCGAATGATGAAGAAAATGAGGTTAGTGGTCTTGAAGCATCTTATGATGAATTACATAATGATTTCCTTGAATTACATGCAGAATGTTTGACACTTTATAGAACATGTTCAAAGCAAAATAAAATAATTTTATCTCTAGAAATTAAGGCTAATTACATGAATGGGGAATTAGACCAAGTCAAAAATAGAGCATGTAATAAATATGAAACTCTTGAATTAAAAATTATTGGATTGAACCAAGTCTTAAATAAATATGAGGAAGAACAACTTGGTTTATAAAATATGCCAAAACAGCAAAGATACTCTAATTACAAATATGGCATTGGATAATCTAAATTTGATAAACCAAGTACAAGTCAAAATATCTTGGTTAAGGCTATAAATAAATTCAACAATGATGAATTAAAGAAAGTCCAAGTTGTAATTCATACTAAGAAGGCCTATCTTTAAGCCTACATTTTTTATTGCAATGCAAAAGTTCATAATCCTAATACTTGATATATAAGAAACTTTGGTATTCCTAGTGGAAATCATGTATGGATTGAGAAAGGAACTAACCCAAGAGGACCCAAAAAAAATTGGGTACCTAGAAAGAACATTTAATTATATTATGTTGGTGTACTTGAAGACCATGCGCTAAAGTTATAAAATTAAAATTGGTTGTTCAAGATACAACAAGATCATATGATATGGTAGTATTAAAGTTTCATTTGGTTGAAGATGAATTGAAAATATTGGTATTTTCAAAGAGCACGTCATTGGTATCAACATAATCTCTTTCAAAGAGCATCACCTGGATATCAATATTGGCATCAAATCATTGAGAATAATTTAAGTATTTTAATATAGTCAAACTTACACTAGAGGTCCTTTAAGTTAATTTTTTGTAACATGTTGGCCTTTTTTGTGTAACAACTTGGTCCTTTAGGGTGAATTCTACATCCTTTTCTCACATTTTGAACATTTATAAATGTGTGACTGTTGTATTTTTGGTTGCACTTCATCATTTTCATACCATTCAAAATAATTGCATTCATAATTAGCACCTTCACTATGTTAAAAAGGGTAATGGTGCACATGTTTGGTAACTTAAAGGATCAAGTTGTTACAAAAAAACTTAAAGGACCAATTTGTTACACAAAAATAACTCAAAGGACCTCTGGTGTAATTTTGATATTAATATATGACGTATCTTTACCCTATATTACTTTACTTTGGATTTTACTCTTTTTCTTTTAGATGATATCATAAATGGGGATAAGAGATTGTTGTTTTTTTTTATTTTAATTTTCAAGATACCAAAGACAAAGTTTGAATTGCAAAATAAAGGAAGAGATACACAAGATATGGGGTTCTTGCTTAAACAACCGACTGAAAATTATTAAACAATGAAGTCGCCATCGAACGTCTTTTATCCCACATGAAGGGAAAGGTAAACATCGAGAAAACCCGAGAAAGGAGAAGTCACGGTCTTGCGACCGAGAGATCGGGTAAGGGATCCTGTTACACAAGGGGAAGGTATTAGCACCCCACACGTCCGTAGTACTCTACGGTATCCACTCTTGCTATCTATCTTATGGTTGTGTTTAATTTATGCTTATTGTTTACTACTGAGGAGGAATTCATGCAAAAGAAAAGAGAAAAGAATTTAGGGAAAATAAAGTTGTACTCGCTTGGGCCTACCCCAATGCCTACGTATCCTTTTTGAGGAATCAGAGCTACCGTAGTTCGGCTAACATGTTTTTGTTTGTTTTGTGTTTTTTATGGATGATGTTAATTCTTCCTTCTGCCGCAGCTCGACCTTTGGAGACTTACACGTTGGCACATAAGTAAATTAATCATGTCCTTACCTGAAAAGGGTTTTTAGAGAAAAGGTGTTTGGACGCACAAAAAGGTTTGAGTTGGTTTGTATTTTGTTACCTTGAAAAAGGGTTTAGGTATGATTATCATGTTTTATGATTTGCTAAGGAAATTTTTTTAGTTTTAAATGCATATGCAAAAAGGGGAAGAAAAGAGTCTAAGGGAGACTAGCCTACTTCTAACTTAATGTTATCATACAATGGTAGTCCTAAGGTTTGGATTAATAAAAGGGAAACGTCTTCCTAATGTTAGCATGCATGGTTAGAAACCTAAGGTCTAACTTGCATCCGAAAAGAGAAAGTGCGTCCTAAGAGAACACAATATATACAAGGATAAAACAAGCAAGCTCGAAAGAGCGTACACATAAAAGATTAAGGAAAAGAAACGAAATGCTTTAGCCAAGGGGATCGTATCACCCGAGACAAACAAGCGGGAGTAGGATGTAAAAAAAAGGGATGTCCAAAGAGACTGAACACCTAACCAAGATATAGGAGATCGAGGTAGGCGACAAAAGGAAATATGAACGATCATGGAGTTTCAGCATCGGTCAATGCGAACTCTTGATAAAGCATGGGGGTTAGATTGTGGAACCCTTCCCCACTTTACAGACTCGATAACAAGAGCAGGCATAACTCCGAAGCATCGTGGTGCGTCACGAGCTAAGGATGACACGGATGAAATTGTGGGGGTTGATTGTGAAACCTCCCCGCTCGCCTATTTTTGAGGACTTATCATCTGTATATATGCGGGCACAAATATAAACACACCTGCAGAATACCTACTCAAAGGTAGGGTTTTAAACAACCACAAATAGCAAACAAAATGCACACAATGTAGAATTTCCCTAAACGAGTCTTTAAATAAACCAGAGGGGTTCCTGACATGATCAGCAATGGAGACCCCTGTCATACATCTCTACCCTACTTCTCATGGCATCAGAAAGCAGTAAAGCCCTACTTCTCATAATATCTAGAAAAACGGTAAAGAAATGTAGTAAAATGGGAAGAAGTACAAAGTTAGTAGCAGCGACTACCAAAAGCGAGTAAATCATCAAGAGCGGATGAAAGCAATGGAGAATCAGGGAGTATGTGTCGATCAAGCTTCACCAAGAAACAAACAAAGTCAGAAATGATATCCAACTAAGATAAAAGAAAATGCATGTTGCGAATGCAATGTGTAATCAAAAGTTCTTGTATAAAGTATCACAAAATATCACATGTATCAAGACAACATATAATATAATATGAATTTCTCGGGACGATGAGAAATAAGGCGTGTCGCATCAGAAGCGAGCATAAGCCATATGCTTAGATCACATAACAAAAGTATAAAAATGTACCTTGCACAATGAACAAACTCGTCAGAAATAACGAGGCATGACAGTACGAAAATATGGATAAAGCTAAAAGAAATAGAAGTATTTTTATTAGTTTTTTATGTGAGAAAAGACTAAAGAATTAATTCATAAAATCAACTAAAAATATCTAACAATTTTTTATTGATTTTGTATTTTTATCATGTGGAGAAATATAGAAAAATTAAGTGAAAAGTTTTAAATGTAAATAAAGAAAATAGAGGAATCAGGGAGGTGCAAAGCCTAAACAGGCTCTATGAAGCAGCCATCCGGGTGCCACGCCCATTGTAGAAAGTGACCCATCATAAGTTTCTTAGTTTTATTTTTTTCAACCACCCGGCTTCTAAAAAGGAGACGCGTGGGCCCAGAGGGAGCTAAGAGGCGTAGAGGCCCAACAGATCTAGCACAATCCATATCTCCAGCATTTGATTTATTTTGTAAAAAAGAGTTTTTTTTAACAATAAAAATAATACAAAATGGAAAGGGAGAACAATGTCGTTTTGGTGAATTTTTTTAGGGTTAAACATTGGTGACGTTTCATTTTCACATAGCAACCAGATCTTCTCTCTTCTTCCTTCCAAACTCGTGATTTCTGGCGAGATAATTCATCCGTCACCACTGTCAACCGCCGGCCAAACCTCCTTCGATCAAGAACTTCCAAATATCAATCTTACCCGAAATTAACCCCTGAGTCTAAATCCAAACTTAATTTCATCATTTCTTCTTCATAATCCTTCCTCTAGATTAGCGTCTGAACCCTAAATGTCCTAAAAAAGGGAAACAACTTAACTAGCAATATGAATGCCTTAGCCTACGATTCCATAGGGTTATAGTCATTCTAGATTAATGCTCCAAATTTGTAACAGGAGCTAAGAAAAAAGATGACAAAAAGAAGAAATCTAGGAGTTACCTATCGGAGACCGTCTGATGCGTATTAACGGCAGCGAGTAGAAGCAGAAAACCCGAGATACTGACGTGTAATTCAGGTATGAAATCTTCTATTCATTTGTTTCCTTGTTACACTTCTTTCCTTCTTTTATTAATCTCTGCACATGATTCTGTGTCAAGAGCTGAACGGAGAAAAATTAGTGTGCTTGAGTTGGTGGTTGCGGTGAAAACGTGCGTGAGGTTGAAGAACCGCGATTATGATGCTTCGCTGGCGAGGGAAGTTCAGAGAGGTGAAGATGGAGTGAGGTTCCGAGAGAGAGAGAGAGAGAGAGAGAGAGAGAGAGAGAGAGAGAGAGAGAGAGAGAGAGAGAGAGAGAGAGAGAGGAAGAAGGATGAAGGTTAAATAAGGTTGAAGATGAAGATGGTTGAAGATGAGGGAATAAAGAGGATTTTACAAAGAGAGAGCGTGAAGATGAGGATGAAGTGGAACCGAAAAAGAGACCACCCCTTAAATCTGAGGGAGAAATTCTATAATAGGCAGTTGAGTTTGTTATAGCTAAGTGATCTTGAGCCATTGGATCCTCTAACTCAGTTAGATAATCAAGGGTTAGATTTGAGTCAGTTGAGAGTTAGTTAGGAACTTAGAATTTTGTTTTGAAATTCTGTCTGGAAATTCTGTTATGCTGTTTTTTGTTAAACAGTTAGAAGGTTAGATATCTATTAGGAAGTTAGTTGGAGTTTAGTTAACTGATTTTTTCGATTAGGTTCGGTTACAGTTAGGAGTCAAATTCTGTTGCCCGCTGGTAGGGATTAGAAAGTTAGTAAATTGAGTTTTGTATTGATGCCCTGCCTTATGTTTTCTTTTGCCACTGGAATATCTTTGCCATTATACTTAAATTCAACCATATACTTCCTGCCAAAAGATACTTCGGTAACTGCTATTCTTCCAAGAAAACTCAACCACTTGAAGACAATTGCCCAAAAATCTTGCAGGAGTAGTGGGAATTGGAAGGCCATTTGTAGTTAAAGTTCTTAGTAGAAAAAGGCTCGATGTTGGTAAAGGTTTGACTCTTATAAACTACAGCGGGCTTGATTTGCATTCTTGAATTTGGATTTCCTAGAATGATTTTGAAGATCACCCATTTGTAGGTATGCTCTTAAATTCATTTGGCAACTTCGATTCTTTACTCAAGTACCACTATTTTGGTATAATACTATCATAGTGATAATGTTGGGTTACTTGTACTTTGAGTTTGAGTTTGCATTATTGAAAAACTCCTCTGACATGGATTCCATTTTTCTACTTTTCTGTTAGGAAGCTGGCCAAAAATCTCCTGTTATTTTTCTATTTCTGAATGATGCCAGACTCGCTCGGTTTTGATGTATGTTGCTGCAGCAGGTTTTATGCATAATAGGGTTGGCATTTAATGGTGAAATTATTTTACAGTTAAGGAAAAATGTTAGTAAAAGTTGGTACAGAACTTGTTAACTAGTCAGATTGGTGTAGGGCTGCTAGAAAGCTAAAAGTGGTTAATTCATTTCGGTCACGGTTGTACTGGTGTTTTCCATCCATTTTGAATTATTGGATGTTGAGCTAACTGTTTTGTATGTGATATTGTAATTGTTTTTGTTCATGGTCTGATGGTTATTTGGTTCCTTTTGAATGTTGCAGATCCATGGCAAACTGTTCATAATATGCGCTTGGTTGTTTGGATCACAACATAGTGTTGGCAAGGGATCAGAGCATGAAGAGATAAGATGGCTTTGGCACAAATGAAGAAGAGAATCATGGACTAATGTGGAAAACTGGAGACTGAAGAAGGAATAGGCCTGAGTATTTGAAGAGACTAGGTTTAGGAAAGTTATCTGGTCAAAAATCAATGGTCAACAATTGCCTTTTTTTTGCAACTCTTTAATTTCTCTTTTTCTTACAATGATTGTAATATAACTGAAGGCTTTTGTATCGTTTTCCAAGAGATGAATGAAATACTTTTCCCTGCCACTTTTTGAATTTGAAATTTTAATCTCTCTTCATTTCTTCAATTAGTAAATCAATCTTCTTTCAACTTGTCATGTTTGAATGAACCATGAAATGAGATGAAAGTCCCAGAAAGTAACATGACATAGACTTTGGTCAAGAAGTAAACCTTCCATGGTTGACTTTGACCAAAAGTCAAAGTTAACTTTAGATGCCTTTCAGACTTGAAATGATCCATAAAATAACATGTAATCTCAATCCTCGCTTAAAATCCAACACACATGTCTTGTAACCCAAGCACTATAATGAATCAACTATTAATAAAATCATGAACTTAATAAGACCTTGGATCAATATTAAATCCGAGCATAATTAGAAGTTTAAAAGAATCCAAATCAATAATCATTTCTCTCAGTAATCCAAGTTAACTTGCAATTAAAGTAATAAGTATTTGATGAGAACCAAAAATTGTATCATTCAAAACAAGTCCACAATATTGAAGGAGAGAGGCTCAAGGTACCCATAAGATCGAATCCTAATCCAATGATCCCCAGTTGAAGCATAATAGATGAAAAACCTAATTCTTAAGCCTTGAAGAAAGAAGCCTTGTAACTTGATGTTGAGACGAAGAGAATAACCCTGTAGCTTGATGATAAAGAAGTCCATGGAATAAAACCCTGGCTTCAAACAAATGATTGATGGAGAAATCAATTGAAATAATCTTGTGCAAAGATGAGAGCCTTAAAGCCATACAACAACCCTAATTCCTCAATATCCTAGATCCCGTGCTAAATTTATGTAAAATCAAGCTTCACAAATGAGCTTTTGTTTTGATGAAGACAAACCATGGCTAACAAAGAAGGCAAAGATTTTGATCAAGCTCAAAGCATCTAAGGATAATATCTTCATTCAAAGCTCTCAACAACTTTAAAGGTATAATAATATTATCTACCTTGATCTTAAGATATAGATGATCAAAAATGAAAAAGGAATGTTTAAAAATCATTACTCAAGTTTTTTCAAGTTAAAATTTCATTTTTCTCTTGCATGCAATCGATTTACATTTTAGTACAATCGATTGCACACTTCAATTTTTCAGATCTTTTGCTTCTGTTTCTCTGTGCAATCGATTTACATTGCTTGTGCAATCGATTGCATACTTAAAATTTTCAAAATGTTTGCTTCTGTTTCTCAGTGCAATCGATTTACATTGCTAGTGCAATCGATTTCACTCACTTACTTTTTGCTACTGACTTTGCATGCAATCGATTTGCATTGATAGTGCAATCGATTTCACTCTTAAAAGTTTTAAAAAAAATAGCTGTTGAAACCTTGTGCAATCGATTTACACAAAGGGTGCAATCGATTGCATGCTGCACGATTTTGAAAAACAGCAGCTTTGTACATGCCTGTTCATCATGCCTTTTCATTGAAACTTTTCACTCCAACTTGGAATTTGTTCATGATACATTTTCAGAACTTCATGTTGTTTCTAAAGGGTGTTATGAACATATAAATATTAAATTTCAAAATCTATTTCAACACCTCTTCCATAAATATTTTCTGATTTTTCAAAATACAAACTCAAGCATTCCTTCACTTTCATGCATAAGTTTTCTGCATATTTTCATACATTCTTAAACAGAAAACTTTGAGCAATTATATCTTGAGTCATTGTACAATATTATTATTAGAAGAGAAGATCATTCATTGTTAAATCACTCTAAGTGATCAATACTACTTAACTCACTCAAAATCAAATATTGATAGTTACTTACTTATTTTTCCAGGATTGTTGGATATAAGTTTAAGTGGTTTTAAAATCTTGTCTTTCCAGGATTGTTGGATACAAGTGTGTAGTCACTTTGAGAGGATTGTTCTCATTGTTGACATAGTGAAAATCCAAGAGGATTGTTCTTGGTCCAAGAGGATTGTTCTTGGTGGTTTTATTGGTTAGAGTCTTGTATAGAAGGACTAGGGTATCTTGTCTAGAGATCTAACAATAAGGAAATCTCTTTCATGTTGAAAGGGGACTGGAGTACTCTCGGACTGTGAGGGGAACCAGGATACATCTCTGTGTTCTTTACTTTTCCGTATTTACTGCTTTCATCACTAGTTATAAACCAGAAAAGAAAGAAACATAATTGTAAACTCATGCACTAAACAAGAAAAATAATATCCATCTCACTAAAACAGAAAAACTTTTAAAGTACCTAATTCACCCCCCTCTTAGGCGCACTCTCATACTTACAATTGGTATCAGAGCAGGTTATACGTAACCTGCTCCTAAAAGATCCAGAATGGCTTCCGCAAATCAAAATCCCATTTTCAGAGATGGTGGTAGTAACAACAAGCCTCCTCTATTTTGTGGTGAATATTTTGACTTTTGGAAAATACGTATGAAGGCACATCTCAAAGCATAAGGAGAAGAAATATGCAATGCCGTCGAAAATGTTCCATTTATCCCTATAAAGGTAATCAATGGTGTTGGCTCATCAAAGCCTAAAACTGCATGGGACGATGATGATAAGAAGAAAGTTCTCTATGATAAAAAGGCAATACACCTTCTTCAAGGTGCACTTAGCATGGATGAATTCTTTCGTGTCTCGGCATGCAAGACTGTGATCGGTGGATCTGGAACTGACTGTTTTAAAGCTGGTTCGCGAAAATGTCGCGGAAGCAAGAGTCGCCACCGTCTTTTATTTTCTCCAATAGGAAAGGACAAAAGCACAGAAAAATTCCTTTAAAGAGATTGCTCTCGGTTCGGGAGGTAGGTTATAGAAAGGGAAGGTGTTAGCACCCTTTCTATCCATGGTTATCCATGGGCTCTTAGGTACTTGCTCAATGTGTTTTCAAAATTGTTGTTTGCTTTTCAATTGTGGGTTTCAAAAATATTCTTTGAAAAGTTTCAGTTTAACTCATGCGTCAGAGTGTTTGAAAAATTTGCTTTGAAAGCTTTTGAAAATGTGTTGGAGAAAAGTATTATTTGTTTTGTTTTTGAAGAGAGCAAGTACCTACGAGAACCTACCTACCCTAAGGAATTTGTCTGTGTAAATGTCCTTTAAAGTAGTGCCATCCCACCATTGAGAGGTAGGTAGCACCACCGTAGGAGGTGTTCGGGTCAATTCGAGTTTTAGGGACGTGGTGGTCACCAGAGCAATGGGAAGACACCTTAGAAGCTACCCTCATGCCAGGTTCCCGGATCATGAGGACTTACTAAGACGTTTTCTACTCGACGACCACCTTTCGAAAGGCAACAGTGAGACGTACCCTAGGGGTGGTGTGTGTGCGAATTGTGTGTCATTTTCGGTTTATTATTTGCCTTGTCATACATTGGTGATCTATCGATTCGATTTTATTTTTTTGGGCATTCATTCTTTCATGCATATTTATTAACAGTTATATTTGCGAGAAAATAAATCTAACTATTACAACGGGCGCGGGTCCACATCGCCAAAAAACCGAACCCGATTTGACTGAAA
The DNA here is from genome assembly GCA_948472305.1 of Vicia faba. NCBI lineage: Eukaryota > Viridiplantae > Streptophyta > Magnoliopsida > Fabales > Fabaceae > Vicia > Vicia faba. The sequence goes on from OX451738.1 coordinate 1,169,291,943, forward strand.
GTAAAATAAAGCGAATAAATAAAAAGTCCGAGAGTTTTTAATTACATGGCTTTGGGGCATATACAGAGGTATTTAAACAATGTAAAATAAATGCGTGAAATAAAGACTAAACAAAATTAGGGCGTTGGACCCTTTTACAAATAATTAAAATAATCAAGGAAATTAAAAATTAAATGAAAAATAATGTTTTTGTGTTTTTTAGGTTTAAAAGAAAAAAGAGAAAAGTTAATTAAAATTAAAATCCTAATTCTAATGTTTTTTAAGTTTATTATGAAAAAGATTTAATTTCTAACCTAATTAAATTCTAAATCAATTTATATACAATTTTTGATTTATAGAAAATAAATAATAAATAATAATATTGTGAGAAAAAAAGGAAAGAATTAAAAATTACTAATTAACCTAATTCTACATTTTTTGGATTTTTTATTATGAAAAAAGAATTAAAATTAACATTAAAACCTAATTAAACTAAATGAATTACATTTTAATTTATTTATAAAAAGAAAAGAATCAAAATTAATTATACTTTTTTTTGTCTTTTCTGCATTTTTAATGTTTTTATATTTTTTTGTAAAAATTAATTAGATAAGAAAATAAAACACAAGTGAATTTAAAAAAATAAAATGTAAAGAAAATTAGAAAAGAAAGAAAAAAAAAATAGAACCAGGGGGTATGGATTTGAATTTGGAGGTGCAAGCCTGGCCCATTTGCTGGCAATTGGTTGACTTTTCCACTCCTGTACACGCTTGTTGACTTGATGTATGGTGCACTCCTCATCTTAGCCATGGATCTGAGGCCCTGGGACACGTGGATGAGCTGATGCTGAAGTGCATGGTGAGTCTTAATGTGAGGCCTGCATGCAATCTTGAAATGAAAAATAATATTGGAAATGTGTGAGACCTGGGGTTTGAACCCAGGTCATTGTGGTCCTTAGTGCGCGCCCCTGCCAGCTGAGCCACGTTGGTTTCATTTAACATATAATAGGCAATAAAAAATATAAAAGAAAAATGGTTAGTATTATGTAAAACGCGCGCAAATTCGAATTATCCAGTCTCCGCGTGACAACTCATCGCCCCTTCCAATTTCCTGAAATACAAACAGAGAAGGCAACGGTTTTGAAACGTTGTTTTACACATGCTATGAGAAAATAGCGAATAGCCATATAGGCTATATAAATTGTTCGCGATGGCATCTTCTTCTTCGTCTGGGTGTACTGAGTTCAGCCATGGTAGTCAGGGACTCTAATTTTTCCCCTAGGCAAAATCCCTAATTTTGACTAAGCTGTAACCCTAGGATTCGAAAATGGCAATTCTTTATTCATGGCACAAAAATGAAATTAAGTACAAGGGTTAGCTCAGAAACTTCATAGGGAATAAGAATGTACAACTGAAGTGCAAAGAAAATGCTTAAAATGAAGAGTACGATTTCAAAAATTCTTCTGTACAGTTTGGATGGTAACTACCGTTTCTTTGCGTTTTGATTGAGGTTATGGATTGCAATGCGTTCAAAATCGTCTCAGGAAGCTATTGGCATAAAAATTATGGCTTGAGAAGGTCCCTAGCATTGATTTCAGATTTGCAATATATGTCCAAATTTTCAAATGTCCAAATGCCTTTTCAGCGTGCTTTGTGCTATGTTCTTGGTAGGGTTTGACTCAATGATCCTTATGGAATTGAATAGGCATGCTAACTCTCCTTAATCCATGCTTGAGAAAGAATTGGCATTAGGGTTTGTCCATTAACCATTTTTTCCTAATTTCTAGCCAAAACCTAGACTTGGTATGAAAATGAACCTTGGCCTGATTTTTGAGTTGGTTCATGATGTATAGAACTTGTCCAAATTCATTTGACACCATTTCATTGAGTTTTAAATTTTATTTGAATTTTCAATGAATTAAAATGAATTAAATCATCAAAAATTAAATAAAAATGAAAAAGTCAACATTTGGTCTTGAAATCAACCATGGGCCACGTGTGTGGCATGACAAGGATGGACAAAGTGAGAAAAATGGGGCCCTTTTGTCAAAATTGGATTTTCAAAGATAATTGACTTTTGCCATTTCACAAAATTTTCCCAACTTCTACAAGGCATAACTTGCTCAATTTTTAAGCTTTTCACATGTTCTTGGACATTTTGGAAAGGTCTTTGAGTCCTTTAACCAATGCCTTTGGTCCCATGTCATTTTGATTTACCAATCTCAAGTTATGGCCTTTGACTTAAAGTCCCTTTTTGTTGACTTTTGAAAATGACCTATAATGTTGAAATTGATAACTTTTTGTGAGAGCATTTCTTGGACTTGAAGTATGAAGATGAGTGGTAGGAAATGTCTTTCTCTTCAAAATGAGCTTTGGATGGAATTTTTCTGATAATCCATGTGAAAGTTATGCCCTGGTCAATTTCAGTTGACTTTTTCAGCTGTCCAAATATAGCAACTTTTGCATCTTTGATGATTTCTGAGCCAAACTTTGAGAATCATGATCAAGCATTGATCAAATGATGTTTGTGGCTTCAAAATGATATATTGACCAAAAATTTGAACTTTTGACTGTCAAATGACCATTTTGCCCCTACAGTTGACTGTAGTGCAATCTAGGGTTTTGACTGTGCAATCTTGAGCTGAATGCCTTGAAACTTGATATGAGGATGCTTGACCATGTTTGTAAGCATATGAGACTTGATTGGACCTTTGAACACTTCCTTTTCTTGATCAACACACAAACCCTAGTTTTGACTGTAGGGAGGCCTTTGCATTGTGCAACTCTTGGGGAATTTTGTAGCTTGGCTTGGCAGTTTATTGGAGAATATGGGAGGGCAAATTTTGGGGTATAACAGTTGCCCCTGTTCAATCTTCTTAGACCTGAGGATGTAGATTGGCTGACATGCCTTTCGTAATCCGAGGGTAAAAGATGATTGGACACTAGAGTGCCCGGAAATTTGCGCTCACATGTTGGCCATGATGGGGATGGGCTTATAGATGCCATCTGGATGTTTGATTGCGTAGGAGATTCCTTAGCGAGAACCTGCATACCTGCAAAATAGAAAATGAGTACCTGACACGTTGCAGGGATGATTACTTCCTTAGCATGAATGGTAAGGGAGCCTTGAGCGACTTTAACTTCAACAACGCTCGTTGAGAAAAATCTGGGGTGTCTTCTACTGGGATAAGAATCAGGGAGATCTTAGGGTTGATCTGACTGAACCAGAGAAGGCCTTTGACTGGATAAGTCTAGGTCTTGAAATGTCTTCCACTGGATAAGCAATCAGGAAAATCTTGGGACGATTTAACTGAACCAGAAGAGGCCTTTGACGGGATAAGCAATCAGGAAAATCTTGGGACGATTTAACTGAACCGGTCTAGGTCTTGAAATGTCTTCCACTGGATAAGCAATCAGGAAAATCTTGGGACGATTTAACTGAACCAGAGGAGGCCTTTGACTGAACCAGTCTAGGTCTTGAAATGTCCTCCACTGGATAAGCGATCAGGAAAATCTTGGGACGATTTAACTGAACCAGAGGAGGCCTTTGACTGAACCAGTCTAGGTCTTGAAATGTCTTCAATGGGATAAGCAATCAGGAAAATCTTGGGATGATTTAACTGAACCAGAGAAGGCCTTTGACTGAGCCAGTCTAGGTCTTGAAATGTCTTCCACTGGATAAGCGATCAGGAAAATCTTGGGACGATTTAACTGAACCAGAGGAGGCCTTTGACTGAACCAGTCTAGGTCTTGAAATGTCTTCAATGGGATAAGCAATCAGGAAAATCTTGGGATGATTTAACTGAACCAGAGAAGGCCTTTGACTGAGCCAGTCTAGGTCTTGAAATGTCTTCAAAGGGATAAGCATCAGGGAGATCTTAGGTCGATCTGACTGAACCAGAGAAGGCCTTTGACTGAATAAGTCTAGGTCTTGAAATGTCTTCAAAGGGATAAGCATCAGGAAAATCTTGGGACGATCTAACTGAACCAGAGAAGGCCTTTGACTGAACCAGTCTAGGTCTTGAAATGTAGCTTGAGAACTTGACTGAATTTTTCCTGAAAGATAAAAGTCAGTCATATGCAATGCATGATATGAATCAAGCAATGATGTTCCCAACAAAAATGAGATTTGTATGATGCAGTGCGTTATGCATGCTATAATGATGTATGTGATGTTTTATGTATGTTTTCGTCTAGGAAAGTAAATCCTTGACGGGTGCCGGGAAGTCGTATCCTGGGCTGATGTCGAAGAATAGATTTTGTTTCCGCTGGGGATGATAATTGCAAGGATACCGGTAGGAGAAGATGACTCCGTTGCGGAATAAACTTGGCGAAGGGGAGATTCTGCGGGGAGAAAATATATTTTAGCGATCATGCTGGGAAGCAATACTCTGTGGGAAGAGTGATGCTTTGCTGGATGTTGATAGTAACTCTGTTGGGGATACCATTGTTGTATTGGAAGTGTGAATAGACTTCGCTGGGGATGGGAAAGAACTACGTTGACGACGACCTTCCCTTGGCTTTTGGCTGAGGATAACCCAGTTATATCCTGTTAAGGAAATAACTCTTTAAATCAAGCCAGACGACGCATTCGTGCCCTATGAAGGATAAGCTTCCAGAATATACTGGGGATAAGCTTACTGCTCGGGGAGATGAATTCCACCTTTCCTGGGGAACTTGAATGGGACTTTCCTGGGGAAGTTTTGATATGCTGGGGAAGAATGCACTGACTTGCTGTCTCACTCTCTGGGGAATTTAAGATGTCTGGTTAGGTTCTTTAGCTGAACCTACTTTGGCACCTTGGGTAGAACAATTAGACTGCTCAAACAACTCTTTATTGCCCCTGTTTCTAGTGTCACCTGCAATTAATTCTTTGTTTCGTATGCAAATATTTATGAGCTAGCAAATTATTGTCAAATGCACATATCACAAATTGAACCTTGGACGTTCTTCGCAAAACAAAACGGAAAAAGAAAAACAGTTGGCACGTTTAACTGAAAAGTATATTTGTATTGATTTTGAATAGCCTGTGAATAGGCGTTTTGTGTACAAGAGGCTGACGTCCTAGTAAGAGAAACGTCGCCGAACAAGAGAGTTTATACAAGTTTTGTACAAAAGAAATTAAAACAGCTGTGTGAAATATGAATGATCCACTGGGTTTCAACTCTGCTATCGCCTTTATAACTCTGAGCGTCTCATCACTTGGTGACCTTGATTGAAGGTGAAGCTGACTGATCGATGCCGTCTTGATGTAGATACCGGATTCTGGATGCAAAGTGATCCAATGAGACATAGTATTACGCTTTTATCCCTAATTTTTGCCTGGACTGCCCTTTCGGGTTTTCAGTCCACCGGGATACCCATTTTTGCCCAAGCCGCCTTTTCAGGTTTTCGACTTGCCGGGTGTACAGATTTTTTCATTTTCATCCCTTCATTTTGCCCGAACCCTTTTGGTTCGACGGGAAGCCCTAACTTTTGCCTAGACATGTCAGCCTAGCGGGTCTTTTTTCATGCGTAGTATTTTTTAACTATGTCTGCATTGGCGGGGTGAGGAAGGTCGTCACCATCCATGTTGGTTAATATCATTGCTCCTCCTGAGAACACGTGCTTAACCACAAATGGCCCTTCGTACGTAGGGGTCCATTTGCCCCTTGGATCACTCTGAGGAAGGATGATTCGCTTGATCACCAGATCCCCGACTTGATATTCCTGTGGTCTGACCTTTTTGTTAAACGCCTTGATCATTCGTTTCTGATACGTCTGACCATGACAGATAGCAGCAAGTCTCTTTTCGTCAATAAGGTTGAGCTGATCAAGTCGTGTCCGGATCCAATCATCTTCGTTCAGATTTGCATCCTTCATTATCCGGAGAGAAGGAATTTGTACTTCGATCGGCAAGACTGCCTCCATGCCATAAACCAGAGAGAAAGGAGTTGCCCCGGTTGAAGTCCTAGCTGAGGTACGATACCCATGCAGAGCGAACGGTAACATCTCGTGCCAATCTTTATACGTTACTGTCATCTTTTGCACAATTTTCTTGATGTTCTTATTTGCTGCTTCCACAGCCCCATTCATCTTCGGTCGGTAAGGAGAAGAATTATGGTGCTGTATCTTGAACTGTTCGCAGAGCTCAGCAATCATCTTATTGTTCAGATTGGTACCGTTATCCGTAATAATCCGCTCAGGGACACCGTACCGACAGATCAGGTTGTGCCGAATGAACCGTGCCACAACAGTCTTGGTTACCGTAGCATAGGATGCTGCCTCAACCCACTTCGTAAAATAATCAATTGCCACTAGGATGAAGCGATGTCCATTGGATGCCGTAGGTTTTATCTCACCGATCATGTCTATGCCCCACATTGCAAATGGCCAAGGCGCAGTCAGAACATTCAGGGGAACCGGAGGAACATGCACCTTGTCTGCGTAGATCTGGCATTTATGGCACGTCCTGGAATGTTGGTAGCAGTCAGCTTCCATGGTGGACCAGTAATACCCTGCCCGTAGGATCTTCTTTGCCATTGTATGTCCACTGGAGTGTGTACCAAAGGTCCCGTCATGTAGCTCTTCCATGATTCTTTCTGCTTCAGGCTTATCTACACAACGCAGTAGGGTTGAATCCTGGTTTCGCTTGTACAAGATGCCGTTGCTAAGAAAGAACTTGGCTGCAAACCTCCTCAGGAACTTCTTATCATTGACAGATGCTCCTTCAGGGTATTCCTGAGCTTCCAGATATCTCTTCACTTCGTGGTACCAAGGCTTCTCAGTCACCAATTCAGTTTCAAGATCACAACAGTATGCCGGTTCGTCCAGTTTCCAGATGGTGATCCGGGGAGCTTCATTATCCCATTTAACCTTGAACATTGAAGACATTGTAGCTAACGCGTCCGCCAGCTGATTCTCTTCTCTTGGAAAGTGCTCAAATGTTATTTCTGTGAAGTGGGGGATCAGAGCCAACACACATTCTCTGTAAGGAATCAAGTTTGGATGTTTCGTATCCCACTCTCCTTTGATCTGATTGATCACAAGAGCGGAATCTCCGAAGACACTTAGAAATTTGATCCTCAGGTCGATCGCAGCTTGAAGACCCATAATACACGCTTCATACTCCGCCATGTTGTTGGTACAGTTGAAACACAGCCGGGCGGTGAGTGGAGTATGAGTACCTTGTGGAGATACGATTATGGCGCCGATACCATTTCCCAAAGCATTGGATGCTCCGTCAAAGTGCATAGACCATCGGGATCCTGGTTCAGGTCCTTCATCCGGTCCAGGTATTTCACAGTCAGTTACTATCATAATGCTTTCATCTGGAAACTCAAAGTTCATTGATTGGTAGTCATCCACAGCTTGATGTGCTAGGTGGTCTGCCAATACACTTCCCTTGATGGCTTTTTGGGTCGTGTACTGAATGTCGTATTCTGTCAAGATCATCTGCCATCTTGCAATTCTCCCAGACAGAGCAGGCTTTTCGAATATGTACTTTATAGGATCCATTTTTGAGATTAACAAGGTAGTGTGAGTCAGCATATACTGTCTCAGCCGGCGAGCAGCCCATACCAAAGCGCAGCAAGTTTTCTCAAGCAGTGAGTATCGGGTCTCACAGTCGGTAAACTTTTTGCTAAGGTAATAAATGGCATGCTCTTTTCGGCCAGACTCGTCATGCTGCCCCAGCACACACCCCATTGCATTATCAAGCACAGTCAGGTAAAGTATCAAAGGTCTCCCTTCAACTGGTGGCATAAGGATGGGCGGTTCTTGGAGATATTCCTTGATTCTGTCAAAAGCAGCCTGGCATTCATCATTCCAACGTACTACCTGATCTTTCTTCAGCAGCTTGAAGATTGGTTCACAGGTAGCAGTTAAATGTGAGATGAACCGAGCAATGTAATTCAGACGTCCTAGAAAGCCTCTGACTTCCTTCTCTGTCTTGGGAACTGGCATCTCTTGAATGGCTTTGACCTTAGCAGGGTCCACTTGAATACCTTTGTCACTCACCACGAAGCCTAGCAACTTTCCAGATCTTACCCCGAAGGTGCACTTGTTCGGGTTCAATCTCAGCTTGTACAATTTCAAACGGTCAAACAATTTCTGCAGATGATCAAGGTGTTCTTCCTCAGTCTGGGACCTAGCGATCATGTCGTCCACATACACTTCTATCTCATGGTGGATCATATCATGAAATAAAGTAACCATGGCACGTTGGTAGGTTGCCCCAGCATTTTTCAGTCCGAAAGGCATGACTTTGTAACAGAAGGTGCCCCACTGAGTAACAAAGGTAGTCTTTTCCATGTCTTCAGGTGCCATCTTGATTTGATTGTAGCCTGAAAAACCATCCATGAAAGAGAACACTTTATGCTGAGCTGTATTATCAACAAGGACATCAATGTGGGGTAGAGGGAAGTCATCCTTGGGGCTGGCCCTGTTCAGATCCCTGTAATCAACACACATCCTGACCTTGCCGTCCTTCTTAGGTACCGGCACCACATTAGCAACCCACTGAGGGTAAGAAGTTACTGCAAGAAACCCGGCATCAAACTGCTTCATAACCTCGGCTTTAATCTTCTCAGACATCTCTGGACGCATCCGACGAACCTTTTGCTTAACCGGAGGGAAATCTTCTTTAGTTGGTAAATGATGGACCACAATGTCGGTATCTAATCCGGGCATATCTTCGTAGGACCAGGCAAAGATTTCTTTATAGTCATGCAGCATCTGAGTCAACCGTTGCTTCACACTGAGCTCTAGGTTGGCACCAATCTTCACCTCTTTCTTGTCTTCCTCAGTACCCAAGTTTATTATTTCCACTGGCTCTTCATGGGGTTGAATTGCCCTCTCTTCCTGTTGTAACAGTCTTGCAAGTTCACCAGGCACTTCGCAATCATCTTCACCTTCGTCTGCGGCTAAGTTGATCGGATTTTCGAAGTCATAACTGGCAGTAGCAGAGTCGTTACCAGTGAGATCCAGAGTGGATTGAAACCTGTATGAGTGAGTGTGTGTGTAAATACAGCTGTTTTGCAATATGTAAAGAAAGGAAAGAAAAGGAACGCAAAATTTGAATTGTGAAAAACGTCCAATGCTTTTATTCATGATATATGATAGTGACAAACAAAAAGCCCTCATAAATAAAACCACGGTGCCCCGGGTAAGACACCGGGCTATATAGTCTCAAATTATTGTTTATTACAAATCAAAAACAAAGAAATTCATTACTGGGGAACAAAAGTTATGGGAGTAAAATCTTTAGCAGTCCAATTAGTCAATCCACCGTCGGCCGTTGGGTAGATCCAGCTATCGAACTCTGACTCTCCCACTTCATCTTCCTCTCCAATAACATTCACTTCAGAGTGAGTGATGAGCAACGGAGGTCTTCCAATTCTTGCCTTGCGCACCGCTTTCTGAGCTTCTGTGGTGAAACCCAGCCCAAACTTGTTAGTCTTAGGAGTAAGATCAGGGAGCTTGCCCCAATTTGCACATTCACCTTTTTCGATCACAGCCCGGGCGTCCTTTAAGGAGGCCATCTTCATAGGAGAAACCTCTTCATCTTCTGCTGTTGCCAAGGTTGGTGGTACCTCCTCAAAATGTTGAAAGGGGGTTTCAATGAACTCCCCATCCATTTCCACGTATCTGAAAGAGTTGAGGTGGCTGACCATGTATTCCTCCTCCCCTTGCACTGTTACGATCCTCCCCCTGACCGGGTACTTGAGCTTCTGATGCAATGTAGAAGTCACAGCTCCAGCTTTGTGGATCCATGGGCGACCCAGCAAACAAGAATAGGACGGATGGATGTCCATCACATAAAATTTTGAATCAAATACTTGTGACCCAACCCTGATTGGGATGTCCACTTCACCATGCACCATTCTTTTGGACCCGTCAAAGGCCCGGACAACAATGCTACTTGGTTTGAGCTCTAGATCTTCACAATCCAGCCTATCCAGAGCCTTCTTGGGCAGCACATTTAATGAAGAACCTGTGTCAACCAGCACATGAGCAAGAGTAGTGCCCCTGCATTCAATGGAGACATGCAGGGCATCATTATGATTCTTCCCCTTTGCTGTCAGATCGGCATCAGAGAAACCCAGGCCATTATCAGCAGTTAGGTTGGCCACACAATCGGTGAACTGGTCAGCAGTCGTATCTTGGGGTACATGGGCAGTCTTTAAGAAAGCAATCAGGGCCTTTGCATGGGCCTCTGAACACAGCAGCAGTGACAACATGGAGATTTTCGAGGGGGTGTGCCCCAGCTGTTCCACAACATTGAAATCACTTTTCTTTATTATCTTGAGAATTTCTTCCATTTCCTGCTTGGAAGCCTCAACAATGGTCTTTGGTGCCTCCGTCCTGGCAGGCACATCAGCAGCAGCTCCCTTGCCCCGAGTATCAGATGACTCAGCAGCAGGGGTGGATACTTGGTCAGAAGGAGAAACAGGCACTCTGGCAGGTGTGAAGATCAAAGGCCTATGAATTGCTGGAGGAGCAATGTCTGGCGAGAACAGTCTTCCACTACGAGTGACCTTAGCAGGCCCGGTGATGTTGGAGACACCAGTATCAATGTTGCACTCTTGTTTCACACCCAGAACATAAACATCCGCCCCATAGTGCCATGGGACAGCCTTATCAGATTTGTAGGGTATAGGCCCCGGAACAGTAATGGTGATGGGAACATTCTTGTGAACTGACAAAACTTGTATAGGCTTCTTTGAAGGAGCCTCGGAATAGTTGTTGAAGATGGTAACGATTGACACTTCTTCAACAGGAGCAGCAGGAACAACAGTCCTTTCAAACAAAATCTCTCTACTATCTATCAGGTTTTGGATGCCTGACTTCAACAGAGAACAACCAACAGGGGAAGCAACACATAGAGGGCAACTTTCGCTACATCCCGGAAATAAACCGGCTAGCAACAGATTCCTCTTAACCATCAGCAACGGAGTAGCAACATCATCCACCGAAGCTACATACAAATTCTCCTCAACAGCGTTCACTCCATGGTGGGGCATGGGAGCATTTACAACATTTGGCTTTTCAGGCGCTTCAAACTGTATCTCCTTGGCATCAATGAGGTCTTGAACCTTGTTTCTTAGGGCCCAACAGTCATCTGTGTTATGCCCCGGGCTATCAGAGTGATAAGCACAGCGAGCATTTGGATTGAACTTGGGAGATGCAGTGTTGGGAAACTTTGGAGCCTCCTTGACAGTCACTAAATTGGTGGATAGCAACTGTGGCAGGATTTGTGATAAGGTCATGCTTAATCGAGTAAACTCCCTCCGGGGTCTTTCAAACTTCTGAGGATTAGTTGGCCGAGGAGCGGCAGCAGGTTTGGCAATCATTACCGCACTGACAGATTGGCGGTGTTCAGGTCGCTCTGTTCTCCGGGAGTTATATACAGCACTAGCCTCCTTTTTGAAGGGCTTCTTCTCAGTACTGGAGGAGGCAACTTTCTGTATCTTCCCCGATTTTATACCGGCCTCAATCCTTTCACCAGTCAGGATTAGATCGGTAAACCCAGCAGAGGAATTACCAATGAGATGGTTGAAAAATGGACCAGATAGGGTCCCCAAGAACATATCTACCAGCTCCCGATCCGTCAATGGTGGCTGCACCCTGCCAGCCAAGTCTCTCCATTTCTGAGCGTACTCCTTAAAACCTTCACCCGACCCTAGCGACATACCCTGGAGCTGGGTACGCGTAGGAGCGAGGTCGGCATTATACTGATACTGCTTGTAAAAAGCAGTGGCCAGATCCTCCCAGTTACGAATGCTGATTCCATCTAGTTGATAGAACCAATCGAGGTGAGTCCCTGAAAGACTCTCCTGGAAGAAGTGGATCCAAAGGTTCTTGTCTGCTGTGTAAGGCTGGATCTTCCTTACATAAGAACGGAGGTGCATCTTGGGACAGGAAGCCCCATCATACTTCACGAAGGCAGGTGTTTTGAACTTGTGCGGGATCACCACTCCAGTAGATAACCCCAAGTCTCCGAAATCCAATCCAGGTACTCGTTGAACTTCCACAGCCTTTAACCTGTCTTCCAGCTGTTTGTACCGGTCTTCAGCAGGAGGGTACTGGTCATCATTGAAGTCTGTTTCAGTATCAGAGCCCACAGGAGTAGTGACCTCCCTTTCTTGGTGATTACCTTCTGTCACAGATGGAGGAGTCCTTTCGGCTTCAATTTGCAAGGTGTTCCCGAGTCTGCGCCCAGTGCTAAATAGCACAGTCCTCCTCTTCTTCTTAGTCTTTTTCAACAGCATGGTCTTTAACTCTTGTTGACCCTGAGACAAGCCCTTGATCAGCTCCTGAAATTGGGCGTTTTGCGCCTGAAACTGGACGTTCTGCGCCTGAAGAGCCTTGATAGCCGCATCGGTTGATGATTCAGGAGGGTTCATGATGCTGAAATAAACAGCGAAGAACGGTAAACAACCTGAAAAAGAAGAGTATTTATGATGCACATGATGAATGATATGTGTTTATGCAATGCATTCAAGAGTTCGAAAATTCAAATTTGTTGTAGAACAAAAGGAACACACTTTATTATCAAGAAAATCATTGTTTTAATACATCAAAGCCTCATGGGCAAAAATACAAAAAGATCAAGTCACATCCAAAATATGTTGCGCATCTTCTTTGGAGCTATGTAAGTGTTGAGACTCCTTTCCTCATGCAACAGGCGGGTGAGCTCCAAGACCTTCTCTTCACTGGCATGCAAACTAGTCTCAAGAGAATTCCGCTCTTCCTTAAGCTGGATCCAGCTCTTCTGCATCTCTTCCCAGGATGTGGGCATATCAGGGTGCTGAATAACATGAGACACCTCTCCTTCCAAGGCAGGCTCTTTGATTACTGGAAGCATGTGAGGATAAGGCATTACTAACTTCTGAGAGCGGGCTCGTACCCACTTGAGGTAAGGCTCCAAAGGGATGGAGTTCCTGTGCCCCAGTGTCTTGCTGTCTATCCTACTAGGCATCCTCCAAGCTCTGATAAACCTCTGGCGAAGTCCTTGAGTATCATTGTCGAAATCAAAAACTATGTCAGGAATCAACATGTCATGAGGACCATTCCTCCGAGCATAGCCAAACTGTCTCCAAGCCAGGCATGGACTATAAGTAATACCCCCTCTGGTTCCAAGTAAAGGAACATTAGGATACTCCCCGCAACGATCAATGATAGTGACATCTTCCCTGGACCTAGGGCACCAATGTATATCTGCATGTGTAAGAGTCATCAACCGTTGTGACCATCTCAAACCCTGCTCGTTCTTCAGGACTGATTGTGGAAGGTGTGAAATAAACCATTTTCCCAGGAGAGGAGTGCAACACATAAGGACACCTCTTTTTCTCATGGTTCGAGTGTAACATGAGTGAAGGAGGTCCCCCAGCAACGTAGGTATAGGATTCCTGGACATAAAGATCTGGACAGCACTGATATCAATGAGCTGATCTGGGTTAGGGAACAACACCAAACCATAAACAAGGAGGGCCACAACCTCTTCAAAAGCTTGTAAGTCAAGAGAGTTCCAACAATCATAGGCCTTTTCAAACAGAAACCTGGCTAAGAACCCTTTGATACCACTCCTAACTTCCCAATGTCCCTTGAGGTCAGATGACTGTAGGTGCAAGGCTTTAGCAATCTCTTCAAGCTTAGGTTCCTTTTCTGTACCGTTGAAGGGTAGCTGATCAAGGATAGGGATCTTCAGGAGTCGGGAGAACTCTTCCAATGTAGGTACCAACTGATAGTCCAAGAAGGTGAAACAGTGATGCAGAGGGTCAAAGAATTGGAACAGGACTTTTATCATATCTTCCTCAATGTTGGTGGTGACCAAGCTGATGAGGCTTCCATGCCTTTCACTGAATGAAGAGTTCTCGGGAATCCTGGATATAAGCTCCTTAAGCTGAGGAGGGATCCTTACAAGACTGATTGGGATTGTCTTTCTACGAACAGTTTCCATGTCCTACAAAACAAGAACAAAGATGAAAATTCGAACCCCTGAAATGGTTAGTTAATGCATATGATGTTGGATGATGTCATGATGCTATGATTAAACACAGATATTTACAAAGACAAACATGTAAGGCACACAAGGCACACAAGACAGGCCCTTAAGGTTTAAGGCCAGCATGAGGTCTGGGTAGTACCCTCTTGAAGTTGGTGGGTTCATCCTGTCCTAATCAAAGTAACCGGGTTCCAAGGTTCCCAATATCACGGGATTGCTTTCATTGTTCATCGTTTCGATTTAGCCACTGAACTGGCGACCGAAATATTCCAGGAAAGCAACCCTCAATTGAGTGTAGTATCGAGTATCAACCAACCTCGGACTGCACCAAAGTCAGTTATCTCACTACCCTAAAGAGGCCAAGATGGTTCAATTAAGGTTCCTAAGGTCTGTTGATGCTTCATGACACCACATGGAGGTCCCGTACTCTCCTTGACTGACTCAAGGGTTACCGGTACACACCAAAATGCCACATCAACGTAGCAGACTGCTTCAACCATGTCGGTATACCCCGCACAGTTCCCTCACAGCCTTGTTGCTACTTTCTAAGAAGGTATCCCCAGATCCGGGTTAGGATCTATAGAACTCCCAAGCGACCCACAATAATAAAGCAAGCAAAGAAAGCAATTGAAAACACAGTGATCTTAATCCTAAGGTACACCCCACTTTAAGTTTTTTCCCCAGCAGAGTCGCCAGTTCTGTGATCGGTGGATCTGGAACTGACTGTTTTAAAGCTGGTTCGCGAAAATGTCGCGGAAGCAAGAGTCGCCACCGTCTTTTATTTTCTCCAATAGGAAAGGACAAAAGCACAGAAAAATTCCTTTAAAGAGATTGCTCTCGGTTCGGGAGGTAGGTTATAGAAAGGGAAGGTGTTAGCACCCTTTCTATCCATGGTTATCCATGGGCTCTTAGGTACTTGCTCAATGTGTTTTCAAAATTGTTGTTTGCTTTTCAATTGTGGGTTTCAAAAATATTCTTTGAAAAGTTTCAGTTTAACTCATGCGTCAGAGTGTTTGAAAAATTTGCTTTGAAAGCTTTTGAAAATGTGTTGGAGAAAAGTATTATTTGTTTTGTTTTTGAAGAGAGCAAGTACCTACGAGAACCTACCTACCCTAAGGAATTTGTCTGTGTAAATGTCCTTTAAAGTAGTGCCATCCCACCATTGAGAGGTAGGTAGCACCACCGTAGGAGGTGTTCGGGTCAATTCGAGTTTTAGGGACGTGGTGGTCACCAGAGCAATGGGAAGACACCTTAGAAGCTACCCTCATGCCAGGTTCCCGGATCATGAGGACTTACTAAGACGTTTTCTACTCGACGACCACCTTTCGAAAGGCAACAGTGAGACGTACCCTAGGGGTGGTGTGTGTGCGAATTGTGTGTCATTTTCGGTTTATTATTTGCCTTGTCATACATTGGTGATCTATCGATTCGATTTTATTTTTTTGGGCATTCATTCTTTCATGCATATTTATTAACAGTTATATTTGCGAGAAAATAAATCTAACTATTACAACGGGCGCGGGTCCACATCGCCAAAAAACCGAACCCGATTTGACTGAAAGTAAAATAAAGCGAATAAATAAAAAGTCCGAGAGTTTTTAATTACATGGCTTTGGGGCATATACAGAGGTATTTAAACAATGTAAAATAAATGCGTGAAATAAAGACTAAACAAAATTAGGGCGTTGGACCCTTTTACAAATAATTAAAATAATCAAGGAAATTAAAAATTAAATGAAAAATAATGTTTTTGTGTTTTTTAGGTTTAAAAGAAAAAAGAGAAAAGTTAATTAAAATTAAAATCCTAATTCTAATGTTTTTTAAGTTTATTATGAAAAAGATTTAATTTCTAACCTAATTAAATTCTAAATCAATTTATATACAATTTTTGATTTATAGAAAATAAATAATAAATAATAATATTGTGAGAAAAAAAGGAAAGAATTAAAAATTACTAATTAACCTAATTCTACATTTTTTGGATTTTTTATTATGAAAAAAGAATTAAAATTAACATTAAAACCTAATTAAACTAAATGAATTACATTTTAATTTATTTATAAAAAGAAAAGAATCAAAATTAATTATACTTTTTTTTGTCTTTTCTGCATTTTTAATGTTTTTATATTTTTTTGTAAAAATTAATTAGATAAGAAAATAAAACACAAGTGAATTTAAAAAAATAAAATGTAAAGAAAATTAGAAAAGAAAGAAAAAAAAATAGAACCAGGGGGTATGGATTTGAATTTGGAGGTGCAAGCCTGGCCCATTTGCTGGCAATTGGTTGACTTTTCCACTCCTGTACACGCTTGTTGACTTGATGTATGGTGCACTCCTCATCTTAGCCATGGATCTGAGGCCCTGGGACACGTGGATGAGCTGATGCTGAAGTGCATGGTGAGTCTTAATGTGAGGCCTGCATGCAATCTTGAAATGAAAAATAATATTGGAAATGTGTGAGACCTGGGGTTTGAACCCAGGTCATTGTGGTCCTTAGTGCGCGCCCCTGCCAGCTGAGCCACGTTGGTTTCATTTAACATATAATAGGCAATAAAAAATATAAAAGAAAAATGGTTAGTATTATGTAAAACGCGCGCAAATTCGAATTATCCAGTCTCCGCGTGACAACTCATCGCCCCTTCCAATTTCCTGAAATACAAACAGAGAAGGCAACGGTTTTGAAACGTTGTTTTACACATGCTATGAGAAAATAGCGAATAGCCATATAGGCTATATAAATTGTTCGCGATGGCATCTTCTTCTTCGTCTGGGTGTACTGAGTTCAGCCATGGTAGTCAGGGACTCTAATTTTTCCCCTAGGCAAAATCCCTAATTTTGACTAAGCTGTAACCCTAGGATTCGAAAATGGCAATTCTTTATTCATGGCACAAAAATGAAATTAAGTACAAGGGTTAGCTCAGAAACTTCATAGGGAATAAGAATGTACAACTGAAGTGCAAAGA
This sequence comes from Vicia faba, assembly GCA_948472305.1. Taxonomy (NCBI): domain Eukaryota; kingdom Viridiplantae; phylum Streptophyta; class Magnoliopsida; order Fabales; family Fabaceae; genus Vicia; species Vicia faba. The sequence goes on from OX451738.1 coordinate 1,169,308,871, forward strand.
AAATGCTTAAAATGAAGAGTACGATTTCAAAAATTCTTCTGTACAGTTTGGATGGTAACTACCGTTTCTTTGCGTTTTGATTGAGGTTATGGATTGCAATGCGTTCAAAATCGTCTCAGGAAGCTATTGGCATAAAAATTATGGCTTGAGAAGGTCCCTAGCATTGATTTCAGATTTGCAATATATGTCCAAATTTTCAAATGTCCAAATGCCTTTTCAGCGTGCTTTGTGCTATGTTCTTGGTAGGGTTTGACTCAATGATCCTTATGGAATTGAATAGGCATGCTAACTCTCCTTAATCCATGCTTGAGAAAGAATTGGCATTAGGGTTTGTCCATTAACCATTTTTTCCTAATTTCTAGCCAAAACCTAGACTTGGTATGAAAATGAACCTTGGCCTGATTTTTGAGTTGGTTCATGATGTATAGAACTTGTCCAAATTCATTTGACACCATTTCATTGAGTTTTAAATTTTATTTGAATTTTCAATGAATTAAAATGAATTAAATCATCAAAAATTAAATAAAAATGAAAAAGTCAACATTTGGTCTTGAAATCAACCATGGGCCACGTGTGTGGCATGACAAGGATGGACAAAGTGAGAAAAATGGGGCCCTTTTGTCAAAATTGGATTTTCAAAGATAATTGACTTTTGCCATTTCACAAAATTTTCCCAACTTCTACAAGGCATAACTTGCTCAATTTTTAAGCTTTTCACATGTTCTTGGACATTTTGGAAAGGTCTTTGAGTCCTTTAACCAATGCCTTTGGTCCCATGTCATTTTGATTTACCAATCTCAAGTTATGGCCTTTGACTTAAAGTCCCTTTTTGTTGACTTTTGAAAATGACCTATAATGTTGAAATTGATAACTTTTTGTGAGAGCATTTCTTGGACTTGAAGTATGAAGATGAGTGGTAGGAAATGTCTTTCTCTTCAAAATGAGCTTTGGATGGAATTTTTCTGATAATCCATGTGAAAGTTATGCCCTGGTCAATTTCAGTTGACTTTTTCAGCTGTCCAAATATAGCAACTTTTGCATCTTTGATGATTTCTGAGCCAAACTTTGAGAATCATGATCAAGCATTGATCAAATGATGTTTGTGGCTTCAAAATGATATATTGACCAAAAATTTGAACTTTTGACTGTCAAATGACCATTTTGCCCCTACAGTTGACTGTAGTGCAATCTAGGGTTTTGACTGTGCAATCTTGAGCTGAATGCCTTGAAACTTGATATGAGGATGCTTGACCATGTTTGTAAGCATATGAGACTTGATTGGACCTTTGAACACTTCCTTTTCTTGATCAACACACAAACCCTAGTTTTGACTGTAGGGAGGCCTTTGCATTGTGCAACTCTTGGGGAATTTTGTAGCTTGGCTTGGCAGTTTATTGGAGAATATGGGAGGGCAAATTTTGGGGTATAACAAAGACAACAAAAGAAATATGGGATATCTTAGTAGAAACTCATGAAGGAACCGCTGAAGTTAAAAGATCGAGATTAAATACTTTGAGTCAAGAATACGAACTATTCAGAATGCAGCCCCGAGAATCAATCCTCGACTTGCAGAAAAGATTTGTACACTTGACAAATCATCTGAAAGCACTCGGTAAGACTTTAAGTAATGATGAACTTAATCTTAAAGTGCTTAGATCTTTATCCAGGGAATGACAACCAAAAGTGACAGCAATATCTGAGAAGAAGAATCTATCCACAATGATTTCCGCCACTTTGTTCGGAAAACTTCAAGAATATGAGACGGAACTTGCAAGACTTGAAAAGCATGAAATCTAAGTAAAAGATTCAAGAGACATGGCTCTAAATACAAGGATAAAAAATCATGATAGAAATCAAGAGGATGAATCCACTAGTGGTGAATATGATGATCTTATCAAGAAGATTGAAAAGGTTCTACGAAAGGAAAAAAAAGGGAAGCACCAACAAGGAAGGTTATATGCTTTGAATGTGGAGAAAAGGGACATGTTAAAAGTGAATGTCCTACACTTGAAAAGAAGAAGAAATATTTCAAGAGAAATAAAGATAAAAAGTCAAAGAAAGCATATATAGCATGGGAAAGTTCATCTTACGATTCCGAAAACAATCAACGTGTTAATCTTGCATTGATGGCCTCACACCATTCCGATGATGAAGACAACGAGGTTAGTAATGAGTTTTCTCTTTTTGATAGTGATGCACAAGCTGCTATAGATGAACTATTGAATGAGTGCAAAATTCTGTATAAAACCATTTCATCACAAAAGAAACAAATTTCATCCTTAGAATAAAAATATGTTTCGATGGAATAAGATTTCAAAGAAGAAAAACAAAAATCAAGTGATGAACAAAAATAGAATTTTGTATGCAAAAATTGTGATTCACTCTCTTTCCAAATTATCCAATTAAAAAGAGTCATTGAAAGATATGAAAAAGGCCAAATTGGATTGGAAGGTGTTCTTAGCCAACAAAGATACTCCAATAATAAAAGTGGACTTGGATATTCAAAGTTTTCAAAACCAAGCTCTAATAAAACTATCTTTGTTAAGGCTAGTGATCAATCATCCAAAGAGAAAGTGAACAAACCTAAAGTAGTTCATCACTATCCTAAAAAGAAAACATTTTCTAAGAAGAAATCTTATCCTTATAGATATAGAAGTAACTTTGAACCTACTTTTTTTTATTGTGGTATTAAAGGCCATACACCTAATGCTTGCTATGTTAGAAACTTCAGTGTGGTAAGTGGGCATTATGTGTGGGTTAAGAAAGGAACTAACTATGATGGACCCAAAGCATATTGGGTACCAAATCAAACTTAATTTGTTTTATAGGTATGCTTGAAGACCACATGCAATATTTGGTATCTTGATAGTGGTTGTTCAAAGCATATGATGGGAGACATACACTAACTTTCAAATCTAGTTCAAGTCCAAGGATTATTTCACAAATGGGAACATGCAATGAGAGCGAAGTCGTGATCTCAATTTCTAAATTGAGTGACTCGTCGATCAACAATTAAAGAAGAAAAACAAATAAAAAATCCTATAGGGAACATGCAATGAGAGCGAAGTCGTGATCTCAATTTCTAAATTGAGTGACTCATCGATCAAAAACAAACACAACACATGCATCAGACAAAAACCAGAGGGCCTCCTGACATATTTCAGCAACAAAGATCCCATCATGCAAACAGCGAACTATGCAAAATGAAAATGGAAGAAAGGAGATAGTGCAATACCAAACTAGCAACTGAGCAAGAATAAAAGAAACCCATAGAACTTCAAGCAAGCTGGCATCAGTAAACAAATCAAGTCAGAAATTACGCCATAAGGATGTAAGTAATGAGGTTATCAGATATGAACAGATCCCATGGGCAATGTATAGCATTCACAATCACATGTATATATCGTGCATGGAATATCAAACATGCCAAACACAATAGCAGTTCCAGTATAATAAGTTGTGTTCCACAAATAAAGTTAAACACAGTAGCCTCAAGCCAAAAGTGGAAACTTTCTCAAAGTACCTCGCACATTCAACAACCAAGTTAGTATTCCATAAGGTGAATGATGACTCACATAAGGGATGGATGCAACATGATGAAGTGAGAACAACATGATAACAATTATCAAACATTAGGCATGATAGACAAGAGGAAACAGGCATATGCACAATTTGGTCAAAAGAATCAGAGGAATGTTGCTCCTTTCTATCACCATATTGAATTGACAATTGAATATCAATCAAGGATCATAGAAGCTTGAAAGGAATACAATCAAAGACCATGGAGGTCAGGGGAAAACACATTTCAATCATGTGCAATTAATTTAACCACCACTCACAAGCACAATAGAAGGTGAATCCCACACAATGCATTAGAAGGTTCAAACATTCAAACATGAGGCATTAAATGAAATGAATTGAGCTATCATGGATAAACATATCCAAAATGATCATTAGGTACCCAATCATAGGCCTCACTCAAGTTCATTGGCCATCAAACAAATATGCAACAAGATATGCAACATCAATTGGGTACCTTCACTTCAAAAATACATCAAAAAAAAGAAACAAAGATCCATAATTCAAACCAAAAATATCTTAGCATATTTGAAGTGTATAGAAGTCATAAAGCAAGTCTTATGTTCATGAATGATTGAGGAGGGGAACAAATGAGTCCCAAAGTTCAAGACTAGTTGACAAAACTACCAAACTAGACAAGTTTTCAAAATAATTTGTGGAAAAATGTCAAACCAAGTCAAATAATTCAAGAAAAATGGTTTTCAGATCCTCAACACATTCCTGAACCATAATCAAGACTTGAATTCTATTGAAAATCCAGGGCATAAAGGTTTTGAAAAAGAAACTTGCACAAGAAGTAACAAAACCCTAATTTTTGGGTTTTAATCTTAAATATTGATTAAGTAAGATCAAAATTCAAACAATTCAAACCAAGATCATACAAATCACCAAGAAACCCTAAATGTCAGAAAACATATTTTTCCATATTTTTTTGAATTAAAGAAAAGTCCAAAATAAAATTAAATTCACACAATTAATCAATTAGTTTAATAATCACATCTCAACATGAAATTTTAAACACAAGTCAGGAAAATGTCCAACCAAAATTATATTCAAATATTAGAACTAAAAACATGCATCCCTGATTTTTTTAGAATTTTTAAATTAATGGAAATATTAAAATAAAAATTAAACAAAAAAAATAACAATTAAAATATTATTTAAGGGCAAAAATGCAAACCCTAGCCAAAAAGTCATGGGTCTCATGGTCAGGTCTACAAAGCATCTCCCTCATAGCTGCCATGGCCACTCTATTCCTAGTTCCTATGGAATTCACTCATAGCCTGGGTATGAGGCCTTTTACCAAATGGAACAACCCACCCACCAAGAAAATCCAGAATCCAAATAGTCCAGCCAAATCCAGTATGCATAAAGTAAAGCGCACATAGAATGCAATGCAAACAGATAAATATGCAAAGAGGTAAAATAAACACCCAGAAAGAAAACAAACAAGAGCTAGGATTGACTCCGGGATGGACCAGCAAAAGGTCAATCTGTCCCCAGTGAAGTCGCCAGCTGAAACCTCCGTGGCCGGAACCTGTCATCTGGATGTTAATGAAACATCAATGAAGTCGCCACCAAACGTATTTTATCCCGCCGAAAGGGAAAGGTAAACGTCGATAAAACTTGAAAAGTGAGAAATCACGGTCTTTCGACCGAGAGATCAGGTAAGGGAGTCTGTTACGCGAGGGGAAGGTGTTAGCACCCCACACGCCTGTAGTACTCTACGTTATCCGTTCTTGTTGTCTAATCTAATGGGTGTGATCAAATCCTATGTTTATGGATTAAAAATGAAAAGGGAATGCATGCGAAAGAAAAGAAGAAAATAATGTAGGGAAAATGAAATTTATGCTCGATTGGGCCCTACCCCAATACCTACGTATCCATTTTAAGGAATCAGAGCAGCCGTAGTTCGACTTATATATTCTGGTTGTTTGTGTTTTTTAGTTAAGGCAACAAAAACAATCAAGATGGCAAAACATCGAATGAAACAACAAACAAATGGGATGGTCAAACATCGGCTAAATAATAACAAAGTATCATGTCAAAGATGGAGGAACATCAATAAAACGGATAGCGAAATATCACACCTAACAATGATATTGAGAATCAAATTAGGATAACAAACATGTGCGATGGCGAAACATCAATAAAACGGATAGCGAAATATCACACCTAACAATGATATTAAGAATCAAAGTAGGATAACAAACATGTGCGATGGCGAAACATCGGCTTCAAACAAATGTGCGATGGTGAAACATTGACTAAAAGATAACAGAATATCATGGCAAAGATGACAAAACATCAATAAAACAGATAGCAAAATATCACACCTAACAATGATATTGAGAATCAAAGTAGGATAACAAACATGTGCGATGGCGAAACATCGGCTTCATACAAATGTGCGATGGTGAAACATCGGCTTCAAGGTAGCACAGTATCATGGCAGAGATGACAAAACATCAATAAATCGAATGACGAAACATCACATCTAACAACGATATTGAGAATCAAAGTAGAATAACAAACATGTGCGATGGCGAAACATCGGCTTCAGACAAATGTGCGATGGCGAAACATCAGCTTCAGGGTTATAAACAAAGCCAGGAGGCGCGTAAAAAAATAGGATCGGTTTGTATCTTTTACCTTGAAGAAGGGTTTGAGTTTATTAGAAGTGTTTTATGATTTGCCCAAAAAACAGTTTTTGCTTTAAGATGCAAAATGCAAAGAAAAAGAAAAACAACTAAGGGAGACTAGCCTAGTACTATCCCTAGTGTTATCATACAATGGTTGACCCTAAGGTTGAAGATAAAGGAAAACCCTACCTTAATTAACATGTTAAAGGAAGCTTAACAAAACTATCCTATAGGGAACAGGCACTGAGAGCGAAGTCGTGATCTCAATTTCTAAATTGAGTGACTCATCGATCAACAATTAAAGAAGAAAGAAATAAACATCCTATAGGGAACATGCAATGAGAGCGAAGTCGTGATCTCAATTTCTAAATTGAGTGACTCGTTGATCAACAATTAAAGAAGAAAAACAAATAAAAAATCCTATAGGGAACATGCAATGAGAGCGAAGTCGTGATCTCAATTTCTAAATTGAGTGACTCATCGATAAAAAACAAACACAAAACATGCATCAGACAAAAACCAGAGGGCCTCCTGACATATATCAGCAACAAAGATCCCATCATGCAAACAGAGAACTATGCAAAATGAAAATGGAAGAAATGAGATAGTGCAATACCAAACAGATAAATATCCGTAGCAACTGAGCAAGAATAAAAGAAACCCAGAGAACTTCAAGCAAGTTGGCATCAATAGACAAATCAAGTCAGAAATTACGCCATAAGGATGTAAGTAATGAGGTTATCAGATATGAACAGATCCCATGCGCAATATATAGAATTCACAATCACATGTATATATCTTGAATGGAATATCAAACATACCAAACACAATAGCAGTGCCAGTATAATAAGTTGTGTTCCACAAATAAAGTGAAACACAGTAGCCTCAAGCCAAAAGTGGAAACTTTCTCAAAGTACCTCGCACATTCAACAACCAAGTTAGTATTCCATAAGGTGAATGATGACTCACATAAGGGATGGATGCAACATGATGAAGTGAGAACAACATGATAACAATTATCAAACATTAGGCATGATAGACAAGAGGAAACATGCATATGCACAATTTGGTCAAAAGAATCAGAGGAATGTTTCTCCTTTCTATCACTATATTGAATTGACAATTGAATATCAATAAAGGATCATAGAAGCTTCAAAGGAATACAATCAAATACCATGGAGGTCAGGAGCAAACACATTTCAATCATGTACAATTAATTCAACCACCACTCACAAGCACAATAGAAGGTGAATCCCATACAATGCATTAGAAGGTTCAAACATTCAAACATGAGGCATTAAATGAAATGACTTGAGCTATCATGGATAAACATATCCAACATGACCATTAGGTACCCAATCATAGGCCTCACTCAAGTTCATTGGCCATTAAACAAATATGCAACAAGATATGCAACATCAATTGGGTACCTTCACTTTAAAAATACATAAAAAAAAAAGAAACAAGGATCCATAATTCAAACCAAAAATATCTTAGCATCTTTGAAGTGTATAGAAGTCAGAAAGCAAGTCTTATGTTCATGAATGATTGAGAAGGGGATCAAATGAGGCCCAAAGTTCAATACTAGTTGACAAAACTACCAAACTAGACAAGTTTTCAAAATAATTTGTGGAAAAATGTCAAACCAAGTCAAATAATTCAAGAAAAATGGTTTTCAGATCCTCAACACATTCATGAACTATAATCAAGACTTGAATTCTATTGAAAATCCAGGGCATAAGGGTTTTGAAAAAGAAACTTGCACAAGAAGTAACAAAACCCTAAATGTCAGAAAACATATTTTTCCATATTTTTTTGAATTAAAGAAAAGTCCAAAATAAAATTAAATTCACACAATTAATTAATTAGTTTAATAATCACATCTCAACATGAAATTTTAAACACAAGTCAGGAAAATGTCCAACCAAAATTATATTCAAATATTAGAATTAAAAACATGCATCCCTGATTTTTTTGGAATTTTTGAATTAATGGAAATATTAAAATAAAAATTAAACAAAACAAATAACAATTAAAATATTATTTAAGGGCAAAAATGCAAACCCTAGCCAAAAAGTCACAACAAAGTCAAAACAAAAATATATTCAGAGTCTATGATTAAAAACAAGCTTGCATGATTTTTTTGAGAATTTTTGAATTAAAGGATGTATTAAAATAAAAATTATAAAGCAAAAATAAAAAATAAACTTCTCAAATTAAAATTATAATCAAAAATAGAAAAAAAATTAAACCAAAGTTAGAATCAATTTCTAAATTATTTTATGAGCTCAAAATATTTTTTGTTAAATTTTTTTAGGTCAAAGAAGTATTAAAACAAAAATAATCCCTAAACAAACAATTATTTAAATTCAATAATTTTCAAACCAACAAAACATTTTTAAAAATTCCAATAAAATTACACAAGATGTTAGAAATTATTTTGATCTTGTGAGAATTTTTTCAGAATTTCTTAAATTGTTTTGATCAAGAAACAAAAAATCAGAAAATCAATTAAAACAAAAATATGAAAAATGCATGATAATTTGAAACAGGCCAATCACAGCGCGCCACCTCACTTCGTCTTCAACCTCCAGCATAGATCAATACCACAGTACATGATGCAATTTGAATCAAATTCAAAGATCAAGCATAGATCAAGAAATAAAGTCTTAGAAACTGGAAAAACTCACTGTAAGCATCAAATTCATGAACACGATTTCAACAATTCTGCTTGAATCAAAGCTCAAATATACATCAATCCTAATGATTGGCCAGCTAGCAACTCAATGAACCTGATTTTCATCCTCAATTCAAGCTAAAACACATAAATCAAAGTTCAAGAAACTTACATGGATGTGAAATCTAGAAACACGATTCCTTCGCTCCAGAAACAATCCAATGGTGCAGGCTTGATCTCCTTACTTCACTGAAGCTGAATCACCAAGAATTTTGAAGAATGATCCAAGGAGAAGAGAGATTCAAAGCAATTTGCAGAGCTGCTTCCAAGATGTTCAGATTTGCAATGTAGCGGTTATGAGCCTTCTCCATTACAAATGAGCCTTGATTCTTGTTATATAGCACGAGGGTAAGAGGATAGAAGTGGTATTTGGCACTCAAAACTGCTGAAGGGTAAGTTTGGAAGTTTTGGCCAAAAATGAGGATGCACATGGAATCTGCGTTTCACTCGTGCATTTGCTTGACTTTTGTGCATTTTGTGATCCAAATGAAGTCAGAATTACATGCCCAAAGTGCCAGCTCATGATTGTTTGAAATGAAGAAGTGTTGGTGATATTGCAAAATTGAGCATGTTTTGTATTTTTTTTTCATCCAAGCAAGTTCATGAAGCTTATGGGCACGAATTGATGAGTGTGATGGTCCTCAGCATGTCACAAATTACCAATGGTTTTCATTAGAAGCAACAAGAATGGCTAAAACTTGAGTTTGCAAGAAATGGCCATTTTGCATATTTGTCAAAATTCAATAAAATACCTCAAAATTCCAAAGTCCATAACTTGCTCATATTTTTGAATTTTGACACAAATGAGTACAATTTGGAAAGGTATTGAAAAGATATACAATCCCTTAGTTTTTAGTTTTTGCAATTGAATCCATCAAGTTTCTTAAAATTGAGCTTGAAATTCACTAATTTTGGAAAATGACCTATAATTTTGTGACTTCCAAAGACCATAATTCTTGATTCCTTGCCAAATTTGACATGAAACAAAAATTAGATGAAATACCATCCTCTTATATTTCCAAGCATACTTCATTTTCATTTTTTTGATCAAAGGTGAATAAAATATGAATTTTTGAAGTTAAGTCCTTATTTTCCAAAATTAGAAACTTTTAGGGTTTCTTCATGAACAAGTTTCAACCCAAACCTTAATCTCTTTGATACAATGATCAAAATGGACTTTAAATATGAAAAGCACACCCTTGAATTGATGGTTGGCAAAAAGTTCACTTGGTCAACCTTGACTTTGACTGATTTTGACCAAAATGACCATTTTGCCCCTCTGAATCAATTGATCCACTTCCCTTCAAAATTGATGATCAAAACTCCAAACATATGATATTTCAAACATATAAAGGCCATGTACAAAGTTTAACTTCAAAATTATCAAGAAAACTTGATGAAATCCCAATCTCTAGTTTTGGTTAACACCTTAGGAGACTGATGAATCATCTTCAAAATTTCAAATCCTCTGGACATCTTGGCCAATTTCTTGTACAAAGAATTCTCAAATGCCAATGAGATTTTGTAGCTTCCAAATTAAGACTTGCACATTGATCAATATCCTTGATTAAGCAAAAACCCTAATTTGACTGGTGAATCAAAGGAGTGATCCCTTCTTATAATCAAACATAAACTTCAATCCTCTGATGATCCAAAGAGATGGGTAAAACAACTTGAGATATGTAATAACTTTTGAGCTTGAAATATCTAGAGGTTTAGATGATAAGGTTCTACTTTATCAACTTGTCAATGCAAACAACTTTCAATGCTTGAGGAAGACTTGATAACCAAAGTACTTTGATCCCATCACAATGTATGAATGCAATGCAATATGATATTCATGATGAAACATAAGCCAAAATCAAGAGGGTAAATTTTGGGGTGCAACACTAATCTATGATGCCAAAGAGTATTGTCATTACATGAGTTAGGTTTATGAAAAGCAGAATTGGAAGCAACAAAGCTTTGTCCAACAGTACTAGTGCACAAGCTATTGTTATGGCTATGAGGATGTGTTGACTCTAAGTGTAGTTGTGGAAAACAGTAAAGGCAACTTGCATCAAGAGCTCCTTCAACAAGGATTTATTTAGAAGCCTGGCATTTTATGTAGCATTTATCAGAATGGAATTAAAAAACAACATGGTTATCACTAGAAAACTTTGAGACAGATAACAAATTCTTAGTGATAGTAGGAACATGAAGCACATTAGACAGTTTTAACTTCTAATTAGGGCTAAGGGAAGAATAAAATTGAGAGAATCCTATGGACTGTATGGTTAGAGTTTGACCATTCTCAACATACACATGATTAGAACCAGTATATGGATTTATGTGTTGTAAGTGAAAATCATAAGGAGTTAGGTGGTGAGAGGCACTTGAATCAGAAAACCAAGCTTGAGACTCCAACTCGGATGGAAGATAATACTCTTATGTAGTTGCCATCATAGCCATGGCTTTGGAATTTTGTGCAGAGTGTGAAGTAGAGCCTTGATTTTGAGCAGCATTATTTGTAGATCCAAACTGAGTATTAGTAGAGTCTTGTGGCATGAAATTCTCATCAAATTTGTGCCAACAAGTGGAGACAGAGTATCCATATTTGCCACATAGTTGGCAAGTTGGACGATTTCCAGTGCTAGTTGTGGTTCTACCTCCCCCACGACCTCGATTGTACTTGTGACCTCTTCCACGGTTCCCTCAGTAGTTACCTCTGTAACTTTCTTTCTTTTGACCAGTATGAGCAATATTTGCAGACATAGTGGTAGCAGCTAGTTCTTGACGAAATTTATCAAGTTGTGTTTCTTGCACATAGAGCAATGCTTCAACATAATAGGGTGTCGGTGGAATAGGGAAACCATACATCTGTATAAGGAATGGATTGTATTCCTCTGGAATTCCATTGAGTATCGAGTCAATCTGGTCTTGTTCAATGATGAGATCAACAATTGCAAGTAACAAATTGGAAATAGCTTTGATGCGTAGCATAAACTCAGTGAAAGATTTGTTCCCTTTCTTGGTAGATTTCAATTCAATTCGCATTTGGCGAACTCTTACTTTCATATGAACATTGAAGTACTGATGAATTTTATCCCAAACTTCAAACGCATGTTTGCAAGCAAGAACCCTAGGAAGAACGGACTCAGAGATTGTAGATAACAACCATATGAAGACTACCTGATCTTGAACGATCCAAGCATCATATTCTTCAAATAACGTACCTGAGATATGATCTTGATCAACTTTGTACTTTTGTGGAATTTGTGGATTAACCACTAGCTTGTGCATCTTCTGAGTAAGGATTACTCCTTCGACTTGTTGATTTCAGAGTAGGTAGTTATTCTTCTGCAGCTTGATAGAAAGTTTTGGTCCAAATGCATTGCTGGATTTGTTCGTCACAAACACGGTGGAGACTTCATGATCTTTGATCACAGATTCGTCATTCCCAGAGGACGCCATTGTTGGATCTTGAAGAGCTTTCAATGAAGGAGCTTCGTTCAGCTTGCAGAGATCAACGTGACAAATGATGATGGATTACAAAGTGCAAGTGATCGAGACACGCGATTAATACCATATTAGAGATGAATCTTGAAGTTCATCTTGAATCTTATTAGAGAGAGAGATACACTTTTATGAGAGAGAGAGAGAGTGTGTAAATGTATCATTCATCAGTTGGTTCAATGTAACAGTACAAGGGGGTATATAAAGTAAATATACATAGTGCAAGGCTTAACACAAAATGATATTAGGTCTAACCATTAACAACCCAACAAACTTGGCCCACTGAGCTATCTAAGAGAGCAAACCTTATCTAATTAAGCCTATGCAATATTATACTCTAATATTTTTTTGTCTTATTCTGTTATATTATCTATGTACATATTATTATTGTTGTAGACCATTTATTTTAGTTACTATTATTCTTTATCTCACAAATTGATGTTAAGTTTTATCATATTTAACAACAAGATTCACAATATAATCTGCAGCTACAAAATGAATAATCAATTTATATACAAATACAAATTCTAAATACAACTCAAATGCAAACCAAATGAAAGTTAAATACAAGTGATACTGAAACTAAATTAACTTGAATTTAAATTATATTTCAACTCTTAGGTCTAATCTATCCGATAGTGAAATGTAACACCATGTTAAAAAAAAGTTTTTTTGATGGCCGGTGTTAAAAAAGTTATTAGTGTAGCTGTTGTGGGTGTATACTCATCTTTTAAAATATATAAAAAATAATTAATAATATTAAATTGTAGACACCCTCCCCCACCGCAATCAACACCTTACATATTTTTGTAGATTAATAATATTTTTTTTTAGAAAACATTTTAGTCGATCATAAATACTGGTTAGTCAGTTGGTTCTGAATTTGTAGGTTATTTATGTTTAACAAGCTTAATTGAGTTGCTAACTAAGTTTCCAACTTTTCTGCTGCATCATTTATTTTAATATAACCATGTTGCCTATTTAAAACATAACTCAAATGTGACCACAGAGTTGAAATTTTGGTGTATATTCTGATTCCAGACGTCATTTTTTTCCCCAAAATTAATACACTACTTCACATGGATTCCTTCAAACATATAAGAAACGTGGCACATTCACTATTGCTAGCTAGCATTGACCAACAACTTATTTTTTGAACTGCATTAGAATATAACAATGCAAGTTTCTTTTCTTTGAATGTGTGACAAAAGAAAATGAGAATTATACATCACAGCATAGAAAAATTAACACACATAAACACATAAGGCTACATATTATATTATACAATATGCATGACACAACATTTTAAATTACATTTTTAATAACATCATCCTTATATGTCCTAATTCTAAGTTGTTACACATGTGGTTGAACAATTCTCTTTAGAATTTTTCACTTCATATAGATCTTTCACAATTTTTTTCATGGTTCATTATGATTATAGTCGGGCAAAGCCTTCTCCGTAATTATTGTAGAGGTACGTGGAGCCTTATAATTGATTATTTATATATTTAACTTGTCTTAATATAATGATCGTTTTTCTTTTTTGGGTAAGACGATCTCCTTTAATTCTTTTATTTTACTGGATCAACAGTGTGGATCAGTCGGAGTCTTGTTTTAGACCCATTGAGAGTGAATGTTATTTCACACAATCTCTCTTACTTGACTTTGAGTTTTGAACAATTAACATTGACTAAAGATTCATATTCGCTTTCACTCTTTAGGCGTGCCCTATGACACTCTTAAGTGTACTTCGATCTAGAAATGTAAGATCCTGTTAAAAAAATTATTAGTTTATCTAGTGTGATTGGTACTCATCTTTTGAAATATAAGAAAAATAGTGATACTAAAGTGTACACAATTGACCATGCTTTAATACCTAAAAATGAACTTTTAGCCTCTCTACCACCCTCTCCCACCATCTATCACTATGTTGCCGCCACTACTTCCGATAATACTTTTAATACTATTAATAAAAAATAAGTTAAATAAAAAATATTTTTAAATAATTTTTATTTTAAAAATGTTGAAATAAGTCAAATATTGCTAATCCTAGAAAAAATTATTTTTTGTATTAATTGATTTATATAGTTGTGATTAATTTCTTTTGATGTATTCTATTATCAAAGAGAGACACAAGGGAGAGAAGTTGTATATAAGTTTCTCCACTGTGAATAAAATAATACATTAGAATTTCTCTTTAAAATCCTTTTTAGATGTATCATCACAGTTAAACAAAAATTCCCCTATAATATGTGAATCAATTACTTTGGTTTCTTTGAGGTTTTATTTAATTTTCTCTGATGGAGTATTCTGATAAATATAACTCAGACTATGGGACGATGCTACGTATGTATGATCTTTCTTCTGTATTCACACATGAACGACTTGACAACACCAACTACAAGGAGTGGCCGTTAAACGCAAAAAATAAGATTCAAAGAAGAAAAGTTTAGGGTTATATTTCAAGAACAAAGGCCATGCAAAAAGACACATAATCATAGGCGTACAAAACATGGGAAGAGGAAAATTGTTTAGTCAAGTTATGGCTTCTAGACTCGATGACCAAAGATATTATATCGCTCTTCATTTGTTTGTCTACAACTAAGGAAATATGGAACAGTGTCAAGGAAACATATTCCATCAGCCAAGTTACATGAAAGACTTATCAATTATACCTTGAGTTAATTTCTACTCATTAAAATGGTGGCTTTGTGATTACATACTTTGGAAAATTAAAAAGATCCTGACATGAATATGATTCATTTGCAAATTGTGCCATGGAGTGCACTAAAGATGTTGAGAAATACAACAATTCAGTTCATTCTCAACGTGTTCAAATTTTTTTACATGGTTTGGATTCATATTTGTATGGATTATATGGTTGTATCCATTTCCATTTTCTACCACTCCATTTCCATGTGTTCAATCTGCTTATGCCTTTGTTTGTGCTAAGGCAAATAGGCAAGAAGCCATGATTGGCAGTGTGTCCACTAAGGGCACTGCATTTATTGTAAAAAACATTCCAAGAAAGGAATCAACTAGGGATGTCATTTTGCATCTATTATTGGGGATTCCCGCGGGGATTCCCTATTTGGAGCCCTAAATATGGGGAATTTTTCTCCTGCGGGGATGTGGATGGGGAATAAAGTTCCTCTGAAGGAACTTTGGGGACGGGGATGACGAACATATCCCCCACTCTGTGGAGTCCCTGCCCTGCACTAGAATATCATAATATCGTTAATTAATATATAAACATTTTTATGTAGGTGTACTTGACATTTCAAATAACTTATTTCATAAACAAATGTAAAATATATATATATATATATATATATATATATATATATATATATATATATATATATATATATATATATATATATATATATATATATATATATATATATATATATATATATATATATATATATATATATATATATATATATATATATATATATATATATATATATATATAATGTTAGTAAAAGAGGGAGATCTAAATGATTATTTTAATTTTTTTAAGTTTGAAATTTTGGTGTTCATGAATCTCAAGATTAAATATTATTAAAAAATATATATTTATCGTAGATGATTAGTTTATTAATTTCTTGTGGTTAGCTTTTGAATTTTTTTTATTAATTTAGTTAAAAATAATAAATAAGAATTTATGTTTATAGATCTTCGTAGAAATCGTGGGGATTCATGGGGACGGGGATGGGGGATAAAATTCCCCCGTGGCGGAGATCCAAGACGGGGATGGGGAGTAAATTTGAGGACGGGAATTGAGATAAGAATGTATCCCCCCCGCCCCATTAACATCCCTATAATCAACAAGTATAGTTCCTTTGGATTGGCTACATTTTGAAAAATAACAACATGAAGAAGTATTCAAAGTGTTCAAGATTAATCTACTTTGCTTTTGATTTATGAAGGAATAGAGGGGAAACATGTTGGACATGTTGTCCCAACATGTTGGTATGATATTTGGGCCTTGTGAAACAGGTCAATACTGTTTCATTTTGGAATATTTTTTGGTCAAAGATTGGATCAAATTTTATTACTATTGATTTAACAATATGATTGTTCTGGACTGACCCAATAACTAGAATTGGTCTAATCCGCTTCTATCCTTGGCATGACCCAACAACGTTGGCCCAACATCTATGGTCGACCGCACCCTCGAGCGACAAGACCAACGATGCTCAAAACACGCACCTGGACATGCGAGCAGTCACATCTCAGTCAGCTCAATGCATGAAAAGCAGACACCTAGGAAATGCTCATAAACGCTTATGCTCGTAATCTCATCCTTTCTCGATGCAATGGCTTGTTACAGGCACGACTGCCCATTTTGACCAAGTCCTGGCAGTTACCTATTTTTGTGGACCCGCATATCTAAGTCCAAAAATAGGAACCAATGGCCAAGTGGTGGAGGCATTATATAAACCCTCACACTTGTGAGGGCCAGATATCCAATATTAAAACCTAAAACCCTAATATCTTTCTTGTATATCTTTGCATCCATTCTTACTTGATCGTTAGATTGCCTTACAGGTACAACCCCCATTTCTCCTCAACTTTCTAGCCAATCAGACGTCATCCTTCAGCCCACTTCTAGGATCTGATCAATCGGTAAGATCAATGGCGATGTCTGTGGAAATCTATCTTCCCTGTCTTCCTTTTCCTCAAAACCGAAGACCAAAGATACTCTCACTACTTTAATCATGGCCGACCATGATGACCATCACCTCTCTGGAAAGAGTGTACTCTCCTCCGTCCACAAGACTGATAGAATTCAGGAGCATCCTCACCTCAAGGATGACCTCGACGTCAGAGATGGATAGACAACATCCCCAGATTCAGTCGATGCCGAGCGCGACAATCTCTAGTTCTTGGAAGATCAAGGGTCCAGGAACCCTATCGAGGAGCTGCGAGAGATCCTACAACTAGTTCCTATTCCTTAGAATATCGATCCGGCCATGGCTGCACTGCTCGCTCCCCTCAACCAAATCAACGCCCTAATCATGCAGTAGAGAAAGAGGATTGTGGCCTGGGAAAAGAATAAATCAAAGTCTCCTCCTCTGAGACACCAAATATGCGAATTTCCGAGCCTTTCTCCACCAAGGCGTGGTCGTCCAACCAAAAGGGAGCTGTAAGATGTTTCTTTCCTCAAGAAACACGATCGCACGCCTCGCTGAAAAAATCAAGGCTCCTCATCTTTTAAACAGACAAAGAGAAACCAAATACTTGATCGCGGTCGTTCATCGTTGCCCAAGCCTAGGCAAAAACAAAGAAGTATATCTCGCTTCCGGGACAACAGCCCCCTATGAGGAAAGAGCCGTCATTCCCCGCAACCATCTCCCGAGGGAAGCGACGATGACGAGCCTCATGGCCCTCTATCAAGAGAGATCATGGAGACCACGCTCCCCATTGTTCTGGAGAAACCACCCTCGTTGGGAACATACGATGGAACCACCGACCCTAATGATCACATCGAAAACATCGATGCGCTGCTCGATTAAAGGGGTTTCATGGAGCAATTAAATTTCAACGTTTTCCTACGATGCTCAAGAAAGGAGCCATGACCTGGTATAAGAGCCTTCCAGACGAATCTATCACGTAGTGGAAGAACCTGGGAAGATAATTTTCCAAGTAATTCACAACATCTCGCAGGCATCCCAAGTCAAATCATCTTTGGAGGCAATCATCCAAAGGAAGGACGAATTCCTCCGGGCATACATCGAGCGCTTCAACAAAGAAGTTGTGCATGTATCTACAACCAACAGAATGAAAAAATATCTCCTCGAGCGCGGGATTTGTCCCTTTAGCAACCTCGCCAAAGTTGTTGGAATTGAGACTTCGGCCGTGCTCGACTCCCTCCTCCTCAAAGCTCAAGCGTACATCCAGTATGAAGAGAAGGATGCATCCAACATAAGGGACTCACGCCATAGGGAAAATGCCAAAGTCTCAAAGAATGATGATCCCTCGACATCCCATAGGGGAGGAGAAAAGAATGGAGGGACAAATCTCGGGATGCCAAGGACTACCAGGGCCAGCTTATCGATTCAAGGACTATACCCCCATAAGTGTTTTGCGCGAGCAGATTCTGACAGAATGTGCCAATTCAGAGTTCAAGCAAGTCGGGGTACGTTTTCCCCGTCAAACATCACCCTATCCCAGGACGATTAAAAGCAAATACTACATGTTCCATAAGAATCAAGGGCATAATATCGACGACTGCATCCACCTGAAGGATGCTATTGAGATACTCATCCGGGATGGACATCTCAAACAATACAAGAAGAAGGAGAATGCTTGTGAAGAAGCTCAAGAAACCAAGAGTGTGAAAGAAGGGAAGGGCTCCCCTGACGCGAGCCTCATACCAGTCGCCCTTGGCATCACTAGGCCCGAGGACTTCTACTTCCCTGACATGGATGAAGTCCCTATATATATCGCAACCCATAACCCTTAGAAAACATTTCCAGCGATGATGGTCATATCTGGAGGAGGCTTCAACAAGTGCACGGTAGGGTCGGTCAAAAGAAGGTTCGATCAACTCATGCATGCTAGCTCGGAGAAGAATGCCACGCTCGACAAAGCCAGGGGAAGATCTACCCCTATTACATTCTACAGGGAAGAGTTTCCCGGTGGGGACCCTAACTCTAGTATTCCTCTGCTTATAAGAGCACGAATGGCCAACTTCGACGTCAGGCGAATCTTAGTCGACCAAGGCAGCTTAGTGGACATAATGTACACCTAGATACTCACCACTCTGCAACTGAACGAGACCCATCTAACCCCATATGTTGGCTCCAACCTCCAAGGGTTCAACGGTTTCATCACTAAGCCCTGGGGATACGTCGAGTTGATCATCCTCTTTGGTTCATCCGAGTGTTCCAGGTCCACCAAGATGCAGTTCCTTGTGGTGGACTGCCCTTCACTATACTAGTGCAACTTTGAGAGGCCTACCCTGGATGAGCTGATAGTTGTGCCTTCTAAGTTGCATCTGAAAATGAAGTATTACACTAAGCAGGGGCTCATCGCCACCCTACACAGGGACATCTAGGCAGCACGAAGGTGTTTTTACGCTGTAGCCAAAGGATTGAGCTCCATCAGCTTGCAGCCCAGAATGAACAGCAGATCTTCCCTCCCCAGCTGCTCGGAATCTCCACGGTCGTTGCCCCGTGTCGATGGAATCGACCTCACAGCAAGTTTACAAAAGAGGATATTAAAGAGCAGAAGAGGAAGGGATAATAACCCCTAATGGACTCTGAAATTTCTTCCCCATATTCGAGAAAGGATCCTGCGCATCCTATGCGCCCAATCCCAAACGGGGATTTCTAAATCATCCCCCTGGGCGACGATCCAGCCAGAGGTGTCAAGATCGGTGCAGACCTTCTCGACTTGGCCAAGAGACAGTTTAAGACATGCCTTAGAGAGAACGCGGACCTGTTTTCCTAGAGCGCATCGGAGATGCCTGACTTTACTCGGAGTTAGCTTTCCATATGTTGTACCCTAAAATTTTACCTCCCATTTTGTTCAAGATATCTCCTCATTCTCTTAGGGTTTTCAATTTCTCAAGGCTACCCAATGTTTGATCAGACAAATTCTCTTTCTAAGCAGTTAACCTACAACTAGGGTTTCACTTCTCTCAAGGAAATTTGAGCTTATAATGCCTCAAGTTGATTTCATGGTTGGTCATATGTCTCAAGGAATTATCATGCCAAATTTTAAGTCTTGCATCACAAGTTTGCTTAGTCAGTTGCTCAAATGACTAAAAATCAAATGTATTAGGTAAAAAGTCAATTGTGGTCAACATACAATCAAACTTTAAGATTTTTGGTCAACATTAAGATTTTGAAGTCATATTCATCATTTGGTCAAGGGTTGATCATGATTCATCAAGAAAACTCAAGATTCATCAAAAGTTAAAAGTTGCTAAATTAGGGTTTTCTTAAGGAGAAGTCAACTGAACTTTGACCAAGAATAACTTTCACATGCTTCATCAGATTTTTCTCAACCAAAGCTCATTGTGAAGGAAATTCAATTATCTACAACTTTGTGTGATACGATGGGAAAGAACTGACTGTTTTTTGGAATGCTGGTTTGCATTTTGCGTTTGTTTTTGCAAAATGTCGCGGTAAGCAAGAGTCGCCACCGACTTTTATTTTATCCAACAAGGAAAGGAAAAAAGCACAGAAAAATTCCTTTTTCGAGATACTTCTCGGGTTCGGGGGGTAGATTATAGAAAGGGAAGGTGTTAGCACCCTTTCTATCTGTGGTTATCCACGGGCTCTTAGGTACTTGCTCAATTGTTTTCAAAATTTCTTTTCTTTGTGCTTGTGGGTTTGAAAAAGTTTTTGTTTTGAAAAACTTCGATTTAACTCTTGCTTCTGTCCTCAAGAGTGTATGAAGTGTTTTTGAAAACTTTGTTCGAAAAGTGTAAGTGTGAAAAAGATTTTTTGTTTTTGAAAGAGCAAGTATCTAAGAACCATCTACCTACTCGAAAAAGGAATCTTTCTATGTTATCTTCCTTTAGACAATGATATCCCACTATTGATGAGTAGGCAGCATCGTTGTTGGAGTTTAAGGGTCAATTCGAATTTAGGGACTTACGGTCACCAAAGCAATGTTAGGTCACTTTAGTGGTAACCCTAATGTCTTAGATCATTTGTTTTGAGGCAATAATATTTGAGGCAACCGTTTCGAGGCGACTATGATCTTTTAGACAAGAGGGCGACCTCTAAAGTGACCTATACTCAATGACTGTGTACAAAGGCAACCAAGTGGGGTTTACCCTAAGAGTGCGCATGTGCGAGTGTGTCATTTTTAGTTTATTTTTGTCTTTGTACATGTTGAGGGTGATCTATGTTGATTTTAAGTTAAAACATTCAGTCTTGTCATGCATTCCTATTATCAAACATCTAACAGTTGTAAATTTCGGAAAATAAATTGCGGAAATTAAATTACAAGGCGTCGGGTATTTACATCGCCAAAAGCAACCCTTTGAAATTTAAATGCGAAAAAAATAAATAAAGCGATAAAAATAATTAAATGGTCCTAATTATCTCTTACATTCCGGGAACAAATACAATATTGAATAAATAGATCGCATGAGGAAAATTAAATCGAGTGCGAGTTTAGGGTTTTGACCCTTTGTTATTAAAGGAAAGATTTTTTTTTGTTTTTGAATTAAGAAAGAAACTATCCTAAATTAATTATTAAATTAATAAATAAATTAATTAATTAATGAAAATAAATATTTTTTGGATTTTTGGTATTTAAAGAAATAAAAATAAAATTAATCAATGTTAGTAAAAACCTAATTAAGTCTAAGTTAATTTTATTTATTTACAAAAATGTATTAAAGTTATTTCTAATTAATAGCCTAAATTAATTAATAGATTTGTTAATAAAAAATAAAATACTAAAATTTAATTTGATAAAGAAAACATTTTTTGTGGTTTTAATTTTATAAGGAAAAAGATTGATTGGTTAGTTATTAAATAGAAATAATAAATAAATAATTAAAATAAAATATATAAAATATATAGAGAGAGAGAGAGAGGAGTATGGGCCTGTTTTGGGGGTCAGAATAGAAATTCCATGGCCCATTAAGCGCTGGCCTGGTTGACCTCCCTGGATTTGGTGTATGTGCATTGACTGGATCTATGATAGACCCTCACTCCTAGATCACCAGATTTGGCTGGAGGCCATCTGACAATCAGATGCTTGAGGATGCATGATGAGCTTCACACTTGGAGACACACATGATCACCTGGAAAATAATAATATCAAAGAAGTGAAGGACCTGGGATTCGAACCCAGGTCCTGTTGGATGTTGCCAGCGCTCGCTTGCCACTAGGCTATTGTGCTTCATTTGTTAACATATTAAACAATAATAATAATAAAAGAAAATGACTCATATGCCAGAAAAGACAAAACAAAGCGCGCCATTATTTGAATTGGCCATTGGGGAGGTGACACACCATCGTCCCCTACCTTCAGCCCCTGTAATTTTTCCTGCGGATTTGGATCCGCAGCTAAATGTGCAGGTCGATCCAAAAATCAACTCCAGGCCATAAAAATGACCTTCAAAGACATGGTTAGGTTCGTCTCCCTCCCCTGAATGCAACCATGCCTTTCTCGTCAGCCAATTTTTCCTGAAAGAGAAATACCCAAAAACAAACCACGAAACCCTAGCTATGGTACTTGGCTTTACAGGTCAGATAAGTACAATTAACTAATGCAAAAAGCTTTGAAATGTCATGAGGATCACAAATATATCAACGATTTGCCCAGAGGATGCAAGAATGGAGAGTTATGATTTTGAATACAGGGCTAAGAAACGTGATACTTACAGAGCTCTTGAAGGCTTGAGAATGCGTGTGTTGGATCCAGGAGGGTTATTTGATCACCCAGGAATTGATTGGAATGCTTCTTGGCTTCTGAAAACCTCTCTTGTTATGATTTTGAATTCCAACTTTTTCACCACTTTTTCAAGTTTTGTTTTGATTGTTCTTGCAGCCTCCAACCCCCGTTTTTCGTGTCTTAAGCTTCCTTATGTATTATAGAATGCATTAGGTTAAGAATTATGGATTCAATCTCTCTAAATCAATGCACCCATATTTGATTTGATTCACTTTTGAAAGCTTGCAAATTTGTCAAAAATCCATCTTTTTGCACATGATCTTGTGTGATACGAATTTGATTCTCTTAATGATGATGATTCAATCCTGAAATAGCCAAAAGATATCTTGTAATCAAAGCTTTGGATTTTTTATGATTTAATTTGGTTTAAAATGAAATAATTCAATAAAAAATCAAATAAAATAATAAAAATAAGATATGGGCTCATGGCTGAAGCTAGGACATGTGGACACTGATACAAGCTCAAATCAAGTGGAAAAGAATGGGCCTATTTGATAAAATTTGAAGTTTTGGGGATAGTTGACTTTTTGCAATTTTGCAAAAATGCCCAACTTCAACAATGCATAACTTCTTCAATTTTGAACTTTTGGAGGTGTTCTTGAACTTTTTAGAAAGCTTGAGATGTCCTCTAACCAACCCTTTTTTTCTCATCTCATTTTGATATTCCATGTTCAAGTTATAAGCTCTGGAAAAAAAGGTGTTTTTGTTGACTTTCAAAAATGACCTATAATGTCCAAATTTATAACTTCTTGTGAGTGCATTTTTTGATCTTGGGGTATGAAGATGGATTGTAGGAAATTGCATCCTCTTAAAAAGGAGCTTTTGATAGGTCATTTCTCATAAAGTATGATAAAGTTATGCTTGGTCAAAGTTGGGTTGACTTTTCCTATAAAACCCTAATTTAGCAACTTTTGAATCTTGATGAATTTTGAGAAATTCTTGATGAATCATGATCAACCCTTGATCAAATGATTAAATATCCTTAAAAATGAGAATGTTGATAAAAAATTTTGAAGTTTGACTATTTGTAGGTCACAGTTGACTTTTGCCATAACACAGTCGATTTTTGGACCCTTTGAGCATTTGACTGAGCAAACTTCCTCTGCAAGGCTTGAAATTTGACATGAATGATCTTGAGAACATATTAGGACATTGGGGAGCACTTGAGGTCATTTGGATTCAAGGATCTTGATGCAACACAAAACCCTAATTTGGGGTTGACTGCCTTAGGAGGTAGCTTGTCTGTCCAACTCTTAAGCAATCTTGAGCCACTTGGAGATTTTTCTTGCAATGTTTTGAGAAATA
Source organism: Vicia faba (assembly GCA_948472305.1). NCBI lineage: Eukaryota > Viridiplantae > Streptophyta > Magnoliopsida > Fabales > Fabaceae > Vicia > Vicia faba. The sequence goes on from OX451738.1 coordinate 1,169,333,066, forward strand.
TGAGAGGGAAAATTTTGGGGTACAACAGCTGCCCCTGTTAAATCCTCTTAAACCCGAGGATGTAGATTGGCTTTCGTGCCTTTCGTGATCCGAAGGTGGAAGATGATTGAACACTAGAGTGCCCAGAAATTTGCACTCGCATGAAGTGGTATCAGCCTGGTGATGTCGGGAATGGGCTTACAGATTCCATTTGGAGATTGTTGGTAGGAGGATGAGCTTACAGATGCCATCTGTATGAGCGTCGATCGCATAAGAGATTCCTTAGCGAGAACTTGCGTACTTGTTGTTGTAGAAGATTCTGCCGGGGAAGTCTAACTTTTATTGAGATTTAGGAACTTGCCTGTACCTCAGCTGAGAGAACATCTTTGCTGAGTTTTAAGAACTTGTCCATAATTCAACTGGGGGGAAACATCTTCATCAAGATCTAGGAACTGTCTGGTCTTCAATGGAGTATACCGTTGAGATTGTAAAACTCGTCCACACTATGACGGAGGAAAATTGTCGAGATTGAGAACCTTATCTGAAATTCAACCGAGGATAATTCAGTTGAGATTCAAGAACCGGTCAGGTCTTCGACTGAGGCAACTTAACTTCATCCTTCCTGAAAAGTAAAGGTCATTCATATGACATGCATGATATGGATCAAGCAATGATGTTCTCAAAATAAATGAGATTGTGTTGTATGATGCGTATATGCATGTATCATGATGTATGGAAATGTAATGTTTCTAGCTGGGGAAAATAAATCCTGGATAGCCGCTGGAGAATAGAGTTGGATTCTTCATTTCCGCTGGGGATGGTGAACAAAGATGATTGCGAGAATAAACCTGCAGGAGAAGATAACTCCGTTGGGGAATAAACTGATGAGGAGATTACTCTATGGGGAAGATATGTTCTGTTGAGGATTCCACTGATAAATTCTGTTGGGTACGAATTACCGTTGCTGGTGATACTGAATCCTGTTGGGGATTGAATTCCTGTTTGTGAAAGGAAAGAACTCCGCTGGGGATGATCTTTCAGTTGCGACTTCACTGGGGATAACCTTTTAGGCTCTAATGGGGATAATCCTTTGAGCTTTGCTGGGGACAATCTTCCTTTGAACTTGGCTGGGGATATTTATTTTTATACTCCGCCAGGGACGAACTTCCGGAGTCTACTGGGGATGATTCTTCAACTCCACTGGGGAAGATTTTTCAGACTGCGCTGGGAAAATTTTAACTCCACTGGGAATATCTTGTATTCTGCCGGGGAATGTCATTACACTCCGTTGGGGAATATTAAGACTGTCGGGGATATTAAGCCTTTTCAGTGTTGATGGTAGATAAACTTTGCTTGGGGAGAATATTACCGATTCAATCACAGTTGCAAGTCTCAGTTGGGGAGAGTTATCATTACTGTCCTACTCTGTGGGGAGTGAGAGTATCTTAGCCATATTCTTCAGCTGAATTTACCGTTGCACCTGGTGGATAGAGCAACTGTACAGTTTGTACAATTCTCATTTGCCCCTGTTTCTGATATTACCAATAATCGTCTTTTTGTTTCGCATGCAAATATTTATGAGCGGAAATTAATGTCAAGTGCATATATCAAAAATGAACATTGGACGTTCTTTGCAAAACAAAACAGATAAAGGAAAAATAGTTTGAAATTTCTTTGAAAATGAATTGTATTGATTTTGAAGTTTGGCCTGTAAATAGGCGCTTTTGTACAAGAGGCTGACGTCATCGTAAGAGAACGCCACCGAACAAATAGAATTTATACAATTTGTGAAAAGAAAACAAAACAGCTATGTGAATAATCCCACTGGGTTCCAACTCCGCTATTGCCTTTATGTCCTTGAGCATCTCATCACTTTGTTGCTTGGTTGAAGGTAGATCAGATTGATTAGTGCCGTCTGAGCTTGATAGTTGATACCGAGGTCTAGAGGCAAGGTGATCCAATGAGACGTAGTGTTACGCCTTAATCCTTAATTTTTGCCTGGACCACCCTTTTGGGTTTTCAGTCCACCGGGATACACCTTTTTGCCCAAGCCGCCTTTTCAGGCTTTCGACTTGCTGGGTGTACAATTTTTTCATTTTCATCCCTTATTTTTGCCCAAACCATTTTGGTTCGCCGAGAAGCCCTTATTTTTGCCTAGGCTAGTCAACCTAGCGGGTCTTTGGTTAGGCGTAGTATTTTTTCACTATGTCTGCATTGACGGGATGAGGAAGGTCGTCACCATCCATGATGGTTAGAATCATAGCTCCTCCTGAGAAGATTTTCTTAACCACAAATGGCCCTTCGTAAGTAGGTGTCCATTTTCCCCTGGGATCGCCTTGAGGTAAGATAATGCGCTTGATTACCAGATCCCCAACTTGATACTCTTGTCGTCTAACTTTCTTGTTAAATGCCTTGGTTATCCGTTTTTGATACGTCTGACCATGACAAATAGCAGTAAGTCTCTTTTCATCGATTAAGTTCAACTGATCAAGCCGGGTCTGAATCCAGTCATCTTCGCTCAAACCTGCATCCTTCATGATCCAAAGAGAGGGTATATGAACTTCAATGGGCAATACTTCCTCCATACCATATACCAAGGAAAAGGGTGTTGCCCCTATTGACGTCCGCGCTGAGGTATAGTACCCATAAAGAGAAAATGGTAACATCCCGTGCAGATCTTTGTATGTCACTGTCATTTTCTGCACAATCTTCTTAATGTTCTTATTAGCCACTTCAACAGCCCCATTCATCTTCGGCCGGTGGGGATAAGAGTTATGATGATGTATCTTGAACTGCTTGTAGATTTCAGTGATCATCTTATTATTGAGATTAGTACCATTATCTGTAATGATCCTCTCTGGTACACCATATCGACAGACCAGGTTGTGCCGAATGAACCGTGCCACGACGTTCTTGGTTACAGTAGCAAAGGAAGCTGCTTCAACCCACTTCGTAAAGTAATCAATAGCTACCAGGATGAAACGATGTCTGTTGGATGCTGGAGGTATGTGCACCTTATCAGCATAAACTTGGCACTTGTGACAGGTCCGAGAATGCTGATAACAGTCTGCTTCCATTGTGGACCAGTAATATCTTGCCAGTAGGATCTTTTTTGCCATGGTGTATCCACTGGAATGAGTTCAGAAAGTACCTTCATGTAAATCTACCATGATCCTTTCTGCCTCATTTTTATCCACACAACGTAGTAAATTTGAATCATGGTTACGCTTGTAAAGGATACCATTACTGATGAAGAACTTCACCGCGAACCTCCTCAGAAACTTCTTGTCATTAACAGATGCACCCTCGGGGTATTCTTGAGCCTCAAGATACCTCTTCACCTCATGAAACCAGGGTTTTTCGGTTACTTCTTTAGTCTCAATGTCATAGCAATGTGCAGGTTCGTCCAATCTTTCAATGATAATCCGGGGAGCTTTAATGTCCCAATTGACTTTGAACATGGAAGACATCGTAGCTAACGCGTCCGCTAACTGATTCTCCTCTCTAGGGAAGTGTTCAAAGGTTATCTCTTCGAAATGCGGAAGCAACGTCAACACATACTCTTTGTAAGGAATAAGATTTGGGTGTTTCGTATCCCACTCACCTTTGATTTGACTGATCACGAGAGCGAAATCTCCGAAAACACTTAGAAACTTAATTCTTAGGTCAATTGTTGCTCGAAGACCCATGATGCATGCTTCATACTCCGCCATATTGTTGGTGCAGTTGAAACATAGTCGGGCGGTGAACGGAGTATGAGAGCCTTTAGGATATATGATTACGGCGCCAATGCCATTACCCAAAAGCGTTTGAAGCTTCATCAAAGTACATAGACCATCGGGATCCTTCCTCAGGTCCTTCATCCAGTCCAGGTTCCTCACAGTCAGTCACTATCATGATATTCTCATCCGGAAATTCAAAGTTCATAGACTGGTAATCATCTACTGCCTGGTGTGCCAAATGATCTTCCAACACACTTCCTTTGATTTCCTTTTGGGTCGTGTACTGGATGTTATACTCAATCAAGATCATCTGCCATCTTGCTATTCTTCCGGACAAGGCAGGCTTTTCGAAGATATACTTGATTGGATCCATCTTTGATATCAATAGAGTAGTGTGAGTCAGCATATACTGTCTCAGCCGGCGAGCAGCCCATGTCAAAGCGCAGCAAGTTTTCTCGAGCAACGAGTATCGGGTCTCGCAGTCGGTAAACTTTTTGCTAAGGTAATAAATAACATGCTCTTTTCGCCCAGACTCGTCATGCTGACCCAGCACACACCCTATTGAGTTGTCGAGTACTGTCAAGTATAAGATCAAAGGTCTCCCTTCAACTAGAGGCATCCGAATGGGTGGCTCTTGGAGATACTCTTCGATCCTTTCGAAAGCACCCTAGCATTCATCGTTCCAACGTACTACTTGATCTTTCTTCAGTAGTTTGAAGATTAGCTCACAAGTAGCAGTCAGGTGCGAGATGAATCGGGCAATATAGTTCAAACGTCCCAGAAAGCCTCTGACTTCTTTTTCTGTTCTGGGAGCTGGCATTTCCTGTATAGCTTTCACCTTTGCAGGATCCACTTGAATACCCTTATCACTTACGACGAAACCCAACAGCTTACCAGATCTCACCCCGAAGGTGCACTTGTTCGGGTTTAACCTCAGCTTGTACAACTTCAACCTATCAAATAGCTTCTGAAGGTGGTCAAGGTGTTCTTCCTCAGTTTGGGATCTTGCAATCATGTCATCGACGTATACCTCAATCTCATGATGGATCATATCATGGAACAAAGCGACCATGGCATGCTGATACGTTGCCCCAACATTCTTCAATCCAAAAGGCATGACCTTGTAGCAAAAGTTACCCCATTGAGTAACAAAAGTTGTCTTCTCCATGTCTTCAGGAGCCATTTTAATCTGATTATAACCGGAGAAACCGTCCATAAAGGAGAAGACCTTATGATGTGCAGTGTTGTCAACCAGAACATCGATATGAGGTAGAGGGAAATCATCCTTGGGGCTCGCCCTGTTCAGATCCCTATAGTCGACACACATTCGAACCTTACCATCCTTTTTCGGCACAGGAACCACGTTGGCCACCCACTGAGGGTAAGAAGTAACTGCTAGAAAACCGGCGCCAAACTGTTTCATAACTTCAGCCTTGATTTTCTCAGACATATCTGGGCGCATTCGGCAGACCTTCTGTTTCACTGGAGGACAGTCTTCCTTGGTAGGCAATCGGTGAACTGCAATATCGGTATCTGTGATCGGTGGATCTGTAACTGACTGTTTAACGCTGGTTCGCGAAATGTCGCGGAAGCAAGAGTCGCCACCGTCTTTTATTTTCTCCAAATGGAAAGGACAAAAGCACAGAAAAATTCCTTAAAGAGATTGCTCTCGGTTCGGGAGGTAGGTTATAGAAAGGGAAGGTGCTAGCACCCTTTCTATCCATGGTTATCCATGGGCTCTTAGATACTTGCTCATTTGTGTTTTCAAAATGGTTTGTTTGCTTTTCAACTGTGGGTTTAAAAAAAGTTTCTTTGAAAGTTTCAGATCGACTCTTGTGTCAGAGTGTTTGAAAAATTGCTTTGAAAGCTTTTTGAAAAGTGTCGGTGTGAAAAGATTTTTTTGTTTGTTTTTGAAGAGAGCAAGTATCTACGTGAACCTACCTACCCTAAGGAATTCGTCTGTGTAAATGTCCTTTAAAGTAGTGCCATCCCACCATTGAGAGGCAGGTAGCACCACCGTTGGAGGTGTTCGGGTCAATTCGAGTTTGTAGGGACATGGTGATCACCAGAGCAATGGGAAGACACCTTAGAAGCTACCCTCATGCCAGGTTCCCGGATCATGAGGACTTACTAAGACATCCTCTACTCGACGATCACCTTTCGAGGGCAAGGCAACAGTGAGGCGTACCCTAGGGGTGGTGTGTGCGATTCGTGTGTCGTTTTCATTGATATTTGTCTTGTCATGTTATTGGTGTTCTACGCTTGATTTTATTATGGCCATTCATTCTTGCGTGCTTTGTTTAACAGTTAAAATATTTGCGGGAAAAGTAAATCTAAAACTATTACAAATGGCGCGGGTCCACATCGCCAAAATTAAACCGGACCCGATTTGACAGAAAAATAAATAAAGCAAAGTAAATAACGAAATTGAAAAGTGCGAGAAGTAAGCGTTACAAAGCTTTGGGAGAGGTACATAATTAATTAAGCGAAATAGAATAAATATGCGAAATTAAACAATTAAGAATATGGGCGTTGGACCCTTTTTGCAAAAATTAAAGTACATGAATTAATTAATTTAAGAAAAGAACTTGTTTTTTTGATTTTTTTGATATTTTTATGTTTTTTAGATTTAATAAAAAAAAAAAGATAATTAATTAAAATTGAAATTGAATGCAACCCTAATTCTAGTGGCTTTTAAATTTGTTATGAAAATATTAAAATATAACCTAAATTAAACCTAAAATTTTTTATGTACAATTTAATTATGAAAATAAAATAAATATTATTATTGTGAAAAAAGAAATATTAAAAAAAGAATAAAAATTAACTAAACCTAATTCTACATTTTTTTTAGATTTTATTATGAAAAGAATTAAAGTTACAACCTAAATTAATACTAAGTTTATTTATATACAATTATTTACAAGAAAATATTAAAATAAAATATTTATTATATTTTTGCCTTTTCTGTTTTTTATGATATTTTTATATTTTGTGTAAAAATAATTAATTAAATTAAGACAACAAAACAAATAAACAAATAATTGAAAATAAAATAAAACATAAAGAAAATTGAAAAAAACATTGCAAACCAGGGGGGGGGGGGGGTTCAGGCCCCAATTGTGAGGTATAGGCCTTAGCAATCTGGCCCAGTTAAGCGTTGATCCGTTTGACTTTTTGAGTTGCGTGTAGCGCATTGACTAAGGCTTAGCGTGCTCATCAATTCTGCACCCTTGGATTGCTTCTGATGGACGCGTGGATGGATAGATCTGGAGATGCATCATGGTTTCCAACACAAACGCTGCATAGGAATTATTAGGGAAAAATAATATTGAAATTGCACAGACCTGGGGTTCAAACCCAGGTCTTAGATGTTGAAGCAACGAGCGTTTGCTAGCTGAGCCACTGAACGCGTTTGATTAATAAATAAACAATGAATATTATAAAAGAAAAGCAAATGGTTAGTGGTGCAACGCGCGAAATATTCAAACGCGCCAATCATTGTGTGACACGGATTCATCTTCCTCACCATCCCTGTAAAACAAAACACAAAGGCAACGGTTTTTGAACCGTTCTGTAATGTAGCTTTAGAGAAAATAGCGAATAGCACTACAATGTTCATAAATTGATCGCGAATGTGGTGTCTCCTTCGTCTGAATGCACTGAGTACAACCATGGTGGTCTTAAGGCTTAATTTTTCCTCTTTGCAAAAGCCCTAATTCCAAGCTCTGAAAACCCTAGAAAATAAACATGGCCAAATCGTGTATAGCACAGAAAAAAGCAATTGAACATATTGGTTAGCTTCAAAACATTCTAATGAACATGAATCAATGGATAAAATGCTGAAAGAATGCTTAAATCATGATGCACGATATTGAGTTTTTCTCTGCACAGTTCATGTCCAATATACCAATTCTTCGTGCTTTGATGGTTTTCTTTGATTGGAACACGTTCAGGAGCCTTCAAGGAAGCTAATTGACTATGAATTATGCCTTGAATCAACCTCTAAAGTGGTTTTCAGTTTTGTGTTTTTTGACAATTTTTTCAAGTTCTTCAATGGCCTTTGAGCGCAGCTTAGAGTGTATGGGCATTAGGGTTGTGTTCAAGTATTTGTATGGAATGCATTAGGTTAAAAATATTGCTCAAAATCTCTTGAATTCATGAATTGGAGATTTGATTTGTTAAGGATCTTTTTTCAATCTTTTTCAAGTGTTCTTGTGCCAATTAGCATCCAATCAATCCAATTCTTTCCTAATTAGCATGTGCACGAAATCTTGATGGCAAAACATGTATAAAAAGATTTGTTAAGGCAAGTTAGATATTTTTCATGTATTTAAATAATTTAAATGAATTAATATAAATAATAATTCAAATAAATAAATAAAAAATGAGAAAATACTTCCCTTTGGGCCAAGTGGTCGTGCATATGCTTAGAATGATGAATCATGGAAGAAAAATGGGCCCATTAGCAATTTTAGGTCATTTGAGTCAATGTTGACTTTTCAAAATATCCAAAAATTTCCCAACTTCCACAAGGCATAACTTGCTCAATTTTTAAGCTTTTCTCATGTTCTTGGACATTTTGGAAAGGTCTTTGAGTCCTCTAACCAATGCCTTTGGTCCCATGTCATTATGATTTACCAATCTCAAGTTATGGCCTTTGACTTAAAGTCCCTTTTTGTTGACTTTTGAAAATGACCTATAATGTTGAAATTGATAACTTTTTGTGAGAGCATTTCTTGGACTTGAAGTATGAAGATGAGTTGTAGGAAATGTCTTTCTATTCAAAATGAGCTTTGGATGGGATTTTTCTGATAATCCATGTGAAAGTTATGCCCTGGTCAATTTCAGTTGACTTTTTCAGCTGTCCAAATAAGGAAACTTTTGCATCTTGATGATTTTCTGAGCCAGATTTTGAGAATCATGATCAAGCATTGATCAAATGATGTTTGTGGCTTCAAAATGATATGTTGACCAAAAATTTGAACTTTTGACTGCCAAATGACCATTTTGCCCCTACAGTTGACTGTAGTGCAATTTAGGGTTTTGATTGTGCAATTTTGAGCTGAATACCTTGAAACTTGATATGAAGATGCTTGACCATATTTGTAAGCATGTGAGACTTGATTGGGCCTTTGAAAACTTCCTTTTCTTGATCAGAACACAAACCCTAGTTTTGACTGTATAGGAGACAGTTGGACTGTGCAACCTTTGGGGAATTTTGTGACTTGGCTTGGCAATTTCTTGGAGAATATGGGAGGGCAAATTTTGGGGTATAACAGTTGCCCCTGTTCAATCTTCTTAGACCTGAGGATGCAGATTGGCGGACGTGCCTTTCGTAATCCGAGGGTGGAAGATGATTGAACACTAAAGTGCCCAGAAATTTGCGCTCACATAGTAGCAGTGTGATGGAAATGGGCTTATAGATGCCATTTGGAGATTGCTGGATAGGATGATGGGCTTATAGATGCCATCTGGATGTTGATCGCGTAGGAGATTCCTTAGCAAGAACCTGCATACCTGCAAAAGAACAAATGAGTACCTGACACCTTGCAGGAGCTGGTTTTCAGATGCTTGGTATAGATGTGTCCTGACTGGTTACAGGAGCTGAATCTGGAGCTTCAAACGGCGATGAATGAACTAGGGATGGTTACCATCTTAGCATGAATAGCAAGAGAACCTTGGGCGACTTTAACTTCAACAACGCTCGTTGAGAAAAATCTTGGGTGACTTTAACTTCAACAACGCTCGTTGAGAAAAATCTTGGGTGACTTTACCTTCAACAACGCTCGTTGAGAAAAATCTTGGGTGTCTTCTACTGGATAAGCATCCGGGAGATCTTAGGGTCGATCTGACTGAACTAGACAAGGTCTTGGAGTATCTTCAACTGGAATAAGTGTCAGAACGTCGCCATATCTGGGTCATATCTGGACTATATCTGGAAGGAAATCTGGAAGCAGCATCAGAACGTCACCATATCTGGTTTACATCTGAAACTATATCTGGAAGGAAATCTGGAAGCAGTATCAGAACGTCGCCATATCTGGGTCATATCTGAAACTATATCTAGAAGGAAATCTGGAAGCAGTATCAGAACGTCGCCATATCTGGGTCATATCTGAAACTATATCTAGAAGGATATCTGGAAGCAGCATCAGAACGTCACCATATCTGGGTCATATCTGAAACTATATCTGGAAGGAAATCTGGAAGCAGTATCAGAACGTCGCCATATCTGGGTCATATCTGAAACTATATCTAGAAGGATATCTGGAAGCAGCATCAGAACGTCACCATATCTGGTTTACATCTGAAACTATATCTAGAAGGAAATCTAGAAGCAGCATCAGAACGTCACCATCTCTGGTTCATATCTAAAACTATATCTGGAAGGAAATCTGGAAGCAGCATCAGAACGTCACCATCTCTGGGTCATATCTGAAACTATATCTAGAAGGAAATCTGGAAGCAGCATCAGAACGTCGCCATATCTGGGTCATATCTGAAACTATATCTAGAAGGATATCTGGAAGCAGCATCAGAACGTCACCATATCTGGTTTACATCTGAAACTATATCTAGAAGGAAATCTGGAAGCAGCATCAGAACGTCACCATATCTGGTTTACATCTGAAACTATATCTGGAAGGAAATCTGGAAGCAGTATCAGAACGTCGCCATATCTGGGTCATATCTGAAACTATATCTAGAAGGAAATCTGGAAGCAGCATCAGAACGTCACCATATCTGGTTTACATCTGAAACTATATCTGGAAGGAAATCTGGAAGCAGCATCAGAACGTCACCATCTCTAGGTCATATCTGAAACTATATCTAGAAGGAAATCTGGAAGCAGCATCAGAACGTCACCATATCTGGTTTACATCTGAAACTATATCTAGAAGGAAATCTGGAAGCAGTATCAGAACGTCGCCATATCTGGGTCACATCTGAAACTATATCTAGAAAGAATTGCGATAGTTGATAGTAATCATTTTTGTATTGATCTTTTTCCTGAAAAGGCAAAACATAATTGTATGCAAAATCATAATGCATGAACTGTATGTCTTCAAAATTAATGAGATTCGTGTAGTACGATGCATATGCATGCTATAATGTATGAAGATGTGATGTTTATGAATGTATATTTGTCTAAGAAAATAAATCCTTGACGGGTGCCGGGAAGTCGTATCCTGGGCTGATGTTGAGGAATAGATTTTGCTTCCACTGGGGATGATAACTGCAAGAATACCGGTAGGAGAAGATGACTCTGTTGGGGGATGAACTTGGCAAATGGAAGATTCTGCGGGGAGCAAAGATACTCTAGTGACCATGCTGGGAAGCAATACTCTGTGGGAAGAGGGATACCTTGCTGAATGTTGATAGTTACTTTACTGGGGATACTCTTGTTGTTGGAAGTGTTGATGGACTTCGCTGGGGTAAGAAGACTTCGTCGAGGACGCTCTTTCCATGGCTTTTGGCTGAGGATAACCCAGTTATATCCTGTTAAGGAAATAACTCTTTAAATCAAGCCGGACGACGCGTTCATGCTCTGCGAGGGGATAAGCTTCCGGAATCTACTGGGGATAAGCTTACTGCTTGGGGAGATGGATTCCACTTTCCTGGGAACTGGATTGGATTCTCTGGGGAAGTTTTGAACTGTATTGGTTATGTTCTTCCACGGAACCTACCCTGATACCTTGGAGGATAGAACAATCAGATTGCTTAGACCGCTCTTTATTGCCCCTGTTTCTATGGGGGGAGAGGGAGACTTGTGAGGTGCTGATATCTGTTGATGGACAAACCTTCTTCTGGTAGGCAGGTGGCAAGATGACAGGACATAGTCGTACGCTTTAATCCCTAACTTTTGCCTGGACTGCCCTTTCGGGTTTTCAGTCCACCGGGATACCCATTTTTGCTCAAGCCGCCTTTTCAGGTTTTCGACTTGCCGGGTGTACAGATTTTTTTATTTCATCCCTTCATTTTGCCCGAACCCTTTTGGTTCGCCGGGAAGCCCTTATTTTTGCCTAGGTGTGTCAACCTAGCGGGTATTTGATTTTGCGTAGTATTTTTCGACTATGTCCACGCTCTTAGAATGCAGGTAGGTGCCCCTGGCTGCTTGTATTGCCATATTACCAGAAGGTGTCTGATCATGCCAGATTCGTTGCTGGCGTGCCCCAAGTGACTCAGGCAGAGATTTGCCCCAGGCTTTTTGGCCTTTTGAGAGATTCTCCGAATCTTGATTGGACTGCCCCAGGTGATGGACCATGATCATGTCTGCCCCCTGATTGGAAGTGCTTTTGTTCACTAGGTATTCATCGTGCGAATTTCCCTGCTGTTCAAACAAAAAGTCGTATGCAAACCAAGTTATGTTAAAAATGCAAAGCTTATGTCTGTCTTGAAGATTTTGAAAATGCATTCTTTTCATAAAACAAATGAATGTTTGTAAAACGTGATGTCAACCCCGTATTTACCGTAAGCCTTAAGGAGTCAGGATACCTTTCGTGACAGTATGCTTTCGAGCTGACCCATGCTTCAGCTAGGACTTTTGAGGGTTATAACGTGGCCTGGTTCACGGTTTAAGAAACAAAGGATAAAGGCTCAAATTATTTGTACCCACCCGCTCTTCGTGATGTTCTTCAATCCTAAACTCAGCTGATCGTGCGTTAGACCTTATTTGAGTCTTTGCTCTGATTTTCCGGTGATGGTTCGGACATTGATGATTTATTTTGAATGGGCAGTCATTTCCTTTTTATTGAGGGTTTGTATGACCTCTTTCTTTTTTATTTTTGTTATCCCTTTCTTTTTTTGCCTGAACTGTTTCCTTTTTGGAATTACAGTCAGCGGGATGCCCCAGTTTCATAAGTCCCTTTTATAGGTTTTAACTTCATGGGTTTCTTTCTTTTTTATTTTGAGAGATAATGACTGCCTTTCTATTGATTATTCGGAACCAACACTGTCTTTTGTTGTTTTGTAAGGACCTCTTTGGTGCCATTTGTTATGCACTTAGATCAACTGAGAGACTACCCTGCCCCAGGTTGTGATTAAGGGTTCTGATTTTCGAAAATAAAAACTCCTACTTCTTTGGCTCAGAGGGGTTGACGAGGGATTATCTTCCTTATAACTCCAGTGTTTAGGATTTGAAACAATGCCTGTACCTCATCAGCGGGGTCTGTTCAAAAGCATACTGTAGATCGTGGTATCATTTTCGTCATCCTCCCTCAAGAGGCTTAGAACTTTAGATCCAGAGTTGACATCAGAAAAATATGAAAAGAAATTTGAATATAATGAAAACAATTGTATTAATTCCCAAAACAGACATATGCGATGCATTGATAGAATAAAAGAGTTTGCTATGACATTAATTGTTTGTATAAGCAAAGAAAAATACAACTCAAAAATTCAAATAAACAAAAGGCTTCAATGATTGGGCAACGGAGCAGTGATTATGTTCGGAGTCTCAGGCACTTCAAACTGAATCTCTCCGGCGTCGATCATGTCCTGAATCTTGTTCTTGAGAGGCCAGCAGTTGTCCGTAGTATGCCCCGGGCTATCAGAATGATATGCGCACCTATCATTGGGATGATAGTTGGGAGCAGAAGTGTTCGGATTCCGGAGAGGAGCCCTTAAGGTGATCAGCCCTGCCTTCAACATTTGTTGCAGTGCTTGATCCAGTGACATGTTGATTTTGGTGTACTGTCGTTTCTCCTTTCGCGGCTGCCCCTGTCCTTGTTGAGCAAGTCCGGGATTGGAGATTTGGATTGCCCCTACCTCATGACGGCTCTTTTTACCGTGCACAACATTGGATTCTTTCTTTCCATGATGAGGCTTTTTATCAGAAGGTGCAGCCTCTTGAATTTTCCCAGACCGGATGCCAGCTTCTATTCGCTCTCCAGTCAAGATAAGATCTGTGAATCCAGCAGACGAATTCCCAATTAGGTGGTTGTAGAATGGACCAGACAGGGTCCCCAAGAACATATCGACAAGTTCCCGATCAGTCAGAGGTGGTTGTACCCTTCCAGCAAGATCCCTCCATTTTTGCGCATATTCTTTAAAACCTTCACTTGATCCTAACGACATACCCTGGAGTTGGGTACGCGTAGGAGCAAGGTCGGCATTATATTGATACTGCTTGTAGAAAGCAGTAGCCAACTCCTCCCAGTTACGAACCTTGGTCCCATCTAGCTGATAGAACCATTCGAGATGAGTCCCTGAAAGACTCTCCTGAAAGAAGTGGATCCACAAATTCTTGTCCACCGTATATGGTTGAATCTTCCGAACATAGGACCTGAGATATAACTTGGGACAAGACGCCCCGTCATACTTGGTAAAGGATGGTGCTTTGAACTTCCGAGGAATAATCACACCAGTTGACAAACCCAGATCTCCAAAATCCAGCCCAGGTACCTGTTGGATCTCCATAGCATTCAGCCTATCCTCCAACTGTTTGTACTTGTCTTCGGCAGAAGGGTATTGTTCGTCGTTGAAATCTGTCTCGTTGTCGGAGACCACTGGACTGGGAACCCTTTCCCCCTGATGACTACCTTCCCTCACAGATGGAGTTGTCCTCTCAGTTTCAATCTGCGGTGCATTCCCAGATCTGCGTCTAGGGATGAACAAAACAGTCCTCCTCTTCTTCTTGTCCTTTTTCAAGAGCAAAGCCTTCAGATCTTGCTGCCCCTGGGTCAAATTCATGATCAACCCTTGGAACTGGGCGTTCTGAGCCTGGAGGGCCTTGATAGACTGCTCAGTTGATGATTCAGGATTCATGGCGATCGGCTGAAATAAACAGCGAGGAAGGGTAAGCAACCTGTCAAAGGGGGTACCTGCAATGCAATGATATGTATGATATGCATGTAATGTTTTCAAGGACCTCGCGGGGTAGACAGAGAAATTGTTAGAGTTGAGAACCGGTAACTTGATTGAAGAAACTTCATGTTGTTGAGAGTCCTTCTTCAAGGGTCAAAGGCTCACCATATCCAGTGGGTCATAGCCCCTGACAACTTTGGCTAGAGGAAAATAAATCCTCTTTGCCCCTTGTTGGATGTTTGATTTATCATGACCTGCATCACAAGCCCTTGAGATCCTTGAAATGGGTTAGGATGTATGCAATGGTATGATGTCATGCTATGCATGGGGTAATGTGAGTAACCCTGTTATGAGTCCCAATTAAGGACTATAAACAACCCTGCAAGAAATTTAGTACCCTGTTATGAGTCCCAATTAAGGACTATAAACAAGACCTGCAAGAAACTTAATACCCTGTTATGAGTCCCAATTAAGGACTATAGACAAGACCTGCAAGAAACTTAGTACCCTGTTATGAGTCCCTATTAAGGACTATAAACAAACCCTGCAAGTAGCTTATGTGTTAGATAACACGCATGCAATTAGTCAAGTACGAAGGCACACAAGTCACACAAGAGAAGCCCTTAGAGTTTAGGCCAGCATGAGGTCTAGGTATTACCCTCTTGAAGTTGGTGGGCTCAACCTTTCCTATTAGAAGTAACCGGGTTCTAAGGTTCCCAATATCACGGGATTGCTTTCATTGTTCATCGTTTCGATTTAGCCACTGAACTGGCGACCGAAATATTCCAGGAAAGCAACCCTCAATTGAGTGTAGTATCGAGTATCAACCAACCTCGGACTGCACCAAAGTCAGTTATCTCACTACCCTAAAGAGGCCAAGATAGTTCAATTAAGGTTCCTAAGGTCTGTTGATGCTTCACGACACCACGCGGAGGCCCCGTACTCTCCTTGACTGAACTCAAGGGTTACCGGTACACACCAAAGTGCCACATCAACGTAGCAGACTGTTTCAACCATGTCGGTATACCCCGCACAGTTCCCTCACAGCCTTGTTGCTACTTTCTAAGAAGGTATCCCCCAGATCCGGGTTAGGATCTATAGAACTCCCAAGACAGTACCCACAATAATAAAGCAAGCAATTCAAAGCAATTGAAAGCACAAGTGATCTTAGTCCTAAGGTACACCTCACTTTAAAGATATCCCCAGCAGAGTCGTCAGTTCTGTGATCGGTGGATCTGGAACTGACTGTTTAACGCTGGTTCGCGAAATGTCGCGGAAGCAAGAGTCGCCACCGTCTTTTATTTTCTCCAAATGGAAAGTACAAAAGCACAGAAAAATTCCTTAAAGAGATTGCTCTCGGTTCGGGAGGTAGGTTATAGAAAGGGAAGGTGCTAGCACCCTTTCTATCCATGGTTATCCATGGGCTCTTAGATACTTTCTCATTTGGGTTTTCAAAATGGTTTGTTTGCTTTTCAACTGTGGGTTTAAAAAAAGTTTCTTTGAAAGTTTCAGATCGACTCTTGTGTCAGAGTGTTTGAAAAATTGCTTTGAAAGCTTTTTGAAAAGTGTCGGTGTGAAAAGATTTTTTTGTTTGTTTTTGAAGAGAGCAAGTATCTACGCGAACCTACCTACCCTAAGGAATTCGTCTGTGTAAATGTCCTTTAAAGTAGTGTCATCCCACCATTGAGAGGCAGGTAGCACCACCGTTGGAGGTGTTCGGGTCAATTCGAGTTTGTAGGGACATGGTGATCACCAGAGCAATGGGAAGACACCTTAGAAGCTACCCTCATGCCAGGTTCCCGGATCATGAGGACTTACTAAGACATCCTCTACTCGACGATCACCTTTCGAGGGCAAGGCAACAATGAGGCGTACCCTAGTGGTGGTGTGTGCGATTCGTGTGTCGTTTTCATTGATATTTGTCTTGTCATGTTATTGGTGTTCTACGCTTGATTTTATTATGGCCATTCATTCTTGCGTGATTTGTTTAACAGTTAAAATATTTGCGGGAAAAGTAAATCTAAAACTATTACAAATGGCGCGGGTCCACATCGCCAAAATTAAACCGGACCCGATTTGACAGAAAAATAAATAAAGCAAAGTAAATAACGAAATTGAAAAGTGCGAGAAGTAAGCGTTACAAAGCTTTGGGAGAGGTACATAATTAATTAAGCGAAATAGAATAAATATGCGAAATTAAACAATTAAGAATATGGGCGTTGGACCCTTTTTGCAAAAATTAAAGTACATGAATTAATTAATTTAAGAAAAGAACTTGTTTTTTTGATTTTTTTGATATTTTTATGTTTTTTAGATTTAATAAAAAAAAAAAGATAATTAATTAAAATTGAAATTGAATGCAACCCTAATTCTAGTGGCTTTTAAATTTGTTATGAAAATATTAAAATATAACCTAAATTAAACCTAAAATTTTTTATGTACAATTTAATTATGAAAATAAAATAAATATTATTATTGTGAAAAAAGAAATATTAAAAAAAGAATAAAAATTAACTAAACCTAATTCTACATTTTTTTTAGATTTTATTATGAAAAGAATTAAAGTTACAACCTAAATTAATACTAAGTTTATTTATATACAATTATTTACAAGAAAATATTAAAATAAAATATTTATTATATTTTTGCCTTTTCTGTTTTTTATGATATTTTTATATTTTGTGTAAAAATAATTAATTAAATTAAGACAACAAAACAAATAAACAAATAATTGAAAATAAAATAAAACATAAAGAAAATTGAAAAAAACATTGCAAACCAGGGGGGGGTTCAGGCCCCAATTGTGAGGTATAGGCCTTAGCAATCTGGCCCAGTTAAGCGTTGATCCGTTTGACTTTTTGAGTAGCGTGTAGCGCATTGACTAAGGCTTAGCGTGCTCATCAATTCTGCACCCTTGGATTGCTTCTGATGGACGCGTGGATGGATAGATCTGGAGATGCATCATGGTTTCCAACACAAACGCTGCATAGGAATTATTAGGGAAAAATAATATTGAAATTGCACAGACCTGGGGTTCGAACCCAGGTCTTGGATGTTGAAGCAACGAGCGTTTGCCAGCTGAGCCACTGAACGTGTTTGATTAATAAATAAACAATGAATATTATAAAAGAAAAGCAAATGGTTAGTGGTGCAACGCGCGAAATATTCAAACGTGCCAATCATTGTGTGACACGGCTTCATCTTCCTCACCATCCCTGTAAAACAAAACACAAAGGCAACGGTTTTTGAACCGTTCTGTAATGTAGCTTTAGAGAAAATAGCGAATAGCACTACAATGTTCATAAATTGATCGCGAATGTGGTGTCTCCTTCGTCTGAATGCACTGAGTACAACCATGGTGGTCTTAAGGCTTAATTTTTCCTCTTTGCAAAAGCCCTAATTCCAAGCTCTGAAAACCCTAGAAAATAAACATGGCCAAATCGTGTATAGCACAGAAAAAAGCAATTGAACATATTGGTTAGCTTCAAAACATTCTAATGAACATGAATCAATGGATAAAATGCTGAAAGAATGCTTAAATCATGATGCACGATATTGAGTTATTCTCTGCACAGTTCATGTCCAATATACCAATTCTCCGTGCTTTGATGGTTTTCTTTGATTGGAACACGTTCAGGAGCCTTCAAGGAAGCTAATGGACTATGAATTATGCCTTGAATCAACCTCTAAAGTGGTTTTCAGTTTTGTGTTTTTTGACAATTTTTTCAAGTTCTTCAATGGCCTTTGAGCGCAGCTTAGAGTGTATGGGCATTAGGGTTGTGTTCAAGTATTTGTATGGAATGCATTAGGTTAAAAATATTGCTCAAAATCTCTTGAATTCATGAATTGGAGATTTGATTTGTTAAGGATCTTTTTTCAATCTTTTTCAAGTGTTCTTGTGCCAATTAGCATCCAATCAATCCAATTCTTTCCTAATTAGCATGTGCACGAAATCTTGATGGCAAAACATGTATAAAAAGATTTGTTAAGGCAAGTTAGATATTTTTCATGTATTTAAATAATTTAAATGAATTAATATAAATAATAATTCAAATAAATAAATAAAAAATGAGAAAATACTTCCCTTTGGGCCAAGTGGTCGTGCATATGCTTAGAATGACGAATCATGGAAGAAAAATGGGCCCATTAGCAATTTTAGGTCATTTGAGTCAATGTTGACTTTTCAAAATATCCAAAAATTTCCCAACTTCCACAAGGCATAACTTGCTCAATTTTTAAGATTTTCTCATGTTCTTGGACATTTTGGAAAGGTCTTTGAGTCCTCTAACCAATTCCTTTGGTCCCATGTCATTTTGATTTACCAATCTCAAGTTATGGCCTTTGACTTAAAGTCCCTTTTTGTTGACTTTTGAAAATGACCTATAATGTTGAAATTGATAACTTTTTGTGAGAGCATTTATTGGACTTGAAGTATGAAGATGAGTTGTAGGAAATGTCTTTCTCTTCAAAATGAGCTTTGGATGGGATTTTTCTGATAATCCATGTGAAAGTTATGCCCTGGTCAATTTCAGTTGACTTTTTCAGCTGTCCAAATAAGGAAACTTTTGCATCTTGATGATTTTCTGAGCCAGATTTTGAGAATCATGATCAAGCATTGATCAAATGATGTTTGTGGCTTCAAAATGATATGTTGACAAAAAATTTGAACTTTTGACTGCCAAATGACCATTTTGCCCCTACAGTTGACTGTAGTGCAATTTAGGGTTTTGACTGTGCAATTTTGAGCTGAATGCCTTGAAACTTGATATGAAGATGCTTGACCATATTTGTAAGCATGTGAGACTTGATTGGGCCTTTGAAAACTTCCTTTTCTTGATCAGAACACAAACCCTAGTTTTGACTGTATAGGAGACAGTTGGACTGTGCAACCTTTGGGGAATTTTGTGACTTGGCTTGGCAATTTCTTGGAGAATATGGGAGGGCAAATTTTGGGGTACAACAGTATCCAACCCAGGCATATCTTCATAAGACCAGGCAAAGATCTCAACATAGTCACGCAACATCTGAATCAACCGTTGCTTCACACTAAGCTCCAGATTTTCCCCGATCTTAACCTCTTTCTTGTCTATCTCTGTACCCAGATTTAGTGATTCCACCGACTCTTCATGCGGCTGAATTGCCCTCTCTTCCTGAAGTAGCAATCTAGCAAGTTCACCAGGCAATTTGCAATCATCTTCACCTTCGTCTTCGGCTAAGTTGATCGGACTTTCGAAGTCATAACTGGCAGTAGCAGAGTCGTTACCAGTGAGATCCAGAGTGGATGTAGACTTGTATATGTGAGTGTGTGTAAAATAGCTGTTTTGCAATATATAATAAAAGAAAAACAAGGAGCGCAAGATTTGAAATGCAAGAAATGTCCAATGCTTTTATTAATGATATATGTAAATGACACACATAAAGCCCTCACAAATGAAGCCACGGTGCCCCGGGTAAGACACCGGGCCATAGAGTTTAAAACATTATCTGTTACAAATTCAAAACAAAAGTCTCATTACTGGGTAACAAAAGAAATTGGGATGAAGTCCTTTGCTGTCTAGTTGCTTATTCCTCCATCATTAGTAGGATAGATCCAACTGTCGAACTTAGACTCTTCAACGTCGTCTTCAATGGCATTCACTTCTGAATTGCTGATGAACAAGGGAGGTCTTCCGATTCGTGCATTCTGAACAGCCTTTTGAGCTTCTGCAGTGAAACCCAAACCAAACTTGTTAGTCTTCTATGCAAAATTAGGGAGTTATCCCCAATTTTCACACCCACCTTTCTCGACAACAGCCCGGGCATCCTTGAGGGAAGCCATCTTCATGGGAGGATCTTTAACAACAGTCTCAGTTGATGCCAGTGTCTGGGGAACCTCTTCAAAATGATGGAACGGGGTCTCAATGAATTCCCCATCCATCTATACATATCGGAAAGAGTTGAGGTGGCTCACCATGTACTCCTCCTCTCCTTGTACTATCATAATTTTCCCTTTCACTGGGTACTTTAGCTTTTGGTGGAGCGTAGACGTCACTTCCCCAGCCTTGTGGATCCATGGACGACCCAACAAACAAGAATAAGATGGCCGAATGTCCATCACATAGAATGCAGATGCAAAAATCTGAGAACCAACCTTAATCGGAATATCCACTTCTCCGTGCACCATCCTCTTAGACCCATCAAAGGCCCTGACGACAATGTTGCTTGGTTTCAGCTCCAACCCTTCACAGTCCAACCGGTCTAGAGCTTTCTTAGGCAAAACGTTCAACGAGGAACCAGTATCCACCAATACATGAGCAAGAGTAGTGCCCCTGCATTCAATGGAGACATGCAGGGCATCGTTGTGATTCTTCCCCTTTGCAGTCAAGTCGGCATCAGAGAAACCCAAACCATTATCTGCTGTCAAACTAGCCACGCAATCTTTAAACTGGTCAGCTGATGTTTCTTGTGGTACGTGTGCAGTCTTCAAGAAAGCAATCAGAGCCTTGGCATGGGCTTCTGAGCATAGCCACAGTGACAACATAGAGATTTTGGATGGGGTCTGCCACAGCTGCTCGACTACATTGTAGTCGCTCTTTTTGATGATCTTCAAAATTTCCTCCATCTCTTGTCTAGAGGCTTCAACAATAATTTTCTTTGGTGCCTCCGTCTGGGCAGGCTCATCAATGGTCCCTTTGCCCCGAGTATCAAATGACTCGGCAACAGGGGTAGGAATGGGAACTTGAACAGAAATAGTAGCAGGTACACTGGCAGGTGTAATAACAATAGGTTTCCGGGCAGTTGGTGGAAAGATATCAGGGGAGAAAAGTCTTCCGCTACTGGTGACTTTGGCAGGTCCAACAATGTTGCTGACGTCAGTATCAGCATCCAAATATTTTTTAACTCCGTGATAATAAACATCAGCCCCGTAGTGCCAAGGGACAACTTTATCAGATGTATAGGGGATAGGCCCTGGAACAGTGATGATCAATGGTGCAATTCTTGGAACAAACGTAATTCTAACAGGCTTTCTCGAGGAAGCCTTGGAAGAATTATCGAAAATGGTGATAATAGAAACTTCTTCAGCAGGGATCAAAGGAACAAGAGTCTTCTCAAACAAAATTTCTTTATTATCCATCAAGCGTTGGACACCTGACTTCAAAAGATGGCAACCGGTAGGTAGTACAGAACACATACGGAAACCTTCGCCACAGCCTGGAAATAAACCAGCTAGCAAAAGGTTCTTCTTCACAGTCATCAATGGAGTAGCAATATCCTTCACAGAAACTACAAACGAGTCTTCCTCTATAACATTCACTCCATGCTTGGGCATAGGAGCAGTCACAACATTAGGTCTTTCAGGTGCTTCGAATTCAATCTCCTTCGCATCAATCAAGTCCTGTACCTTATTCTTCAAAACCCAACAATGATTTGTATCATGCCCCAGGCTATCAGAGTGAAAAGCACAACGAACATTAGGGTTGTACTTTGGTGATGTAGTGTTGGGATTCTGTGGGGCCTCCCTTGGAATCACTAGGTTGGTTTTCAATAAATGTGGCAGAATCTGAGATAACGTCATGTTGAGCTGAGTGAATTATCTTCGAGGTTTCTCGGCCCTTGGCTGATTGTTGCGCTGAGGAGCACTAGCAGGTCTTGGAATAACAACCGCATTAATAGCTTGGCGGTGTTCAGGTCTATTCTTGCTTTTCGAACTGTAAACAACACTGGACTCCTTCTTAAAAGGCTTCTTCTCGGTGCCTAATGAAGCACCCTTCTGTATTTTACCAGACTTGATACCAGCCTCAATCCTTTCCCCAGTCATAATCAGCTTCGTGAACCCAGACGAAGAACTTCCAATCAGATGATTAAAGTACGGACCAGACAAGGTCCCCAAAAATATATCCACTAGCTCCCTATCATCCAAGGGTGGTTGCACTCTTCCAGCGAGGCCCCTCCATTTCTGAGCATAATCTTTGAAACCTTCTCCCGCACCCATTGACATACCCTGGAGTTGGGTACGCGTGGGAGCGAGGTCGGCATTGTATTGGTACTGCTTGTAGAAAGCAGCAGCCAAATCTTCCCAATTACGGATGCTAGTTCCTTCCAACTGGTAAAACCATTCAAGCTGAGTCTCTGAGAGACTGTCTTGAAAGAAGTGGATCCAGAGATTCTTGTCAGCGGTGTATGGCTGAATCTTCCTAACATACGACCGGAGGTGCAGTTTTGGACAAGAAACCTCGTCGTACTTAGCAAAGGTTGGTGCTTTGAACTTGTGGGGAATTACCACTCCAGATGACAGACCCAAATCTCCAAAGTCCAGACCAGGCACCTTCTGAACTTCCATCGCACTCAACCGGTCTTCCAGTTGTTTGTATCTATCCTCAGCCGGAGGATACTGGTCTTCGTCGAAGTCTGTCTCGTTGTCTGAAACCACAGGGCTAGGAGCCCTCCTTTCTTCCTGACTATCTTTCCCTCCAGATGAGATGGTCAAATCAACTTCATCTCGTAGCCTATTTCCAAACCTGTGGCCCATGTTAAACATGACCGTCTTCTTCTTCTTTTTCTTCTCTTTCAAGATAAGGGCCTTCAGATCTTGCTGACCCTTAACCAAATTCATGAACAATTCTTGGAACTGGGCGTTTTGAGCCTGTAGAGCCTTGATTGCTTGTTCAGTTGATGGTTCAGAAGATATGACGCTGAAATAAACAGCGAAGAAGATGAGAAAGCCTGTAAGGCTACCTGTTATAAGATGCATGGAATGGAATGCGTATGCTATGATTTCAAAGACGTCGAGAGATTCAAATTCGTAAACAAGAAATGAAGCACAATTTTATTAGATAAACTTGAAATTCAAATTGTTCAACAGATGCCTTTAAGGCGTTACAGGAAAGGAAATACTGAAAAGTAAATAAAAAATGGAAATAATCAAAGGACATCAGCGCTCCCATGGTCGTTTCCCCTTGGTACTGACATACTCATTGATGATCTGCTCATTCTCCAGCTGTCTTGTTAACTTCTGAATCTTCCGCTCTTGCTCGTGATACTTTTCTCTATAAGTATCCCGCTCTCCCCTTAGCTGCATCCAGGACCTCTTCAATGCCCCAATGTCAGTAGGCATGTAAGGGTGTAAGATAGTAGGAGGAACCCCTTCCTCATCAGCAACTTCAACAATAATAGGCAGGACAACTTCATAGGGCATTCCCAGCTTTTGGGCATGTGTTGTACCCCAAAATTTTCCCTCCCATATTCTTCAAAGTTTGTCAAGAGTCATCTTCAAATGGTTCAAGATTCCTCAAAGATTGCACAGTTCAAATGCCTCCTAAGCCAGCTGAAATTAGGGTTTTGTTTCTTTCAAGGAATTGGAGGTTTTCAATGGCTCAATCAAGTCTCATATGCCTCTATACATTCTCAAGCACCTACATGCCAAGTTTCAAGGTTCACAATGCCAAGTTCCACAGTCAAAAGCTCCAATTGCTCTACAGTCAACTGTAGGGGCAAAATGGTCATTTTGCAGTCAAAAGTCAGAATTTTTGGTCAACATCTTATTTTGAGCACACAATCATCATTTGATCAAGTCTTGATCATGATTCCACAAGAATGGCTCAAAAATCATAGATGCCAAAAGTTACTATTTTTGAACAGTAGAAAAGTCAACTGTATCTTGACCAGGGCATAACTTTTTCATGGTTCATCATAAAAATCCCATCCAATGCTCATTTTGAAGGGGATTACATTTCCTACAATTCATATTCACACTCCAAGTCCAAGAAATTCTCTCACAAAAAGTTATCAATTTCTACATTATAGGTCCTTTTCAAAAGTCAACAAAAATACACTTTAAGTCAAAGACCATTACTTGAGATTGGTAAATCCAAATGACATGGGACCAAAGGAATTGGTTAGAGGACTTCAAGACCTTTCCAAAATGTCCAAGAACATGTTCATATGATCAACATTGAGCAAGATATGCATTGGAGAAGTTTGGAAATTTTTGTGAATTTGCAAAAGTCAACTTTGCTCAAAACACTTTGTTTTTGCTAATGGGCCTCAAATTTCTTCTTGAAACTTTATCCAAGGCTTATGCACGACCCATTGAGATTATTTGAATTTATTTTCTTATTTTTTATTAATTAATTGGATTTTTAATTGATTTTAATTCATTTAATTAATTTAAAATGTAGGAAATTCAAAGATTTGATTTTTTCAATCTTTTTGTGAAGCAAACAAGCTCAAGATATGCTTGCAATTCGTGTGCAAATCAAAGGGACAAGAATCTCCAAGTTTGGCAAGTTTTTACAATAAAAAAGATTCAAAAATATATGATTGCAAATCAAATATTCAAACCATTATTTCATGGATCTTTGCTCAAGGATTTAACCTAATTCTCTTCCTCTATAAGTACACAAGTCAAACCTAATTCATTGGACATGAAAGCTGCTGCAAGAAAGCCATAGCAACATTGAAAAAAACTCAAGAAACTTGAAAATTGTTTTCTCACTTCCAGGCCAATTCAAAGCTTTTAATTGCTTCTAACACATTGCAGGGGTTCCTAGGAACGTGTAGGAATCAAAACCAAGTGCTAAAGCTCAAAGAATCCAAAGAAACAGAATCACGGTTTGTCCACTTTTTTCAGAATCGTAACTCATGATTCATGCATCATTAACGTGATTTTTTGTGTGTTTTGCATTTCTAGAACTCCCATGAAGCTAATGGTACAGGTTAATTGAATTATAACACGCAGAATCGCAAAGTGCCATTAACGAATTTTAGGGTTCATGAGTTCTTGAAATAGGGCTTTCTGAATCCAGTAAAATTGGGAGCTCTAAGGCATATGGTTGAGACCGTCAGGACGAGACGAACACACTGAGACCATCGCGAAATATTTATATTCCTCATAGGGCTAATCGCTATTATTCCTCATCAGGTTTTGTGGGGGTTAAAAACCCCCGCTATCTTACCTTTATTTTGCAGGCACGAGGAAGAAGACGGTGACGTGTTGAGTCGTGGTTGGATCATTTAAAACGCGCGTGTGTTTTTGCTTTGTGCAGCGTATGAATTAATTACCTAATATAATAATTGCTTCATATATTGTTAATGACTAAAACGTGTAGCTCAGATGGCCAAGGCATTGGTGTATTGATCATTGGGACCTGAGTTCGAATCCCAGGTCCCCCCAAATAATTGTTCATATTTTTCATAACAGGATCTCATGCAGGCTATCCAAAGTGTTCCACCATACGCTTCTCATCTCAGCGTGCCAAGTGTCTTCCCACTCCAATCCAGTGGCCAAAGATGAAAGACTATGGTATTCCCTAGTCAATGAACACACACCTGATCTCAGAAAGTCAAAGGGGCTTGTGTACACATGGGCCAGAATTGCTAACAAACCTCCTAATGGGCCAGCACACCCCCCCTGGTTTATTATTTTTTCTTTTATATTTTTTCCTTTAACTATTTTTCTAATTATTATTATTATTATTTAATTAACTCATAAATTAATTATTTTCCATAATAAAATCAGAAACACAAAATATAATATTATTTATTATTATTCATTAATTTCACTAACAAATTAATTAGTTAATTAGGTTAAATTTGACTCTTTTTTCATAATAAATAAAATTAACTTAGAATTAGGGTTTCGACAATCATTTTCTTATTTTATTTTATTTTCATTAAAAAAAACTTAAAAAAACATTTCTTTTATTTAATTAATTGGTTTTAATTTAATTTAATGCAAAAAAAAGACCAAAATTCCATTCTTTCTCAAAAAAGGGTCAAAACCCTAAGACTTTTCCCGATTCAATTTTTCTCGCACGTATTTATTTTTAATTCATTATTTTGATTATATTTATGTAATTGCTCCGGGAATGTAATAGATAATTAGGACTTTTATCGCTTTATTTATTTTCTCGCAATTTACTTTTCCAAAGGGTTATGTTTTTGGCGATGTAAATACCCGACGCCTTGTAATAGCGTAGATTTACTTTCCGCAATTTACTTTCCGCAAATTATTAACTGTTAATTATGCATGACAAGACTTGCCTGAAAATTAAAATCAACTCGTAGCTCACCATGATACATGTGCAAAGATAATCTTAAACTGAAACCTGACACACTCGCACATGCCACTCCTAGGGTACGCCTCACTTGGTTTCCTCGAGGTGGCCATTGAGTATAGGGTGTTTTAGAGGTCGCCCTCTTGTCCAAAGATCATAGTTTCCTCGAAACGGTTGCCTCGGATAAAAAGGATCTAGGATATTAGGGTTACCGCTAAGGCGTCCTACTATTGCTTTGGTGACCACACATGTCCCTATAATCGAATTGACCCGAACAACTCCAACGACGGTGCTACCTACTTCTCAATAGTGGGATAGTACTGTCTAAAGGACATTTACACAGCTTAATTCCTTAGAGTAGGTAGATTTCTCCTGGGTACTTGCTCTTTCAAAAAACAAAAACAACTTTTCGCACTTACACTTTCAAACAAAAGTTTTCAAACAAATACTTCATACACTCTTGAGGACTGATACAAGAGTTACCTAGAAGTTTTCAAACTAAACTTTTTCAAAACCCACATACACAAGAAAAGCAAACATTTTTGAAAACATAGTGAGCAAGTACCTAAGAGCCCGTGGATAACCACAGATAGAAAGGGTGCTAACACCTTCCCTTTCTATAATCTACCTCCCAAACCGAGAAACATCTCGAAAAGGAATTTTGTTGTGCTTTTGTCCTTTCCATGTTGGAGAAAATAAAAGACGGTGGCGACTCTTGCTTACCGCGACATACGCGAACCAGCATTAAAAAACAGTCAGTTCTATTTCCACCGATCACAGAACTGGCGACTCTGCTGGGGATACCTTATAAGTGAGGTGTACCTTAGGATTAGATCATTATATGTTTTCAATTGAATGCCTTGTTTGATTTATTCTTGTGGGCTTGCATCGGAGTTCTATAGATCCTAACCCGGATCTGGGGAATACCCTTCTTTAGGTAGCAACAAACTGTGAGGGAACTGTGCGGGGTATACCGACATGGTTGAAGCAGTTGCTACGTTGATATGGCACTTTGGTGAGTACCGGTAACCCTTGTGTCAAGTCAAGGAGAGTACGGGGACGTCGTGTGGTGTCGTGAAGCATCAACTGACCTTAGAACCTTACTTGACCATCCTGGCCTCTTTAGGGGTAGTGAGATGACCGACTTTGGTGCAGTCCGAAGTTGGTAGATACTCGATACTACACTCATTGAGGGTTGTTTTCTTGGAATATTTTGGTCGCCAGTTCAGTGGCTAAATCAAAACAATGAACATAGAAAACAACCCAATGATATTGAGCTCCTTAGAACCCGGTTACTTTTGATAGGTCAGGTTTTGAGCCAACCAACTTCAAGAGGGTAGTACCTAAACTTCATGCCAGCCTAAACTCTAAGGGTTGTCTGGTGTGACTTGTGTGCCTTATCATGTTTGCCTTTTGTGAATACTTGTGGTGTGCTTTTATCATAACATCATAACATCATAAAGCATCATATGCATTTACTAACCACTTCAAGGGTTCGAATCTTCATCTTTGTTCTTGTTTTGTAGGACATGGAGTCTCTCCGCGGAAAAACAATTCAGGTCAACCTTGTAAGGATCCCTCATCAGCTCAAGGAGCTTACATCCAGGATTCCCGAGAACTCTTCCTTCAGTGAAAGGCATGGTAGACTCATTAGCTTGGTCAACACCAACATTGAGGAAGATATGATAAAGGTTCTTTTCCAGTTCTTTGACCCCTTACACCACTGTTTTACTTTCCCGGATTATCAATTGGTGCCTACTTTGGAGGAATTATCTCAGCTTCTGGGGATTCCTATTCTTAGTCAACTACCCTTCAACGGTACGGAAAAGGAACCAAAACTCGAAGATGTGGCCCGAGCATTATGTCTACAACCATCTGACATCAAGGGACATTGGGAAGTTAGAAGTGGTATCAAAGGATTCTTGGCAAAGTTTCTGTTTGAGAAGGCCCGAGAATGTTGGAATTCTCTTGATCTGCAAGCCTATGAAGAGATTGTGGCACTCCTTGTCTACGGGTTGGTGTTGTTCCCAAATCCGGATCAACTTATAGATATAAACGCTGTCAAGATTTTTATGTCCAGGAATCCCATACCTACATTGCTTGGGGACATCCTCCACTCATTTTACACTCGAACAATGAGAAAAAGGGGTGTTCTCATGTGTTGTACTCCTCTCCTGGCAAGGTGGTTTATTTCGCACCTTCCACAATCAGTTTTGAAGAACGAGCGGGGTTTAAGGTGGTCACAAAGGTTGATGAATCTTACACATGCTGATATACATTGGTGTTCTCGGTTCAGAGAAAATGTCACTATCATTGATCGTTGCGGAGAATTTCCTAATGTTCCTTTACTTGGAATTAGAGGAGGCATCACTTACAACCCCTGTCTGGCTTTGAGACAATTTGGATATGCTCGGAGGGATGGCCCTCATGACATGTTGATTCCTGACATAGTTTTTGACTTCGACAATGATGCACAGGGACTTCGTCAAATATTCATCAGAGCTTGGAGGATGCCTAACAGGGTAGACAGTAAGACACTGGGGCACAAGAATTCCATCCCCCTTGAGCCTTACCTCAAGTGCGTACGAGCCCGCTCCCAGAAGCTTATGATGCCATATCCTCACATTCTACCCGTGATCAAAGAGCCCATTGTGGAAGGAGAGGTTCCATACACCATTCTACATCCTGACATGCCTACATCCTGGGAAGAAATGCAGAAGAGCTGGATCCAACTCAAGGAAGAGCGGAATTCTCTTGAAGCCAGTCTACATGCCAGGGAGAAGAAGGTCTTGGAGCTCACCCGCCTACTTCACGAGGAAAAGACCCTCAATACTTACATCGCTCCAAAGAGGATGCGTAGTGTCTTTTGGGATTGAGCATTTTGTAATACTTTGCCCATGAGGCCCTGATGTACTAAACAAATTACTTCTTAATATAAAGTGTGTTCCTTTTTTGTCTACAACGAATTTGAATTTTTGAACCCTTGAATGCATTGCATAAATAGCATACCATGCATCATACGCATAACAGGTACCTTCTTTTTACAGGTCACTTATCTTCTTCGCTGTTTATTTCAGCAATCATCATGACTTCTGAACCTACTACTGAATAAGCTATCAAGGCCCTCTAGGCCCAGAATGCCCAGTTCCAAGAGTTGATTATGAGCCTAGCCCAGGGTCAACAGGAGTTGAAGACTCTGCTTCTGAAGAAGAAGAAGAAGAAGAGGACCGTCTTATTCAACACTAGACGCAGATTTGGTAATGGGCTACAGAATGAGGTTGAGCTGACTACCCCATCTGTAGAGAAGGACAGTCCCCAAGAGAGAAGGGTCCATAGTCCCGTGGTCTCCGACAACGAGACCGATTATGATGAAGAGAAGTACCCTCCTACTGAGGACAGGTACAAACAGCTGGAGGACCGCTTAAGTGCTATGGAGATTCAGCATGTTCCCGGGTTGGACTTTGGAGACCTAGGCTTATCCTCTGGGGTGGTGATTCCCCATAAGTTCAAGGCACCTGCTTTTGCAAAATACGACGAAGCTTCCTGCCCTAAGCTGCATCTGAGGTCTTATGTAAGGAAGATCTAACCTTACACAACTGACAAGAATTTGTGGATCCATTTATTCCAGGATAGTCTTTCAGGGACTCAACTCGAATGGTTCTATCAGCTGGATGGAGCCAGTATTCGTAACTGGGAGGACTTGGCTGCTGCTTTCTATAAGCAGTATCAATATAATTCCGACCTCGCTCCTACTCGTACCCAACTCCAGGGTATGTCACTAGAAACGGGAGAAGGATTTAAGGAATATGCCCAAAAATGGAGAGACCTGGCTAGAAGGGTGCAGCCACCTTTGACTGACCGTGAGCTCATTGATATGTTCTTAGGGACCCTGTCTGGTCCGTTCTTCAACCATTTGATTGGCAATTCTTCCGCTGGGTTTACAGATCTCATCTTGACTGGGGAGAGAATAGAAGCTGGTATCAAGTCTGGGAAGATACAAAAGGGTGCCTCCTCGAGTACTAAAAAGAAGCCCTTCAAGAAAGAATCTAGTGCTGTTTATGGTTCAAGAGGCAGAATAAACCGGAACGCCGCCAAGCTGTCAACGCGGTGGTAATTTCAAAGCCTGCTGCTGCTCCTCAACAATATAACCAACCAAGGGGTGAGAGACCTAGAAGGCAGTTCACTCGACTCAGTATGACCTTGTCCCAGATATTGCCGCAACTACTATCAACCAATCTGGTAATTGTCAAAGAAGCTCCGAAGGTGGTAAACACGACATCTCCAAAGTACAATCCCAACGCCCGTTGTGATTATCACTCTGACAGCCCGGGGCATAATACTGATGACTGTTGGGCTTTGAAGAATAAGGTTCAGGACCTTATTGATGCTAAAGAGATAGAGTTCGAGGCACCCGAAAGGCCCAATGTTGTGACTGCTCCCATGCCCAAGCATGGAGTGAATGTTGTGGAAGAAGACCTGTATGTAGCCTCTGTGGATGATATTGTTACTCCGCTGTTGACCGTCAAGAGGAACCTGTTGCTAGCCGGTTTATTTCCAGGATGTAGTAAAGGTTGCCATCTATGTTCTGTTTCACCTGCTGGTTGTCCTTTGTTGAAATCAGGTATCCAAAGCCTGATGGATAATAAAGAGATCTTGTTCGAGAAGATTGATGTTCCTGCTACCCCTACTGAAGAAGTATCCATTGTTACTATTTTCAACAACTCTCCCAAGGCTCCCTCAAAGAAGCCTGTCAAAATCATGTCTGATCAGAAGGTTGCACCTATCATCATTACTGTTCCGGGGCCCATCCCCTATGCGTCCAACAAAGCTGTCCCTTGGCACTATGGGGCAGATGTTTATGTGCTCGGAGTAAAACAAGAGTTTGATACTAGTACCGGCGTCAGCAACATCATCGGGTCTGCCAAAGTCACTCGCAGTGGTAGGCTTTTCTCACCGGACATTGCACCACCAGTAATCCAGAGACCTCTTGTCATCACACCTGCAAATGTGCCCACTTCCCTTCCTGACCAAGTTCCTGTTTCTACCCCTGCTGCCGAGTCATCTGATGCTCGGGGCAAAGGGATTGCCACTGATGTGCCTGCCCGGACGGAGGCGCCAAAGACCACCAATGTTGAAGCTTCCAAGCAGGAGATGGAAGAGATTCTTAAGATTATCAAGAAGAGTGATTTTAATGTAGTTGAACAGCTGGGGCACACCCCATCGAAGATTTCCATTCTATCACTGTTGCTGTGTTCAGAGGCCCATGCCAAGGCCCTGATTACCTTCCTGAAGACGGCCCACGTGCCACAAGAGACGTCTGCTGACCAATTTACCGATTGTGTGGCCAACTTAACTGCTGACAATGGTTTGGGTTTCTCCGACACCGACCTGACTGCTAAAGGGAAGAATCATAACGATTCCCTGCATGTCTCCATTGAATGCAGGGGCACTACTCTTTCCCATGTGCTGGTTGACATTGGTTCCTCATTTAATGTATTGCCCAAGAAAGCTCTAGACAGGTTGGACTGCGAGGGGATGGAACTAAAGCCAAGTAACATTGTTGTTCGGGCCTTTGACGGGTCTAAAAGAATGGTGCATGGTGAGGTCGACATTCCAATCAGGGTTGGTTCTCAGGTCTTTGACTCAACATTCTACGTGATGGACATCCGACCGTCCTATTCTTGTCTGCTGGGTTGTCCTTGGATCCACAAGGCTGGAGCTGTGACCTCTACACTACATCAGAAGCTGAAATACCCGGTCAGGGGGAAGATTGTGACAGTTCAGGGGGAGGAGGAATATATGGTCAACCACCTCAACTCATTCCGGTACATAGAGATGGATGAGGAATTCATTGAAACCCCCTTTCAACACTTTGAAGAGGTTCCTCAGACGCTGGCATCAGCAGAGACTGTGATTGAAGATCCTCCTTTGAAGATGGCTTCCTTAAAGGATGCCCGGGTTGTTGTTGAGAAGGGTGAGTGTGCAAACTGGGGCCGACTCCCTGATTTCACTCCGAAGACTGACAAGTTTGGTTTGGGTTTCACTGCAGAAGCTCAGAGGGCTGTTCGTAAGGCAAGGATTGGAAGACCTCCTGTATTCATCACCAACCCGGGAGTGAATGCTATTGAAGACGATGCAGAAGAATCTGAATTCGACAGCTGGATCTACCCTACGACCAACGGTGGACCAAGCAACTGGACTGCGAAAGACTTCGTACCTATTACTTTTGTCACTCAGTAATGAACTCCTTTGTTTTGAATTTGTAACAAACAATAATTTGAAACTTTATGGCCCGGTGTCTTACCCGGGGCACCGTGGCTTCATTTGTGAGGGCTTTTGTGTGTCATTTTCATATATCATTAATAAAAGCATTGGACGTTTTTCGCATTTCAAATCTTGCGCTCCTTGTCTTTATTTATTATATATTGCAAAACAGCTATATTTACACACACTCACATATACAGGTTCCAATCCACTTTGGATCTCACCGGTAACGACTCTGCTACTGCCAGTTATGACTTCGAAAATCCGATCAACTTAGCCGAAGAAGAAGGTGAAGATGATTGTGAAGTTCCTGGTGAGCTTGCAAGATTGTTACTCCAGGAAGAGAGGGCCATTCAGCCACATGAAGAGCCAGTGGAAACGGTAAATCTGGGTACTGAGACCGACAAAAAGGACGTCAAGATTGGTGCCAATCTGGAGCCTAGTGTGAAACAACGGTTGATTCAGATGCTGCATGACGACGTGGAAATATTTTCCTGGTCTTACGAAGACATGCCTGGGTTGGATACCGACATTGTAGTTCATCACCTGCCTACCAAGGAAGACTGTCCTCCGGTAAAATAGAAGGTCCGCCGTATGCGTCCGGAGATGTCCGAGAAAATCAAAGCCGAGGTTATGAAACAATTTGATGTCGGGTTTCTAGCAGTGACTTCTTACCCTCAGTGGGTTGCCAACGTGGTTCCGGTACCGAAGAAAGATGGTAATGTCCGAATGTGTGTTGACTACAGGGATTTGAACAGGGCGAGCCCCAAGGATGACTTCCCTCTGCCTCACATTGACGTTCTGGTTGACAACACTGCTCAGCATAAGGTATTCTCCTTCATGGACGGGTTCTCCGGTTATAATCAGATCAAGATGGCTCTTGAAGACATGGAGAAGACCACTTTTGTTACTCAGTGGGGCACTTTTTGCTACAAGGTCATGCCTTTTGGGTTGAAAAATGCTGGGGCAACCTACCAACGTGCCATGGTTGCTTTGTTTCATGACATGATCCATCATGAGATTTAAGTATACGTCGACGATATGATTGCAAGGTCCCAAACTGAGGAGGAACACCTTGACCATCTACAAAAGCTGTTTGACCGTCTGAAGTTGTACAAGCTGAGGTTGAACCCGAACAAGTGCACCTTCGGGGTGAGATCTGGAAAACTGCTAGGTTTCGTCGTGAGCGACAAAGGTATTCAAGTGGACCCTGCCAAAGTGAAAGCCATACAAGAGATGCCAGTGCCCAAGACAGAGAAAGAGGTCAGAGGCTTCCTAGGACGGCTGAACTACATTGCCCGATTCATCTCGCACCTAACTGCTACTTGTGAACCAATCTTCAAGCTGCTGAAGAAAGATCAGGTAGTACGTTGGAACGATGAATGTCAGGCTGCTTTCGAAAGAATCAAAGAGTATCTCCAAGAGACACCCATTCTTATGCCACCGGTTGAAGGGAGACCTCTAATCTTATACTTGACAGTACTTGACAGCTCAATGGGGTATGTGCTGGGGCAGCATGACGAGTCTGGCCGAAAAGAACACGCTATTTATTACCTTAGCAAAAAGTTTACCGACTGTGAGACCCGATACTCACTGCTCGAGAAAACTTGTTGCGCTTTGGTATGGGCTGCTCGCCGGCTGAGACAGTATATGTTGACTCACACTACTCTGTTGATTTCAAAGATGGATCCAATAAAGTATATCTTTGAAAAGCCTGCCTTGTCCGGAAGAATTGCAAGATGGCAGATGATCTTGACTGAATATGACATCCAATACATAACTCAAAAATCAATCAAGGGAAGTGTATTGGCAGACCATTTGGCACACCAGGCAGTGGATGATTACCAGTCGATGAACTTTGAATTTCCAGACGAGAATATCATGGTGGTGACTGATTGTGAAGTACCTGGACCGGATGAAGGACCTGAGGAAGGATCCCGATGGTCTATGTACTTTGATGGAGCCTCAAACGCTTTGGGTAACGGTATTGGCGTTGTGATCACATCTCCTAATGGCTCTCATATTCCGTTTACTGCCCGACTATGTTTCAACTACACCAACAACATGGCGGAGTATGAAGCGTGCATTATGGGTCTTCGAGCTGCAATTGACCTAAGGATCAAGTTTCTGAGTTTCTTCGGAGATTCCGCTCTAGTGATCAGCCAGATCAAAGGCGAGTGGGATACGAAACACCCAAATCTTATTCCTTATAAGGAGTATGTGTTGACGCTGCTTCCCCATTTTGAGGAGATAACCTTTGAACACTTCCCAAGAGAGGAGAATCAGTTGGCGGACGCGCTGGCTACGATGTCTTCTATGTTCAAAGTCAAATGGGACAACGAGGCTCCCCGGATCATTATTTGGAAACTAGATGAACCTGCATATTATTGTGATCTCGAGACGGAAGAAGTGATAGAAAATCCTTGGTATCATGAAGTAAAGAGGTACCTGGAAGCTCGAGAATACCCCAAGGGTGCATCCATTAATGACAAGAAGTTTCTGAGAAGGTTCGCGGAAAAGTTCTTCCTCAGCAATGACATTCTATACAAACGAAACCATGATTCAACCTTACTGCGTTGTGTGGATAAAACTGAAGCAGAAAGGATCATGGCAGAGCTGCATGAAGGTACCTTTGGAACACATTCCAGTGGACATACCATGGCAAAGAAAATCCTTTGCGTAGGATATTACTGGTCCACAATGGAAGCCGACTGTTATCAACATTCTCGGACATGTCATAAGTGCCAAATCTATGCTGATAAGGTGCACATTCCTCCAGTTCCTCTGAACATCTTGACATCACCTTGGCCTTTTGCAATGTGGGGCATTGATATGATCGGCGAGATCAGACCTACGGCATCCAACGGGCATCGTTTCATCCTGGTAGCAATTGATTACTTTACGAAGTGGGTTGAAGAAGCTTCCTTTGCTACCGTAACCAAGAATGTAGTGGCACGGTTCATTCGGCATAACCTGATCTGCCGATACGGCGTACCTGAGAGGATCATTACGGATAATGGTACCAATCTTAACAACAAGATGATCACTGAGCTCTGCGAGCAATTCAAGATACAGCATCACAACTCTTCTCCTCATCGACCGAAGATGAATGGGGCTGTAGAAGCAGCTAATAAAAACATCAAGAAGATTGTGCAGAAGATGACAGTGACCTACAAAGATTGGCACGAGATGTTACCATTTGCTCTTCATGGGTACCGTACCTCAGTACGAACGTCAACAGGGGCAACACCCTATTCCTTGGTATATGGCATGGAGGCAGTCCTACCCATAGAAGTTCAGATACCCTCTCTCTGGATAATGAAGGATGCAGGTTTAAGTGAAGATGACTGGATCCAGACCCGGCTTGATCAACTAAACCTAATTGCCGAAAAGAGACTCACTGCTATTTGTCATGGTCAGACGTACCAAAAACGGATGATCAAGGCATTTAATAAGAAAGTCAGACGACAAGAGTATCAAGTCGGGGACCTGGTAATCAAGCGCATCATACTACCTCAAGGTGATCCCAGGGGCAAATGGACCCCCACGTACGAAGGGTCATTTTTGGTTAAGAACATCTTCTCAGGAGGTGCGATGATTCTAACTACCATGGATGGTGACGACCTTCCTCACCCTGTCAATGCAGACATAGTAAAAAGATACTACGCATGATTAAAGACCCGCTAGGTTGACACACCTAGGCAAAAATAAGGGCTTCCCGACGAACCAAAAGGGTTCGGGCAAAAATAAGGGATGAAAATAAAAAAATCTGTACACCCGGCAAGTCGAAAATCTGAAAAGGCGGCTTGGGCAAAAATGGGTATCCCGGTGGACTGAAAACCCGAAAGGGCGGTCCAGGCAAAAGTTAGGGATAGGCGTAATACTATGTCTCATTGGATCACCCTGCATCCAGACTTCGGTATCAACTATCAGGCTCGGACGGCACCAATCAATTAGCTTCATCTCCATCTAAGCAGCAAAGTGATGAGACGCTTGAAGACATAAAGGCGATAACAGAGTTGGAACCCAGTGGGATATTTCACATAGCTGTTTTGTTTTTCTTTTCACAAAATTGTACAAACTCTATTATGTTCGGCGGCGTCCTCTTACTTGGACGTCATCCTCTTGTACACAACGCCTATTTACAGGCAAATTTCAAAAATCAATACAAGCTCATCTTTTCCAGACAAATTGCCAATTGTTTTTCCTTTATCTGTTTTGTTTTGCAAAGAACGTCCAATATTCATTTTTGATATATGCATTTGACACTGATTGCTAATCATAAATATTTGCATACGAAACAAAGGACTAATTACAGGTGACATCGGAAGTAGGGGCAATAAACCTTGTCTAAACACTCTAGTTGCTCTGTCCACTAAAGTACCAGGGTAGGTTCAGCTGAAGAATACGACCAAGATACCTTCACTCCCCACGGAGTAAGACAAGATGCAGCAATACTCTCCCCCGAGCAGAGTTCATCCATCATCAGCCAAAAAAGGCACGGTATCCCTAGCAAATCAGCAGCACTCTCCCCAAGCAGAGTTAGGCTACTGTCAGCCCCAAAGAAGTTTGGTATCCCCAGAAGATCTCAATATTCTCCAGCAGAGTATACAGATATTCCTCAGCAAGCATCCCCGACAGTCTTAATATAAGATTGTTCCCCGGCGGAATACAAGATGCCCCCCAGTGGAGCCATTTCCTCAAAAGTTTCCCAGGAGAGTTGAATCATCTCCCCAGTAGATTCTGGAAGTTTGTCCCCTGCAGAGTACAAATGCATCTCCCCAGCCATGTTCAGAGGTTATTCCCCACCAGAGTCTAACTGGGTTATCCTCATAAAATTGCAACGGAAAGATTATCCCCGGCAAAGTTCTTTCTATCCCCCAGCGGAGTTCATCAAAATCTCCAACAAAGCTTATCAACGGTATCCCCAGCGGAGTTAGCATCAAAATCTCAGTGAAGCATCTCTTCCCCACAGATTAATTCCCTGTAGGGTAATCTCTTCAACAGGTTTATTCCCCAACGGATCCATCTTCTCCTACAGGTTTATTCTTGCAGTCATCTTCGTTCATCATCCCCAGCGGAAACGAAGAACTCTACTCTTCAAACATCAGCTCAGGATCAAACTCCCCGGCATTCGTCAAGGATTTATTTTCCCAGGAGAAAATACATTCATAAACATTTCACATTTCATACATCCTTCTTGCATACATGATAAAGTGCATACGACACTCTCTCATTTATTTTTGAGAACATCATGACATCATGCATTTCATACATCATGACATTGCATACGACTAATGTTTGCCTTTTCAGGAAAAAGTCAATCCAAAGATGATTACCATCAACCTTTTGAAGTTCCAGATTCGATACTTGTATCTAGCCAGGGCATATCTGTGAGCGATTGATTGTAGATCTATACCTGTATCTAGCCAGGAAAGTTATCTACATAAGGAGACTGAAGGTCAACACCTGAAACAGGCCAGGAAATTATCTTTCATTCTAAGGTCAGAGGTCTACACCTGTATCCAGCCAGGAAAGCTATCTCGACCAACCTTTTGAAGTTCCAGATTCAATACCTGTATCTAGCCAGGGCATATCTGTGAGCGATTGATTGTAGATCTATACCTGTATCTAGCCAGGAAAGTTATCTACATGAGGAGACTGAAGGTCAACACCTGAAACAGGCCAAGAAATTATCTTTCATTCTCAGGTCAGAGGTTTACACCTGTATCCAGCCAGGAAAGCTATCCCGACCAACCTTTTGAAGTTCCAGATTCGATACCTGTATCTAGCTAGGGCATATCTGGGAGCGATTGATTGTAGATCTATACCAGTAACTAGCCAGGAAAGTATCTACATGAAGAGTTTGAAGATCAATACCTGTAACAGGCCAGGAAATTATCTTTCTTTCTCAGGTACGCAAGTTCTCGCTAAGGAATCTCTTACGCGATCGACACCCCTGGATGGCATCTTTAAGCCCATCTCCACAACTACCCATTACATTTCCAAATGGCATCTATAAGCCCATTCCCGACAAGATTCTGTCACATCTCCAGATGGCATCTATAAGCCCATCCTCCTATCCATCATCTCTCCAAATGGCATCTGTAAGCCCATTCCCGACATCACATTGCTGATACTACATTATGCGAGTGCAAATTTCTGGGCACTTTAGTGTTCAATCATCTTCCACCTTCGGATCACGAAAGGCACGCAAGCCAATCTACATCCTCAGGTTTAAGAAGATTGAACAAGGGCAACTGTTGTACCCCAAAATTTTCCCTCCCATATTCTTCAAAGTTTGTCAAGAGTCATCTTCAAATGGTTCAAGATTCCTCAAAGATTGCACAGTTCAAATGCCTCCTAAGCCAGCTGAAATTAGGGTTTTGTTTCTTTCAAGGAATTGGAGGTTTTCAATGGCTCAATCAAGTCTCATAGGCCTCTATACATTCTCAAGCACCTACATGCCAAGTTTCAAGGTTCACAATGCCAAGTTCCACAGTCAAAAGCTCCAATTGCTCTACAGTCAACTGCAGGGGAAAAATGGTCATTTTGCAGTCAAAAGTCAGAATTTTTGGTAAACATCTTATTTTAAGCACACAATCATCATTTGATCAAGTCTTGATCATGATTCCACAAGAATGGCTCAAAAATCATCAACATGCCAAAAGTTACTATTTTTGGACAGTAGAAAAGTCAACTGTATCTTGACCAGGGCATAACTTTTTCATGGTTCATCAGAAAAATCCCATCCAATTCTCATTTTGAAGGGGATGACATTTACTACAATTCATCTTCACACTCCAAGTCCAAGAAATGCTCTCACAAAAAGTTATCAATTTCTACATTATAGGTCCTTTTCAAAAGCCAATAAAAAAGCACTTTAAGTCAAAGACCATAACTTGCGATTGGTAAATCCAAATGACATGGGACCAAAGGCATTGGTTAGAGGACTTCAAGACCTTTCCAAAATGTCCAAGAACATGTTCATATGATCAAAATTGAGCAAGATATGCATTGGAGAAGTTGGGAAATTTTTGTGAATTTGCAAAAGTCAACTTTGCTCAAAACACTTTGTTTTTGCTAATGGGCCTCAAATTTCTTCTTGAAACTTTATCCAAGGCTTATGCACGACCCATTGAGATTATTTGAGTTTATTTTATTATTTTTTATTAATTGATTGGATTTTTAATTGATTTTAATTCATTTGATTAATTTAAAATGTAGGAAATTCAAAGATTTGATTTTTTCAATCTTTTTGTGAAGCAAACAAGCTCAAGATATGCTGGCAATTCGTGTGCAAATCAAAGGGACAAGAATCTCCAAGTTTGGCAAGTTTTTACAATCAAAAAGATTCAAAAATATATGATTGCAAATCAAATATTCAAACCATTATTTCATGGATCTTTGCCCAAGGATTTAACCTAATTCTTTTCCTCTATAAGTACACAAGTCAACCCTAATGCATTGGACGTGAAAGCTGCTGCAAGAAAGCCATAGCAACATTGAAAAAAACTCAAGAAACTTGAAAACTGTTTTCTCACTTCCAGGCCAATTCAAAGCTTTTAATTGCTTCTAACACATTGCAGGGGTTCCTAGGAACGTGTAGGAATCAAAACCAAGTGCTAAAGCTCAAAGAATCCAAAGAAACAGAATCACGGTTCGTCCACTTTTTTCAGAATCGTAACTCATGATTCATGCATCATTAACGTGATTTTTTGTGTGTTTTGCATTGCTAGAACTCCCATGAAGCTAATGGTACAGGTTAATTGAATTATAACACGCAGAATTGCAAAGTGCCATTAACGAATTTTAGGGTTCATGAGTTCTTGAAATAGGGCTTTCCGAATCCAGTAAAATTGGGAGCTCTAAGGCATATGGTTGAGACCGTCAGGACGAGACGAACACACTGAGACCATCGCGAAATATTTATATTCCTCATAGGGCTAATCGCTATTATTCCTCATCAGGTTTTGTGGGGGTTAAAAACCCCCGCTATCTTACCTTTATTTTGCAGGCACGAGGAAGAAGACGGTGACGTGTTGAGTCGTGGTTGGATCATTTAAAACGCGCGCGTGTTTTTGCTTTGTGCAGCGTATGAATTAATTACCTAATATAATAATTGCTTCATATAGTATTAATGACTAAAACGTGTAGCTCATATGGCCAAGGCATTGGTGTATTGATCATTGGGACCTGGGTTTGAATCCCAGGTCCCCCCAAATAATTGTTCATATTTTTCATAACATGATCTCATGCAGGCTATCCAAAGCGTTCCACCATACGCTTCTCATCTCAGCGTGCCAAGTGTCTTCCCACTCCAATCCAGTGGCCAAATATGAAAGACTATGGTATTCCCTAGTCAATGAACACGCACCTGATCTCAGAAAGTCAAAGGGGCTTGTGTACACATGGGCCAGAATTGCTAACAAACCTCCTAATGGGCCAGCACACCCCCCCTGGTTTATTATTTTTTCTTTTATATTTTTTCCTTTAACTATTTTTCTAATTATTATTATTATTATTTAATTAACTCATAAATTAATTATTTTCCATAATAAAATCAGAAACACAAAATATAATATTATTTATTATTATTCATTAATTTCACTAACAAATTAATTAGTTAATTATGTTAAATTTGACTCTTTTTTCATAATAAATAAAATTAACTTAGAATTAGGGTTTCGACAATCATCTTTTTATTTTATTTTATTTTCATTAAAAAAAACTTAAAAAAACATTTCTTTTATTTAATTAATTGGTTTTAATTTAATTTAATGCAAAAAAAAAAGACCAAAATTCCATTCTTTCTCAAAAAAGGGTCAAAACCCTAAGACTTTTCCCGATTCAATTTTTCTCGCGCATATTTATTTTTAATTCATTATTTTGATTATATTTATGTAACTGCTCCGGGAATGTAATAGATAATTAGGACTTTTATCGCTTTATTTATTTTCTCGCAATTTACTTTTCCAAAGGGTTATGTTTTTGGCGATGTAAATACCCGACGCCTTGTAATAGCGTAGATTTACTTTCCGCAATTTACTTTCCGCAAATTATTAACTGTTAATTATGCATGACAAGACTTGCCTGAAAATTAAAATCAACTCGTAGCTCACCATGATACATGTGCAAAGATAATCTTAAACTGAAACCTGACACACTCGCACATGCCACTCATAGGGTACGCCTCACTTGGTTACCTCGAGGTGGTCATTGAGTATAGGGTGTTTTAGAGGTCGCCCTCTTGTCCAAAGATCATAGTTGCCTCGAAACGGTTGCCTCAGATAAAAAGGATCTAGGACATTAGGGTTACCGCTAAGGCGTCCTACTATTGCTTTGGTGACCACACATGTCCCTATAATCGAATTGACCCGAACAACTCCAACGACGGTGCTACCTACTTCTCAATAGTGGGATAGTACTGTCTAAAGGACATTTACACAACTTAATTCCTTAGAGTAGGTAGATTTCTCCTGGGTACTTGCTATTTCAAAAAACAAAAACAACTTTTTGCAATTACACTTTCAAACAAAAGTTTTCAAACAAATACTTCATACACTCTTGAGGACTGATACAAGAGTTACCTAAAAGTTTTCAAACTAAACTTCTTCAAAACCCACATACACAAGAAAAGCAAACATTTTTGAAAACATAGTGAGCAAGTACCTAAGAGCCCGTGGATAACCACGGATAGAAAGGGTGCTAACTCCTTCCCTTTCTATAATCTACCTCCCGAACCGAGAAACATCTCGAAAAGGAATTTTGCTTTGCTTTTGTCCTTTCCTTGTTGGAGAAAATAAAATACGGTGGCGACTCTTGCTTACCGCGACATACGCGAACCAACATTAAAAAACAGTCAGTTCTATTTCCACCGATCACAGCATGTATGCGAACCCATCAGAGATATGGTTCCATTGGTAGAGAAGCCTTCGCACCCAATTCGTGTGGATCAGATCTGTGTACTCTATCCCAAGCCCTTATGAATCTGCGGCGTTGCTCGTCACTATCCCCTTGGAAATCAAAGATTATACTAGGCATTAGCAGCTCGTGAGGTCCTTCCCTTTTGGCTCGCCCAAACTGACGTAAGGCCAAGCATGGATTGTAAGTAATTCCTCCATTGGTTCCTATCAGTGGAACATTGGGGTATTCCCCACAACGATCAATAATGGCCACCTCGTCCATACCCTTAATAGTATAAATGATGTCATTGTGAGAGAGAGACATAACCCTATAAGCCCAGCCCATGCCTTCTTTGTTCTTCAGAACTGATTTGGGGAGGTGAAAAATAAACCACCTCGCCAACAATGGAGCACAACACATCAAGGTTCCCCACTTCCGAGCAGTACGGGTATAAAGCTGATGAAGAATGTCACCCAAGAGAGTGGGTACAGGATTACTAGAGATGAAGATTTTTACCGCATTCACATCAACAAAGGAGTCAGAGTTAGGAAACAACCAAGCCATATATCAGAAGAGCCAGAATATCTTCGAATGCCTGGAAGTCTAGACTATCCTATAAATGATTAGCCTTACCAACCAAGAACTTAGTCAAAAAGCCCTTTGCTCCACTACGAGTTTCCCAATTAGCCATTACCTCGGCCTTTGTCAGATGAAGGGATGAAGAAATCTCTTCCGGCCTAAGGATCTTCTCCCAACCTGTAAACGGGGTCTGCTCCAGAATAGAGATACCGAGCATATCAGAGAACTCTTCCAAGGTAGGGACC
The DNA here is from genome assembly GCA_948472305.1 of Vicia faba. NCBI lineage: Eukaryota > Viridiplantae > Streptophyta > Magnoliopsida > Fabales > Fabaceae > Vicia > Vicia faba. Next base: position 1,169,376,605 of record OX451738.1, read on the forward strand.
AACTGGTAGTCTTGAAAAGTAAAGCAATGGTACAGTGGATCAAAGAACTGGACTAGGACACTCATCATCTGCTCGTCCAATTTGGAAGTGACCAAACCAAGAAGATGCGCATGTATTCTGATAAAGGAAGTAGTATCAGACATATTTGCAACCAATTCTTTAAGCATAGTGTGAACCTGGACAAAGTTGATTCGGATGGTGTTCCTACGCATAGGTGCCATGACCTACAAAACAGAACAAAGATGAATCCCTCATGTATTTGAAATAGGTTAGTCCAATGCAAGATGTATGAAATGTTATGATGTCATGATAGAAATCACGCCACAAGTATCCACAAATAGCAAACATGGTAAAGGCACACAAGTCACACAGAGAGCCCTTAGATTTTAGGCTGGCAAGGAGTCTAGGTACTACCCTCTTTCAGTTCAATTGGTTCAAACCTGTCCTAAAAATGGTAACCGGGTTCTAGAGGATCTCAATATCACTGACTGCCCTCGATCGGTCATAATTCTAGTTTAGCAACCTTTTCTTGTGGCCGAAATCATCACGAGAGTTTGGTCTCAATGAGTGTAGCATACTGCTACTGTTCTATGGCCAAGTTGGTCAATTTAAAGGTTCTAAGGTCAGTTGGTGCTTAATGACCCCTTAGCAGACCCATATTCTCCTCGTTGCGCCACAAGGGATATCGGTACATACTAAAGTGCCACACCAACGTAGCTACTGCTTCAACCGTATCGGTCTACGCCGTACAGTTCCCTCACAGTTTATTGCTACTTACCTAAAGGTTATCCCCAGATTCGGGTTAGGATCTATAGTAACTCCGATACAAGCCCACAAAGATAAATCATACAAGTCAAAAAATTGAAAATAATATGAAATATTCCTAAGGTACACCCCACTTATAAGATATCTCCCCAGTAGAGTCGCCAGTTCTATGATACGGTGGGAAAGAACTGACTGTTTTTTGGAATGCTGGTTTGCGTTTTGCGTTTGTTTTCGCAAAATGTCGCGGTAAGCAAGAGTCGCCAACGGCTTTTATTTTATCCAACAAGGAAAGGAAAAAAGAACAGAAAAATTCCTTTTTCGAGATATTTCTCGGATTCGGGGGGTAGATTATAGAAAGGGAAGGTGTTAGCACCCTTTCTATCCGTGGTTATCCACGATCTCTTAGGTACTTGCTCAATTATTTTCAAAATTGCTTTTCTTTGTGCTTGTGGGTTTGAAAAAGTTTTTGTTTTGAAAAACTTCGATTTAACTCTTGCTTCTGTCCTCAAGAGTGTATGAAGTGTTTTTGAAAACTTTGTTCGAAAAGTGTAAGTGTGAAAAAGATTTTTTGTTTTTGAAAGAGAAAGTATCTAAGAACCATCTACCTACTCGAAAAAGGAATATTTCTATGCTATCTTCCTTTAGACAATGCTATCCCACTATTGATGAGTAGGTAGCATCGTCGTTGGAGTTTAAGGGTCAATTCGAATTTAGGGACTTACGGTCACCAAAGCAATGTTAGGTCACTTTAGTGGTAACCCTAATGTCTTAGATCATTTGTTTTGACGCAATAATATCCGAGGCAACCGTTTCGAGGCGACTATGATCTTTTAGACAAGAGGGCGACCTCTAAAGTGACATATACTCAATGACCGTGTACGAAAGCAACCAAGTGGGGTGTACCCTAAGAGTGCGCATGTGCGAGTGTGTCATTTTCAGTTTATTTTTGTCTTTGTACATGTTGAGGGTGATCTATGTAGATTTTAGGTTAAAACATTCAGTCTTGTCATGCATTCCTATTATCAAACATCTAACAGTTGTAAATTGCGGAAAATAAATTGCGGAAATTAAATTACAAGGCGTCGGGTATTTACATCGCCAAAAGAAACCCTTTGAAATTTAAATGCGAAAAAAATAAATAAAGCGATAAAAATAATTAAATTATCCTAATTATCTATTACATTCCGGGAACAAATACAATATTGAATAAATAGATCGCGTGCGGAAAATTAAATCGAGTGCGAGTTTAGGGTTTTGACCCTTTGTTATTAAAGGAAAGATTTTTTTTGGTTGTTTTTGAATTAAGAAAGAAACTATCCTAAATTAATTATTAAATTAATTAATTAATTAATTAATTAATGAAAATAAATATTTTTTGGATTTTTGGTATTTAAAGAAATAAAAATAAAATTAATCAATGTTAGTAAAAACCTAATTAAGTCTAAGTTAATTTTATTTATTTACAAAAATGTATTAAAGTTATTTCTAATTAATAGCCTAAATTAATTAATAGATTTGTTAATAAAAAATAAAATACTAAAATTTAATTTGATAAAGAAAATATTTTTTGTGGTTTTAATTTTATAAGGAAAAAGATTGTTTGGTTAGTTATTAAATAGAAATAATAAATAAATAATTAAAACAAAATATATAAAATATAGAGAGAGAGGAGTATGGGCCTGTTTTGGGGGTCAGAATAACAATTCCATGGCCCATTAAGCGCTGGCCTGGTTGACCTCCCTGGATTTGGTGTATGTGCATTAATTGGATCTATGATAGACCCTCACTCCTGGATCACCAGATTTGGCTGGAGGCCATCTGGCAATCAGATGCTTGAGGATGCATGATGAGCTTCACGCTTGGAGACACACATGATCACCTGGAAAATAATAATATCAAAGAAGTGAAGGACCTGGGATTCGAACCCAGGTCCTGTTGGATGTTGCCAGCGCTCGCTTGCCACTAGGCTATTGTGCTTTATTTGTTAACATATTAAACAATAATAATAAAAGAAAATGACTCATATGCCAGAAAAGACAAAACAAAGCGCGCCATTATTTGAATTGGCCATTGGGGAGGCGACACGCCATCGTCCCCTACCTTCAGCCCCTGTAATTTTTCATGCGGATTTGGATCCACAGCTAAATGTGCAGGTCGATCCAAAAATCAACTCCAGGCCATAAAAACGACCTTCAAAGACATGGTTAGGTTCGTCTCCCTCCCCTGAGTGCAACCATTCCTTTCTCGTTAGCCAATTTTTCCTGAAAGAGAAATACCCAAAAACAAACCACGAAACCCTAGCTATGGTACTCGGCTTTACAGGTCAGATAAATACAATTAACTAATGCAAAAAGCTTTGAAATGTCATGAGGATCACAAATATATCAACGATTTGCCCAGAGGATCCAAGAATGGAGAGTTATGATTTCGAATACAGGGCTAAGAAACGTGATACTTACAGAGCTCTTGAAGGCTTGAGAATGCGTGCGTTGGATCCAGGAGGGTTATGTGATCACCCAGGAATTGATTGGAATGCTTCTTGGCTTCTGAAAACCTCTCTTGCTATGATTTTGAATTCCAACTTTTTCACCACTTTTTCAAGTTTGGTTTTGATTGTTCTTGCAGCCTCCAACCCCCGTTTTTCGTGTCTTAAGCTTCCTTATGTATTATAGAATGCATTAGGTTAAGAATTATGGATTCAATCTCTCTAAATCAATGCACCCATATTTGATTTGATTCACTTTTGAAAGCTTGCCAAATTTGTCAAAAATCCATCTTTTTGCACATGATCTTGTGTGATACGAATTTGATGCTCTTAATGATGATGATTCAATCCTGAAATAGCCAAAAGATATCTTGTAATCAAAGCTTTGGATTTTTTATGATTTAATTTGGTTTAAAATGAAATAATTCAATAAAAAATCAAATAAAATAATAAAAATAAGATATGGGCTCATGGCTGAATCTAGGACACGTGGACATTAATGCAAGCTCAAATCAAGTGGAAAAGAATGGGCCCATTTGACAAATTTTGAAGTTTTGGGGATAGTTGAGTTTTTTCAATTTTGCAAAAATGCCCAACTTCAACAATGTATAACTTCTTCAATTTTGTACTTTTGGAGGTGTTCTTAGACTTTTTATAAAGCTTGAGATGTCCTCTAACCAAACCTTTTGGTCTCATCTCATTTTGATATTCCATGCTCAAGTTATAAGCTTTGGCAAAAAAGGTGTTTTTGTTGACTTTCAAAAATGACCTATAATGTCCAAATTTATAACTTATTGTGAGTGCATTTTTTGATCTTGGGATATGAAGATGGATTGTAGGAAATTGGATCCTCTTAAAAATGAGCTTTGGATGGGTCATTTCTCATAAAGTATGAGAAAGTTATTCTTGGTCAAAGTTGGGTTGACTTTTCCTACAAAACCCTACTTTAGCAACTTTTGAATCTTGATGAATTTTGAGCAATTCTTGATGAATCATGATCAAACCTTGATAAAATGATGAAATATCCTTCAAAATGAGAATGTTGACAAAAAATCTTGAAGTTTGACTATTTGTAGGTCATAGTTGACTTTTGCCCTAGCACAGTCGATTTTTGGACCCTTTGAGCATTTGACTGAGCAAACTTCCACTTGCAAGGCTTGAAATTTGACATGGATGATCTTGAGAACATATTAGGACATTGGGGAGCACTTGAGGTCATTTGGACTCAAGGATATTGATGCAACACAAAACCCTAATTTAGGGTTGACTGTCTTAGGAGGTAGCTTGTCTGTCCAACTCTTGAGCAATCTTGAGCCACTTGGAGATTTTTCTTGCAATCTTTTGAGAAATATGAGAGGTCAAATTTTGGGGTACAACACTTTGCCTCTCTAAACTCAAGTCCTAAAAAATGCTTCATTTGAGAGATACGGACCAATACATTATAGGTCATTTCAAAAGTCATCAAAAAGACATTTTTTATCAAGTAAGTTACATCTTGTGTTTTCCAAAAAGTCCTAGATCACCTTCAAATGATAAAAATTGAGAGAGTTATGATTGGTGCAAGTTGGGAAATTTTGAGAAAATGCATGAAACCAAAAGTGATCAAACATGGAATATTGGGCTAATGGGCTGATATTTCAAGATCCATGCCTGTTATAGGCCTCATTGTGAATCTCATAAGTTATTTATACACTCCTTGTGTTTTTATTATATTTTTATTTATTTAGTTAAAATTAATAATTTAATTAGATAAAGTCAAGCTTTCTTACATGGTCCAAGCCCACAACCTTTTGACCTAATTCCATCATTATATATTCCCTACAATTCAGACTAGCATCACACGAAAAACCTTGCAAAGATCATATTCCAAAATCAAAAAAAAATTCTCACAAACTAGGGCAAACACAAAATCCTATTTACAGCCTCCTTCATTCAAAACCAAGCATCTAAACGCGCCCCTGAAGTTCTCAGGATCATTACTAAGCCCAGATGTAAGCTTGTTCACGCCCGGGTTCGTCCACTCAAGTCAGTCGGTTGGGTAAGGTATCTTGATCACAAACACTTAAATTTTCACGTTAAAAAACATTTATAAGCAAATATACATGTTAAAACTAATGTTTGGAATGTTTTAGATCCATCGCTTTTATGTTTTGACGCAGGAAACAGAATATGCCATAGTTAGGGAACAAGGGAGAATTTTCGTCGTATCTCCATGTACATGCCTTTTTAGGATGAATGGACAACACCATTTGTTGTACCCAAAAATTTTCCCTCTCACTTATCAAGAATTTCCTCACAAGATCTTTTTTACTCAAGACTGCACTAGGGTTTGATCAGCTCAAGACATGTTCTCATGCACTGATGACCAAAATTAGGGTTTGAGTTTGCACAAGGATTTTTAGACTATCAATCTTTCATATGACTTTCAAGGATCATTATGGACCCCCAAGGTTACTTATGTCAAGTTTCAAGTCTTGAATCACACTTTTGATCAGTCAATTGAACAGTTGACCTAAAAATCAACTGTATTGGGGAAAAAGTCATCCATGGCCAATTTACAGTCAAACTTCATAATTTTTGATCCACATCAACTTCTTAGACTCATATGTATCATTTGATCAAGTTTGGACCACAATTCCTCAAGAAATTTGATCAAATCACCAAAAGGGCAAAATGGTCAAAATTAGAGTTTTGACTGAGAAGGGGCAATTTTTGATTTTTTGACCTAGCAAATGATCAATTGGTTTGAAGCATGATTTAAAGAGTCCAATTGCATCATCTTGACCTAATGACATGGTTAAAAACATTACAAATCCATTGGATTGACAGATGAATGTTTCAGTCAACTGATCAATAGTCAACTGTATACTAAAAAGTCAAAACTTTGACTTTTTGGTCAAAATCAAGTGCCAAAGATCATAATTCATCAAAAAATGTCAAAAGGTGAAACTTGTTCATCAAGAAACTAAGGATTTAAGATTTGGTTTTGAAAAGTTGAAATTTCTTAACTTAGAAATTTTTCTAAGTATAGAAAATTTCTTATTTTTTCTCAACTTTGAGCCAAATTTTCACCATGATGCAAGATGATTCAAAGGAAATTTCCAACATGAAACTTGTATATCTCCATGAAATCTACAACTTTGATTCACACAAATTCTCCTAAAATTGTTTGGATCTCAAGATATGATTTTGTGAATACATGCTCATGAACTAAAATAACTTAGTGAAATTTTGCCCTAGTTAGGCAGATTTTTGACCTAACTTCATGCCAAATTTTCACATAGTTCCAAGGGGAATATTTAAAATAAATTCAAATATGATTTATAGAGAACATTGCAATCTTTCCAAAATGTCTAAGAACTCCTTGAGATCATTTTTGAGTAGGGAGAATCGAAGAGATGAAGTTGGTGATTTATCACTTTGATTTCAAGCCATTTCATGATGAACAAAAATTCAAATCCAAGCCCAGGCTGCATAATATTTGCTTTGAAGGCCTCAAAATTGTTTCTAACTCCATAATTAAATGTTTTAACATTTGTTGGAAGCTTTAAGCCAAGCATTGAATTCATTGTACAAGAACAAATCCATTTTTGGCACAAAGGTGCCATTTCCATTTTGATAAAGCACTACTTTTTCCGTTGTCAACTTCTTGAGCCTCTTAATTGTTTTCTCTGCACACAAGCAAAGCCAAAACCAAAAGCAACTTGCATGAAGCCTCTACCAACTCAGATCAGGCTTGTACAAACTTGGAGACTTGTCTCCTCACTTTTCTTCAAAAGCAAGTTATAGAGCCAAAAGGCTAAAACTCAGAAACCTGGAGTGGAGTTGATCTCTAACCTTTTCCATACATATACGCAAGTGTATTACAACATAGGACACGAATGATAAGACTCCAAAACTATCCCAAACACTCTGCAACTCAGAATCTTCCATAGCTTCACTTTTTTTAATCTTACACAGCCATCTCCAAAACCACTCGTGCGTTTTGAGTTTTAACCACCTAAACACTTAATATACTTCATATCTAAGTTATCTAGACCCATGTTCCCTCACTGTAACTCCTCCTACTCCATCCACCATTTTCAAATATCAAGCTTGCAGGTTGACTTGAATAGGGAGATTCAGGGACTTTCAAGACAAAGTAAGGATTGGAATACACTCAGGGAGGTCCAGGCAAGCTAAAAAGATCCCCAGGCCTTCTCAAAACTTGCTCAAAATCCATTCACGATCTCAACTGAAAGAGGTAAAAACTCAAACTTATATCTCTTCATACAAGCATCATTTGGTCCTGATTTGTGAAATAAAAATGTAGATATCCTTGCCCTAAAGCTAACCATGTTCATAGTTTTCATCTATATTAACTGTGTATAGAGAATTTTGGATTTGAAATTTCTGTAAAAATTAAGTTTCAAATTAGGGCAAGTAAAATTAGCTTTGATCTTTGACTTTTTGTTTACATAAATTATATGGTTGAACTCGTGGGAAGAAATACCATAACTTTCATGTTTGGACTTTCCATTTTTATGGAGAAATGAGAGAGATACAGGTGATCCGGCCATGGCTCAAGGTTGAAGATGAAGTTGTCTTCAGGGGGCATTTTCTAATATATATTTATGATTGTGTTTATATAAACGGATGTACAGCTACCCCAGTGGTAAGACAACGCGCGTAAATGCTATAGGTCACGGGTTCGAGCCTTAGCGCGCTGCCTTTTGCAATTTCCCATATTTTTCCACTTTTTTGTTGTTTTGCAGCGTGGGCCTTTATTTTATGGGCTTTATGTTTTTTCTAACATCCTGCACCCTATCTGCTTGTGACACCTCTGGCCCATATAATTATATTTATTTATTTTACTTTCATTTTATTTTATTAAATATATTTTTCTTAATATTAAAAATCATAAAAAATATAAAAGTGATAGATTTATATTTTAGTTTATTTTATTTTATTTTTCTCACAAAAATATATTTTTATTTAGTTATATATTATATTTTTATTAATTAAATTTGTAAATTAAATTATAACTAGTTTAATATTTATTTTTTTCTTTATACCCATTAAATATTTATTTTAATATGAAAGGACCAAAATATTTCATAATGCCATATATTATTTTCAAGATAAAAAATACAAAAATACTTACTTTTTCTTAAAGAAATTTATTTTCTTTTAATCAAATAGAATTAGGGTTTACTCAAAAATCTTTTCTAAAAAACAATTTCCTTTCTTAATTAATTTAAGTTAAATCTTGATTTATTTATTAGGTTTAGGTTAAAACTTTTTTCACATAAAAAACCAAACAAAAATCTTCTTTGCATTTACATATCTTTGCATATTTAATTCATCTTGTATATTATTTATTCCAATATTTGTACATATTCAATTTGGTTGTAATAGATTAATTAGGTTTATATTATTGCAATCCCCATTCATAAATTGTATTCCCCCTCCCACAAATGTTGTAATAGCGTAGGATATTTAAATTTCGCAATTTATCGCCTTTATATAACATGCTAGTAATTAGGGTTTGTATGACAAGATAAAATCAATCAAATAGAAAACCCTAATTCAAGACAAAGTCAAGCATGAAAATGACACACTTGCACACAAAACACCCTTAGGGTTACTCCACCTGGTTTCCTTATACAAAATGGTCATATTACGCATGTAAGGCATCTTAGCAAAAACAAACAAATATGAGATCATAGACCCTCGATGACGCTGTTTAAAGTTTCTTTACAAAATGATCTTAGTCCCTCAAAAAAATGTTAAGATGCCTTACAATATTGCTAATCATGGCTATACAATGACCCGCGCCCGTCCCGTTTACATCCAAGGATAGGGTTGCTTACCAAATCAATGGTAAGACAACAATGTCAAAGGAGAAGAAAATGAACAAGAAAGACATTTGAGTAGGTAGATTATTTTTAGTTACTTGCTCCATTTCAAAACAAATATCCTTGCTATTTTCAAAACAAACACACACATTTCCAAACATCTTACAAACATTGAAACATTTTCAAAAAAGATCAACATCTTTGTATACATTCTTACGAACGAGAATCATTACAAAGATTGCCTAAACGATGCCCTCTTTTATAAAATACTTTCAAAAACCACAATAAGCACAATTTCAAACAAAAGCAAGTGATCTAGCAAGTAACTAAGAGCCCATGGAAAACCATGGATGAAAAGGGTGCTAATACCTTCCCTTTTCATAATCTACCCCACGAACTCAAGAAACAATCTCAAAGGTCTTTCCTGTGTTTTTTCACCTTTCCTTTTGGATAAAAGAAAAGTCGGTGGCGACTCTTGCTAACCGCAACATTTGCGATAAAACACAAAACAATCAAGTCAGATCTCCCACCGCATCACACCATTGAACTCGCAACCCTTGATTTAGGGGGGTAGGGTTATGTTTTATTATTAACATGCACTATTTTGCAGGAATCAAAGAAAAGAGTTGTCGGAGAAGACGACCGGAGCTTGGGCTCCGACGCTTCTCCGACTCAGTGAGTTATTTTATTATTTATTTAACTGTTTTCATTGATATATAAGATGAACAACATAGTCCAATGGAAAGCGGGCACATGATAAGTCTTTACTCTCTCAGGGCGTAGATTCGATCCCAGCCTTTTGTGTTTTTTTTATGTTTTACAATTTACACAGTTTTACTATATTTTGTGCAGCCCCCGTTCTACTATCACAAGCAAGCGCTTGGTCCAGTGGTGGAGATGGAAATTTGTGACCTTAAGGGCGTGGGTTCAACACCCACCCTTGGAAGTTTTCATCATTTTTTTGAACCCTTTTCCTTGATTTTCTTCCCTTAAACCCTTAATTCACTTAACCACAAAACCTTTTTACAAACCCTAATAAGGTTTTAGTTTTTTTTAACTAACCTTTTTCTTAAATAAAATTAATTAATTTTTAGGTTTCTATCATTAACATTTTTTAATTAATTTAATTAAACCACTATTTTTGTTAATTAAAATTAATTAGTTTTTGTTTATTTTAATCGTCATTAAAAAACCTTTTCCATAAAAAATCATCAAAAAAATTTATTTTTTCCTCATTTTTAATTTTATTTTATTTTCATAGATAAAGTATATGGAGTTCGCTATTTGTAATAGCTTAGATTTCTCGCTTTCCTTTTCATTATTATGTAGCTGTTTTCCGGGTTGTAATAGCTTAGGGTTTTACTTTCCGCTTTCTATTATGTAACTTCCCTAAAGCCGTTTAATAGGTTTAGGTTTATCTTTTCTGCTTTTACTTTCCGCACCTTTACTGTCTTTTTTTATATTTTATATTACTGCATAGTAATTAGGGTTGTATGAAAATAATAAAACAAATCGATAGAAAACCCTAACTGCAAAGATAAAATAACTGAATTGAATACATTTGCACACTCACACCTCTAGGGTAGCCTCCCTTGTTGCCTTCAGAATAAAAACAGTCATGTCCCTCGGAAGTGGGGATGCTTTAGCAAAGTCCCTCGAATCAAAGATCATAGTCCCTCGATGACCCTTCAACATTGAATTTCGATAAATGATCTAGTCCCTTGCAAAAATTGCTAAAGCGTCCTTACCAGTTGCCTTCAATGATTGTACGATGACCCTACGCCTGTCCCTTCACATCCAATGATATGGATTCCTACTAACTAATGGTATGGATAACATTATCTTAAGGTGGAGGAAAAGTACAAGAACGACCTTGAGTGGGTAGAACTTTTAATCGCTTACTCATAAGAAACAAAACATTTTACACAAACACCTTCAAAATATTTTTCAAAACACTTTGTACGCATTCTTGAGGACCGATACAAGAATCGTTACATAGTTTAAATTTCAAAATATTTTCAAACACACAAAGAAAATTTTCAAAGTGAGATAAGCGATTAAGATCTCGTAGATAACTACAGATGAAAAGGGTGCTAACACCTTCCCTTTTCATAACTTACCCCCCGAACTCAAAATCTTCAAGGTCTTTCCTGTTCTTTTCACCATTTCCTTCTTGGATAAAAGAATATTTGATGGTGACTCTAGCTATCCACACATTTATACAAAACCAAAAAAGTCAGTTCTCTCACCATATTACAGAACTAGCGATTTTGCTGGGGAACTACTTAAAAAAAGAGGGGTTTCCTTATAGTCTTAGATCACTTTACCTGCTTTATTTGTTTATTTTGTCTGCTTTATCTTTGAGGGTTGCTTGGGTTTAATTTCTTGCAAAGATCCTACACCAGATCTGGGGTACCTTAGGTAAGTAGCAATAGATCATGGAAACTGTACGGTGTAGACTGATATGGTTGAAGTGATGGCTATATTAGTGTGACACTTTAGTTTGTACCGATGTTCCTTGAGTCAGTCGAGGATAACATTGGGCTTCCGCGTGGTGTCATAAGTAGTAACTTACTTTTAGAACCTTAATTGACCCATCTTGGCCATTAGAAGGTAGTGAGATATACGGCTTTGGTGCAGTCCAGAGTTGGTTGATACTCGATGCTACCCTCATTGAGATTCGACTCACGGGATGTTTTGGTGGTGAATAAGTTGTTGTACTAAAATAAAACCTTTGAGAAAGATCAGTGATATGAGATCCATATAACCCGATTACTATTTTTAGGACAGGTTGAGCCAACTAAACTTCAATAGAAAAGGGTACTTTCCTACGGACCTCATTTAAGCCTTTAAACCTAAGGATCTTGTATTCTTTGTCTGTGTTTGTTATCTGTTTAAACATGACATCATGACATCATAAAATCACATTTTCACTAACCATTTCAAGGATCTCAGGGGCCTGTGATGCAGGTTTATCATGAACCAGATTGTTAGCAAGGGGGCAAGGGGATTTACTTTCCTCTAACCGAATGCCTTCAAAGACCAAAGTATGTTCCCTTGATTCAAAGGCTAGGATTCACTCGACATGGTAAGCTTGATTCTCATAGAAGGACGTTCAAATATGTAAAGTTCTTCAATCAAAGCTGCAGCCAGACTCAACTTCTAACATTTCACTTTTGTCTATCCTGTGAGATCCTTGAAAACATTGCATATGCATACCATACATATCATCATGACATGTATTTCCCAAGACAGGTTTTCTGATCTTCTTGTTGTTTATTTCAGTAAAAGATGGCTCTCGAACAAACTGTGAAAGAACTTCAAGCTCAAAACACTCAATTCCAACAAATGTTCCTGGACTTAGCCAAGAGGCAGGATAAGCTGAAGACCTCATCACCAAAGAGAGAAAGAAGAAGACTAAGAAGCCAACTATCATCCTTAATATGGGTAGAAGGTTAAAAGGTCTGGTCAGGATGGCTCTAGATTTTGAGGCTCCATCAAATAATGATGATAACCAAGAAGAAATGGTAAGAGTGTGAAAGTTGAGGAGAATAACAACCAGGGTTCTGATGAAGAGGAAGCAGACTATTCAGATGAACAATATCCTCCGGCTGATGACAAATACAAACAACTGGAAGATCGTCTCAATGCTATAGAGATTCAGAGAGTTCATGGGTTAGATTTTAAAGGTATAGGTTCAATCGTTGGAGTTGTAATTCTTCACAAATTCAAGGTCCTTACTTTTGTGAAGTATGAAGGTGTTTCCTGTCCAAAGCTTCATTTAAGGTCGTATGTTAGGAAGATCCAACCCCATACTACTGACAAGAAGTTATGGGTGCACTTCTTTCAAGAGGGCTTGTCGGGAACACAGTTGGAGTGGTTCTATCAACTAGAAGGGACCAATATCCACACTTGGGAAGACTTGGCTACTAATTTTTACAAACAATACCAGTACAATGCTGATCTTGCACCAACTCGCGTGCAACTATAAAGTATGAACATGGGCTCGAACGAAGGCTTCAAAGAGTATGCCCAGAAATAGAGGGATCTAGCTGGAAGAGTTCAACCTCATTTATCTGATAGGGATCTGGTTGATATGTATATGGGAACTTTTACATGCCCTTTCTTCAATCATCTGATCAGAAGCTCTTCATCCAGATTCACTGAGCTGATATTAACAGGGGAACAAGATGAAAATGAAATCAGGAGTAGAAAAATTCAAGTGGTTGCGTCTTCAAGTACTGTGAATAAGATGTTTAATGGAAAGAAGGAAATAATGTTGTGTATGGCCATAAGGGTCGTGCTAGAAATGAATGTAACCAGTATGTGGGAACTGTGCTAATTTCTAATCCTACGCCAGTGCAACAACAACAACAACAACAAAATAATCAACATAGGACCGATGCACCTATGAGACAATTTACTAAGATCAGCATGCCATTGTCTCTGGCGTTACATCATTTATTGAAGGCAGAGTTGATAATGTTAAGAGATCCACCTGGGAATCCCAACACTTCCTCCCCTAAGTACAATCCTAATGTAAGATGTTCCTATCATTTCAATAGTCCCGGACACGACACAAATAGATGCTGGGCTTTGAAAAACAAAATTCAAGATATAATTGACAATAAAGAGATTGAGTTTGATCCTCCCAAGACCCCCAATGTGATTACAGCACCCATGCCTAAGCACGACAAAGGAATTAGTGCTATTGATGATATTTCATATGTTTTCATTGTAAGTGAATTGACTACTCCAATCCTGATTATTAAGAAAAATCTGTTGCAAGCCGGTTTATTTCCGGGTTGCATTGAAAGATGCTACTTTTGTGCATCCCAACCCAATGGCTGCAAACTCCTAAAAGTAGGAATTCATTGTCTGATGGAAAACCATATAATACTAGTTGAGAAGACTCCCTCTATGGAGAATTTGTTTCAAGACTTAGAACTTGAAGAAGTATCTGTAATTTTCGGCACTCCTATCAAGATCACTGCCAAAGGCCCTGTGAAGATTAAGGCTGAACCTAGAGTGGCTCCTCTGATAATCACTGCACCCGGACTAATCCCATACTCCTATGACAAGGTTGTCCCTTGGAATTATGGGGTCGACGTCTACTACCATGGTGTCAAGCAAGAACCATTGACTGTTGAAAATAAAGGTATTGAAGTTACTGATCCCAACATTGACAATATTTCTGGGAACAGTAAAGTTACTAGAAGCAGAAGGGTTTTCTCTCCAGAAATCTCTCTGAAGACTGTCGCTACACCAGTTCGTGTTACTGCTATTGAGCCAACTCCCGAGACTCGAGGCATAGGACAAATGAATGAGCCTGCCCAGACGGAGGCACCAAAAGAGGTTACTGTTGAAGATACCTCTAAGCAAGAAATGAAGGAGGTACTGAAAATCATCTGAAAAAGTGATTACAAGATTGTTGAACAGCTGGGAAGACTCCCTCTAAGATCTCCATGTTATCCCTATTATTGTATTCGGAAGCCCATGCCTAGGATTTGGTGAAGTTCTTGAAATCCGCTCATGTACCATAAGAAATTTCTATTGATCACTTTGAAAATTATGTTGCTAGCCTGACCACCGATAATGGGCTAGGCCTTTTTGATGCTGACTTGAATCCCAAAGGAAGAAACCATAACAACGCCCTATATGTATTTATTGAATGCAGAGGCACTACTTTAGCTCATGTGTTGGTTGATACAGGTTCCTCGTTGAATTTCTTGCCAAAATATGCTCTAGACAGGCTTGATTGTGAAGGGGTTATGTTGAAACCCAATGATATTGTGGTGAGAGCCTTTGATGGTTCAAAAAGGATGGTGCATGGAGAGGTGGATCATCTGATCAGAGTAGGTTTGCAGGTATTCAAATCTACCTTCTATGTAATGGATATTCGACCGTAATATTCCTATTTACTTGGACGCCCGTGGATTCATGGGGCAGGTGTTCTTACCTCTACGTTGCATAAAAAGCTGAAATATCACGTGAAAGGAAAGATTATTAAGTTTATGGCAAAAAGAGTATATGGTGAGTCACTTAAACTCATTCAAGTATGTTAAGATGGACGGCGAATTCATCGAAACCCTTTTCCAGACTTTTGAAGTTATTCCTCGGACGACTACATTTACTGAAGATGTTTCCACTATTCCCAAGGTTACCAGGGCGCCACCTAAAATGGCTTCTTTGAAGGATGCTAGAGCTGTAGTAGAAGAAGGTGGTTCTACTACTTGGGGTCAGCTTCCTGACATCCCTTACAAGTCTGACAAATTTGGTTTGGGTTTCACTACATAGGCTTAAAGGGTTGTTCGTCATGCTTATGTTGGACTACCACCATTCCACATCAGCAAAAATGGAGTTAATGCCACAGAAGATACTAATGGTGACTATGACCTAGATAAAATGATTTTTCCCTCTACCGAAAATGGGCTCAAGACTAAAGACGTTATACCAATCTCCTTTAGTCAGGAGTAAATGTTACTTTCTATTTTATTTCTTTCAACTTTGGTTATGTAATTTTAAAACAATAACTTTAAGCCTTATGTCTTACCCGGGGCACAATGGTTATGTGATACGCTAGGAAGAGAACTGACTATTTTTTGGAATGCTGGTTTGCGTTTTGCGTTTGTTTTTGCAAAATGTCATGGTAAGCAAGAGTCGCCACCGTCTTTTATTTTATCCAACAAGGAAAGGAAAAAAAGCACAGAAAAATTCCTTTTTCGAGATGTTTCTTGGGTTCGGGAGGTAGATTATAGAAAGGGAAGGTGTTAGCAACCTTTCTATCCATGGTTATCCACGAGCTCTTAGGTACTTGCTCATTGTGTTTTCAAAATTGCTTTTCTTTGTGTTTGTGGGTTTGAAAGAGTTTTTGTTTGAAAGGTGTAAGTGCGAAAAGTTTTTGTTTTTGAGAGAGCAAGTACTTAAGAACCATCTACCTACTCGAAAAGGGAACCATTCTATGCTATCTTCCTTTAGACAAGGCTATCCCACTATTGATGAGTAGGTAGCATCGTCGTTGGAGTTTAAGGGTCAATTCGATTAAGGGACGTGTGGTCACTAAAGCAACGTTAGGATGCCTTAGCGGTAACCCTAATGTCTTAGATCATCTTTTCCGAGGCAACCGTTTCGAGGCAACTTGTGATCTTTGGACAAGAGGGCGACCTCTACAACTTTCTATACTTAATGACCATGTTCGAGGGCAACCAAATGAGGTGTACCCTAAGAGTGCGCATGTTCGAGTGTATTGTTTTTTCAGTTATTTATCTTTGTACATGTCATGGGTGAGCTATTGTTGATTTTAAGTTCATACATTTGATCTTGTCATTCATTCCCTATTATCAAACATCTAACAATTTATAGTTGTGGAAATTAAATTTGCGGAAATTAAATCTAAGCTATTACAAGGCGTCGGGCATTTACATCGCCAAAAACAAACCCTTTAATTTAAATTGCGGAAAGTAAAAGAAAGCGATAAATAATTAAAGTCCTGATTAAAAGCTATTACATACCGGAAGCAATTACAATATTGGAATCAAACGGATCGCGTGCAAGAAAATAAGACGGCGCATTTTTAGGGTTTTGACCCCTTTTTTGAAAGAAAGCATTTTTTGTTTATTTTTGAATTAAATGGAAATTAAACCTAAGTTAATTAATTAATTAAATAAAAATATATTTTTTGTTTTTTATATTTAAGGAAATAAAATAAAAATGATTAAAATTATTATAAAAAAAAAACTAATTCTACATTAATTTTAATTTATTGCAAAAAATATTAAAATTGTACCTAATTAAAAAAACTAAATTAATTGATGAATGTTTATTTACAAAAATAAAAGGGTGAGTTTAATTTTAATAAATAAAATAATATTTTTGTGATTTTGATTTATGAGGAAAATAAATTAATTAGTGATAATAAGATAATTAATAAAAATAATAAGCCAAATAAATAAATATAATGGAAAGTAAAAGAAATAAAACCAAGGGGGTTTGGGCCCAAATCTGGGTGTTTGAATGGCAATTGTCTGGCCCATTTTCGTTCCAGCTTGCTTTGACTTTGTTGATTCCATATGCGCCTGTTGACCAGAGACCATGGTGGATGTCCAATCTAGACCCTCAGATCTGGCCTGAAGGCCATCTGGCGCTTGGGATTTGGAGGCACATGGTGGACCATAACTGATGTAGCACGCTGGAATATCTGCAAGAAAAATGCAACAAATATTGGGGGACCTGGGATTCGAACCCAAGTCCCATTGCTCATTGGCCAACGCACCAACCACTCCACCGACGCTTGATAGTTATTAGGATAATAAACAAACAATAATATATTTGAAATAAACAACTATGCCTGAAAATATAAAAAATATGGCGCGCTGTTTGAACTAGCCAACTGGGAGAGGACACGTGGTCGTCTTCTTCAACAAATCCCTGGTTATTTACCTGCGGATTTTCATCCGCAGCTAAATCACTAGGGCCATCCTAACATGAGTTATAGGCCACATAAATGCAAATGTAGAACATCACTGTGTTCGTCTCTCTTCCCTGAACACAACCATGTCCATGGTTTGTCTTGACTTTGCCTGTATCAAAAATGCCTAAAAACAAGGAATGGAAACCCTAGGTTCGGGTATCACGTTAGAGGCCATGAAAACGAAATCAAATATTGCAGAATGTTTGGAAATTGAATGGCAAGCATGATTATACAAAATTTTTGGCAAAAGGATGCAAGAAAATGGATTCACGATTCCATGTACAGGGCTATGTTCTTGAGTACTTACAGCGTGATTTAGGAGGTCTCAAGGCTTGGTTGTGATCGCTTTGGCTTCAGTGAACGTCAGGCAAGGAAGCTACGTTGAGATTTTGGACTGAATCGAGCTCTAACCAAGATTTTGATCTCACACTTTTTCAAACTTTTTTCAGTTTTGGTTTGGTCGTTTCTGCAGCTCTTAGGTCGTGTCCTTTGTATGCCTAGCTTGTGTGAGTAATAAGGAATGCATTTAGGTTAAACTTTGGGCTTGAATCCATGTGCTTTGATGACTTGAGATTTGATTTGATCTCCATTAACAAAGCTTCCAAAATTATGCCAAATCCAAGATTTTGTTCACAATAAGGCTTGATACGAATTTGATTGGGTGTATCATGATATTTGAAAGCTGTAATGATCACAAAGATATCAAGCTATTAAGATTTGGATTTTATTTTGATTTAAATTGATTAAAAATGAATTAAATCAATAAAAATCAAATAAAATAGAAAAATTAATAATTGGTCATGAAATTGAAGATAGGACACGTGTGTGGTGTGACAAGATCAAATCAAGTGGAAAAAAGTTGGCCCTTTTGTCAAAAATTAGAGTTTTGGGGATAGTTGACTTTTGGCACTTTTGGAAACATGCCCAACTTCAACAAGGCATAACTTCTTCAATTTTGAACTTTTGGAAGTGTTCTTGGACTTTTTAGAAACCTTGAGATGTCCTATAACCAACCCTTTTGGTCTCATCTCATTTTGATATTCCATGCTCAAGTTATAAGCTTTGGCAAAAAAGGTGTTTTTGTTGACTTTCAAAAATGACCTATAATGTCCAAATTTGTAACTTTTTGTGAGTGCATTTCTTGTTCTTGGGGTGTGAAGATGGATTGTAGGAAATTTAATACTCTTAAAAATGAGCTTTTGATGGGTCATTTATCATAAAGTATGAGAAAGTTATGCTTGGTCAAAGTTTAGTTGACTTTTCCTACAAAACCTTAATTTAGCAACTTTTGAATCTTGATGAATTTTGAGCAATCCTTGATGAATCATGATCAAACTTTGATCAAATGATGAATTATCCTTCAAAATGAGAATGTTGACAAAAAATCTTGAAGTTTGACTGTATTTGGGTCACATTTGACTTTTGCCCTAACACAATCGATTCTTGGGCTTCTTGAGCAATTGACTGACCAAACTTTCTCTGCAAGGCTTGAAATTTGACATGGATGAACTTGAGAACATATTAGGACATTGGGGAGAATTTGAGGCCATTTGGATGTAAGGACCTTGATGCAACACAAAACCCTAATTTTAAATTGACTGCCTTAGGAGGTGATTTGACTGTCCTACTCTTGAGCCATCTTGAGTCACTTGGGGATTATTCTTGACATGTCTTGAGGAATATGGGAGGGAAAATTTTGGGGTACAACAGTTGCCCCTGTTCAATTTTCTTAAACCTGAGGATATAGATTGGCTTTCGAGCCTTTCGTGATCCGAAGGTGGAAGATAATTGAACACTAGAGTGCCCAGAAATTTGCACTCGCATGGTGTAGTATCAGCATTGTGATGTCGGGAATGGGCTTACAGATGCCATTTGGAGATTGTTGGTAGGAGGATGGGCTTACAGATGCCATCTGCAGGAGTGTCGATCGCATAAGAGATTCCTTAGCGAGAATTTGCATACCTGTTGTTGTAGAAGGTTCTGCTGGGGAAGCCTTACTTTTGTTGAGATTTAGGAACTTGTCTGTACTTCAACTGAGAGAATGCCTCGGCTGAGTCTTAAGAACTTTTCCATAATTCAACTGGGGGAAAACATCTTCATCAAGATTTAGGAACTTTCTGGTCTTCAACGTAGTATACCGTTGAAATTAGAGAACTCGTCCACACTATGACGGAGGAAAACATCAAGATCTAGGAACTGACTCGTGCTCAACGTAGTATACCGTTGAGGTCATAGCGCTCGTCCATACTATGACGTAGGGAAACATCTTCATCAAGATCTAGGAACTGTCTGGTCTTCGACGGAGTATACCGTTGAAATTAGAGAACTCGTCCACACTATGACGGAGGAAAACATCAAGATCTAGGAACTGACTAGTGCTCAACGTAGTATACCGTTGAGGTTATAGCACTTGTCCACACTATGACGTAAGGAAACATATTCATCAAGATCTAGGAACTGTCTGGTGCTCAACGTAGTATACCGTTGAGGTTAGAGAACTTGTCCACACTATGACGGAGGAAAACATCAAGATCTAGGAACTGACTAGTGTTCAACGTAGTATACCGTTGAAGTTATATCACTTGTCCACACTATGACGTAGGGAAACATCTTCATCGAGACCTAGGAAATTTCTGGTGCTCAATGTAGTATATCGTTGAGGTTAGAGAACTCGTCCACACTTTGACGGAGGAAAACTGTCGAGATTGAGAACCTTATCTGAAATTCAACCGAGGATAATTCAATTGAGATTTAAGAGTCGGTCAGGTCTTCGACCAAGCTGGGAACTTAACTGCATCTTTCCTGAAAGGTAAAGGTCAGTCATATGCAATTGTTTACAGTGATTTCTAGTAAACAACCGCTAGTCTTCCAATTTACTATTTTATTATTGGTTACTTGCAGGATCGACTAGATTGATCCTAGAACACATGTGTCATAATTAAATTTTATGTTCATATCCATTATATTAATAGACTTATATTGTATGTTAAGTTTAAAGACGAGATCCTTAGGAAATAAACGAAATGAATGTATGCAAGAAAGGCTTCGAATTAAACTTGGGCTTGAATGTAAAGATAATTCTAAAATGGCTTGAATATAAAGATAAGTGTTTGACTAAAATGATAAAGCAAATTGAAGTATAGAATAAATTGAAGTATGAAGTAAATCGAAGTATTTAAGGACAGAAATGCTGTAAAGTTTCTAGCGAAATGATTGTGTTTAAAGACAAGTAAAACAAAGGAAATGCAAGGAAATCGAAGTGTTTAAAAAGTAAGGCAATCGAAGTGTTTAAAGGACAAGAGAATGTAAAGAAATGCAAGGAAATGTAAAGGTGATCGAAGGATCTAAAGACAACGAAATATTGTAAATTTGAATTAAATATGACAGAACTTGTATTGAAACTGTAAAAAAGTGATGATGTTCAACACGTACATTGTATCTTCTGACTCGCTTTCCTTAATTCACGGAAGTATGGAGTATTTTGAGATATTCTAGTACATAAATGTGAACATCACATAAATCTATCATAAGAATACCTATTTATAGTGTTTCGACCCTAACGGCCCAACTCTAACATCACGCCACGTTCGAAGCATGCAGGCCTCCTACTCTGGTTGACTTCCACGCGTCCTCAAGAATGGCGCTCTTTATTTAAAATTCAAAATCTGTACCAATCGAAGCACGTACCAATCGAAGGATTTATGCTTTCATAATAACCCATTTATTTGGACCGTTTCCAACTTCAAGCACCCTTCCATGAAGGAACTCTTTTATAATTCGAACATCAGACTAGTCCAAATTGAAATCTGCAAGTCCAAATCGAAATCTGCTGGAACTTGAATAATCCTTCAACGTAAAGACTTCATATCTCCCACCAATATTCAATATTGATATTAATTTCCTTAGGTACTTCATTTGAAATATTATTTTGATGGTGATCTCTTCCTTATTCAAAATAGCCAGCTAACAAATTTCCCCCCAAGAACATGTATTTCGACAGACATAAAGAAATACTTGTTTTTTTGACTCATCCAGGCTATTTCGAGAGTATCAAAAACTCATGCATTATCCTGCAGTGATTCTAACCTCTTGCAAGCATGGTTTATACCTTTTTAAATATTTCCCATTTACCTTCAAGATTCTTCCATCTTCTGCTAATTCTTCTATTTCGTAAGCATTATTCGAAAATGTTTTCAATACTCGAAAGGGACCCTCCCAATGGGGTGACCATTTACCTAATAATCTGTTCTTTTTATCCATAGGTAATATAACCTTCCATACCAAGTCATTGGTTGAGAACAACTTACTTTTAACTCTTTTGTTGTAGGCTCTGGCTACTCTTTCTTTCTGTCTTCTCATAACTTCTAAAGCATGTAGCCTATCTTCATCCACGTCCACTAATTTATTCATCATCATTTCCCAATACTGATCAGTGGGTATTTCACTTTGTCTTTGGATTCTTACTGATTGAAAGTGTATTTCGACTGGCAACACTGCATCATGTCCAAAGGTAAGTCGAAACGGTGTAGTATTCGTTGCTTCTTTAGGAGATGTTCGACATGCCCACAAAGCTTGGTCCAAAGTTTTGTGCCAATTTCTTGGCTTTCATCCTACATGTTTCTTTATCAAACTTATAATGACTTTATTGGCTTCTTCGACTTGTCCATTAGCTTGAGCGTAGTAAGGAGTTGACGTGAGTAATTTAAATCCCATTTCTTTTGCAAACTCTTGCATTTTTCGCCCTGTGAAAACTGAACCTTGATCTGTGGTAATACTTTCTGGTATTCCAAATCTGTAAATTATTTGCCTCTGGATAAATTCCATAATGACCTCTTGATCAACGTTCACCAGAGGAATTGCTTCGACCCATTTTGTAAAATAGTCTATACCGACAAGGATATATTTCTGTCCTTTGGATGATGCTGGTCGAATTTCACCAATCAGATCTAATGCCCATCCCCTAAAAGGCCAAGGCTTAACAATTGAATGTAACTCACTTGCAGGAGCATGTTGAATACCTGCATGAACTTGGCATTGTTCGCAACCTTTAGCAAATTCTATGCAATCTTTGAGCATAGTGGGCCAATAAATTTTATATCGAAACAACAACCATTTCATTTTATGACCTGCTTGATGTGCCCCACATGCCCCACTGTGCACACTAGATACTGCTAAATACGCTTCATTTTCTCCTAAGCACTTAAGTAATATACCTTCTGGGGTTTTCTTGAAAAGCTCATTTCCTATTAGGACATAAGACAATGCCCTATATTTGGTCTTTTTCTCTGTACTTACTGAAGGTTCTTTCAGATAATTTACTATGGGACTTCTCCAATCTGTATCTGTTAAGGCATCAATATTCAGAACTTCGAATTCTTTCTGATCTGCATAACCCAGTTTCGAAGTTTCCAAGTCTAATGGTGATAATCTGGTAGCCAATATTCTGCCTCTTGTTTCTATGAAATATTGGAGTTTTTCTCTAGATACATTATATCCTGAAGCTATTTTAGCCAAGTCATTTGCTTCTTGATTATCAATTCTGGGAATATGTCTTATATCCACATATTCAAATTTCTTGAGTAATCTGTTAGCAATAACGAAGTACATGATCAAATTTTCTTTGATACATTTGTACTCTTTGGTTATCTGTTTGATGACCAGCTCTGAGTCTCCCTTAATTTCAACTCTGGTTGCCCCCAACTCTAGCAAAGCTTCAAGTCCAGCAATTAATGCTTCATACTCAGCTTCGTTGTTCGAACAAGGAGGACCTTCTAACTTGTACTTGAATTTCGTTGGAATTCCACCAGGAGAAATTATAAGGATTCCAACACCACTTCCAAGTTTATGTGTTGACCCATCGAAGGATAATTTCCAAGGCTGGATCTCAACATAATCCAACGCGAAGTCTTCACTCACAAAGTGATCCACTATGAAATCTGAAACTACTTGTCCTTTCATAGCTTTTAAAGGTTTAAAGGCCAAATTGTACTCAGTGAGTGCTAAGGCCCATTTGCCAATCCTGCTGTGCATGATTGGTTTCGAAAGCATATGTTTAATAACATCAAAGTGAGATGAAACATAAACATCAACAGGCTTAATATAATATTTAAATTTTGTACAAGAGAAATACAAACAAAGGCATAGTTTTTCAATGCTACTATATTTAGCCTCTGCTTTATTCAGGACCCTACTAAGATAATAGATGGCTCTTTCGACGCCATCATCATTTTCTTGGGCCAACATACTGCCTATAGTTACATTGGAGGCAGAGATGTACATCCTCATTGGTTTATCTTTCGAAGGAGGTGCAAGTATAGGAGGATGCATCAAATAAGCTTTAATTTTCTCGAATGCCTCCTGATGCTGCGCAGTCCATTCAAAATTCCTTTGGTTGAGACAGAGCAGTGGAGAGAAAGCTTGAGTTCGCCCACTCAAATTAGATATGAATCTCCTTAAAAAGTTAATTTTACCCAGTAGAGATTGCAACTCTTTCTTGGTTGAAGGAGGCTTCGTCTCCATAATAGCCTTTGTCTTGTTCAAGTTAATTTCGATCCCCTTCTTGTGGACCGCAAAGCCTAGGAAATCCCCAGCCTGAACAAAGAAAGCACATTTAAGAGGATTCATTTTTAAGCCATGTTTTCTCATTCTTTCGAATGATTGGCAAAGGTGAGCCAAATGATCCTCATTAGAAACAGATTTGACCACTATGTCATTTATATAAATCTGCATAAATGACTCAATGAAATCATGAAAAATAGTGTTCATTGCCCTCTGATATGTTGCACCAGCATTTTTTAGTCCAAAGGGCATCACTACCCATTCATAGGTGCCTGGACATCTGAATGCAGTTTTGGGAACATCATCCTCAGCAATAAAAATCTGATTATACCCAGAGTATCCATCTAACATACTTAGGTATTCGAAACCAGCAGCAGAATCAATTAGCATTTCTGCTATAGGCATGGAATATTCATCTTTTGGGGTGGCAGTGTTTAAATCCCTAAAATCTATGCAAATTCGTAAAGAACCATTTTTCTTAATAACAGGTACAATGTTAGCAAGCCATTCTACATACCTTGTGGTCCTGATAAATTTGCATCGAAGGAGTCGTTCCACCTCTACCTTTATTTTTGAGAGAATCTCTGGAGCGAAATGTCTAGGCATCTGCTTGATGGGCTTCTTGCCATCCTTGATTGGAAGCCTATGCTCTATCAATTCCCTCTTTAAACCAGGCATTTCATCATAGTCACAGGCGAAGCAATCTCTATTTCGTTTGAGCATTTCGACCACTTTGTCTTTTAAGATGGGACTGAGCTTTGCACTGATATATGTAATCCTTTTTTCAACACCATCACCAATATCAACTTCCTCCAAAGGATCTTGGGCCAGCATCTTAGCGTTTGATGATTCTGGATCCTTTTCGAACCCCAAGGGGTCTTGATCATAAATGGCATCTAGTCTTTGATCCATCAGTTCAGAAGTTTGTCCATCACATGGTGA
Organism: Vicia faba; assembly: GCA_948472305.1. Taxonomy (NCBI): domain Eukaryota; kingdom Viridiplantae; phylum Streptophyta; class Magnoliopsida; order Fabales; family Fabaceae; genus Vicia; species Vicia faba. Next base: position 1,169,401,662 of record OX451738.1, read on the forward strand.
GGATGAATGATTTCCTTCAGGATTTGCTATTTCTTTTTTGTATATGGCTTCGACAGCCATGTTTTGTATTTCGGCTTCGAGAGCCATTCTTCGTTTGTTCTCATCCAAATAGGCCGAAATCTTTTGGTAGTAATTCGATTCAGTCATAATAACCTTCGTTTGCCCAGCCAGTTGGCCGTATCTTCGAAGTGTCTCCATCTTTCTCAGTCACCTGTCCATCCCACATGATTTCCCTATCCCATTGGAATCCATTGGGACGCAAGGTTAGGGAATAATAAGCATTTTCATTAGGCTCGAAATATTCCTCAGGTGGGTGACATGGCCCTATGTTGGCCATATTTCTGTCGAAATTCCTTTTGTCCACATTGTTGATTTCTGCCATATAGTAGCTTTGGTCTGCTTCTATATTTTCAACAATCCCATCATCTCTCCACAACACCAGCCTTTGATGCATGGAAGAAGGTACAACTCCATGGATCCATTCCCTGCCAAGCAACAGATTATAATTGGCTTTTGCAGCAATGACCATAAACATGGTTGGCCTTGTGAGGGAACCAACTGTCAGGTTAACTTGTATTACTCCCAAAGTTTGGCCAACCTTCCTTCATAATTCGACAGTACCATGTTGTGAGGTCTGACATTTGAATCCTGCATTCCTATTCGCTTCAGCATGAATTGGGGCATCAAATTGACAGCAGCTCCACTATCTACCAGGACTTTGTTCACACCATATTGTTCTACCTTTGCCCTGATGAATAAGGGCTTGAGATGGTTTTTCATTCCTTCGTCTGACTTCTCGAAGAAAGCATTCTGCTCTTCGACCGCTCCATTGTTCATCACATAATAGCATACTGGCCTATGTCTGGCCATTTCGTCCTCATCAGTCCCCTCATCAACATAAACCTCTGTTTCCTGGTTGTACTCACAAGGTAGTACTGAAACTACATTGCAGTTTGCATTGAAAAAGGATTCCCCCTCAGATTCGAAGGCATCAGTCATTAAGTCTTCTTCGTTCGCAGATTCCTTCTGAATCATGCTTTCTTTAGTGTCCTTGTGTGGAGAAAAGAGTCTCCTGGATACTGGGGGTTTGCCTCCAGTCTAGTTTAGTGATGTTGGTTTATTGGTACTGGATTCTCCTACTCCCATAGGTTTCGAATCCCTTGCAGCTTTCTGGTTTCGCTGGTGTCTGCGCCATTGAGAGCGAGACATTGGGTTTTTGCCCTTATAATTTTCCAATCTTATTTCTTCCCTCCTGTTCGAATTGAATTGCCTCCTGTACGCCATTGCAGTCCTTCCTCCTCGATCAAAGCTGCGCCACTTCCCTTTCCCCTTATCAGCATTCACTTGCAGCCATCTATCAGTGGGGATCTCTGCAGGAAGTTTAAAGGACACTCTCTTTGCTCCCCTGGGATAAGGGCTATCTGGCCTCCTTGGCATACTTCTGGTTGTGCTAACAAGATTCGAAGGCATTTCGCCTTGGTGCTCCCAGCCTGATGAAAATGGGATTCTTTCGAATGCTTCAGCCATTTCCTTATCATACACTGCTGCACATCTGGGACATATCAAGCATTCTGTTCCAATCTTGTGGCATCGAACTAGGAATTCGAGCAGGCTTTCATCAGCCTTTGGATAAACTTTGTACAATTGGTTGTCCTGCCTCCAATTGACTCCTGTTCGCTCCCGTTGGGCCCTTTCGAATTCAGCAGCAATTCTGGGGTTACAGATGATACTGCACCTTGGGCATAGCAACTTCTCCTGATTTTTCTTATGACAGTGGAAGAGATATTCACACAAACTTGCGTCCTTCCTGGGTAAGTTCTCTCTTCGCTGTTCTCTTTCCCTTTCTAGACAACATTCCACTTCTTCCATTTCAGCATCAGGCTGTTCGAAATCCACCATATTCACTCCTAGCATTTGGTCATCAGAAATCTTAACTTCTTCGAATTTCATCCTAAGACCTACAGTGGCCTCAGCTAATTTCCTATCCCTTAATATCTTCGCCTCGAGTACCTTTGGGAGACCATCAGTGGCTTCTGTTTCGTTTTTGATCAATGGGAGGCCATCAGTAGCCTCTTTTTTGTTTTCGATTAGGACGAAGTCTCCATCCTCTTCGAATTCCTCTTTCGACTCAACTGTCCCCTTAGCAATTTCCACCATATTGATGTCTAGTGGTTCAGCATAGTTGGTCTCCGCCATCAACAACGGATCAGTGTCAACTTTCATTGGGTTCTTTCCCTTGTCTGAGAATTTCAGCCTGCCATCCTTGATTGCATTCTGTATTAAATCCCTGAAAAGAAAACACTGTGAGGTTTTATGGCCTAAAAATTGTGATATTTACAAAAAAACCCCTCTTTTTCCTTTGTTTCAACGGAGGAATCTTAAGGTTATGAGGCACTATTAACTGGCCATCTTTAACAAGTAGATCAAATATCTCATCACATTTAGTTATATCTAAATTATAGATTTTCTTGGGGAATTTATCATTTCTTTCACTTTCGACAAAATCCTTTCCATTGGAAGGAAGTAGAACTTTGCAAGCATAAGGGGGTGCTTCTTTTAGTTCTGCAAGATCTATTTCGAACTGATCGAAATCATAAGGGTCTGGAGAATTATCTATGTTTTCCTCTTCAGCCTCTATGTAGGCTATTCTCTCCTTCTTATAATTTTTACTGGCCCTGGCTTTTTCAACTTTTAATCTTTCGACCTGACGCACTCTGTCTGCCAGTTGGGCCATATCTCTAAGATATTATGTATCCAACTTCTTTCGAATGGAATAATCTAGGCCCCCAACAGCCATTTCGACCAATTCATGTTCAGGGACCACTGTGAAACATCTGGATTTTAATAAACGGAATCTATTCAAATATTCATCTATTGGTTCCGTGAATTTTCTCTTAATGCTTGCTAGTTCCTTGAGACTGATTTTAGACTGACCCATGTAAAAATGTTCATGGAAAAGCCTTTCTAAATAAGGCCATGAGTCTACAGATCCAGGGGGCAAGGTGGTGAACCAAGTAAAAGCGTTCTTTGTCAAAGAACTTGGGAAATATTTTATCCTAAGACTTTCATCATTTGCTATACCTCCTGCTTCTGTTAAATATCTGGCTATATGTTCCACTGTTGATTGACTCGTATCTCCAACAAATTTCGTAAATTTAGGAATTTTAACGCCCCTGGGTAATTCTGTTTGCAGAATATAATCCACAATAGGAGATGTGTAATTTGGCCTCCTAAATCCCGAATTTAAACCATTCTGGGCCATTATTCTTTCAATCATGGTGGTGAGGTTATTTTCTGCCACTAAATTGTCATTCCTAATTCGATGAACAATTTCGTCTGCATTTTGGTCCCTATTCACCATCAGTATAGGCCTAGGCTGTTCATTCTGAACTTCCTGAATTTCCTGGTCTCTTAATCTTACCCCAATATTTCTTTCTTCGACCACTTGTACAGGGGGTCGAACTTGTTCAATTATGGGTTCTTCATTTCGAATTACCACTGGGTTTTGCTTACGCCTTGCAGGCGCATTAAGGGCACCAAAGAAATCTGCTATTCTGGCCATTTGGGCTGCATTTTCTTGGTTTGTTCTATTTATATTCTGGATTAGGGGATTGAAAATAGCATTCATTTCCCGGGCTAAGATTCCCACCATGTCATGATTGCTATCATCCATCTGTTGTCTAAGGGCTGCCTGACTATTAGTTGTAAGAGTAGGCATTTGGGCGAAGTTCCCTATATTCTGGAGATTTGTACCCAAATGGTTCATTCCTGAACCAGATCCTTGGAGTGGGGACGAAGTTGATACATTATGTAACCCTGCCATAAACGAAGTTGGCATCCCATACTGAGGATTTTTGTGTCTCAAAGGTTCGAAACCTGGAGGCCTAGGGGGGGTCGAATACTGTTGATTCCCTATGTGTGGTGCAGTTTGCGCTAAAGACACGTTTGATGGCATGTCTAATGTACTTACTGGGATTGTATTCGAACTGCCAACAGGAATGGCATTGGAGGCATCAATCGAACTTGAAACGATTGTTGTAGCCACCTGTTGAGGATTCTGTACCCCATCTTGGTTGGTTATATTAACCATTATTTTAGTATGTTGTTTTCTGGGTATATGTGGATTGTTATTTTTTATGTTTCCGCTTCGAAGGTTCATGTACTAAAACGCGCTCCACACTCAGAAAATCACTTTTCTAATATATTTGATAAAATTTTGTATTATGACAATGTCCCACCGGGTGTGCCAATTTGTTTACAGTGATTTCTAGTAAACAACCGCTAGTCTTTCAATTTACTATTTTATTATTGGTTACTTGCAGGATCGACTAGATTGATCCTAGAACACATGTGTCATAATTAAATTTTATGTTCATATCCATTATATTAATAGACTTATACTGTATGTTAAGTTTAAAGACGAGATCCTTAGGAAATAAACGAAATGAATGTATGCAAGAAAGGCTTCGAATTAAACTTGGGCTTGAATGTAAAGATAAGTGTTTGACTCAAAAGATAAAACAAAATGCAGTATAGAGTAAATCGAAATACAAAGTAAATCGAAGTATTTAAGGACAGAAATGTTGTAAAGTTTCTAGCGAAATGATTGTGTTTAAAGACAAGTAAAACAAAGGAAATGCAAGGAAATCAAAGTGTTTAAAAAGTAAGGCAATCGAAGTGTTTAAAGGACAATGGAATGTAAAGAAATGCAAGGAAATGTAAATGTGATCGAAGGATCTAAAGACAACGAAATATTGTAAATTTGAATTAAATATGACAGAACTTGTATTGAAACTGTAAAAAAGTGATGATGTTCAACACGTACATTGTATCTTCTGACTCGCTTTCCTTAATTCACGGAAGTATGGAGTATTTTGAGATATTCTAGTACATAAATGTGAACATCACATAAATATATCATAAGAACACCTATTTATAGTGTTTCGACCCTAACGGCCCTACTCTAACATCACGCCACGTTCTAAGCATGCAAGCCTCCTACTCTGGATGACTTTCACGCGTCCTCAAGAATGGCGCTCTTTATTTAAAATTCAAAATCCGTACCAATCGAAGCACATACCTATCGAAGGATTTATGCTTTCATAATAACCCATTTATTTGGACCGTTTCCAACTTCAGGCACCCTTCCATGAAGGAACTCTTTTATAATTCGAACATCAGACTAGTCCAAATCGAAATCTGCAAGTCCAAATCGAAATCTGCTGGAACTTGAATAATCCTTCAACATAAAGACTTCATATCTCCCACCAATATTCAATATTGATATTAATTTCCTTAGGTACTTCATTTGAAATATTATTTTGATGGTGATCTCTTCCTTATTCGAAATAGCCAGCTAACACCAATGCATGATATGGATCAAGCAATGGTGTTCTTAACATAAATGAGATTGTATGGTATGATGCGTATATGCATGTATCATGATGTATGAAACTGTGATGTTTTTAGATGGGGGAAATAAATCTCGGAGCTGCTGAAGAATAGAGTTAAGTTCTTCGTTTCCGCTGGGGATGACGGACGAAGATGATTGTGAGAATAAACCTGCAGGAGAAAAGAACTCCGTTGGGGAATAGACTGATGAAGAGATTACTCCGAGGGGAATTACTCTGTGGGGGAGAGATGTTCTGCTGAAGATTTTAACGATTAACTCCGCTGGGGATTCCGCTGATAAACTTCGCTGGGGATTTCAACGATAAACTCCGCTGGGGATAGATTACCGTTGCTGGTGATATTGAATCTGTTGAGGATTAAACTCCTGTTTGGGGAAAGAAAGAACTTCGCTGGGGATGATCTTCCAGTTGCAACTTGCTGGGAATAACCCTGTTGGACTCTGTGGGGATAACCCTCTGAATTTGGCTGGGGAGATTTATTTGCGCTCTGCAGGGGATAAGCTTCCAGAATCTACTGGGGATGATGCTTCAACTCTGTTGGGGAGGCCTTTTTTAGACTGCGCTGGGGAAATGGCTCCAATGGGGGTATCTTGCATTCTGCCGGGGAACATTCTTATATTCCGTTGAGGAATATTAAGACTGCCGGGGATACTCTTATGCTTGCTGGGGAATATTCTTATACTCCACTGGGGAATATTAAGACCTTCCAGGGGGTACCAAGCCTTTTTTAGGGCTGATGGCAGACTAACTCTGCTTGGGGAGAGTATTGCTGATTTGTTCATAGTTGCAAGTCCCAGTTGGGAGAGCTACTATTATTGTCTTATTCTGCGGGGAGTGAAAGTACTTAACCATATCCTTCAGCTGAATATACCTTGGTACCTGGTGGACAGAGCAACTATATAGCTTGGACAATTCTTATTGCCCCTGCTTTTGATATTACCAGTAATTCATCTTTCGTTTCGCATGTAAATATTTATGATCCGCAATTAATGTCAAATGCATATATCAAAAATGAACATTGGACGTTCTTTGCAAAACAAAACAGATAAAAGGAAAAACAGTTTGAAATTTGTCTGAAAATGAATTTGTATTGATTTTGAAGTTTGGCCTGTAAATAGGCGTTTTTGTACAAGAGGCTGACGTCCTAGTAAGAGAACACCGCCGAATAATAGAATTTACACAATTCGTGAAAAACTAAACAAAACAGTTATGTGAATGATCCCACTGGATTCCAACTCTGTTATTGCCTTTATATCTTCGAGCATCTCATCACTTTGCTATTGGTTGAAGATGAATCAGATTGACTAGTTCCGTCCGAGCTTGATAGTTGATACCGAAGTCTGGATGCAAGGTGATCCAATGAGACATAGTGTTACGCTTTGATCCCTAATTTTTGCCTGGACCGCCCTTTCGGGTTTTCAATCCACCGGGATACCCTTTTTTGCCCAAGCCGCCTTTTCAGGTTTTCGACTTGCCGGGTGTACAGATTTTTTTACATGTTCATCCCTTATTTTTGCCCGAACCCTTTTGGTTCGCCGAGAAGCCCTTATTTTTGCCTAGGTCAGTTAACCTAGCGGGTCTTTGATTATGCGTAGTATCTTTTCAAGATGTCTGCATTGACGGGGTGAGGAAGGTCGTCACCATCCATGGTGGTTAGAATCATAGCTCCTCATGAGAAAATGTTCTTAACCACAAATGGCCCTTCGTAAGTAGGGGTCCATTTGCCCCTGGGATCACATTGAGGTAGAATAATGCGCTTGATTACCATATCCCCAACTTGATACTCTTGTCATCTAACTTTCTTGTTAAATGCCTTGATCATCCGTTTTTGGTACGTCTGGCCATGACAAATAGCAGTAAGTCTCTTTTTTTCGATTAGGTTCAGTTGATCAAGCCGGGTCTGAATCCAGTCATCTTCGCTCAAACCTGCATCCTTCATGATTCGAAGAGAGGGTATCTGAACCTCAATGGGCAAGACTGCCTCCATGCCATAAACCAAGGAATAGGGTGTTGCCCCTGTTGACGTCCGTGTTGAGGTACGATACCCATGGAGAGCAAATGGAAACATCTCGTGCCAGTCTTTGTATGTCACTGTCATCTTCTGCACAATCTTCTTAATGTTCTTATTAGCTGCTTCTACGGCCCCATTCATCTTCGGCCGGTAGGGAGGAGAGTTGTGATGCTGTATCTTGAATTGCTCGCAGAGCTCAGTGATCATCTTGTTGTTGAGATTGGTACCATTATCCGTAATGATCCTCTCTGGTACACCATATCGATAGATCAGATTGTGCCGAATAAACTGTGCCACGACGTTCTTGGTTACTGTAGCAAAGGAAGCTGCTTCAACCCATTTTGTAAAGTAATCAATCGCTACCAGGATGAAACGATGCCCGTTGGATGCCGTAGGTCTGATCTCGCCGATCATATCAATGCCCCATATTGCAAAAGGCCAAGGTGCTGTCAAGATGTTCAGAGGAACTGGAGGTATGTACACCTTATCAGCATAGACTTGGCACTTGTGACATGTCCGAGAATGCTGATAACAGTCAACTTCCATTGTGGACCAATAATATCCTGCCTGTAGGATCTTCTTTGCCATGGTGTGTCCACTAGAATGGGTTCCGAAGGTACCTTCATGTAACTCTGTCATGATCTTTTCTGCTTCATTCTTATCCACACAATGCAGTAAGGTTGAATCATGGTTACGCTTGTAAAGAATGCCATTGCTGATGAAGAATTTTGCTGCAAACCTCCTCAGAAACTTCTTGTCATTAACAGATGCGCCCTCGGGATACTCCTGAGCTTCAAGATACCTTTTCACCTCATGATACCAGGGTTTTTCTGTTACCTCTTCAGTTTCAAGATCACAACAATGTGCAGGTTCGTCCAACTTTTCAATCATGATCCGGGGAGCCTCGTTGTCCCAATTGACCTTGAACACAGAAGACATCGTAGCCAGCGCGTCCGCCATGATTCTCCTCTCTAGGGAAGTGTTCAAAGGTTATCTCTTCAAAATGGGGAAGCAACGTTAATACATACTCCTTGTAAGGGATAAGATTTGGGTGTTTAGTATCCCACTCGCCTTTTATCTGACTGATCACGAGAGAGGAATCTCCAAAGACACTCAAGAACTTAATCCTTAGGTCAATTGCTGCTCGAAGACCCATGATGCATGCTTCATACTCCGCCATATTGTTGGTGCAGTTGAAACATAGTCGGGTGGTAAACAGAGTATGAGAGCCTTTAGGAGATATGATCACAGCGCCAATGCCATTGCCCAAAGCATTTGAAGCTCCATCAAAGTACATGGACCATCGGGATCCTTCCTCGGGTCCTTCACCCGGTCCAGGTGTCTCACAGTCGGTTACTACCATGATATTCTCGTCCGGAAATTCAAAGTTCATAGACTGGTAATCATCCACTGCCTGATGTGCCAAATTGTCTGCCAATACACTTCCCTTGATTTCCTTTTGGGTCGTATATTGGATGTCATACTCAGTCAAGATCATCTGCCATCTTGCTATTCTTCCGGACAAGGCAGGCTTCTCGAAGATATACTTGATTGGATCCATCTTTGATATCAACAGAGTAGTGTGAGTCAGCATATACTATCTCAGCCGGCGAGCAGCCCATGCCAAAGTGCACCAAGTTTTTTCGAGCAGGAGTATCGAGTCTCACATTCGGTAAACTTTTTGCTAAGGTAATAAATAGCATGCTCTTTTCAGCCAGACTCGTCATGCTGCCCCAGCACACACCCCATTGAGTTGTCGAGTACTGTCAAGTATAAGATCAGAGGTCTCCCTTCAACTGGTGGCATCAGGATATGTGGCTCTTGGAGATACTCTTTGATCCTTTCGAAAGCGGCCTGACATTCATCGTTCCAACGTACTACTTGATCTTTCTTCAGCAGCTTGAAGATTGGCTCATAAGTAGCAGTTAGGTGCGAGATGAATCGGGCAATGTAGTTCAGTCGTCCCAGAAAGCCTCTGGCCTCTTTCTCTGTTTTGGGAGCTGGAATCTCCTGTATAGCTTTCACTTTTTCCGGATCCACTTGAATACCTTTGTCGCTTACAACGAAACCTAGCAGCTTACCAGATCTCACTCTGAAGGTACACTTGTTCGGGTTTAACCTCAGCTTGTACAATTTCAACCTGTCGAACAGCTTCTGCAGATGGTCAAGGTGTTCTTCCTCAGTTTGGGACCTTGCAATCATATCGTCGATGTATACTTCAATCTCATGATGGATCATGTCATGAAACAAAGCAACCATGGCGCGTTGATACATTGCCCCAACATTCTTCAGTCCAAAAGGCATGACCTTGTAGCAAAAGGTGCCCCATTGAGTAACAAAGGTAGTCTTCTCCATGTCTTCGAGAGCCATCTTTATCTGATTATAACCGGAGAAACCATCCATAAAGGAGAAAACCTTATGCTGAGCAGTGTTGTCAACCAGAACGTCGATATGAGGTAGAGGGAAATCATCCTTGGGGCTTGCCCTGTTTAGATCCCTGTAGTCAACACACATTCGAACCTTACCATCTTTCTTCGGCACTGGAACCACATTGGCCATCCACTGAGGGTAAGAAGTCACTGCTAGAAAACCGGTGTCAAACTGTTTCATAACTTCAGCCTTGATTTTCTTAGACATCTCCGGGCGCATCCGGCGGACCTTCTGTTTTACTGGAGGACAGTCCTCCTTGGTAGGTAGGCGATGAACTACAATATCAGTATCCAGACCAGGCATATCTTCATAAGACCAGGCAAAGATTTCAACATATTCACGCAGCATCTGAATCAACCGTTGTTTTACACTAAGCTCCAGGTTTGCACCGACCTTGACCTCTTTCTTGTCTATCTCTGTACCCAGATTCACTGATTCCATCGGCTCTTCGTGCGGCTGAATAGCCATCTCTTCTTGGAGTAACAGTCTTGCAAGTTCAACAGCCACTTTGCAATCATCTTCACCTTCGTCTTCGGCTAAGTTGATTGGATTTTCGAAGTCATAACTGGCAGTAGCAGAGTCGTTACCAGCGAGATCCAGAGTGGATGTGGACCTGTATATGTGAGTGTGTGTAAAATAGCTGTTTTGCAATATATAATAAAGAAAAACAAGGAGCGCAAAATTTGAAATGCAAAAAATGTCCAATGCTTTTATTAATGATATATGTAAATGACACACATAAAGCCCTCACAAATGAAGCCACAGTGCCCCGGGTAAGACTCCGGGCCATAAAGTTTAAAACATTGTCTATTACAAATTCAAAACAAAAGTTTCATTACTGGGTAACAAAAGTAATAGGGATGAAGTCCTTTGCTGTCCAGTTGCTTGGTCCACCGTCGGTCGTAGGATAGATCCAGCTGTCGAATTCAGACTCTTCCACATCATCTTCAATGGCATTCACTCCCGAGTTGCTGATGAACACGGGAGGTCTTCCGATTCGTGCATTCTGAATAGCCCTTTGAGCTTCTGCAGTGAAACCCAAACCAAACTTGTTAGTCTTCTGTGTAAAATCAGGAATTCGGCCCCAATTTGCATACTCACCCTTCTCAATAACAGCCCGAGCATCTTTTAAGGAAGCCATTTTCATAGGAGAATCTTCAACCACAGTCTCAGCTGATGCCATTGTCTGGGGAACCTCTTCAAAGTGTTGAAATGGAGTCTCAATGACCTCCCCATCCATCTCTACGTATTGGAACGAGTTAAGGTGGTTGACTATGTACTCTTCCTCTCCATGTACTGTCACAATCTTCCCTTTGACCGGGTACTTCAGCTTCTGATGGAGTGTTGAGGTTACGGCTCCGGCTTTGTGGATCCATGGATGACCCAACAAACAAGAGTAAGACGGCCGAATGTCCATCACATAGAATGTAGAATTGAAGACCTGAGAACCAACCTTGATTGGGATATAAACCTCTCCATGCACCATCCTCTTAGACCCATCAAAGGCCCTGACAACAATGTTGTTTGGTTTCAACTCCAACCCTTTGCAATCCAACCGGTCTAGAGCTTTCTTAGGCAAGACGTTTAATGAGGAACCGGTATCCACCAACACATGAGCGAGAGTAGTGCCCCTGCATTCAATGGAGATATGCAGGGCATCATTGTGATTCTTCCCTTTAGCAGTCAAGTCGGCGTCAGAAAAACCCAACCCATTATCAGCGGTAAAATTGGCCACGCAATCTGTAAACTGATCAGCTGATGTCTCTTGTGGCACGTGGGCAGTCTTCAAGAAGGTAATCAGAGCCTTGGCATGGGCCTTTGAACATAACAACAATGACAACATAGAAATCTTGGACGGGGTTTGCCCCAGCTGTTCAACTACGTTGTAGTCACTCTTTTTAATGATCTTCAGGATCTCTTCCATCTCTTGTTTAGAAGCTTCAACTGTAATTGTCTTTGGTGCCTCCGTCTGGGCAGGCACATCAGTGGTGATCCCCTTGCCCCGAGTGTCAGACGACTCGGCGATAGGGGTAAGAATAGGAACTTGATCAGAAATAGTGGCAGGTACACTGGCAGGTGTAATAACAACAGGTCTTCGGATAGTTGGTGGAGCAATATCAGGTGAGAAAAGTCTTCTGATGCGGGTGACTTTAGCAGGTCCAACAATGTTGTTGATGTCAGTATCAGCATCCAACTCTTGCTTAACTCCATGAAAATAAACATCAGCCCCATAATGCCAAGGGACAGCTTTATTAGAGGTATAGGGGATGGGCCCCAGAACAGTGATGACCACAGGTGCGATTCTTGGAACAGATGTAATCCTAACAGGCTTCCTCGAGGGAGCCTTGGAAGAATTGTCGAAAATGGTAATAATGGCAACTTCTTCGGTAGGAATGGAAGGAACAACAGTCTTTTCAAACAGGATCTCCTTACTATCCATCAAGTTTTGGATACCTGACTTCAAGAATTGGCAACCGGTAGGTAAAACAGAACACATATGGCAACCTTCGTCACAGCCCGGAAATAAACCGGCTAGCAAAAGGTTCTTCTTCACAGTCAACAGAGGGGTAACAATATCATCCACAGAAACCACGAACAAATCTTCTTCTATGGCGTTTACTCCATGCTTGGGCATAGGAGCAGTCACAACATTAGGCCTCTCAGGCGCCTTAAACTCAATCTCCTTCGCATCAATTAAGTCTTGTACCCTGTTCTTCAAAACCCAACAATCATCTGTATTATGCCCCGGGCTGTCAGAGTGAAAAGCACAATGGGCATTAGGGTTATACCTTGGTGATGTGGTATTTGGATTCTTCGGGGCTTCCTTTAGAACCACCAGATTAGTCTTCAGTAACTGCGGCAGAATCTGAGATAAGGTCATGCTGAGACGGGTGAATTGCCTTCGAGGTCTATCATCCTTCTGTTGATTGTTGTGCTGAGGAGCACCAGCAGGTTTTGAAATAACAACCGCATTGACATCTTGGCGGTGTTCAGGTCTATTCTGTCTCCTTGCACTGTAGACAGCGCTGGACTCTTTCTTAAACGGTTTCTTCTCGGTGCTTGATGAAGCACCCTTCTGTATCTTCCCAGCCTTAATACCAGCCTCAATCCTCTCACCAGTCAAAATAAGGTCTGTAAACCCAGATGAAAAGCTTCCAATCAAGTGGTTGAAAAATGGACCAGATAGGGTCCCCAAAAACATGTCAACAAGTTCCCGATCAGCTAAGGGTGGTTGCACCCTTCCGGAGAGGTCTCTCCACTTTTGGGCATAATCTTTGAATCCTTCACCCATTCCCATTGACATACCCTGGAGTTGGGTACGCGTAGGAGCGAGGTCGGAGTTGTACTGATACTGCCTGTAGAATGCAGTAGCCAAATCTTCCCAACTGCGAATACTGGCTCCGTCCAACTGATAAAACCACTCAAGCTGAGTCCCTGAGAGACTGTCTTGGAAGGAGTGGATCCATAGGTTCTTATCGGCTGTGTACGGCTGAATCTTTCTCACATATGACCGGAGGTGTAGCTTCGTACAAGAAACTCCGTCATACTTAGCAAAAGCAGGTGCCTTGAATTTGTGGGGAATCACTACCTCGGATGATAGACCTAGATCTCCGAAGTCCAGACCAGAAACCTTTTGAACCTCCATAGCGCTCAACCGGTCTTCCAGTTGTTTGTACCTATCCTCAGCAGGAGGATACTGTTCTTCATCGTAGTCTGTCTCGTTGTCGGAGACCACAGGGCTAGGAGCCCTCCTTTCTTGTGGACTATCTTTCCCTCCAGATGAGGTGGTCAAATCAACTTCATTCTGAAGCCTGTTTCCAAACTTGTGCCCTGTGTTGAACAGGATTGTCCTCTTCTTCTTCTTCTTCTTCTCTTTCAGAATCAGAGTCTTCAGGTCTTGCTGACCCTTGGCTAGGCTCATGAACAACTCCTGAAATTGGGCATTCTGGGCCTGGAGGGCCTTGATAGCTTGCTCAGTTGAAGGTTCAATAGACATGATGAGCGCTGAAATAAACAGCGAAGAAGATAAGAGACCTGTAAAGGGTACCTGTTTATGAAGTGCATGGGATGAAATGCGTATGATTATGATTTCAAAGACAATTGAGAGATTCAAATTTGTAAACAAGAAAGGAAACACACTTTATTAGATAAACTTTAGAATTCAAATTGTTCAACAAATTTCCCCTAAGGCGTTACAAGAATGGAAATACTGAAAAGTAAAAATAAAACTGGAAAGGAAATCATCAAAGTCCCATCAATGCTCCCATGGTCTCTTCTTATCAGTGCGGACATAGTCGTTGAGAATCCGCTTGTTCTCTAATTTCCTAGTCAGCTTCTGGATCTTTTTCTCTTGCTCGTTGAACTTCTCTCGGTAAGAATCCCGTTCATCCCTCAACTGCATCTAAGACCTCTTCAGTGCCCCAATTTCAGTGGGCATATAAGGATGGAGAATGGTTGGAAGAACCCCTTCTTCATCAGCAACTTCAAGAGTGACAGGTCGGACAACTTCATATGGCATACCTAGCTTCTGGGCACGGATGCGGACCCATTTGAGATATGGATCCATTGGCAGAGAAGTCTTTGGACCCAGCTCATGTGGATCAGATTGGTGAACTCTATCCCAAGTCCTTATGAATCTGCGACGCTGCTCGTCGCTATCCCCTTGAAAGTCAAAGATGATATGAGGCATTAGCATCTCATGAGGTCCTTCTCTTCTGGCTCTTCCAAACTGATGGAGAGCTAAGCATGGGTTGTAAGAAATTCCTCCATGGGTTCCTATTAATGGAACATTAGGATACTCTCCACAGCGATCAATGATAGTCACCCATCCATACCCTTGAGAGTCCAGATAATGTCATTATGAGAGAGAGACATCACCCTATAAGCCCAGCCCATTCCTTCTTTGTTCTTCAGCACTGACTTAGGGAGGTGCGAAATAAACCACCTCGACAATAAAGGAGCACAGCACATCAAGGTTCCCTGCTTTCGGGCAGTACGAGCATAGAGCTGATGAAGAATGTCACCCAAGAGAGTGGGTACAGGGTTCTGAGAGATGAAGATCTTTATGGCATTCACATCAACAAAAGTGTTAGGATTCGGAAACAATACCAAGCCATAAATCAGAAGAGCCAGAATATCCTCGAAGGCCTTGAAGTCTAGACCATCCCAGAAATAGTTAGCCTTACCAACCAAGAACTTAGTCAGAAAGCCTTTAGCTCCACTTCTAGTCTCCCAATTAGCCATTACCTCTTCTTTAGTCAAATGAAGGGCTGCAGCAATCTCTTCGGGCCTAAGAGTCTTCTCCCAACCAGTAAACGGGGTCTGCTCCAGAACAGAGATACCGAGTAGCTCAGAGAACTCTTCTAGGGTGGGAACCAGCTGATAGTCTTGGAAAGTAAAACAATGGTACAACGGATCATAGAATTGGACCAGGACACTCATCATCTACTCGTCCAATTTGGAGGTGACCAAACTGAGAAGAGAACCGTGCCTCCTGATGAAGGAAGTAGTGTCAGGCATCTTGGCAACCAACTCTTTAAGCAAGGTAGGAACTTGGACAAAGTTGATCCGGATGGTATTCTTACGCATGGGCATCATGATGACCTACAAAACAGAGCAAAGATGAATCCCTCCTGTCTTTGAAATAGGTTAGCCTTATGCAAGATGTATGCAATGTTATAATGTCATGATGTCATGATAAAGGCACACCACAAGTATCCACAAATAGCAAACATGGTAAAGGCACACAAGTCACACAAAAGAGCCCTTAGATTGCAGGCTGGCAAGGAGCTTAAGTACTACCCTCTTTCAGTTCAGTTGGTTTAAACCTGTCCTAAAAATAGTAACCGGGTTCTAGAGGATCTCAATATCACTGACTACCCTCAATCGGTCATAATTCCAGTTTAGCAACCTTTTCTTGCGGCCGGAATCATCGCGAGAGTTTAGTCTCAATGAGTGTAGCATACTGCTACTGTTCTATGGCCAAGTTGGTCAATTTAAGGTTCTAAGGTCAGTTGGTGCTTAATGACTCCTTAGAAGACCCATATTCTCCTTGTTCCAACACAAGGGATATTGGTACAAACTAAAGTGCCACACCAACGTAGCTACTGCTTCAATTGTGTCGGTCTACGCCGGATAGTTCCCTCACAGTTTATTGCTACTTACCTAAAGGGTATCCCCCAGATCCGGGTTAGGATCTATAGAAACTCCGATACAATCCCACAAATATAAATCATACAAAGCATACAATTGAAAACACAGTGATCTAATCTTAAGGTACACCCCACTTATTAAGTCCCCAGCAGAGTCGCCAGTTCTGTGATACGGTGGGAAGAGAACTGACCATTTTTTGGAATGCTGGTTTGCGTTTTGCGTTTGTTTTTGCAAAATGTCGCGGTAAGCAAGAGTCGCCACCGTCTTTTATTTTATCCAACAAGGAAAGGAAAAAAAGCACAGAAAAATTCCTTTTTCGAGATGTTTCTTGGGTTCGGGAGGTAGATTATAGAAAGGGAAGGTGTTAGCACCCTTTCTATCCGTGGTTATCCACGGGCTCTTGGGTACTTGCTCATTGTGTTTTCAAAATTGCTTTTCTTTGTGTTTGTGGGTTTGAAAGAGTTTTTGTTTGAAAGGTGTAAGTGCGAAAAGTTTTTTGTTTTTGAGAGAGCAAGTACTTAAGAACCATCTACCTACTCGAAAAGGGAATCGTTGTATGTTATCTTCCTTTAGACAAGGTTGTCCCACTATTGATGAGTAGGTAGCGTCGTCGTTGGATTTTAAGGGTCAATTCGATTAAGGGACGTGTGGTCACTAAAGCAACGTTAGAATGCCTTAGCGGTAACCCTAATGTCTTAGATCATCTTTTCCGAGGAAACCGTTTCGAGGCAACTTGTGATCTTTGGACAAGAGGGCGACCTCTAAAACTTCCTATACTTAATGACCATGTTCGAAGGCAACCAAATGAGGTGTACCCTAAGAGTGCGCATGTGCGAGTGTATTGTTTTTTCAGTTATTTATCTTTGTACATGTCATGGGTGAGCTATTGTTGATTTTAAGTTCATACATTTGATCTTGTCATGCATTCCCTATTATCAAACATCTAACAATTTATAGTTGCGGAAATTAAATTTGCGGAAATTAAATCTAAGCTATTACAAGGCGTCGGGTATTTACATCGCCAAAAACAAACCCTTTAATTTAAATTGCGGAAAGTAAAAGAAAGCGATAAATAATTAAAGTCCTAATTAAAAGATATTACATACCGGAAGCAATTACAATATTGGAATCAAACGGATCGCGTGCAAGAAAATAAGACGGTGCATTTTTAGGGTTTTGACCCCTTTTTTGAAAGAAAGCATTTTTTGTTTATTTTTGAATTAAATGGAAATTAAACCTAAGTTAATTAATTAATTAAATAAAAATATATTTTTTGTTTTTTATATTTAAGGAAATAAAATAAAAATGATTAAAATTATTTTTAAAAAAAACTAATTCTACATTAATTTTAATTTATTGCAAAAAATATTAAAATTGTACCTAATTAAAAAAACTAAATTAATTGATGAATGTTTATTTACAAAAATAAAAGGGTGAGTTTAATTTTAATAAATAAAATAATATTTTTGTGATTTTGATTTATGAGGAAAATAAATTAATTAGTGATAATAAGATAATTAATTAAAATAATAAGCCAAATAAATAAATATAATAGAAAGTAAAAGAAATAAAACCAAGGGGGTTTGGGCCCAAATCTGGGTGTTTGAATGGCAATTGTCTGGCCCATTTTCGTTTCAGCCTGCTTTGACTTTGTTGATTCCATATGCGCCTGTTGACCAGAGACCATGGTGAATGTCCAATCTAGACCCTCAGATCTGGCCTGAAGGCCATCTGGCGCTTGGGATTTGGAGGCACATGGTGGACCATAGCTGATGTAGCATGCTGGAATATCTGCAAGAAAAATGCAACAAATATTGGGGGACCTAGGATTCGAACCCAGGTCCCATTGCTCATTGGCCAACGCACCAACCACTCCACCAACGCTTGATAGTTATTAGGATAATAAACAAACAATAATATATTTAAAACAAATAACTATGCCTGAAAATAAAATAAAAATATGGCGCGCTGTTTGAACTAGCCAACTGGGAGATGACGCGTGGTCGTCTTCTTCAACAAATCCCTGGTTATTTACCTGCGGATTTTCATCGGCAGCTAAATCCCTAGGGCCATCCTAACATGAGTTATAGGCCACATAAATGCAAATGGAGAAGATCATTGTGTTCGTCTCTCTTCCCTGAACACAACCATGTCCATGGTTTGTCTTGATTTTGCCTGTATCAAAAATGCCTAAAAACAAGGAATGGAAACCCTAGGTTCGGGTATCACGTTAGAGGCCATGAAAACGAAATCAAATATTGCATAATGTTTGGAAATTGAATGGCAAACATGATTATACAAATTTTTTGGCAAAAGGATGCAAGAAAATGGATTCACGATTCCATGTACAAGGCTATGTTCTTGAGTACTTAGAGCGTGATTTAGGAGGTCTCAAGGCTTGGTTTTGATCGCTTTGGCTTCAGTGAACGTCAGGCAAGGAAACTACGTTGAGATTTTGGACTGAATCGAGCTCTAACCAGATTTTGATCTCACAGTTTTTCAAACTTTTTTCAGTTTTGGTTTGGCCGTTTCTGCAGCTCTTATGTCGTGTCCTTTGTATGCCTGGCTTGTGTGAGTAATAAGGAATGCCTTTAGGTTAAACTTTGGGCTTGAATCCATGTGCTTTGATGACTTGAGATTTGATTTGATCTCCATTAACAAAGCTTCCAAAATTATGCCAAATCCAAGATTTTGTTCACAATAAGGCTTGATACGAATTTGATTGGGTGTATCATGATATTTGAAAGTTGTAATGATCACAAAGATATCAAGCTATTAAGATTTGGATTTTATTTTGATTTAAATTGATTAAAAATGAATTAAATCAATAAAAATCAAATAAAATAGAAAAATTAATAATTGGTCATGAAATTGAAGATAGGACACGTGTGTGGTGTGACAAGATCAAATCAAGTGGAAAAAAGTGGTCCCTTTTGTCAAAAATTGGAGTTTTGGGGATAGTTGACTTTTGGCACTTTTGAAAAAATGCCCAACTTCAACAATGCATAACTTCTTCAATTTTGAACTTTTGGAAGTGTCCTTGGACTTTTTAGGAACCTTGAGATGTCCTCTAACCAACCCTTTTTGTCTCATCTCAATTTTGATATTCCATGCTCAAGTTATAAGCTTTGGCAAAAAAGGTGTTTTTGTTGACTTTCAAAAATGACCTATAATGTCCAAATTTGTAACTTTTTGTGAGTGAATTTCTTGATCTTGGGGTGTGAAGATGGATTGTAGGAAATTTCATCCTCTTCAAAATGAGCTTTGTATGGGTCATTTCTCATAAAGTATGAGAAAGTTATGCTTGGTCAAAGTTGAGTTGACTTTTCCTATAAAACCCTAATTTAGCAACTTTTGAATCTTGATGAATTTTGAGCAATCCTGGACGAATCATGATCAAACTTTGATCAAATGATGAATTATCCTTCAAAATGAGAATGTTGACAAAAAATCTTGAAGTTTGACTATATTTGGGTCACAGTTGACTTTTGCCCTAGCACAGTCGATTCTTAGGCTTCTTGAGCAATTGACTGACCAAACTTTCTCTGCAAGGCTTGAAATTTGACATGGATGAACTTGAGAACATATTAGGACATTGGGGATAATTTTAGGCCATTTGTATTTAAGGACCTTGATGCAACACAAAACCCTAATTTTGAATTAATTGCCTTAGGAGGTGATTTGACTGTCCAACTCTTGAGCCATCTTGAGTCACTTGGGGATTATTCTTGACATGTCTTGAGGAATATGGGAGGGAAAATTTTGGGGTACAACAGGTTCATTTGTTAGGGTTGTCATTTCATTAACATATTTTCATTATATAAATTATTGAACGCTTTGCATTCAAATTTTGGAATCTTTGTCTTTTATTTTATCACTTTCAAAACAGCTATGTGTTCTTACACATACCCACACAAAAAATTGCAGATCCACATCCATTTTGGATCCCGTCAATAACAATTTCGCTATTTCCACTTATGACTTTGAAAATACGATCTACTAAGCCGAGGACGAAGGTGAGGAAGATTGTGAAGTACCTGGAGAGCTTGTTAGGCTATTAATGCAATAAGAAAGAGCCATACAACCGCATGAAGAGCCAGTCGAGCTTGTGAACTTGGGTACTGAAGAGGACAAGAAAGAGATCAAGATAGGTTCCAATCTAGAAGACAGTGTCAAGAACAAATTAATCCATATGTTGCGCGACTATGTTGAGATCTTTGCTTGGTCATACGAAGACATGCTAGGGGTTGATACTGATATTGTGGGTCACTGTCTACCGATGAGAGAAGGTTGTTCTCCAATAAAGCAGAAGGTTCGTCATATGCATCCCGAGATGTCTGAAAAGATCAAAGCTGAGGTTATGAAGCATTTCAATACGGGTTTCTTGGCTGTTACACCTTATCCTCAGTGGGTTGCAAATGTGGTTCCAGTACCGAAGAAGGATGGCAAGGTGCGTATGTGTGTAGACTGTAGGGATCTTAATAGGGAAAGCCTCAAAGATGACTTTCCGCTTCCACATATTGATGTTTTAGTTGATAACACCGCTCAAAACAAGGTATTCTCCTTCATGGATGGTTTCTTCGGTTATAATCAGATCAAGATGGCACCTGAAGACATAGATAAGACTACTTTTGTCACACAGTGGGGCACATCCTATTACAAGGTTATGCCTTTTGGTTTGAAGAATTTTGGTACAACATATCAACGTGCTATGGTAGCCTTGTTCCATGACATGATACATCACGAGATAAAGGTTTACATCGATGACATGATAGCCAGATCTCAAACTGAAGAAGAACATCTCGACCACCTACACAAACTGTTTGAAAGATTGAAGAAGTACAAGCTGAGATTGAATCCAAACAGGTGTACCTTTGGGGTAAGATTCGGTAAAGTCCTAGGTTTCATCGTCAACGGTAAAGGTATTGAGGTTGATCTGCAAAAGTCAAAGTCATCCAAGAAATGACAACTCCCTATACTGAGAAGGAAGTCATAGGTTTCCTAGGACGATAAAACTATATTGCCAGATTTATTTCTTATTTGACCGCTACTTGTGAGCCGGTCTTCAAGTTGTTGAAGAAAGATCAAGTAGTAAAGTGGAACGACGATTATTTGATAGCTTTTGACAAAATCAAGGAGTACCTCCAAGAACCTCTAACTCTGATGCCACCAGTTGAAGGAAAACCTCTTATCATGTACTTAACAGTGTTAGAGAATTTAATGAGGTGTGTATTGGGGCAGCATGACGAGTCTTGTCGAAAAGAGCATGCAATAAACTACCTTAGCAAAAAGTTTACCGACTGTGAAATAAGATACTCACCGCTCGAGAAAACATGTTGTACTTTGGCATGGGCTGCTCGCCGACTAAGACACTATATGTTAACTCATACCACTTTGTTGATCTCTAAGATGGATCCTATAAAATACATATTCGAGAAGCCCGCTCTATCCGGAAGAATAGCAAGATAGAAAATGGTCTTGACAGAATACGACATTCAATACACCACTCAGAAGGAAATCAAAGGAAGTGTACTGGCAGATCATTTGGCTCATCAAGCTGTAGATGACTACCAATCTATGAATTTCGAGTTCCCGGATGAGAATATCATGCTATTTATAGAGTGTGAAGAGCCTGGACTATATGAAGGACCTGAGCCGGGATCCCGGTGGACTTTGGTTTTCGATGGAGCTTCTAACATGCTGGGAAATGGAATCAGTGTTGTGATTATCTCTCCCAAGGGTTTCCATACGCCCTTCACCGCCATACTTTGCTTTGACTGTACCAATAAAATGGAAAAATACGAAGCATGCATCATGGGTATCAAGGCTTCTATTGATATGAGAATCAAATTCTTGAACGTGTACGGGGACTCATCCCTAGTGATCAGTCATATTAAGGGAGAATGGGATATGAAGCATCCAGATCTCATCCCTTATCGAGAGCATGTGTTGAAATTAATTATGTACTTCTAGGAGATCAGTTTTGAACATATCCCACGAGAAGAGAATTAGTTGGTAGACGCATTGGCTACTATGTCATATATGTTCAAAGTCAGATTGGACAATGAAGCTCCTCGAATCACTATTGAAAAGCTAGACGAACCAATGTATTACTACAAAATTGATACTAATGGAGTAGAGGAAAAGCCTTGGTACCACGAAGTGAAAAGATACCTCGAAGCTCAAGAGTACCCTGAAGGGGCGTCCATTAAAGATAAGAAATTTCCATGGAGGTTCTCTTCCGTGTTCTTTCTGAGCAATGGAATTTTGTACAAGCACAATCACGATTCAACTTTACTTCACTATGTAGACAATAAGGAAGCTGAGAAAGTTATGGAATATATGCATGAATGTTATCTTTGGTACTCACTCCAGTGGGCACACGATGGCTAATAAAATTCTGAGAGCGGGTTATTATTGGTCGACTATGGACACTGATTGCCATCATCATTCCAGAACTTATCACAAATTCCAGATTTATGCTGATAAAGTACATGTGCCTCTGGTTCCTTTGAATGTCTTGAATGCTCCTTGGATGTTTGCAATGTGGGGCATTAACATGATTGGATAGATTAAGCCTATGACTTCTGATGGGCACCGTTTTAGCCTGGTCGTTATTGATTATTTCACGAAGTGGGTTGAAGCAGCATCATTTGTATCCATTACTAAGAAAGTTGTGGCCCGATTCATTAAACATAACCTTATCTGTCGGTACAACATTTCCAAAAGGATCATCACAGACAATGGTAGCAATCTCAACAATGCTATGATCACGGAACTCTGCATGCAGTTCAATATTAAACACCACAATTCTTCTCCGTATCGACCGAAGATGGATGGCGCAGTGGAAGTCGCCAATAAGAACATCAAGAAGATTTTGCAAAAGATGACAGTGACATACAAATATTGGCATGAGATGTTACAATTTTCTCTTCATGGCTACCGCACTTCAGTATGGACATCAACTGGGGCAGCCCCACTCTCTCTAGTCTACAGTATGAAGGTTGTCTTACATGTCGAAGTCCAGATTCCTTCTCTAAGGATTATGAAAGATGCAGGTTTAGACGAAGATGAGTGGATTCAGACTAGGCTAGACCAGATAAATTTGATTGATGAGAAAAGGCTTGTGGCTGTCTGTCATGGTCAGATGTATCAGAAGCGTATGATCAAAGCCTTCAACAAGAAAGTCAAACATCAGGTATACCAGGCTGGCGACTTGGTAATAAAGCGCATCATCTTACCACAAGGTGATCCCAGGGGCAAGTGGACTCCCACATGTGAAGGGCCATTTGTGATTAAGAGGATATGTTCTGGCGGTGCTATGATACTTACCACCATGAACAGTGAAGACTTTTCGCACCCTTTAAACGCGGACATCGTCAAAAAATACTATGCATAAAAGAGGCCCGCTATGTTGACTAGCCTAGGAAAAAATAAGGGTATCCCAGCAAACCAAAAGGGTTCGGGGAAAAATTAGGGATATATATAAATATTGTACACCCGACAAGTTGAAAACCTGAAAAGGAGGCTTGGGCAAAAAAGGGTATCCCGGTGGACTGAAAACCCAAAAGGGCGGTCCAAGAAAAAGTTACGAATTAAAGCATGCGACTATGTCCTACTGGACCATCTACCTACAACAAGCTTTGATATCAACGTCAAGTTCAAATGGTACATATCAATTTAGTTAACTTCTTCCGACAGCGAGGGATGAGATGCTTGAAGACATAGTGGCGATAACAAAGTTGAAACCCGATGGGATTGTTTCCACATAGCTGTATTTATTTGTGTTTTTCTTTGTACTTTCTTCGTTTTTACGAAGATTTCCTATTACTAGGATCTATGTCTCCTTGTAAAAAACTGCCTGTTTATAGGCAAAACTTTCAACACAAATATAATTAAAAATTCAAACTTACTTTCTGTGTTTTGTTTTTAAAAAAAGTCCAATGACTAAATTGAATGAATATATGCATATGAATGTGATTATTGTTAACAAATATATGCATAAAAATAGGGTTAGAATTTTCCAAAGACTCTAGGAGTCGGGATAACGTTAAGGTCATCCACAAATCTCCACAGAGAAATCTTCGTAGAACTACCTTTACAAACTCATCCTCGATAGAGATAAATTTCTCAGTGAGTCTAATATATCTTCAGACAGAAAGGGAGGCATCTTCTAGCAGTTCACATGATCATATTCTCCAGTAGGTCCACTAGCAGATAAGGAAGTTTGACCATTTCCCCGGTATTTGATGGAAACTTCCTCCACACAGCCTATGAAATTCCAAATCCCATCAAAAAGTATTCCCTCGGTATAATTTATAGGAATTTAATCCCCCAGCAGAGTTTATTCCTCCAATACTGTAAAATCCCCGATAGAATTGTCTTCTCCAGCAGAGTTATCTCCCCAGCAAGGTTTATTTCCCCAGCAGGGTTTATTTCCCCAGCAGGTTTTGTTTCCCCAACAGGGTTTATTTCCCAAACAGAGGTTATTTCTCCAATTATCACAATTCCCCGACAAAATTCTCTTCCTAGGTCAGATGTTGTTTAACTTGGTCCTCCCCAGAAAAGTTGACATCCACACATTAGAGGAGTATCCATCTCTTCCCTCTACAAGAAGAAGTAGGACGTCCCCAGTAGAATATTCTCAAACAGAAAGCAAGAATGCCCAGTGAAGACGCTCTAGGCAAGATTGAAGATTCATATTCTTCATCCCCAACAACAAGTAGAGATTTATTTTCCCTGGCCAGAGATGTTATACGAAGCTACTGTTGTCTTCAGCGATATCTTATATCCATACATCATTTATAAATCATCATATCATTTGCATACGAAACGCATATGGCACTCTCATTTATTTTGAGAACATTTTTACGCAATGCATTACATACATCATGAGATTTCATAAAACTAACTTTGTTTCTTCCAGGTTAGTCTGCAAACAGACGAATATCATCAGCAATTTTCAAACGGGTCAAAGATTAATTCCCAAAACAAGACAGAGCAATTATCTATACGACTAAGCGGTATGAATTTCTAAAACAAGACATGTTTACCAACAAAAAACAGGTCAAAGATTAATTCCCAAAACAAGACGGGGCAATTATCTATACGACCAAGCGATATGAATTCCCGAAATAGGACGATCTTACCAACATAAAAGAAGGTCAAAGATTAATTCCCGAAACAGGATGATGCAACTATCTATGTGACCAGGAAAATATTAATTCCCAAAACAAGATGGGGAAACTATATATATGACCAGGTGGTATGAATTTCCAAAAGAGGACGGGTTTACCAACAAAAAAGATTGTAGATCAATTCCCGAAACAGAACAGGGCGATTATCTACATGACCAGAAGCATTTCCTTCAAAGACCGAATTCAGAAAAGCATCTCCTTCAGGGCCTTCAATCTGAAAAGCATTTTTTTCGGAAATTTTTATTCCATAAGATCAAGTCGAGCATGGACTCATTATGATATTCCTATCAACAGTCACTTTGGATGGCATCTATAAGCCCATCTTCAATGACATTCCATCACCTCTCTGAATGGAATCTTTAAGCCCATTCAGGCAATACTATCAACCAACAGTGTTACTTCATGCACCAGCGAGTGCAAATTTCTGGGCACTTAAGTGTTCAATCCTCTTCCACCTTTAGATCATGAATGGCGGACATGTTAGTCTAACTCTTCAGGTTTAAGAAGATTGAACAGGGGCAGCTGTTGCACCCCACAATTTTCCCTACCATTTTCTTTAAGACGTCTCCTCATGCTCCTAGGGTTTTCAATTGCTCAAGGCTACTCAGTGTTTGATCAGAAAAATTCTCCTCTTAAGCAGTTAACCTATATCTAGGGTTTCACTTTTCTCAAGGAAATTTGAGCTTATAATGCCTCAAGTGGATTTCATGGTTCCTCATATGATGGAACCACCGACCCTGATGAGCACATCGAAAACATTGATGCGTTGCTTGATTACAGGGGGTTCGTGGAGCAATAAAATGTCAAATTTTTCCTACGATACTCAAGAAAGGAGCCATGACCTGGTATAAGAGCCTTCCAGATGAATCATCACGTAGTGGAAGAATCTGGGAAGACAATTTTCCAAGAACTTTATAACATCTCACTGGCATCCCAAGTCAGAAGCATTTTTGGAGGCAGTCATCCAAGGGAAGGATGAATCCCTCCAGGCATACATCGAGCGCTTCAACAAAGAAGTTGTGCAGGTCTCTAAAATCGACAGAATAAAAAAAATATCTCCTTGAGCGCGGGCTCTATCCCTGAAGCAACCTCGCCAAAGATGTTGGCATCGAGACTTCGGCCACGCTCGACTCCCTCCTCCTCAAAGCTCAAGTGTACATCCATTATGAAGAGAAGGAGGCAACCAACAACGCAAGGGACTCGCGCCATAGGGAAAATTACAAAGTATCAAAGAATGATGAGCCCTTAACATCCCGTCGGAGAGGAGAAAAGAAAGGGGGGGGGACAAATCTCGGGATTCCAAGGACTACCAGGGCCAGCTTGTCGATTCTATGACTACACCTCCCTCAATGTTTTGCATGAGAAGATTCTGACAGATTGTTTCAATTCAAAGTTTAAGCAAGCCGAGGTACGCTTTCCCCATCAAACACCGTCATATCCCGGGATGAAAAAAATAAAATACTACAGATTCCACAAGAGTCGAGGGCATAATATTGAAGACTGCATCCACTTGAAGGATTCTATTGAGATACTCATCTGGGATGGGCATTTCAAACAATGCAAGAAGAAGGTGAATGCTAGTGAAGAAGCTCAAGAAACCAAGAGTGTGAAATAAGGGAAGGGCTCCCCTGACACGAGCCTCATACTAGTCGCCCTTAGCATCAACAGGCCTAAGGACTTCTACTTCCCCAACATGGATGAAGTTCCTCTATATTTCAAAACCCATATCCATTCGAAAACATTTTCAGCAGTGATGGTCATATCAAGAGGAGGCTTCAACAAGTGCACGGTAGGGTCGGTCAAAAGAAGGTTCGAGCAACTCATGCATGCTAGCTCGAAGAAGAATGCCACGCTCGACAAAGCCAGGGGAAGCTCTTCCCCATTTCATTCTACAGGTAAGATTTTCTCGGTGGGGACCCTAACTCCAGTATTCCTCTGCTCATAAAAGCACGAATGGCCAACTTCGACCCCATGTGAATCCTAGTCGACCAAGGCAGCTCAGTGGACATAATGTACACCTAGTTGTTCACCACTATGCAACTGAACAAGACCCTCCTGACCTCATATGTTGTCTCCAACCTCCAAGGGTTCAACGATTCCTTCACCAAGCCCTGAGGATACGTTCAGCTGATCATCCCCTTCGATTCAGCCGAGTGTTCCAGGTCCACCAAGATGCAATTCCTCGTGGTGGACTACCCTTTATTATACCCCAAAATTTCCCCTCTTTTTTTCAAGACATTCCTCATAAAGGATCTCTAATGCTCAAGGATTCTCAAGGAATTTATCAGACAAAATCATCTCCGAAGCATTGAGACTCCAAATTTGAGTTTTGTTTGAGAATGACCAATCTTTGACTTTTGACCTAGTACATGACTTATTGGTTTGAAACATGATCTCAAGGGTTCAAGTACATCATTTTGACTTAATCACATATTTCAATTCATCTCCCAAGATCAGTCGATTGATAAATGAAATTTGGTCAACCGATGAAAAAGTCAATTGTACACTAAAAAGTCAAACTTTGACTTTTTTATCAAATTTGAGTTTCAAAAATCACATTTCATCAAGACATTCAAAATATGAAATTTCATCATCAAGAAATCAAGAAAATCAAAAATCAAAAATCAAACTTTGTAAGACTTGGAAAATTTTCTAAGTATTTTCTATACATGTTAATTTCATTACTTTCAAGTAAACAACAAGGCTGCATTTTTAAGTTAAAAATTGCAAGTTAGAAATCCTAAACTTTGTCTTGTTTGAACTTTTCGATTTGACTCAATCTTCAAACTTTGCCACCATGCTATCCACAAATATGCCTTGTCTTTGTTACAAGCTGCATAAATCTGTCCACAAAACCAGACTTGTACCATGCTACAAATATTGTTGTCTAGAAAAGCCCAAAAAACAGATATGTTGCCAACTCCATGCCTGCTTTTACTAGCCCAAAACCATGTTAAAAACCAGTTTGTTATCCTGTACAAAGCTAGCCCTGCACCAAGTTTCCACTCCACTCCAAAACTACTACAAAATAGTCCTGCTATGCTGCCTTTAACCCTGTCCAAACCTGCACTATATCAGTCTCATATTTACACAAAATTAGCACATAAGAGATGCATCTAAAAAGAAATGAAATAGTATACCCAAACAGTTCAAAAAAACATATTTATTTCCTTCCCAAATTTCAATCCATTTCATCTAAAAATAAGTTGTTTCACAACACACAAAAGGAAGAAGAGTTTTTGGAGGAAAAGAGAGGTTTTTGTTGAAAGAGAAAGAGAAAGAAATCTGAAAAATCTAACAGAAATTTTTGTAACCTCTTCTCATATTCATCTTTATCTTCATTCATAAAAACAAAACCTCAACCCATTGTTCCACCTTGCAAGCTTTCCCATAAACCAACTATTCAAACACTTTACATCACATAGAGATTGTTCAAACACAAGAATAGTTTTTGTAGTGCCATTATCATCACCTTCCAAAGACAAACAAAAAATAATATTGTATAACTTGACTGGGTTGGAGCGATTCAGCAGATTTCAATACAAAGTAAGGGTTGGAGAAACTTCCTGGAGGATCACTGAAGCCATTCTGATCACCACAACATCTTAAAAGGTGTTAAGACTCAAAACACAAATTGCAGTCTCAAGGTAAGTCTTCTTGACCTTGAATTTTTCATACACGCATCATTATTGGTTCACTTGTGAAGATATAATTTAGTAATCATTGCCCTTGAAGCTAACCATTTGCTTGCTTTTCATTTTTGTCAATCATATGTTGATAATTGACCTGTACACACAATAGAACAATGCTAAAGGCAAAAGACTGCAGCATGAGTCGATGCAAAATCACGTGAGTCGACTCATTTTAGTTATAGAATAGGGTATGAGTCGATACAAGGCCTTATGCATCGATGCATACTATTATCCAGGCACAATACAGAGAGACAAAAGGTATATGAGTCCACACAAAACACGAATGTGTCGACACAAATAAGAAATGAGTCGACACATACCATTATGTATCGAATCATACTGAGTTGATTTTGTTTTTTCAGAACCAAGAAGTGGCATGTATCGATGCATGAAGATATGTGTCAATACATAAAGTTTGTCTTTCTTTCTTTGTACACTATTTTCCTTTTTATATTTTTTATTGCTATTCATTTATTCAATATGGTTGTAATAATTTAATTAGGATTCTACTTCATCCCCATTTGTAAATTGTACCCCCATCCCCCAAGTGATGTAATAGCATAGGATTTTAATTTCCGCAATTTATCGCTTTAATATAATTGTTAGTAATTAGGGTGTGTATGGCAAGATAAAATCAACCGTTAGAAAACCCTGATCTCAAAGACAAAAATGCATGCAATCAAACACTTTTCACACGCGCACCTCTAGGGTAATCTCGCTTGTTTCCTATGAATAAATAATCATGCCCCTCGAATGTGGGACGCTTTAACAAAGACACTCGATAAAAAAGGCTCGTAGTCCCTAGATGACCCTTCGACGTTGCCTTCGGTAAAATGATCTTAAGTCCATTACGAAGATTGCTAAAGCGTCTCATAAGTTACCTTCTATGACTTTACGACAACCCGCGCCCGTCCCTTCACATCTAATGATAGGGCTTCTTATTAATAAATGGTAAGATAGAAATATGTAAAGGAGGAGGAAAAGAACTAATACCTTTTGAGTAGGTAGAACATTCATAGTTGCTTGCTCACAACATTTTCAAAACAACATCTTTCAAACACACCAACACTTTCAAAAACGAAATATTTTCAAAAGTCAACACTTTGTATACATTCTTATAGAGACGAGAATCATTACAAAGTCCGCCTAAACAAAGACACTTTTCAAAAATACTTTTAAATAAATCACAAACACATTTCAAACAAAGCATTTTCAAAGTGAGCTAGCAACTAAGAGCCCGTAGATAACTACGGATGAAAAGGGTGCTAACACCTTCCCTTTTCATAACCTACCCCTTGAACTCAAGAAAATATGTCAAAAGGTCTTTCCTGTTATTTTCACCCTTTCCTTTATTGGATAAAAGAAAAGCCAGTGGCGACTCTTGCTATCCGCAACAATTGCGATAAAACGCAAGACACCCAAGTCAGTTTTCCCACCATATTACAAAACTGGCGACTCTGCTTGGGAGATACTATTATGACTTAAAAGTGGGGTTACCTTAGAGCTAGATCACATTTAATTGCTTTCATTTCTTCATTTGTTTGCTTTACATTTTGGGTCCTTGTTTGGGCTTGTATTGATCCTCCACCTAGATCTGGGAACACCATTAGGTAAATAGAAAAAATTATAGAGACTGTACGGCATAGACTCATATGGTTGAGACAATAGCTATATTAGTGTCACACATTTGTGGGTACCGGTATCCCTTATGGAGAATTAAGGAGAATACAGGGCCGATGTGTGGTGTCATGAAGCACTAACGAACCTTAGTACCTTTAATTGAACAACTTGGCCATTAGGAAGTAGTGAGGTAGCCGGTTTTGGTGCAGTCCGAAGTTGGTTGATACTCGATACTACGCTCATTGAGATTAGACTTTTGGGATATTTCAGTCGCCAAAAAATAGGCTTGTACTGAAACAATTCCCGATGAAGAAAGATCAATGATATTGATATCCCCTAGAACCCGATTACTTTCTAGGACAGGTTGAACCAACTAAACTTCAAGAGGATACTTACCTATGAACCTCATGCAAGCCTAAACCTAAATACTTGTTTTCTTTGTGTGTATGTGTTTACTTATACATAACATCATGACATCATACCATTGCATTTGCACTAACCATTTCAAGAACTTTGGGATTTATCTTTGTGTTGTTTTGTAGATCATGGCTTCCGCACGAAGAAACACCATCCGAATCAACCTTGTGAAAGTGCCTCCTCAACTTAAGGAATTAGTATCGAGGGTTCCCAATTATTCTCTGTTCACCAAGAAGTAAGTTTGTCTTATCAACTTGGTTACCATAATATTTGAAGAGGATATGGCACATGTGCTTTTCCAATTCTTTGATCCTAAGCACCATTGCTTTACATTTCTTGATTACAAACTAGTGCCTACCATGAAAGATTTTTCTCAACTCTTGGGGCTGCCTATTCTTGATTAATTACCCTTCACCTGCATTGAGAGAGAACAGAGACCTAAGGAGATTGCTAAAACTTTACATTTGCAACGGTCCGACGTTGTGGCAAATTGGGAAACAAAGAGTGGTGTTAAAGGGTTTCTAGCCAAGTTTCTGTTCGAGAAGGCTCAACAATTTTGGGAGGCTCTGGATTTGCAAGGTTTTTAAGACGTGGTGGCTCTTCTAATCTATGGGATGGTATTGTTTCCTAACCCGGACCAACTCATAGATTTGAATACGGACAAAGTTTTTCTATCTCATAATCTGGTGCCTACCTTACTTGGAGACATTTTGCACTCTCTTCACTCTCGCACCATGAAGAGAAGGGGAATTCTTATGTGTTGCACTCCTTTGTTGTCTAGGTGGTTTATTTTGCACCTACCTCGATCTATTTTAAAGAATGAGCAAGGCATGAGATGGTCTAATAGGTTGATGTCACTCACGCTTTCGGATATTCATTGGTGTTCTCAATCTTTGGAGGACGTTATCATCATTGATCGCTATGGGGAATTCCTTAATGTCCCTCTCCTTGGCATTAGGGGAGGTATCACTTATAATCCTTGTTTGGATTTGCGGTAGTTTGGGCATGCTAGGAGGGATGGTCCTTATGATGCACTTGTCCAAGGAATTGCATTTGACTATGAGAACGATGTCCAAGGTTATCGTCAGAGGTTCATACGAGCTTGGGGCATGGTGAGTGTTGTACCCCAAAATTTGCCCTCGCATTCTTCCTCAAAAAATCACCAGCCTCATAACCAGTTCAAGCCTCAAACACAAAAAAGCATAAACAAGCATAAGAACCATCAGTAAAAAGCCAGCAAGGCCAAACTGTCAAATGGCCTAAGCAAGCCCAAGCTTTGAATCTGCCTGAAGCAAATCCAAGAAAGCCTCCCAGTCCTTCCAACCCAAAACCTAGAACTGCATAAGCCTTCCAACCTTAAACCTACTGTCATAACCATAACCAAAGCCTTCCAGCCTGTGAAACTTCACAAGCAACAAAATCTGTAAAGCCATATCAAAATACAAAAGCCTAAACCAGTTAACTTGCACAAAACCTGCATTAACCCTGGAGCCAGAATACCAGTTCAAATCACCCGAAGCTTTAAACCTGCCTGAAGCAAGCCTCACCCTACCTGTCAAACACCTTAAACCAATAAGCCTGAAACATCAAAAGGCCATAGACCATTTCCTACTGTCAAGCCAATAAACCATAACAAACCATAAAACAACAAAAACCAGTTCACTACAAGGATACCTGCTAAGACCATCAACCTGAAGCATTAAACCGGCCTGAAGCAAGCCACCAAAGACCCTCAGAATTTCTTCATCATTGGGCGTAAAAAAGGGGGCATACCAACATCAATCTCAGCATATTCAAAGCATTATATTTCAACCAGCATTCGAAAGGAAACAAAACGTTCAGAGGCATCATACAAAAGGCAAAGGCAATCAAACAGAAGCAATGAGCATACAGTAGGAGAGAAGAAGAAAGAAGTGAGTTTCAAAAAGGGGTTTTCAGTCAACATCATCACAAAACCCTCAAATGGAAAAAAGATAAAGAGTACCAGGAAGTCCACAAGTCCATCATCATCTCACTCCGTCCTTGGCCGCTTGGGCGCCTCCACCTTCATCCCTCCTCCGTCTCCTCAGAAAGGTATAGATTTTTTTCCTTCTTCACGCACCTCAAACCAAAGAGACATGTAATCCGAATTAATACACGAAAAAACTAAGCATGCAAAAATACAAAACCCCTAATGCGTTGAAATAATTAAAATACCTCTTTTTACCGCCGTTGAAGTGAGTGTAAGGAGGAGGAAGATTGGTGGCGCCGGTGGCCTTGAACGAAGAGAACTCAGAAGCTGGTGAGGGTGAACGAAGATGAAGAGGAACGCGTGAAGTGAAGAGAATGGCGCCGTTTCTGCAAAACCCTAAGCTAATGTCCCAAATAAAAATACAATCAAAACCCTAAAACGTTCTTGAGCCAAACGTGGGCCTCGTTCCCTTCTGAGCGCCTAAGCCCAAAACACCTTTTTTTTATTATTATTCATTATGTTTGCTTCACATGGACCTAATGCCCCTTTTTGGCCCATTTAAATATCAAAACCCTTTTTAGCATATAAAACATCTTCTCTTTTGTTAAATAAACTAATATACTTTTTTCATATATATATAATAATTAAATTTTATATACAAACTAATATCTTTTCTTTACAATTAAACTCACATTTTCTTTTATTTTTTTTATATACATAGAATATAATTTTTCTTAAGATTAATACTTAATTTGTACATTAATGCTTTAATACTTTTAAAATATATTTTTCAATATACATGATTTAATTCTTGATATTTAATCTTTTGTACATAACAAATAAAAATACATTCTTTCTAATTTAATTCTTGATATTTATTTAAAACATACTTTTGGTATATAATAAATAAAGATACATTTTTTATACATAACATAATTAGAACCTAGAACATTTAATCAAAATATTCTTTTTTGTACATATTAAAGAAAATACAAGATCCCAAATTAAGTAAATAAACATTTAATTCTTTAAGTTAAAACAATGCCTAAATAATACACATTCAATTTCACATCTCTAACCTGTAAATAATTACATATACAAATATGCATACACCCGTACACTTACACAATACATTTACATTGCCCCTATATACATTTGCTTATCTTATACATTGGTATTCGTTACATTTACATTTCACTGATTCGATTTGGTTAACTTATTGGACACTATATTCCTAAGTCTCATCCCCATTCATAAATTTGTACCCCCACTCCCGGATACTTATTTTGTAATAGCGTAGACTTTACATTTTCGCAATTTACCGCTTTCAATTATACCATGGTTAGACCTAGGGTTTGCATGAACATAAAATCAAACGCTAGATAACCTAATACAAGACAAATACATGAAATCAATACACAATCACACTTGCACCCTCTAGGGTAATCCCACATGTTGCCTTCCAAAATGGGCCATGCTTGCACGTCGAGTATCTTTGGCAAAACAAATTCAAATGATCATAAGTCCCTCGATGACGCTTTCGAATGTTGCCTAAACGGAATGATCATAGTCCCTTCAAAGCGAATTGCCAAAGACACTTGGCACCATTGCATTCATGGTCCATACGATGACCCGCGCCCGTCCCGAACAAACATCCTAAACGCAAGATTGTCCACCAAATTCAATGGTGGAACAAAATTGTTAAAAAGGGTTGAAAACATAGAGAAAACCTTTGAGTACAATAGGGTAGACAAGACTCTTAGTTACTTGAGATCAACTTGCAAAAAACACTTGCCTTCTTTTCAAAAACCACATTCCACAAGCACTTTCAAAACAAACTCTCAAAACATTTTGAAACATCTTTTCGAAAAGATACACACCTTTGTAAAATATTCGAGTAAAGAATTGTTACAAGGTTAGCCTAAGACAAGTCATCTTCTTCCAAAACATTTTCAAACACACACACACACACACACACACACACACACACACACACACACACACACACACACACACACACACACACACACACACACACCATTTTCAAGCAATCGAAAATCAAGGCAAGTGATCTAAAAAACCAAGTAACTAAGAGCCCATGGATAACCATGGATGAAAAGGGTGCTAATACCTTCCCTTTTCATAATCTACCCCCCGGACCCACGAAATATCTTAAAAGGTTTTTGCTGTGATTTTTTAACCTTTCCTTTAGGATAAAGTAAAAAGTCGGTGGCGACTCTTGCTCAACCGAACAAGTGCGAAAACAAACGCAAAACCACAGTCAGTTCTCCCACCGTATCACAGAACTGGCGACTCTGCTGGGGATTTTTTTTTAAAAAGTGGGGTTACCTTAGGGTTTAGATCACCTTTACTTTATTGCTTTGATTAACTTGACTGCTTTATCTTTTGGGTTCTTGTTTGGGTTTGTTGTAAATCCTACACCCGGATTTGGGAAACATTCATAGATAGCAATACGTTGTGGAAACTGTGCGGGGTATACCGACACGGTCGAAGCAATAGCTATATTAGTGCGACATATTTGTGAGTACCGGTAACCCTTGAGTTCAATCAAGGAGAGTACGGGGCCGCTGAGTGATGTCACTAAGCACTAATGACCTAGAACCTTACTTGACCATCTTGGCCTTTTATTAGGGGTAGTGAGATGACCGGCTTTGGTGCAGTCCGAAGTTGGTAGATACTCGATACTACACTCATTTGAGGGTTGTTTTCTTGGAATATTTTGGTCGCCAGTAAGTGGCTAAACCGAAACAATGAACACAGAAAACAATCCAATGATATTGAGCTCCTTAGAACCCGGTTTCTATTTTTAGGACAGGATGAGCCAACTAACTTCAAGAGGGTATTTACCTGAACCCCATGCAAGCCTAAACCTAAGGACTTGTTTGCTTTGTGTGAATATGTTTGCCTGTATATACACTCACGTGCTTTTTGCATACATGTACATAACATCACGACATCATACCATAGCATTTTCAATAACCATTTCAAGGATCTCGAGGGTTCTTTTGATGCAGGGTTACGTTGAACCGGACGTCTATCAAGGGGCAAGGGGTTTCTCCTCTAACCAATGCAATCAAAGTTCAAGTACAACAACTTGAATCAGTGGCTATGACCCACTTGACATGGTGAGCTTGATTCTCGTGGAAAGACGTCCACCGATACGAAGTTCTCCAATCAAAGATCAAGTACAACAACTTGAATTAGTGGCTATGACCCACTTGACATGGTGAGCTTGATTCTCATGGAAAGACATCCACCGGTGCGGAGATCTCCAATCCAAGAGCAAAGTTCAACCTCTAACATTTTCTTGTGTTTACCCCAAGAGATCCTTTAAAGCATGCATCCACATATCATGCATTGCATTTTGACAGTCTCTCCTTTTCAGGTTTCCTTACTCTCCTGCTGTTTATTTCAGCAAGAGATGGCTCTAGAAAGGTCTGTCAAAGACATCCAAGACCAGACTGCTCAGCTGCAGGAGATGTTCCTGAACTTGTCTCTGGGCCAAGAAGAGATGAAAGCTCTCCTCGCCAAGGGCTTAGAGAAGTCTAACAATGCCAGGAGTGATCAGTTTGCGGAGCTGCAGTTTGATCTGACAACCTTGAGGACCCAAATGATGGGACAGTTGGTGGGCCAGATGGCTCTCATCCAAGACCTATCTCAAACACAAGAGGAACTCAGAGTTCTGGTCCGCCAACTGCTTCCAAACAACCAACTGGGACAAGCATATGAGGTTGAAGAGCAAGTCACCGCTCAGCCTCCATCAACTCAAGAAGACAAGGGGAAAGCTCCTTTGCTCGCTTCAGGGTCACAAGCCCAGCAACAACCTCGCCAGCGTCAACGGGGTAATCGGCGTAAGCAAGAAACGTCGGGAAGACAGTTTACGGAGACTGAAATACCATCTTTCTTCATACTGAAGCGCCTGATGGAGGTCAACTTGCTTACCTTAAAGGATCCTCCTCAGAAGCCCAATACCTCATCTCCTCACTATCATCCCGACGCATTTTATGTTTACCATTCCTACAGCCCGGGACATGACACCAACGACTGTTGGGCCTTGAAGAACAAGATTCAAGATCTGATCGACATTGGGGTGCTGGAATTCATGCCAGACGGTGAGATGAAAATCTTCCGTTAAAGGGTTCTCCACTTGAAGTGACGAAGCTCAAGCTGAAAGACTTTTGCTTCTTTTTTTGAATTTTCAAAGTTGTAATTTCTTTTGCTGTCAAACAATTATTTGTTGATGTTAAACTCTGTTTTCATTAATGCATTGCATATGTTTGTCTTGAATTCATCCATTCGTTTCACTACTCTTATGCTTTTCTTTATGATATTTGACTCTTGATAAAAAGCTGCAAGCCTTTAGAGGGAGGATGACGAAACAATACCATAATCTCATACAATATGCTTTTGAACAGACCTTGCTGATGATGTACAGGCATTTCTTTCAAATCCCAAACACTGGAGTTATAAGGAAGTTAATCCCTAGTCAACCCCTTCGAGCCAAAGAAGTAGGATTTTTCTGTTCTAAACAATCGAAACCTTTGATATAAACCTGGGGCAGGGTAGTCTCTCAGCTAATTCAAAAGAAAATGCGCATTGAAGTCGCGAACTCTCAGTTCGTAATACAACGAACGACGTCAAAAGAGAAAGCATTCCTTTGTAATCAAAAGACAAGGGTGGTTCCCTATCACATAGACAGTCAATCTCTCAAAAGCGAAAAGCCCACCAAGCCAAAACCTATAAAGGAGGCTTAAGAAAGCTGGGGCATCCCGCTGACAGTAATCCCGGAAAACGGTAACAGTCAGGCAAAAGTTAGGGATAACAAATCAAAATCAAAATAGTAAGGTCATTACAAAATCCTCAACAACATGAAAAATGTTGAAAAAGAAAAAAGGAGATGATGACTGTCTCCCCAAATTCAACTGGTGAACCATCGCCCAAAAGTCGTTCCAAACTCAAAACAGAGTGTGACGCATCAATTAACTGAGCTTAGGTTGAAGAACATCACGAAGAGCGGGTGGGTACAAATATACTTTGAGCCTTTATCCTTTGTTTCTTAAACCGTGAACCAAGACACATTACAACACTTCAAAAGTCCTAATTGAAGCATGGGTTAGTTCGAAAGCATACTGTTACAAAAGGTATCCTGACTCCTGTAGGGCTTTGCTCTAAATCTTGTGTTGATCTGTCTTATAAAAAGTTTTCTGCTAAAAATGCATTTTTCAAAACTTCGAGACAAACATAAACTTTGCATTGCTTGAATATCACTGTCTGTATTTGGCTTTTTGTTTGACAGCGAAGAAATTCATACAACGAATGTTCGGAGGAACGAAAACTCTCTCAGTAAGTAAAAATCACTTCAAGAGGATAACACTTCCATCAAATCTCCTATCAACAAGGGGGATGACATGTCACCATCCAATTAACCTGGGGCAGTCCAGTCGAGGTCCAACAGATCTTTCAAAGTCCAGTTAACCCGGGGCAGTCCAGTCAAGATTTCAAGAAATCTCTCAATATGCAGAGTAATCTGATTCAAGACTCCTTCATCACCACTTGGGGCATTCGAATGTCAAAAGTGTTCAAAAACCCGATGCAGCTTTACACGAGCTCATCATCAGGAAACCCTACACTGGTTCCTCTTCAAGACTTCTGAAAACAGTTTATGGATTCTTCCCAACAACGGATGTTAATCTATAACTTGTTCAGATGCATTCTTTTGAAAACAGTTTACGGATGCTTCCCAACAACGGATGCTGCTCTATTGCTTATTCAATCTCAAGATTTCTGAAAATAGTTCACGGGTTCTCCAAGTAACGGATGTTAACCTATCACTTGTTCAGATTCTTGTCAAGACTTCTGAAAACAGTTTATGGATTCTTCCCAACAACGGATGTTAATCTATTACTTGTTCAGATGCAACCATTGAAAACAGTTTACGGACGCTTCCCAACAACGGATGCTGCTCTATTGCTTATTCAACTTCAAGACTTCTGAAAACAGTTCACGGGTTCTCCAGTAACGGATGTTAACATATCGCTTGTTCAGACACTTCTCAACATTCTGAAAACAGTTTACGGATTCTCCAGTAACGGATGTCAATCTATCGCTTGTTCAGATTCCAAGCCTTCACCTGCAGTAATCAGAGGACTCTCGCAATCCCCAGCCAGAGAACCTTCCAGAAGCTAACTCCACTCAGAGTCAAGTTTCATTATCCCCAGCGAAGCTAAAGCTTCAAATTATCAATCCCTAGCGGAGCCAGACTAATGAACCTTCTCCCCACAGAGTTTTGGGAGGGCAAATCCTGAATTCCCCAGTGAAGTCGCCAGAGTTACTTCCCGCCAAACTGAAGATTCTCAGTCTTACCTCCCCAGCATGGGTCAATTAGATTGGAACTCCCCAGTAGAGGTCATCAGGAATTCTCTTCCCCAGCAACATCCAAGGAATTATTTTTTCCGGCAGCAGTCAAGATTCTTTTATCTTCAGCCATCCAAGATTCATTTATCCTCTGCAAGATAGCTCATCAGCTTACATGCGCATTCATCACATTCATGACATAAACATTGATGTCACATACATTGCATCATGCATCATGACATTGCATACGACTAACCCTTTACTTTTTCAGGTAAGATCAG
Organism: Vicia faba; assembly: GCA_948472305.1. Lineage (NCBI taxonomy): Eukaryota > Viridiplantae > Streptophyta > Magnoliopsida > Fabales > Fabaceae > Vicia > Vicia faba. Next base: position 1,169,441,200 of record OX451738.1, read on the forward strand.
TCGACAGACAAAGATCACCTCCCGAGATTCATCCAGAAATAGTTCAGATGCAACCATTGAAAACAGTTTACGGACGCTTCCCAACAATGGATGTTGCTCTATTGCTTATTCAACTTCAAGACTTCTGAAAACAGTTCACGGGTTCTCCAGTAACGGATGTTAACCTATCGCTTGTTCAGACACTTCTCAACGTTCTGAAAACAGTTTACGGATTCTCCAGTAACGGATGTCAATCTATCGCTTGTTCAGATTCCAAGCCTTCACATGCAGCAATCAGAGGACTCTCGCAATCCCCAGCCAGAGAACCTTCCAGAAGCTAACTCCACTCAGAGTCAGGTTTCATTATCCCCAGCGAAGCTAAAGCTTCAAATTATCAATCCCTAGCGGAGCCAGACTAATGAACCTTCTCCCCACAGAGTTTTGGGAGGGCAAATCCTGAATTCCCCAGTGAAGTCGCCAGAGTTACTTCCCGCCAAACTGAAGATTCTCAGTCTTACCTCCCCAGCATGGGTCAATTAGATTGGAACTCCCCAGTAGAGGTCATCAGGAATTCTCTTCCCCAGCAACAGCCAAGGAATTATTTTTCCCGGCAGCAGTCAAGATTCTTTTATCTTCAGCCATCCAAGATTCATTTATCCTCTGCAAGATAGCTCATCAGCTTACATGCGCATTCATCACATTCATGACATAAACATTGATGTCACATACATTGCATCATGCATCATGACATTGCATACGACTAACCCTTTACTTTTTCAGGTAAGATCAGTCGACAGACAAAGATCACCTCCCGAGATTCATCCAGAAATAGTTCAGATGTGACCCGGACACGGCGACATTCTGATACTTATTCCGGATCCATTCAGACGCATCATCAGGAAACCCTACACTGGTTCCTCTTCAACTTCAAGACTTCTGAAAACAGTTCACGGGTTCTCCAGTAACGGATGCTAACCTATCACTTGTTCAGATTCTTCTCAAGACTTCTGAAAGCAGTTTATGGATTCTTCCCGACAATGGATGTTAATCTATCAGCTTGTTCAGATGCAATTTTTGAAAACAGTTTACGGATTCTTCCCAACAACGGATGTCAATCTACCAACTTATTCAGATGCCAACTTTTGAAAACATTTTACGGACGCTTCCCAACAACGGATGTGGTTCTATTGCTTATTCAATCTCAACTCCTGAAAATAGTTTACAGATTCTCCAGACATGGATGTCAATCTATCGCTTATTCGGACCCCCAATTCAGAGATGTTCCAAAACATGGGTGCCTTTCTGATACTTGTCCACTCACCATTGACATACAGTTCAACATCGCATCAGATGGCATCTATAAGCCCATCCTCCTACCCGCAGTCACCAAATGGCATCTTGAAGCCCATTTCCAGATGGCATCTCTAAGCCCATCCCCCGACAAGATTCTATCACATCAGATGGCATCTTTAAGCCAATCACTAAATGGCATCTTTAAGCCCATTCACCTCTACCATCACATTGCCGAGTGCAAATTTTCTGGGCACTTTAGTGTCCAATCTTCTTTTACCTTCAAGTCGCGAAAATCAAACTTGCCAATCTAACTCTTCAGGTTCAAGAAGATTGAACAGGGGCAACTGTTGTACCCCAAAATTTGCCCTCACATTCTTCCTCAAAAAATCACCAGCCTCATAACCAGTTCAAGCCTCAAACACAAAAAAGCATAAGCAAGCATAAGAACCATCAGTAAAAAGCCAACAAGGCCAAACTGTCAAATGGCCTAAGCAAGCCCAAGCTTTGAATCTGCCTGAAGCAAATCCAAGAAAGCCTCCCAGTCCTTCCAACCCAAAACCTAGAACTGCATAAGCCTTCCAACCTTAAACCTACTGTCATAACCATAACCAAAGCCTTCCAGCCTGTGAAACTTCACAAGCAACAAAATCTGTAAAGCCATATCAAAATACAAAAGCCTAAACCAGTTAACTTGCACAAAACCTGCATTAACCCTGGAGCCAGAATACTAGTTCAAATCACCCGAAGCTTTAAACCTGCCTGAAGCAAGCCTCACCCTACCTGTCAAACACCTTAAACCAATAAGCCTGAAACCTCAAAAGGCCATAGACCATTTCCTACTGTCAAGCCAATAAACCATAACAAACCATAAAACAACAAGAACCAGTTCACTACAAGGATACCTGCTAAGACCATCAACCTGAAGCATTAAACCGGCCTGAAGCAAGCCACCAAAGACCCTCAGAATTTCTTCATCGTTGGGCGTAAAAAAGGGGGCATACCAACATCAATCCAGCATATTCAAAGCATCATATTTCAACCAGCATTCGAAAGGCAACAAAATGTTCAGAGGCATCATACAAAAGGCAAAGGCAATCAAACAGAAGCAACGAGCATACAGTAGGTGAGAAGAAGAAAGAAGTGAGTTTCAAAAAGGGGTTTTCAGTCAACATCATCACAAAACCCTCAAATGGAAAAAAGATAAAGAGTACCAGGAAGTCCACAAGTCCATCATCATCTCACTCCGTCCTTGGCCGCCCGGGCGCCTCCACCTTCATCCCTCCTCCGTCTCCTCAGAAAGGTATAGATTCTTTCCTTCTTCACGCACCTCAAACCAAAGAGACATGTAATCCGAATTAATACACGAAAAAACTAAGCATGCAAAAATACAAAACCCCTAATGCGTTGAAAGAATTAAAATACCTCTTTTTACCGCTGTTGAAGTGAGTGTAAGGAGGAGGAAGATTGGTGGCGCCGGTGGCCTTGAACGAAGAGAACTCAGAAGCTGGTGAGGGTGAACGAAGATGAAGAGGAACGCGTGAAGTAAAGAGAATGGCTTCGTTTCTGCAAAACCCTAAGCTAATGTCCCAAATGAAAATACAATCAAAACCCTAGAACGTTCTTGAGCCAAACGTGGGCCTCGTTCCCTTCTGAGCGCCTAAGCCCAAAACACCTTTTTTTTTATTATTATTCATTTTGTTTGCTTCACATAGACCTAATGCCCCTTTTTGGCCCATTTAAATATCAAAACCCTTTTTAGCATATAAAACATCTTCTCTTTTGTTAAATAAACTAACATAATATTTTTTAACATTAATAATACTTTTTTGATATATATATAATAATTAAATTTTATATAGAAACTAATATCTTTTCTTTACAATTAAACTCACATTTTCTTTTATTTTTTTATATACATAGAATATAATTTTTCTTAAGATTAATACTTAATTTGTACATTAATGCTTTAATACTTTTAAAATATATTTTTCAATATACATGATTTAATTCTTGATATTTAATCTTTTGTACATAACAAATAAAAATACATTCTTTCTAATTTAATTCTTGATATTTATTTAAAACATACTTTTGGTATATAATAAATAAAGATACATTTTTTATACATAACATAATTAGAACCTAGAACATTTAATCAAAATATTCTTTTTTGTACATATTAAAGAAAATACAAGATCCCAAATTAAGTAAATAAACATTTAATTCTTTAAGTTAAAACAATGCCTAAATAATACACATTCAATTTCACATCTCTAACCTGTAAATAATTACATATACAAATATGCATACACCCGTACACTTACACAATACATTTACATTGCCCATATATACATTTGCTTATCTTATACATTGGTATTCGTTACATTTACATTTGACCGATTCGATTTGGTTAACTTATTGGACACTATATTCCTAAGTCTCATCCTCATTCATAAATTTGTACCCCCACTCCCGGGTACTTATTTTGTAATAGCGTAGACTTTACATTTTCGCAATTTACCGCTTTCAATTATACCATGGTTAGACCTAGGGTTTGCATTAATATAAAATCAAACGCTAGATAACCTAATACAAGACAAATACATGAAATCAATACACAATCACACTTGCACCCTCTAGGGTAATCCCACATGTTGCCTTCCAAAATGGGCCATGCTTGCACATCGAGTATCTTTGGCAAAACAAATTCAAATGATCATAAGTCCCTCGATGACGCTTTCGAATGTTGCCTAAACGGAATGATCATAGTCCCTTCAAAGCGAATTGCCAAAGACACTTGGCACCATTGCATTCATGGTCCATACGATGACCCGCGCCCGTCCCGAACAAACATCCTAAACGCAAGATTATCCACCAAATTCAATGGTGGAACAAAATTGTTAAAAAGGGTTGAAAACATAGAGAAAACCTTTGAGTACAATAGGGTAGACAAGACTCTTAGTTAATTGAGATCAACTTGCAAAAAACACTTGCCTTCTTTTCAAAAACCACATTCCACAAGCACTTTCAAAACAAACTCTCAAAACATTTTGAAACATCTTTTCGAAAAGATACACACCTTTGTAAAATATTCGAGTAAAGAATTGTTACAAGGTTAGCCTAAGACAAGGCATCTTCTTCCAAAACATTTTCAAAAACACACACACACACACCATTTTCAAGCAATCAAAAATCAAGGCAAGTGATCTAAAAAACCAAGTAACTAAGAGCCCATGGATAACCATGGATGAAAAGGGTGCTAATACCTTCCCTTTTCATAATCTACCCCCCGGACCCACGAAATATCTCAAAAGGTTTTTGCTGTGCTTTTTTAACCTTTCCTTTAGGATAAAGTAAAAAGTCGGTGGAGACTCTTGCTCAACCGAACAAGTGCGAAAACAAACGCAAAACCACAGTCAGTTCTCCCACCGTATCACAGTGAGCAAAGTTGATAGCAAGACATTGGGGCATAATAACTCCATTCCTTTGGAGCCTTATCTCAAGTGGGTGCGAGCTTGCGCTCATAACCAAATGATGCCTTATGAGGCCATTCTACCTGTCATCATGGAGCCTATTACCGATGGAGATGTTCCTTACACTATTCTTCATCCTGACATGCCAACTACTCTCGAGGAATTGCAAAGATCATGGATTCAACTCAAAGGGGAGAAAGACACCTTTTAAACCCAGTTCTACGCAAGTGAGAAGAAGGTTTTGAAGCTCACAAGAAAACTTCATGAATAGCGGAGTTTGAATGCCTACATTGCACTGAAGAGGATGCGCTCATGGGAAGCTTGAGTCCTTTTTGTTTTAGGAGTTTATTTTGTATTATCTTTGTTTCTTCCATTATAAGCCCAAGAGGCATCTTGTAACCTTTTGAACTTATTAATGCAATTAATGTTTGTTCCCTCTTTGTCTAAACAAATTTAAATCTTAAAAGTCCTTGAAATCATTTGTATTCGCATCACATGCATCATGACATAAGTAGGTTTTCCAACACAGGTTTCTTCATCTTTCTACTGTTTATTCCAGTAAGATGGATATCGAGCAGACCATGAAAGACTTGTAGAAATAAAATTCTCAATTTCAAGAAACTTTGCTCACCTTGGCTAAAGGACAACAAGAGCTATGTCACTCTTGTTGGCCAAAAAGAAGACAAAGAAGAAAGTCATAATCAACATGGGAAAGAGATTCAAGGGCCCCGTCTAACATGTTCAAGTGGAAGAAGACTCCTCTGAGGGGGTGAGAATCAGAGTGAAGATGCAAGGAGCACCAGTGTTGAGGTTGCAAACAATCAAGCTTTTGAGGATGAAGATTACTTTGATGAACAATATCCACCAGCTGGGGATAAGTACAAGCAACTGGAAGATAGGTTGAAAGCTGTGGAAATTCAAGTTGTGTCTGGCTTTTATTTTGGTGATTTGGGCTTAGTTCCTGGGGTTGTTATCCCCCATAAGTTCAAAATTCTAATCTTTGCTAAGTACGACGGAGTTTCATGCCCAAAACTTCACTTGAGATCCTACATCCGCAAAATACAACCGCATACCACTGACAAGAAACTCTGGGTACACTTCTTTTAAAAGAGTTTGTTTGGGACTCAGTTAGAATGGTTTTACCAGTTGGAAGGTTCCAACATTCACACTTGGGAAGATCTGGCCACCGCTTTCTACCGCCAATATCAGTACAACACTGATTTGGCGCCGACTAGGGTTCGGTTACAAGGAATGAAAATGGGTTCCAATGAAGGTTTTAAAGAATATGCACAAAAATGGAGAGACCTTGCTGGTAGAGTACAACCACCACTGATGGATAGGGAGATGGTGGATATGTTCATGGGAACATTAACTGGACCATTTTTCAACTTGTTAGTTAGGAGCTCATCATCTGGTTTCACTGAGTTGATCCTGTCTGGTGAAAGGGTCGAGAGGGGTATCAAAAGTGAAAAAATTCCCATGGCTTCTTCCTCTACATCAAACACTGAAAAAACCCTTTACTGGCAAGAAGGAAACTAATGTCGTATATGGGTCAAGAGGCCATGTCAAGAAGGATCACCTCCAATATGCCAATGTTGTTTTGATCTCAAATCCACCATCTACTCAAACATAACCCCAACACGCCAACCATCAAAGGTCTGAGGTTCCAAGAAGACAGTTCACGAGGATTAACATGTCACTGTCCCAAGCCTTGCAACACCTGTTGAAGGCCAACTTGGTAACATTGTGTGATCCACCATCAAATCCTAATGTTTCATCCCTGAAATACAATCCTAACGCCAAATGCTCCTATCACTCCAATAGCCCCGAGCATGATACTGATCAATGTTGGGCTCTAAAAAACAATATTCAAGATCTTATCGACAGCAAAACTATTGAGTTTGATCCACCTATAACTCCTAATGTTATAACTGCGCCAATGCCAAATCATGGAAAATGTGTCAATGCAATTGAAGATACTGCTTTTGTTTCCTCCGTTGAAGATTTGACTACTCCACTGACCATTGTTAAAGAAAAGTTGTTGAGAGATAGGGTTTTCCCTGGATGTTTGAAAGACTGTAATTGCTACGCCGAACAAGTTAATGGATGCAAATGGATGAAAGAAGGTGTTCAACGCCTGATAAATAGTCATGAGATCCTGCTTGAAAGAACTCCATCCATCAAAAGTTAGACTGATAAAGCTGAAGACATTTCCATCATAACAATTTCTAACAAGCCTCTTAGGATCTCTTCAAAGGGTCCTATTAGGATTTCCAACGAACCAACGATTTCTCCCTTGATAATTACTGCTCCTGGGCCGATTCCTTACTCCTCCGACAAAGAAGTCCCTTGGAATTATGGTGCTGAAGTTTACTATCATGGAATTAAGAAAGACTCCTGGATCAATGAATACAAAGTTGATGATGTTACCAATATTGCTGGTTCTAGCAAGATGACAAGAACGGGGAGGATTTTATCTCCTAACATTTCACCTCTAACTACTACAACGACACCTGTCCGCATTACCATTAATAAGCATAGTACTGACACTAGGGGTAAAGAGAAAGTAATTGAGCCTTCTAGGATAGAGGCACCTGCCAAAGACATTGCTGCTAAGGAACCTTCCACCCAAGAAATGGAGGAAATATTGAAGATTATAAAAAAAGTTATTTCAAGATAGTAGAGAAACTGGGGCAAACCCCCTCCAAAATCTCTATGTTGTCTTTGTTGCTTTGTTCGGATGCTCATGCCCAAGCTTTAATCAAATTTTTGAAGAAAGTGCATGTTCCTCAAGAGACCACAACCAATCAAATTGAAAACTGTGTGGCGAGTTTGACTGCCGACAATGGATTGGGGTTCTCTGATGCTGACATGACACCAGTTAGAAGGAATCATAACAAGGCTTTGCATGTCTCTGTTGAATGCAAAGGAACTACTTTTTCCCATGTCTTGGTGGATACAGGGTCCTCTTTAAATGTCTTACCCAAAGTTGCCTTAGATTGGTTAGATTGAGATGGTTTGGTGCTAAAGCCAAGTGACATAGTTGTGAGGGCTTTTGATGGATCCAAGAGGATTGTAATTGGAGAAGTGGATCTCCCCATTAATGTTGGTTCACAAGTTTTCAATTCTACTTTCTACGTGATGGACATCCATCTCGCTTACTCTTGTTTACTTGGACGCCCTTGGATACATGGGGCAGGAGCAGTGACGTCCACCCTCCACCAGAAATTGAAGTATCCAGTCAAGGGAAAGATTGTTATTCTTTGTGGCGAAGAAGAATTTATGGTTAGTCACCTGAATTTGTTCAAATATGTTGAAATGGATGGTGAGTTTATAGAAACTCCATGTCAAGCCTTAGAAGTAGTCTCTCCCATGGTCACTCTCGCCAAAGTTTCTTATGACGTTCCAAAAGCTATTCATGATGTGCCAAAGATGTCTTCCCTCAAAGACGCTCGCGTCGTGATTGAAGATGGAAGAGGTACAAATTGGGGACAACTTCCCAATATTCCTTTCAAAGCAGACAAGTTTGGATTGGGTTTCACTGCCAAATCTCAAAAGGAGGTCAGACATGCTCGCATAGGAAAACCACCTCTTCGCACTGGTAATCATGGAGTGAATGCTATTGGAGACTCTGAGGATGACTACTACTTTGATGAATGGATCTACCCGACTGCCGGAGAAGGACTCGACAACTACCGTGCCAAGGACTTCATTCCCATCTCCTTCAGCGAGGAGTAATTACCATTTAATGTTTTGTCAATTCAAGAAGTTTGTTTGTAATGTTAATTCCAAACAATGACTTTAAGCCACGTGCCTTTCCCGGGGCACCATGGTCCATTTGTTAAGGGTTTGTTCATTTCCATATGTCATATGATCATTTAATGAAAAACATTGGACCTTATGCATTCAAATTTTGTGCTCATTATATTTCTTTTTCTTGTTTGCATTTTCAAAATAGTCATGTATCTTACATGCACACACACACACACACACACACACACTTGCATATCCTCATCCACTCTGGATCTCATTTCCAACAACTCTGCTATTGCCAGCTATGACTTTGCACATCCAATCTACCAAGTCGAAGACAAAGGCGAAGAAGATTATGAAATACCAGGCGAACTAGCCAAACTTATGATGCAAGAAGAGAAATCCATTCAACCTCATGAGGAGCCAGTTGAAGTGATCAACCTAGGTATTGAGGAAGACAAGAAAGAGGTCAAGATCGGCGTTAACTTGGAAAGAGGTATCAAAAGCATATTGGTCCAGATGTTGCACGACTATGTTGAGGTGTTTGCTTGGTCATATGAAGATATGGTGGGGCTTGATACTGACATTGTAGTTCATCGTCTACCAACAAAGGAAGATTGTCCTCCAATCAAGCAGAAAATCATATACAGTCTGACATGTCTGAAAAGATAAAAGTTGAGGTAATGAAGTAATTCAATGCATGTTTCCTGGCTGTGACATCATATCCTCAATGGATGGCGAATGTGGTCCCCGTACCAAAGAAGGATGGAAAGGTGCGTATATGCGTAGACTATAGAGATTTGAATAGGGCAAGCCCTAAAGATGATTTCCCACTACCGCATATTGACGTCTTGGTCGACAACACAGCTCAACACAAAGTCTTCTCTTTCATGGATGGCTTCTCTGGCTACAATCAAATCCAGATGGATCCCGAGGATATGGAGAAGACCACCTTTGTTACACAATGGGGAACCTTTTTATACAAGGTCATGCCTTTCAGTTTGAAGAATGCAGGGGCAGCGTATCAACGAGCTATGGTAGCCCTATTCAATGACATGATCCATCCTGAGATGGAAGTCTATGTTGATGATATGATTATAAGGTTGCAAACTGAGGAACAACACCTTGATCATCTTCATAAGTTGTCTGAGAGGTTGAAGAAATACAAGCTAAGGCTGAATCCCAACAAATGCACCTTCGGGGTAAGATCTGGAAAACTCTTAGGGTTTTTCGTCAGTAGCAAAGTCATTGAAGTTGATCATGTGAAGGTTAAAGCCATAAAAGAAATGTCAGCTCCCCACTCTGAGAAGGAAGTCAGAAGTTTCTTGGGTCGACTTAACTACATTTCTTGATTCATATCTCACCTAACGGCTACTTGTGAGCCAATCTTCAAACTCTTGAAGAAAGATCAAGTAGAAAGATGGAACGACGACTGCCAAGCAGCCTTTGATAAGATCAAGGAATATTTACAAGAACCTCCCATTCGGATGCCTCCAATTGAAGGAAGACCTCTGATTATGCACTTGACCGTATTAGAGAATTCAATGGGGTGTGTGTTGGGCCAACATGACGATTCTGGCCGAAAAGAGCATGCAACATACTACCTTAGAAAAAAGTTTACCGACTATGAAACCAGATATTCACTGCTCGAGAAAACTTGACGTGCTTTGGAATGGGCCACTCGCCGGCTAAGACATTATATGTTGACTCACACCACTCTGTTGATTTCTAAGATGGACCCTATCAAGTATATTTTCGAGAAGCCATCTCTCTCCAGACGAATAGCTAGATGGCAAATGATTCTGACCGAATATGACATACAATACACTACACAAAAGGCAATCAAGGGGAGTATACAAGCAGATCATTTGGCCCATCAAGCTGTTGATGATTACCAATCCATGAACTTTGAATTTCCGGATGAGAATATAATGTTGATAATTGATTGTGAAAATTTTGGACCATATGAAGGACCTGAACAAGGATCCCAATGGACTATGGTTTTTGATGGAGATTCTAATGCTTTGGGTAACGGAATTGGTGTTGTGATTATTTCTCCTGAGGGTTTCCATACACCTTTCACTACCAGACCGTGTTTCGACTATACGAACAATATGGCCGAATATAAGGCATGCATTTTGGGTCTAAAGGCTGCTATTGACATGGGAATCAAGTTCTTAAACATGTATGGAGATTATGCTCTAGTAATCAGTCAAGTTAAAAGAGAATGGGATACCAAGCATCCTAACCTAATTCCTTACAAGGAGCTTGTGCTGACTCTGATCCCATACTTTGAGGAGGTTACCTTGAACACTTCCCAAGAGAAGAAAATCAGTTAGCTGATGCCCTAACAACAATGTCATCCATGTTCAAGGTCAATTGGGACAATGAAGCTCCCAGAATTACAATTGAAATTTTGACGAACCAGGGCACTGTTGCGAGCTTGACACTGACGAAGAGAAGCCTTGCTACCATAAGGTGAACAGATATATTGAGACACAAGAGTATCCTGAAGGAGCTTCCATCAACGATAGGAAATTCCTGCGAAGGTTCTCAGCCAAATTCTTCTTAAGCAATGGGATCCTGTACAAGCGCAATCATGATTCTACTCTGCTTCGTTGCATGGACAAGGAAGAAGCAGAGAAGATCATGGAAGACATGCACAAGGGCATCTTCAGAACCCACTCTAGTGGGTACGCTATGGCCAATAAAATTCTAAGAGTTGGTTACTATTGGTCGACAATGGAAACTGTTTGTCACCATCACTCGAGGACTTGCCACAAGTATCAGATATATGCCGACAAGGTCCATGTACCTCTAATCCCTTCGAACGTCATGACTGCTCCGTGGCCGTTTGCAATATGGGGAATTGACATGATTGGAGAAATCAAACCCACTACTTCCAATGGACACAGTTTCATCCTTGTTGCTATTGACTACTTCACCAAATGGGTGGAAGCTGCCTCATATACCTCAGTCACAAAGAACATTGTATCCTAGTTTATCAAGCATAACCTCATCTGCCGTTATGGTATCCCCGAATGATCATCACTGGCAACGGAACCAATCTCAACAATGTTATGATTACTAAACTCTATGTACACGGTTCAAGATCAAGCATCACAATTCTTCCCCATACATACATAAGATGAATGGCACAGTGGAAGCTACCAATAAAATCATAAAGAAGATTATGCAAAAAATGGTGGTGACCTACAAAGATTGATATGAGATGCTACCATTTTCTCTCCAGGGCTACCGTACCTTGGCTCGAACGTCAACAAGGGAAACTCCTTTCTCTTTAGTCTATGGCATGGAAGTTGTCCTGCCTGTCGAAGTTCATTTCTTTCTCTAAGGATTATGAAAGAAGAAGTCTTAGGCGAAGAAGAATGGATTCATACTAGATTGGATCAATTGAACTTGATTGATGAGAAGAGACTGGATGTTGTTTGTCATGGTCAAATGTATCAAAAGCATATGATCAAAGCTTTCAATAAAAAGATCAAGCCTCAAGTGTATCAGACTGGAGACTTGGTAATAAAATGCATCATTTTACCACAAGGCGATCCCCGGGGAAAATGGAATCTCACCTACGAAGCGCCATTTATTGTCAAGAAAGTATTCTCTGGAGGTGCCATGATGCTGACTACTACGGACGACGAAGATTTCTCAGATTCTGTGAACGCGAACATAGTAAAAAAACTACGCATAAAGAATGACCCGCTAGGTTGACGTACATAGGCAAAAATAAGGGCATCCCGGCGAACCAAAACTCGGGCAAAAGTTAGGGATATATACAAAATATTGTACACCCGACAAGTCGAAAACCTGAAAGGGCAGCTTGGGAAAAAATGGGTATCATGTTGGACTAAAAATCCGAAAGGGCGGTCCAGGCAAAAGTTAAGGATTAAATCGTACGACTATGTCTCGTTGGATCTCTACAGCCAACTTTATTGCCAAGGTCTAAGTTCAATGGTCCAAGGTCAATTCAATTGACTTCTTTCAATGACAAGAGATGATGTTCGAAGACATAAGGGCAATAGCGAATTTAGAACCCAATGAGACCACTTCCACATGGCTATTATTTATGTTTTCACTTTGTATTCCTTTCATTCTTTCGACGATTTCCTATTACTAGGATCTTTGTCTCCTTGTACAAAAACGCATGTTTATAGGCAAACGTCAATACAAAAATACTTTGAAGTGCAAACTTTTGTTTTTCTGTTTTGAGTGCAAAAGTGTCTAATGACTAAAATTGAATTAACATATGCATATGAACATGATTAAAATGTTAACAAATTTACACATAAAAACGGTAACAAGCATCTCCTTAAGGATTTGGGATATCCCCACAAAGATACTTCAATAAAATTATCCCCACGGAGACGGATCCATGCAATCCCCAGCCAGAATTCCAATCTCTCGAAAACCCTCTCCCCAGCTGAGTTGGTCTTAGAAATAATCCTTGTGGAGTTCTACCTAAAGAAGTCACTTCCCCATAAGGTCGTCAAAATATTCTCTTTAACCGGGTTTATTTCCCCAACAAACTATAAATTCCCCAACTTGAGTTGGCCTCTCAGACTATTACAAATCAATGGGCAAAACCCCTTAATCCCCGGTAGAGTCATTACATTCCCCAACAGAGTCGTTACTATCCCAGTAAGTTATTGTGAATCTTGTAATCCGACCAAATAGCAATTAACTTCATCTATCTAAGTAAGTTACTACGAAGCCTGGGATCCGACCAGATAACAGTTAAACTTCATCTAAGTTACTGCGAAGCCTGAAATCCGACCAGATAATAGTTTAACTTCATCTAAGTTAATGTGAAGCCTGGAATCCGACCAGATAACAGTTAAACTTCATTCTTCCAAGTATTTTTTTGCGAAGTCTGGAATCCGACCAGATAACAATTAATTTCATCCAAGTTACTGTGAAGTCTGGGATCCGACCAGATGACAGTTTAACTTCAATCTGCTGTGAAGCATGGAATTCGACTAGATAACATTTAACTTCATCCTTTCATCAGTTACTATAAAGCCTGGAATCCAACCTAATAATAGTTAACTTCATCCTTTCAAGTAAGTTACTACGAAGCTTGGAATCCGACCAGATAATAGTTAACTTTCATCCTCCCGAGCAAGTTACTGCGAAGCCTGGAATCCGACCAAATAACAATTAACTTCATTCTCTCAGAAATTTGCTGTGAAGCCTGGAATCTGACCAGATAACAGTTAATTTCATCTAAGTTACTGTGAAGCCTAGAATCCGACCAGATAACATTTAACTTCATACTCCCGAGCAAGTTACTGCGAAGCTTGGAATTCGAACAGATAACAGTTAAACTTCATTCTTCCAAGTAATTTTCTGCGAAGCCTAGAATCCGACCATATAACAGTTAATTCCATCCAAGTTACTGCGAAGCCTGGAATCTGACCAGATAATAGTTTAACTTTATAAGTTGCTGCGAAGCCTGGAATCTGACCAGATAATAGTTAAACTTCATTCTTCCAAGTAATTTTTTGCAAAGCCTGGAACCCAACCAGATAACAGATAATTTTATCTTCCCCGTTAAGTTGTTGCGAGGCCTAGAATACGACCAGATAATAGTTAATTTTATTACCCCCAACAAATCGAAAGTTGCTATGAAGCCTAGATTTTGACCAGATAACAACTAACTTTCACTCTTCCCAATCAAATATAATTCCCCAGTAGAGTAATGGACAACTCCTGAACTCTATTCTCTAAGCAGAAATCAACACTCCTCGTAGAGTTTCCTCAAGCAAAGAGCCAAAATAAATGTTCCCCAGCGGATTTCTCCTTAAACAACAAAATAGGAATACCCAGCGGAAACATTCTAAACGAGGTCTAAAGATGTGCATACTCTTCATCCCCAACAGCAGTCTGGGATTTAAATTCTCAAAGCTCTCCAACATTTGTCAAGGATTTATTTTCCAAGACAAAGATACACTTCAATAATATTTCACATTCATACATCATACATGACAAATGCATACAACACAATCTCATTTATTTTGAGAACATCATTATACCATGCATACATCTGCATACAACTAACCCTCTTCCTTGCTAGAAAAGTCAACCAATAAAACAAAGACCTCTTCTGGTTAGACTTATTTCTTCTAGTTAATAACAGGTAATCAACATACCTCTTCCGGTTAGGGTTATTTCCCCAGTGAAGTCGCCAAACAACAAACCTCTTCTATCACTCTGGATGGCATCTGTAAGCCCATCTTTGACAGACTCTTCATCACTTCTCCAAATGGCATCTTTAAGCCCATTCCCGACACAATCAACTAACACATAATCAAGTGTGAATTTCTGGGAACTCTAGTGTTCAATCATCTTCCACCTTCAAGTCACGAATGGCGGACCCGCCGATCTAACTCATTCAGGTTTAAGAAGATTGAACAGGGGTAGCTGTTATACCCCCAAAATTTTCCCTCTCTTTTTCAAGACATTCCTCACAAAGTATCTCCAATGCTCAAGGATTCTCAAGGAATTGATCAGACAAAATCATCTCCGAAGCACTAAGACTCCAAATTAGGGTTTTGGTTGAGAATGGCCAATCTTTGACTTTTGACCCAATACATGACTTATTGGTTCGAAACATGATCTCAAGGGTTTAAGTACATCATTTTAACTTAATCACATATTTCAATTCATCTCCCGAGTTCAGTGGATTGATAAATGAAATTTGATCAACCGATGAAAAAGTCAATTGTATACTGAAAAGTCAAACTTTGACTTTTTGATCAAATTTGAGTTTCAAAGATCACATTTCATCAATACATTTAAAATATGAAATTTGATCATAAAGAATTCAAGAAAATCAAAAATCAAACTTTGCAAGACTTGGAAATTTTTCTAAGTATTTTCTATACATGTTAATCTCATTACTTTCAGGTAAACAACAAGGCTGCATTTTTAAGTTAAAAATTGCAAGTTACAAATCCTAAACTTTGTCTTGTTTGAACTTTTCCCTTTTATTCAATATTCAAACTTTCCCACCATGCTATCCACAAATATGCCTTGTCTTTGTTATAAGTTGCATAAATATGTCTACAAAACCAAACTTGTATCATGCTACAAATGTTGTTGTCCAGAAAAGCCCCAAAAACAGATATACTTCCAAGTCCAAGCTTGCTTCTACTAGCCCAAAACCATGTTAAAAAACAAAATGTTGTCCTGTACAAAGCCATCCCTACACCAAGTTGTCACTCCACTCCAAAGCTACTACAAAACAGTCCTGATATGCTGCCTATAACCCTGTCCAAACCTGCACGATATCACTCCCATATTTGTACAAAATTAGCACATAAGAGCTGCATCTAAAAAGAAATAAAACAGTATACCCAAACAGTTCAAATTTTTTAAATCTATTTCCCTCCCAAAATTCAGTCCATTTCATCTATAAATAAGTTGTTTCAGAACACACAAAAGGAGGAAGAGTTTTTGGAGGAAAAGAGAGGTTTTTGTTGAAAGTGAAAGAGAAAGAAATCTGAAAAATATAATAGAACTTTTTGCAACCTCTACTCATATTCATCTCTATCTTCATTCATAAAAATAAAACCTTAACCCATTGTTCAACCTTGCAAGCTTTCCCATAAACCAACTATCCAAACATTTCACATCACGTAGAGATTGTTCAAACACAAGAATAGTTTTTGTAGTGCCATTATCATCACCTTCCAAACACAAACAAAAAACAATATTGTACAACTTTACTAGTTTGGAGTGATTCAGCAGCTTTCAATACAAAGTAAGGGTTGGAGCAACTTCATAGAGGATCACTGAAGCCATTCTGATCATCACAGCATCTTGAAAGGTGTTCAAACTCAAAACACAAATTGCAATCTCAAGGTAAGTCTTCTTGACCTTGAATTTTTCATACATGCATCATTATTGGTTCACTTGTGAAGATATAATGTAGTAATCATTTCCCTTGAAGCTAACCATTTGCTTGCTTTTCATTTTTGTCAATTATATATTGAGAACTGACATGTACACACAATAGAAAAATGCTAAAGGCAAAAAAATGCAGCATGAGTCGATGCATACTCACATGAGTCGACTCATTTTAGTTATAAAACAGGGTATGAGCCGATACAAGGCCTTATGCATCGATGCATACTGTTATCCAGGCACAATACAGAGAGACAAAAGGTGTATGAGTCGACACAAAACACAAATGTGTCGACACAAACAAGAAATGAGTCGACACATACCATTATGTATCGACTCATACTGAGTTGATTTTGTTTTTCAGAAACAAGAAGTGACATGTACTGAAGCATGAAGATATGTGTCAGTACATAAAGTTTGTCTTTCTTTCTTTGTACACTATTTTACTTTTTATATTTTTTATTTCTATTAATTTATTTAATATGGTTGTAATAATTTAATTAGGCTTTTACTTCATCCCCATTTGTAAATTGTACCCCCATCCCCCAAGTGATGTAATAGCGTAGAATTTTAATTTCTGCAATTTATTACTTTAATATAATTGTTAGTAATTAGGGTGTGTATGACAAAATAAAATCAACCGTTAGAAAACCCTAATCTCAAAGAAAAAATGCATACAATCAAACACTTTTCACACGCGCACCTCTAGGGTAATCTCGCTTGTTGCCTACGAATAAATAGTCATGTCCCTTGAATGTGGGACGCTTTAGCAAAGACCCTCGATAAAAAATGATCGTAATCCCTCGATGACCCTTCGACGTTGCCTTCGGTAAAACTATCTTAAGTCTCTTACGAAAAATGCTAAAGCGTCTCATAAGTTGCCTTCTATGACTAAACGACAACCCGCGCCCATCCCTTCATATCCAATGATAAGGCTTCTTACCAATCAATAGTATGATAGAAATATTTAAAGGAGGAGTAAAAGAACTAAGACCTTTTGAGTAGGTAGAACATTCATAGTTGCTTGCTCACAATATTTTCAAAACAAAATCTTTCAAACACACTAACACTTTCAAAAACGAAATATTCTCAAAAGTCAACACTTTGTATACATTCTTGTAGAGACGAGAATCATTACAAAGTTCACCTAAACAAAGGAACAGTTCAAAAATACTTTCAAATAAATCACAAACACATTTCAAACAAAGCATTTTTAAAGTGAGCTAGCAACTAAGATCCCGTAGATAACTACAGATGAAAAGGGTGATAACACCTTCCCTTTTCATAACCTACCCCTCGAACTTAAGAAAATATCTCAAAAGACCTTTCTTATTCTTTTCACCTTTTCCTTTATTGGATAAAAGAAAAGTCGGTGGCGACTATTACTATCCGCAATAATTACGATAAAACGCAAAACACCCAAGTCAGTTATCCCACTGTATTAAACCCTTCTTTGTACTAGTGCATCTTTGAGAGGCCTACCCTGGCCGAGATGATATATGTGCCCTCCATGGTGCATCTGGAAATGAAGTATTACACCAAGCAGAGGCTCATCGCCACCCTATACTGGGATATCTAGGCGGCACAAAGGTGTTTTTAAGCTACAACCAAACGATTGAGCTCCATCAGTTTGCAACCCGAAATGAACAGCAGATCTGCCCTCCCCAGCTGCTCGTAAGCTCCACAGTCGTTACCCTGCATCGATGCAATCGACCTCGACAACAGGTTTACAAAGGAGGATATTAAATAGCAAAAGAGGAAGGGGAAAGAACCCCTACTGGACTCTAAAAGTTCTTCCCTATCTTTGATCAATGAGCATGTGCATCCTATGCTCCCAATCCCAGACGGGGATTTTGAAATCATCCCCCTGGATGGCGATCCAGCTAGAGGTGTCAAGATCGGTGCGGACCTTCCCGACTTGGCCAAGAGACATTTTAAGGCATGCCTCAGAGATAATACGGACCTGTTCACCTGGAGCACATCAGAGATGACAGGCTTAGACTCAGAGGAAGCTTGCCATTTGTTGTATAGAAAACTTTTCCCTCCCATTTTATTCATGACATCTCCTCATGCTCCTAGGGTTTTCAATTGCTCAAGGCTACTCAATGTTTGATCAGGAAAATTCTCCTCCTAAGCAGTTGACCTACAACTAGGGTTTCACTTTTCTCAAGGAAATTTGAGCTTATAATGCCTCAAGTGGATTTCATGGTTCCTCGTATGTGTCAAGTGATGCTGATGCCTAATTTCAAGTCTTGCATCACAAGTTTGCTCAGTCAATTGCCCAGATGACTGAAAATAAACTATATTGGGTAAAAATTCAATTGTGGTCAACATATAGTAAAACTTCAAGATTTTTGGTCAACATATAAATTTTTAAGTAATATTCATAATTTAATCAAGGTTTGATCATGATTCATCAAGAAAACTCAAGATTCATCAAAAGTCAAAAGTTGCCAAATTAGGGTTTTCTTAAAGAGAAGTCAACTGAACTTTGACCAAGCATAACTTTCACATGCTTCATCAGATTTTTCTCAACCAAAGCTTATTGGGAAGGAAATTCAATTATATACAACTTTTTATCTCTAAACTCAAGTCCAAAAAATGCTTCATTTGAGAGATATGGGCCAATACATTATAGGTCATTTCAAAAGTCAACAAAAAGATACTTTTTGTCAAGGCAACTTACATTAAGATAAAATCTTCAAATGCAAAAATGATCAAAATAGAGATTGTATAAGACATCTTGAGCTTTCCAAAAAGTCCTAGATCACCTTCAAATGATAAAACTTGAGAGAGTTATGATTGGTGCAAGTTGGAAAATTTTGAGAAAATGCATGAAACCAAAAGGGATCAAACATTGAATTTTGGGCTAATGGGCTGATATTTCAAGATCCATGCATGTTATAGGCCTCATTGTGAACCTCAAAAGCTATTTATACACTCCTTGGGTTTTTATTATATTTATTTTTTATTTTATTTATTTAAAATTCAAAATTAAATAAGATAAAGTCAAGCTTTCTTACAAGGTCCAAGCCCACTACCTTTTGACCTAATTCCATCATTATATATTCCCTACAATTCAGACAAGCATCACACAAAAAAACCTTGCAAAGATCATATTCCAAAATTACAAAAATTCTCACAAAGTCGGGCAAACACAAAACCCTATTTACAGCCTCCTTCATTCAAAACCAAGCATCTAAACGCGTCCCTGAAGTTCCCAGGATCATTACCAAGCCCAGAAGCAAGCTTGTTCATGCCTGGAGTCGTCCACTCAAGTCAGTCGGTTGGGTAAGGTCTCTTGATCACAAACACTTAAATTTTCACATTAAAAAACATTTATTAGCATATATACATGTTAATACTTATATTTGTAATGTTTTAGATCCATTTCTTTTAAGTTTTGATGCAGGAAACAGAATATGCCATAATTAGGGAAAGAGGGAGCATTTTCTTTGTATCTCTATGTACAGGCCATTTTAGGATGAATGGATAACACCATTGAACTCACAGCCCTTGATTTAGGGGGGTAGGGTTATATTTTATTACTAATGTGCACTATTTTGCAAGAATCAAGGAAAAGAGTCTCTAGAGAAGACGACCGGAGCTAGGGCTCCGACGCTTCTCTGGCCCAGTGAGTTGTTTTATTATTTATTTAATCGTTTTCATTGATATACCAGATGAACAACATAGTTCAATGGCATGCGCACACATGATAAGGCTTTACTCTCTCAAGGCGTGGGTTCGATCCCAACCTTTTGTGTTTCTTTTATGTTTTACATTTTACACAGTTTTACTATATTTTGTGCAGCGTGTGTTCTGCTATCACAAGCAAGTGCTTGGTCTAGTGGTGGAGAGATAAATATGTGACCTTAAGGGAGTGGGTTTAACACCCACCACTAGTAGTTTTCATCATTTTTTTTATTTTTAACCCTTTTCTTGATTTTCTTTCCTTAAACCCTAAATTCACTTAACCACAAAACCTTTTTACAAACCCTAATTAGGTTTTAGTTTTTTTAATTAGCCTTTTCCATAAATAAAATTGATTAATTTTAGGTTTTTATCATTAACCTTTTTTTCATTAATTTAATTAATCAACTATTTTTGTTAATTAAAATTAATTAGTTTTTAGGTTTATTTTTATCATCATTAAATAACCTTTTCCATAAAAAATCATTAAAAACATTTATTTTTCCTCTATTTTAATTTTATTTTATTTTCATAGATAAAGTGTATGGGATTCGCAATTTGTAATATCTTAGATTTTTCGCTTTCCTTTTTCATTATTATGTAGTTGCTTTCCGGGTTATAATAGCTTAGGGTTTTAATTTCCTATTTCTATTATGTAACTGTCCCAAAGCTGTGTAATAGGTTTAGGTTTATCTTTTCTGCTATTACTTTCCGCACCTTTACTGTCTTTTTTTATATTCTATATTACTGCTTAGTAATTAGGGTTGTATGGAAAGACTAAAACAAATCGATAGAAAACCCCAATTGCAGAGATAAAATAAGTGAATTGAATACATTTGCACACTCGAACCTCTAGGATAATCCCCCTTGTTGCCTTCGAAATAAAAACAGTCATGTCCCTCGAAAGTGTGGATGCTTTAGAAAAGTTCCTCGAATCAAAGATCATAGTCCCTCGATGACCCTTCGAGATTGCCTTTCGATAAATGATCTAGTCCCTTACGAAAATTGTTAAGACGTCCTTACAAATTTCCTTTGGTGACTGTACGATAACCCTACGCATGTTCCTTCACATCTAATGATAGGGTTTCCTACTAATTAATGGTATATATAGAATTATCTTAAGGAGGATGAAAAGTATAAGAACGACCTTGAGTGGGTAGAACTTTTAATCGCTTTCTCACAAAAAACAAAACATTTTACACAAACACCATTAAAATATTTTCAAAATACTTTGTACGCATTCTTGAGGATCGATACAAGAATCGTTACAAAGTATAAATTTCAAAATATTTTCAAACACACAAAGCAAATTTTCAAAGTGAGCTAAGCGATTAAGAGCCCGTAGATAACTATGGATGAAAAGGGTGCTAACACCTTCCCTTTTCATAACTTACCCCCCGAACTCAAAATCTTTAAGGTCTTTCCTGTTCTTTTCACCCCTTCCTTCTTGCATAAAAGAAAAGTCAGTGGCGACTCTAACTATCCGCACATTTGGATAAAGCCAAAAAAGTAAGTTCTCCCACCGTATTACACCATCGCTTAACAATAGACCTTGCCATTAAGGCAGTCACTCAGCATAGGTGCTGATAGTCCCCGGAGAAAACAGAGGCTGCCGAGCAGGCTGTTAAAGACCTCCTAGAGGAAAATTTTATTTCTGAAGCCCAGTACACAACCTGGATGTCGAATGTAGTCCTTGTAAAAATTAATAATGGAAAATGGCGTATGTGCATTGATTACATCGATCTCAACCGGGCTTGCCCGAAAGACGCTTATCCCCTCCCCAATATCGATACTTAGTTAACAACTCTGCAGGTTTTAAACTGCTCTCGTTCATGGACGCATATTCTAGATACAACCATATTCCCATGGCCAAAACGGACAAAAAGTACACGACCTTCATGGCTGAGTCGAGAAACTATTACTACAATGTAACGCCCTTTGGTCTGAAGATCGTCAGTGCTACATACCAACAGATGATGAACAAGGTCTTTCGAGGGAAGATATGAGACATGCTCAAAGTCTACATGGACGACATGACTGTCAAGTCCAAAGAAGAACCCAACCATGCTATCCACCTAAAGAAAGTCTTCGAGCAAGCAAGGAAATACAGGATGCGATTCAACCCAGAAAAATGCACCTTCGATGTACGAGCAGGAAAATTCCTTGGTTTCTACTTAACAGAACAAGGAATCGAAGCCAACCCCGACAAGTGTCGAGCATTTTCTGAGTTTCCAACACCAAACTCGAAAAAATATATTCAAATACTAAATGCTCACCTCGCTATCCCACTTCATGGCAAAATCTGCCCAACATGCACTTCCCCTCTTCAAACTTCTTTGCAAAGAAGCAACCTTCGTATGGGCCGAGGAGTGCGAACATGTCCTGGCCCACTTGAAACAAGAAGTATCTCAACCACTGGTCCTTTCCTGACTAGAGAAAGAAGAGACCCTCTAACTCTATCTGGTTGTTGCATCCGAAGCTGTGAGCGCTACCCTTATTTGAGAAACCACTGAGGAGCAAAAACCCATCTACTTCATGAGAAAATCCTTGAAAGTCCCCAAGGTGGGGTATCGACAATTAAAAAATGTGGCATTGACACTCATCAATGCGGAAAGGATGCTAATACACCATTTCTTGGCCCACATGATTGTTGTTCGGATATAGCAACCAATAAAGCAGTTGCTCGGACGACCCGACATGGAGGGCATAATGCTTAAATGGTCATTAGAGCTCTCTGAGTTTGACATCAAATACTAAAGCAGGAAAGCCCTCGAGGCTCAAGTACTGGCTGACTTTGTAGCCGATATGACCTTACCAGCCTCCCCCAGCGGGACACACAAGTGGACCATCTTCGTCGAAGGAGCTTCTAGTTTGACAGGGAGCGGAGCATGCATTATATTAGAAAATGAGGAGGGATTTTGATCAAAGTCTCCCTCACGTTGTCTTTCCCGACCTCGAACAACCAGGCCGAGTACAAAGCATTTCTAGCGAGGCTGCGCCTGGTCGAAGATCTAGGAGCCGAGGAGGTGAAGATCTTCATAGACTCCCAGCTCGTGGCATCTCAGGTACGAGGAGAGTATCATGTCAAAAACGACCATCTCGCCGAGTATTGGACTTTGGTCCAAGAAATAATGAATAAATTTGAGTCTGTAGCGTGCAACACGTTCCCCACAAACATTATACCCGAGCAGATATTCTACCAAAACTGGAAAGCACAAAGAAGAAAGGGGGAGACAAATCGGTAATACAGGAAATTCTTCCTCGCTCGAGCATTGAAAAACCCCCCCATCAACTCTAGACGTGTATGCCATAGGAGACAGTAACTACTGGATGACCCCGATATACAACTAGCTCATAAAATGAGAATTACCAACCGATCAAAAGGAGGCCACTGTCGTTAGGCGAAGATCCTGCTCCTACGTCCTAGTCGAAGGCAGATTGTACAAATGGGGGTTTTCCACCCCCTTCTTAAATGCATCGACCAGATTGAGGCAGCTTACGTCTTGTGCGAGATCCACAAGGGAATCAACAGCCAACACTTGGGCAGAAGATCCCTTGCCATAAAAGCATTACGAGCAGGATTACTAGCCCACCATGCAGCACGACTCTAAAGAGCACATGAAGAGGTGCGACAAGTGCCAACGCCATAGAGACATGCATCTAGACCCCTCCAAACAAACTCAAATATCTCTCTTACCCATGGCCCTTCACCTGGTGGGGCCTGGACCTCCTCAGACCATTCATGGTAGGATCAAACCAGAACAAACATCTGATAGTGGTCGTGGACTACTTCAAAAAATTGATAGAAGCAGAAGCGATGTACAGAATCATAGTGCAAAACATTCTCTATTTCTACAAAATAAACATCCTTGCTCGGTTCAACATTCTTCAAGCGATTGTCACCGACAATGGGACGTAATTCATGAACAAAAACTTCCAGTAATTCGTTGCCAAGTTGGGAACCATCAAGCACTTCACCTCCGTCGAACACCCCCAGATAAATGGGAAAGTCGAGTATGCAAAAAATGTGATTCTACGAGGCCTCAGGCAAAGGTTGGACGAAACCAAAAAGAGGTGGGTTGAGGAGTTACACATCATACTCTGGACCTATCAGACAACAACTCACTCGTCAACAGGGGAGGCCCTCTTCCAACTAGCATATGGAACCGAGGTCATCGTCCCCGTAAAACTCAAGGAACCTTCTAGATGAACTAAAGGTCTCCTCGACGAGGAGATAAATGATGTCACATTGAGGGAACAGCTCAACCTTGTCGAGGAGATCCAAACAGGAGTGGTCTTGCGAGAAGCCTATTTCAAACAAACAATCACCATACGATATGACGCCAAAGTCATACAGTGTGAATTCAAAGTCGGAAGCCTAGTCCTGAAGAGAAATCACAAAGAATCTTGTGAAGGCAAGCTCGCCGCAAACTGGGAAGGTCCCTACCGCGCTAATGCAAAAACGGGGAATGGAGCCTACTACTTGGAAAACCTACAAGGAGAGCAACTGTCTCGACTTTGGAACACAAGAAAACTAAGGCAATATTACAGTTAATACACAGATACAGTCGGCGTGTCTCGTCGAGATAACGAACACACCTTTTCCCGACCACATGTGCATGCCCAGGTACAAGCATGGCACTCAATATTAAAAAAAGAGGCAAGTCTCCACTCTTTTGATGAGCAGATTCTTAGCGCGATATGGAAAACTCAAATGAACTCCATCGTCGTTATACCATGATGGAAGAACACCCAGCTCGTGATGAGAAGTTCACGCCAACGAGCTCAGGCCCTCAAAATGATCCCTGAGTTCTGGCCCATTCCCGTAAACAACCCTGGCCATTTGAACAGTCTCCCCATACTGGCGAACTCAAAAAACCAACGGGCGCACCCCCTAAACTCCTAATCAAAATCAAAACATCTCAAGAAGACGAGCATATAAAAACATGCAAACATTATAAATAATCAATAAATCTTGCACGAAACAAAGTTATAAGCACTTAAGTGATACATATTAAAAAACAAATGACCACCACAGTCGGATATTTTAAAAATACGACCACAAGGGCCGCAATTTTACAGAAGATTACATAGAGGAGGCCCGAGGCCCCCAACCAAATAAAACGATCATGTGGCCACAAGGACCACGTTTGTTTGAAACTTACATCAAAACGGGTAGAGCCCGCGAAACAAATTACAATAATACGACACGTAGGCTGAAACAAAAAGAGCAACAATAAGATGATTAGACGCCATGCTGAAATCCCTCCCCGCGAGCATGATCCTCGGGGAAAGGCTCCTCCATTGGTCCATCATCTCCATCCTGGAGGGAGTCGGGCACAACAATCTTCCCATCTTCCACGTAGTAGAGGAATCCCATCCCAACTGTGTTAAATTCCACACCTGGGTTCAATACTCTGAGCTACACTATAGCATTCTGGAAAGCCTCTACAGTATTAGCTACACCATCATCTACGACCAGCTGGAGGTGGGAAACCAACTCTGCCGGGTTTTCAGACCCCTGGCCTCTTTTGGCTCATCCTTGACAGGAGCTGCCTCTGCCCTCAAAATAGCATTTGATTCCTCCGGGGACTTCTTCTCCTACCTCGGCTCATCCTTTTAAACCTTGAAGACATCGGTTGAGGAGAAGGATTCCTGAACAAAGGGTCAGACGATGACGTCCCCGAACCCGCTTGGGGACCGTCCCCGGGTCACCTTAAGGACCTTTTCCTGACTTCTTCCCCTTCTTGGATTTTTGAGCAACAGCGACCGTCTTGATCATATGCTCCTGAGTAGCATTCATCCTTCTTGCAACAAAAAAAAACAAGGGTCAGCGAACGAGGATAAAGAAATATGTGCACAAAGACTAGTCAGAATATAGGATAAACTACCCAAGTACGCCACGAGGTCCCCATATTCGAGGAGCTCCTTCACATTTATAAGCCTCGGTTCGAACATGGGCTCCCCATCCTCATTTATCAAAGGCCTCCCCCCTTTGCCCACATGCTGGACAAGGGGTATTCTTGCAACAAATGCTAACAATCAATCATAGCTGGCCATATCCTCGGGACCCAACTGCTTCTTCTTCCAAATGTAATGGTTGGTCCCTCGATCAAAGTGTTTCCTCGATCAATGGAAATGAAAATTTGGCACCAGCTTCACCATCGGGTTCCCCTCCTCATTCAGCACTAGTCCTCCATCATCGTCGACTAGTGGGACACTCCTAAAAACATTTAATAGCACCCTCTCTGACACGATCTGGACTAGCATATACCTCTCCTTAAAGATACAAACAGATTCAAGGTAAGCCTTTAACATCTTCCCATTAGCCTTTTTCAAGGAAACCCTTCCCCATTACTTAACAAACTGTCCCCGTTGGAGGTGGAAGCAATAAAAGAACAAAGGGACAGTGGCCCCTATCTGTAGATGAGCACACACTATTTCCAAATCCCACAGTAAGGAAATTGAATTGGGATGAAGCTGGGAAGGAGCAAGACGGAGATGCCTAAAAATGACCACATGAAAATCAGAGAAAGGAAGCCGAAGATCCAGCTCCTAGAAGAAAATTTCGTACACGAGGATATGGTTCGCATCAAATTTTGTAAAAATACAGTGACCCTTGACCGGAGTATAAATTTCCCACTCTTCCTCTTACTCCATCCTGGGAGCCACCAACGTAAACACCTCGTCTGGATGTCCAACAAAATGGGAAACGATCTCCATGGGATTCGGTGCAACCTAGGCTAAAGGATCCTCAGTCGCGGGCTTACCCTGCGCGTTTGCATCATGCTCGGGAATGCACAACCTAGGATCATGTGCTCTCGAGTTAATCTCCTTGATTGAGGTACCCCCAGACGAACTCATTACAGAATTTGTGTACTCGCTCATAATGTCATCTTCAGTGTTGCTGGACATCGTGCCTAAAAAGTAGAGGACAAAAGTGAATTTGACATCGAATCAAGTCCACCCTTCCACCCCTAATCAAGTGAAAGAGAGTGAACGAGGACCTTGTCCCCGAATAGAGCCCTTACTCAAAATAACATGAAGCAAAACAAGGGCACTCCCCTCTAACGCATTAGGTGCCCGACTGCCGGGATAAACCCTAGCTCCGACGAGGAGAGTTCCTTCCTAGAAGAATGGTTATCGACCTCAGACGCATCAGAAACATAGAAAGTTCAAAGAAAAAAAATCAGAAGACGGTCCAATATCGCTGGAAAAATCATCACAGACTGTCGCTATCGGCTCTACCACCAGGGAACGCAAAATAAACCCACGACGGAG
This sequence comes from Vicia faba, assembly GCA_948472305.1. Taxonomy (NCBI): domain Eukaryota; kingdom Viridiplantae; phylum Streptophyta; class Magnoliopsida; order Fabales; family Fabaceae; genus Vicia; species Vicia faba. Next base: position 1,169,468,595 of record OX451738.1, read on the forward strand.
TCTAGATTCTTAGGTGACGAAACCACCAGAAGTCTTCCTATCTAAATCTAACTTATCCCTAACTGGATGCATCTCTATGATCACAACCAAAGTCTAACCTAAAACAGGGAACATTTTGGCAATAACATAAGAGAAATTGTAAACTTACTGGGTTAGAGAAGACTAGCGCTAAACGAGCAGAGAGTATGGCAGAAGATGGCGGAAAGGGCATGAACTTCGACGGAGAACAATTGCGTCGAGCAAAAACCAGATACGAGCAGAGTGAGGGAAAGCAAAAATTGAAAATGAAACTTCTTCTCTCCTTTTTATAGACTGACTTCACTAGCGCATGGATGGGCACGCGCCTAGGGAAACCTAAGGGTCATCATCATTACGCCCTAGTCGCTAGACTTGCCATCATTACACCTTTATGACAACACGTGGCTCAAAGCACGCATGGCATACCACCTCTCAAAGGTCCAATAACCTATTCAACTCCATGCGCACTAAACACAAAAGGACCATGTTCGAGCTCGTCGACACAGTTGCCCCGAGCACATCCAGAAACGTACTCGACTCCTCACAAGCTGACTCTAAGTCATCACTCATACGCTTAGGAGTAACGACTTGGGGGCTCATGTTCTGGACTGGCCCAATAATTAGAATTGGCCCAATCCGTTTTTACCCTTGGCATGGCCCAACAATGCTGGCCCAACATCTCTGATCGACCGCTTCCTCAAGTCGCATAGCCAACAATGCTCAAAACACGTACCTTCCCATGCGAGTAGTCACCTCTCAATCTACTCGACACACGAAGAGCAGACACCCAGGAAAAACTCATAAACGCTTCTACATGTCATCTCATCCTTGCTCGACGCAACGGCTAGTTATGGGCATGACTTCCCGTTTTGACCAAGTCTTGACAGTTGCCTATTTTTACGAACCCACATATCTAGGCCCAAAAATAGGGACCAATGGCCAAGCGTCGGGAGCATTATATAAACCCTCGCACTTATGAGGTCCATGTATCCAATATTCAAACCTAAAACCCTAATATATTTCTTGTATCTCTTTGCACACATTCTTACTTGATCATCAAAATGCCTTGGAGGTACAACCCCCTTTTCTCTTCAACTTTCCAGCCAACCAGATGTCATCCTTCGGCCCACTTCCAAGTTCTTATCAATTGGTAAGATCATTGATTATATATATGATTTATTGGACAACTATGAAAATCAAATAAGATTTAAATTTGAATTTGATACAAACCAAATCATATCTTTTTGGTGGAGATATTTTGGAGTAAATTATATCCAACTAATTATACATTATTTTTGGTCGAAATCAAATAAAATTGTACATTAGTACTAAAAAAATCATTATCAATGCCAGTGGAGTATCATCTTTTGATGAAAGTTATCCTATTGTATTTCTATCACCCTTTTTATCTATATCCAATGTTTTATTTATTCCCACTTTGAATTGTAATATTCTATTCGTTAGTAAATTAAGTCAATCTCATACTTGTGTTGCCATGTTTTTTTCTACCTGCTGTTTTTTTCCAGAGCATTCATATCAAGGAGAAGATTCGCAGTGGTAAACAAAGCGAAGGGATATATTATCTAGAAAAAAATCATCAGTAAACCCATAAAAATGCATTAATTGATTTTTCAAGCGGCAACATACAAGATAAAAACATAAAGAAAATTTGGCTATGACATATACGATTGGGACATCCACCTTTTAGTTATCTAAAAAGACTATTTCCTTCATTATTTCGTAAAAATCACATTTTAGGTTTTCATTGTGAAACATTTATATTGGCAAAGAGTCATCATATTATCTTTCCTTTAAGAAATAAAAAGAATTGATTTATCTTTTTCATTAATGCACACTAATTTTTGGGGGCCTACTCCACAATCTACACATAATGGAATAAGTTGATTTATGAGTTTTATTGATGATTGTAATAGGGTAACCTGAGTATATTTGCTTAAACATAAAAGTGATATGTATTATGTGTTTCGATTTTTCCATCAAATGACTGTCACATAATTTAACAAGTTTATAAAGTTCTTTAGTTCAGATAATGATGAGAAGTATTGTAAGAAAGAATTAAAAGAGTTCATGAACTTAAATATCATTTTACATCAAACTAATTTCCCTTATTCACCACAATAAAATGGAGTAGTTGAGAAGAAAAATAAACATATACTAGAAGTGAATAAAACAATTTTTTATAGATGATTGCGTTTCATTATATTTATGGGGTGAAGCCTGAACTATGTTGTTTATTTTATTAAATGAATCCCTTATAGTGTTCTTAATTTTATAAGACCTTTAGATGTGCTTTATGTTTATTGTACTATTTCTTTCATTGTTCATTTACCCTTCATGTTTTTGGATGTGTTATATATGTTCACCTACACCCACATCAATGTAATTTGAACATAGAGTTGTTAAATGTGTCTTCGTAGGGTATGATTCAAATAAAAAAGGATATTATGCCTACCATCCATCATCAAAAAAATGTATCTCTATGTATGTCACATTTCATGAATATGAATTATTTTTATCATACTAACTCTACACTTTAAGGGGAGTGAAAATAAAGTGAAACATCATGATGTGAGTATGTTTGATATTTGAAGTATAGTCAATTTTCTCAATCGCCTTAAGAGTTTCACCATGACTCATTATAGGTATCCAATGAATCTCTTTCTAATGCAGAAATTAATCTTGAAATCGACCATTGTTTGCATAAAATTGAACATTTTTTTTGCATGAAACTACCAACACATCTAACTTTGAGTCAACTAGTGTCCAATTTAATCTTCCACCTTGCTCTAATCAAGGTCAACCTCCAAAAGATATGAACTAGGCCTTCAATCCAAAGTAAAATATCATATTAGTTATCATTTTTCATGTCATAAGTTATCCCAGTCATACGTATCATTTATATTTCAATCATCGTGAATTACTATTCCGAAAATGTACAGAAAGCTTTGGCAGATCCTAGATGGACCAAACTAAAAAAATTAGGAAATAACAGCTCTTAAAAAATAAAATGTGGGATCTTATGCCTTTATTATTAGGGAAGAAAACTGTAGGATGCAGATGGATTTTTACAATAAAATACAAATCAAATGGATGAATTGAAAGGTATAAAGCACGACTAGTGTCAACATGTTACATTCAATCTTATGGTGTAGATTATGAAGAAACATTTTCACTAGTTGCCAAACTCAACATTGTGATAATAATTTTATCATTAAAAACAAACCAGGATTAGCCTCTTCCTTAATTTAATATCAAAAATATGTTTTTGCACGGAGACCTACAAGAAGAGGTATATATGGATCTTCCACTAGGCATGTCAAATTCAAATACGCCGAATGCATACAAGTTAAACAAAGCTCTATATGGACTAGAACAATCTCCAAGAACATGGTTTGGCAAGATCACCAAGTGTTTGACGATTTTTGGTTATATCCCAAGTAACTCTAATCTCACCTTATTTTTGAAGAAAATAAAAGGAAAAATAAAAGCCTTGATTATCTATATAGATGATATGGTAGTGACAGAAAATGATAATGATGAGATTTTGAGTTTGCAGTAATATCTTGTCTCTGAATTTGAGATGAACCAACCTGGGAATCTCAAACATTTTCTTGGAATTGAAGTGGATAGATCAAAACACAAATTTTTTCTATTAAAACGAAAATATATTCTTGACATGTTATATGAAACTGTGATGCTTGCATTTAAACCAACATACACTCCCATTTAACAAAATCACAAGTTATTACATAGCTAAACTCAACTAGCACAAACAAAGGGAGATAACTAAGCTTGGTAGAGAAGTTGATTTATCTCTCATATACACGATCAAACATCAGTCATGCAGTGAATGTTGTAAGTTAATTTATGCATGATCCACTAACGCCTCATATGAATGTTATACAGAGGATACAAGTATACTTAAAATTCATCCCATGTAAAAGAATATTGTTCTCAAACCATGGTCATTTAAGGGTGGAAGGCTACACTTATGTCGACTAGGCAGGTTCATAGAGAAGGTCAAACTTGAGATATTTCACTTTTTAAAGAGAAAATATCGTAACTTGGAGAAATAAAAAGCAATTGGTAATAGTTAGATCAAGTGCTTAAGCAAATTTGAATATTTGTACTATTATGGGTGAAAAGTGTCTTATCAGACTTTGACTTTGAACCAATGCGACTATGAGTGTGTATTTTGTCAACACATCAGATATTAGAATTTCTCATAATCCTGTCCAACATAATCAGACAAAACATGTTAAAATCGATAAACATTTCATTAAGGAGAAATTTGAAATTAAAACAATTGTTTTTTCTTTTGTAAAATCTCAACAAGAATTAATTGTTACGCTCAAAAAAGGGAATAGCAAGAAGGGTGTTTAATGAATCTCTACTTAAGTTGGAAATGGTGATATCCATACATTAACTTGAAGGGGTGTTAAATAAGTCAAATACTATTAATCATAAAAATAATTATTTTTTGTGATAATTGTTGATTTAGAGAGAATGGAAAATTGTGATACGATCTATTTGATTAGTTTTTTTCTCAAAATTATCAAGGAGAGATTCTAGAAAGAGAGAATGGAAAATTGGGATGGGATCTCTTTTTGGTATTAATTGATTTGTATAAACATGACTAGTTTTTCTTTTCAAAGTCTCCTATTATCAAGGAGAGACGGGAGAGAAGTTGTATAAAAGTTTTTATAATGTGAATAAATAATATATTAGAATTTCTCTTTTAAAACCCTTTTTTACATTACAAAATATAGTAAAAGAAAAGTATTTTTAAAATAGTAAAAAGTAATATTTTTAATATAAATTAATGGATCTTCTTCTATTGAAAAAGATAATAAGAGATGAACTTGATAGTTTTTATGTTTTACCCATCGATTGAATTTGTTCTTTTTAGAAAATATTTTAGTAGATCCTAAATAGATTAAAAAAATTATTTTAATCCATCTATTTTATCTTATTTTCAGAGTTCATCTAAATGTTAGCCACTTGGTTCTATAAATTTGTAGCTTATTTTTGTTTCACATTGTTAAACCTTCCAAATGTCAATGTATAGAAAGACTTGTACTATAAGAGAACCATGCTTAATGGGATTGCCGTTTCTATTGCAAATTTCCAACTTTTCTGCTGCATCTTTGATTTTAATATAACCATGTTGCTAATTAAAAACAGAACACAACTGTGACTTCAGAGTTGAAATTTGGAGTATATTTTGATTCCATACAGATCTCTTTTTATTCACAAAACCAATACACTACTTCACATGGACTCTTTCAAACTATTGCTAGCATTGACCAACACCTTATATTTTAAACTAAATAACATTATAACAATGCAATCAAATTTCTCTTCTTTGAATATGTGACAAAAGAAAATGAAAATTATATATCACACAAAGAAAAATTAGCACACATAAACATATGATGTTACATATTATATCATATAATATGCATGACAACATTTTAATAACATCATCCTTATCTATTTGTCCTAATCCTAAGATGTTACCACATGTGGTTGACCAACTTTGGCTTCTTCCTCTTTCTTTACTTCCACCATTTCAGCTTCTTCTCTATACCTCTTGTATATGTCCCCTTTGTAAAACTTTCTTGTTCTCGCCACTAAAATAAGTGAGACAACTGCACCAAAAAAAGTCGCAGCTGTAATAATAATGAATGACAATTTGAAACATTTAACACCAACACAATTCAATTGTTCTCCTTTTTTTCTGGATCGTCCTAGTGCGTCCAATTGTTTTTTACCTTCTTTGTCATACAAATGACCAGTGATCATCACATTAAGAACATATAAACCTAACGGGCTCGCTACACTTCCGAAATTATACAAAGTTGCATAATATTTAAGTCCAAAAAGTTCTGAAATAATCGCGAAAAGTAACGGCCATTGCGCGCCAAAACAAAATCCAATAATCACAGATGCTGCGTAGAGACCATTGGGAACATTGAATGCTATCAAAAGATGTCCAATACAAGAGATAAAGAGAATTATAGTAAGCATGAGAGGACGAGGAAATTTGTACTTGACAAGAACATATTCCGAAACAAAACCTGAGAAAACTCGTCCTAGATAATTCCAAATACTTACTAATGACACAAAAGTGCTTATGCTTTTCTTAGGATATCGAAGCGATGTACCTATCTGATTAAGATTATCGATCGCTGTCAAGGCTCCACCAACACCAGAAATACATGCCACAAATAGTATCAACATGTCAATGCTGAAAAGTGCTTGAAGTATTGTGTAATCCTCACCTCTTGCTGGTGGATTAAACACATCCTCAAACCATCTTGGATCTTTCATTGGAGTTGAAGCTGAAACTGAATGAACAGCATTGTTGACTTTTTCAGTTTCCGTCACTATTTTCACCGGTGAAGAATCAACCAAAGCGAGTCTCTTACTCTTCCAAATCTTGTTCTCTTCGATAAAAACAACAAGAAGCGGGAGAAGAAGCAAGAAGATAACCATTGCAGCACTAAAACCATACTCACTCTGCGTGAAATTAGTCTTCTTCTCTATGATAATCATCGCCAACAAAAAACCAGCAAGACCAAGTGAAATATACAAGAAATTATAAAAAACCTTAATCTCTTTAACTTGTCGAACAGGTTTCATGTATCGAATGGTTCGAAGAAACGCGAAAGACACCGCCGCCGGAAGCCAGCCTATCAACAAAATCAAAGACTTTGTGTCATCATAATAAAAAGCATAATAAAGCTGAGTTATGATGGCGCCACTGAGACCAACATAGCCTTTAAGAATTCCCAAAACAGCGCCGCGAGATTCGGGGAAGTTCTTCACACAAGTTACAAGTGAACCGGTGTTTGCAAAAGACTGAGAGTTAGCACCAATGCAAATGTAAAGACACATTTGCCAAACTTTTGGTGTTGCTATTTTTTTGGTTACTGATAACCAAATCATGAAGTAACCAAAGAAATTCAGAATAGCACCTATTGTTAGAACTACCCAAGGTGGATATATTTCGTTGACTAATCCGGCAAGAATACCAACGTTGGCACCAAAATCTTTGAAGAAACTAAGGAGGTTGAGTGTGCTTTGATCATAACCAAGTGCATCTTTTATGTCGCCGGAGTATAACGCAAACATATACGTGGCTCCGGCGGCAGCCATGATTAGAAAAGAGGCGAACACGACGAACCATCGTCCAGTTATGAACTGGACGATGAGACTTCTCGTGTCGCCCCAACCATGAACACCTAAGGAGTTAATTTTAAAAGCCATTTTTGTGGATTGCAAGAAAATTTGCAATGGCTAGGTTGCTAGCACTTGTAATTGGCGATTCTATAGTTATAGAAGTAGTTATGATAATGTTAGTGTATAAATTAGATTGATTAAGCAAGTTGTTCAATTCTATATATAGATATAGAATACCCTTAAAGTCATTGATACTTTTTTTTATATTTGTTTATTGCTATTAATGTTAAAATATCTCAAAAATAATTGAGATCTTTTAATTTATAATATATATTACTTTCTTTTTTAATTATCCTTATCCTATAATTTTATTTATAGTATCATTTAGTGTGGGAGGATGATATTTTTAACTTTGCATTTATGATATAGATAAATACAACACTCCATCCGTCATACTTATAAAATCTATTAAACCTAAAATGCCACTTTTAATTTTTAATTTAATTTTAATTTTTGTCTTTAAAAGTTTTTTCTAATTAATTTTCTCAATTATTTTACTTAACATTTATGATACCTTTTTATATAATCCTAATAAAATATATAAAAAAGAGAAGAACTAAGGAGGAAGGTAGGCCTCACCCTTAGCATGCAAGGAAAAAAAATAACACAAACGATAATAATAAGGAATATCAAATTTATTTTTGGTGAGATCTTCTTTAGTGACAATAGGAGAAGAATTTCACTAATTAATTTTCTCTACAATATTTTTCTTCTTTGACAGCAACTAAAATATAAAGATGTGAGTGATGACATAATGCATAGACTTATGCTTGCACTATATTGTTAGTCGTAAAAAGAAATTAACCATTAAAAAGTTAGGTTAACTAGGGAAGCTACCAAAATGAAATAAAATGATTACAATACATTTAAAAATAATTTCGTAAAATTAATATTCTTCCTCTTTTACTTATTATTAAAATATAACAAGTATGTTTATTATTTTCGGTTTGTTATTTCATTAGAAAATTTATTACTAAATATTAATTGTTAGTTAGTTCAGTGGTGATTGACGTTGGATTTAATAAGAAATATTATAATTCGATCTTCTGCAACTGCGATCGAAAAGAACTGAAATCACTTGATGTTAGAGAGAATTGATAATTCAGTTCAGCATAACCGCACATACGTCTAGACAAAGTGTCTTAGATGAACAAATCATTTGTTCAATGTCTAGTTAGGTTTTCTCCAACGAACATTTGAATTGTAATCACCAGCTATGGTGGAGATTTAGTTAGGATTTGTTTTTTCAAAACGGTTTTAATAAAAATTTTGATTTGATTTGAATTCAAATTTTAATCTTCATAATTTAAATTTGATCTTATTAAATTATCAAACAAATCTAATTAACCAGATTGCTAAAAGATAGCAACAAATCCGATTGAAATGCAATTCAAAAATACGCTCAGAACAACATCCATCATGGCCTGCTGACAAGGGTCAGATGTTGCACACATGCTGGAACATCTGGTCCCACATGTGTCTTTTCTTCACTAAAACATCTTGTACATTCCATATTATTTTTCATAATGCAGCCAATTTAAAAGGAACAATAATCTCCCCCTATGATAAGTTTAGGCAAAAAAACTCTTTCAAAACTTACAAGATGTGCAAAGGGTAAATCTTCTAGAATATCATAAATGAGCATCAAAAGCATACCATGCTCTGAACAGTCAGAGCAAACATCAACAACATCATGAGTATAAAAGCATAATAACACACATCAGTAATATAATTCAGTAGCAAACATCAGTAGTTCAAGTGGTTGTTATACGTCAGTCAGTCATTCACACAATGATGCTCTCTTAATCAATCAAGACATGCAATCACACATGATCAGTCAGTCACGCATGCATACACAATTAGTAGTCATAGTCAAATCATCAGATACTACTAACACACATGGTAGTTAGCATAGTTGGTCAATCACTAACATATCAGCCTACTAATATCCTCCTTTTACCATAATTTGAAAAAGTTATTAGCACAGTCAGTGAACATAACAAGCAGGAGTAAACAAACATCAACCATGAGCATAAATGTTGTACATAATGCCAAGACATCTACACTTTGTTATTGGAAACAAAAACCATAAGGCTAACAAGCCATTACAGATCCATAACAAGGAAACATAACCTGCTCAAATACAAGGGTCAAACAAACTAAGCAAATACACCTGGAATAAACAACCTTCACAGTTGTTGGTTAGACCATCCTCTTGAATCAATGAAAGTAACTCATTCTTCATCAGCATCAGAGTCATAACCGTATGTCTGAACATGTCTTTTATTCAAAGACTTCATCTTTGTCACAGACTTCTTCCTACACACAGATGCTCCAACAAATGGTCCAATATGTGTATCCACCTTGATTTCAGTCTTCTTTGATTATGGAGCCCTAGCCTTCTTTGATTATGGAGCCATATCCTTCTTTTGAGACTTGTCTTCTAGCATCTTAGCTTTTGCTTTTCCAGATGATTGACTCATTTTTTAAAAGAATGGAGAGTGAATAATATTCTTAATACACTAGAAAAAGAGTAAAAGTGTATCTTTTCTTGTAACAATGAACCGAATAAAAAGCAACTTTGCAATTAATCTTATTTCACATGCACCATAGACCATAAGAGAGAGACACTTTCTTGTTCTCCTTACACGCCTTCCTAGTTTTGATGGTTATAGACTCTCAGAAATGCAAATACCAAGAGCATCATTTAGTTTTTCAAATTGATTTACATCCAAAGTTTTAGTGAATATGTTAGCCAAATATTTTTCAGTTGTTATATGTTCAAGATTCATAACTTTATCTTCCACAAGTTCCTTGATAAAATGATGATGAAGGTCAATGTGTTTGGTTTTAAAATGTTGAAACAGATTCTTTGAAATATTAATAGCACTCAAGTTATCATAGAATAATGTCATGACATCTTGTCCTATATTATACTCCTTCAACATTTGTTTCATTCAGAGTATCTGAGTGTAACTGCTCCCTACAACAATATATTCAACTTCAACACTAGACAATGAGAAACTATTTTTCTTCTTGTTGAACCAAGATATTAAGTTGTTGGAAAGGAATAAACATCCACCAAATGTGCTTTTTCTATCTTCTGGACTTCCATCCCAATCAGCACCATAATATCTACTAATATTGAATTAGTGTCATGTGAATATAGAATACCATAGTTACAAGTCCCATCCATATGCTTCAAAATTTTCTTCACTTGAGTAAGATAACTAGTCTTAGGTTTAGCTTGATATCTAGCACAAACATTTAAAGATAATGTGATGTTAGTACTACTTATTATAAGGTAGAGAAAACTCTCAAGCATGCTTCTATATAAACTCTGGATCTGGTCATGACTCATTCATTCAGATCTCCTATGACATTTTCAATAGGATGGTCCTTCTGAATTTTAATAGATGGTCCCTTGTTGGCTTAAGAATTTTCAGAGTTTAAGTTTTATGTACCAATGTTTAACTCCTTGGGTGTGACATATATCCGTTGAGGGGAAACATCATCTTCATCCTCAACAACATCCTTTTATTCAGGGTTATCATTAATGACAACATTTATGGATTCCATGATTGTCTTGGTATGAGTTTTGTATCCCCTGTAGGTCATGTTATTGATAGAGTATCCTAGAAATATCCCTTCATCACTCTTTGGATCCATCTTTCTTCTTTGCTCACAATTTGCCATGATGTATCACTTGCTACCAAAGGCATATAAGTATTTAACATTTGGTTTTCTTCCTTTCTAAAGCTTATACAAATTAGCTCTGGTTCCAGATATGATGGTCACATGATTGTGAATATGAAAAGAAGTGTTCATAGTTTCATCCCTAAAATGTTAAGGAAGATTCTTGGCATGCAACATGACTCTAGCAGCTTCTTGCATGGTTCTATTCTTTCATTCTACAACTCCATTCTGCTGAGGTGTGATAGGTATTGAAAATTCATGACTGGTCCCTTCAACAGAGCAAAATTTAGAGAACTTGGAATTCTAGAATTCTTTGCCGTGGTCACTCTATATATTCACAATTTCACTTCCCTTTTCTTTTTGAATACGTAGGGATATCTCTTTAAAAACATCAAAAGTGTCAGATTTTCCTCTAATGAAGTTAATATACGTGTATCTTGAAAAATCACCCACGCACATAAAAACATATATTTTTCCACCAATAATTTCCACTTTCATAGGCCCCATGAGGTCCATATTTAGTTAATAAAAAACTTGTAAGGTTGTCAGATGCTGGAGCTTCTTGTGGGAAATCTTGGTCTGCTTACCTATTTGGAAATCTCCACAGATTTTGCTTTCTTCAATTTTCAGCTTTGTCAAACCCATAATGGCTTCTGCAAATATGATCTTCTTCGTGCTCTTGAGATTGAGATGACTAAGTTTCTGCTTCCATAACTTATTTTCATCAACCTTAGATATCAAACATGACGAGGGTTAGATATCCATATATAGTAATTTTCATTGGACCTAGAACCTTTCATTAGCACTTCTTTCTTTTTTGGTGACAGTACATTTATACTTGTTGAATTTCACATTCAGACCTTGATCACATAGTTAACTGATGTTGATCAGATTTGTAATCAGACCTTCTACCAGTAACACATCCTCAAGGCAAGGGAAACATGGACTTACCAGTTTCATATGCCCTTGATTCTACCTTTCGCTCCATTACCAAAAGTAACATAACTATTGGAGTATGGTTTCAACTCTTTAAGATATGGTTTTTCTCTAGTCATGTGCCTGTGAACATCCACCATCAAAAGACCAATCTCTTGAGGAAACTCTAAGAGATGTATGAGTTATGTGACTTGTGGCTGGTACCTTGGGTTTCCATACTTTATTTTCTTGAAATTGCTTGCCTCCTTTTCTTTTGAGTTTTGGTTGACTATAGAACCAAGGATATCCATACAACCTATAACAATAAGGTCTTATGTACTCATATCTTTTACAATGATGACATCTCCAATCAAAATTCTTGTAACCTATGTGTTGAGGGGAAACATGTTGAGTAGGTTGTTAAGACACGTGGTCCACCATCAGAAACTTTGTTTTCTTCTAAAAGGAAATAAACTTTTTAATGGGAACTTTTACCTTTTTGTTCATGGAACTGTAGTCAAACCCCATAGTCTTCATATTCCTAGATATCTCCCCAACTTTAAAGATCTAATCTAACATGTCAAAACCATTATTCAACATACGTACAGATTTTGTTATATTTCCAAGTTTGGATTTTAACAATGTGACTTCCTCTTCCAGAACTGCAATGGTTGAATAAAGTTCTCCTTTTCCATAAGTAGAGCACTTATAGTCTTCCTTTGTTTCTTTTCTCTCATACAAGATTCCTTCCACTCAGTGAGAAAATTTTGGTGTGTTTCATATAATTCTTCTTTTGAGATATCTTCATCACTATAATCACTCCCATAGTCATATTTTCCAATGAAAGTCATCACCTTTTTATCTATTTCTTGTTCACTCACATCATCAGATTCAGACAAGTGATTGAAAATCCCCTTTCCCGTTTCTTCAGAAAAGTAGGATATTCAACTTTAATGTGATCAAACCCTTCACATTCATAGCATTATGCTCATTTGCCTCTATTAGGTTTGTCTTCATCTCTATTCTTTCTCTGGGGACCGATGTCTGGGACATCTGTCCTTCATTTTCTGTCTAGTTTCTTCAAAGAGTTACTAAACTTTATACCAAGAAGTGTATAGAATCTGATAGACTTTCTTGATCTTCATCCTCTTTAGTGTTTGAAACAAAATATATGCTTTTGTTCTTCTTTTTAGACCTGTATTTTAAAGCCATCTCAAAGGTTTTTAAGGAACCAATGAGTTCGTCAACTTTGATTTTGCTTAGGTCTTGGGCTTCTTCAATAGCTATAATCTTCATATCAAACTTATTAGGAAGAGATCTAAGGATTTTTCTGGAAAGATTTTCTTCAGACATCTTCTCTCCTAATGCAAAAGAAATGTTGGCAATGTCATATAGTATGATGTTCAAGTCAGAAATTGATCCATCTTCATTGACTCTTATATTCTTAAAAATTAGTAGTGAGGAGTTGTTGCCTTGATATTCTAAACTTGGATGTGCCTTCATGAGTAGTTTTTAGAATCTCTCAGACTTCTTTGGATTTAATGAATTTATTTATAAATCTAAACATGATCTTGTTCACACCATTGAAAATAACATTCAAGGCATTGGAGTTTCCAAGAGCTTTATCATATTGCATACCTGTTCAATCAGATTTAGGCTTTAAGATAGATTTTCCATATTCATAAGTAATCTCAGGGTGTTTCCAACCTTTTATCACAAACTTCAATGTTTTGTTGTCCATAGATTTAAGAAAAGCAATCATCTTAGTTTTCCAATATTCAGAGTTGTTGTTATCTAACACAGGTGGTCTATTGATTGATCATCCATCCTTAGTATTGTCTATTTGAACCGAAATTATCTTCCTTAGAGCTCTTCCAAACAGAACAGAGTGCTTGCTCTAATGCCAATTGAAATTGTATTCGTCAAGGGAGAGATTTTTGACCAAATGTCTGGGACAACTTGTCCAACTTGTTAAACCAGTTTTAACACAATATAAAAACAACAACTATTCAAAGAAAAAACAATAAAGAACATAAGAGAATTGGTAACCCAGTTCAGTGCAACCACAACTACGTCTAGAGAGCTTCCAACCCAAGAAAGGAAATCCACTCTTAAATAGAATTATTATAAAGTGTCTCAGATGAACAAGCCTCTTACTCAATGCTCCTCTTCTTAATTCAATCACAGTGTCTTTCTAATTAGAAATCCCCCTAAAAATGAGAAATCCTCTAACTTCCTCTCAATCACTAAGAATAGTGATCAACATCAATAATCAGAATAATGAATGTTGAATTACAACTCAACTAAACAAACTAACAACAATGTCTTATGATATGAATATAGGTGTTAGCGGGGTGTACAAGTAACACAATAAACGAGGAATCAAAACTCGAAACCCTAAGACACAAATCTTTAATTAAGCTCATGGTCTTCAAGGTAAGAATGAGTCTCTTTAAATAAAAAGTCATAGCTCGGATTTTCTTCAATGGGCATTTGAATTGTAATCACCAGATATGGTGGAGATTTGGTTAAGTTTTGTTTTTCCAAAATAGCTCCACTAAAAAAATTTGATTTGATTTGAATTCAAATTTAAATCTCCATATTTTAAATTTGATCTTATTAAATTATTAAACAAATCTAACTAATTAGATTGCTAAAAGATAGCAACAAATCTGATTGAAATGCAATAAAAAAATACGTTCAGAATAACATCCATCATGGCTTACTGACAAGGGCATGGATGTTGCACACATGCTGGAACATCTAGTCTCACATGTGTTATTTCTTAATTAAAACATCATGTACACTCCATGTTGTTTTGCATAATGAAAGCAATCAAAAAGAAATAACAATCTCCACCTATCATTTTCCTTCACCACACATGTTTCTTTGACAATATTTTCAAGATTTTCGTCAGAAGCATATCTCTCATCAAGATAAGCTTCACCCCTAATTCTACCATGCCATCCATATGTGGCTATTTTTGTTTGGATCTTCAAGATTTCCCTTATTCTCTTGGTCTAGATCCATTTAATTATCCCTAATCTAAAAAAAAGGATATATCAACAAAACCTTAACACACTCTCATGAAAATAATGACAATTCCTTAGCGTGAGATCTTTGCAAGATCATGGTAATGGAATTGATCACAAACTCCATCAGTCTCGAGATGGCTGTAATCATACTTTGAATGGAAATGCAAAGGAAATCTGGGAAGAACTCAAGGAACAATATCAGAAAGATGATATCTTTCAAATATCTGAATTGCAAGAAGAAATATATGCACTATGCCAGGGAGATCAAAACATTACATAATACTTACTTACTCTGAAGAAAATGTGGTAGGAATTGGACAACTTTCAGCCGTTACCAATATGTAGTCATGTTGTCCCTTGTTCTTGTTCTCTCCTTCCTACTATTACGACTTACAAGTACAATGATCATGTCATTCGATTGATGAAAGGTCTCAACGAAAAATACGCACATGTGCGTTCACAAATTATGTTAATTCCACCGCTACCCCATTATCAACAAGGTGTTTTCTATGTTAATTCACCAAGAATTTCACTTCCACTGATGGCGACAAATTTGTTGCTCTTCTCAATATTCCCTTATCTAAACCCCATCCTACTGATTTAACATCCAAGCAAGTCCTCCATATGGAAGAGGAAGAAGATTCAAAATATGTTCTTATTGCAACAAACCAGGTCATACCATTGAGGTTTGTTTCAAGAAACATGATCTTCCACCCTACCTCAAGAAAATAAACATGGCCCAAGAGACCGCAGACTCTCTTGACAACAATATTGGCGATACACCTGAAGAAACTCGTACTAGAAAAACTTCTACTCCTTTCACTGCAGAACAAAGAAAAACACTTATGGGTCTTATCCAACAAGCACCACAACCTTAACTCAATCACATGTTTACATGAAATGTCCTCCAGGCCTTGTTATACCTCATAAAGGCCTTGTTTACAAGCTTAAAAAAACTCTTTATGACCTCAAGCAGGCCAATAGACTGTGGAACAACAAACTCACCACCATCATCCTTACTTTGGGATTCACTCAATCCAAATCAGACTACTAACTCTTTACCAAGAAGCGTAATTTACATTTTATTACTATTTTAGTCTTTGTTGACAATCTTATTCTTGTAGGAACTAATTTAGCTAACATTAATTACATCAAAACTGTTTTGGACATCCATTTTAGCATTAAGGACCTTGATAACCTCAAATATTTCCTAGAATTGGAAATTTCCATGTCTTCTCAAGGGATAACCTTGTGTCAAAGAAAATATTGTTTAGATTTATTGCAGGATACATGACTATTGGGAGCTAAACCTGCTTCGACTCCCATGAATGCCATAACCAATCTACATGCGAATCCACCCAATTTGCTTCTTGACCTGTCTTAGTACATACTACTTATAAGTAAATTAATCTATATGACTCACTCTAGACCTGACATTTTTTTTCTATATGCAGGTTGGGCCAAATTTTATCCAGCCATACAACAACACATTTGAATGTAGCAATACAAATCATTTGATACTTGAAGAATTCTCTTGTAATAAGACTATGTTTCAAAGAAAACTCCATCCCTACTCTCACAGGGTCTGTGGATTTGGACTAAGGCTCTTGTAGACTTACAAGGAGATCAACCACATGCTTATGTTTTTACCCGGGTTCATCCTTAATTAGCTAGAAAACGAAGAAACAAACAATGATCTCTCGCTTTTCATCCAAGGTAGAATATCGGGCTCTCGCAAATACCACCTGTGAAGCATAATATCTCCTCTATCTTTTATAAGACTTCTCTATCCTGCAAAGTCAATGTGTCACAATTTTTCGTGACAATCAAAATGTCATCTACATTGCTACAAACTTGGTCTTCCTTGAGCGTACAAAGTTTATCGAAATAGACTGTCATTTAATTTAAGATGAAATTCAAGAATGAATTGTGCACCTTCAACCAATACCTTATACCAACCAAGTTGCTGATATCTTTACATTTAGTTCACTTCTATGTATGATTTTCAAATTGGGTCTTATTAACATACACTCTAGTTTGAGAGGGGATGTTAAAATATAAGTAGTATATTTTATTATTATTATTATTATTATTCAATTTATTATTTAGTTAGAGAATTTATCTCTAAGACAATTACTTAACACTTATATATATATATATATATATATATATATATATATATATATATATATATATATATATATATATATATATATATATATATATATATATATATATATATATATATATATATATATATAAAAAATGACACTAAGGTGTCAAAGTTTAATTTGACATTAAATTTCACCTGTTAAAAAATTGATCAAACCGTCATATTAATTAAATAAAATAATAAATTATATAGTCTATTTTATTTCCTAAAATATATGTTATTTATATGATTGTTTGATCGAGTATTATTAACGGTTGAGATTTAATGTCAAAATTAATATTTGACATTGATGTCAAATGTTTCCCTTCATATATATATATATATATATATATATATATATATATATATATATATATATATATATATATATATATATATATATATATATATATATATATATATATATATATATATATATATATGAAGGGAATATATATATATATATATATATATATATATATATATATATATATATATATATATATATATATATATATATATATATATATATATATATATATATATATATATATATATATATATATATATATATATATATATATATATATATATATATATATATTTCATTGAATTCTTCATTTATTTTTTTAATGTGTGGAAGTTTTGTTTATGGATATCACAACTTTACACATCATATTTTTAATTGGTGTGAAATGAATACGCGTGACAATTATTTTGAGAATATAAGCCAGTAATATATAATTAAACATTTCAATAAAAGTTTTCTCTTTAAATTATGCAATTTTTATAATCTAACGTAGAAGCATCTATTAAATTAATTATTTTGAGAAAGAAATTATTGACTAAATTAGTTATTTTGAGAGAAAAATTAATGCATTTATGTATATAGAACTAGAAAATAAGTGTTTGCGCCCTTATTCATCGCTAATGTTGACTTGTTGCATGTGGGAAAGATCGATGTGGCCAACCTTTCTCACTCAGTGATATATTATTCTTATATTTTTCTCTCCATCAATCTAGAAGGTTATCATTTTAAAAGAAAAATGAACAGTAATTTCCATTTTAGATTTAATTTATATTCTTGAATGTTGACTGAAATTTTAAAATGATCACTGATCAATTTTCATTTACTACTACGTATCAAAACAAAGACATGATAAGAACGAAAATTTAAAGGTATTATTTATACGATATCAAAACAAGTGATACTTTATTTTTTTTTAAGAACGAAAATAAAATTTTATGGAATTTTCATTTGTTTGTGTACTGAATATGATTTAATTGTAATTTATTGGTCAATGCCTATCTGGGACTGGGACAAATCATTTCAAAAAGGTTTTCTAGATAATTGAAAAGTCTTGAAGAATCATCAAACGGGACACTACATGACTTTTAAAATTAAGCTGATGTTAATATGTGACATAAATTACAAAAACTAAATGTAAGAAGTTCATCTTGGAAATTATACTTTTTAAAAATTAATGTTGATATGTAGAGTCTGAATTAAATAAAAAAAAAGTTAAAGTTACTAAATTAAATAATATTTACCTAATAAGAGAAACATGGACATTCCTATTATGCCTTGCAATATCATACATATATTTGAATAAAGTAAAAAAACAAAAGTAACCATTAAGATAAACATGAACCGAAATTGCACATATAATGCTTCTTTTATTTGTCTACTTTGAAATCTCAGTTAGGATTGTGTTGTTCTACTAAATATGTATTGTAAGATTTTCAAATAGGAGTTTGAGATGCCAGCTAGCTGCGTCAATGAGAGATTTCTCATAACCATGTGTAATGCTAAACTGCAAACGTATCAACAATAATCACTGAACAGTGAACACTTGCTTTTAGTCTAAACACAGTTAATATTTGATAGCTAATAAGGCAAACCCCTCATTCCAGTAACAACCTCACACAATAGCTAAAAAATTTCAAACAAGACTGGTACTCAATGATATAGTGAAGTTTGGTTTCATGGTGATAAAATTCATGGACAAGTTTCAAACAAGAGTGTTGTTATTTAATGAACTAAACTACATGTCCATGAATTTTGGACAAGTTTCAAACAAGAGTTATGTTTTTTATTCCAGAGTTCTTAAGCAAACTAAAACCTGTAAATTGATTTCATGGTTTCAAAAATCTCAAATCATGTTCTTCCAAAATATCTATACAGGCCGGTACTCCATCTTAAAATTTAAAGAATTGTTGTCTAAATAATAAATGGAAACATTCCTGTGATAATAATAGTCCTAGGAAGCTCAGAGTTGTACTCCATGAATTAATTCTCCTTGCAAATGGAAGCTCAAAGTTACACCACAAGTAAAAAAATAGTCCCACGTCAATTGGTATAGAGATAATAATACTCTTTATATACCGTATACACATAATCTATAATAAATTGAAAATGGATTGACATTAAATGGGTTAGTATTGATTTAAAGTAAATTGAAAGTAGGTTTAGGCCTAAATGTATCATTTTGGCAAGTTTATAATAATAATAAAATTAATATAAGAAAGTAAAAAATATATATAATATTTAAATAAAAATTAAATAAATATTAAATTATTACGTGACATTGAATTTGAAAGTAGGAGGCGGATCATTAAAAAAAATACTTCAAAGAGAAAAAAATTAAAACTCACTCTATTGATAAAGGGGCAATATATATTTAACCCTTAAAAAATATCTATTTTTAAAAACAAATATTTGAAATATCAATCGAATGAAAGAGAAAGTAATGGAAAAACTTATAAATTATAATAATTGATTGATTCCAAAGCCACAATTCTCTTTAAAGGGTCCTTAACAAGTTCTCTTCAAGGGTTTAAGGCTAATTCTCTTTAAAGGGTCCTTAACAAGTTCTCTTCAAGGGTTTAAGGCTAATTTTGAGTGGAAGATCACTAATGGTTGAAGAAGATTACAAGTCTCTTTGAAAAGCCTTTGAATCTTAGGGTTTCACTTCAAATGATCATAACTTGGTCAATTCCACTCGTGCGTTTCCTCTCCAAATCAATCACAAAGCGTCTATACATCATAAATAACATATCCTCACAACTGTTTCACAACTGTAACATCATCTTCCTCATCTTCCAGACTAAAAATAGAGCTCTGCAAATTGACTTCTTCAGCACGATTCAGCCACTTTTATCACAAAGTAAGAGTTGCATTAGTTTCCTTGGAGTCCAGTGAAGCTATTCAAATCATCACCACACCTCCAAAAGTGCTCAAACTCCATACACGAGTTCCAATTTTGAGTTAAGTTTTCTCAACTTTGAACTCTCTCTACAAGCATCATTAATGGTTACTTTGTGGAAAAAAAATGTAGACATCATAGCCTTGAAGCTAACCATGCCCTTAATTTTCATTTATGTTTCCTGAGTGATGTGAATTTTGAGTTTGAACTTTCAGAAAAAATTAGGTTTTACTTGTGTTGTACCCCAAAATTTGCCCTCTCTTTTTCTCAGGTTTACTCCCCATCCAATCCCAAGCTTTGGATTATAAATTTTTCATGAAGATCACTCCCAAGGGAAAAACAGTCATCTACGCTGAAAGGCCAAACCTTGACCTCTTGATTAAAAATCAAATAAAAAAAATCTTATTTCAGTAAAACATGCTTGAAACAGGAAGTGTATTCCAGCTAAGATTTAAAAAAACAAATTTCTAAGTACTTGAGATTTTCTAAGTATTTAAGAAAAATGGCACTTCAGAACCTCTGAACCAACCTCCAGGCAAAAATGGTCAGAAGTTGCAAACTTGACTCAACACATAACATTCAGTCAGAAGTTGGCTCTTCAGCAGCTACACCAACTCAGTTAGAGGTTGTAAACATGATTCAGCACATAATCTTTGAACAGGACGTGGCTCTTTCATCAAGTATGCAAGTTCAACCATAATTTGCTAGAGAAATGCAAAGAAGGAAACAAAGCCTAAAACTCCTTCAGAACCTATTGGAATCAGAAGATGAAGAGGTCAGAAGAGTGGGTATAATACTGAAGCAGAATCTCTAAATTCAGAGTTTTCAGAGGCAGATCAAAAGAACATGCTGGAAAATCTAGAAAACTCTCAGAATTTACTGGGACAACAAGAGGCCAAGGTCAGAGTTTGGCTTGCGTTGTTTTTTGGTAAAGCAGAACTGCTGGCTCAGGATATAGGTAATGATGCAAATCTCACACTAAGATCTCTTAAGTCTTGACCAATCTCATCACCATTTAATGCCCATTAATGCTCACAACTACTTTTGAACATTTGTCCAAAGGGCCTTTCCACGTGCAGCATAGCAACACCCTCGTGCAAGGTTAAGTTTGGATCTATGTGCCACTTTTCGCCTAGGGGTGTCACTTTCCCTTAATTTTCGCCTACTGTTCCAGTCTAGGCAGAAAAAAACTGTCTATTATCACAACTTTCCATAAACTTCCTTCAAGAACAAGTTAACACCTACTGCATGGTATTGGCGCCATTTAACGTTTAAAACTCACAAAGCCTTGCCTATAAATAGGGCACCATTGTCCATTGAAAGGGGACCGGTCAAAAATCCAGAAAAATTGCTAGAAGAGGAACAGAAAACTCTAGCAAGAAAACATTGTGAAACTCTGCCAAAATTCCTAGTGTTTCATAACTTTGAACTTCCTGCCTCCAAACTTCATTGATACCCAATTTGCTTCCTGACTAGAAAACGCCCATACAGTTTCTGACCATACATACATATATCTTCTCCATCCACCCATTCTAAAAAGAACCTGTCCAGAACACCATCAGAGCTAAAGCTAGCTCCAATTCACAGATTTTCTTCCAACAGCAAGGTAAGCACCTGCTGACTCTCACCATGCTGCTAAGCATCATCAGCTTTGCATGCTCAATAAACACAATGTAGATATCATGTTGCTGATGTACGTGTTCTGAGGATTTTCATGCCTCTGAATGCTTAAGTGGGAAGTGAATCAGTGTAGAACCTGCCTGTGACCATTTTGGTTCTGTCTTCTGAAACGCTATGACACTTGTTGAGACTATCCTAGGCATGCCTTCTGTTTTATGGAAAAATAATAAAATTGCAGATGTTCTGACTAGCACAGGGGGAACCAAGTTCTGACTTTGACGCCAGCACTTCTGAGGCCTGTTTTGCTATCAATAATATCAGAACTTCTGAAAATTATTGTGTTTCCAGCAGGGTCAGAACTTCTGACTTCCCCAATAACAGATTGTTGTTTTGCAGCGCATGGGAGTAAGAACTTCTGACCTCCCCACTAACAGGTTTCTGTTTTGCAGCGCACCAAAGTCAAAAGTTCTGACTCACACAGTTTCACTAACAGGTTGATATTCTGCAGCAGGCCTGGGTCAGAACTTCTGACTTCTTCTCAGCAGCGCGCTAGCCCTCTCTCTCTTTCTCTTTTTCTTCCCCTTGTTATTTTTCTTTTTCTTTATTTTTCTCGTTGAACCGCCCCCATGTATAAGTGTGTATCCCCCACCCCCTAAATATTGTAATAGCGTAGGATTTTACATTTCCGCATTTTTATTGCTTTCAAAAAATGTAAATGCTAGTAATTAGGATATGTATGGCAAGATAAAATCAATGAAATATAAAATCCTAATTCAAGATAAAATCATGCATGCAATAAAACACACTCGCACACAAACACCCTTAAGGTATCTCCATTTGGTTGCCTAAATAAAATGGCCATGGTATGCATGCTAGATATCTTGGCCAAAACAAAACAAAAGATCATAGTCCCTCGATGACGCTATTTTGGTTGCCTAAAAAAATGATCTTAGTCCCTCAAAACTTGCTAAGATACTTGGCAATATTGTTATCACGGTCATACGATGACCCACGCCCGTCCCGTTTAAACATCCAAACACAAGTTTGTCTACCAAATACAATGGTAAAACAACAATGTAAAAGGGTTAAAAATATGTAGGAAAGATCTTTGAGTAGATAGGGTAGACAACTCTTAGTTACTTGATCAAAACTTGCAAAAACATCCTTGCTATTTTCAAACACACCTCACAACACAATTTCAAAACATTTCCCAAATACAAAACTTTCAAACATTAAAACATCTTTTCAAAAGACAAAACATCTTTGTATACATTTAAACAAGAATCATTACAAAGGTTTCCTAGACAAAGGCCTCTTTTCAAAATATTTTCAAAACCACGCACAAAGCACCATTTCAAACAATTGAAAAGCAAAATCAAGTGATCTAAAACAAGTAACTAAGAGCCCATGGAAAACCATGGATGAAAAGGGTGCTAGCACCTTCCCTTTTCATAATCTACCCCCCGAACCCAAGAAAACATCTCAAAGGTCTTTCCTGTGCCCTTTGACCTTTCCTTTGGATAAATAAAAAGTCGGTGGCGACTCTTGCTAAACCGCAACATTTGCGAACACAACGCAAAACATCAAGTCAGTTCTCCCACCGCATCACAGAACTGGCGACTCTTCTGGGGATAAATCTAAAAGTGGGGTTACCTTAGGGTTTAGATCACCTTTACATGCTTACCTTGTTTGCTTTGATTGCTTTACACTTGGTTCTATTGTTTGGGTTTGAAATCCTCTACCCGGATTTGGGAAACATTCATAGGTAAATAGCAATACGTTGTGGAAACTGTGCGGGGTATACCGACATGGTTGAAGCAATAGCTATATTAGTGCGACATATTTGTGGGTACCAGTAGCCTTTGAGTTAATCAAAGAGAATACGGGGCCGCTGAGTGATGTCATGAAGCACTAATGGACTTTTAGAACCTTTACTTGACCAACTTGGCCTTTATTAGGGGTAGTGAGATGACCGGCTTTGGTGCAGTCCGAAGTTGGTAGATACTCGATACTACACTCATTGAAGGTTGTTTTCTTGGAATATTTCGGTCGCCAGTAAAGTGGATAAACTGAAATAATGAACACAGAAAACAATCCAGTGATATTGAGCTCCTTAGAACCCGGTTATTATTTCTAGGACAGGTTGAGCCAACTAAACTTCAAGACGGTACTTACCTACAAACTCCATGCAAGCCTAAACTTAAGGACTTGTTTGCTTTGTGTGAATATGACTGTTTGTATATACACTTGCTTACTTTTGAATACTTATACATAACATCATAAACATCATACGATAGAATTTTCACTAATAATTTTAAGGATCTCGAGAGTCTTTGATGCAAGGTCACGTTGAACCAGACGTCTACCAAAGGGCAAGAGGATTCATTTTCCTCTAAACAAACACCGTCAAAATCAAGTACAACAACTTGAGTCAAGGGCTATGACCCACTTGACATGGTGAGCTTGATTCTCGTGGAAAGACATCCACCGATACGAATTTCTACAATCAAAGATGTTGATCGAAGTTCAACCTCTAACATTTTCTTGTGTTTACCCCGCGAGATCCTTGAAAACATGCATCCACATATCATGCATCGTATCATGACAGGTTTCCCCCTTTCAGGTCTCCTAATCTTCCTACGGTTTATTTCAGTAGAGATGGCCCTAGAGAAGACTATCAAGGACATCCAGGCTCAAAAGGCTCAACTTCAGGAAATGTTCTTGAACCTGTCCAATGGACAAGAAGAAGTGAAAGCTCTCCTCACAAGGGGCATGGTCACAGGGAATCCAGGCGGCATCAGGAATGATCAGTTGGAAGGGCTACAGATTGAGATGGCAACAATGAAAATTCAGATGATGGGACAACTGGTGGTCCAGATGGCTCTTATTCAAAACCTGGCTCAAGGACAAGAGGAGTTAAAGGTCCTCATCAACAGACTGCATCAGGATGGACGTAACCAAATGGGGCAAACAACTAGGGTTGAAGATCAAGTCATCATTCAGCCTCCCCTGAGACAAGAAGTCAAGGGAAAGTCTCCCCAGTTTGCTTCAGGGTCACAAGCCCAACAACAACCTCACCAACATCAACAGGGTAATCAGCGTAAGCAAAATACATCTGGAAGGCACTTCACTGAGATTAACATGCCATTATCTCAAGTACTGCAACGCTTGTTGGAGGTCAAGCTGACTGTATTAAGGGATCCTCTTTAGAATCTCAATATCTCTTCTCCTAGCTATCATCCCAATGCATTATGTGCATACCACTCCAATAGTCCGGGGCATGATACAAATGACTGTTGGGCTTTGAAAAATAAGACCCAAGACTTGATTGACAGAGGAGTGTTGGAATTCACACAAGATGGTCAGATGAAAATCTTCGGCTGAGGGTTCTCCACCTGAAATGACCAGTTCGAACTAAGAGGCTTTTGTGTCATTTGAATTTTCAAGTTGTAATTTCTTTTGTTACTCAAACAATTATCTATTAATGTCAAACTTTGTTTCATTAATGCATTGCATATGTTTGTCTTGAATTCATCCATTCATTTTCACTGTACTTAAACTATGCTTTCTACTTTCTTTATGACACTTAACTCTTGCTAAAAAGTTACAAACCTTTAGAGGGAGGATGACGAAAACAATGCCATAATCTCATACAGTATGCTTTTGGACAGACCTTGCTGACGATGTACATGCGTTTCTTTCAAATCCAAAACACTGGAGCTATAAGGAAGATAATCCCTAGTCAACCCCTTCGAGCCAAAGAAGTATAAGTTTTCTTTTTTAACACAAATTGAAACCTTTAAAACCTGGGGCAGGGTAGTCTCTCAGTTAATTCAAATCTGCATTGAAGTCGCAAACTCTCGTCTTGTAATACAATGAATGACATCAAAAACATTCCTTTGGAATCAAAAGACAGTGACGGTTCCCTATCACATAGGCAGTCATTAGCTCTCAAGAGAAAAGCCCACTGAGTCGAAACCTACCAAGGAGACTTAAAGAAAAAACTGGGGCATCCCGCTGACTGTAATCTCCAAAACAGGAACAGTCAGGCAAAAATTAGGGATAACAAATAAAAAAAAGGGGAGAACGAGGTCACTACAAATCCTCAACAACATGAAAAATGTGGCAAAAATGACTGCCTTCCAACAAATTCAACTTGTGTGAACCATCACCAAAACGTCGTTCCAGACTCATTTGGAGTTCAAATGCACAATTAACTGAGTTTAGGATTGAAGAACATCACGAAGAGCGGGTGGGTACAAATACACTTTGAGCCTTTATCCTTTGTTTCTTAAACCGTGAACCAAGCCAGGTTACAACCCTTCAAAAGTCCTAATTGAAGCATGGGTTAGTTCGAAAGCATACTGTTACAAAAGGTATCCTGACTCCTGTAAGGCTTTGCTCTAAATCTTGAGTTGAATTTTTCTTATAAAAAGTTTTCTGCTAAAAAACGAATTTTTCAAAATTTCAAGACAAGCATAAACTTTGCATTATTTGAATATCGTTGTTTGCATATGACTATTTGTTTGACAGCAAAGAAATTCACACAGTGAATATCCGATGAACGAAAGCTCTTTCAGTAAACAAAATCACTTCAAGTGGGATGACACTTCCGTTGCAAAAATCTCCTATCAACATAGGGGACATAACATGGCATTGTCTAATAAACCTGGGGCAGTCCAGTCAAGATTTCAAGAAATCTCTCAAAGTGCAGAGTAACCAGGGGCAAGTCTCTGTCACCGTCACTTGGGGCATTGAGCGTCAATCCCAACAAAGGGTTACATACAGTCGAACATTTCCTGTCGAAGCCATAAACACTCACTACTTGGGGCAGTGACAAATCTCACCAAAATCCTTCTCATAAGAGGACTCCCAGCCAGAGTTTCAATCTTTGATAACCTCTTCCCAGCTAAGTCGACCTCAAGAATTCCTGAGAATTTTTCCCATTGAAGTCGCCAGATTTTTTCTATCGGAAACGAAGAATTCAACTCTTTTCTCCATCACCAGTTCGGGATTTATTTTTCCCAGCGAGAGGTCGTCTTGAAAACATTACACATCCGTACATCAAGACATCATACAACGCAATCTCATTTATTTTGAGAACATCTTTGTTTGATATATGTCATGCAACTAACCTTTACCTGTCAGGAAAGATACAGTCAAATTCTCACAAAATTCAAGCTATGAAGCCTGGACCACGACCAGATAGTAGTGCATCCAATTTTCCTCTTTAACAAAGAGGATTTCTCAACATAATAACGGACGATCGAGTTTCCCAAAATTCAACAAAGAGGATTCCTCAGTAGAATAACGGACGACCGAAGTTCCCAAAATTCAACAGAGATGGTACCCCAATAGAATAACGGACGAATGAAGCTCCTAAAATTCTATTTCTCTCAAGACAAAGATCAACATTTCCCAGCGGAGTCCTCCTCAAACAACGACACAGGAATTCCCAGTGGAAACATTCCGAGCAAAGTTTAAAGACACATACTCTTCAACAGCAATCCAGGATTTATTTTCCCCGGCATCTGTTGAAGATATTCCAAGACTTTCGTCTGGCTCAGTTAAATCGATTCTAAGATTTTTCTGATTCTTATCCAGTCAAAGTTAATTCAAGACCTCCTCTGGCTCAGTCAGATCGACACTAAGGTCTCCCTGATTCTTATTCTAGTGGAAGATATTCCAGATTCTGCTGTTTCAAGATAAATCTCTCAACAGTTTATTCTGATTCACTTCCATGTTGTACTGTCATAGATCCAGTTCAAACTTTCCGTCAACAATCACCCTTGAATGGTATCTTTAAAACCATTTCCATACATCATTAATATCCCCAGAGGAGATGAGACTACCAACTACCAATCCCCAGCAGAGCTGAAACTATCAAAACCACAGTGGAAATCATCTGGTTTCTTCAATTCCCCAGCAAGTTATCTTAAAGCCTGGAAATCAACCAGATAATAGTTAACTTTTTTTTATCCCCAACCAAGGATAATTTCTCAGAAGATTGGCATACACCCAAGCTCCTGATACCCTTATCAGAATGAAGATTCTCATTCTTGAAACCCCAGAAGATTGGCATACTCCCAAGCTCCTGATACCCTTAACAGAATGAAGATTCTCATTCTTGAAACCCCAGAAGATTAGCATACTCCCAAGCTCCTTATACCCTTAACAGAATGAAGATTCTCATTCTTGAAACCCCAGAAGATTGGCATACTCCCAAGCTCCTGATACCCAAATGCCTGAATGAAGATTCTCATTCTTGCTTACCCAGAAGATTGGCATACACCCAACCTCCTGACCTAAACGCCTGAATGAAGATTCTCATTCTTGCTTCCCCAGTAGATTGGCATACACCCAACCTCCTGACCCAAACGCCTGAATGAAGATTCTCATTCTTGCTTCCCCAGTAGATTGGCATACACCCAACCTCCTGACCCAAACGCCTAAATGAAGATTCTCATTCTTGCTTCCCCAGTAGATTGGCATACACCCAACCTCTTGACCCAAACGCCAGAATGAAGATTCTCATTCTTGCTTTTCCAGAAGATTGGCATACACCCAAGCTCTTGACACCCTTAACAGAATGAAGATTCTTATTCTTGAAACCTCTGAAGATTGGCATACACCCAAGCTCCTGATACCCTTAACAGAATGAAGATTCTCATTCTTGAAACCTCAGAAGATTGGCATACACCCAAGCTCCTAATACCCTTAACAGAATGAAGATTCTCATTCTTGAAACCTCAGAAGTGGCATACATCCGAGTTCCTGATATTCCCGACAGAATGAAGATTCTCATTCTTAAAGTGGCATACAACCTAAACTCCTGAACTTCTCCCAAACAGGAATAAGCTTTTCCCTAGAGTCCCGAGCTTACTCTCCAACAGTATAGGTATTCCCCACAGAGTTTTCAATATTCCCCAACGGAGTTTCTCCCCAAACAACAAAATAGGAATCCCCGGTGGAAACATTCTAAGCAAAGTTTGAAGACACACAGACTCTTAAACAGTAGACTCCCCGACATTTGTCAAGGATTTATTTTCCCAGATGAAAATACATTCATAAAAATTTCACATTTCATACCTCCTATTTACATACATGATAAAGTGCATACGACACAATCTCATTTATTTTGAGAATATCATGACATCATGCGTTTCATACATCATGACATTGCATATGACTAACTCTTTATCTTTTCAGGGAAAGACAAATCAATAAATACCGTTGACTACTTATATGACCTGGGAGTCCTCTCAAAAACTACGTCTATTGAAGGACTGTTTCAGTAGATTCCTTAGAAAGATGCCCTCACAAGACCTTCTCTGGCTCAGTCAGATCGACACTAAGATCTCCCTGATTCTTATTCCAGTTGAAGATACTCCAAGACTTTTGTCTGGCTCAGTTACATCGATTCTAAGATTTTTCTGATTCTTATCCAGTCAAAGTCAATCCAAGACCTTCTCTGGCTCAGTCAGGTCGACACTAAGATCTCCCTGATTCTTATTCCAGTTGAAGATACTCCAAGACTTTTGTTTGGCTCAGTTAAATCGATTCTAAGATTTCTCTGATTCTTATCCAGTCAAAGTTAATCTATGACCTTCTCTGGTCCAGATAAATCTCTCAACGGTTTATTCCGATTTGTTTCTAGATTCTTACTAGTTCAGATAAACCTCTCAACGGTTTATTCTGATTCATTTTCTGTTAAAACACCAGTTCAGACTTTCTGTCAACCATCATTCCTCCAAATGACATCTATAAGCCCATTTACCATACATCTTCGAGTGCAAATTTCTGAGCACTCTAGTGTTCAATCATCTTTCACCTTCAAGTCACGAATGGCGGATCCTCCAATCTAACTCTTCAGGTTCAAGAAGTTTGAACAGGGGCAGCTGTTGTACCCCAAAATTTTCCCTCTCTTTTTCTCAGGTTTACTCCCCATCCAATCCCAAGCTTTGGATTATAAATTTTTCATAAAGATCGCTCCCAAGGGCAAAACAGTCATCTGTGCTAAAAGTCCAAACCTTGACCTCTTGATTAAAAATCAAATAAAAAAAATCTTATTTCAAGAAAACATGCTTGAAACAGGAAGTGTATTCCAGCTAAGATTTAAAAAAACAAATTTCTAAGTACTTGAGATTTTCTAAGTATTTAAGAAAAATGGCACTTCAGAACCTCTGAATCAACCTCCAGGCAGAAATGGTCAGAAGTTGCAAACTTGGCTCAGCACATAACATTCAGTCAAAAGTTGGCTCTTCAGCAGCTACACCAACTCAGTTAGAGGTTATAAACATGGTTCAGCACGTAATCTTTGAACAGAACGTGGCTCTTTCAGTAAGTATGCAAGTTCAGCCATAATTTGCTAGAGAAATGCAAAGAAGGCAACAAAGCCTGAAACTCCTTCAGAACCTACTGGAATCAGAAGATGAAGAGGTCAGAAGAGTGGGTATAATACTGAAGCAGAATCTCTAAATTCAGAGTTTTCAGAGGCAGATCAAAAGAACATGCTGGAAAATCTAGAAAACTCTCAGAATTTGTTGGGACAGCAAGAGGCCAAGGTCAGAGTTTGGCTTGCGTTGTTTTTTGGTAAAACAGAACTGCTGGCTCAGGATATAGGTAATGATGCAAATCTCACACTAAGATCTCTTAAGTCTTAACCAATCTTATCACCATTTAATGCCCATTAATGCTCACAACTACTTTTGAACATTTGTCCAAAGGGCCTGTCCACGTGCAGCATAACAACACCCTCGTGCAAGGTTAAGTTTGGATCTATGTGCCACTTTTCGCCTAGGGGTGTCACTTTCCCTTAATTTTCGCCTACTGTTCCAGTCTAGGCTGAAAAAAACTGTCCATTATCACAACTTTCCATAAACTTCCTTCAAGAACAAGTTAACACCTACTGCATGGTATTGGCGCCATTTAACGTTTAAAACTCACAAAGCCTTGCCTATAAATAGGGCACCATTGTCCATTGAAAGGGGACCGGTCAAAAATCCAGAAAAATTGCTAGAAGAGTGTTGTACCCTAAAATTTGCCCTCCCATATTCTTCAAAATTTGCCAAGATCAAGGTTCAAAATCTCTCAAGGGTTGCACAATCCAATTGCCTCCTAACACAGTCAAAATTAGGGTTTTGGTTCTGGCAAAGAAATTGAGGTTTCCAAGGGTCCAATCAAGTCCCACATGCCTATAAACATTGTCAAGCATCCATATGTCAAGTTTCAAGACTCACAACATCAAATTGCACAGTCAAAAACCCTAAATGCTTCACAGTCAACTGCAGGGGCAAAATGGTCATTTGACAGTCAAAGTCAAAAATTTTGGTCAACATCTTATTTTGAAGCCACAAACATCATTTGATCAATTCTTGATCATGATTCTCAAGGCATGGCTCAAAAAGTCTCAAGATGCAAAAGTTTCCATTTTTGGACAGTTGAAAAAGTCAACTTCAAATTGACCAGGGCATAACTTCTTCATGGTTTATCAGAAAAATCCCATCCAAAGCTCATTTTGAAGAGAATGACATTTCCTACAACTCATCTTCACACTTCAAGTCCAAGAAATGCTCTCACAAAAAGTTATCAATTTCAACATTATAGGTCATTTTCAAAAGCCAACAAAAAGGCACTTTAAGTCAAAGACCATAACTTGCGATTGGTAAATCAAAATGACATAGGACCAAAAACATTGGTTTGAGGACTTCAATACCTTTCCAAAATGTCCAAGAACATGTTCATAACTTAAAAATTGAGCAAGATATTCCTTGTAGAAGTTGGGAAATGTTTAGGAATTTTGAAAAGTCAACTTTGCTTCAAATGCCTCAAAATTGCTAATGGGCCTCAATTTCTTCCATGAATCATTACCCAAAGGCTATGCACGACCCATTAAGCTAAAAGGAAGTTATTTTCTTATTTTTAATTAATTAATTGAATTTTTAATCTTATTAATTCATTTAATTAAATTTAATTATGAGAAAAGTACTAAACAATGGTTTTAAATCCTTTTTGTGCAGCAAATCCTTCCATTATGAGCTAAATATTTCGTGTACCTTCTCAAGAGACAAAATCTTCCACAATTGGCAAGAGTTTCATGGCAAAAAGATTGAAAAAGATTGAAATTGATATCATTGAAAATCAAATCTCCAAATCATCAATGCATGGATTATGGGCTGGTTTTTTAACCTAATTCTATTCACTTACTTATGCACAATTGAAACCTAAGGCATTGGACACAGAAGCTGCACAGAAAACGAATAACCAACTTGCAATTTTGGCCAAAAAACCTTGAAACTGTTTTCATACCTAGAGTACAATTCAAGGCTTGAAAAGCATTCCAAAACTTTGCCAAGACATCCAGGAACGTGTTACAATCAAGAGATAATCTCCAGACCTCAAGAATTGGTAGAACAAAGTCATACTTTTCGCAAAAATTCTCATAATCGTGTTTTACTTTTCATGCATTATTCATGTATTTTGATTGTTGATTAACACTAACCATGATGTTCTGAAGCCATTGGTAGCAATTAATTGAACTAATACTGCCTGTAGCCAGATCTGCCATGGACGCGTTTTAGGGTTTCAGAAGCTTTAAATTAGGGTTTCCCTCATGTGGTAAAATTGGACCACCAAACTGGTACCATTGAAATCAGGACATCCAGACGAAATCAATCCACACCTCGCGCCCTTTTTATAATTGCTCATGCTCTAATCGCTATTTTTATGCATTGCAGTTAGTGGGGGTTTAAAACCCCCGCTATTCGTTTATGTTATAGGAAGAAAAAGGAAGACGAAGCTGGCGTGTCATAGCGTGAGAGGATAATTCAAATACTGGCGCGCGTTTTTGTTAAACACCACTAACGCTTGTTTTTTCTCTTATAATAATCATTATCCATTAGATATACAAAGTAACGCGCTAGTTCAGTTGGCAGTTGAGTTGTCATGCAGGTACTGGGACCTGGGTTCGATTCCCAGGTCCCCCCAAACGCTTAATAATTTTTGTTGCAAGGTATTCCAGCGTAGCACTTCATCCAAAGACCATCATGCATCCTCACATGTTTGCTTGCCACATGGCCATGAGGATCAATCTGAAGGCCATAACATGAATTCCAAGATACACACTCAGTCAATCACACGCACCCAAGCTGGAAAAGTCAAACAAGCTTCTTGTTCAGTGGGCCAAACTGCTTCCAATACACCTCCAAAAGGGCCTGATACCCCCCATGGTTTGCTCAATTTTAATTTTTATTTATTTTTCCTTTTTATTCTTTTATTTGTTTTTTTAATTGTTTTCTTTAAATTCCATAAAATAATTTTCACAATAATAAATACAGAAAAATAAAAAAAAATGTTTTATTGTTATTAACATTAATTTCACCATTATGTTTTGTAAATAAACTTTAAATAATAAATTTAGTTAGTTTTAAGTTTTCAATTTTAATGTTTTTTTTCTTAAATAAATAGAAATTTGGGTTTTTAGCATTTTCATCCCTTTTCTTAATAAACAATTTTTTCTTCTTATTATTATTATTATTATTATTAATTACTAACTTATTTTGTAAATAAATATATAAAATAATTAGTATAAATTAGGTTTTAAACTTTAACCTTTTCTTTTATAATTAAAAATACTTAGAACTAGGGTTTCATTTAACTTCTAATTTTAATTAATTTTCTCTATTCTCATTAAAAACCAAAAAATCTAAAAAAACATGTCTTTCCTTTTATTAAATAATTAATTAGCTCTTTAATTTCATTTTAATTTCAAAAGGGTCCAACGCCCTCGAATATTCGATTCTAATTTCTTTTCGCGCATTTATTCTTATTTATTTTCTTGTGAATATTATGTAATTGCTCAAGCCTTGTAATAGTAATTAGGAATTTATTTATTTTCCGCATTTTTTTATTAAAACGGGTCTTTGTTAATTTGGCGATGTATAGACCCGCGCCTTGTAATAGCGTAGGATTTTACTTTCCGCATTTAAATTTCCGCACTTTTAAACTGCTAAACTTCGCATGAAAGAATGTATGGCTTAAATTAAAAAACAATGCGTAGCTCACGATACAATGAACAAAGACAAATATTAAATTGAAAATGACACACAAATTCACACACCACTCTTAGGGTACGCCTCACTGTTGCCTTGCCCTCGAAACGTGGTCGTCGAGTATAGGACGTTTTAGTAAGTCCTTATGTCCATGACATGATCCAGTTGCCTCGAAACGGTTGCCTCGGAAATTAAAAAGGATCAATGGCATAAGGGTAGCTTCTAAGGTGTCCTACTGTTGCTCTGGTGACCACACTGTCCCTAAAAAACGAATTGACCCGAACACCTCCAATGGTGGTGCTACCTATCTCTCAATGGTGTGATGGCACTACCTTAAGGACATTTACACAGCCTAATTCCTTAGGGTAGGTAGATGACTCGTAGATACTTGCTCTATTCAAAAACAAAACAAAACTCTTTTCAAACCGACACTTTTCAAAAAGCTTTCAAAACAATTTTTCAAACACTCTTGAGGACTGATACAAGAGTCGATCTGAAATCTTTCAACGAAACTTTTTCAAACCCACTCACAATTGAAAAGCAAACACTTTTAAAAACACAAATGAGCAAGTATCTAAGAGCCCATGGATAACCATGGATAGAAAGGGTGCTAACACCTTCCCTTTCTATAAATCTACCACCCGAACCGAGAAACTATCTCATAAGGAATTTTGCTGCGCTTTTGTCCTGTCCATGTTGGAGAAAATAAAAGACGGTGGCGACTCTTGCTTCCGCAACATTTCGCGAACCAGCGTTAAACAGTCAGTTCCAGATCCACCGATCACAGAACTGGCGACTCTGCTGGGGAAATTTATAAAGTGAGGTGTACCTTAGGACTAAGATCACTTGTGTTTTCAATTGTTGTGCTTGTTTGCTTTATTATTGTGGGCTGCATCGGAGTTACATAGATCCTAACCCGGATCTGGGGATACCCTGTTAGGTAGCATAAGCTGTGAGGGACCTGTCCGGCGTAGACCGACATGGGTGAAGCAGTGGCTACGTTGGTGTGGCGCCTTGGTCTGTACCGATATCCCTTGTGTCACAACGAGGAGAATATGGGTCTTCTGAGGAGTCATTAAGCACCAACCGACCTTAGAACCCTAAATTGACCCAACTTGGCCATAGAACAGTAGCAGTATGCTACACCCATTGAGGCTAAACTCTCGCGATGGTTCTGGCCGCAAGAAAAGATTGCGACGCTGGAGTTATGACCGATTGAGGGTAGTCAGTGATATTGGGATCCTCTAGAACCCGATTACTATTTTCTAGGACAGGTCTTAACCAACTAAACTGAAAAAGGGTAATACCTAGACCCCATGATGGCCTAAACTCTAAGGGCTGTGGTGTGACTTGTGTGCTTTCATACTTGACTACTTGCATACTTGTTATCTGACACTTGAGTTTCTTGCAGGTTTTGTTTACAGTCCTTAATCTGGACTCATAACAGGGTTTACCTACATTACTCCATGCATAGCATAACATCATGCCATCATAGCATTGCATACATCCTGCATAAGGACTAATCCATTTCAAGGATCTCAAGGGTCTATGATGCAGGTCATGATGAACCAACTGTCCAGCAAGGGGCAAAGGGGATTTATTTTTCTCTAGACAAGGTTGTCAGGGGCTATGACCCACTGGATATGGTGAGCCTTTGACACTTGAAGAAGGACTCTCAACAACATGAAGTTCCTTCAACCAGGCTAAAAATTCAAATGCTAACAATTTTCTTGTTTACCCCGCGAGATCCTTGAAAACATTGCATGCATACATACATATCATTGCATTACAGGTATCCCTTTTACAGGTTGCTTACCTTCTTCGCCGTTTATTTCAGCTCGCCATCATGAATCCTGAAACATCTACTGAGCAATCCATCCAGGCCCTCCAGGCCCAGAATGCCCAGTTCCGGGAGTTGATTAAGAGTCTAGCCCAGGGCCAACAGGATTTGAAGACTCTGCTCTCGAAGAAGAAGAAGAAGAGGACGGTGCTGTTCAACCCTAGACGCAAATCTGGGAATGGATCACAAAATGAAGTTGAGCAGACTACCCCATCTGTTGGGAAAGACAGTCCCCAAGAAAGGGAGGTTCCTAGTCCAGTGGTCTCCGACAATGAGACCGATTACAATGATGAGCAGTACCCTCCAGCTGAAGACAGGTACAAACAGTTGGAAGACCGGCTAAGTGCCATGGAGATACAAAAAGTGCCGGGCCTGGACTTCGAGGATCTAGGTCTGTCTTCTGGGGTAGTAATCCCGCGCAAATTCAAGGCACCTGCCTTTGCCAAGTACGACGGGGCATCTTGTCCTAAGCTGCATCTCAGGTCTTACACAAGGAGGATTCAGCCCTACACGGCTGACAAGAATTTGTGGATTCACTTTTTTCAGGATAGTCTGTCGGGAACTCAACTCGACTGGTTCTATCAACTGAATGGAGCTAACATCCGCAGCTGGGAGGATTTGGCCACTGCATTCTACAAGCAGTACCAGTACAATGCCGACCTTGCTCCCACGCGCACTCAGCTTCAGGGAATGTCTATGGGTGCAGGTGAAGGTTTCAAAGAATATGCTAAAAAATGGAGGGACCTTGCTGGAAGGGTACAACCACCTCTGACTGACCGCGAGCTCGTCAACATGTTCTTGGGGACCCTGTCTGGTCCATTCTTCAACCACCTGATTGGGAATTCTGCTGCTGGGTTTACAGATCTGATCTTGACTGGGGAAAGAATAGAAGCTGGCATCAAGTCGGGGAAAATACAGAATGGTGACTCCTCGAACACTGAGAAGAAACCATCCAAGAGAGAATCTAGTGCTGTCTATGGCTCAAAAGGGCAGAATAGGTCCGAACACCGCCAAGATGTCAACGCGGTGGTTATTGCAAAACCGACCGGCGCTCCTCAGCGTCACAATCAGCAAAGGGAAGAGAGACCCAAAAGGTAATTCACTCCCCTCGGCATGACCTTGTCACAGATATTGCCACAGTTGCTGGAAACTAAGTTGGTAACTCTCATGGACCCTCCAAAGAATCCCAATAGGACGCCTTCAAGGTATAACCCCAACGTTCGCTGCGCTTATCATTCTGACAGCCCGGGGCATGCTACAGATGATTGTTGGACTTTGAGAAACAGGGTTCAGGATCTGATCGACACGAAGGAAGTCCAGTTCGACTCTCCAGAGACTCCGAATGTGACCACTGCTCCCTTGTCAAAACATGGCTAGGATTGGAAACTTTTGTTCATTTGAATGTTCAGATTGTAATTTTCTTTGATTGTTCAAACATTTTATTCCATGTCAAACTTGGTTATTTCATTAATGCATTACACATGTCTGTTTTGAAGTAATTATTTCGTATTCACTATATGCAAACTGTTTTCATATTTTTGTGATGATCAACTCTTGATTGAAAATTCTAAGCCTCTTGAGGGAGGATGACGAAAACGATACCACGACATTTACAGTATGATTTTGAACAGACCCCGCTGATGAGGTACAGGCATTGTTTCAATTCCTAAACACCGGAGTTATAAGGAAGATAATCCCTCGTCAACCCCTTTGAGCCAAAGAAGTTGGAGTTTTTTTTCTTTTCAAAAATTAAAAACCCTCAATTATAACCTGGGGCAGGGTAGTGTTCTCAGCTAATCCGGATGCACAATGAAAGACATCAAAGAAGTCCTTTCGAGATAAAAGACAGTGATGGTTCCGAATAATCATAAAGACAGGCAGTCCTTATAAAAAAAAATAGAAGCCCAATAAGTCAAACCTATGAAGGAGACTTACAAAACTGGGGCATCCCGCTGACTGTAATTACAAAAGAAACAGTTCAGGCAAAAAACAGGGATAACGAAATCAAAAAGAAAGAGGTCCTACAAACCCTCGACAAAAAAAAAATGATGGCTGCCTATTCAA
This sequence comes from Vicia faba, assembly GCA_948472305.1. Classification (NCBI taxonomy): domain Eukaryota; kingdom Viridiplantae; phylum Streptophyta; class Magnoliopsida; order Fabales; family Fabaceae; genus Vicia; species Vicia faba. Next base: position 1,169,506,457 of record OX451738.1, read on the forward strand.
AATAAACTGTCAATATCCGAACCATTACTGGAATATCTGAGCAAAGACTCAAACAAGGTCTGACGCACGATTAACTGAGGTTAGGATTGAAGAACATCACGAAGAGCGGGTTGGTACAAATAAAATTTGAGCCTTTATCCTTTGTTTCTTAAACCGTGAACCAGGCCACGTTATAACCCTTAAAAGTCCTAGCTGAAGCATGGGTTAGTTCGAAAGCATACTGTACGAAAGGTATCCTGACTCCTTAAGACTTGCTGTAAAATAACGAGTTGACATCACAGTTTATAAAAAAAAAATTTTCACTTGTTTTTATGGAAAAATGCATTTTTAAAAAACTTCAAGACAGACATAAGTTTTGCATTTTTAACATAACTTTGTTTGCATACGACTATTTGTTTGAACAGCATAGAAGCTCGCATGACAAATATCTAATGAGCAAAAGCACCTCCAATCAAGGGGAATGGCATGATCATTGTCCATCATCTGGGGCAGTTAAGTCAAGATTTGGAGAATCTCTCAAAAGGCCAACCAACTTGGGGCAAATATCCATCTGGATCACTTAGGACATTGGACGATCAAACAAAGATCTTCTGGTAGCATGGCAAAACACTTCAGACAGGGGAACCTCCCTACCTTCTGAGAGCACGAACATAGTCGAAAAAATACTACGCAAAATCAAAGACCCGCTAGGTTGACACACCTAGGCAAAAATAAGGGCTTCCCGACGAACCAAAAGGGTTCGGGCAAAAATAAGGGATGAAATGAAAAAAAATCTGTACACCCGGCAAGTCGAAAACCTGAAAAGGCGGCTTGGGCAAAAACGGGTATCCCGGTGGACTGAAAACTCGAAAGGGCGGTCCAGGCAAAAGTTAGGGATCAAAAGCGTACGACTATGTTCCGTCATCTCGTCACTTGCCTACCAGAAGAAGATTTGTCAATCGGCGGTTATCGAGCACCTTATAGGCCTTCTTCTCCCACAGAAACAGGGGCAATATGAGTTGTCTAAGCGATCTAGTTGCTCTGTCCACCAAGGTACTAAGGAAGGTTCAGCCGAAGAATACGACCAAGATACCTTCACTCCCCCAGAGTAAGACTAGATTCAGCAATACTCTCCCCAAGCAGAGTTGGTCTCCCATCAGCCCCAAAAAGGCACAACATTTCCAGCAAGTCAGCGATACTCTTCCCAAGCAGAGTTAATCTACTGTCAGCCTTAAGGAAGGTGGATTATCCCCCCGAAGATCTCAGCATTCATCAGCGCAGTATACAAAAATTCTTAACAAGTATCCCCGGCAATCTTGATCTAAGATTGTTCCCCGGCGGTATACAAGACATCCAGTGAAGCCACTTCCCCAGTGCAACCTCAGAAGTTTCCCCAGGAGAACTTAATCAAACTCCCCAGCAGGAAGCTTATCCCCAGTAGATTCCGGAAGCTTGTCATCCGCTTAGTACGAACGCTCCCCCGGATTTATTCAAAGGTTACTTCCCCACCAGGATATAACTGGGTTATCCTCAGCCAATTGCCACAGAAAGATCGTCCTCGGCGAAGTCTTCCTATCCCCGACGGAGTTCATCAAATCTCCCAACATAACTTATCTTCCTATCCCCAGCGGAGTTATCTTCATCAACCTCAGCAAAGTACTTCTCTTTCCCCACAAAGTTCACTCCCCGCAGAGTAATCTATTCGCCAAGTTTATTCCCCAACGGAGTTACCTTCTCCTACCGGTATTCTTGCAATCATCATCCCCAATGGAAATGAAGAATCTCACTCTTCAACATCAGCCCAGGATTTGATTTCCCGGCATCCGTCAAGGATCTATTTTCCCAAACGAAGATACATTCATAAACATCACATTGTTATACATCATGATACGCATCATATCATACAATCTCATGTGTTGAGAACATCATTGCTTGAGTCATATCATGCATTGCATATGACTGACCTTTACCTTTCAGGAAGGATACAGTTAAATGATCAACTATGTCAAAAAAGACAAATTTAGTCAAAGTAGACAAATCCAGTCAAAAGAAGACAAGTCCAGTTAAAATTACTTCCACCCGTCGTTATAGACACTCGTCGTTATAGACACCCGTCGTTATAGACACCCGTCGTTATAGACACCTGTCGTTATAGACACCCGTCGTTATAGACACTCGTCGTCATAGACACTCGTCGTTATAGACACTCGTCGTTATAGACACTCGTCGTCATAGACACTCGTCGTTATAGACACTCGTCGTCATAGACACTCGTCGTTATAGACACTCGTCGTTATAGACACTCGTCGTTATAGACACTCGTCGTTATGGACACTCGTCGTTATAGACACTCGTCGTTATAGACACTCGTCGTTATAGACACTCGTCGTTATAGACACTTGTCGTTATAGACACTCGTCGTTATAGACACTCGTCGTTATAGACACTCGTCGTTATAGACACTCGTCGTTAAAGACCACTCGTCCATGAGGATAACCTGTCAGTAGAGACAACTCACCAACCTTACTAATTCCAGACTCGATTCCTGTATCTTGCCAGGGCACGTCTGAAGAGTTTGAGGATCTGATTCCTGTATCTTGCCAGGGTGTATCTGTTGACGACTAACATTACCAGACTCGATTCCTGTATCTTGCCAGGGCACGTCTGAAGAGTTTGAGGATCCGATTCCTGTATCTTGCTAGGGTGTATCTGTTGACGACTAACATTACCAGACTCGATTCCTGTATCTTGCCAGGGCACGTCTGAAGAGTTCGAAGATCCGATTCCTGTATCTTGCCAGGGTGTATCTGTTGACGACTAACATTACCAGACTCGATTCCTGTATCTTTCCAGGGCATGTCTGAAGAGCTCGAAGATCCGATTCCTGTATCTTGCCAGGGTGTATCTGTTGACAACTATATTCTCCGGACTCGATTCCTGTATCTCGCCAGGGCACGTCTGAAGAATTTAAAGATTCGATTCCTGTATCCAGCCAGGGCACATCTACATAAAGGGTTTGAAGATCAACTCCTGTAACAGGCCACGTAATTATTTTTCTTTCTCAGGTACGTAAGTTCTCGCTAAGGAATCTCTTACGCGATCGACAACCTCCCGATGGTATCTATAAGCCCATCTCTCCACTTACCAACAGTCTCTAGATGGCATCTATAAGCCCATCCTCCTATCCATCACTCTCCAAATGGCATCTGTAAGCCCATTCCCCTACATCATACTGCTGACACTCTACTATGTGAGTGCAAATTTCTGGGCACTCTAGTGTTCAATCATCTTCTACCCTCGGATTACGAAAGGCACGCCAGCCAATCTACACCCTCAGGTCTAAGAAGATTGAACAGGGGCAACTGTTGTACCCCAAAATTTTCCCTCCCATATTCTTCAAAATTTGCCAAGATCAAGGTTCAAAATCTCTCAAGGGTTGCACAATCCAATTGCCTCCTAACACAGTCAAAATTAGGGTTTTGGTTCTGGAAAAGAAATTGAGGTTTCCAAGGGTCCAATCAAGTCCCACATGCCTATAAACATTGTCAAGCATCCATATGTCAAGTTTCAAGACTCACAGCATCAAATTGCATAGTCAAAAACCCTAAATGCTTCACAGTCAACTGCAGGGGCAAAATGGTCATTTGACAGTCAAAGTCAAAATTTTTGGTCAACATCTTATTTTGAAGCCACAAACATCATTTGATCAATTCTTGATCATGATTCTCAAGGCATGGCTCAAAAAGTCTCAAGATGCAAAAGTTTCCATTTTTGGACAGCTGAAAAAGTCAACTGCAAATTGACCAGGGCATAACTTCTTCATGGTTTATCAGAAAAATCCCATCCAAAGCTCATTTTGAAGAGAATGACATTTCCTACAACTCATCTTCACACTTCAAGTCCAAGAAATGCTCTCACAAAAAGTTATCAATTTCAACATTATAGGTCATTTTCAAAAGCCAACAAAAAGGCACTTTAAGTCAAAGACCATAACTTGAGATTGGTAAATCAAAATGACATGGGACCAAAGAAATTGGTTATAGGACTTCAAGACCTTTCCAAAATATCCAATAACATGTTCATAACTTAAAAATTGAGCAAGATATGCCTTGTAGAAGTTGGGAAATTTTTAGGAATTTTGAAAAGTCAACTTTGCTTCAAATGCCTCAAAATTGCTAATGGGCCTCAATTTCTTCCATGAATCATTACCCAAAGGCTATGCACGACCCATTAAGCTAAAAGGGATTTATTTTATTATTTTTAATTAATTAATTAAATTTCTAATCTTATTAATTCATTTAATTAAATTTAATTATGAGAAAAATACTAAACAATGGTTTTAAATCCTTTTTGTGCAGCAAATCTTTCCATTATGAGCTAAATATTTCGTGTACCTTCTCAAGAGACAAAATCTTCCACAATTGGCAAGAGTTTCATGGCAAAAAGATTGAAAAAGATTGAAATTGATATCATTGAAAATCAAATCTCCAAATCATCAATGCATGGATTATGGGCTGGTTTTTTAACCTAATTCTATTCACTTACTTATGCACAATTGAAACCTAAGGCATTGGACACAGAAGCTGCGCAGAAAACCAATAACCAACTTGCAATTTTGGCCAAAAAACCTTGAAACTTTTTTCATACCTAGAGTACAATTCAAGGCTTGAAAAGCATTCCAAAACTTTGCCAAGACATCCAGGAACGTGTTACAATCAAGAGCTAATCTCCAGACCTCAAGAATTGGTAGAACAAAGTCATACTTTTCACAAAAATTCTCATAATCGTGTTTTACTTTTCATGCATTATTCATGTATTTTGATTGTTGATTAACACTAACCATGATGTTCTGAAGCCATTGGTAGCAATTAATTGAACTAATACTGCTTGTAGCCAGATCTGCCATGGACGCGTTTTAGGGTTTCAGAAGCTTTAAATTAGGGTTTCCCTCATGTGGTAAAATTGGACCACCAAACTGGTACCATTGAAATCAGGAAATCCAGACGAAATCAATCCACACCTCGCGCCCTTTTTATAATTGCTCATGCTCTAATCTCTATTTTTATGCATTGCAGTTAGTGGGGGTTTAAAACCCCCGCTATTCATTTATGTTATAGGCAGAAAAAGGAAGACGAAGCTGGCGTGTCATAGCGTGAGAGGATAATTCAAATACTGGCGCGCATTTTCGTTAAACACCACTAACGCTTGTTTTTTCTCTTATAATAATCATTATCCATTAGATATACAAAGTAACGCGCTAGTTCAGTTGGCAGTTGAGTTGTCATGCAGGTACTGGGACCTGGGTTCGATTCCCAGGTCCCCCCAAACGCTTAATAATTTTTGTTGCAAGGTATTCCAGCGTAGCACTTCATCCAAAGACCATCATGCATCCTCACATGTTTGCTTGCCACATGGCCATGAGGATCAATCTGAAGGCCATAACATGAATTCCAGGATACACACTCAGTCAATCACACGCACCCAAGCTGGAAAAGTCAAAGAGGCTTCTTGTTCAGTGGGCCAAACTGCTTCCAATACACCTCCAAAAGGGCCTGATACCCCCCATGGTTTGCTCAATTTTAATTTTTATTTATTTTTCCTTTTTATTCTTTTATTTGTTTTTTAATTGTTTTCTTTAAATTCCATAAAATAATTTTCACAATAATAAATACAGAAAAATCCAAAAAAAATGTTTTATTGTTATTAACATTAATTTCACCATTATATTTTGTAAATAAACTTTAAATAATAAATTTAGTTAGTTTTAGGTTTTCAATTTTAATGTTTTTTTTTCTTAAATAAATAGAAATTAGGGTTTTTAGCATTTTCATCCCTTTTCTTAATAAACAATTTTTTCTTATTATTATTATTATTATTATTATTATTATTATTATTATTATTATTAATTACTAACTTATTTTGTAAATAAATATGTAAAATAATTAGTGTAAATTAGGTTTTAAACTTTAACCTTTTCTTTTATAATTAAAAATACTTAGAACTAGGGTTTCATTTAACTTCTAATTTTAATTAATTTTCTCTATTCTCATTAAAAACCAAAAAATCTAAAAAAACATGTCTTTCCTTTTATTAAATAATTAATTAGCTCTTTAATTTCATTTTAATTTCAAAAGGGTCCAACGCCCTCGAACATTCGATTCTAATTTCTTTTCGCGCATTTATTCTTATTTATTTTCTTGTGAATATTATGTAATTGCTCAAGCCTTGTAATAGTAATTAGGAATTTATTTATTTTCCGCATTTTTTTATTAAAATGGGTCTTTGTTAATTTGGCGATGTATAGACCCGCGCCTTGTAATAGCGTAGGATTTTACTTTCCGCATTTAAATTTCGGCACTTTTAAACTGCTAAACTTCGCATGAAAGAATGTATGGCTTAAATTAAAAAACAATGCGTAGCTCACGATACAATGACCAAAGACAAATATTAAATTGAAAACGACACACAAATTCACACACCACTCTTAGGGTACGCCTCACTGTTGCCTTGCCCTCGAAACGTGGTCGTCGAGTATAGGACGTTTTAGTAAGTCCTTATGTCCATGACATGATCCAGTTGCCTCGAAACGGTTGCCTCGGAAATTAAAAAGGATCAATGGCATAATGGTAGCTTCTAAGGTGTCCTACTGTTGCTCTGGTGACCACACTGTCCCTAAAAAACGAATTGACCCGAACACCTCCAACGGTGGTGCTACCTATCTCTCAATGGTGGGATGGCACTACCTTAAGGACATTTACACAGCCTAATTCCTTAGGGTAGGTAGATGACTCGTAGATACTTGCTCTATTCAAAAACAAAACAAAACTCTTTTCACACCGACACTTTTCAAAAAGCTTTCAAAACAATTTTTCAAACACTCTTGAGGACTGATACAAGAGTCGATCTGAAATCTTTCAACGAAACTTTTTCAAACCCACTCACAATTGAAAAGCAAACACTTTTGAAAACACAAATGAGCAAGTATCTAAGAGCCCATGGATAACCATGGATAGAAAGGGTGCTAACACCTTCCCTTTCTATAAATCTACCTCCCGAACCGAGAAACTATCTCATAAGGAATTTTGCTGCGCTTTTGTCCTGTCCATGTTGGAGAAAATAAAAGACGGTGGCAACTCTTGCTTCCGCGACATTTCGCGAATCAGCGTTAAACAGTCAGTTCCAGATCCACCGATCACAAAGAGGAACAGGAAACTCTAGCAAGAAAACATTATGAAACTCTGCCAAAATTCCTAGTGTTTCATAACTTTGAACTTCCTGCATCCAAACTTCATTGATACCCAATTTGCTTCCTGACTAGAAAACACCCATACAGTTTCTGACCATACATACATATATCTTCTCCATCCACCCATTCTAAAAAGAACCTGTCCAAAACACCATCATAGCTAAAGCTAGCTCCAATTCACATATTTTCTTCCAACAGCAAGGTAAGCACCTGCTGACTCTCACCACGCTGCTAAGCATCATCAGCTTTGCATGCTCAATAAACACAATGTAGATATCATATTGCTGATGTACGTGTTCTGAGGATTTTCATGCCTCTGAATGCTTAAGTGGGAAGTGAATCAGTGTAGAACCTGCATGTGACCATTTTGGTTCTGTCTTTTGAAACGCTATGACACTTCCTGAGACTTTCCTAGGCATGCCTTCTGTTTTATGGAAAAATAATAAAATTGCAGATGTTCTGACTAGCACAGGGGGAAACCAAGCTCTGATTTGACGCCAGCACTTCTGAGGCCTGTTTTGCTATCAATAGTATCAGAACTTCTGAAAATTATTGTGTTTCCAACAGGGTCAGAACTTCTGACTTCCCCGTTTAAACATCCAAACACAAGTTTGTCTACCAAATACAATGGTAAAACAACAATGTAAAAGGGTTAAAAATGTGTAGGAAAGATCTTTGAGTAGATAGGGTAGACAACTCTTAGTTACTTGATCAAAACTTGCAAAAACATCCTTGCTATTTTCAAACACACCTCACAACACAATTTCAAAACATTTCCCAAATACAAAACTTTCAAACATTAAAACATCTTTTCAAAAGACAAAACATCTTTGTATACATTCAAACAAGAATCATTACAAAGGTTGCCTAGACAAAGGCCTCTTTTCAAAATATTTTCAAAACCACGTACAAAGCACCATTTCAAACAATTGAAAAGCAAAAGCAAGTGATCTAAAACAAGTAACTAAGAGCCCATGGCAAACCATGGATGAAAAGGGTGCTAGAACCTTCCCTTTTCATAATCTACCCTCGAACCCAAGAAAACATCTCAAAGGTCTTTCCTGTGCTTTTTGACCTTTCCTTTAGATCAATAAAAAGTCAGTGGCGACTCTTGCTAAACCGCAACATTTGCAAACACAAACGCAAAACATCAAGTCAGTTCTCCCACCGCATCACACTTGGTACCAACAGAAATATTCATTCATCTTTAATTTATAGTTCATGAAATTTATATGGTTGAATTCGTATTGAAAAATGGAGCAAGTTTCATGTTTACATTTTCTGATTTGGTTGAGAAATGAGGAAGTTACAAAATTCAAAACGGTGTTGGAAATGCTGGCGCGTAGTTAGGGATGAAGTACCATTAGGACTGAGTTTATTTTATATTTATTACAAGTTGTATTACTCACGAATGAAAAAGCCACCACAGTGGCAGGAGAAGCGCGAATAAGACATTGAACTATAGGGACCTGGGTTCGTGCCCTAGTGGTACCCTTTTGCTTTTTACTAATTTTCTTATTTTAGATTCTGTGCAATCCAAGCATGTGCGCGCACCATGTGCGTCTCATCCACACTATTTGATCATTAGGCCATGCAAGACCATGACGCACTTTCAAGAGTTGGCTATACTGAATCAGAAACAAGGCGCCTGGGCCTCCTGACTTGGATTTGTCCCTTTTTATTTTTGCTTAATCTCACCCCCTTTTTGCTTTATAACACGCAGGCCCATTCATACTTTATTTATTTTATTTTCTCTGATTACAAAAACACATGTTTGGACCTAGCACCCTTTTTACTATTTTTTACCACCCTTTTTACTTTTAAACCCCCAAGCTATTTATTTTATATTTTTATTATTTTTATTTATTTATTTAAAACTACTAAATACAAAAACATATATTTTTTTAAATAATTTAATTTAAGTATTTTATTTTATTTTTATTAAACTATCTATTATTTTCTTCTACATTGTAAAAACATTTTCTAAATTAATACTAATATTCAAAGTATTTTCTAAACAAATTATTAGACTTAGGTTTATTTTCTTCTTAAAATTCAATTAACTTAGGTTTTTTATTTTTTGTTAAATAATTAATTAATTTCTTTTGTAAATAAATTTAATTAGTTTAATTAGGTTAATTACTAAAACCTTTTTCTCCATCAAAAACCCTAAAAATCATTTTCTTTTCTTCTTCTTTACATTTTTGTGTATTATTATTGTAATTCATATCCATAGGTTTGTAATAGTAATTAGGGATTTACTGCTTTCTTCCCCCTATTCACAAAAATTGTACCCCCCATTCCTAAAGCGTTGTAATAGTATAGGACCTTTAAATTCCACAATTTATCGCTTTCCTTATTATTGCTAGTAATTAGGGTTTGTATGACAAGACTAAAATCAAACCATAGAAAACCCTAATTCAAAGATAATATACATGAAAACAAAACACTTTGCACACTTGTACCTTAGGGTAACCCACACTTGTTTCCTCGGATTTAAACAGTCATGTCCCTCGATGACCCTTCAAATGTTGCCTTCGGTAAATGATCTTAGTCCCTTATGACAATTGCTAAAACATCTTACAAGTTGCATTCTATGATTGTACGATGACCCACGCCCGTCCCTCACATCCATTGATATGGCTTTCTACCAATCAATGGTAAAATAACACTATCTAAGAAGGAGAAAAAGAACAAATACTTTTTGAGTAGGTAGATTTTTCATAATTTCTTGCTTACAAACAAAAAAATTCCACACCTCACACTTTCAAAATACTTTTCAAAACAAACATTTTGTATACATTCTCAACGATACGAGTATTATTACAAAATTGCCTTACATTGGAATTTTCAAAACATTCCCTTTTCAACAAATACTTTCAAAACCAACACTTTGTATACATTTTCAATGATACGAGAATTATTACAAAGTTTTCCGCACGAAGACATTTTCAAAATATTTTCAAACTTACACAAACACAAAACATTTTAAAGTGAGCTAGCAATTAAGAGCCCGTATATAACTACGGATGAAAAGGGTGCTAACACGTTCCCTTTTCATAACCTATCCCCCGAACTCAAGAAAATTCTCAAAAGGTCTTTCCATTTCATTTCATCCTTTGCTTTATTGGATAAAAGAAAAGTCGGCGACGACTCTTGCTATCCGCAACATTTGCGATAAAACACAAAACACCAAGTCAGTTCTCCCACCATATCACAAGTATGCATAATTTTTTCTCTGGTTTTTGTTGTGTTTTCATAGTGAATGAGAGTGGGGTTTTGGGGGGAAAACTTGGGGTTTTAAATTCATTTGTTTAACTCTTTTATATCTTTGTTAATTCAAGTTTTGGCCTTATTATTTTTGTGCAATATTGATAGGTTTTGGAGGGGTTTTTCTGACTGTTTTTGGGTAGTTTTTGTTTGGAATTTTGTGTAGTATGGGGTAGCAATAACACAGAAGTAGCAACAAGTTTTGGGCTTATGTTGCATGTCATTTTGGACAAGTTATGGCACAAATTATGCAGGACTGGATATGGATTATTGTGGGCAGCATGATGCAAGCTTATTTTTCAGGTTTATGCAGGTAGATAGTAGGTACAACAAGGTTGATTTTTGGCATTGTTTTTAGACCGTTTTGTTTGGCTTATTTTGACAGGTTTCTGGCAGATTTTGGAGTGACATAGGGTAGAAATAACATATGGCCGTTTGAATAAAGGCCACAATGTTTTGTGGTCTATATAGACTGTGCTTGGTATAGCAACATGTGTGCAGTAGGCTTGTGTATTGCGGGGCTGCAACATTTGAATGGATTTTGTAAGCATGACAACACTTTGGATGTTGGGTATTGAATATGAAAAGACTTGGCTCAAATGTGACTGCAAGTGTATTTATGCAGCTTTGGTTGAAGAATAAATTTTGTACCATGGGAGTAAACATGAAGTTTGAAAGTTGGCTTAGACTTAGGCATAAGCGTTAGAAATATTCCATGTAACTAGCTTTTTTTTATTGTAAAACTATGAACTATTGAATTCTTGAGTTTCCTTTGTAACAATGGCAAAGTTGTAATGTTGATGATGGATTATAACTTGAAACTTGAATGATTTGAGGATAAATTGTGAATAAAACAATGATGTATGTTAAACTTTGCAACTTGTAACTTCAACTCCAAATAATTCATATGCTTTCCAATCTTCTTGAAATAATTCTTCCGACCCTATGATACAGATCCACTTGACAAACTTGTATCTTGTATACCATATGAATGGATTTCCCACATTAACCTTGAATTAAACCTGAATATGCCTTGCGAATGAATGTTGAACAATACTTTTGCAATAATGTACCTTGTCCGTTGAATTTAAAATGAACCATTATTTCTTGAATTTCATGAATTTAAACATGAATAAGGCTCGAATCTTGAACGATGCTTGAATAACTTGAATGAAACTTGCTCTTGAATTCATGATAAACTCGAAAAGTGAATGGGCTATTGTTTGAAAACCATGGATGGATCTTGAATCTTGATTGGAACTTTGAATAATGGATGAACCAACAAATTTGAACAAACCATGTCTTCAATAAACTCAACTTCTTAATACATGGTTTGAATGATATTTGAATCAAATTCACCACTTTTCTTTAATTCAAAACTTCAAACTAATTAAACACGATTCAAAGGACATACCGCAGTATCATGCTTGAATATCCAATCCTCGATGCCTTGTTCTTGGAGCAACTGATGAATTCACATTCTTCTCACGAGTACCATAAAAAACAAGAAATCTTGAATTGATGATCCATAATTCTTAAGATAAATTTCAATATACAGACAATCATGCTTTGACAAACTCTTTCCCATTTGATGGAATCCAAACATGTAAAGTCTTGATTCCAAGGCTACACCCGAATCTCGTTTTTAGAGAAGTCTCTAGAGGAAAATGGAAGTTGAAATAGGAAGTGAAGAATGCTCAGGATAGCCAAAGCATCAAAACTCTAGCTCCGACAACATGAATGATGTAGAAACCAAATGAGTCACACTTGAGTGAAATAAAAAGCCCTAAAGCATAAGGAAACCCTAATTTCTGACTGAATAACTTAGGAGATGGTAAATGAGGAGAAAAACCTGATTTTTAATCACACCTAGGGAAATAAACCCTAATCCAAGATTTTGATGAATTTGAATGAGAAATTGCCTTGTACATGGATGAATAAGAAACTCATGATAACCATACTTCAAAACCTGATTCCACTGTCCACTGCCCAAGGAGGAACCAAGGAAATCAACTGTAGAACGTAGAAGACTCAAACCAAAATTAAACCATAGTTAGCACAACCGGTGATGCTTTAAACCACTGGCTTATTGAAATGAAGGAATGATGTGTGATTTAACTAATGAAAATGGTGCAATTTAAATGCAAAGCCTAAGCCAAATAAAAGTGAAAATGTAGGACAAATTTGGGGTATGACAAATGATGACTAAGGTTCAACTTCCAGTGATGGAAAGAGAAATGGTAGACATGTTTACCAACACCCTGTAGGGGCACTAATATACTCCTTGTAGTACTGATAAGTGCAAATTGTAGCTATTTTTGTATATACTTTTGTTGCACTTATCAAATTTTTTTGTTAATATCGTTGAATAAATCCCCATTTTTGTATAATTGTGTATAAATTATATTTAATCAAATTTTTATGTATTTGTGTATTGTTTGATAGTTTTCCATTCATTTTATAGGTATTTATGCGTATTTGGAGCATGAGTAATAAAGTATCGAAGACACGACTTCAAACACACAATTTTGAGCAACTCATAACCGGATAAGGCTCAACATCAAAGAATAATAAATAATCAATTTGGTTTATATTAAGGCATTGTTAGATAGATAATTGAATAATCTTTCCAATGCTTTGAACCAAGCATAAATCAGAGTTACCGTTCTCAAGTTATGGCGAAAAAAAAAAGCTGATTTTTTTCTCTTGACAGTAGAGCGCGCTTAACGGGATTGTGCCGTTTAGCGCGGTCCCCTGGACAGAATCACGTTAAAAGGACCAAAGTGCACATTTTTCAGGTGATGTTTTGGGGTATTTGTTCCCAACTCATCAAACCTTAATTTTTTGATAGATTAGCTTAGAAAACAACATTAGGGGCTTGCTTATGGATGATTGGAGGTAGATTTCTCTTCCACCTGTGCTGACAAACTGGAAGATTTGTGGTTTATCTCTTCTCACCACTTTGTATTTCTCTTTTTATGGGTATTGTTTGTATATTTACTTTGAACATATGTATATTTTTTTATCATGGTGTTGTATAAAGCTTGCTTTACAAATCAATCTTGATCTCTTCTTTGATCTTTTTGCTTTATGTTTGGATTTGGGTTGATATTGACATATACCTCACAAATCTTGATTAGGGATGGATATCTATTAGTTTCTAGATTCTAGAGATAGATTTAGAGCTAATATTCACTTTGGGTGCTAAAGCCTAATGCCTCCGTGTTGTTGTAGCGCACAAGACATTGCCGATAGAGTAATATGGATGGTCTCGCGACTTGGCATTAGACATAACCTTCGTTGTGGGTACATCTCGTGGTGTCCCTGATGATTTTGACGAGTACAGTAGGTTGAGTGCAACTGATCGATAGATTTAAGTTTGTGACGTGTAGTGTACAATCATACCGGATAAGTTGTCTATCCTTTATAGTTTTCGTTTACATTTATTTTCTGTTGATACTTTTCATTTCAACCCATTTATTCCCAAACTCATTAACGATATATTTTTTTAATGACATTTCAATACACCAATATCTATGCATGATACGATATAACCTAAATATCACTCGATAAATTAATAACTTACTTTTTGCTTACCGCTATACCGCTCCAACAAAATGGCGTCGTTGCTGGGGATTGATGTTTATTGTTCCTGCATTATGATAAGTTTCTTTGTTTTTGAGTTTTGTAATTAATGTATATGTTGTATAGAATATGTACATAAGCTTGTCTGTTTTTACTTGTACATGTTTTGTGTTTATTTTTAATACTTGTGCGTATATGTGTTTTTTCTTTGTTTTCACGTATTGTTGTGAATTGTATCATTTTATGAACGTTTGTTGTGTGGATGTTAGGACACTTTCTTTAAGTTTATGCGGTGTGACAATACCATGGCATGACGAGAGGAGGTTACTAGCTCGCACAATAAAGGCGTCGAGCTTACGACGTAAAAAAGTATGTTTTGTTTGTATTCGTTTTTGTTATGTGTTGACTTGTGTTTTAAACAAGTTGAAATAGGAGTTGTTTTAAATTCTCAAATTTTCACTTTTCAACTTGTTTAATTCACTTTCACTTGTTTGTTTTGTTATGTCAATTTGTGTTTTTCCACAAGTTTGTCGTGTTTAGGTTGTGGAAGTGTGTTTGTATGTTGTAAATATTGTACATGTGTAGCTGAGATTGTATAGGTGAATATGGAGACTGCACTACTGTTGCTGTTATGGTTTTTCTGCAACTGGTGTAGCGCGCTAAGCGGGATTTAGGCCACTTAGCACGCTCTCCTATGCTGCACCAGTGAAGTTTTTTTTAGTGTTTACTTGGCCGTCCTTTTCCCACTTTCACCCAGGCTTAAAATAGTAAATAATATTAGTATAATTAATTCTTTTGTTGTTGTTTAGACTCAAATTTTGGTTAGATAGCTTGAAGTTACATTTGGTAATTTTCTGATTTTGAGTGTTTCAACTTTCGAATGCATGGTAATGATTTTGTTAAGTTTTGTACATGTTCGAGGTATGTGTTCATCGTGCTCTATACTTTAGCATATTCATGATACTTAGACTTTTTATAATTTTTATGCCATTCATTATTTTGTATACTTATTCAGTTGTGAATCACTTTAGTTCCTACCCTTTTTGTGAGATAGCTTTCCATTGTTCACATATGCTGGAGACCGCAAATCTTGTTTTAACTGGATTTTATTATGCTTAAAATTTTGTTTCTGTTGATTGTATGAAAGCTTGAACACGATCAAGGAATTTATCGTTTCATTTTGAGCCCAACTATCCCTAGCCAAATAGTCAATTCACCTTGTGAGTGTGTGATCATTAGTATCCCCTTTTGACCTTTTTTGTTGATATCCATGTTGTTTTTTCTAAATGCTTGTCTATGAGTGTTTGGTTCATTTTTGTATGGATATTGATTCTTTGTTTTCATGAACCTTTAACTATGAGTTGTAGTTTGAATTTTTACTTTGCCTTAGAAAGTAGGGAGTATTCACATTATGATATGGTTGAATTCAAGTTGGGGAGAGGAATATTTATGTGCTTATGATCTGATTACTATGAGGTTAGAAAAGAAAGAAAGAAAAAAAAAAGAAAAAAAAATTGAAAAAAGCTTTGAAAAATAAAAACAAAAAGAGTTCGAATAATTGTGTTAATAAGTGATGTGTGTTAGTTTAAAATTTGGAATGAAGAAGAATTTTGATTAAAATTATTTTGCTTGAGACTTTGTGAGTTGATCACTCCATTAGGTTCATGCAAATTTTTGTTTTGATGAACTTTAGGACTTATCCCTTGTTTGTTAACCAAGCCACATTACAAACATGAAAATCCCTTGAGATTCTTGCCTTTGTATGTTCAATGTGAATTTTCTGATGAATGCACAATTTAGTCTTTTGTTTGCAATATTGTGGATGAGTGAAAATACCTTATTTTATGTGTTTTTCATCTACCGATGATTGTTTTTGCTAGGTGTGATTCATTTGTGAACTAGTGTTGTTTTAGAATGTTAGGCATGTTCTTTGTATTTAGCATTCATTTAGTGTTTATGTTATCATTGTAGTTTAGTGGTAAGTATATTTCTTTGTGTGTATCATTTTTCATTTGAACCATTGCATTTGTTTTCTGATTTCAAAACATTTTGATTCATGATATTTTGGTTGATTACTTTTGGTTCTTTGAGTTATTTGGCTTTGTTTGAGGACTAACAAGTTTAAGTTGAGGAGAGTTTGATAAGTTCAAATTGTAGCTATTTTTGTATATACTTTTTGTTGCACTTATCGACTTTTTATTATTAATATCGTTGAATAATTACCCGTTTTTATATAATTATGTATAAATTGTATTTAATCTAGTTTTTGTGTATTTATGTACTGTTTAATAGTTTTCCATTCATTTTATAGGTATTGATGCGTATTTGGAGCACGAGCAATAAAGTATCGAAGACACGGCTTCAAACACGCGATTTTGAGCAACTCATCAACGAATAAGGCTCAAAATAAAAGAATAAGAAATGATCAATTAGTTTGATATTTAGGCATTGCTAGATAGATAATTAAATAAGATTTCTAACACATCGAACCAGGTATAAATCGGAACTACGATTCTCAAGTTATGGCGAAAACAAAAAGGTGATTTTTTTCTCTTGACAGTAGAGCGTGCTTAGCGGGATTGTGCCGCTTAGCGCGGTCCCCTGGACAAAATGGCGTTAAAAGGGCCAAAAAACATATTTTTTAGGTGATTTTTTGGGATATTTATTCTCAACTCATCAAACCTTAATTTTTTGATAGATTAACTTAGAAAACAATATTAGGGTCTTGCTTATGGATGATTGGAGGTGGATTTCTCTTCGACCAACACTAACAAACTAGAAGATTTATGGTTTATCTCTTCTCACCTCTTTTTATTTCTCTTTTGTTCGATATTGTTTGTATATTTACTTTAAACATATGTATATTTTTTTTATCATGGTTATGTATAAAGCTTGCTTTACAAATCAACCTTGACGTCTTCTTTGATCTTTTTGCTTTATATTTAGATTTGTGTTGTTATAGACATATACCTCACAAATCCTGATTACGGATGAATATATATTAGTTTCTAGATTCTAGAGATAGATTTAGAGCTAATATTCGCTTTGGGTGCTAAAGCTTAATGCCTCTATGTTGTTGTAGTGCGCAAGACATTATCGATAGAGTAATACGATTGGTCTCACGACTTGGCGTTAGACATAACCTTCATTGTGGGTATGTCTCGTGGTGTCTGTGATGATTTTGACGAGTACAGTAGGTTGAGTGCAACTGATAGATAGATTTACGTTTGTGACGATTAGTGTACATTTATACTAGATAAGTTGTCTATCCTTTATAGTTTTTGTTTACATTTATTTTCTATTGATACTTTTCCTTTCAACTCATTTATCCCCAAACTCATTTACGATATATTTGTCGAACGACATTTCAATACACCAATCTCTATGGACACTATACGATATAACCTAAATATCACCCGGTAAATTAATAACTTACTTTTTGCTTGCCGCTATACCGCTCCAACAAGTACTTGCGATACTTTTGCTGAATTGGTAACCTACGGGGAAAGAATTGAAGTTGGAATTAAGATTGGAAAGATTCAGAAGCATATTTCTGGAGTTAATGCCGGTAATGCTAAGAAGTATTTAAATGGATACCATAAGAATAAAGAAGGCGAAGCCAGTGTGCTATATGGGCGAAAGGGTAAAGGAAAAGCTCATCAGGAGTTTGATCATCAGATTGATGCTATAACAATCCCAACTACTTCACCTTAGCGACAGGCGTATACGCTGTGTCAGGGAAATCAACAAGGGTAAAGGATACCTCTTAGAAATATGGATGCACTTCCCATGTCCTATACTGAACTATTACCTCATTTACTACAATTGAAATTAGTTGAATTATGCATATTTCATATTAATCCTGAAAAGTTGCCACCCAACTTTGATGCTAATGGCTGGTGCGAGTTCCACTCTGGTGCACAGGGGCTTACCATTGAGAACTGTATTGCGTTTAAACACAAAGTACAGTACTAACTTGATTCACAGACTATAAATTTTGGACCAGTGCCAACACCCAATATTATTCAGTAACCTTTGC
Organism: Vicia faba; assembly: GCA_948472305.1. Lineage (NCBI taxonomy): Eukaryota > Viridiplantae > Streptophyta > Magnoliopsida > Fabales > Fabaceae > Vicia > Vicia faba. The sequence continues at coordinate 1,169,524,576 of OX451738.1, forward strand.
CACCTCACGAGGGCGTTGTTGTCAATGCCATTATTGAAGAGGAAAGTTTGCACTGTCATACCCCAAATTTATCCTACTTATTTTACTTTTATCTGGTTTAGGCTTCTCATTTAATTCACATCATTTTCACTAGATCATTCACATATCATACATTCCTAAGGCATGGGTTCAGAATCAGAGGTTATGCCAATTAGGATTTCCATTGGTTTAAGATTCCCTCAGTTAAAATGAAGGTAGACTCATCTGATTTTTCTCTTGAGTCGTGGACTTGTGAATTAGGGTTTTCATACTGTGACTATCTCGAGCATCATTTCCTCGATATCTAAGGTTCTGTCTCTCCACCATCCCAAGCATTATCTTTATTGAGGATCATCAAACCATTTTCTTCATTCAGTGTGTTGCTCGGGTGGATTAGGGTTTCACGTCCTTCATGTATGGGTTGGTTGAAGTCCATCAATAGAGATGATAGGGTTGTCACTTGTATGTTCTTAAGGGTTCATCAATGGTTACAATTAAGATCCAAATTTAGGGTTTGTTTCCCTTTTGTTAATCGTGAGAGTAGGGTTTTTGTTTCAAAGAGCATTATCTTCTATGCTTCAAGCCTCATTTATTCTTTTCACAAGTATATCCTTTAAGGTTTTGTTTTGTTAAGAGGGACTTCATCAAAGTAAAGGTTATGGTTCGAGTTGCAAAAGTTTAACGCATGATACAAGAGAGGTTGGTTGTAGATTCATTTTATGATCAAGCTTTTGTTGAGAAGTGAAGTAGGATTGATTAAGTCAATAGATCTTTTGGTTAAGGTTTTAAGCGTGCAAGAAAGAAGAATTCATTCATGAGGTTCTCTTGGAAAACAAGATGCAAGTGTTAAAGCTCAACGAAAAGAGTGTTCATCAAGATCAAGTTAGTTCATTCATGGATTTCAAGATTCAAAATTATTATTTCCATCCAAGCTTGTTATAAAAGAGTTCATCCATTGACTTAATTCAAGTATCATTTAATCCTATTCATGCTTTGCAATATTTATTCAAAGTATTTCTTGCAAGATTGAAGATTGTCATTCAAAGTTTCCAACAAAGTTCATCATGAATCCAAATTCGTCTCATCCAAGTATTGCAATCCTTTTCAAGTAAAACATTGCAAGTTATTATATTTTCATTCATCAAAGGATAATCTTCAAGATCACAATCAAACATACAATATGGTGAACTTTACAAATGGTTCAATTCTCATCATCTTATTACAAGTTTGAAATATTGTATAAAAGAAAGGAACACTACCAAATGAAGCATTTCTAAACCTAAAAAATCCCTAAGTCTTAAAGTTACTAAATTTTCTTTTTTTCAAAGCTTCAATCTCCATGCTAGCCACGGCCTCTTCATCTTTCAACCTTGACTTTGCCATCCAATCCTCATTGCTCATGAAACAAGAAAGAGAGAAAGGGTTAGCAAACCATCAATATTTGAATGAAAATTCCAAACATGAAGAAATTGTTAAAGGAAAATTTTCATCTCATCATTAGGGTTTGTGTTTGGAATCAGAAATTCAAAGGGTGTTTTCAATCATGTACTAATCCCAAATTCAAAATCCGTATACACTTGATTCACAACAAATCATAATTTTGATTCAATCATGGACTTATTTCTCCTATTTTGCAAATCACAAAAGTTTGACTTTGATTCACAAAAAAGAGGTTCAGAAAATACAATCAAAATTATCACGTTAAAGCAACATCAAGGCCTTAACAATTTTGTTTCACACAAGTCAGAATCACATTGTTTTAATCATGGGCCATGTCCCAATTGCAAATCACAAAGACAATATTGGTTCACAAAAGGAAAAGAAATTCATAAACAAGTTTACTGCAAAAAACAAAGTCAACAAGCAAATATTGCCAACAATATGCTTTGCAGAAAACAAAGTCAAAATTGTTATACTATTCTAATTGTCCAAACAGAACAAGCCAAAAACTGTCCAAACAGAACAAGCCAAAAACTGCCCAAACTGTTAAAAACTGTCCCAAACATGCACCAAACTAGAAAACATAAGCTGCATCAATAACAACATACCAAAACAGTTCAAAAATCAAGATATCTTTCCCACCAAAATGCCCTTTCTTTTTATATAAACAGATACAGAAGAAGAGAAAAAACACGGTTCAAACCAGAAATAAAAAAACACTGTAAAACCAAGAAAAACAGCAACTAAATAGCTCAAACAAAACAACAATAACCACAAAGTTAGAAGCAACCACAAAACACATAGAATCCATATATCATCATCTTCCTCAACATCAAACCCTTCAGAAAAATTGAAAAGCAAAAAGCAACCATAAAACTGTTTTGGACCAAACAACAATAACCCTAACAGAGCCATCATCATCATCATGATCATTCTCACAAATACAGAAAATACACAAACCCCAACATAGTCATCATCATCATCATTTTTGCAACAGCTATCTAAAACCCAAACCCTAAAAAACATTCTCATCATTTTCGCTAAACAAAAAGCCTTCATAAATTCGAGAAAAAAGAAGAGAAAAAGCTTTGAAATCGCAAACAGAGTGGAAACAAAAAGATCTCACTGCGAAATCGCTAATAACAGGTAGTGATTCGTAAGAGGTCCGTGGAGCACGAGGCTCTGTTTCTTTGCCTCTTTTCCTTTTTTCGTCCTCAATTTGCATTCACCAGCATCATCATCATCATTTGCATGAATAATTGAAAACTAGGGTTTCCAAACCCCTTTTAAGATCTAGGCTAGATCTTTGATCCTCTGCAAAATCAAGTTCAATATTAGAGAAGAGGGAGGAGAGACGATTCAGAATATGTAAACAAATTGACAGTTAGAGCTATCCACGGCGGTGCCGCCGTCGATCTTCATCGGAGCCTAGGTGGTGTTCATCATCACCACCGCATGTTCATCTTGCCTTGTCGTCGTTGTTCTTTAGGGCCACCATGTTTGATCTTGAGTAGGGGTTAGACATTTTATTCTGTTGTTTTTGTTTAGAGAGAGAAGAGGAACAACTCAGTGAGAGGAGAGAGCAGAGCGTAAGAGACTGAGAGAGAGAGAGAGAGTTTTGTTTTTTTAGGATTAAAATGGATTATTTATTTATTTTATTGTTTTGAATAATCACAGTGGATTGTGGCCTAACACGGTGGTGGCATTTATCACCACCTGTTCAACTATTGCTCTATGATTCCAGGCAGCTCCCTCCATCAAGCTTACCATGCATCTCCTCTAGCAATCATGTGATCAAAATATGACGCTCCTAGCCATGCTTGCCCACGGTGGATCTTGAAGAGCCCCACACAACGGATTGGTGGACACTCTTTTGGGCCTGGATGCCCACATCATTTCTGCACCCCTCTGTTTGCTGTTATTTCAGGCCAATTTCTTTTCAAACATATTGTTTATTTTGTTTCGTTTTAATTATTTTTATCAAATCTTAAAAATACAAAATATATATTTAAAATTGATTTTTAATTTTCTCTTAATATTTTATTTATTAAAAATACAAAAAATATATAGATTTAGTTTTTTCATTTAATACTTTCTTTACTTAAAAATCACAAAAAATATGTTTAGAATTAGTTTCATTTTATTTTTGTATTTTATTTACTTAGAAATCATAAAAAATATAAAATACAAAAATATTTTGTTAAAATAAATAATTAGATCAGAAAATATTATTATTTTTAGTTAATTTTATTATTAAATAGATAGTTTAATTAGCTAGGTATTTAAATTAATTTTCATTTTAGTTGTATTGTTTGTTTAACTAGAATTTTAATTGAATTTTCGATTCGACTCATCCCATATGGTTTGTAATAGTTTACAATTGTGTTTCTTTGATATTTTCTTTATATGTTTAAATTTCTAATTATGCATATTTTATTCAATTAGAACACTTGGCCTCCTCTTGGGCTCATCATCAATGAAAAGGTATCCACTTACAAATGCACACTTGTACACATTTCATAGTTTGGTCCTGGGCTTTTCTACAATGACAACTATTCGATCGATTGTTTCAATTTATTGTTTAGAATATTAGTGCCACGCTAGTTCCACTTTCTAGGAGCATGCATATGGCCACCTTGTATGGGCTTTTGATTTTTATCTTATACATTGAAGCAACTTCTCTCCACTTGGTTTACATACCAAGCATCTTCTTAAAGGGTCTCATAGTTTAGTTTGGGCATGACCATCCTCACGAAGTTAATCAAGTCTTGCCCTTGGTTAACCATAACCCAAATCAACCACTTTGGTCCATATACCAAGTGTTTCCATGCACCAAGGGTCTCATGGTTGAGGGTAGGAGCACCTACTCTCACGAGATTAATCAAGTGCACCCGATGGTTAATCATAACCCGATTTAATTCCCATACACCAAGCATTCCATTTACGTCTTTCATGATATTACTCAGTTTGTTGTCACTGTTGCCATGATCATCACGCATGATCACTCTTCACCAACATTGTCTCCTTTTACTCTATGCTTATAACATGCTCCCTTAGGATGATAGTTTCCTCTTCTTTAAGATACAAACTAATTAGACCTTAGGTTAGAACCCATGCATGATAACATTAGGGTTTTTCTAGTCTCCCTCTTAAATCTTTTTCTTTTTAAAACTTCTCCTTCACAAATCAAAAATCCAAAAACATTTAATCCTTATTCAAACCCATTTTAAAACTTGCAAAAGACTCAACCAATTAAAACTCCCTAAAAGGGTATGTTATCTCCGTTCTACCGTGATACAGGCCGTGCCTATTGCTAGAATGCGTGCGTTAACATCGCCCATTAAAAAACACCAACAAACCAACATTTTTCTAGAAGAACTATGATGTTATGATTCCTTCATTGGATACATAGGAAAAGGATGGAGAGACCCTCATGAACGCACTAATAAAAACCATTTCTTTCCCCTTAGCAAGTATAGTTATAGATAAACACACCCTTAGAAGCGAACAAACAAAATGGACCCCGTTAAGTACAACCGATGTGAGGGGTGCTAATACCTTCCCCTTGCATAATCGACTTCCTTAACCTTTCTCTTGGTCGCAAGACCATATTATCCATCCTCTTGTGGTTTTCTCGATATTTCCCCTTTCTTCGGGATAAATAGTTCGGTGGCGGCTCTGTGTTTTTTGCCGACAGCTTCAGCTGGCGACTCTGCTGGGGAATTATTTCTTATGCGAGTCTATCCTAGTTTTATTTATTTGTCTCTTTGGGTGTTTATTTATTTACTTTATTTGCTTTACCACTTTATTTCTTTATTGCTTTATTGTTTTCTTTTGCATATATTGCATTATATTGTTGCTACATCCATATTCTGGTTATGTTGTTTCTGTTGTGATGTTGGGTTGAGTGATTACATTTGATAAGTCCTATACTCAGACTTGGGTTACACTTAGGATTAGGATGGGCGATATAGTCATGATAACTTTGAGGGAGTAATCCCAAAGAATGAGACATTAAATCCCCCACCCAGTGGAGGTCCCTTTAAATGTAGTATTGTTTACCGAGTAATCAGGAAGACATTGTTGCTTTTGACCTGGGAACCAGAGAAGCTGAGAGCCATAGAACCATTAACCCATCATGGCCTTTTAGGTGTAGTGCGGAGACTATAACAGAGTAATTCGGAAGTAGTTGTCACGCGATGCTGCACTCGGACGAGTTTTTCTCGCGAATATTACTGATTACCGAGTAATTGGGACGTCGGTAATACCCAAAGGAAGAGAATACTCTGAGGTTTCCCTAGAACCTTTTTCGGCAGGTGATAAACCCCTAGTACATACCTTATGGGTGGTTACTTTGACTCCATGCCCGTGACGTCGGACTTTTGATCCTGTTACTTCCAGTTTATGCAAAGGACTACACAGTGGTTATCCAGAATATGTGGAGCTGAAATCTCATGCCATAGCATACGATGACATCATACCATCATGTATATACATCTCATATTTAAGGAATTCCAAAGACAAGTCTCGTTGGCCGAGCTCTTCAAAAATAAAAACAAAATTTTAAAAGATAGATGAGTCTTTGGATTTACTTGGAAATGAAGATAAAACATCCATTCATGCTATCATGCATTCATTATTCACAACAAAAATTTATTGGGGTCCCGTTTCCAAAAGACTTCAGTAAACAGCAAAGACGACTTCTCCACATCCTTACCGTACAAGAAGAAACCGACAAAGACTTATGGATCTTTTTGAAGAAAATCAGAATGCTCTCCATTGAGATATAAACACCATGGGCACTCGCATGGATCAGCTCATGGAAACCCTTCATACTGTTATCAAGGGTCAAGAAGATCTACATCAAAGTGTTTCTAATCTTGCTACTGCTTTCCGATCCACTTCTGCAAATGGAAGGAATGATAATGCAAATGTTGAGACCCCAACCGGAGCTCCTTGGAATGATGTTGATTCTCATTTCATTCACGTCATTTCCACTAGATCATTCACATATCATACATTCCTAAGGCATGGGTTCAGAATCAGAGGTTGTGCCAAATAGGATTTCCGTTGGTTTAAGATTCCCTCAGTTAAAATAAAGGTAGAATCATCTGGTTTTTCTCTTAAGTTGTGGACTTGTGAATTAGGGTTTTGATACCGTGACTATCTTGAGCATCATTTCCTCGATATCTAAGGTTCTGTCTCTCCATCATCCCAATCATTCTCTTTATTGAGGATCATCAAACCATTTTCTTCATTCAGTGTGCTGCTCAGGTGGATTAGGGTTTGCGTCCTTCATGTATGGGTTGGTTGAAGTCCATCAATATAGATGATAGGTTTATCACTTGTATGTTCTCAAGGGTTCATAAATGGTTTCAATAAAGATCCAGATTTAGGGTTTGTTTCCCTTTTGTTAATCATGAGAGTAGGGTTTTTGTTTCAAAGAGAATTATCCTTCTATGCTTCAAGCCTCATTTATTCTTTTCAGAAGGATATTCTTTAAGGTTTTGTTTTATGAAGAGGGACTTCATCAAAGTAAAGGTTATGGTTCGAGTTGCAAAAGTTTGACACATTATACAAGAGAGGTTTATTATAGACTCGTTTTATGATCAAGGTTTCTTTGAGAAGTGAAGTAGGATTCATTAAGTCAAGAGATCTTTTGAATAAGGTTTTAGCGTGCAAGAAATAAGAATTCATTCATGAGGTTCTCTTGGAAAACAAGATGCAAGTGTTAAAGCTTAACGAAAAGAGTGTTCATCAAGATCAAGTTAGCTCATTCATGGATTTCAAGATTCAAAATTATTATTTCCATCCAAGCTTGTTATAAAATAGTTCATCCATTGACTTAATTCAAGTATCATTTAATCCTATTCATGCTTTGCAATATTTATTCAAAGTATTTCTTGCAAGATTGAAGATTGTCATTCAAAGTTTCCAACAAAGTTCATCATGAATCCAAATTCGTCTCATCCAAGTATTTCCATCATTTTCAAGTAAAACATTGCAAGTTATTATCTTTTCATTCATCAAAGGATAATCTTCAAGATTACAATCAAACATACAATATGGTGAACTTTACAAATGGTTCAAGTCTCATCATATTATTACAAGTTTAAGATATGGTACAAAAGAAAAGAACACTACTAAATGAAGCATTTCTAAACCTAAAAAAATCCCTAAGTCTTAAAGTTACTAAATTTTTTTTTCCAAAGCTTCAATCGTCATGCTAGCCACGGCCTCTTCATCTTTCAACCTTGCCTTTTCTATCCAATCCTTATTGCTCATGAAACAAGAAAGAGATAAAGGGTTAACAAACCATCAATATTTGAATGAAAATTCCAAACATGAACAAATTGTTAAAGGAAAGTTTTCATCTCATCATTAGGGTTTGTGTTTGGAATCAGAAATTCAAAGGGTATTTTCAATCATGTGCTAAGCCCAAATTCAAAATCCCCATACACTTGATTCATAATAAATCAGAACTTTGATTCAATCATGGGCTTATTTATCCTATTTTTAAAATCACAAAAGTTTGACTTTGGTTCACAAAAAAAAAGGTTCGGAAAATACAATCAGAATTATCACGTTAGAGTAACATCAAGGCCTCAACAATTTTGTTTCACACAAGTCAGAATCACATTGTTTTAATTATGGGCCATATCCCAATTGAAAACCACAAAGATAATCTTGATTCATAAAAGGAAAAGAAACTCATAAACAAGTTTATTGCAAACAACAAAGTCAACAAGAAAATATTGCCAACAATCTGCTTTGCAGAAAAACAAAGTCAGAACTGCTATACTGTTCTAACTGTCCAAACAGAACAAGCCAAAAACTGTCAAAATTGACCAAACAAAACAAGCTAAAAACTACCCAAACTGTCAAAAACTGTCCCAAACTTGCACCAAACTGGAAAACATAAGCTGCATCAAAAAGCATCAAAAACAGCATACCAAAACAGTTCAAAAATCATGCTATCTTTCCCACAAAAATTCCCTTTCTTTTTGATATAAACAGATACAGAAGAAGAGAAAAAATACAGTTCAAACCAGAAATAAATAAAAAACATTGTAAAACCAAGAAAAACAACAACTAAACAGCTCAAAAAAAACAACAATAACCACAAAGTTAGCAGCAACCACAAAACACATAGAATCCAGATATCATCATATTCCTCAACATCAAACCCTTCAGAAAAAATGGAAAAGCAAAATGAAACCATAAAACTGTTTTGGACCAAACAACAATAACCCTAAAAGAGCCATCGTCATCATCATTTTCACAAATACAGAAAATACACAAACCTCAACATACTCACCATCATCATCATTTCCGCAACAACTATCAAAAACTGAAACCCTAAAAAACATTTTCATCATTTTTGCAAAACATAAAGCCTTCAGAAATTCGAGAAAGAAGAAGAGGAAAAGCTTTGAAATCGCAAATAGAGTGAAAAAAGAAAGATCTCACAGTGAAATCACTGATAAAAGGTAGTGAGTCTTAAGCGGTCCGTGGAGCACGAGGCTCCGTTTCTTTTCCTCTTTTCCTTTTTTCGTCATCAATTTGCATTCACCAGCATCATCATCATAATTTTCCAGAAAAATTGAAAACTAGGGTTTCCAAACCCCTTTTAAGATCTAGGCCAGATCTTTGATCCCCTGCAAAATCTAGTTCCAAATTCGATAAGAGGGAGGAGAGACGATTCGGAATATGCAAAAAAATTGATGGTTGGAGCTATCCACGGCGGCCGCGCCGTCGATCTTCATCGAAGTCGCTGTGGTGTTCATCATCACCACTGCATGTTCATCTTTCCTTGTTGTAGTTGTTCTTGAGGGACATCGCGTTTGATCCTGAGTAGGGGTTAGACATTTTAGTTTGTTGTTTTTGTTTAGAGAGAAAAGAGGAACAACTTAGAGAGAGGAGAGAGCAGAGTGTAAGAGACTGAGATAGAGAGAGTTTTGTTTTTTTTAGGATTAAAATTGATTATTTATTATTTTATTGTTTTGAATAATCACAATGGATTGTGGCCTAACGCGGTGGTGACATTTGTCACCACCTGTTCAACTATTGCTCTATGATTCCATGCCGCTCCCTTCGTCAAGCTTACCATGCATCTCCGCTAGCAATCGTGTGATCAAAATATGATGCTCCCAACAATGCTTTCCCACGGTGGACCTCGAGGAGCCCCTTACAATGGATCGCTGGACACTCTTTTGGGCTTGGATGCCCACATCATTTCTGCACCCCCCTGTTTGCTGTTATTTTAGGCCCATTTCTTTTCAAACATATTATTTTCTTTTGTTTTGTTTTAATTATTTTTATCAAATCTTAAAAATACAAAATATATATTTAGAATTTAATTTAATTTTCTATTAATATTTTATTTATTAAAAATTAAAAAAAATTATATATTTAGTTTTAGTTTTCTTTTAATACTTTCTTTACTTAAAAATCACAAAAATATGTTTAGAATTAGTTTAATTTTCTTTTAGTATTTTCTTTACTTAGAAATCATAAAAAATATAAAATACAAAAATATTTTGTTAAAATAAATAATTAGATCAGAAAATATTATTATATTTAGTTAATTTTATTATTAAATAGATAGTTTAATTAGCTAGGTATTTAAATTAATTTTCAATTTAGTTGTATTGTTTGGTTAACTAGAATTTTAATTGAACTTTCAATTCGACTCATCCCCATTCATAAACCTGTACCCCCATCCCCATATAGTTTGTAACAGTTTAGAATTTTATTTCTTTGCTATTTTATTTATATGTTTAAATTGCTAATTATGCATATTTTATTCAATTAGAACACTTGGCCTCCTCTTGGGCTCATCATCAATGAAAACGTATCAACTTACAAATGCACACTTGCACACATTTCATAGTTTGGTCCTGGGATTTTCTACAACGATAACTACTCGATCGATTGTTTCAATTGGTCTTTTAGAATACTAGTGCCACGCTAGTACCACTTTCTAGGAGCATGCATATGGCCACCTTGTATGGGTTTTTGATTTTCATCTAATACATTGAAGCAACTTCTCTCCCCTTGGTTTACATACCAAGCATCTTCTTAAAGGGTCTCATAGTTTAGTTTGGGCATGTCCATCCTCACGAGGTAAATCAAGTCTTGCCCTTGGTTAACCATAACCCGAATCAACCACTTTGGTCCATATACCAAGTGTTTCCATGCACCAAGGTTCTCATGGTTGAGGGTAGGAGCACCTACTCTCGCGAGATTAATCAAGTGCACCCCTTGGTTAATTATAACCCGATTCAATTCCCATACACCAAGCATTCCATTCACGTCTTTCATGATGTTACTCAGTTTGTTATCATTGTTGCCTTGATCACCACGCATGATCACTCCTCACCAACACTGTCTCCTTTTACTCTATGCTTATGACATGCTCCCTTAGGATGATAGTTTCCTCTTCTTTAAGATGCAGAATAATTAGACCTTAGGTTAGAACTCATGCATGATAACATTAGGGTTTTTCTAGTCTCCCTCTTAAATCTTTTTCTTTTTAAAACTTCTCCTTCACAATTTGAAAATCCGAAAACATTTAATCCTTATTCAAACCTATTTTAAAACATGCAAAAAACTCAACCAATCAAAACTCCCTAAAAGGGCATGTTATCTCCATTCTACCATGATACAGGCCGTGCCTATTGCTATTATGCATGCGTTAATGTCACCCACTAAAAAACACTAATAAACCAACATTTTTCTAGAAGAACTATGATGTTTTGATTCCTTCATTGGATACGTAGGCAAAGGGTGGCGAGAACCTTACGAACGCACTAATAAAAAATCATTTCTTTCCCCTTAGAAAGTATAGTTATAGATAAACACACCCTTAGAAGCGAACAAACAAAATGGACCCCGTTGAGTACAACAGATGTGAGGGGTGCTAATACCTACCCATTGTATAATCGACTTCCTTACCCTTTCTCTTCATCACAAGACCATCTTATCCATCCTCTTATGGTTTTCTCGATATTTGCCCTTCCTTCGGGATAAATAAAGTTCAGTGGAGGCTCTGTGTTTTTTGTCGGCAACTTCAATCACACCTTTAACTTTTGTGAAAGAGTGGTTGTCAAACAAAGGTGTGTTCCCGAGTTGTGGTATTGACTGTCAAGATTGTTTGATTCAGCCGGAGAGCTATAAGTGTCTGAAAGATGAAAATTAGTGTTTGATCACTGGAGGAACCCTTCAGTTTGACCGTGTGGTTATTGAGACCAAGGTTGAGGAAGATGAAGTGGACGTGATTACTATTCCCTTCAATTCCAAGACAATTCTCGTACCTGCTACAATTCTGATTTCAGCCAAGCAGTCGCCACTGACCATCTCTTTACCTGGTCCAGTGTTGTGTGTCAGTGATAAGGCCGTTCCATGGAATTATGGAGCTGAATTCTATTATCAAGGGCAGAAGCATATTATTGAGATGTCTGAGGAAATTAAACCTGAGGAAGATAAGCCAAAGGTTCATGACATTGTCAGTGAAAGCAGGACCACCTAAAGTGGTCAGAGTTTCTCTCTGCATAACATACCAGAAAGCAGTGCAGATGCCTTGGCTTAGGCTAAAGGTAAGAAAATCATAATTAATGGTGCAGAACTGGGGCAAAATCCTCCTGTTTCGACTTTGGATGTCGAGATAGCCAAAGATGTCGTAGAGTTGATGAAATATATAAAGAAGAGTGATTATAAGATATTTGATTAGTTGAGCTAGACACCTTCGAAGATTTCAATTCTTGCTTTGCTCAGGAATTCTGAATCTCACAGAAATGCATTGATGAAGTTATTGAGGACTTCTTTTGTTCGTCAAGAAATTTCAATGAACCAATTTAAAGGAATCGTGTCTAGCATCTCTGCGAGCAATGGGCTGGGTTTCACAGATTTCGACTTACCTCTCAAGGGGAGGACGCATAACAAGGCGCTGCAATACTCAATGGAGACTGCAAGGACTACCTTATTCATGTGTTGGTTGACAAGGGATCATCCCTCAATGTTCTGCCTAAGTCTACTCTCATGAAATTGGACTATGAAGGGGTTATGCTGATTCCCAGCGATTTTGTGGTTAAGATGTTTGACGGATCGAAAAGAGATGTATTTGGTGAAGTTGATTTTCTTATAAAGATAGGACCTTAGATCTTTAATGTGACATTCTTTATCATGGATATCAATCCTTCTTACTGCTGCTTGCTAGGGCGCCCGTGGATCCATGGGGGCGGGGTTGTGACTTCTTTATTGCATTAGAAATTGAAATTCCTGATTAATGGGGAGGTGGTCACCATTATGGTGAAGAGGGCTATATTGTCATCCATATGAGTACCTTCTGGTATGTTTAAATTGAGGGTGAACATACTATAGGCTAGGGCAGGGTTTTGGACCTCCGTAGGCAGCAAGACAAGAAGGATTTGGGTTTCGTGACTAGAAAAAGCGCGTAGATTACCGTTTCGAGGTGTCAAGGTATTCCCCCTCAAATCAAATTTGTTAGTGGTGGTATCATCCATGAGGAAGCTCATGCTGTGAGCGATGAAGGCGAAAACAATTGTGATATAGACAAATGGATTCGTCCTAATATTCTGGGACAAGATCCTTCCAATTAGTTTACCGAATACGTCATCACAGTTACTCGCTATGAAGAGTAATTTTCTTTTGTTTTATCATGCAATAATTCTTATGTTCTACTCAAGACGTAGTGATCATACAGTAGGGCCACAATGTTTTCATTTTCAAAATTATCATCAATAAAGGACGTCTTTTTGCATTCAAATATTTCGCTCCTTGTCTTTCTCTTTATTTTATTTTTAAAAAAACTTGCAATGTGTTTTTATTTTTCTTTTTAAATCTTAAACTAAAATAAAAACAAAATCATCAATCATGTAGATACAGTCCCCCATTAGTCCCATATTTTGTCAAAAAAGATTCTACTATGGCTCATTATGACTTTGAAAATCCAATCTATCAAGCTGGTGAAGAAGCTGAGGAAGATTGCGAAATTTACAAAGAGTTGGCCAGATTATTGAGACAAGAGGAAACATCTACTCAACTGCACCAAGAGACTCTAGAAGTGATCAAATTGGGTACCGACGAGGTCAAGAAAGAAGTCAACATTAGGGCCGCTTTGGAAGAAAGTGTGAAGCAGAGATTCATTGAAATTCTCAGAGAGTATGTTGACATCTTTGCTTGGTCTTATGAAGACATGCTTGGGCTAGATACAAATATTATTGTGCACAAGCTTCCTCTCAGAGAAGATTGTCCTCCGCTTAAACAAAAGCTTCGAAGAACTAATCTCGAGATGTCTAAGAAGATTAAAGAAGAGGTTTAGAAACAATTTGATATGAGTTTCTTGAAATTTATCTCTTATCCGTCGTGGATTGAAAACATTGTGCCAGTGCCGAAGAAAGATGGAAAATTGAGAATGTGTGTTGATTGTAGGGACTTGAACACAACAAGCCTTAAAGACGATTTTCCACTTATGCATATTAACATTCTGGTTGATAATACTGTTCAATCTAAAGTGTTTTTGCTTCATGGATGGCTTTTCTGGCTATAATCAGATCAAGATGGCACCAGAAGACAACATTCATTACACCTTGGGGAACCTTTTGTTACAAAGGGGTGCTCTTTGGTTTGAAGAATGCAAGGGAAACATATTAGCATGCAATGATCACTCTCTTTCATGACATAAACCATAAAGAGATTGAAGTCTATGTTGACTATATGATTTCTAAGTCTCAGACAGAAGAGGAACATCTAGTCCATTTGCTGAAATTGTTTGAAAGATTGAGGAAATTCAGACTAGGGCTAAACCCTAACAAGTGCACCTTCGGGGTGAGATCAGGGAATTTATTGGGCTTCATAGTAAGCGAAAAAGGAATTGAGGTTGATCCTACCAAAATAAAAGCAATACAGGAAATTCATGAGCTAAGAACAGAAAAAGAGGTTTGTGGTTTTCTCTGGAGGTTGAACTACATTTCTAGATTCATCTCTCATCTTACAGCCACGTACGAACCAATATTTAAGCTATTGAAAAAAGATCAAGTGGTCAGGTGGAATGACAATTGCCAAGCGGAATTTGATAAAATAAAAGAGTATTTGTAGGAACCTTCAATTCTTCTACCTCTAGTGGAAGGCATGCCTTTGATAATGTATTTGACAGTGCTGGAAAATTCCATGGGCTATGTACTGGGTCAACATGACAAGACATGTAGGAAAGAACATGCTATTTACTACCTGAGCAAGAAATTTACTGATTGCAAGTCGAGGTACTCATTGCTATAAAAGACTTGTTATGCACTCACGTGGGTAGCAAAGTGTCTAAGACAGTATATGATGACTCACACTACTCTCATGATATTCAAGATGGATCCGATCAAGTACATTTTTAAAAATCCTGCTCTCATGGGAAGAGTAGCCCGTTGGCAAATGATTTTAATGGAATATGATATCCAGTATACTACCCAAAAAGCCATCAAGGGTAGTGTATTTCTGGATTATCTTGCTCACCAGCATATGGATAATGACTATCAGCCGATGAAGTTTGAGTTTCCAGATGAGGACATTATGTACATACGAGATTGTAATATTCCCAACCCAGAGGAAGGACCCGAACCGGGATCGTGATGGACGATGGTGTTAGATGGTACCTCGAATGCATTGGGTAATGGTCCAGAAGGTTTCCATGCTTTTTTCACTGCCAGAATCTGCTTTGATTGTATCGATAACATGATTGAGTATGAATCTTGTATTTTTGGATTAGAAGCTGCTATTTATTTGTGAATCAAGATCTTAGAAGTCTATGGGAATTCTGCTCTAGTAATTAGTCAGATCAACAAAGATTTGGAGACTGTAACCCTAATTTGATTCTATATCGAGAGCATGTTATAAAGTTAATCATGTACTTCGACAAGATTACTTTTAATCATATCCCAAGATAAGAGAATAATTTGGTAGACGCCTTGGCTATTCTGTCATCCATGTTTAAATTTAGATGGGAAAATGAGGCCCCCTCTATCACTATCTTGAGGTTGGATGAGCCAACGTTCTATTATTAGATAAAAGAAGAAGCTGATGAGAAACCTTGGTTTTATGATATCAAAAGGTATCTTGAGAGAAAAGAATATCTAGAGGATGCTTCTATCGCTGATAAGAAGACTCTACAGAAGTACTCAACTAAGTTTTTCCTCAATGGTGGAGTTTTGTATAAGAGGAACTATGAATCTGTTTTACTCAGATGTGTGGATAAATACGAAGCAAATAAGATCATAGAAGAAATTCATAAGGTTCCTTCAAAATTCATTCCAGTGGGTATACCATGGCCAAGAAAATGTTGAAAGCAGGTTATTAATTGTCTACAATGGAAAAAGATTGTTACAATCACTCTAAAATCTGTTAAAAGTGTCAGATTTATGCTGACAAAATGCATATGCCGCCCAATCCGCTGAATGTTTTGACTTCTCTTTGGCCTTTTGTAATGTGGGGAATTGACATGATTGGACAAATTGAACCGACTGTTTCCAACGGACATTGTTTCATCCTGGTTGCCATTGATCACTTTACCAAATGGGTCGAAGCTGCATCGTATGCCAACGTCACCAAGCAAGTGGTTACTTGCTTTATCAAGCAGAATATCATTTGTCTTTATAGGGTTCACAAGAATATCATACTGATAACAAATCGAATCTCAACAATCAGATGATGAAAGATTTGTGTGATAGTTTCAAAATAACGCATCACAATTCTTCTCCATATTGTCTAAAGATGAATGGTGTTGTTGAGGAAGCAAATAAGAACATTAAGAAGATTGTGCTGAAAATGGTTGTGACCTACAAGGATTGGCATGAGATATTGTCGTTCGCATTGCATGGTTATCGTACTTCGGTGCGTACATCGGATGGTGCAACCCCATTCTTCTTAGTATACGGCATGGAAGCAGTCCTGCTCGTAGAAGTAGAAATTCCTTCTTTAAGGATCATGATAGATGTATAGCTTGATGAAGCTGAGTGGATTCAGAATAAACTTGATCAGTTAAATGTCATTGACGAGAAGAGATTGACAGCTATTTCCCATGGGCAGTTATACCAGAGAAGGATGAAGAAAGCTTTTGATAAGAAGGTGTGTCCTTGGAATTTCAAAGCTGGTGATCCAGTGCCAAAGAGAGGATCTTGCCTCCCAATAATACAGATGCTCGGGGAAAATGTGCTCCGAATTACGAAGGACCATATGTTATCAAGAAAGTTTTCTCGGGAGGATCCATGATGCTTACAACTATAGACGGAGAGGATTTCCCTCACCCTGTCAATGAAGACGTAGTTAAAAAATACTTTACATGAAATAAACCCGCTAAGTCGACGAATTAGGCAAAAAAGGGAATTCCAACGAACCATAAAAACTGAATAAAGAGGTTCGGGAAAAAATTTGGGACATAAAAGAATAAGTTAAAAGAATAAAAAAGAATTGTGTACACCCGCTAAGTTGAAAACCTGAAAAAGGCAGGTTAGGAAAAAATGGGTATCCCGGTGGATTTAAAACCCGAAAGGGCGATCCAGGAAAAGGTTAGACATTTAAAGTGAATTACTAGGGTATGCATTACATCTGTGCTATCATTATTTTACTGTTGTTGGATAATTTGGAAAGAAAAGGAACCAGTCCAATCAAATTTTTCAGAAATAGGATACTAAGGAGCTTTGAGGTTATAAGAGTCATAGCAAAGTCGGTACCCGATGAATCCGCCTTCACATTGCCATCTCTATATTCTCCTTTGTATACTTTTAATGAAATTACCTCTTTTAGGGATTTCTTCTTAAAGTAAATTCCTATTTACAAGACAACCAATCAATAAAATTCTTTGTTATCCAAATTGTGCCTCTTGTTTTTTACTTTTACTATTTTGTTTGCAAAAAAGGCGTCCAACATTTTTGATAAACTTTGCATTTAAAAACATTAAAGCTTTATAGCACATGATATAAGTATCTAAAATTGCTTGAAGTTTTGGTTTTCTTGGATGACAGCTATGGTAGCCATTCCATACTTGGAACATGTTGATGTTTATGTTATTGCAGGTACTTTTTCCATTTATGGCATGAGAATAAGACAAGTTTGGTTCGTTACCAACATGAGAAGTATTAAAGGTCGAGGCTTTCTACTGACATAATCCCTTATCCCTAGTGAAGACGTACCACTGCTTAAACAGAGTCACAATCCCCAGTATAGTCTACACTCTTGCTAAGAGTTTGTTTGAAAGAGGGTTCCATTTTCAAAGGACTTATCTCTAGAGAAATACATTTCAGCAGGATTCTATATAGTCCTTCTCCCCAACACAGTCTACTTCTTTCAAGGCTTCTTGGAAGAATCACTTTATTTACCGATCGAAGATTCTTGATATATCCCCATTAAGTTGACACCTACTTCCCCAATGAGGTTAGCACTCGTATTCCCCATGATGTTTGCATCTTTCTCCCCGGTGTAGTCTGCTCCTATCAAAGTTCCAAAGGAGATTTATGTTTACCTTCAGAAGTTTCTGGTTTGTATCCCCATGAAGGAGGTTGTTATTCCCGACAGAACAAACTCTTTTCCCAATAAAATCCTGTGTTGACATAAATCCTGCAAATGTAGCTTCCCTAGTGTAGTTTACACGAACAAGTTTGTTATTAAGAGATTTTCTGTTCCCCAGTGGAGGATATGTCATTCCCATAGTTGGAGCCGATTTTCGAAGATTTTCTTGATCAACTTTCCTCTTTCCCCAGAGGAGTAAGTTTTATTTTCTCCAGTAAAGCCTGGTGGTGATGAAATTCGTACAAAATCATGTTTCCCCAGTGTGATGTATATATAGGAGTGCTGGTTAGAACTCTTTTTATCCCCTATGATATAAGATTGTTGAGATATTCTCAGTAGAGTTTAGAATCTCAAGTTTGTGGTTCAAAGATTATTTCTTCTTCCCCGAGTGAAGATTTATATCCTAGCGGTAAAATTCCCAGTGTGGTCTGATATTGGTTTTCTTTTGATTCAAGAATCCTCATTATCCCCAATAGAAGTTGTCTTCATCAATAAACTCTACGCGAGAAAGTTTCTATTCCCAGCGATGTTCTCTTAATCCTGGCAGAAGAAAAGGGATTTGTTCCCCATGAAGATGAGAATTTAACAAGAGTTCAGTATCTTCTTTGGATTGCAATTTACTTTTGCAGTATTCCTCCCAAGAGTCTACTTCCCCTGTGATATCTTTCCTAGGAAGTTGATATTTCAGACTTGCAGTCTCCTAATGAAGTTCAGATTAATTATTATATAAGAAGATCAGGTGTGCAAGGATATTTGTTCAAAAGTTCCTTGTTTTCTCGGAAGTTGATTATTGATGTGTTTCCCCAGTGAAACACTAAACGTGCATCATAGAACATGCATCATTACATTGCTTCTACCGAACCATGTAGTATTACCATTGTATGGAGCATTATGTTGTAAAAATTCAAACCTGCATTAAAGTATAAGCCGATTATACTATGGACCTGACCTAAGCGGATGCTATGTACCTGAAGCTGAATAATCCTCACGATTTTATTCCCCATAAATTTTCCAACTGATGTGTTCTCTCATATTCACTTCATTTTAAGTGTCTTGTCTTGTGGGAATCTCATCCAATTTCCTCAGTGGAGTCTGTCATGTCGGTATCCCCAGTAAATCCGCCTTCGATTAGCATGCTTTCTCTAGAAGTCTATCTGCGGCTAGTCTTCTTTTCTCTGTGAGTTCACTTTTGATTCAAGTGTTCTCTATCAGAGTCTGTTATGGTCAGTCTCTTCTTGATGTATGTTCAACATTCTTACCGAACATGTATCACCGATATCTTCGAGTCCACTTTTGATTCAAGTTTTCTTTGTCATATATCTTTGTATGTGTCCAATATCATTACTAGGCATGTATACTTGATTTTTATTTTGATGCAAGCGTTCTCTATTCGATATCTTTTAGTTCACATTTAATTCAAGTGTTCTATGTAGAAGGCTATCTACGGTTAGTCTTCTTTCTCCTTTTTGAGTTCTCTTTTGATGAAAGTATTCTCCATCTGAAGCCTTTGAGCTCGCTTTTAATGCAAGTGTTTTATGTCTGGTATCTTTGAGTTCACCTTTAATTCAGGTGTTCTCTGTAGAAGTCTATATGCAGTTAGTCTTCTTTCTCCTTTTTGAGTTTCTTTTGATGCAAGTGTTCTTCGTCTGATTCCTTTGAGCTCGCTTTTGATGCAAGCATTCTTTGTCTTGTATCTTTGAGTCCACCTTTGATTCAGGTGTTCTTTGTAGAAGTCTATTTGTGGTTAGTCTTATTTCTCCTTTGTGAGTTCACTTTTGATGCAAGTGTTCTCCGTCTGATGCCTTTGAGCTTGATTTTGATGCAAGCGTTATCTATTCAATATCTTTGAGTTTGTCTTTGATTCAGGTGTTCTTTGTAGAATTCTATTTGCAGTTTGTCTTCTTTCTCCTCTGTGAGTTTGCTTTGATGCAAGCGTTCTCTGTAATATCTTTGAGTTCGCCTTTGATTCAGGTGTTCTCTGTAAGAGTCTATCTATGGTTAGTCTTCTTTCTCCCCTTTGAGTTTGCTTTTGATGCCAGTGTTCTGTGTCTGATAATTTTTAGTTCTCCTTTGACTCAGGGGTTCTCAGTAAGTTAACCTTATATATGTCAAATTCTGGCCGAACATGTGTGTTTGATCTCCTCTCTTGTGTGTGTTTAATCCTGAGTGCAAAAGAAAAGAAAATAGAAAATACAGAAAATCAAAAAATAAATAATACCCGACTGTCTACAGAGTGAAAATTTTATAAAACTCAGGTAAAAGAAGATTGAATAGGGGCAGTTGTTGCACCCCAAAATTCTCCCTCTTCATTTTAACCCTAATTGGCTTATACTTCATCATCATATGCATACATACATGTCATTGGGTCTATACTCATGTGATCAGGGTTTTTCTCTGTTAAAAGAATAGTGAAAGATGAATGTTCCGTTAAGCAGCATTGTGAAGAAAACTTAGGGTTTTCCGCATTTAAATGCATTCCACACATGTTCCAAGCTATAAAATCAATAACTAATCAGTTCGTCATCATATCTATCTCTCATGTGCTTTGGCACGCTTTGAATTGCACAAAAAGTTAAGCGTTTCAATCGATTTGAGACAACGTAGACAAAAATTTAGTATCTTACGGTGCGAGGTCAAAAATTCATAACTTGAGATAAGAAAATGGTTTGGAAATGGTTCTTCAGTCTTTTGAAACATCTTGAGATCTTCTCTAATCCATCTGTTCAGATTGAAGGCTAATTTTGTGAGGAAGATCTTCAAAAGCGCAAAATATTTGAAATCGTTATACAGAGAATTTGATGGTTCGCTGGTTTTCGAATGCTTAAATATTTGTAACTTTTGTTCGGAAGATCATATTTGAGCGGCTCTTAGAGCATTTGAACCATATTTTTATTTTCTTCACTTTTCATGTTCGGCTTGGAAGCTGATTTGGTGAGGAAGATCCCCAGATTTGTGAATACTATGAGATTGGTACCATGAAATAGTGTGCTAAACCACTGTTTATTAGATGTTCAAAAATCCATAACTTTTGCCCGATTTGACTTTTTTAAATGGTTTTTTTGGCATAAAATCCGTCTTGATGTTGCCATAACTTATGTTCGGGTCAGAAGTTAATTCTTTGAGGAAGGTCCCCGAAATATCAAAAATACAGTGAAAATCGCATGCTGAAGCGGATTTCTGGTCAACTATCGTGCAATATTAAAAAACTCATAACTCTCTTGATTTTTATCATATCAGGATGATAATTTCGGCACGACATCAAAAAAAGTTTCATCGATGTTTTTGTTTCAGGTTGTGCGTCAGGATTATGCACCGAAACTTTAGACCTTGTGGGTTTTCTCGAACTAAATACAAAAATAAGCTGAAAAATCTGCATTGAGAGTTTTTTGTCAATCGTTTCTCACCATTCAAATAATCATAACTAACTAAATTTTTGTCGTATCAGAGTGATTCTTTTGGCACTACGTCATAAATTTCGTTATCGACATTTTTGTTTCAGGTTTCACGTCAGTATTATGCACCGAATGTCATGAGTTTTGGTTTGTTCTCGATCCGCGCATTGGAATAAGTAAAAATTTTAGCATTTTCCATAATACAATTGCCAAACAAGACTTGGAGCCACTTCTATATATTTTCAAAATTCAAATTCAAAGAGACTTTTCCCTTATTATTTCAAAATCTCACAAAAAACTCTATTCTCTCTCAAATTTCTGAAGAACACAAAAGGGAAAACTCAAGAACAAATTGTACGCTAGCTTCCTCCCTCTCCTCTCAAGCTCCACCACACATAGCCTTGCTCCTTTCCTCCTCCGCTGGAAAACCAGTCGGCCTCTCTATCGCAACCACCCAGCCTACCGACTTCGCTCCTCCCTCCGATCGGAACTCCTCCACTCGTCGCCCTCTGTCCGGAGCTATACCGTGCCACTTCTTCAACTTCCGATGCTTGCTTCGATCTTCATTTCAGTACTTTTCTTGATCTATTGCTTGACTTAAGTTCTTATTTGTTATGTGATTTTGAGTAAGTGCTTATGTGAATTAATTTAAGTCGATTATTAATTATATTTGAGGAATTGAATAATTGTTCTTGAATTTTTGATGATTCATAAGAGTGGAGTTGGTTGAGTTTGTGCTTAATTGTTTGGATCTAATCGAGTTTGCGCATCAGATTGAATTGTTGTTCATGTTAACTTGATTTTATGCGTCGGAAATTATTTTCGAGCAAATACTTGTTGATGATAATTTATTTTCATGTATTGATGCAAGTTTAAGTCGAATTAAACCATGCTTTAATTTTTCCGACGTTGAAACTTTTGGTTTGATTAATTGCATCAATACTTGAATAATTTTGTTTTTCTTGGAATCATTTATTGCAAGTGGAATTGATTGTTACAAAGTATTTGTAATTTCTAAGCGGCATTACATGAATCAGTGAATATTTCTATGTATCCGATTGTGAGTTTTAAACTCGTTTTTGTCCGATTCTTATACATGTATGCGTTGCTGCCCAGATATTACAAATGTCTTGTAAATCTCATTTCAAATGTTGTTTGATGCTTACTTGAGCATGATTGTGCATTTATGAACTGCTGATGTTGAGTTATATCATTTTCGGCACGATTTTTCGAGTAATGTTGTGATACAGCGCAATGCTTCCCGGTTTTGGTAAGTTGAGCTTAAGGCACAATTTAATTGATGGTTAATGCTCGATGGAGTTTGTTTTGGTACTTGGACAACATATATGTCAAGTTTTGATGGCTTCAGACCGATACCTTGTGCGATATCACGTGTTGGTGCAATGCTTCTCGGTTTGGTAAGTTGGTACAAACGTGCGATTTAATTATTGTTATATGCACAAGTAGGTTTCCTTTGGAATTTGTTTGGGATTGACATTGAGTTTGTGCAGTTTTTTATCGACATTTTGTGTGATTCATGAAATAACCATGTTGCTTCCCGGTTTTTGGTTTTTACCTTCCGATGCTTGTTTGGACATGATTCCTTTGCAATTCACTATTGTTTTTGAGTTGTGATTTGATACTTGAGTTTATATTATGTTGTCTTGTTAATTTATAACTCGTTTTTTGACTTGTGCATGTTTCTGAAGACTTTGTCGTGCCACACGCGATGCTTGGATTATTGTTTGGTTGTATAGACTTGTTTTGTGCAGGGACTTTGACTTGATGCGATGGGATTTCCGCATGCAATTTATTTTCACATTTGCGATGTTGGTTTTGATATTGGATATTATTTATGATTGTTTCTCTGTTTCTTGGTGAAGCTTGCACAAAGTTTTCCAGGTTTCTTTGCTTTGCTTCCTTGCAACAAACTCTTGTTCGTTTGGTATTATTCTAATTCTAGTTTAGTTTTTGCAGTATTTTTTTCTTTGCCATGAGAAGTAGGAATATAGATCCATGATTGAGAGTCTTTACTTTAGGTTGGAAGTCAGTTTAAAGTCCTCAAAGGAGGCGATGTTTATGTTTTCTCAAAGACCTCAAAATGAGGCAATGTCTGTGTTTGCTTGTGTGCAAAAGACCTCGATGAAGGCAAATCCAATTTCTCTCCCATTTCCCTTTTAATTTTTGTGCTTGATATCGAGTCAATAAGTGGAACAAAGGGTCCGCAATCCACTTCCACACTTTCTAGTATGTGTCATTCCTAGCTCGCGTTAAACATTGATGCTTTTTACCGTGCTTATTCTTTTCCATTGAGTCAAATATGTGGAATATAGGGTTCATAACTAACCCTCACACTTTGTTATTCATTTCGACGATGTTAGCTCACGTTTCTTTAAACGTTGACTCCCTGAGTTGTTACTCGATGTCAATGCTCGAGAAAATCAAATGGAAAGAGATTATTACTCCCACTTTAAAATCCACTAAATTTGTTGTTTGTTGCTAGCTCTCACTCGATTTTTGTTTTGGTTTTGATTCAACTTTGGTTGATTGAACTTGCTCGTGCTTTTATTTAAACCTTTGTATGCTCCCTTGAGATCGCTCGACTCATCTTTAAGTCAAGGTAGACATTAGGATATCAAACCATGCATGCTAACTTAGTTAGTGTTTTCCCTTTCAAACTCGACCATATGATCAATCATTGTATGATAATATTAGGGATAGATATATATAGTTTCCCTTAGATGTTTTTCTTTCCCTTTTGCATGATTAAGACTAAAACTCTTTTCTTGGCAAATGCATAAAATACTATAGCATTTCTTAAATCATTTTTCAAGGTAAAAAACATCAACCAATTCAAACTCTTTTGCCTTCGAGATTTTCTTTGAAACTCTCAAAAGGATGTCTTAGTTCTACTCTGTGAAATACAACGTATATATCCCCAAAGGTCGGGTGGCACTATGTCTACTTGCTAGAGCACGAATGTAGAATTATCCGCCTTCAGGCACTTTTCTTTTGAAAATACCTCTTCAGGTAAGAACATGTTAATTCCTTGCTATGCCAACGCGTGAGACTCCAAAGGTCGAGCTGCGGTAGGAAGCAAAATTAATATTGTTCATAAAAAACACAAAACAAACAGAAACTTTTGAGCCAAACTACAACGCTCTAATTCCTTAAAGGGATACATAGTGTTGTACCCCAAAATTTGCCCTCCCATTTCCTCAACATTTTCTCATCACAAGACCCTTGAAGATCAAGATCCAGTTAGGGTTTCCTCTGCTCAAGACTTCTCCTTGCACTGTTGACCCAAATTAGGGTTTGTGATTGCACAAAGATGTTTTGACCCAAAAAGCCTAAGATGACTTTCATGCTTCATGTTGGACTCCCAAGTTTATCCATACCAAGTTTCAAGTCTTGATTCCAAATTTTGCCCAGTCAATTGGACAGTTGACCTAGAAATCAACTGTATTGGGGAAAAAGTCAACTGTGGCCAATTGACAGTCAAACCTCATGAAAATTGACCCACATCAACATTATGAACTCACATGGACCATTTGATCAAGGTTGGATCACAATTCCACAAGAAATTTGATCAAATCACCAAAAGGGCAAAATGGTCATTTTTAGGGTTTTGACTGCACAAAGGCAATTTTTGACTGTTTGACCTAGCCAATGGCAAACCAAGCTCACATATGGACTCAAGGACCCCATGGAATTATCTTGACATGCTCAACAAGTTCAAAAGATCCCAAATACACAAGATTGACAGTTGAATTTCCCAGTCAATTGATCAATTTTGACTGTATACTGAAAAGTCAAACTTTGACTTTTTTTGGTCAAAATCAAGAGTCAAGATTCATTTTTCATCAAAACATGCCAAATCATGAAACTTGTTCATCAAGAAATCAAGAAATGCAAATTAGGGTTTGAAATGAGAATTTTTCATAACTTAGAATTTTTCTAAGTTATGAAAAACCCTAATTTTTTCCCCAACTTTGCCCCACTTTCTCACCAAGATTCATTTGGATTCAAGCAAAAGTCAAAACATGAAAGTTGTAGCCTATTGCATAATCTACAACTTTTATTCACAAAGTTTTCCCAAAAGAAGCTTGTATCTCAAGTTACAATTTTTGGAACAAGGGTGCCAAACCATTCTTAACTTAGTGAAATTTTGACCTTTTTAGGCAAGGTTTTTACCTAACTTCAAGACCATTTTCCATACACTTCCACTTGGAATTTCAATTTGCACTTCAAAGATGGATTTTATTACACATTCCAAGCTTTCCAAAATGTCCAAGAACTCATCAAACAACCTCATGACTTGAGAGAATCGAATTTTGCAATATGGCAAAAAGTCACTTTTGTTCTTGACCAAGACATGTTCATACACATTGCCATTTTCAAGTCAGCTTGGTTTATGCTACATTACAGGCCTCTAAACCATCCAAAACTCAATAATTTAATGCATACTCATTGTGCCAAAGCCTTATTTTGTGTATCCAAGCATTGTATGCAAGATTAGGCCATAAATGGAAAAAGTGAAATAGCCATTTTTGCAAAAGCAAGCTTTATGTCATAATGCAAATCCAAGACGTACAGATCAAATCCCCTTGGCACAAGTTTAGGGACTAATCACACTGATCAAGGAGAAGCTTTTCAGCATGTTTAGGGGTCCTCTACCTGTCTAGAATACAACTTGACCATTGCTTGCTAAAAGTTCAAGAAAGATAGCATAACATGTACCAACTTCCATATCAGTCAACCAAGCCTTAGAGAAAGTTATCAAACACATTCCAAACATTCATCCTAAGCTGAAGCACGACCCTAAGACCTCCAAGACCTCCACAAATTCAAAATCACCATCAAACTGCCAAAATAGAGCTCTTACTGCAGTTTGAGTGCCAACTCTCATTCCTTTCATGCTTTCTTGCTCAAGGCTCATCAAACAAATTCCCTAGCATCACTTGAAGCTAACCAAAGCATAAAACACGACCTGTAACTCCTCTAAGCAGTTCCACCATTTTCACTTTCTTGTTTTGCAGTTGAAGGTCCATAGCTCGATTCAAGGTGTTTCAAAGCAAAGTAAGCATTGGAATAGCATCACCACACTTCAGGCAAGCTGTACAGATCATCATCTTGCCCTGAAACCTCCCCCATTGCGAGATAGAACTTCAACTGAACAGGTAACTTCTTGAACTTCTAACTCTTAGTGTAGGCATCATTAGCTCTAAGTTTGTGAATAAGAAGTGTTCTACTCATGCCCCTGAATCTGTACATGCTTTTACTTTTCATTTATTTTGCCTGAGCTATGAGAATTTAAGGTCTGAATATGGAAGAAAAGTTAGGTCAAGATTTGGGAATGTTAAAATTCTCTCTCAGTTCTGAGAGTTAGGATGAGTTCTTTACATATTTAGAATCGTGATTAAATGCTTAACATTTCTTATGTTGAAAGTTTGTGCAAAAGATCAAAGAATCCAAATGTTTGAATGGATGTTCAGGCGCGCGTTTTTGGACATTTTTCTGTCCATAGGTTGAAGAAGAAGCCACATGGGCTGGGCCTGCTTTGTCTTTTCTTTTCACACCATATTTTTGATTTCATACCCCCTGAGCCCATTTTGTTTATTTGCATGATTTTTTGACTTTTCTTTTTTTTATCCTGACTTATTTATTTTTGCTAATAATATTAAAAACATAAAAAATATTTTTTACACCATTTTTATATTTTTAGGCATTTATTTAGTTATATTGCTATTTGTATGTAAATAAGTACAAAAATATATTATTTAGAATAAATAGGAAAAATAATGTAAACACCATTTTATTTTCATTTTTTATTTTGTTTTATCTTCTTAAAATATTTTATATAAAATATACCTATTTGTACATACATTTTTTATTTTATTAATATTTGACATGAAAAATACTTTTTTATGAATATACTCCATTTTATTTTATTTTTAGTATATAATTATTAAATATTATACATATTAAATAGTTAATATATTTATTTAATGAAATTAGGGTTTTACCCTTTAAAACACAAAAACTCCAAAAATATTACTTTTTTTTATTTTATTCATTCTTGTTTATTTGACATAAAAAAAAATCTTTTTCCATACATATAAAAAATCCTTTTTGCATTTTGCATCTTTATTTTATTTTTCCATTTAATTTATGCAATTAATTGTCTTGTAAATACTCCAATATTGATGTAATAGTTTAGGTTTAAATTCCTTGTCAAAATCCCCATTTGAACATTTGTACCCCCCTTCCCATATATTGTGTTGTAATAGCTTAGTAAATTTACTTTTCGCACTTTATTGCTTTCTAATTATACCATGTTAGAATTAGGGTTTGTATGCGAATTAAAAACGACAAAAATAATTTGACCTAATTTCAAGATAAACAAGCATGAAAATGGACACACAAATCACACTTGCACCCCCTAGGGTATTCCACTTGTTGCCTTCAATAAATGGGCCATATTGCATGTTAGGTCTCTTTGGGTAAAACAAACAATCAAATGATCATAGTCCCACGATGACGCTTTCAAAAAGATGCCTAAACAAATGATCAAGTCCCTTAAAAAAAATTGCCCAAAGATACTTGGCACCATTGCAATTATGGTCTAAAACGATGACCCGCGCCCGTCCCTTTCACATCCTAACATGAGATTGTCCACCAAATACAATGGTGGAACAAACTTGTTAAAAGGGTTGAAACATAGCAATAAACTTTGAGAAATTTAGGAGTAGATAACCTCTTAGTCACTTGAATCAAACTTGCAAAAACAAAACACTTGCCTATTTTCTAAAACCACACCTCACAACACTTTCAAAACAAACTTTCAAAAACAAATGAAAACCTTTTCAAAAGACATACATCTTTGTATACATCCCAACATGGATCATTACAAAGGTTGCCACCACATTGGATTCTTTTCAAAACATTTTCAAACCCACACACACACAAGCACCATTTCAAACAATTGAAAACAAAAGGCAAGTGATCTAAGCAAGTAACTAAGAGCCCATGGATAACCATGGATAGAAAGGGTGTTAATACCTTCCCTTTCTATAATCTACTCCCCGAACCCAAGAAAACATCTCAAAGGTTTTTTGCTGTGCTTTTTAAACCTTTCCTTAGGATAAAATAAAAAGTCGATGGTGACTCTTGCTCAACCGAAACATTTGCAAAAACAAACGCAAAACTCACAGTCAGTTCTCCCACCGTATCACACATAGGAATTTGGTCGTGGGGCCTAAGCGCGAAAAAATTTGTAAACATTCCATCTTTTCCCTGTGTTTTCTTTTGCATGCATTCCCTCTTTGCATTTTTTTCTCTTTAGTTCGTAAGCTTTAGATTAGAACACACCCTTTAATTAAAACAACAAGAGTGGATACCATGGAGTACCATGAATGTGAGGGGTGCTAATACCTTCCCCTCACGTAATTGACTCCCTTACCCGTATCTCTCGGTCGCGAGACCTTGATTTCACTCTTCTCAGGTTTACTAGATGTTCACCTTTCCCTTCCGGTGGGATAAAAAATGTTAGATGGGGATTTCATTGATTTTCTCTCGATGATTGTTCGGCCGGTTATTTCAAAGATATGAAGATATTTTTTTCGTCTCTATGAGGATATCCTTGAGTTGACCAAGATAACTCTACAAGTGGAAGTCGTCACTATCCTAGGTCAATTCTACGACCCTCTGCTAAGATGTTTCACCTTCTAGAATTTTCAACTAGCACCTACTTTGGAAGAATTTGGTAGGATCTTGGATTTCTCTAGGATCAAGGTTGAATCTTACAAAGGAATTGGACAAACTATCAGTGTCAAAATTTTGGCTAAGGAGATGAGGATACCTTTCACTGATTTTCTACTCAATTACAAGAAAGATGGGGAAGTTCAAGGGATTAAAAGACAATACTTAGAATCTAAGGCTCTTTCTTTTCCTGATAAAAAAGAATGGGAAGCTTTTGTGGACTGTTTGGCATTATTAACTTTTGGTTTGGTGTTATTTCCAAATACTATTGACTATATTGATTTTGTAGTCATTAATGCATTTTGGGTTGTAAAGGTGTTAGATCCTACTCTTACTTTACTTGTTGACGTTTACTACGCTCTTCATATACGCTATGAAAAGGGGAGGGGCTTGCTAAATTTTTGTATTCCACTCTTATACTCTTGGCTCATTACTCACCTTTACAAAGAGGACTACATGGTTATGGACTTGACAAAGAATGAATGGTCCCAAAAGTTGAGGGCTTTTACTACTAATTCTGTCTTATGGTATGCTAGGAAGATGAACATATGTGATATTGTCTATAGTTCTGGAGAATTTTGGAATGTTCCACTGATTGGAACAAGAGGATATATTAATTATAACCCCATTTTGGCTTTAACTCAACTTGGATATCCTTTGGAAGATAAGCCTTCCGACGAACAACTTCAACAATTAGTTCTTTATGATATGGGTAAGAACAACCCCGAGTTACTCGAAAGAATCACCCGAGCTTGAGGTAAGGTACACAAGAAAGATGCTGAATTTGGAAGGAAGAATGTGGTGGCAAGAGACCTTATACTCAATGGATTTTGGAGAGGGTTCAAATCATCAAACTACCATCAATATTGATTCTGCATACATGCCAGACATACTAGATTATCTTTCGATGTCAGTGGAAGAGATAGAAGAGCTAAAAAATGCCCTTGAACAAGCTCAAAGGGACAAGGAAAATTTGGAGAAAGGTCTAAGAGAAAGAGTTCAACCGAGGGGTTGCTAAGTGCTACTTTCAATCTTGATTTCCACAATCAACGGTTAAATGATACTGCTAGGGAAATTGCAAGTCTAAAGAAATGGTTTGACAAGGAATTTAAAGATAAAAGTGAATTGGAAGAAGATCTTAGAGCCTAAATTCAAGGATTATAAGAAGGTGCTCTAGACTCAGAAGAGAAAATCCAAATCCTTCTCACTAGTCTCCAAGAAATCCAAGAAGAAGAGGAGAGAGAACGCCTTAGGAAAATGAGAGCAGAAGAACTTGTCTCTCAAAAGGTGGAGGAATATGAACAAGTATGTCGAGAGTTGGAAAACATCCGAAAGGATTTCCTTATACAAAGGGAACTCTACAAGGAGATGAGGTCTGAAAAGAGATATTGGGAAGAGCAATATGCAAACATCGCTCAAGTGAGAGAAGATAACAAGATCATAATCTCGACACTATACAAGAAGTATCTGAGATACAAAGACAAGCATGCAAAGCTTGCATTCCTAGCAAACAATCTCATTGGTGACATTCCTAAAAGCTTAAGAGATGCAAAAGCCGTGATGGTCCCTCTTTCGAAGGACGTTGAAGACTTCCTCAAACTTTGTAGGGAGATGGTGGATGGTTTTAAGGAAGAGATCCACAAACGTGCTTAGGAGATTTTACTTTCCCTTTGGTTATTTCATTCAGTATTTGACACTTGTTTTTTATTCAGTATTCCCATTCAGTATTTGTTTTGGTTTTTCGGATTGTATTTCCCTTTCAAGGATGATGGTTTCTATTTAATAAAAAGTAGTTTGTTTTGGTATTTCATTTATGTATTTCTTTTGGATACTCAACAAAAAGAAGTAAAACTTGAAAAAAAATAATAAAAAGGAATCCAATGTGAATAAGCCATTCAAAATAAAATCTTATCATATTCATACGCATTCATCCAAGCACCACCATCACATTTAGCAATTTCATACAAAAAACTCATTGTTTTCATATCATCTCAAGTTAAATCACCTGGAAAACCACACTATATTCCTGACCTTCGTATAAAAAAAGAGCTCATCAAAAGAAAGTAATGGAGAAAATCAAAGAGAACAAAGTTATCTTCTAAGAAGACTTGGAACAAGTGAAAGGAAGCATCGACTCGATGAAAGGAGACATGAGTCAAGTTATTCTCACCTTGAAAAATATCATAGCAAGACAAGACAAGATTCCCAAGGTAGCCTTTGAAGAAGTAGCACAAATCATTGGTGTATCAAGCAGTCACCAACCAAGACATGAGCCATATTTTGGCTCTGCAAAGTCAATTGTTTCCCAACAAGATACCATAATTACTGAAGGTTTCGTTCCACCTCCTCCAAATTTGAGGGCATCCCACACTTTGCAAATTGTAGTCAACAACATGGATACTACATAGACCTGCAATATGGAGACCATGATTTGGAGGGTGTTTCTCAAGTTACCCAACCAAAGACTATTGAAGATCTTATGGCAGTCAACCAGTATAAAACCCTTGAAGAAAGGCTGAAAGCTATAGAAGGTTATGACGCTTTCGACGTTGATGCTCTTGAAATGGGTATGGTTCTAGATGCAGTGATTCCACATAAATTCAAAATACCTAACTTTGAAAAATATAAGGGACTCACGTACTTGAGGAACCATCTACCCATATATTGTAGGAAGATGCATGCTTATGCCAACAATTAGAAACTAATGATTCACTTCTTCCAAGATAGTCTGAGTGGGGCATCCCTAGATTGGTATATGAAGTTGGAGTGAGTGCATGCCCAATCATGGGCAGACCTTGCAAACGCCTTCTTGAGACAATACAAGTATAACTTTGATATGGCTCCTAATCACATGCAGCTTCAGAATTTGTCCCAAAAGAAGGATGAATCTTTCAAGGAATATGCTCAATGATGGAGAGAAATGGTAGCACGAGTACAACTACCAATCCTTGAAAAATAATTGGTCAGATTGTTCATACGCACGCTACAAGGCATGTATTATGATAAAATGGTTGGCAACGTCTCTTGCGAATTTCCTGATTTGGTGATAATTGGAGAAAGAATTGAAGCAGGTGTGAAAAGTGGCAAGATACAAGGGGCATCATCTAGTACTCCTTATAATCAAAAGAAGCATACTCCAAACTTCTCAAAAAGGATGGAAGGAGAAACTAATTATGTCATAACGCATTCAAGGGAACAACAACCATTGGTGATCCCATGACAACAACAACCACAAAATAGGTTCGAAAGGCCTTTGAGAATATTTGATGCCCTCCCTATGCCACACAGTCAAATACTATAATATTTACTCAAGGCATCCTTGGTAGAGCTGAAGCCACTCGCTCCTTCGGTTGGGGCACTCCCACCAAAATATGATGCCAATGCAAGGTGTGAGTATCATGCCAATTCTCCTAGGCATAGAGAAATGTTGGTCCTTCTGACATAAGGTTTAATATTTTTTGGATTCCCAAGATATCATTTTTGAAAAAATAAATATCAAGAAAATCCTCATGCCTCTACATGGTGGTCTAGCTGTGAGCACAATTGAGATAGTCATTAATCTTGGAGAAGCTCAACGAGTAAAAGCTCTGATAGATATCCTGAAGGAACATCTGTTGGAATATGGTTTTCTATTGGAACATAATGACGCCTTCAAAAACACTTTCAAAAAATTAGTGGGTCTAGGGATAGTCTAATTCGGGCATTACCCTGAAGAAGGATATGTAGCTGTAATCAATGGGAGTACAAGAAGACCGTTGGTGATTCCTTACCAAGGTCCAAGTTCTTCTAAGAAACCACTTGTCATTCCATGTGGAGAGCCAATCTTAAAAAAAGTTCTAGTAGCAATACAAGTGCTTCTGAAGAGTACAATGGTTATCAGGAGTCCGTCTCCCATTCCTTATGAAAGTGATAAAGTTGTGCCATGGAGTTATGATACTACAATTTACGTTAATGGTATAAAGAAAGAATGTAAGCCATCAACAAGCCAAGGACCTGCAATTACAAATATAGAAGGAACAGGGAGGCATGACCCGTAGTGGTTGGATATATGGTCCTGAAAAACAAAAGAAGGATACTATTATGGTTAAGGGATAAGAGAAATGTTGTTATTGAAACTAGTCCAAAGCCAAAACCTCCGAGTAAAACTTTCACTGATCAAGAGGCTGATGAATTCTTAAAAATGATCAAGAAGAGTGACTATAAGGTGGTGGACTAACTACACCAAACCCCAACTAAGATTTCAGTACTCTAATTAATAATCAATTCAGAGGCGCACCGAGAATCTCTGGTGAAAATTCTAAGCTCTACACATATTACAAAGGAGATCACGCTAAACTAGTTTGATGGAGTCGTGGCCAATCTAACATCTGGATCACGCCTAGGTTTCAATGACACTGAGTTACCTCCACAAGGTAGAACTCACAACAAGGAGTTGCATATTTAAATCTATATAGGGACATCTAGCATATCCAGAGTGTTGTACCCCAAAATTTGCCCTCCCATATTTCTCAATACATTTCAAGTGAGGTCCTCAAATTGCTCAAGGAAGTCCAAGGGTTGACTAGATAAACCCTCTCCTAAGACAGTCTACCTCAAATTAGGGTTTCAGTTTGCATCAAGGTACTTAAGTCCAAAGGATCCTAAATGTTCACCATTGTCCTAATATGTTCTCAAGATCATCAATGTCAAGTTTCAAGCCTTGCAGAGGAAGTTTGCTCAGTCAATTGCTCAAAGGCCTAAAAATTGACTGTGCTAGGGAAAAAGTCAATTGTGTCCTACATACAGTCAAACTTTAAGATTTTTGGTCAACATCCTCATTTTGAAGTATTATTCATCATTTTATCAAGGGTTGGTCATGATTCCTCAAGGATTGCTCACAATTCATTAAAACTCAAAAGTTGCTAAATTAGGGTTTTGTAGGAAAAGTTAACTCAACTTTGACCAAGCATAAATTTCTTCTACTTTATCAAGAATGACCCATCCAGAGCTAATTTTGAAGAGGATGTGATTCCCTACAATTCATCTTCAGATCCCAAGTTCAAAAAATGCACTCACAAGAAAATATAAATTTGGACATTATAGGTCATTTTGAAAAGTCAACAAAAACACCCTTTTTTCCAAAGCTTCATACATGAACATGGAAGACTCAATTGATATGAGACCAAAAGGGTTGCTTAGAGGACATCTTGAGATTTCTAAAAAGTCCCAGAACACATCTCTAGGGTCAAAATTGAAGGAGTTATGCATTGGCAAAGTTAACCTTTTTTGCAAAATTGCCAAAAGTCAAAAGTGGCCAAAATTGCAATTTTTGTCAAATAGGCCCAACATTTTGTGCTTGCATTGAGTTTGTAACATGGTCCATGACCCATGATCCTTCCCACTTGCCTTTATTTTATTTTGGTCATTTATTTTGATTTTTATTTCAATTAAATCAAAATAAAATCATGAAAATATCAAAACTAATCAAAGCTTGATATTTTTCTGCATGTTTAGGTCTCTTATACAGATGGGAAGAGAATCAAATCGTGCAAGGCTTGTTTGGACAAAAAAAGATTGAATTTTTCTTGTTTTGGAAATATTTGATGCAAGGGTGAATCAATGATCAAATCTTCATAATTGCAAGGATTTGATGCAAACTTGTAACCCTAATGCACTCTATGATATATATTGAATAAATCCAAAGCAAAAGAGCAAGGATTGGAGGCGTGAGAAGCTGAAAGAAAACTTGCAAAAACTCAACAAAAGTGGTGAATCAAATTCCAATTTCCAGGCTTCTTCAAGCCATTCCAAGCATACCATTCACTTGATGGGCATCTAAGGACTCTATCCCAATCATTATCAAGCGTTTCTGTGCCCAGATATGCACTGTAAGTATCCCACGAACTCCATGTTTTCTTGAAATCGAATCTCATAAATTTGGCATTGTTAGCATGATTTGTTTATATATTCTGAATCCTTGAAACATTTGTAAGCTAATGATAATAATTAATTGCATTTTTTTCAACCATAGAGAAAGTTGCCATGATTAGGGTTTAGGTTTCATTTTTAGGGATTTTTCTTGCAGGGACAATTATCCATAGAGAGTGGTACCATGATACCTGTGATGTTGCCACGAGTTGATTGGTACCACTAGAATTGATTTACCATGCTTGTAAAGGATTTTGGAGGTTCACGGAGCTGTACCTACGCCCAAAAAACCGTAGGTAAAGGTTTTAGACTTTTGCCAACGGAGGGAGGAAGAAGAAGGGTGGCGTGGCACCCCCTGACTGGCCCATTCAAAAATTCGCGCGTTTTGACGTATTAATTTATTTTTTCCAATATAATGTTTGTTTGCTATCTTTTGTACAACAAAGCACGCTAGCTCAGTTGGTTATGAGGCGCTTGGAAAAGCCAAAGGGCCTGGGTTCGATCCCCAGGTCCGCCATATTATTTCATGATTTTATTTCTTGCATAATCAGGCACATGTACATGCAAGGAGACCACCATGCACCCTCAATGTACAGCCAACCAGATGTCCAACAAGCTGGATATAAATGTCATCCTTTAGAGGTCCACAATGCACCCTAGTCAACTTGCAACATTGGATCTGAAAAGTCAACATGGGCCAAGGAGTTTTGGGCTAAAAAATGCAATTGACACCCCCTCTTTGCTGACACAACCAGGCCCATTTCTTTTTCTTTTATATTTTTCACTCTATTTAATTTCTTTATTTTAAATTTTTTTCTCACATAAAATTGATTCTTTTTTTTATAAAACTCATAAAATCAATTTCATCAAATTAGAATTTAGTTTTTTTTTATATATTTTATCAAATTTAATTTAATAATTAGTTTAATTTAATTTTAGGGTAATTTTAACCTTTTTGTAAATAATTTAAAACAAATTAGAAATTAGGGTTTGTTTAATTTTTATTTTCTTTTCTTAAAATAACAAAAATGCAAAAATATGTCAAATTAATTATTTTTCTTAATTTAAATAAATTTGTAACTAGGTTTATATTTATTCATTAAAACCTTATTTTCTCAAAATAATCAAAAACAACAAAAATGATTTTTCTTTCAATTAGGTCAAGACGGGGTCAAAACCCTTATTTTTCTAGTTCTCGATTCATCGCGCGCATTTATTATTTTTTTACGATATTAATGTAACAGCTCATGGTATGTAATAGTTTAATTAGGATTTTTCTTTTACTTATCGTTTTACGGGTTTTTGGCTATGTAATTAATCCCCCTCCCCGAAGCCTTGTAGTAGCGTAGTTTTATTTCTCGCATTTTAATTTTCGCAAATATTAACTGTTAGATGTATGATAATAGGATTGCCTGACAAGAATGTATGTTAATTTTAAAATGGTTAGCAAACCCTAAATATGCAAAGATAATAACTGAAATCAAATCACTCGCACATGCGCACTCCTA
Organism: Vicia faba; assembly: GCA_948472305.1. NCBI lineage: Eukaryota > Viridiplantae > Streptophyta > Magnoliopsida > Fabales > Fabaceae > Vicia > Vicia faba. Next base: position 1,169,561,174 of record OX451738.1, read on the forward strand.
GGGTATACTCTCACTTCGGTTGCCATTGGTAAACGATCATTAAGTATAGGGTGTCTTAGTGGTTGCCCTATTGTCCAAACAAAGATCAAATGTCCCGTTCGGAAATGTCACCTCGAAAATGTTGCCTCGGAAAGGTTTCCTCGGAAATGTTGCCTCGAATATGATCTTAAGACACTAGGGTTATTACTAAGACGTCCTAACATGTCTTTAGTGATCGTACGTCCCTTTCGAATTGAACCTTACAACTCCAACGGCGGTGCTACCTACTCTTTAATAGTAGGATAACACTGTCTAAAGGAAACAAGAACATAAACATTCTTTTTTCGAGTAGGTAGATGCTAGTAGGTACTTGCTCAAAATAATCTTTTCCACACTAACACTCTTTTCAAGCAAAGTTTTCAAAATGACTTCGTAACGCTCTTGAGGACTGATACAAGGGTTAAAGCGAAGTAAAACAAAAACTTTTCAAAACACACAAACACGGAAGCAATTTTTTAAAATAATGAGCAAGTACCTAAGAGCCCGTAGAAAACCACCGATAGAAAGGGTGGTAATACCTTCCCTTTCTATAATCTACCCCGTACTCAAAATCTCGAAAAAGGAATTTTTCTGTGCTTTTTTCCTTTCCAGTTGGATAAAATAAAAGTCGGTGACGACTCTTGCTTACTGCGACATTTTTCGAACACAAACGCAAAATGCAAACCAGCATTTTCCTTAAACAGTCCGGTTCTGCCACCGTATCACAGAACTGGAGACTCTGCTGGGGAGTAATAAGTGGGGTATACCTTAGGATTAGTTCATCATAAATTGCTTCTCTTGTTTGATTTGATTGCTTTATTTTTGAGGGTTTTGTATTGGGAGTTACTATAGATCCTAACCCAGATATGGGGGAAACCTTTTAGGTAAGTAGCAATAAACTATGAGGGAATTGTACGGTGTAGACCGATACGGTTGAAGCAGTAGCTACATTGATGTGGCACATTGGTTGGTACTGGTATCCCTTATGGAGAAACGAGGAGAATACGGGGCTGCTATATGTGTCGTTAAGCATCAACTGACCTTAGAACCCATAATTGACCAACTTGGCCAGTAGGAAGTAGTGAGATAACCGACCTCGGTGTAAAGCTAAGAACTGGTTGATACTCGATGCTACACTTATTGAGACCATACTCTCGAGATAGTTCTGGCCGCAAGAAAAGATTGCGTGAGCTGAAACCATGACCGATGGAGGATGGTCAGTGATATTGAGAACCTCTAGAACCCGGTTACTATTATTAGGACAGGTTGAAACCAACTGAACTTCAAGAGGGTAATACCTAGACCGCATGCAAGCCTAAAACTTAAGGGCTTTTGTGTGACTTGTTTGCCTTTGCCATGCCTGTTATTTGCTATACCTGTTGTGTGTTTTATCATGACATCATGCATCATAACATAGCATGCATACTTCATTATACTAACCATTTCAAAGACCGAGGGGATTTATCTTTGTTCTGTTTTGTAGATTATGGCTTCCGTATGCAGAAACACCATTTGAGTTAACTTTGTGCAAATACCTGCTCAACTCAAAGATTTAGCCTCGAGAGTTTCTGATACTTCTTCATTCATTAGGAGACATGGTCAGATTCTTAGCTTGGTTACCTCAAAGTTTGATGAGCAGACGATGAGTGTGCTTTTCCAGTTCTTCAATCCGGTGCATCATTGCTTCACTTTCCCGGATTATCAGCTAGTTCCCACTATGGAAGATTTTTCTCACTTATTGGGCATATCCATCCTCGAGCAGATGCCTTTCACAGGTTTGGAAGATACTCCTAGACCAGAGGACATTGCTTCAGCTCTATATTTGAAACAGGCTGATGTAGTATCTAATTGGGAAACACGAAGCGGGGTTGAAGGTTTCTTAGCCAAGTTTCTGATAGATCAAGCTCAACTATTCTGGGATAACTTGGATTTTCAGGATTTTGAAGACATCTTGGCTCTCCTTATCTATGATTTGGTTCTTTTCCCGAATCCAGACTCCTTCATATATGTGAATGCGGTTAAGGTCTTCCCGTCCCACAATCCTGTACCTACTCTTTTGGGTGATATCTTGCATGCCTTCTACACCCGTACTGTGCGTAGAAGAGGGACTCTCATGTGCTGCATGTCGCTGCTGGCGAGGTGGTTTATTTCGCACCTCCCCAAGTCCGTGTTGAAGAATGAGGAAGGTTTAGGATGGTCTTACTGGATAATTTCCCTTGCCCATACATACATTCTTTGGAGTTCTAAGGCTATGGAAAGCATTACTGTCATTGATCGATGTGGGGGATACCCTAATGTCCCATTGCTCGGAATTAGAGGAGGAATAACCTACAATCCTTGCTTGGCTTTGCGATAGTTTGGTCGTGCTCGGAGAGATGGTCCTCATTAGCTACTTCTTACAGATATTGCATTTGACTACAAGGAGGACATTGACGAGCATCGCCGAAGGTTTATACGAGCTTGGGGCATGGTGAACAGATCTGACCCTCAAGAGCTAGGACCAAGGACTTCTCTCCCTATGCAGCCTTATCTCTAGTGGGGTCCGAGATCGTGCTCAGAAGCTTGGGATGCCTTATGAAGCTGTGTTGCCAGTGATTGTGGAGCCCACCAATGAAGAGGGCATTCCTTATACAGTCCTTTATCCCTACATGCCCACTGATCTTGGGGAATTAAAAAGATCCTGGATTCAGCTGAAGGAGGAGAGGGATACCTACCGGGAGAAGTATCATGAACAAGAAAGGAAGATCTTGAAGATCACCAGGCAACTCAAGAATGAAAGGGCGATCAATGATTATATCAGCACGAAGGGGAAGCGTCCATGGGATTTCTGATTTTTGCTTTTTCTAGTTTAGATTTGTTTTCCGTTTATTTCTTTGTAACGCCTCAAAGGCATTGATGAACCTTTTTACGAGTTTAATTTAATAAAATTTGTTTTATTACTTGGTTTGCAAAGTTAAATCCCCCAAAGTCTTTGAAATCATTACATACGCATCCCATTATCATGCACATCATTACAAGTACCATTACAGGTTTCTCATCTCCTTCGCTGTTTATTTCAGCACGAAATGTCTTCCGATCAAGCAATCAAAGATCTTCAAGAACAAAATGCCCAATTACAAGAGATGTTCTTAAGCTTGGCTAAAGGGCATGAGGATTTGAAAGCTCTCATCCTAAAAGAGAAAGAGAAGGAGAAGAAGAAGAAGAAGGTTGTTCTTTTGAGTATGGGTAAAAGGGTTTGGGGATAGGCTGAAACAACAAGTTGATCTGTCTCTTTCATCCAAAGGAGAGGAGGACCAAGAAGAAGAAAAGGGCCTCAGTCCTGAGTTTCTGATAATGATACAGATTATGATGAAGAACAGTATCCTCCTGCTCAGAATAGGTACAAACAACTTGAAGACCGGATGAGTGCTATGGAGTGTCAGAAGATCCCTAGTTTGGATTTTGAAGAACTGGGACTGGCATCTGGGGTGGTGATCCCTCATAAGTTCAAAGCTCCGGTTTTTGCCAAGTACGATGGAACATCCTGTCCAAAACTCCATCTCCGCTCGTATGTCAGAAAAATCCAACCTTACATTGCTGATAGAAATTTGTGGGTACATTTCTTTCAAGATAGTTTGTCAGGGACTCAGCTTGAATGGTTTTATCAATTGGAAGGAGCTAATGTCCAAAACTGGGAGGACCTTGCTGCTGCTTTTTACAAGCAGTATCAGTATAACGCCGACCTTGCTCCCACTCGTACTCAGCTTCAGGGTATATCTATGGGTGCAAGTGAAGGTTTTAAGGATTATGCTCAAAAGTTGAGAGATTTGGCTGGAAGAGTCCAACCCCCTTTGTCTGATAGGGAGTTGGTTGATATGTTTCTAGGGACGTTATCTGGTCCATTTTTCAATCATCTGATCGGCAGTTCGTCATCTGGGTTTACTGAATTGATTTTGACTGGGGAGAGAGTAGAAGTTGGTATCTGAAGTGGTAAGATACAGAAAGGTATTTCATCAAGTGCAGAAAAGAAGCCTTTCACCGGTAAGAAAGAAGCTAGTGCAGTCTACGGCTCAAGGAGCCAAAGTAGACCTGAATGCCGTCAAGAAATAAATGCGATAGTAATATCAAGACCCACCGTTACCCCACAACGCAACAATCAGCAAAGAATGGAGAGACCGCAGAGACAGTACACTCGGCTTAATATGACCTTGTCTCAAATTCTACCATAATTGTTGAAGACCAACCTGGTAACTCTGAGGGAAGCCCCGAAGAATCCCAACACCACACTCCGCTATATAACCCGAATGCCCACTGCGCCTATCACTCCGATAGCCCAGGTCATGATACAAACAACTGTCGGGCCTTGAAGAATAAGGTGCAAGATTTGATCGAAGCTAAAGAGATTGAGTTTGACGCTCCGGAGAAGCCCAACATCATGACTGCTCCTATGCCCAAACATGGTCATGGAGTGAATGCTTGGACGATGATTTATTTGTGACCTCCGTGGAAGAAATTTCTACTCCTTTGATGACAGTTAAGAAGAATCTATTGTTGGCCGGTTTATTTCTGGGTTGTGGCGAAGGTTGCCACCTATGTTCAATCCTGCCTGCTGGTTGCCATCTATTGAAATCAGGTGTTCAACGCCTGATGGATAACAAAGAGATCCTGTTCGAGAAGACTATGATTCTGTTAGTTCCAGTTGAAGATGTTACCATCATAACCATTTCCGCCAATCCTTCCAAGGCTTCCTCGAGAAAGCTTGTTAGGATTACACCCGTTCCAAGAATCGCTCTGTTAATCATTACTATCCCTGGTCCTATCCCATACACTTCGGATAAAGCTGTCCCTTGGCACTATGGGGCCGACGTGTATTATCATGGAGTTAAGCAAGACTTAAAGATTGAAGAAGATGATGCTGATGTCAGCAATATTGTCGGGGCTAGCAAGGTCACCAAAAGTGGAAGACTCTTTTCTCCCGAAATTTCCCCTCCGACTATTCACAAACATGTTGTCATTCCATCTGCTAGTACCTCAGCTACTATCCCAGTTCTTATTCCAATTATCACCCCTGTCGCCGAGTCATCTGGGGCTCAGGGCAAAGAAATCACAGGTGAGCCTGCCCGGATGGAGGCACCAAAGAAGATCATTGTAGAAACCTATAAGTAGGAGATATAGGAAATTCTGAAGATTATCAAGAAGAGCGACTACAACGTAGTCGAGCAACTGGGGCAGACCCCGTTAAAAATCTCCATGTTATCCTTGTTATTGTGTTCGGAAGCCCATGCAAAGGCTTTAATTGCTTTCCTCAAAACTGCGCATGTGCCGCAATAAACTTTGGCTGATCAATTCAAAGATTGCGTAGCTAGTTTGACTGCCGACAATGGGCTGGGTTTCTCAGAAACAAATCTGACTACTAAGGGAAGAAATCACAATGATGCTCTGCACGTTTCGATCGAATGTAGGGGCACTATTATGGCCCATGTACTGGTGGATATTGGGTCCTCATTGAATGTTTTGCCAAAGAAAGCATTAGACCGTCTGGACTGTGAAGGTTTGGTTCTGAAGCCGAGTAATATTATGGTCAGGGCTTTCGACGTGTCAAAAAGGATGGTGCACGGGGAGGTGGACGTCCCTGTTAAAGTTGGCTCTCAGACTTTTGCATCTACTTTCTACATGATAGATACCCGACCATTTTACTCTTGCTTGCTGGGTCGCCCTTGGATTCATAAGGCTGGGGCAGTGACTTCTACGCTCCATCAGATGTTGAAATATCCAGTGAAAGGGAAGATCGTCATAGTACAAGGTGAGGAGGAGTACATGGTGAGTCATCTTAATTCCTTTCTCTATATGGAGATGGATGGGGAGTTCATCGAAACCCCGTGTCAGAACTTTGAAGAGGTCCCCCAGACTCTGGCCTCGACTGAAGTTGCTGCTAACAAACCTCCAATGAAGATGGCTTCCTTCAAGAATGCCAGGGCTGTAATTGAAAAAGGTGGGTGTGCAAATTGGGGACAGCTCCCTGATTTCGAACATAAAACTGGCAAGTTTGGTTTGGGCTTTACTGCAGAGGCTCAAAGGGCTGTTCGGCGTGCGCAGATTGGAAGACCTCCTCTGCACATCAGTAATCAGGGAGTGAATGCAATTGAGGATGATGAAGAAGAGTCAGATATCGACAGTTGGATCTACCCGATTACCAATGGTGGATTGAACAACTGGACAGCGAAGGACTTCATGCCCGTTTCTTTTATTACATAGTAATAGACTTTTGTTTTGAGATTTGTAACAGACAATTTAAAACTTTACGGCCCGGTGCCTTGCCCGAGGCACCTTGGTTTTGTTTGTGAGGGCTTATTATTTGTCATTTTCATATATCATCAATAAAGCATTGGACGTTTTCTTGCATTACAAATTTTGCGCTCCTTGTTTTTCCTTTCTATCTCGCACTTTATCAAAATAGCTATTGTCTTACACACACTCACGTATCATAATGCAGATCCACATCCACTCTGGATCCCATTGATAATAACTCTTCTACTGCCAGTTATGACTTTGAAAATCCGATCAACTAAGCCGAGGACGAAGGTGAGGATGATTGTGAGGTGCCTGGGGAACTTGCTAGATTGTTACTGCAGGAAGAAAAGGCCATACAACCTCATGAGGAGCTAGTTGAATCAGTGAACTTGGGTACAGAGGAAGACAGGAAAGAGGTCAAGATAGGGGAGAATCTGGAGCCTAGTGTCAAGCAGCGGTTGATACAGATGCTACGCGACTATGTTGAGATCTTCGCCTGGTCTTATGAAGATATGCCTGGTTTGGACACTTACATTGTGGTACACCGCCTGCCAACCAAAAAAGACTGTCCTCTGATAAAGTAGAAGGTTCGCCGTATGCACCCAGAGATGTTTGAGAAAAATCAAAGATGAGGTCATGAAACAGTTCGACGCCGGATTTATAGTTGTCACTTCTTACCCACAGTGGGTTGCCAACGTTGTTCCGGTACCTAAGAAGGATGGTAAGGTACGGATGTGTGTGGACTATAAAGATCTAAATAGGGCGAGCCCTAAAGATGATTTCCCACTTCCTCACATCGATGTTCTGGTTGACAACACCACGCAACATAAGATCTTCTGCTTTATGGATGGTTTTTCTGGTTACAATTAGATCAAGATGGCTCCCGAAGACATGGAGAAGACAACCTTCATTACGCAATGGGTCACCTTCTGTTACAAGGTAATGTCTTTCAAGTTAAAGAATGCTGGGGAAACTTATCAGCGTGCCATGGTCGCTTTGTTCCACGACATGATTCACCATGAGATTGAGGTTTACGTTGATGACATGATCGTAAGGTCCCAGACTGAAGAAGAACACCTTGACCATCTCCAGAAACTATTCGACAGGTTGAAGATGTACAAGCTGAGGTTAAACCCGAACAAGTGCACCTTCGGGGTAAGGTCTGGTAAGCTGCTAGGTTTCGTCATTAGTGATAAAGGTATTCAAGTGGATCCTGCAAAGGTGAAGGCTATACAGTAGATGCCAGCTCCCTGAATGGAAAAGGAAGTTAGAGGCTTTTTGGGACGTCTAAATTACATTGCCCGATTCATTTCACATCTGACTGCTACTTGTGAGCCAATCTTAAAGCTGCTGAAGAAAGATCAGGTTGTAAAATGGAATGATGAATGTCAGACCGCTTTCGAAAGGATCAAAGAATACCTCCAAGAGCCACCAATTCTAATGCCTCCAGTTGAAGGAAGACCTTTGATCTTATACTTGACCGTACTGGATAATTCAATGGGGTGCGTGCTGGGGCAGCATGACGAGTTTGGTCGAAAAGAGCATGCTATTTACTACCTTAGCAAAAAGTTTACCCACTGCGAGACCCGATACTCGTTGCTCGTGAAAACTTGCTGCGCTTTGGCATGGGCTGCTCACCGGCTGAGACAGTATATGCTGACTCACACTACCCTATTGATATCAAAGATGGACCCAATCAAGTATATCTTCGAAAAGCCTGCCTTGTCCGGAAGAATAGCAAGATGGCAAATGATCTTAACTGAGTATGACATCCAATACACAACCCAAAAAGCAATCAAGGGAAGTGTGTTGGTGGATCATTTGGCGCATCAAGCCGTAGATGACTACCAATCCATGAATTTCGAGTTCCCGGATGAGAACATCATGTTGGTGACCGACTGTGAAGAACCTGGACCGGATGAAGAGCCTGAGGAAGGATCCCGATGGTCTATGTATTTTGACGGAGCTTCAACCGCGTTGGGTAATGGCATTGGCGCTATGATCATATCTCCTGAAGGCTGTCATACTCCATTCACCACCCGATTATGTTTTAACTGCACCAACAATATGGCGGAGTATGAAGCGTGCATCCTGGGCTTTCGAGCTGCTATCGACCTAAGGATTAAGTTCTTGAGTGTATTCAGAGATTTCGCTCTAGTGATCAGTCAGATCAAAGGCGAGTGGGATACGAAGCACCCAAATCTTATTCCTTACAAAGAGTATGTACTGACGTTGCTCCCACACTTTGAGGAGATAACCTTTGAACACCTCCCGAGAGAAGAGAACCAGTTAGCGGACGCACTATCTACCATGGCTTCTATGTTCAAAGTCAGGTGGGACAATGAAGCTCCCTAGATTACCATTGAGAAGTTGGACGAACCTGCACATTGTTGTGACATCGAGACTAAAGAGGTAGCAGATAAACCCTGGTTTCACGAGGTAAAGAGGTATCTTGAGGCTCAAGAGTACCCCGAGGGTGCATCTGTTAATGATAATAAGTTTCTAAGGAGGTTCGCTGCGAAGTTCTTCATCAATAATGGGATTCTTTATAAGCATAACCATGATTCAACCTTACTGCGATGTGTGTACAAGAACGAGGTAGAAAGGATCATGGCAGAGTTACATGAAGGTACTTTCAGAACTCATTCCAGTGGACATACCATGGCAAAGAAAATCCTACAGGCAGGATATTATTGGTCTACTATGGAAGCCGATTGTAATCAGCATTCTCGGACCTGTCATAAGTGCCAAGTCTATGCTGATAAGGTGCATGTACCTCCAGTTCCTCTGAATGTCTTGACAGCTCCTTGGCCTTTTGCAATGTGGGGCATCGATATGATTGGCGAGATCAGACCTACTGCGTCCAACGACCATTGTTTCATCCTGGTAGCTATTGATTATTTCACGAAGTGGGTTGAGGCAGCTTCTTTTGCTACAGTAACCAAGAACGTCGTGGTGCGGTTTATCCGACACAACTTGATCTGTCGATATGGTGTACCAGAGAGGATCATTACGGACAATGGTACAAATCTCAACACTACAATGATCACCGAGCTCTGCAAACAGTTTAAGATACAACATCACAACTCTTCTCCTTACCGACCGAAGATGAATGGGGATGTTGAAGCGGTTAATAAGAACATCAAGAAGATTGTGCAGAAGATGACGGTGACATACAAAGACTGGCACGAGATGTTACCATTCGCTCTTCATGGGTACCATACCTCAACACAGACTTTGACAGGGGCAACACCCTACTCTTTGGTGTATGGCATGGAGGAAGTCCTACCCATTGAGGTACAGATACTCTCTCTCCGGATTATGAAGGATGCAGGTTTAAGCGAGGATGATTGGATTCAGACCCGGCTTGATCAGCTGAATCTAATCGATGAAAAGAGACTTACTGTTATTTGTCATGGTCAGACGTATCAAAAGCGAATGATTAAGACAGTTAACAAGAAAGTCAGACGACAAGAGTATCAAGTTGGGGATCTGGTGATCAAACGCATCATACTGCTGCAAGGTGATCCCAGGGGCAAATGGACCCCCACATACGAAGGGCCACTTGTGGTTAAGAACATTTTCTCAGGAGGAGCTATGATTTTAACCACCATGGATGGTGACGACCTTCCTCACCCCGTCAATGCAGACATAGTGAAAAAATACCACGTATAATCAAAGACCCGCTAGATTGACTGGCCTAGGCAAAAATAAGGGCTTCCCGGCGAACCAAAAGGGTTCGGGCAAAAGTAAGGGATGAAAATAAAAAAAATGTACACCCGGCAAGTCGAAAACATGAAAAGGCAGCTTGGGTAAAAAAGGGTATCCTGGTGGACTGAAAACCCGAAAGGGCGGTCCAGGCAAAAATTAGGGATTAAAGCGTAACACTATGTATCATTGGATCATCTTGCAACCAGACATCGATATCTACTATCAAGCTCGGACGACGCCAATCAATCTGATCTACCTTCAACCAAGTAGCAAAGTGATGAGACGCTCGAAGATATAAAGGCAATAACAGAGTTAGAACCCAGTGGGATTGTTCACATGGCTATTTTTCCTTGTTTTTCACAAATTGTATAATTTCTATCTTCCGGCGGCGTTCTCTTACTAGGAAGCCAACCTCTTGTACAAAACGCCTATCACAGGCTAATTTCAAGAATCAATACAATTTATTTTACAACAAATTTCAAAATTGTTTTTCTTTTTCTGTTTTGCAAGAACGTCCAATGATTCATTTTTTATATATGCATTTGAAAATAATTGTTGCGCACAAATATTTATATGCGAAACAAAAGACGATTACTGGTAACTTCAGGAATAGGGGCAAACAAGAAGTGTACAAACCTTACAGTTGCTCAACCCACCAGGTATAAGGATGGTGTCAGCTTGAGAAAATGACTAAAGGAATATACACTCCCCGCAGAGTAAAAGGTATCTAAAAACATCAATGTTAATTCTCCCCAAGCAGAGTTCATCTATCACCAACAATGGAAGACTATCCCCGAGTTTATTTCTTCCATAAGCAGAAACTCAATCCCCAACAAGGTCCATTATCGCTAGCAACGATAATTCATCCCTAGCCGAGGTTATTTCTCCAAATCAGTAGATCTTCTGACAGAGTATCTCTTCCCCATAGAGTCATTCTCTCGCCAGTTTATTCTCCAACAGAGTTATTCTCTCGCCAATTTATTCTCAAATAATCTTCGGTTGTTATCCCCAGCGAGAACGAAGAACTCAACTCTTTATATTCTCCAACAGCAGTCCGGGATTTATTCTTCCCAGCTAGAAAACATCACGAGAACATTACATATGCATACATCATGGCATGCGCATACGCATCATACAACACAATCTCATTTATTTTGAGAGCATCATTACTCGATACATTTCATACATCATAACATTACATACGACTAACTCTTTACCTTTCAGGGAAAGGTACAATCAAAATTCTCACAAGTTTCTCTGGTTCAGTCAAACCGATGCTAAGATTTCTATTCCAATTCAAGCTATGAAGCCCAGATCCGACCAGATAATCTCTTAATTTCTTCATCATAGTGTGAAGCCCGAAGAACGACCGAATAACAGTACCAAAATACCGCGAAGCCTGGAATCGACCAGATCGTGGTTTATCTTAAATTCGAGCTATGAAGCCCGGAAATCGACCGAAAAATAGTTGAATCCCTAGTAAGTTATTGTGAAGCCTGGAGAACGACCAGATAGAAATGCAAGTTACTGTGAAGCCTGGATTACGACCAGATAGCAGTATAAAGACACCATGAAGCCTGGAATCGACCAGATAGAGGTATATCATAAACACAAGCGGTGAAGCCCGAAGATCGACCGGAAAACAGCTTAACAAGGTATTGTGAAGCTTGGAAATCAACCAGATAGCAGTACAGGACACCATGAATCCTGGATCCGACCAGATAATGGTATATGACATCGTGAAGCCTGGATTATGACCAGATAGCGGTAAAAGACACTGAAGCCTGGGACTACGACCAGATAACAGTGAGGGACACTGCGAAGCTTGGATTTCGACCAAATAGCATTCTACCCGGCCAATTACTATGAAGCCCGAAAATCGACCGGATATTGGTAGGCCTAAAAATCAAATGGAAGCCCGGATGCGACTGGATGACCACTTGATTTCTTCTGAAGCCTGAAATACAACCAGATAAGAAGTAAGAAGTTACGAAGCATGGATTACGACCAGATAGCGGCAAAGGACTGAAGCCTGGAATCGACCAGATAACAGTATAAGACACTGCGAAGCTTGAATTTCGACCAAATAGCAGTTTACCTGGACAATTACTAAGAAGCCCGGAATCGACCGGATATTAGTGTGACCTAAATTCAAGTTGAAGCCCGGATGCGACTGGATAGAAACTTAATTTCTTCTGAATCCTGGAGTACGACCAGATAAGAATTGAGAAATTATGAAGCCTGAAAGACGACCAAATAGAAATTTTAATCTCATCTCCCCGTTAAGTCACTGTAAAGCCTGGAGCACGACCAGATAACAATCGATCTTATCACTATGAAGCCTGGATCACGACCATATAGTAGTTCATTTTCACCTCTTCGACCAAGAGACGATTCCCTAGTAGAATAACGGACGATCAGAGCTCCTAAAATTCAACTTTTACCAAGACAGAGACTAGTATTCCCCAGCGAAGTCCTCCTCAATAACAGGTATACAAGCTCTCGCAAAGGAATCTCTTATGCGATCGAAACTTCTTCTGATGGAATCTTTAAGCCCATCCTCCATCATCAACTTCCGAATGGCATCTATAAGCCCATTCCCGAAATCACGAGGCCAGTACCACTTCATGCGAGTGCAAATTTCTGGGCACTCTAGTGTTCAATCATCTTCCACCTTCGGATCACGAAAGGCAAGCAAGCCAATCTACATCCTCCAGTTTAAGAAGATTGAATAGAGGCAGCTGTTGTACCCTAAAATTTCCCCTCCCATGTTTCTCAATACATTTCAAGTGAGGTCCTCAAATTGCTCAAGGAAGTCCAAGGGTTGACCAGATAAACCCTCTCTTAAGGCAGTCTACCTCAAATTAGGGTTTCAGTTTGCATCAAGGTACCTAAGTCCAAAGGATCATAAATGCTCACCATTGTCCTAATATGTTCTCCATATCATCCATGTCAAGTTTCAAGCCTTGCAGAGGAAGTTTGCTCAGTCAATTGCTCAAAGGCCTGAAAATCGACTGTGTTAGGGCAAAAGTCAACTATGTCCTACATACAGTCAAACTTCAAGATTTTTGGTCAACATATTCATTTTGAAGTATTATTCATCATTTTATCAAGGGTTGATCATGATTCCTCAAGGATTGCTCACAATTCATTAAAACTCAAAAGTTGCTAAATTAGGGTTTTGTAGGAAAAGTCAACTCAACTTTGACCAAGCATAACTTTCTCCTACTTTATCAAGAATGACCCATCAAAAGCTCATTTTTAAGAGGATGTGATTCCCTACAATTCATCTTCAGCTCCCAAGTTCAAAAAATGCACTCACAAGAAGATATAAATTTGGACATTATAGGTCATTTTGAAAAGTCAACAAAAACACCCTTTTTTCCAAAGCTTCATACATGAACATGGAAGACTCAATTGAGATGAGACCAAAATGGTTGCTTAGAGGACATCTTGAGCTTTCTAAAAAGTCCAAGAACACATCTCTAGGGTCAAAATTGAAGGAGTTATGCATTGGCAAAGTTGACCTTTTTTGCAAAATTGCCAAAAGTCAAAAGTGGCCAAAATTGCAATTTTTGTCAAATGGGCCCAACGTTTTGTGCTTGCATTGAGTTTGTAACATGGTCCACGACCCATGATCCTTCCCACTTGCCTTTATTTTATTTTGGTCATTTATTTTGATTTTTATTTCAATTAAATCAAAATAAAATCATGAAAATATCAAAACTAATCAAAGCTTGAGATTTTGTGCATGTTTAGGTCTCTTATACAGTTGGGAAGAGAATCAAATCGTGCAAGGCTTCTTTGGACATAAAAAGATTGAATTTTTCTTGTTTTGGAAAGATTTGATGCAAGGGTGAATCAATGATCAAATCTTCATAATTGCAAGGATTTGATGCAAACTTGTAACCCTAATGCACTCTATGATATATATTGAATAAATCCAAAGCAAAAGAACAAGGATTGGAGGCGTGAGAAGCTGAAATAAAACTTGCAAAAACTCAACAAAAGTGGTGAATCAAATTCCAATTTCCAGGCTTCTTCAAGCCATTCCAAGCATACCATTCTCTTGTTGGGCATCTAAGGACTCTATCCCAATCATTATCAAGCATTTTCGTGCCCAGATACACACTGTAAGTATCCCATGAACTCCATGTTTTCTTGAAATAGAATCTCATAAATCTGGCATTGTTAGCATGATTTGTTTATATATTATGAATCCTTGAAAAATTTGCAAGCTAATGATAATAATTAATTGCATTTTTTTCAACCATACAGAAAGTTGCCATGATTAGGGTTTAGGTTTCATTTTTAGGGATTTTTCTTGCAGGCACAATTAGCCATGGAGAGTGGTACCATGATGCTCATGAGGTTGCCACGAGTTGATTGGTACCACTAGAATTGATTTACCATGCTTGCAAAGGATTTTGGAGGTTCACAGGGTTGTACCTATGCCCAGAAAAATGTAGGTAAAGGTGTTGGACTTTTGCCAACGGAGGGAGGAAGAAGAAGGGTGGCGTGGAACCCCCTGACTGGCCCATTCAAAAATTCGCGCGTTTTGACGTATTAATTTGTTTTTTCCAATATAATGTTTGTTTGCTATCTTTTGTACAACAAAGCACGCTAGCTCAGTTGGTCAGGAGGCGCTTGGAAAAGCCAAAGGGCCTGGGTTCGATCCCCAGGTCCCCCATATTATTTCATGATTTTATTTCTTGCATAATCAGGCACATGTACATGCAAGGAGACCACCATACGCCCTCAATGTACAGCCAACCAGATCTCCAATAAGCTGGATCCAAAGGCCATCCTTTGGAGGTCCACAATGCACCCTAGTCAACTTGCAACATGGGATCTGAAAAGTTAACGTGGGCCAAGGAGTTTTGGGCTCAAAAATGCAATTGACACCCCCCCTCTTTGCTGACACAACCAGGCCCATTTCTTTTTCTTTTATATTTTTCACTCTATTTAATTTCTTTATTTTAAATTATTTTCTCACATAAAATTAATTCTTTTTTTATAAAACTCATAAAATCAATTTCATCAGAATTTAGGTTTTTTTAAATATATTTTGTTAAATTTAATTTAATAATTAGTTTAATTTAATTTTAGGGTAATTTTAACCTTTTTGTAAATAATTTAAAACAAATTATAAATTAGGGTTTGTTTAATTTTTATTTTCTTTTCTTAAAATAACAAAAATGAAAAAATAGGTCAAATTAATTATTTTTCTTAATTTAAATAAATTTGTAACTAGGTTTATATTTATTCATTAAAACCTTATTTTCTCAAAATAATCAAAAACAACAAAAATGATTTTTCTTTCAATTAGGTCTAGACGGGGTCAAAACCCTAATTTTTTCTCGTTCTCGATTCATCGCACGCATTTTTTTTATGATATTAATGTAACTGCTCATGGTATGTAATAGTTTAATTAGGATTTTTCTTTTATTTATCATTTTACAGGTTTTTGGCTATATAATTAATCCCCCTCCCCGAAGCCTTGTAATAGCGTAGTTTTATTTCTCGCATTTCAATTTTCGTAAATATTAACTGTTAGATGTATGATAATAGGATTGCATGACAAGAATGTATGTTAATTTTAAAATGGTTAGCAAACCCTAAATGTGCAAAGATAATAACTGAAATCAAATCACTCGCACATGCGCGCTCCTAGGGTATACTCTCACTTTGGTTGCCTTTGGTAAACGATCATTAAGTATAGGGTGTCTTAGTGGTTGCCCTCTTGTCCAAACAAAGATCAAATGTCCCGTTCGAAAATGTCGCCTCGGAAATGTTGTCTCGGAAAGGTTGCCTCAGAAATGTTGCCTCGAATATGATCTTAAGACACTAGGGTTATTACTAAGACGTCCTAACATTGCTTTAGTGATCGTACGTCCCTTTCGAATTGACCCTTACAACTCCAACAACGGTGCTACCTACTCTTTAATAGTAGGATAGTATTGTCTAAAGGAAACAAGAACAAAAACATTCTTTTTTCGAGTAGGTAGATGCTAGTAGGTACTTGCTCAAAATAATATTTTCCACACTTACACTCTTTTCAAGCAAAGTTTTCAAAACGACTTCGTAACACTCTTGAGGACTGATACAAGGGTTAAAACGAAGTAAAACAAAAACTTTTCAAAACACACAAACACGGAAGAATTTTTTTAAAATGATGAGCAAGTACCTAAGAGCCCATTGAAAACCACAGATAGAAAGGGTGTTAATACCTTCCCTTTCTATAATCTACCCCCTGTACTCAAAATCTCGGAAAAGGAATTTTTCTGTTCTTTTTTCCTTTCCAGTTGGATAAAATAAAAGTCGGTGACGACTCTTGCTTACCGCGATATTTTGCGAACACAAACGCAAAACGCAAACCATCATTTTCCTTAAAGAGTCCGGTTCTGCCACTGTATCACACAGAGTACTTACTGATAGTGTTTCTTCCCTAAATGTACTACCAAAGGTTAGCCCGATGAAACTAATAATTGATGGCGTCGTTATAAGACCAAGTTCTATGGTGGTCAAACATTTCGATGGTTCATAAAGCACTATGTTTGGAGAAGTAGATCTCCTTTTAAAGATTGGCCCACATATGTTCTGCATTACCTTTCAAGTAATGGATATAGAACCAACATATACTTGCTT
Organism: Vicia faba; assembly: GCA_948472305.1. Taxonomy (NCBI): domain Eukaryota; kingdom Viridiplantae; phylum Streptophyta; class Magnoliopsida; order Fabales; family Fabaceae; genus Vicia; species Vicia faba. Next base: position 1,169,577,821 of record OX451738.1, read on the forward strand.
GCTCAGGAGACCTTGGATTCACGCTGCAGGAGCTATCTCCTCAACCCTGCATCATAAATTGAAGCTCCTTGTTGAAGGAAAGTTAGTTATGATCGACGATGAAGAGATATCTTTGTAAGCCACTTGGAGTCCTACAGATATATCAGTGTGGATGAAGAATGTGTAGAGAAGCCATTCCAAGTCTTGGAAGTGGCTACAGTGGTTACGCTCCCGATAGAGAAAATATTAAAATCTGGAACCCCTATGGCTTCGTGCAGAGATTTACAAACAACTATGGAGGATCAGACCTCAAAATTATAGGGCAAGCTTGTGGAGATACCCGAGTAGAAATATCGCTTTGGGTTGGGCTATAAACTGTCAAAGGCTATTCAGGAAGGCAAAGAGAAATCTCCTCCCATCCAGGAAACCTTTGTCAGCAAAGGAGTAGAGCATGGTGGACAAGTGTCAATGTTATCCAATAGAGGAAACGACAAAGGAGCGTCTAACCTCATCCAAGAATGTGCTCTAGGAGAAGAGCTCAAAAATTGGACGACTATGGAGATTCCAGAGATCTTTTTCTTTCCAAAGTAATTTTTCTATTTTTAAAAGAACCTATGTCCCGACTGAGGCATATGGGTAGCTTGTAAGGGCCCCCATTTATTTTCAAAAAATATTTTCAATTAATAAAAGTTGTGTTTATATTCAATTAAGATCCCTGTCTTTTTCTTTCATTTCTCTTTTATTTTTCAAAATGGCAATATTTTTCTTCACACGCACTTTCCAGATTCACATTCTAAGTAGCACCGAAACATGATAAAATGTGTAGATCCACATCCAAACTCACCAATAATGATACTGCTATGATCCGATATGATTTTTATACACTAATTAACCAAGTTGAAGAGGAAGATGAGGAAGATCTTGAACTCTCTGATGAATTGGCGAGGTTACTAGAGCAAAAACTAGATAACATACAACCATACCAAAAATCTATTGAGACCATCAATCTTGGGACTGAAAAGGACCCCAAAGAAATCAAGCTAGGTGCAACCTTGGAGGAAAGTCTTAAATAATGGATGATTAAGCTCCTACATGAGTACATGGATATATTTGCTTGGTCTTACATAGATATGCCAAGTTTGGATACATATATCATGGTGTATAAACTACCTCTCAAATAAGGTTGTTCTCTTGTCAAAAACAAGCTCAAAAGAACTCGTCCAGACATGTTTGACAAAATTCGAGAAGAAGTCCTCAAGAAATTTGATGTAGGGTTCCTAGTTGTGGTTGATTATCCATCTTTGATAGCTAACATCGTTATGGTACCCAAGAAAGAAGAAAGAGTACACATGTGTGTAGATTATCAGGATCTAAACAAAGCAAGTCCCAAAGACGATTTATCGTTACCTCACATAGATGTTTTGGTGGATAATATAGCTCAGGCGTCAATATTCTCGTTCATGGATGGCCTTTCAAGATATAACCAGATCAAGATGGAACCCAAGGATATGGAAAAGACAACTTTCATGACTCCTTGGGGCACCTTCTTCTACAAAGTAATGCCCTTTGGTCTAAAGAACGCATGGACAACTTATCAACGAGAAATTGTCACGTTATTTCATGACATGAACCATAAAGAAGTCGAGGTATATGTGGACGATATAATTTCCAAATCTCACACAGAGGAGGATAACAGCATTCACTTACAAAAGTTATTTGAACTTCTATGAAAATTCAACCTAAGGTTGAATCTGAACAAATGTACATTTGGTGTCAGGTCATGCAAACTATTGGGTTTTATTGTAAGCCAACAAGATATTGAGGTGGATCCCGACAAGGTGAAGGCCATACAAGAAATTCCAGCTCCAAGAACAAAAAAAAAGGTTTGTGGTTTCTTAGGACGATTGAACTACATCTCAAGGTTCATATCACACCTAACTGCTATCTGCGAGCCTATATTCAAATTACTTCGAAAAGATCAATCAGTGGAGTGGAATGAAGATTGTTAGACAATCTTTGAAACAATAAAGAAATATTTACAAGAGCCACCAATCCAGATGCCATCAGTTCCTGGAAGATCACTTATCATGTACTTAACAGTGCTTGAAGGATCTATGGGATGTGTGTTGGGGCAACACGACACAACAGGTAGAAAAGAGCATGCCATCTACTACCTAAGTAAGAAATTTACTGACCGCGAAACCCGGTACTCACTCCTTGATAAAACATGTTGTGCTTTAGCTTGGGATACTAAACGATTGAGGCAGTATATGTTAACTCACACCACGTGGTTAATAGCAAGAATGGATCCTCTGAAGTATGTGTTTGAAAATCCATCTCTTACAAGAAAAATTGCTAGATGGAAGATGTTGTTATCTGAATTAGACATCCAATATGTTACTAAAAAAGCTATTAAGGGAAGTGTATTAGCTGATCCCTTGCTCATCAATCATTGGCACAATATTAACAAATGGTTTTCCTGACGAAGACATGGTTATAGGTGACTACGAAATACCAGGACCCAACGAAGGACCTGAACCAGGGGCACGATGGACACTTATGTTTGACGGTGCTTCAAATGCACTAGGACATGGTATTGGGGTTGTATTAACTTCTCCGAAATTTTTCCATAAACCTTATGCTACAAGGTTATGTTTTGACTGTACCAATAATGTTGCTGAATATGAAGCTTGTATCTTGGATCTAGAAGCTTCTATTGATCTAAGAATCAAATACCTTGAAGTATAACGAGACTCAACGTTAGTCATATACCAAGTCAACACTGAATGGGACAATCGACATCCCAAATTAATTCCATATCAGGGTTATGTTTTGAAGCTAGCTACAAAATTTATAGACATCACCTTCACTCATATTCCATGAGAGGAAAATCAGATGGCTGGCGCCTTGGCAACTTTCTCAGCCATGTTCAAAGTAACTTGGCCTAACAACAAACCACGCATAATGATCAGACACTTCGAGGAACCAACACATTGTCTAGCAGTTGAAGAGGGACCAAATAACAAACCTTGGTTCTATGATATCAAAAGGTATCTATAAAAGTAAAAATATCCAGAAGGGGCCTCAATTATTGACAAGTGGACCCTACGAAAGCTAGTTGTGAAGTTCTTCTTAAATGGTGATGTATTGAATAAAAGAAACTATGATATGGTGTTACTCTGGTGTGTGGAGAAACATGAAGCAGATACGCTCATGAGAGAGATCCATGAAATAAATTTTGAGACTCATGCAAATGGACACGCCATGGCTAGAAAAATATTGAGAGCAGGTTACTATTGGCTGACGATGGAAGCTGAATGCTATCATTATACAAAGACATGCCAAAAATTTCAAATCTACGATGATAAGGTGCACATGCCACCAACTCCTTTGGACGTCCTAAGTTCACCTTTGCCATTATCGATGTGGGGAATTGATATGATAAGAATGATTGAACCAAAGGCTTCTAATGGAAACCGATTCATACTAGTCTCCATTTATTATTTCACCAAATGGGTAGAACCCGCACCTTACGCAAATGTGACAAGGCAAGTGGTTACTCGATTTATCAAACAAAACCTTATATGCATATATGGGGTTCCTAGCAGAATTATTACAAACAATGGGTCCAACTTGAACAACAAAATAATGAAGGAGTTATGCAATGATTTCAAGATTGAACATCATAACTCATCACCTTATCGACCCAAGATGAACAGGGCCGTCAAATCTGCCAATAAAAATATCAAGAACATCATTTAGAAAATGGTGAAGACATATCAAGAACATCATTTTGAAGATGTTTTGAAAGTGTCAAGGTGGAAATGGTTTTAGTTTGTGAGCAAGAAACTACAGCGTACTACCTACCCAAAAGGTCTTTGTTCTTTTCCTCCTCCTTTAGATGTTTCTATCTTACCATTGATTTGGTAAGAAGCCCGATAGTTGGATGTGAAAGGACAAGCATGGGTCATCGTATAGTCATGAATGGCAAAATTGTGAGATATCTTAGCATTTCTCTTAATGGACTAAGATCATTTGTAAGGAAACATTCGAAGCGTCATCGAGGGACTATGATCTTGTATTTTTTATTGTTTTTTTGCTAAGATACGTCACATGCGTAACATGACCATTTTTTAAGACAACAAAGTGGAGTTACACCCTAGATATGCAAAGTGTGCAAGTGTATTGTATTTCATGCTTGGTTTAATATTGAATTAGGGTTGTCTACTTGTTGATTTTAAATCTTGCCATACACACCCTAATTACTAGCATTTTATATAAAAAGCGGTAAATTGCGGAAATAAATGTCATACGCTATTACATAATTTGGGGATGGGGTATACAAATTTACAAATGGGGGGTGGAAAGCAATAAAAGTCCTAATTATTAAAACCATATTGAATAGAAATGAAAGAAAATATATAGAAAATATAAAAAAACAAAAACAAAAACAGCGCAAAAGAGAGAAAAAAAATCCTTCGATTCATGCAGTATGTTCGAAGCATGCACCCTTCGATTCATAGAGAAAAACAAATATTTCGACTCATGCAGTATGTTCGAAGCATGCGCCCTTCGATTCGCACACCCTTTTTTCTTCCTTTTGTTTGGGCCTGTAAAGCAGTAGGTGTTGAAGCCTAAGGCTTTGTGTCAAACCATGCTGTTATTTTTTCACTCCAACATTGTTTTATGGTTTATACAGGTTAGTTCTTAATATATAATTGACAAGAACAAAAGACAAGCAAAAGGTTAGTTTCGAATGCAATGGCTATTACATGTTATCTTCGAAGATGAATCTTCAATGATGCTTGAAAATAAAGGTTTAAAGTCAAGAAGACTTACCTTGAAGCTGGAATGTGTGCTTCGAACTTGAGTTGCTGCCTTGAATGTTCTTGGGTTCGAAAGAAAAGAACAAAGGTGTTATGTTTTTTGGTTCTGGGTTCGAAAGAAAAGAATAGAGGTGTTGTGTTTTTTGATTCTGGGTGTAAGAGTGTTTTAAGGCTTCAGCCTTAGTGTTCTCTCCTCTCTCTTTTTTTCTACTCCTTTTTCCTTGTCCAAAAGCCTCCTTTTGTGTGTTGTGGAAACATCTTATTTATAGAAGAGTCTTACTGGGGTTTTATGGGGAAAACAAATAAAATTTGAACAATTTGGGTATGCTCTTTTCATAGCTTTTGAGGTGCAGCTCTTATATGCTAGTTTGGTACAAATATGGGACTGGTTTAGGAGTAGCATAACATGACTGTTTTGCAGCAGTTTTGGAGTGTTGTGGCATCTTGGTGCAGGGCTGTTTCATAGCAATACAACAGACTGTTTTTGACATGGTTTTAGACTGTTATGTGGATAGTACAACAAACTTGGGCAGCATGTGGGACTTTGTTCAGCAGTCTTCGACCAAACTTATCAAAAGACAAGACAATATTTGTTTCCACCAATTGTGTGTTCTTCGAGTGGACCAACAATTGTATGTTCTTCGAATCCATCAATTGTATGTTCTTCAAATGGACCACCAATTGTATGTTCTTCGAATCCACCAATTATATGTTCTTCGAATCCACCAATTGTACGTTCTTCGAATCCACCAAATGTATGTTCTTCGAATGGACCAAATGTATGTTCTTTGAATGGGCCACCAAATGTATGTTCTTCGAGTCCACCAACTGTATGTTCTTCGAATCCACCAAATGTATGTTCTTCGAATCCACCAATTGTATGTTCTTCGAATCCACCAAACGTATGTTCTTCGAATGGGCCACCAAATGTATGTTCTTCGAATCCACCAATTATATGTTCTTCGAATCCACCAAATGTATGTTCTTTGAATGGGACACCAATTGTATGTTCTTCGAATCCATCAATTGTATGTTCTTCGAATGGACCACATTTATCTGAATGTACCACTCGAAGCTTGTGGATCTAAGCAAGCTTTCTCTTCTTCGATTTTTCAAAATCTGCCAACCACTCCTTTCGATCAGTCATGTGGTTCGACCAGCCTGAACTAGATTTTGAATTTGACATAGTTATTTGGAGCTGCACACTTTTTCTTTTATCTGCTTTTCCCTTCCGACAGTTTCCTCTTCCTCCTTTTGAAGATTCAGAAGTTCCAACTTTCGACCTGATGCTTGAAAGTTCAATATTATCCATGGAAACTATATGGGGAATTTAAAAAGTCCAATTGTACTTATGCAAACTTGATCTTTTAGAAATATTTGTGAGGAATGCCTTGAGAAAAGAGAAGGAAAATTTTGGGGTACAACAGTAACCTTCATGGATCTCATGCATTAACATGTCTGCTTCTTGTCTATCCACGCATATGAGCAAGACCATGTCATAATTTCTTTTGTATAATGCATTTTCATTGAGGAAGAAGCTACCTGCCAATCTTCTAAATGTATTCCTGTCTTTGTTTGATGCCCTAAGTGGGTACTCTTGAGTTTGAAGGAAATGCTTGATATCATAATAACAAGTTTTATCATTTGATGTCACCTATACTGCAAATACATGAGATGGCCTATCAAGATGTTGGTTTGTAATCTAAGGTACATCATTCCAGTGGTTCACCTTGTACATGGGTTCCAAGGTGACTAAATCATCTTCCATCTGATTCTCATCTCGAGGAATGTGATTGAATTAAACTTTATTGAAGAAAGTTAACAACCTTCTTGCATAATTTTTATAGGGAATCAAGCCAGGATTATGGGTCTCTCATTCTCCTTTAATTTGATTTATAACTAAAGTTAAATTTCCATACACATCAAGAATTTTGATTCTTAGATCCATAGCTTCTTCAAGAACCATAATACACACTTCATACTTCGCCATGTTGTTAGTACAATCAAACATCAACCTTACATTGAAAGTAAAGTGGGAACCTTGGAGAGTGATGATCACAACACCAATTCCTTTACCATAAGCATTCACGACTCCATCAAACACTAGACCCCATCGAGATTCAAGATCTGGACCTTTTTTAGGCAAAGGTTCATAACAATCTTTAACTTTTAAATACATCACATCCTCTTCAGGGAAATCAAACTTGAAGGACTGATAATCATCAACCGGTTGGTGAGAAAGGTACTTTGCCAACATACTGGCTTTAATAGCCTTCTGAGTAGGGTATTCAATATCATATTCAGAAAACAACATCTTCCAATGGGAAATTCTTCTAGTAAGAATATGCTTTTCAAATATATACTTTATTGGATCCATTTTGGATATCAACCAAGTGGTATAATTCAACATATACTTCCGTAGATGCTTCGCAGACCAGGCTAAAGCACAACATGTCTTTTCCAACAAAGGATATTGTGACTCATAGTCAGTGAACTCCTTGCTCAGGTAATAAATGACATACTCCTTTCCTTCCCGTTTCATCTTGTTTTCCCAAAATATAACTCATGGAACTATCCAACACAGTCAGATACATAAATAATGGTCTTCCTTTAACGGGAGAGAGTAAGATAGGAGATTCGAGCAGGTACTCTTTTATGCTATCAAAAGCCTTCTGGAAATCATCTGTCCATACATAACCCTGATCTTTCTTTAGAACCTTATAGATTGGTTTACAAGTTGTAGTCATGTGAGAAATGAACCTGGAGATATAACTTAAATTCCCAAGAAAGCCCCTGACTTGGTTCTCAATTGTTGGTGCAAGCATCTCTTGAATTGCTCTAAATTTATCAGGATCAACCTCAATACCTCTCTGGCTAACAATGAATCATATCAACTTTCCAGAGCGAACACCAAAAGTATCTTTATTAGGATTCAAGGGGAGACGATACTTCCTCAAACGCTGAAAAAACTTCAACAAGTATTCTAAATGACCTTCCTCAATTTTAGATTTGGTGAACATATCATCAATATATACCTCGATCTCTTTATGCATGAGATCATGGAATAGGGTTGTCATACCCTCTGGTACGTTGCACCAACGTTCTTCAACCCGAAGGGCATCATTCTAAAACAGAATGTTCCCCAGGGTGTGATAAACATTGTTTTATCCATATCCTCAAGAGCCATTTTAATTTTATTATATCCGGAAAATCCATCCATGAAGGAGAAAACTTTGAATTTGGTTGTGATATCTACCAACATATCAATATGTGGCTGATGGAAATCATATTTTGGACTATCCTTATTCAGGTTTCTATAATCAACACACATGCAGACTTTTTTGTCTTTCTTTGGAACTGGAACAATATTGGAAATCCACTGAGGATACACTGACATCACAAGGAAACCGACATCAATTTGTTTCAAGACCTCCTCTTTAATCTTAACTTCCATTTCAGGGTGAGTCCTTCTCAACTTTAGCTTGATAGGTGAACATTCAAGCTTCAATGGAAAGCGATGCTTCACAATATTACTGTCCAACCCACACATATATTGATAGGACCAAGCAAATATATCCACATACTCTTTCAAAAAATCAACCAACCTGCTCTTTACACTAGGATGAAGTAGTGCCCCAATTCTGACTTCCTTCAAATCCTCTTCAGGACCCAAGTTAATAGTCTCCAACAACTCTTTGTACGATTGGATGGTATTCTCCTCACGCTCAAGCAACTGAGAAACCTCTTATGGAATTTCATCAAAATCCTCTTCTTCAGTAACACACATAGGATATTCAAAGTTGGGAGAGGGTGCAGGGTCATTATTTTCAACGAATTTTCTAATTAATCTGCACATATGATTATGCTTGATTTTAGAAACAAATAAAAGAAACAAGTGATTATGCATATTTATTTACAATTTTTATTTTGAAAGGGTTTTTTCTGATTACCATTTTCCAAGAAGAAGCAGGAAATAAAAACATAGTTGGAAATCAAAAACAACTTTTATTAATGATTTTAAAATTCAAAGCAAAAGACAAGCCCATACAATGTCACTTTCACCTTGGACAAAGTGAAAGGATTTTGAAGGAAAAAAAGAAAAAACAAATTACTTCGATGGGTGAATGCAACTAGGAACATCAATAGTGATCCAATTTCGGACTCTCACTCCAGGCGTCACAATGTTCGACATTTCCTGCTCTGGTTCATCTTAAATAATAGCATCGACCTCTGGAATAGTTGGATGGAGATAACCCGCAATGTAGAAGATTACATTATATGGACAGAAAGCATACTTTAGCTTCACCACGTCATTCTTATCCTTCTTTCCGGGTAAATCAATAACATATTCCTACACACTGCTAGGACCTTTCTGAGTCACTTGTTGTGCATCTTTGAACGAGGTGATGGAATCTTCACTCTTATTTATATTTTTGTCAGACAAAGCTTGGAACTGAGTTCCAACAGTAGCTTCATATGTTTCTACAACACTAAAAGAAGACAAATGGGATACCAACAAAGCCTGTTCACCATTCACAATCACTAATTTTCCTTCACGGACAAATTTCAATTTCTAATGTAAGATGGGTGTAATGACTCCCGCCTCATGAATCTAGGGTCGACCTAATAAAAAGTTGTAGGCTAGAATATATCCATGACCTGAAAGGTGATTTGAAAAATATGTAGACCTATGTATATGTAAGAACAAGATTTGGTTCTGCAATATCATCTCTGATTTTTGATGGTAGCAAATGAGTATGTTTGTGTGAACAATTTTGTTGTACTAATGTTTCTTATTATTGAGTACAGAACAAACATGTTCTGCTTATGATGGATGGCATTGCCAAGACATTAGAAGAGAATTAGTTCAACTTATGCGCTACATAAGCTCTATTGAACAGTAGCAAGATACCCCGGAAGGATCTGAAGTGTAAGCTCTGATATTTGTCTAAAGAAACCAGTCAGAAGATCTGAAGACAGAAGTTGCTACTTAAGTCTAGATGCTGAAGACACATGTTTCAGAAGACAACTGGTTCTAAGGAAACAATGAGAAGATATGAAGACAGAAGTTTCCACTTAAGTCTAGATGCTGAAGACTCATGTTTCTAAAGACAGTGTGTTCCAAAGAAACAAAGTTAGAAGATCTGAAGACAAATTTTCTACTGAAGTCCAGATGCTAAAAACTTAGTTTCTAAAAGACAAATTGTTTCAAAGAAGACAAAGTTAAAAGATCTGAAGACAATGTTTCTACTGAAGTATAGATGCTAAAGTCTTTGTGTTTCCAAAGAGCCAAGGTTCTAAAGACAAGGATTCTTGAAAAACCAAGTGCTTAAGATTCTAAGACGGAAGGTTTGAAGATTTCAAAGACTTGAAGTTCTAAAGGTCCAAGATTATCTACAATGGATTCTCAAGACCAAGTGTTGAAGACTCTAAAGACGCAGCTCTTAAGACTCTGAAGTCTTGAAGCTCTTCTGATCCAAGGTTCTCTGTAAGGGTTCTCACGACCAAGTGCTGAAGACGCAATTCTGAAGACTCTGGAGAATTGAAGTTCTGAAAACCTTATGCTATGTTCACGCTTCTAAAATCATCCTCGCAGAAGCCTCTGAAGTATAGAATGAAAGGATATAATGGTAACATGGTACAATTGTACACAGTACGAAAAGCCTTATCCCACTACCTCACCACTAACTTGAATTGTGGAAGAGAAAAGGACATAACAGTAGTATTTGTAATGACTCTTTTTAAAATATCCAACGACTCTATTTTGCTTTACAAGATAAGAAAAGAATCGCATGTTTAAACATAGTGGGATGTTGTACATTGCAAGTTGCAATGTTGTTGTTGTTTAATGTTAAAAATGAAAGGTGTCATTATTGGAACACAACTAAAAATCTATCAACTATTATGACAAAAATAAGAACAACTGTTATCAAAATGATTCTTCAATCATGTTGATACTGATTACAATTAAATCATTGATTCACAATTTACTTAATTTCATATGTTGCACAAATCTTGCTAAGCCGCAGAAAATAATGAAGATGATCATGAAAGATCCAGTTACAAACCCACAACACAAATATTATGCTCTAAAGTGATCATAGAAGAAAATGGAACAATGGATGCTATCCAGAATGTTCTAAGTTCAATCAAGATGAATAAGTTCTTCTCTTTACTATATCAAGATCAACAAAGCTTCTAGAAGCTAATTAAGAAGAATACTTAACCTATTCAAGTGCTTTGGGATGTTGTCCGAGGAAAAGCTACTTGAAGAAAAGAAGACCACACATAAAGCGACAATACAATGTAATATAGTTTAGTGTGTATTAGGTTCTTCTGATGTACGTAAATCTATTTACGTTCATCTTTTGTAGAAGCATTATTATTGTAAACAAATGTAAATCAAACTATTGTTTGATGGTTCCTTGAGAGACTCAGTTAAGTCAGGATTCTCAAGAAGACTTTGGCTACAGTCATCGTAGATGAAATCATGGAAGTGGATTATATTGGGTTAATGGTATTCATATCTCAAAGGGGACTGAGTGAAGGTCAACCTTGTGAGGTCAATGATTGATATCATTGGAAGGAAATTCTTGTAGGAGATTCTAAGGGATCAGATTCTATTTGGTCAATGAACGTTATATCCAGTCTGGATCCATGAACGTGTCATTGGATGCTAGTGTTGTACCCCAAAATTTGCCCTCCCATATTCTTCAAGATTTGGCAAGATCATGCTTCAAAATCTCTCAAGGGTTGCACAACCCAATTGCCTTCTAACACAGTCAAAATTATGGTTTTGGTTCTGGAAAAGAAATTGAGATTTTCAAGGGTCCAATCAAGTCCCATATGCCTACATACATTGTCAAGCATCCACATGCCAAGTTTCAAGACTCACAGCATCAAATTGCACAGTCAAAAACCCTAATTGCTCCACAGTCAACTGTAGGGGCAAAATGGTCATTTGACAGTCAAAAGTCAAAATTTTTGGTCAACATCTTATTTTGAAGCTACAAACATCATTTGATCAATTCTTGATCATGATTCCACAACCATGGCTCAAAAAGTCTCAAGATGCAAAAGTTTCTATTTTTGGACAGTTGAAAAGTCAACTGCAAATTGACCAAGGCATAACTTCCTCATGGTTTATCAGAAAAATCCCATCCAAAGCTCATTTTGAAGGGGATGACATTTCCTACAACTCATCTTCACACTCCAAGTCCAAGAAATGCTCTCACAAAAAGTTATCAATTTCAACATTATAGGTCATTTTCAAAAGTCAACAAAAAGGCACTTTAAGTCAAAGACCATAACTTGAGATTGGTAAATCAAAATGACATGGGACCAAAGGCATTGGTTAGAGGATTTCAAGACCTTTCCAAAATGTCCAAGAACATGATCATAGCTTCAAAATTGAGCAAGATATGCATTAGAGAAGTTGGGAAATTTTTGGGAACTTTCAAAAGTCAACTTTGCCTAAAACACTTCAAATTTGCTAATGGGCCTCAAATTCTTCCTTGAATCATTACCCAAAGCCTATGCACGACCCATTGAGCTCAAAATGATTTATTTTATTATTTTTAATTAATTAATTGAATTTTTATTATTATTAATTCATTTAATTGGTTTTAATTGTAGAAAAATATCAAATAATGGTTGTCAAATCTTTTTATGCAGCAAATATACTCCACACATGCTAAGGATTTCGTGCATCACTCAAGGGGACAAGATCTTCCATAATTGGCAAAGTTTTCATGGAAAAAGATTGAAAAATATATGGTGAAAATCAAAGATATGAAACATTAATTCATGGACTTTTGGGCCAAGGTTTTGACCTAATTTGCTTCACATACAAAGGCACAAGTGAACCCTAGTGTAGAACACTAGTGAAAACTGCTCAGAGGCCATAACCAATTTGCAAAAAAATCAAGAAAGTTGTGAAACTGAAACCATACTTGCAGTGCCTTTCCACGACTAAAAATAATTCCATCATCTTGCCTGAGTTACCAGGAAGCTATTGCACCCAAGAACAGGCTCTCATACTCAAAGAAACGGTAGAACAGAGTCACGTTTGTCACAAATATTTCCATAATCGAATTCTAATTTCTATGCATCATTCATGTGTTTTGATTATTGATATATGCTACTAACATCTCCCTGAAGCTTTTGGTAACGTTTAATTGTTCTAAAACTGCTTGTATCAAAATCCACCATTGAAGGATATTAGGGTTTCAGAGCTTCAATATTGGGGGTTTTCATATATGGTAAAATTGGACCTCAAGACCAATACGGACGAACTCGTTACAACAAACCTGATTCATTGAGATACTCACACCCAATTTATATCACTTGTGGGCGTAATCGCTATTTTTCACTATTACACTTATTGGGGGTTTAAAACCCCCCGCTATCTCATTCATATTGCAGGTGAAAACGAAGAAGAAAGCTGAGGTGTCCAGGCGTGATTGGAAGATTCAAACTGCGCGCGTATTTTTTTTGTTTTATATCATTAACCTTTGTTTTTTTTATAATATTTGTTTTCCATTATATGTAGAAATGCGCGCAATAGCTCAATTGGCAAGGGACGTGGCTTCATGAGTGCTGGGACCTGGGTTCGATCCCCAGGTCCCCCATATAATTTGTTCTATTTTCTCATAAAGCGTTCACATGCAGCGTATGCTTGGAAGTCCATCATGCACTCTCACGCGTGGCTTGCCAAGTGGCCAGGAGATCCAATCTAATGATCAGGAAACAACACCCATGGTGCACTCCAGTCATTGAACGTGTACACAATTCTGAAAGTCAAACGTGACTTTGCTTCAATGGGCCAAAATTCTGCAATCAAAACCTCCCCTTGGGCCTGATACCCCCCCTTGCTTTGCATATTTGTTTTCTTTTCTTTTCTAATTATAATTCTTTTCAATTGTTTTTTTAATTGTTTTTATTAATTCACCATTAATTAATTTTCATAATAAAAAATCAGAAACCAAAAAATGTTTTATATTTAATTATTATTAATTTCATCACTAACCTATTTTTTGTAAATAAATAACTAACAATTGATCTAGTTTAAATTAGGTTTTAATTTTGACACTTTTTCTTAATAAATAAAAATTACATAGAATTAGGTTTTTGACACTTTTTTTTCTTAATTATTTGCATCATTATTCATTATTACTATTTATTAACCATTATTTTTGTACATAAATATGTAAATTATCTAATTAGTTTAAATTAGGTCAACTTTGACGTTTTATTAATAATTAAAATAATTTAGAACTAGGGTTTCCTTCTAATTTTAATTTTCTTTATTTTCATAAATACAAAAAACACAAAAAACACCTTTCTTTAATTAAATAATAATTAGACTCTAATTTAACTTAATTTCAAGCAAAGGGTCAAAACCCTCGGACGTTCAATTTTAATTTCTATTTCGCGCATTATTTTTCTTGTTGATTATTATGTAACTGCTTTCCGGATGTAATAGTAATTAGGTCTTTTTTACTTTCCGCATCTTTTATCAAAAACGGGTCTTTGTATTTTGGCGATGTATAGACCCGCGCCTTGTAATAGCGTAGCTTTTATCTTTCCGTATTTTACTTTCCGCACTCTTAAATTCTAACTTTGTATGAAAGAATGTATGGTAATTAAAAACAAGCGTAGCTCACAATGCCATGATCAAGGATAAATATTAAACTGAAAACAACACACAAATACACACACCACTTCTAGGGTACGCCTCACCCGTTGCCTTCGAAACGTGGTCGTCAAGTATAGGATGTCTTAGCGGTCCTTATGTCCATGATCCAGTTGCCTCGAAACAGTTGCCTCGAAACAGTTGCCTCGAAACAGTTGCCTCGAAACAGTTGCCTCGGAACAGTTGCCTCGAAATGGTTGCCTCGGATTAAAAAAGGATCAAGGACATAAGGGTAGCTTCTAAGGTGTCCTGTTGTTGCTTCGGTGACCACACTGTCCCTACAATCGAATTGACCCGAACACCTCCAATGGTGGTGCTACCTACCTCTCAATGGTGGGATGGCACTACCTTAAGGACATTTACACAGCTTAATTCCTTAGGGTAGGTAGATGACTTATGGATACTTGCTCTCTAAAAAAACAAAACAAAAACCTTTTTACACCGACACTTTCAAAAAGCTTTCAAAACAATTTTTCAAACACTCTTGAGGACAGATACAAGAGTCATTCAGAAATCTTTCAATGAAACTTTTTTTCAAACTCACTCACATTTTAAAAAGCAAACATTTTGAAAACATAAAGAGCAAGTATCTAAGAGCCCATGGATAACCATGGATAGAAAGGGTGCTAACACCTTCCCTTTCTATAAATCTACCTCCCGAATCGAGAAACGTTCTCATAAGGAATTTTGCTGTGCTTTTGTCCTGTCCATGTTGGAGAAAATAAAAGACGGTGGCGACTCTTGCTTCCGCGACATTTCGCGATCCAGCGTTAAACAGTCAGTTCTAAATCCACCGATCACAGAACTGGCGACTCTGCTGGGGAGAATACTTAAAGTGAGGTATACCTTAGGATAGCTCATACTTATGTTTTCAATTGCCTGATTTGTGTGCTTTAAAATTATTGGGTCTGTCTTGGGAGTTCTATAGATCCTAACCCGGATCTGGGGGATACCTTCTTAGAAAGTAGCAACAAGACTGTGAGGGAACTGTGTGGGGTATACCGACACGGTTGAAGTAGTCTGCTACGTTGATGTGGCACTTTGGTGAGTACCGGTAACCCCTGAGTCAAGTCAAGGAGAGTACGGGGCCGCCGCGTGGTGTCGTGAAGCATCAACTGACTTTAGGAACCTTAATTGAACCATCTTGGCCTCTTTAGGGTAGTGAGATAACTGACTTTGGTGCAGTCCGAAGTTGGTTGATACTCGATACTACACTCAGTTGAGGGTTGTTTTCTTAGAATATTTCGATCGCCAGTTCAGTGGCTAAATCGAAACGATGAACACAGAAAACAATCCAATGATATTGAGATCCTTAGAACCCGGTTACTTCTGATAGGACAGGTTTTGAGCCCACCAACTTCAAGAGGGTAATACCTAGACCCCATGCTGGCCTAAACTCTAAGGGCTGTCTTGTGTGACTTGTGTGCCTTATCATGTTTGCTTTTTGTGAATACTTGTGGTGTGTTTAATCATAGCATCATAACATCATACAGCATCATATGCATTGACTAACCACTTCAGGGGTTCGAATCTTCATCTTTGTTCTTGTTTTGTAGGACATGGAAACTATCCGCAGAAAGACAATTCAGGTCAACCTTGTAAGGGTCCCTCTTCAGCTTAAGGAACTTATATCCAGGATTCCCGAGAGCTCTTCTTTCAGTGAGAAACATGGAAGACTCATCAGTTTGGTCAACACCAACATTGAGGAAGATATGATAAAGGTCTTCTTCCAGTTCTTTGACCCTCTGCACCACTGTTTTACTTTCCTAGATTATCAATTGGTGCCTACATTGGAAGAGTTCTCCCGGCTTCTGAAGATCCCTATCCTTAGTCAACTACCCTACAACGGTACGGAAAGGGAACCCAAACTTGAAGAGATTGCTAAAGCATTACGCCTACAACCATCTGACATCAAGGGACACTGGGAAGTTAGAAGTGGTATCAAAGGGTTCTTGGCCAGGTTTCTGTTTGAGAAGGCCCAAGAATGTTGGAATTCCCTTGACCTGCAAGCCTTTGAAGAAGTTGTAGCCCTCCTTGTCTATGGGTTGGTGTTGTTCCCGAATCCAGATCAGCTTATAGATATCAGTGCTGTCAAGATCTTCATGTCCAGGAATCCTATACCTACGTTGCTTGGGGACATCCTTCACTCATATTACACTTGAACCATGAGAAAAAAAGGTGTTCTCATGTGCTGCACTCTTCTCCTGGGAAGGTGGTTTATTTCTCACCTTCCGCAATCAGTTTTAAAGAATGAGCGGGGTTTGAGATGGTCACAACGATTGATGACTCTTACACATGCTGATATACATTGGTGTTCTCGGTCCAGAGAAGACATCACTATCATTGATCGTTGCGGGGAGTACCCTAATGTTCCTTTACTTGGAATCAGAGGAGGTATTACTTATAACCCGTGTATGGCTTTAAGATAGTTTGGATATGCTCTGAGGGATGGCCCTCATGACATGTTAATCCCTGACATAGTTTTTGACTTCGACAACGATGCACAAGGACTTTGCCAGAGATTTATCAGAGCTAGGAGGATGCCCAACAAGGTAGACAGCAAGACACTGGGGCATAGGAATTCCATCCCGTTGGAGCCTTATCTCAAGTGGGTACGAGCCCGCTCCCAGAAGTTAGTGATGCCATATCCTCATGTTCTCCCTGTGATCAAAGAGCCAGTTTTGGAAGGAGAGGTGTCCTACACCATTCAACATCCTGACATGCCTACATCCTGGGAAGAAATGCAGAAGAGCTGGATCCAGCTTAAGGAAGAACGGAATTCTCTTGAAGCCAGTCTACATGCTAGTGAGAAGAAGGTCTTGGAGCTCACCCGCCTACTACACGAGGAAAAGACTCTCAACACTTACATTGCTCCAAAGAGGATGCGCAGTGTCTTTTGGGATTGATTTGCTTTGTAATGTATGCCCATGAGGCCTTGATGTACTGAACAATTATTTCTTAATGATAACGTGTGTTCCTTTTTTGTCTACAACAAATTTGAACTTTCGAACCCTTGAATGCATTGCATAAACAGCATATCATGCATCATGTGCATAGCAGGTACTCTTTTTTACAGGTGGTTTAATCTTCTTCGTTGTTTATTTCAGATCGCCATCATGAATCCTGAATCATCTACTGAGCAATCCATCAAGGCCCTCCAGGCCCAAAACACCCAGTTCCAAGAGCTGATCATGAGTTTGGCCCAAGGTCAGGAGGAATTGAAGGCTCTGCTGGTCAAGAAGAAGAAGAAGAGAATTGTACTATTCAACACTGGCCGGAGGTTTGGTAACACACTGCAGAATGAGGTTGATCAAGCTGGTTCGTCTGTGGGAAAAGGCAGTCTCCAAGGGGGAAGGGTTCCTAGTCCGGTGGTCTCTGACAACGAGACTGATTTCAATGAGGAGCAGTATCCTCCAGCTGAAGACAAGTACAAGCAGTTAGAGGATCGACTGAATGCCATGGAAATTCAACAGGTGCCGGGTTTGGATTTTGGAGACCTGGGTCTATCTTCTGGTGTGGTGATCCCACACAAGTTCAAAGCACCATCTTTCGCAAAGTATGACGGGGCGTCCTGCCCTAAGCTACATCTCATATCTTATGTGCGGAAGATCCATCCATACACTGTGGACAAGAACTTATGGATCCATTTCTTCCAGGAGAGTCTTTCAGGGACTCATCTCGAATGGTTCTATCAGCTGGATGGAACCAAGGTTCGTAACTGGGAGGACTTGGCTACTGCTTTTTACAAGCAGTATCAGTATAATGCCGACCTCGCTCCTACACGTACCCAACTCCAGGGTATGTCGTTAGGATCGGGAGAAGGTTTTAAAGAGTATGCGCAGAAGTGGAGGGACCTGGCTGGCAGGGTGCAGCCACCATTAACCGACCGTGAACTAGTGGACATGTTCTTAGGGACCCTATCCGGGACGTTCTTCAACCATCTCATCGGTAATTCATCTGCAGGGTTTACATACCTCATTCTGACTGGGGAAAGGATAGAAGCTGGGATGAAATCAGGGAAGATACAAAAAGGTGCGTCCTCAAGTGCTGAGAAAAAGCCTTTCAAAAAGGAAGCCAGTGCGGTGTATGGCCCCAGAAGGCAAAATAAACCAGAACGCCGCCAAGTTGTCAACGTGGTGGTAATTGCAAAGCCTGCTGCCGCTCCTCGGCAACCTAACCAACCAAGGGGTGAGAGACCCAGAAGAGAATATACTCGGCTTAGTATGAACTTGTCACAGATCTTGCCGCAACTGCTATCGACCAACTTGGTAACCGTCAGAGAAGCCCCGAAGGTGGTAAACACAACCTCTCCGAAATACAATCCCAACGCCCACTGTGCTTATCACTCTGATAGCCCAGGGCATTCTACTGATGATTGCTGGGCCCTAAGAAATAAGGTTCAGGACCTTATCGATGCCAAAGAAATACAGTTCGAGGCGCCAGAAAGGCCAAATGTTGTGACTGCTCCTATGCCCCAGCATGGAGTAAATGCTATTGAGGAAGACCTGTATGCAGTTTCTGTGGATGATGTTGCTACCCCTTTATTGACTATCAAGAGGAACCTGTTGCTAGCCGGTTTATTTCCGGGTTGTAGCAAGGGTTGCCTTCTGTGTGTTGTGTTACCTGCTGGTTGTCCGTTGCTGAAGTCAGGCGTCCAAAACCTGATGGATAGCAAAGAAATCTTGTTCAAGAAGACCGTTGTTCCCATTTTTCCTGTTGAAGAAGTATCCGTCGTCACCATTTTTAACAATCCTACCAAGGCTCCCCCGAGGAAGCCAGTCAAAATCATGTCTGTTGCACCTATTATCATTACTCTTCCGGGGCCCCTCCCCTATAAATCTGACAAGGCTGTCCCATGGCACTATGGGGAAGATGTGTATGTGCTTGGAGTAAAGCAGGAGTTCAACACTAATACCGGTATCAGTAACATCACCGGTCCCGCTAAAGTTACTCGCAGTGGCAGGCTCTTCTCGCCTGACATTGCGCCACCAACTATCCAAAGACCTCTTATCATCACGCCTATAAGTGCGCATGTTTCCCCTCCTGATCAAGTTTCTACCCCTGCTGCTGAGTCATCTGATACTCGGGGCAAAGGGATTGCGGATGTGCCTGCCCGGATGGAGGCACCGAAGACTGTTAATGTTGAAGCGTCACAGCAAGAGATGGAAGAAATCCTTAAGATCATTAAGAAGAGAAATTTCAACGTCGTTGAACAGCTGGGGCATACCCCCTCCAAAATCTCTATGCTATCACTGCTGTTATGTTCAGAGGCCCATGCCAAGGCCCTGATTTCATTTCTGAAGACGACTCATGTGCCACAAGAGACGTCTGCTGATCAATTCACTGACTGTGTGGCCAATTTGACCGCTGACAATGGTTTGGGTTTCTCGGATGCTGATCTGACCGTTAAGGGAAAGAACCACAATGATGCCCTGCATGTCTCCATAGAATGCAGGGCACTACTCTCGCACACGTGTTGGTGGACACCGGTTCTTCGCTGAATGTATTGCCCAAGAAGGCCTTAGACAGGTTGGATTGTGAGGGCCTGGAGTTGAAGCCTAGTAACATCGTGGTCTGAGCCTTTGACGGGTCGAAGAGGATGGTACATGGTGAAGTAGATATTCTGATTTGTGTTGGTTCTCAAGTCTTTGACTCAACGTTCTATGTGATGGACATTCGTCCATCTTATTCCTGTTTGCTGGGTCGACCTTGGATTCACAAGGCTGGGGCTGTAACATCCACTCTACACCAGAAACTCAAGTACCCTGTTAGAGGGAAGATTGTGACAGTGCAGGGGGAGGAGGAATACATGGTTAGTCATCTGAACTCGTTCCGGTATATAGAGATGGACGGGGAGTTCATTGAAACCCCCTTTCAACATTTTGAAGAGGTGCCTCCAACATTGGCGTCAGCAGAAATAGTGATTGAAGAAGACTCTCCCTTGAAGATGGCTTCCTTGAAGGACGCCCGGGCTGTGATTGAAAAAGGTGAATGTGCAAACTGGGGCAGGCTCCCTGATTTTACTCCTAAAATTGACAAGTTTGGGCTGGGTTTCACTGCAGAGGCTCAGAGGGCTGTACGCAAAGCAAGGATCGGAAGACCTCCCGTGTTCATCACCAACCCGGGAGTGAATGCTATTGAAGGCGAGGCGGAGGAATCTGAGTTTGATAACTGGATCTACCCGACGACCGACGGTGGACTGAACAATTGGACTGCAAAAGACTACATACCTGTTACTTTTGTTACGCAGTAATGAATTCCTTTGTTTTTTATTTGTAATGAACAATAAATTGAAAATTTATGGCCCGGTGTCTTACCCGGGGCACCGTTGGCTTCATTTGTGAGGGCTTATTACTTGTCATTTCCATATATCATGAATAAAGACATTGGACGTTTTTCACATTTCAAATCTCGTGCTCCCTTTCTTTCTTTCTTTATATATTGCAAAACAACTATATTTACACACACTCACCTATACAGGTTTCAATCCACTATGGATCTCACTGGTAACGACTCTGCTACTGCCAGTTATGACTTCGAAAATCCGATCAACTTAGCCGAAGACGAAGGTGAAGATGATTGCGAAGTGCCTGGTGAGCTTGCAAGACTGCTACTCCAGGAAGAGAGGGCCATTCAGCCACATGAAGAGCCAGTGGAAACGGTAAATCTGGGTACTGAGACAGATAGAAAGGAAGTTAAGATTGGTGCTAATCTAGAGCTCAGTGTGAAACAACGGTTGATCCAGATGTTGCATGATTATGTGGAAATCTTTGCCTGGTCCTACGAAGACATGCCTGGGTTGGATACTGACATTGTGGTTCATCACCTGCCTACCAAGGAAGACTGCCCTCCGGTTAAACAAAAGGTCTGCCGTATGCGTCCAGAGATGTCCGAGAAGATCAAAGCTGAGGTTATGAAGCAATTTGATGTCGGGTTTCTAGCAGTGACTTCTTACCCTCAGTGGGTTGCCAATGTGGTTCCGGTGCCAAATAAAGATGGTAAGGTCAGAATGTGTGTTGACTATAGGGATTTGAACAGGGCCAGCCCCAAGGATGATTTCCCTCTGCCTCACATCGACGTTCTGGTTGACAATACTGCTCAACACAAGGTGTTCTCCTTCATGGACGGCTTTTCAGGATATAATCAGATCAAGATGGCTCCTGAATATATGGAGAAGACTACCTTTGTTACTCAGTGGGGCACCTTCTGCTACAAGGTCATGCCATTCGGGTTGAAAAATGCTAGGGCAACCTACCAACGTGCCATGGTTGCTTTGTTTCATGACATGATCCATCATGAGATTGAAGTATACGTCGACGATATGATTGCAAGGTCCCAAACTGAGGAGGAACACCTTGACCATTTACAGAAGCTGTTTGACCGTCTGAAGTTATACAAGCTGAGGTTGAACCCAAACAAGTGCACATTTGGGGTAAGATCTGGGAAGTTGCTAGGCTTCGTCGTGAGCGACAAAGGTATTCAAGTGGACCCTGCCAAGGTTAAAGCCATACAAGAAATGCCAGTTCCCAAGACAGAGAAAGAAGTCAGAGGCTTTCTAGGACGTTTGAATTACATTGCTCGATTCATCTCGCACCTAACTGCTACCTGTGAACCAATCTTCAAGCTGCTGAAGAAAGATCAAGTAGTACGTTGGAACGATGAATGTCAGGCCGCTTTCGACAGAATCAAAGAGTATCTCCAAGAACCACCCGTTCTAATGCCACCGGTTGAAGGGAGACCTCTAATACTATACTTGACAGTACTTGACAGCTCAATGGGGTGTGTGCTGGGGCAGCATGACGAGTCTGGCCGAAAAGAGAACGCCATTTAATACCTTAGCAAAAAGTTTACCGACTGTGAGACCCGATACTCACTGCTCGAGAAAACTTGCTGTGCTTTGGTATGGGCTGCTCGCCGGCTGAGACAGTATATGCTGACTCACACTACTCTGTTGATTTCAAAAATGGATCCAATAAAGTACATATTCGAAAAGCCTGCTCTGTCTGGAAGAATAGCAAGATGGCAGATGATCTTGACAGAATACGACATCCAGTACACGACTCAGAAAGCTATCAAGGGGAGTGTGTTGGCAGACCATTTGGCACACCAGGCAGTAGACGACTACCAGTCAATGAACTTTGAATTTCCTGACGAGAACATCATGGTAGTGACTGATTGTGAAGTACCTGGACCGGATGAAGGACCTGAGGAAGGATCCCAATGGTCTATGCACTTTAACGGAGCCTCCAACGCTTTGGGTAACGGTATCGGCGCTGTGATCATATCCCCCAAAGGCACTCATACTCCACTTACCGACCAGCTATGTTTCAACTGCACTAACAACATGGCGGAGTATGAGGCATGCATCATGGGTCTTCAAGCTACAATTGACTTAAGGATCAAGTTTCTGAGTGTCTTCGGAGATTCCGCTCTTGTGATCAATCAGATCAAAGGCGAGTGGGATACGAAACACCCAAATCTTATTCCTTACAAAGAGTGTGTGTTGACATTGATCCCCCATTTCACAGAGATAACTTTTGAACACTTCCCAAGAGAGGAGAATCAGTTGGCGGACGTGTTGGCTACGATGTCTTCCATGTTCAAAGTCAAATGGGACAATGAGGCTCCCCGGATCATCATCTGGAAGTTGGACAAACCTGCATATTGTTGTGATCTTGAGGCTGAGGTGGTAACTGAAAAACCTTGGTATCATGAAGTAAAGAGGTACTTGGTAGCTCAAGAATACCCTGAAGGTGCGTCCATCAACGACAAAAAGTTTCTGAGAAGGTTCGCTGCAAAGTTCTTCCTTAGCAACGACATTTTGTACAAGCGAAACCATGATTCAACCTTACTGCGTTGTGTGGATAAGACTGAAGTAGAAAGGATCATGGAAGAGCTGCATGAAGGTACCTTCGGAACGCATTCCAGTGGACACACCATGGCAAAGAAAATCCTTCGGGCAGGATATTTCTGGTCCACTATGGAAGCCGACTGTTACCAACATTCTCGGACATGTCACAAGTTCCATATTTATGCAGATAAGGTGCACGTTCCTCCAGTTCCTCTAAATGTCTTGACTGCACCTTGGCCTTTCGTAATGTGGGGCATTGATATGATCGGCGAGATTAAACCTACAGCATCCAACGGGCATCGCTTCATCCTGGTAGCGATTGACTACTTTACGAAGTGGGTTGAAGCAGCTTCCTATGCTACAGTAACAAAGAACGTCGTGGCACGGTTCATTCGGCATAATCTGATCTGTCGATACAGCGTCCTGGAAAGGATCATTACGGACAATGGTACCAATCTTAACAACAAGATGATCACTGAGCTCTGCGAGCAGTTCAAGATACAGCACCACAACTCTTCTCCCTACCGGCCGAAGATGAATGGGGCTGTAGAAGCAGCTAATAAGAATATCAAAAAGATTGTGCATAAGATGACAGTGACCTATAAAGATTGGCACGAGATGCTACCGTTTGCTCTGCATGGGTACCGTACCTCAGCAAGGACGTCAACCGGGGCAACCCCCTTTTCATTGTTCTATGGCATGGAGGAAGTCTTGCCGATTGAAGTCCAGATACCCTCTCTCCGGATAATGAAGGATGGAGGCTTGAGCGAAGATGACTGGATCCAGACTCGACTTGATCAATTAAACCTAATTGACGAAAAGAGGCTCACTGCTATTTGTCATGGTCAAACGTACCAAAAACGGATGATCAGGGCATTTAACAAGAAAGTCAGACCACAAGAGTATCAAGTTGGGGACCTGGTAATCAAGCGCATCATCCTTCCTCAAAGTGATCCTAGGGGTAAATGGACCCCTACGTACGAAGGGCCATTTGTGGTTAAACATGTCTTCTCAGGAGGAGCCATGATTCTAACCACCATGGACGGTGACGACCTTCCTCACCCCGCCAATGCAGACATAGTAAAAAGATACTACGCATGATAAAAGACCCGCTAGGTTGACATACCTAGGCAAAAATTAGGGCTTCCTGGCGAACCAAAAGGGTTCAGGAAAAAATAAGGGATGAAATGAAAAAATCTGTACACCCGGCAAGTCGAAAACCTGAAAAGGCGGCTTGGGCAAAAATGGGTATCCCGGTGGACTGAAAACCCGAAAGGGCGGTCCAGGCAAAAGTTAGGGATAAGCGTAATACTATGTCGCATTAAATCACTTTGCATCCAGAATCTGGTATCAACCGTCAGGTTCAGACGGCATCGATCAATCAGCTTCATCTTCAACCGAGCAGCCAAGTGATGAGACGCCCGAAGATATAAAGGCGATAGCAGAGTTGGAACCCAGTGGGATTATTCTTTTCACACAGCTATTTTGTTTTCTTTGCACAAATTGTATAAACTCTTTTGTTCGGCGGCATTCTCTTACTAGGACGTCAGCCTCTTGTACATAAACGCCTATTTACAGGCAAATTCAAAAATCAATACAAATTCACTTTTCAGCTAAATTGCCAATTGTTTTTCCTTTTCCTGTTTTGTTTTGCGAAGAACGTCCAATGTTCAATTTTGATATATGCATTTGACACTAATTGCTAACTCATAAATATTCGAATACGAAACAAAGGATTAATTACAGGTAACATCAGAAACAGGGGCAATAATGAGTTGTCTAAACAATCTAATTGCTCTGTCCACCAAGGTACCAAGGTAAGTTCGGCTGAAGAACGTAACCCAGATACCTTCACTCCCCGCCGAGTAAGACAAGATTCAACAATTCTCTCCCAAGGAGTGGGTCTCCCATCAGCCCTAACAAGGCACAGTATCTCCAGCAAGTCAGCGATGCTCTCCCCAAGCAGAGTTAATATACTGTCAGCCTTAAGGAAGTTGGATTATCCTCATAAGACTCAACATACCCCAGCGGTATACAAATATTCCCCTACAAGCATCTCCGGCAGTCTTGATCTAAGATTGTTCCCCGACAGAATACCGAACATCCAGTGGAGTCACTTCCCCAGTGCAATCTCAAAAGTCTCCCCAGGAGAACTCAATCAATATCCCCAACCGATTTAGGAAGCTTATCCCCAGTAGATTCTGGAAGCTTATCACCTGCAGAGTACACATCTCTCCCCAGCTTTATTCAGAAGAATATGCTCCACCAGAGCTTATAACTGGGTTATCCTCAGCCAATTGCCACGGAAAGATCGTCCCCAGCGAAGTCTTCCTATCCCCAGCGGAGTTCATCAAATCTTCCAACAAAGCTCAACAATGGTATCCCCAGCGGAGTTATCATCAACCCCGGCAAAGTACCTCTCTTTCCCCACAGAGTATTACCCGCAGAGTAATCTCTCCAACAAGTTCATTCCCCAACGGAGTCATCTTCTCCTACCGGTGTATCCTTGCAACCATCATCCCCAGCGGAAACAAAAAAAAAAGCTCTATTCTTCAACATCAGCCCAGGATTTGACTTCCCGGCACTCGTCAAGGATTTATTTTCCTAGACGACAATACATTCATAAACATATCACATTTCATACACCCCGCTTACATACACAATGCATGCACATACGCATCATATCATACAATCTCGTTTATTCTAAGAACATCACGCATGTCATACATCATGACATTGCATACAACAAACGTTTTGTCTTTTCAGGACCAAGATCAATACAAAGATGATTACTATCAACTGTCGCAATTCCAGATTCGATACATGTATCTAGCCAGGGCACATCTGTGAGCGATTAATTCCAGACTCGATTCCTGTATCCTGCCAGGGCACGTCTGAAGATTTTGAAGATCCGATTCCTGTATCTTGCCAGGGTGTATCTGTTGACGACTATATTCCATACTCGATTCCTGTATCCTGCCAGGGCACGTCTGAAGAGTTTGAAGATCCGATTCCTGTATCTTTCCAGGGTGTATCTGTTGACGACTATATTCCAGACTCGATTCTTGTATCCTGCCAGGGCACGTCTGAAGAGTTTGAAGATCCGATTCCTGTATCTTGCCAGGGTGTATCTGTTGACGACTATATTCCAAACTCGATTCTTGTATCCTGCCAGGGCACGTCTGAAGAGTTTGAAGATCCGATTCCTGTATCTTGCCAGGGTGTATCTGTTGACGACTATATTCCAGACTCGATTCCTGTATCCTGCCAGGGCACGTCTGAAGAGTTTGAAGATCCGATTCCTGTATCTTGCCAGGGTGTATCTGTTGACGACTATATTCCAGACTCGATTCTTGTATCCTGCCAGGGCACGTCTAAAGAGTTTGAAGATCCGATTCCTGTATCCTGCCAGGGTGTATCTGTTGACGACTAATTCCAGACTCGATTCCTGTATCCTGCCAGGGCACGTCTGAAGAGTTTGAAGATCCGATTCCTGTATCTTTCCAGGGTGTATCTATTGACGACTATATTCCAGACTCGATTCCTGTATCCTGCCAGGGCACGTCTGAAGAGTTTGAAGATCTGATTCCTGTATCTTGCCAGGGTGTATCTGTTGACGACTATATTCCAGACTCGATTCTTGTATCCTTCCAGGGCACGTCTGAAGAGTTTGAAGATCTGATTCCTGTATCTTGCCAGGGTGTATCTGTTGACGACTATATTCCATACTCGATTCCTATATCCTGCCAGGGCACGTCTGAAGAGTTCGAAGATCCGATTCCTGTATCTTGCCAGGGTGTATCTGTTGACGACTAATTCCAGACTCGATTCCTGTATCCTGCCAGGGCACGTCTGAAGAGTTTGAAGATCTGATTCCTGTATCTTGCCAGGGTGTATCTGTTGACGACTATTTCCAGATTCGATTCCTGTATCTAGCCAGGGCACATCTGTGAGTAACTGATTGAAGATTCGATACCTGTATCCAGCCTGGGCATATCTACATAAAGAGTTTGAAGATCAACCCCTGTAACAGGCCAGGTAATTATTTTTTCTTTTTCAGGTACGCAAGTTCTCGCTAAGGAATCTCTTACGCGATCGACACCTAGATGGCATCTATAAGCCCATCCATATACCAACAGCTCCAGATGGCATCTATAAGCCCATCCTCCTATCCATCATCTCTCCAAATGGCATCTGTAAGCCCATTCCCACCATCACACTACTGACATTCTACTATGTGAGTGCAAATTTCTGTGCACTCTAGTGTTCAATCATCTTCCACCTTCGGATTACGAAAGACACGCCAGCCAATCTACATCCTCAGGTCTAAGAAGATTGAACAGGGGCAACTGTTGTACCCCAAAATTTGCCCTCCCATATTCTTCAAGATTTGGCAAGATCATGCTTCAAAATCTCTCAAGGGTTGCACAGCCCAATTGCCTCCTAACACAGTCAAAATTAGGGTTTTGGTTCTGGCAAAGAAATTGAGATTTTCAAGGGTCCAATCAAGTCCCATATGCCTACATACATTGTCAAGCATCCACATGCCAAGTTTCAAGACTCACAACATCAAATTGCACAGTCAAAAACCCTAATTGCTCCACAGTCAACTGCAGGGGCAAAATGGTCATTTGACAGTCAAAAGTCAAAAATTTTGGTCAACATCATATTTTGAAGCCACAAACATCAATTGATCATGATTCCACAAGCATGGCTAAAAAAGTCTCAAGATGCAAAAGTTTCTATTTTTGGACAGTTGAAAAGTCAACTGCAAATTGACCAAGGCATAACTTCCTCATGGTTTATCAGAAAAATCCCATCCAAAGCTCATTTTGAAGGGGATGACATTTCCTACAACTCATCTTCACACTCCAAGTCCAAGAAATGCTCTCACAAAAAGCTATCAATTTCAACATTATAGGTCATTTTCAAAAGTCAACAAAAAGGCACTTTAATTCAAAGACCATAACTTGAGATTGGTAAATCAAAATGACATGGGACCAAAGGAGTTGGTTAGAGGATTTCAAGACCTTTCCAAAATGTCCAAGAACATGATCATAGCTTCAAAATTGAGCAAGATATGCATTGGAGAAGTTGGGAAATTTTTGGGAACTTTCAAAAGTCAACTTTGCCTAAAACACTTCAAATTTGCTAATGGGCCTCAAATTCTTCCTTGAATCATTACCCAAAGCCTATGCACGACCCATTGAGCTCAAAATGATTTATTTTCTTATTTTTAATTAATTAATTGAATTTTTATTATTATTAATTTATTTAATTGGTTTTAATTGTAGAAAAATATCAAATAGTTGTCAAATCTTTTTATGCAGCAAATATACTCCACACATGCTAAGGATTTCATGCATCACTCAAGGGGACAAGATCTTCCATAATTGGCAAAGTTTTCATGGAAAAAGATTGAAAAATATATGGAGAAAATCAAAGATATGAAACATTAATTCATGGACTTTTGGGCCAAGGTTTTGACCTAATTTGCTTCACATACAAAGGCACAAGTGAACCCTAGTGCAGAACACACGTGAAAACTGCTTAGAGGCCATAACCAATTTGCAAAAAAATCAAGAAAGTTGTGAAACTGAAACCATACTTGCAGTGTGTGATACGGTGGGAGAACTGACTTGAGGTTTTGCGTTTGTATTCGCAAATGTTGCGGTTAGCAAGAGTCGCCACCGACTTTTTATTTTATCCTAAGGAAAGGTTAAAAAGCACAGCAAAAACCTTTTGAGATGTTTTCTTGGGTTCGGGGAGTAGATTATAGAAAGGGAAGGTATTAGCACCCTTTCTATCCATGGTTATCCATGGGCTCTTAGTTACTTGCTTAGATCACTTGCCTTTTGTTTTCAATTGTTTCAAATGGTGCTTTGTGTGTGGGTTTTGAAAATGTTTTGAAAAGATGCCAATGTGGTGGCAACCTTTGTAATGATCCATGTGGGGATGTGTACAAAGATGTATGTCTTTTGAAAAGGTTTTCATTTGTTTTTGAAAGTTGTTTTGAAAGTGTAGTGATGTGTGATTTTGAAATTAGGCAAGTGTTTTGTTTTGCAAGTTTGACTCAAGTAGCTAAGAGGTCATCTACTCCTAAATTTCTCAAAAGATTATTGTTATGTTTTAACCCTTTTAACAAGTTTACTCCATCATTGTATTTGGTGGGCAACCTTGTGTTAGGATGTGAAAGGGACAGGCGCGGGTCATCGTCTAGACCATAATTGCAACGGCGTTAAAGGTCTTTGGGCAATTTCTCTAAGGGACTTGATCATTTTGTTTTTGTTTGTTTTTGAAAAAGTTTTATCGAGGGACTATGATCATTCAAATTGTTTGCTTTGCCCAAAGAAGTTCAACATGCAATATGGCCCATTTATTTGAAAGGCAACAAGTGGAATACCCTAGGGGGTGCAAGTGTGATTTGTGTCCATTTTCATGCTTGTTTATCTTGTATTAGGTCAAACTATTTTTTTTTATCGTTTTTTGCATACAAACCCTAATTCTAACATGTTATCATTAGAAAGCAATAAAGTGCGAAATTAAAATTACTAAGCTATTACAAAACCAAATATGGGAAGGGGGGTACAAATGTTCAAATGGGGATATTGACAAGAATTTAAATCTAAATTATTACATCATTTGAATATTTGCAATTTAAATAATGTACAAAAATTAAATAAAAATGCAAGATGCACAAAAATGTTTTGTATATGTATGAAAAAAAATATTATTTATGTAAAAGGGAAAAGAAAATAAAAAAGTATTATTTTTGGAGTATTTTGACTTTTAGGGAAAAAACCCTAATTTTAATGAAAATGGATATTAATTGACTTAATATAACTATTTATTCATTATTTATAAAAAAATAAAAATAAAATGAAGTATATTATGAAAAAAAGTATTTTTGTATCAAATATTAAAAATAATAAAATATATACATTTTGGTATTTTTTACTCTAAGTATACTAATATATATATATATATATATGTATATTTATATCATCTTAAATATATATTATATACAAATAATAATAATAAATAATTTTTGAAAATAGTATTTTTTATGTAAAATATTTTCAGAGGATAATATAAAATAAAAAATAAAAATAGAAGTGCTTTTACATATTTTTTCTATTTTTTTCTAGATAATAATATATATGTGTATTTATGTATAAATAAGGGTAATAAACAAATAAATATGCAATAAATACAAAAAAATGATGAAAAAAATATTTTTAATTTTTTAATATCATGAGAAAAAATAAATAAAGTCAACCAAAAAAGTAAAAGTCAAAAAAAGTCAAAAATGAAGCAAATGGGCTCAGGGGGTGTAAACATGGAAATAGGGTGTGAAAAGAAAATAGATCCAGGCCCAGCCCAGACCACTTCTTCTTCAACCTCTGTACAACATCCTTCAAGCAAAACACGCGTTTTTTATCTCTGGATTCCTGGACTTTCAAGCAAAACTCATAACATGAAAAGTGTAGAGCATTAAGAGACGGTTTCAACCATATAAATAACTTGACCTATCTCTCCAAGATGAGGGAGAATTTCTCCTCCCCCAATTTCTGACCTAACTTTTCATTAATGTTCAGACATGAAATTCTCTAAGCACACGAAACATAAATGAAATCTAATCATATGAGCGTGTTCAGGGCTATGATTGTGACATGTTTTCTTCAAAAACCTAAAGCTAACAATGCCTAATAAGGGAGATAGAACTCCATGAATATACCTGTTCAGTTGGAATCGAGCTTGGCAATTGAGGATGTTTCAGAGTGAAATGATGACTTGTATAGCTTCCTTGAAGTGTAAGGATGCTTTTCCAAGTCCTACTTTATCTTGAAACTCCCTGAATCGAGCTAGTGAACTCCAACTGCAAAACAGAAATTTAAAAATGGTGAAGTGGCTTGGAGGTGTTACAGGTCAGGTTTAAGGACAAGGTTAGCTTGCATATGTTGTAAGGAAGGTAGAGGAACAAGTTTGGACAAGAATGCTCGAAGGGATTGAGAGATAGCACTCAATCTGCAGGGCTTCCCCTGTTTGTGCAGTTTCAAGGTGATTATGAGATGGAGGGTGTTTGAGAGGTTCAGGACTCGTGCCAAAGCTTAGATATGTTCTATGGAAGATATTTGATAACTTTGTTCTTGTGTTTTTTTTGCTGAAGAGAGAGTTAGCATAAGTTATGGACCTTTCTTCACACTTAAGCTACAAAATGCAACTTGGCCCTCTAGGTCAGTACAGGCCCTCCCACTATGCTGCTATCCCTTGCCTTGATCAGTGCAATTTGCTCACAAACTTGTGCCAAGAAGATCTTGATTGTACCACTTGGATGGCAAACTTGACATAAAGTTCTTCTTTTCAAGAATGGAAATAGTGCTTTTTCTAATTTAGGCTTAATTCCTTGTGTAATGACCAAAGGCTTAGAATAACAACTTGGTTCAATGGTTTTGCATTAAATTAAGGAGTTTAATTTGGTTTAAAGACCTGTAAAGTAGCACAAACTATGCTGAGTTCAAATTTGCAAAGTTTATGAACATGTTTTGATGAAGAACAAAAGTGAATTCTTGCCAACTTGTGAAATTCGAATCTCTCAAGTTATGAGGTTGTCTGATGAGTTCTTGAACATTTTGGAAAGCTTGGAATGTGTACTACAATCCATATTTGAATTGCAAATTAAAATTCCAAGTGGAAGGGTATGAAAAGTGGCCTTGAAGTGGGGTAGAAAACCTTGTCAAAATAGGTTAAAATTTCACTAAGTTAAAAATGGTTTAGTGCCCTTATTCAAAAAAATATAACTTGAGATACAAGCTTCAAATGAGAAAACTTTGTGAATCAAAGTTGTAGATTATGCAACAAGTTACAACTTTCATGTTTTGACTTTTGTTTGAATCCAAATGGATCATGGTGAAAAGATGGGTCAAAGTTGGGAAAAAATTAGGGTTTTTCATAACTTAGAAAAATTCGAAGTTATGAAAAATTCCATTTTCAAACCCTAATTTGCATTTTGAGATTTCTTGGTGAACAAGTTTCATGATTTGGCAAGTTTTGATGAAAAATGAATCTTGTTTCTTGATTTTGACCAAAAAGTCAAAGTTTGACTTTTCAGTGTACAGTCAAAATTGATCAATTGACTGGGAAATTCAACTGTCAATCTTGTGTACTTGGGATCTTTTGAGCTTGATGAACATGTCAAGATAGTTCCATGGGGTCCTTGAGTCCATATGTGAACTTGGTTTGCCATTGGCTAGGTCAAACAGTCAAAAATTGCCTTTGTGCAGTCAAAACCCTAAAAATGACCATTTTGCCCTTTTGGTGATCTGATCAAATTTCTTGGGGAATTGTGATCCAAACTTGATCAAATGGTCCATATGAGTTCATAATGTTGATGTGGGTCAAATTTCATGAGGTTTGACTGTCAATTGGCCACAGTTGACTTTTCCCCAATACAGCTGATTTCTAGGTCAACTGTCCAATTGACTGGGCAAAACTTGGAATCAAGACTTGAAACTTGGTATAGGTGAACTTGGGAGTCCAATATGAAGCATGAAAGTCATCTTAGTCATTTTAGGTCAAAATATCTTTAGGCAAACACAAACCCTAATTTGAGTCCACAGTGCAAGGAGAAGTCTTGAGCAGAGGAAACCCTAACTGAATCTGGATCTTCAAAGGTCTTGTGATGAGAAAATGTTGTGGAAATGGGAGGGCAAATTTTGGGGTACAACAGTTGCCCCTGTTCAATCTTCTTGGACCTGAAGAGTTAGATTGGCAAGTTTGCCTTTCGTGACTCGAGGGTAAAAGGAGATTGGACACTAGAGTGCCCGGAAATTTGCACTCGCATGCTGGAGTCTCAGCAATATGGTGTCGGGAATGGGCTTATAGATGCCATTTGGAGAGATGGTGGATAGGGAGATGGGCTTATAGATGCCATCTGGAAGTGTCGATCGCATAAGAGATTCCTTAGCGAGAACTTGTGTATTTAAGAAAGACGGATATTTTCCTGGCTTGTTACAGGTGTTTGATCTTCAATCTCCTTATGCAGATATGCCCTGGCTAGATACAAGTATCGAATCTACAATTGGTTGCTCACAAATGTGCCCTGGCTGGATACAGGAATCGAATCTGGAAATAGTCGTTAATAGATGTGCCCTGGCTGGATACAGGAATCGAATCTTCGAACTCTTCAGACGTGCCCTGGCTAGATACAGGAATCGAGTCTGGAAACATGGTCAACAGATATGCCCTGGCTGGATACAGGAATCGAATCCGGGAATGTTGTAGTTGATAGATGTGCCCTGGCTGGATACAGGAATCGAATCTTCGAACTCTTCAGACGTGCCCTGGCTAGATACAGGAATCGAGTCTGGAAACTGGTCACTCCCAGATGTGCCCTGGCTAGATACAGGTATCGAATCTGGAATTGTGACAGTTGAAGGTAGTTGTCTTTGGGATTGTCTTTTTCCCTGAAGAGGAAAAAAACGCAAGTTGTATGCAATGTCATGATGTATGATATGCATGATATCATGATGTTCAACGTGAGATAGTGTTGTATGCGTTTCATCATGTATGTAAGCAAGGTGTATAAAAATGTGAAATGTTTATGAATGTAATTTCGCCTTAGGAAAATAAATCCTTGACGGTCGCCCGGAGAATTGCTCTGTGGAAGAGATACTTGGCCGAAGTCTTGAGAGGTCTGTTGAAGACTTTAATAATGGATTCCGCTGAGGACAATGATGATAAACTCCGCTGGGGATTGAAGGAACTTTGCTGAGGGTGGTCTTCCGTGGTTTTTTAGCTGAGGATAACCCAGTTATAAGTCCTTGTGAGGAAATAACTCTAAATAAAACTCGGGAGAGACGTCCGTGCTTCGCAGGGGATAAGCTTGCAGAATCTACTGGGGATGAGCTTTAAGATCTGCCGGGGAATGTTGTGCCTTTTCAGGATCGACGGGGAACCAACTCCTCTTGGGGAAAGTATTGTCGCATCCTGTTTTACTCTGCGGGGAATTGAGATGATTTGGCCACATTCTTTAGTTGAACCTACCTTGGTGCCTTGGCGGACAAAACAACCAGACTGCATTAGACAACTCCACATTGCCCCTGTCTTTGATGTCACCTGTAATTAATCTCTTGTTTTATATGCAAATATTTATGAATCAGTAATTTAATGTCAAATGCATATATCAACAATGAACATTGGACGTTCTTCGCAAAACAGAAAAAGAAAACAATGGTAATTTGTATGGACAAGTGAATCTGTATTGATTTAAACTTTGCCTGTGAATAGGCGTTTTTGTACAAGAGGCTGACATCCTAGTAAGAGGACATCGCCAAATAGTATAGAGTTTACAATTTGAAAAAAGGAAACAAAACAGCTATGTGAACAATCCCACTGGGTTCCAACTCTGCTATTGCCTTTATGTCTTCGAACGTCTCATCGCTTTGCTACCTAGTTGAAGATGAAGCTGATTGGTCAATGCCGAAATCTGGAGCCAGATAGTCGATGCCGAATTCTGGATGCGAAGTGATCCAATGAGACGTAGTGTTACGCTTTTATCCCTAACTTTTGCCTGGACCGCCCTTTCGGGTTTTCAGTCCACCGGGATACCCATTTTTGCCCAAGCCGCCTTTTCAGGTTTTCGACTTGCCGGGTGTACAGATTTTTTATTCATTTCATCCCTTATTTTTGCCCGAACCCTTTTGGTTCGCCGGGAAGCCCTTATTTTTGCCTAGGTATGTCAACCTAGCGGGTCTTTTATTTATGCGTAGTATTTTTTCACTATGTCTGCATTGGCGGGGTGAGGAAGGTCGTCACCATCCATGGTGGTTAGGATCATGGCTCCTCCTGAGAACACACGCTTAACCACAAATGGCCCTTCATACGTAGGGGTCCATTTGCCCCTGGGATCACTTTGAGGAAGGATGATGCGTTTGATTACCAGGTCCCCAACTTGATACTCTTGCGGTCTGACTTTCTTGTTAAATGCCCTGATCATCCGTTTCTGATACGTTTGACCATGACAGATAGCAGTGAGCCTCTTCTCGTCAATCAGATTTAATTGATCAAGTCGAGTCTGGATCCAATCATCTTCATTCAAGTCTGCATCCTTCATTATCCGGAGAGAGGGTATCTGGATTTCAATTGGCAAGACTGCCTCCATGCCATAGACCAAGGAGAAAGGAGTTGCCCCGGTTGATGTCCTTGCTGAGGTGCGGTACCCATGAAGAGCGAACGGTAACATCTCGTGCCAATCTTTATAGGTCACTGTCATCTTCTGCACAATTTTCTTGATATTTTTATTAGCTGCCTCTACAGCCCCATTCATCTTCGGCCGGTAGGGAGAAGAATTGTGGTGCTGTATCTTGAATTGTTCACAGAGTTCAGTGATCATTTTGTTATTGAGATTGGTACCATTATCCGTAATGATTCTTTCTGGGACGCCGTACCGACAAATCAGATTATGCCGGATGAAACGTGCCACGACGCTCTTGGTTACTGTGGCATAGGAAGCTGCCTCAACCCATTTCGTGAAGTAATCGATCGCCACCAAGATGAAGCGATGCCCATTGGATGCCGTTGGTCGGATCTCACCGATCATATCGATGCCCCACATTGCGAAAGGCCAAGGTGCCGTCAGGACATTCAAAGGAATCGGAGGGATATGCACCTTGTCAGCATAGATCTGGCATTTATGACAAGTTCGGGAGTGTTGGTAACAATCGGCTTCCATTGTGCACCAGAAATATCCTGCCCGAAGGATTTTCTTAGCCATGGTGTGTCCACTGGAATGTGTTCCGAAGGTACCTTCATGTAGCTCCATCATGATTTTCTCCGCTTCAGCCTTATCCACACAACGTAGCAGAGTCAAATCATGATTCCGTTTGTAGAGAATGCCGTTGCTGAGGAAGAATTTTGCAGCAAACCTCCTCATGAACTTCTTATCATTGACAGATGCACCTTCAGGGTATTCCTGAGCTTCCAAATACCTCTTCACCTCATGATACCAGGGTTTTTCAACAACCTTCTCAGCCTCGAGCTCGCAACAGTATGCCGGTTCATCCAACTTCCAGATAATGATTCGGGGAGCCTCATTGTCCCATTTAACTTTGAACATTGAAGACATCGTGGCTAGTGCGTCCGCTAGCAGATTCTCCTCTCTGGGGAAATGCTCAAAAGTTATCTCTTCAAAGTGGGGAAGCAAGGTCGTCACATACTCCTTGTAAGGAATAAGATTCGGGTGTTTCGTATCCCACTCGCCTTTGATCTGATTGATCACGAGAGCGGAATCTCCGAAGACACTTAGAAATTTGATCCTTAAGTCGATTGCAGCTTATAAACCCATGATACATGCTTCATACTCTGCCATATTGTTGGTGCAGTTGAAACATAATCGGGCGGTGAGGGGAGTATGAGTTCCCTTGGGAGATATGATTACAGCGCCGACGCTGTTACCCAAAGCATTGGAGGCTCCATCAAAATGCATAGACCATCTGGATCCTTCCTCAGGTCCTTCATCCGGTCCAGGTACTTCACAGTCAGTTACCACCATGATGTCTTCGTCCGGAAAATCAAAGTTCAATGATTGGTAATCGTCCACAGGTTGGTGTGCCAAATGATCTGCCAATACACTTCCCTTAATTGCTTTCTGAGTTGTATACTGGATATCATATTCTGTCAAGATCATTTTCCATCTCGCTATTCTTCCAGACAGAGCGGGCTTTTCAAATATGTACTTGATGGGGTCCATCTTTGAAATCAATAAGGTAGTGTGAGTCAGCATATACTGTCTCAGCCGGCGAGCAGCCCATACAAGAGCGCAGCAAGTTTTCTCAAGCAGTGAGTAACGAGACTCACAGTCGGTAAACTTTTTGCTCAAGTAATAAATAGCGTGCTCTTTTCGGCCAGACTCGTCATGCTGCCCCAGCACACACCCCATTGAATTATCAAGCACTGTCAAGTATAGTATCAGAGGTCTTCCTTCCACCGGTGGCATAAGAATGGGCGGCTCTTGGAGATATTCCTTTATCCTTTCAAAGGCGGCCTGACATTCATCGTTCCAGCGTACTACTTGATCTTTCTTCAGTAATTTGAAGATTGGCTCACAAGTAGCAGTTAGATGCGAGATGAATCGGGCAATGTAATTTAGTCGTCCCAGGAAGCCTCTGACTTCCTTCTCTGTTTTTGGAGTCGGCATCTCTTGTATGGCTTTTACCTTGGCAGGGTCCACCTGAATACCTTTATCACTTACAATGAAACCTAGTAACTTTCCGGATCTTACCCCAAAGGTGCATTTGTTGGGATTCAATCTCAGCTTGTACAACTTGAGTCGGTCAAATAACTTCCTCAGATGGTCAAGGTGCTCCTCCTCACTTTGAGACCTTGCAATCATGTCATCAACGTATACCTCAATCTCATGATGGATCATATCATGAAATAAAGCAACCATGGCACGTTGATAGGTTGCCCCAGCATTTTTCAATCCGAATGGCATGACCTTATAACAGAAGGTGCCCCACTGAGTCACAAAGGTAGTCTTTTCCATATCTTCAGGAGCCATCTTGATCTGATTATACCCTGAAAAACCATCCATGAAGGAGAACACCTTGTGTTGAGCAGTATTGTCAACAAGAACGTCGATGTGAGGCAGAGGGAAATCATCTTTGGGGCTGGCCCTGTTCAAATCCCTGTAGTCGACACACATTCTGACCTTACCGTCCTTCTTCGGTACTGGCACCACGTTGGCAACCCACTGAGGGTAAGAAGTCACTGCTAGAAACCCGGCATCGAATTGCTTCATAACCTCAGCTTTGATCTTTTCAGACATCTCTAGACGCATCCGTCGGACTTTTTGCTTTACCGGAGGGCAATCTTCCTTGGTTGGCAGGTGGTGAACTACAATGTCGGCATCCAAACCAGGCATATCCTCATAGGACCAAGCAAAAATTTCCATGTAGTCTTGCAGCATCTGGATCAATCGTTGCTTCACGCTGAGCTCTAGATTGGCACCAATCTTGACCTCTTTCCTATCCGTCTCAGTACCCAGGTTAATTGCTTCTACAGGCTCTTCATGTGGTTGAATAGCCCTCTCTTCCTGGAGTAGCAGTCTTGCGAGTTCGCCAGGCACTTCGCAATCATCTTCACCTTCGTCTTCGGCCAAGTTGATCGGATTTTCGAAGTCATAACTGGCGGTAGCAGAGCTGTTACCAGTGAGATCCAGAGTGGATTGAAACCTGTATAAGTGAGTGTGTGTAAATATAGCTGTTTTGCAATATATATAACACAGAAAGGAAAAGAGCAAAAGATTTGAAATGCAACAAACGTCCAATGTTTTGATTGATGATATATGAAAATGTCATACAAAAAGCCCTCACAAATGGAGCTACGATGCCCCGGGTAGGACACCGAGCCAACAAAGTTTTAACATATTGTTTGTTACAAATCGGAAATCAAAAGAAATTAATTACTGCGTGACAAATGTGATAGGGGTAAAATCCTTCGTCGTCCAGTTGCTTGGTCCGTCGCTGGCAGTCGGGTAGATCCAACTGTCAAACTCTGCTTCCTCCACATCTTCCTCAATAGCATTCACCCTTGAGCTGGAAATAAACACCGGAGCCTTTCCGATCTTCTCTTTGCGCACCGCCTTCTGAGCCTCTGCAGTAAAGCCTAGCCCAAACTTGTCGTTCTTCTGAGTGAAGTCAGGAAGCTGACCCCAGTGTGCACAATTGCCTTTCTGAACCACAGCCCGGGCATCCCTTAGGGAAGCCATCTTCAAGGAATCATTCTCTTCGGCTATTGTCTCTGCAGCTGCTGAAATTGGATGCACCTCCTCGAAATGCTGGAAGGGGGTTTCAATAAACTCTCCGTCCATTTCAATGTACCTGAAGGAATTCAAATGGCTCACCATATACTCCTCTTCTCCTTGCACAGTGACGATCTTCCCCCTGACGGGATACTTCAGCTTCTGGTGCAAGGTGGAGGTCACTGCCCCAGCTTTATGGATCCAAGGTCGACCCAGCAGACAAGAGTACGATGGACGTATATCCATTACATAAAAAGTAGAGTCAAACACTTGAGAGCCCACACGAATAGGGATGTTAACCTCTCCATGAACCATCCTTTTGGAACCGTCAAAGGCCCTGACGATGATATTGCTGGGTTTCAATTCCAGGCCTTCATAATCCAGACGGTCTAAAGCCTTTTTCGGTAGAACATTCAAGGAAGAACCAGTATCCACCAATACATGTGCCAGAGTAGTGCCCCTGCATTCAATAGAGACATGCAGGGCATCATTGTGGTCTCTCCCTTTCGCGGTCAGGTCAGCATCTGAAAAACCCAAGCCATTGTCTGCTGTCAGATTTGCTATGCAATCAGTGAACTGGACTGCGGACGTTTCCTGCGGCACATGGGCCGTCTTGAGAAATGAGATCAAAGCCTTAGCATGGGCCTCAGAGCATAGCAATAAGGAGAGCAGGGAGATCTTGGAGGGCGTATGCCCCAACTGCTCGACAACATTAAAATCACTCTTCTTTATTATTTTCAGAATCTCCTCCATTTCTTGTCGGGAGGCCTCAGCGTTTATGGGTAATGGTGCCTCCATCCGGGCAGGCTCTTCTTCAATCCCTTTGCCCCGAGCATTTGATGACTCGGCAGCAGGGGAAACAACTTGATCAGCAGCAGGAACAGGTAAACTTGTAGGTTTTATGAGGAGGGGTCTTCGAATGGCGGGCGGTGCAATGTCAGGCGAGAAGAGCCTGCCACTGCGGGTAACTTTGGCTGGACCAGTGATATCGCAGATACTGGCACTAGCGTCGAATTCTTGTTTGATTCCATTTACATACACGTCTTCCCCATAATGCCAGGGGACAGCTTTATCAGATATGTAGGGGAGAGGCCCCGGGACAGTAATAATCACAGGTGCAACAGTCATAATTTGAACAGGCTTCTTCGGGGGAGCCTTGATTGGATTTTTGAAGATGGTAATCACAGAAACTTCTTTCATCGGAACCAACTGAACAGCAGACTTTTTGAATAGAATTTCCTTGCTATCCATTAGGCCTTGGACGCCTAACCTCAGCAAGGGGCAATCAGATAGGGAAACAGCACAGAATAGGCAACCTTCACCGCAACCCGGAAATAAACCGGCCCGCAGTAGGTTCTTCTTAACAGTCTTCAGAGGGGTGACAACTTCATTTACCGAAACAGCGTACATTTCTTCTTCGATGGCATTTACTCTATGCTGGGGCATAGGAGCAGTTACAACATTTGGTCTCTCCGGCGCTTCAAACTGAATTTCCTTTGCGTCGATCAGATCTTGCACTTTGTTTCTCAGGGCCCAGCAATCATCAGTAGTGTGCCCGGGACTATCAGAATGATAAGCACACCGGGCATTTGGGTTATACTTAGGAGACGCAGTGTTGACGACCTTAGGAGCTTCTTTGAGGGTCACCAGGTTGGTGGATAACAGTTGGGGTAAAATTTGAGATAAGGTCATACTTAGTCGGGTATACTGCCTCTTGGGCCTTTCGCTTCTTTGTTGATTGTACTGCTGAGGAGCAGCAACAGGTTTGGAGATGACCAAAGCATTGATGGCTTGGCGACTTTCGGGCTTGACTTGTCTTCTAGGACCATAGACGACACTTGCTTCTTTCTTAAACGGCCTCTTCTCAGCACTTGTAGAGGCGGCCTTCTGTATCTTGCCTGACCTGATGCCAGCTTCAATTCTTTCTCCCGTTAATATCAAATCTGTAAATCCAGCGGAGGAGTTACCAACCAAATGATTGAAAAACGGACCAGACAACGTCCCCAGAAACATATCAACCAGCTCTCGATCAGTCAATGGAGGCTGCACCCTGCCAGCCAAATCTCTCCATTTTTTAGCGTACTCTTTGAACCCTTCACCCGTTCCTAGAGACATACCCTGAAGTTGGGTACGCGTAGGAGCGAGATCAGAATTGTATTGGTATTGTCTGTAGAATGCGGTTGCCAAATCTTCCCAGTGCCGGATGCTGGCTCCATCTAATTGGTAGAACCATTCAAGCTGTGACCCTGAGAGGCTATCTTGGAAGAAGTGAATCCAGAGGTTCTTATCCGCCGTGTAAGGTTGGATTTTCCTTACGTACGACCTCAGATGCAGCTTTGGGCAGGAGACCCCATCATACTTGGCGAAGGCAGGCGCCTTAAACTTGTGTGGAATGACTACCCCAGAAGATAACCCCAAATCTCCGAAATCCAGTCCCGGCACATTTTGAATTTCCATGGCGCTTAAGCGGTCCTCCAATTGCTTGTATCTGTCAGCAGCAGGTGGGTACTGTTCGTCGTTATAGTCCGTCTCGTTGTCGGAGACTGCGGGGCTAGGAGCTCCTCCCCCTTGGGGACTGTTTTTCTCAGCAGAAGAAGTGGTTGGATCAGCTTCATTGTGGAGTGTGTTCCCAAATCTGCGTCCGGTGTTGAACAGCGCGGTCCTCTTTTTCTTCTTCTTCTTCAGGAGTAGAGTCTTCAACTCTTGCTGACCTTGGGCTAGGCTTAGGACCATCTCTTGAAACTGTGCACTTTGGGCCTGAAGGGCCTTGATTGCTTGCTCACTGGAGGAGTCTGGATTCATGATGACTGTTCAAACAAACAGCGAAGAAGATTAAGCAACCTGTGAAATAGGGTACCTGCTATGCATATGGTGTAATGGAATGCGTATGTTTTATGTTTTCAAAGACAAACAAGATTCAACTTTGTAGACAAAAAGGGAAACACACTTCATTAGATTAAAATTTTCAATTGTTCAACAACTTGCCCTTAGGCATTACAGGAATGAAAAATACTGGAAAGGAAATAAACTACAAAAGGAAACAATCAAAGCTCATCAATGCTCCCATGGCCTCCTCTTTTCAGTGCTGATGTAGTTGTTCAGAACCCGTTCTTCCTCCAATTGCTTAGTCAGCCTCTGGATCTTCCGTTCCTGCTCGTTGAACTTCTCCCGATAGAAATCCCGTTCTTCTTTTAGCTGCGCCCAAGATCTCTTCATGGTGTCAAAATCAGTAGGTATCTGAGGAGGGAGGACAGTTGGAGGAAACCCATCTTCATCAGGAGATTCAAGAATGAGAGGTCTAACAGCTTCGTAGGGCATACCCAACTTCTGAGCACGGATGCGGACCCATTTGCAATAGGGCTCCATTGGTAGAGAAGTCTTTGGTCCCAACTCATGTGGGTCAGCTTTGTGGATTCTGTCCCAAGCTTTAGTGAATCACTGGCGTAGTTTGTCACTGTCTGCCTGACACTCAAAATGGAAGTGAGGAACCAGCATTTCATGAGGCCCATCTCCTCTGGCTCTTCCAAACTGACGGAGAGCTAAACACGGATTGTAAGAGATTCCTCCTTGGATACCAATCAACGGGACATTAGGGTATTCTCCGCAACGGTCGATAACAGCTACCTCATCCAAACCCCTGAGAGTCCAGGTGATGTCATTATCAGTGAGAGACATTAACCTCCGAGCCCAGCCTTTTCCTTCTTCATTCTTCAGCACGAACTTAGGAAGGTGCGAAATAAACCACCTTACTAGCAAAGGAGCACAACACCACGGAGTCCCCCGTTTTCGAGCAGTACGAGCATAGAGTTGTTGTAGAATATCACCCAAAAGAGTGGGTACCGGATTCCGAGACATGAAGATCCTTATGACATGGATACTGATAAAAGTGTCAGGGTTGGGAAACAATACCAGACCATAGATCAAAAGTGCCAGAATATCCTCATATGCCTTGAAGTCCAAGTCATTCCAGAAATCATTAGCCTTGCCAACCAGAAATTTGACCAAAAAGCCCTTGACCCCATTTCTAGTTTCCCAGTTGGATAATACCTCTTCTTTGGTCAGGGGGAGAATTGCAGCAATCTCTTCAGGCCTAGGAGTCTTTTCCAAACCAGTGAATGGAGTTTGTTCCAAGACAGGGATCCCAAGCAAATGAGAAAACTCTTCCAGGGTAGGAACCAGCTGGAAGTCTTGAAAGGTGAAACAGTGATACAGAGGGTCATAAAACTGGGTCAGAACACTTATCAGTTGTTGGTCCCATTTTGCAGTGATCAAGCCAAGGAGAGAACCATGTCTGTTGATGAAGGAGGTAGTGTTTGGAATCCTTCCAACCAAATCCTTGAGTAAAACTGGTGGTTGAACAAAGTTGAGCCGGACAGTATTTCTTCGCACGGGCATCATGATGTCCTACAAAACAGAGCAAAGATGAAACCTTTTTTGTCTTTGAAATGGGTTAGTCCTTTATACAGGATGCATGCAATGGTATGATGGCATGATGCTATGATGAAGCACATCACAAGTATTCACATAGGCAAATAAGGCACACAAGTCACACAAGACACCCTTAGGTTTCAGGCCAGCATGAGTTTCAGGTATTACCCTCTTTTGGTTTTGTTGGTTAAAACCTGTCCTATCAAAAGTAACCGGGTTCTAGAGGATCTCAAATCATTGGCTACCCTCAATCGGTCATAACTCCAGCATCGCAATCTTTTCTCGCGGCCAGAACCATCTCGAGAGTTTAGCCTCAATGAGTGTAGCATACTGCTACTGTCCTAATAGCCAAGTTGGTCAATTTAGGGTTTTAAGGTTGGTTGGTGTTAAATGACCCCTTAGAAGACCTATATTCTCCCCGTTACAACACAAGGGATACAGGTACAGACTAAGATGCCACACCAACGTAGCCACTGCTTCACCCATGTCGGTCTACGCCGGACAGGTCCCTCACAGATTATGCTACCTAAAAAGGGTATATCCCAGATCCGGGTTAGGATCTATGAACTCCGATGCAAAGCCCACAAATATAAAAGTAAACAAAGCAAACAATTGAAAACAAAGGTGATCTAAGCCCTAAGGTTACTCTACTTTTAATCATAGTCCCCAGCAGAGTCGCCAGTTCTGTGATACGGTGGGAGAACTGACTTGAGGTTTTGCGTTTGTATTCGCAAATGTTGCGGTTAGCAAGAGTCGCCACCGAC
Source organism: Vicia faba (assembly GCA_948472305.1). NCBI lineage: Eukaryota > Viridiplantae > Streptophyta > Magnoliopsida > Fabales > Fabaceae > Vicia > Vicia faba. The sequence continues at coordinate 1,169,622,165 of OX451738.1, forward strand.
TTTTTATTTTATCCTAAGGAAAGGTTAAAAAGCACAGCAAAAACCTTTTGAGATGTTTTCTTGGGTTCGGGGAGTAGATTATAGAAAGGGAAGTTATTAGCACCCTTTCTATCCATGGTTATCCATGGGCTCTTAGTTACTTGCTTAGATCACTTGCCTTTTGTTTTCAATTGTTTCAAATGGTGCTTTGTGTGTGGGTTTTGAAAATGTTTTGAAAAGATGCCAATGTGGTGGCAACCTTTGTAATGATCCATGTGGGGATGTGTACAAAGATGTATGTCTTTTGAAAAGGTTTTCATTTGTTTTTGAAAGTTGTTTTGAAAGTGTAGTGATGTGTGATTTTGAAATTAGGCAAGTGTTTTGTTTTGCAAGTTTTACTCAAGTAGCTAAGAGGTCATCTACTCCTAAATTTCTCAAAAGATTATTGTTATGTTTTAACCCTTTTAACAAGTTTACTCCATCATTGTATTTGGTGGGCAACCTTGTGTTAGGATGTGAAAGGGACAGGCGCGGGTCATCGTCTAGACCATAATTGCAACGGCGTTAAAGGTCTTTGGGCAATTTCTCTAAGGGACTTGATCATTTTGTTTTTGTTTGTTTTTGAAAAAGTTTTATCGAGGGACTATGATCATTCAAATTGTTTGCTTTGCCCAAAGAAGTTCAACATGCAATATGGCCCATTTATTTGAAAGGCAACAAGTGGAATACCCTAGGGGGTGCAAGTGTGATTTGTGTCCATTTTCATGCTTGTTTATCTTGTATTAGGTCAAACTATTTTTTTTTATCGTTTTTTGCATACAAACCCTAATTCTAACATGTTATCATTAGAAAGCAATAAAGTGCGAAATTAAAATTACTAAGCTATTACAAAACCAAATATGGGAAGGGGGGTACAAATGTTCAAATGGGGATATTGACAAGAATTTAAATCTAAATTATTACATCATTTGAATATTTGCAATTTAAATAATGTACAAAAATTAAATAAAAATGCAAGATGCACAAAAATGTTTTGTATATGTATGAAAAAAAATATTATTTATGTAAAAGGAAAAAGAAAATAAAAATGTATTATTTTTGGAGTATTTTGACTTTTAGGGAAAAAACCCTAATTTTAATGAAAATGGATATTAATTGACTTAATATAACTATTTATTCATTATTTATAAAAAAATAAAAATAAAATGAAGTATATTATGAAAAAAAGTATTTTTGTATCAAATATTAAAAATAATAAAATATATACATTTTGGTATTTTTTACTCTAAGTATACTAATATATATATATATGTATATTTATATCATCTTAAATATATATTATATACAAATAATAATAATAAATAATTTTTGAAAATAGTATTTTTTATGTAAAATATTTTCAGAGGATAATATAAAATAAAAAATAAAAATAGAAGTGCTTTTACATATTTTTTCTATTTTTTTGTAGATAATAATATATATGTGTATTTATGTATAAATAAGGGTAACAAACAAATAAATATGCAATAAATACAAAAAAATGATGAAAAAAATATTTTTAATTTTTTAATATCATGAGAAAAAATAAATAAAGTCAACCAAAAAAGTAAAAGTCAAAAAAAGTCAAAAATGAAGCAAATGGGCTCAGGGGGTGTAAACATGGAAATAGGGTGTGAAAAGAAAATAGATCCAGGCCCAGCCCAGACCACTTCTTCTTCAACCTCTGTACAACATCCTTCAAGCAAAACACGCGTTTTTTATCTCTGGATTCCTGGTCTTTCAAGCAAAACTCATAACATGAAAAGTGTAGAGCATTAAGAGACGGTTTCAACCATATAAATAACTTGACCTATCTCTCCAAGATGAGGGAGAATTTCTCCTCCCCCAATTTCTGACCTAACTTTTCATTAATGTTCAGACATGAAATTCTCTAAGCACACGAACCATAAATGAAATCTAATCATATGAGCGTGTTCAGGGCTATGATTGTGACATGTTTTCTTCAAAAACCTAAAGCTAACAATGCCTAATAAGGGAGATAGAACTCCATGAATATACCTGTTCAGTTGGAATCGAGCTTGGCAATGGAGGATGTTTCAGAGTGAAATGATGACTTGTATAGCTTCCTTGAAGTGTAAGGATGCTTTTCCAAGTCCTACTTTATCTTGAAACTCCCTGAATCGAGCTAGTGAACTCCAACTGCAAAACAGAAATTTAAAAATGGTGAAGTGGCTTGGAGGTGTTACAGGTCAGGTTTAAGGACATGGTTAGCTTGCATATGTTGTAAGGAAGGTAGAGGAACAAGTTTGGACAAGAATGCTCGAAGGGATTGAGAGATAGCACTCAATCTGCAGAGCTTCCCCTGTTTGTGCAGTTTCAAGGTGATTTTGAGATGGAGGGTGTTTGAGAGGTTCAGGACTCGTGCCAAAGCTTAGATATGTTCTATGGAAGATGTTTGATAACTTTGTTCTTGTGTTTTTTTTGCTGAAGAGAGAGTTAGCATAAGTTATGGACCTTTCTTCACACTTAAGCTACAAAATGCAACTTGGCCCTCTAGGTCAGTACAGGCCCTCCCACTATGCTGCTATCCCTTGCCTTGATCAGTGCAATTTGCTCACAAACTTGTGCCAAGAAGATCTTGATTGTACCACTTGGATGGCAAACTTGACATAAAGTTCTTCTTTTCAAGAATGGAAATAGTGCTTTTTCTAATTTAGACTTAATTCCTTGTGTAATGACCAAAGGCTTAGAATAACAACTTGGTTCAATGGTTTTGCATTAAATTAAGGAGTGTAATTTGGTTTAAAGACCTGTAAAGTAGCACAAACTATGCTGAGTTCAAATTTGCAAAGTTTATGAACATGTTTTGATGAAGAACAAAAGTGAATTCTTGCCAACTTGTGAAATTCGAATCTCTCAAGTTATGAGGTTGTCTGATGAGTTCTTGGACATTTTGGAAAGCTTGGAATGTGTACTGCAATCCATCTTTGAATTGCAAATTAAAATTCCAAGTGGAAGGGTATGAAAAGTGGCCTTGAAGTGGGGTAGAAAACCTTGTCAAAATAGGTTAAAATTTCACTAAGTTAAAAATGGTTTAGTGCCCTTATTCAAAAAAATATAACTTGAGATACAAGCTTCAAATGAGAAAACTTTGTGAATCAAAGTTGTAGATTATGCAACAAGTTACAACTTTCATGTTTTGACTTTTGTTTGAATCCAAATGGATCATGGTGAAAAGATGGGTCAAAGTTGGGAAAAAATTAGGGTTTTTCATAACTTAGAAAAATTCTAAGTTATGAAAAATTCCATTTTCAAGCCCTAATTTGCATTTTGAGATTTCTTGGTGAACAAGTTTCATGATTTGGCAAGTTTTGATGAAAAATGAATCTTGACTCTTGATTTTGACCAAAAAGTCAAAGTTTGACTTTTCAGTGTACAGTCAAAATTGATCAATTGACTGGGAAATTCAACTGTCAATCTTGTGTACTTGGGATCTTTTGAGCTTGATGAACATGTCAAGATAGTTCCATGGGGTCCTTGAGTCCATATGTGAACTTGGTTTTCCATTGGCTAGGTCAAACAGTCAAAAATTGCCTTTGTGCAGTCAAAACCCTAAAAATGACCATTTTGCCCTTTTGGTGATCTGATCAAATTTCTTGGGGAATTGTGATCCAAACTTGATCAAATGGTCCATATGAGTTCATAATGTTGATGTGGGTCAAATTTCATGAGGTTTGACTGTCAATTGGCCACAGTTAACTTTTCCCCAATACAACTGATTTCTAAGTCAACTGTCCAATTGACTGGGCAAAACTTGGAATCAAGACTTGAAACTTGGTATAGGTGAACTTGGGAGTCCAATATGAAGCATGAAAGTCATCTTAGTCATTTTAGGTCAAAATATCTTTAGGCAAACACAAACCCTAATTTGAGTCCACAGTGCAAGGAGAAGTCTTGAGCAGAGGAAACCCTAACTGAATCTGGATCTTCAAAGGTCTTGTGATGAGAAAATGTTGTGGAAATGGGAGGGCAAATTTTGGGGTACAACACAGTGCCTTTCCACGCCTAAAAATAATTCCATCATCTTGCCTGAGTTACCAGGAAGCTATTGCACCCAAGAACAGGCTCTCATACTCAAAGAAACGGTAGAACAGAGTCACGTTTGTCACAAATATTTCCATAATCGAATTCTAATTTCTATGCATCATTCATGTGTTTTGATTATTGATTTATGCTACTAACAACTCCCTGAAGCTTTTGGTAACGTTTAATTGTTCTAAAACTGCTTGTATCAAAATCCACCATTGAAGGATATTAGGGTTTCAGAGCTTCAATATTGGGGGTTTTCATATATGGTAAAATTGGACCTCAAGACCAATACAGACGAACTCGTTACAACAAACCCGATTCATTGAGATACTCGCACCCAATTTATATCACCTGTGGGCGTAATCGCTATTTTTCACTATTAAACTTAGTGGGGGTTCATATTGCAGGTGAAAACGAAGAAGAAAGCTGAGGTGTCCAGGCGTGATTGGAAGATTCAAACTGCGCGCGTATTTTTTTTTGTTTTATATCATTAACCTTTGTTTTTTTTATAATATTTGTTTTCCATTATATGTACAAATGCGCGCAATAGCTCAATTGGCAAGGGACGTGGCTTCGTGAGTGCTGGGACCTGGGTTCGATCCCCAGGTCCCCCATATAATTTGTTCTATTTTTTCATAAAGCATTCACATGCAGCGTATGCTTGGAAGTCCATCATGCACTCTCACGCGTGGCTTGCCAAATGGCCAGGAGATCCAATCTAATGATCAGGAAACAACACCCATGGTGCACTCCAGTCAATGAGCGTGTACATAATTCTGAAAGTCAAACATGACTTTGCTTCAATGGGCCAAAATTCTGCAATCAAAACCTCCCCTTGGGCCTTATACGCCCCCTTGGTTTGCATATTTGTTTTCTTTTCTTTTCTAATTATAATTCTTTTCAATTGTTTTTTTAATTGTTTTTATTAATTCACCATTAATTAATTTTCATAATAAAAAATCAGAAACCAAAAAATGTTTTATATTTAATTATTATTAATTTCATCACTAACCTATTTTTTGTAAATAAATAACTAACAATTGATCTAGTTTAAATTAGGTTTTAATTTTGACACTTTTTCTTAATAAATAAAAATTACATAGAATTAGGTTTTTGACACTTTTTTTTCTTAATTAATTATTTGCATCATTATTCATTATTACTATTTATTAACCATTATTTTTGTACATAAATATGTAAATTAACTAATTAGTTTAAATTAGGTCAACTTTGACGTTTTATTAATAATTAAAATAATTTAGAACTAGGGTTTCCTTCTAATTTTAATTTTCTTTATTTTCATAAATACAAAAAACACAAAAAACACCTTTCTTTAATTAAATAATAATTAGACTCTAATTTAACTTAATTTCAAGCAAAGGGTCAAAACCCTCGGACGTTCAATTTTAATTTCTATTTCGCGCATTATTTTTCTTGTTGATTATTATGTAACTGCTTTCCGGATGTAATAGCAATTAGGTCTTTTTTACTTTCCGCATCTTTTATCAAAAACGGGTCTTTGTATTTTGGCGATGTATAGACCCGCGCCTTGTAATAGCGTAGCTTTTATCTTTCCGTATTTTACTTTCCTCACTTTTAAATTCTAACTTTGTATGAAAGAATGTATGCTAATTAAAAACAAGCGTAGCTCACAATGCCATGATCAAGGATAAATATTAAACTGAAAACAACACACAAATACACACACCACTTCTAGGGTACGCCTCACCCATTGCCTTCGAAACGTGGTCGTCAAGTATAGGATGTCTTAGCGGTCCTTATGTCCATGATCCAGTTGCCTCGAAACAGTTGCCTCGAAACAGTTGCCTCGAAACAGTTGCCTCGGAACAGTTGCCTCGAAACGGTTGCCTCGGATTAAAAAAGGATCAAGGATATAAGGGTAGCTTCTAAGGTGTCCTGCTGTTGCTTCGGTGACCAAACTGTCCCTACAATCGAATTGACCCGAACACCTCCAACGGTGGTGCTACCTACCTCTCAATGGTGGGATGGCACTACCTTAAGGACATTTACACAGCTTAATTCCTTAGGGTAGGTAGATGACTCATGGATACTTGCTCTCTAAAAAAACAAAACAAAAACCTTTTTACTCCGACGCTTTCAAAAAGCTTTCAAAACAATTTTTCAAACACTCTTGAGGACAGATACAAGAGTCATTCAGAAATCTTTCAATGAAACTTTTTTTCAAACTCACTCACATTTTGAAAAGCAAACATTTTGAAAACATAAAGAGCAAGTATCTAAGAGCCCATGGATAACCATGGATAGAAAGGGTGCTAACACCTTCCCTTTCTATAAATCTACCTCCCGAACCGAGAAACGTTCTCATAAGGAATTTTGCTGTGCTTTTGTCCTGTCCATGTTGGAGAAAATAAAAGACGGTGGCGACTCTTGCTTCCGCGACATTTCATGATCCAGCATTAAACAGTCAGTTCTAAATCCACCGATCACAGCTAGTCACTGGAAGTTTCTCGTGTGATTGTAATCAGATTGGTTATAGTGGATTAAGTCCTTGAGTTCAAGGTGAAATCAACTCGAAAGGGTGGGACGGACTAGCTTAAGGGTTTCTCAAGTGAACCAGGACATATCGTGTGTTCTTTAATTTTGATTATGCTTTAGAGTTTATGTTTTCTTAACTTAGTTAGAAGCATTACTTTGAAGTAACACTTAGAAGCATTGTTCAATGAATAATGCCTAGAAGCAATAGTTATTCATGAAAGGAAAACCAAATTGAAACCCCCTTTCTTACATTTTCTTCACAACTTCAATTGGTATCAGGGTCCGGTTCTGTTATTGATGGATATCAAACACCTAACATTTCCAGATAAAGATCTAGATGCTATGTGAAGAAATACTCTAAGATTCATCAAATGAGATGTTATATCTGTTGAATGCTTTTGATTAAGTTCCTTGAGCGTATGATATGTTTTCAAGAAACGGATTAGTCCACTCTTGACTTTCTCATAAGATCTCAGTAGGAATATTTTCAAAAGATGAAAGACTATTGTCTTATGATACATATGTACCTCATGATAAAGCCCTATATTCAAGAAGACATAAGATCTTATGTAGAAGATCTAAACATTGGCTCTATTGAAAAAGGCTTTGCAAAAGACCAGACATTGTTGAGGAAATAATGCTCATTGACTCATCACAAGTATGATCAAAGATTAACTCTAAATAAGTTAGCTCATCATTGCAAAAACAAGATTGTCAGTCAAAATCATCAAATTTTGATAATATTTGTATTAGAACAAATTGTGCAGTTTGTGCAACGAATCCAAAATTCAGAAGATGCTAGGAAATGACAGTTAAACTTTTCTCGAGCATATAGCTTCTCATAAGCTCATGAAACATAAAACTTCTTAAAAATAAGCTTCTGTTCAAAGGAAGTTTGACAAACAGATTGATGTTCTGATAATAAAAGATCAGAATATATGTGTTCTGCGGATTCTCTCAAGAAGTCAGATGGGTGAATCTAAACAGAAGAATAAAGAAACCATCTAAAGAGAAAATTGATCCTAGTTCTCAGATTAGAAGATTAGATTTCAGAAGAAGGTTACTCTTCTCAAATCAAAAAACTGAGAATACACAAAGAAACAAGAGGAATCGATATGAAGATAATTTTGAATCTCTGAAAGACCGCTCTGAAGAAAGCATAAGAAGAAAGTAGTTGATCAGAAGTTGTATCTAAGAGAAAGCTAAAGTTAAAGACAGATGGAAGATCTTCAAGGATATGACAATATCATTTCTCTCCTTCTCTTACTTATTACACTTATGCTAATTTTATTTTATGAACTCAACTATTAGAAGATGTTTTGGTCAGAAATATCTCTGATCAGATGGAAGTATTTGGTTATCCAGACTCTAAGGATATCAAACGTGTCACTTAGTTAGATGTATTGATTAACATGTGTAACCCTTGGTTATGCGTAATCATCACACGCTATCTAAGCTATACAATAAGCAGTGTGCGTATTTCTTGGAATTTGATTGATATCATAATCATTAATTTCATTTAATGCTCCTAATTATTATGATTCAATTTTATTTTATTTTCCCTCCCTTCTCAAACACTATAAATCACACGCTTTCACTTAACTTCCACACTTTAGAAACCCTAAACTCTCTTTTTCTCTCAAATTGTTCAACAAGTTTTCTGTGTTTTCATCTTCATCAACGATCTTCATCAAAAATCACCCCCCTCATCAACAACCTTCATCATCTTCAACATGATGAATGCTCAACAACAAGAAGCTATTTAGTTTGCCAAAGAAATGAAACAATCCTAAATCCTTCTGGTCCATCTTCTTCAACTATTCCAACCATTTATTCTTCTCCTATGGTAACTGACTCATCTTCTCTATCAATTATTGTTAACACCACTTAACACAAAATTTTTTCAAGTTCACTGTTGTCTAAAACCACATGAGTTAAATGTTCTTCATGAATATATGGTGGACTTTAATAACCTTTCTGCAAATGGTGCAAACCTAATTGCTAACTTGGATGCTCAAGGATTGGAGCACTATTTCATGCGTCTTCATGGTCTTATTTATGATTCTTTGGTTAAGTATTTCTGGATTCAAGCGGATTGTGACAATCTTCATGTAGTTGCTCATGTGTTGGGTCTGAAAATTGTCATTACTAAAAAGTATATTTCTGATCTTCTGGGAATGCAACATCTTGAAGGAAAACAAATTTATAAGATGAATATCAAATCTACATTTGTGAAGGAGACGATTAACAAAGCCCTCTTCAAGAACTACTCTCCTGAGAAAATTGAGTATAAAAGTAAAGATCTCCATGATGAACTTAGAATATGGCATAAAATCATTCTAAATTATATCAACCCCAGACTTCATCCAGCTCTTCTAACTACTTCAACGTCAATCAGAAGTGCATGTTGTATTATTTGATGACCTATTAGAAGATGCATCTTCCAGCTCTTCTGTTTCATTATTTGAGAAACTCTATTTCAAAAACCAGAACCACTAATGATCCCAAAAAGAAGGTTTCCAACTATATTCCTTTTGGACGTCTCATCACTGACATCCTGGTAGAAATTGGCTTAGTGAAAACTCTGGTATAAAAAGCTAAGTTTACTTAGGATCTGGCTTCCAGTCTTGGAGATTCCTTCAATGGACATACTCTAAAGAATATGAGGCTGATAGAGGAAGTCATTGCTAAACCTCGACTTGTTCCCTCTGAAAGCATCAGATTCACAAGAATTCTTGTGAATGACTACCCTTTGTTTACCAAGGGAGATAAAATGTTTAGCATTGCTATCTACGTCAAAATGGCGAAAGCAGAAGGATATGATATGTCCAGTTTCAACTATTATGATTTACCTCCTACTCAAGAGTATGTTGACTCTTCCATAGGTAAAAGGAAGAAGAGTTCAGAAGCTTCTAAACTCGGAAAAAAGAAGAAGAAAAAGTCTAAAACTTCTAAGACTATGACTCTAGTTGTTGATCCAGAAACAACAAGTAAGTCTTCTACTGCTACAACTGAACCTACTTCATTGTCTACTTCTAATTTTGTTAATGAATTTCATCCACAACCTCCACTGAACAAATTAATCCTCTTCCACCATCCACCATATTTATTCCTGTTTCTAATGATACTCCCTTATCTATGGAAATTTTTGTTTCTGAAACTATATCTACAATGTTACCTGAAATAACAACTACTTATACCCAAAACATTATAACTACTTCCAACCTTGCAACCACACACGTTTCTAACTTACTCTCATTTCCATCTACGCCCATACCATCTTAACCCATATACACCTTCTCTTACACACTTGTTTCATCATTATCACAAATCATCACATCTCAACCTTCATTAGAAATTCCTATTGTTTCTGATTCTTGTCAAAATATACACATTGCCCTTCATCACCATCAATCACTCCAAAACTCTCAAAATAATGACCTTCAAACATCTTTTGTTCCTTAAATGTATGAGATAACAATCTCTGATGATTTTGATGCCCTTGCAAACCCAACAACTGAATCCTTCTCTATGTCTAATCTTTTCAATCTAACTGAACAACTTAATCAAACTGAAACTATAACTTCTGAAGTCATTCCTTTGAAAAAGGACCTAGCCATAGTTGTCTATGAAAAATATGTTCCAAAAACCATGGATAAATGCATTAACATATTTAGAATCAAGTCTAAGAAAAGGTTGCTAAGTTAAAGGCACATGCAAGTACAAGTATTGAGCCTTAGGATATGGATGGTTCTTGAAAGAAATTTCAGAAGTGGATGTCTTCTGAAGTTGAAAGAATAAATTATTTTGCTGAAGCATTCAGAATTGGGGTTGTTAAAATGGTAATGGAAAGAAAAGAAACAAGAGAAAGAGTCAAATATGTTGAACTACTTGCTGCAAAACAAAGAGAAACAGAAGCCAGACTTAAGGCTCAAGAGGCAGAAGAAGCCAGAAAAGATGAAGAAGCCAGATTGGCTAAAGAAGAACAAGAAGTTGCTAAGGCTAAAGAAGATGCTCTGGTTGCTTCATCTTCTTATCTTTTCATTGCGCGTCTAGAAAACACAATTGTTGAGATTAGAGTAGAACAACAGGTGTTCAAAAAAAGTATCATTAAATAGAAGGCTATCAATGAGAATGTTCAAAACATGCTACAACTGATTCTGCAAAAGATTTCTGCTCCTGCTCCTGAACCCTAGGCTCTAGAAGTATCTTTTTCCTTTTTCTTCTAAACCATATGACTACTTTCTTTTTACTTTTTACGTCTCTTTTGATTATTTGATTCCTGCAAGACTTTTCTTTTTGGATATTAGTCTGTTATACTTCCTTCAATTTACCTATCATGTGACTATTTGAATTTGATGAAGTTTTCTTTTGATCTATCAATGAAACTTCTTATCTTTTATTGTTGATTCTTCTGGTCTTTATGTTTTTCACACATAATTACCTTTTTGATTATGAAAAAAAGGGGAGTTATTAAATGAACGTAATTTTGTTTTAAATAATCAAGTTCTAGAAAATGTTCTCTGAAAAGAGTTGCTTACATTCTAACCCAGTTAAACTTCTGTTTCTGTTAGAATTGTTTATCTTTTTCACGAAATGAGAACTCTGATTAAAGACAAAGATCTGAAAGCATTGTGAAAGGCTTATGTCTAACCTATTGGTTCAGAATCTGAAGATGTTTTTCAATTCATAATCAGACTCTAAGAAGTGAAATCTGGAATCAGACACCAAAGAATTAAGAATCTGGAAGTCGTCTTAGTGATATTAAAGTTTCAAATATTTCAATTTGATTTCATTCTCATTGGAATCTAAAGTCAAGATTCAATAAGAAGAAGTTCTATGAAATCAAAATCTCAATTGTTCTATTGGCATCAAGATCTAAATTTTTCCATTGGCATCCAAAGTCAAGACTGTCAAGATCACGATATCTGATCTATTGGAACTAGGGGGAGTTTTACTCAAATGGTTTAGAGTCAGGATATTCGATCTCCATCAAGTCATTGACTCAGGTGGAGTATCATAAAAAGGATAACTATTCCTTACCTTTCTATTTTCACTTTTTCAGATTATGTGAAAAAAATTATGTCATCAAATATATAGTTTTGTCATCATCAAAAATAGGGAGATTGTAAGAACAAGATTTGGTTCTGCAATATTATCTCTAAGTTTTCATGATAAAAAATGAGTATGTTTGTGTGAACAATTTTCTTGTACTAATGTTTGTTATTGTTGAGTACTTAATAAACATGTTATGCTTCTGATGGATGACGTGGTCAAGACATTAGAAGAGAATTAGTTCCACTTATGTACTACACAAGTTTTGTTGAAAAATAGCAAGACACTACAAAAGGCTCTGAAGTGTAAGCTCTAATATTTGTCTAAAGAAACCAGTCAGAATATCTGAAGATAGAAGTTGCTACTTAAGTCCAGATGTTAAAGACTCATGTTTTAGAAGACAACGGGTTCTTAGGAAATAGTCAGATGATCTGAAGACAAAAGTTGCCAGTTAAGCCCAGATGTAGAAGATTCGTGTTACTAAAGACAGTGTGTTCCAAAGAAACAAATTTATACGATATGAAGACAAATTTTCTACTGAAGTCCAGATGCTAAAAACTTAGTTTCTAAAAGACAACTTGTTTCAAAGAAGACAAAGCTAAAATATCTTAAGTGTATGTTTCGAATGATGTCTAGATGCTGAAGACATTGTGTTTCTAAAGAGCCCAGGTTCTAAAGACAAGTATTCTTAAAGAACCAAGTGCTAAAGATTCTAAAGATAGAAGGTCTGAAGATTTCAAAGACTTGAAATCCTAAAGGTCCAAGGTTATCTACAACGGGTTCTCAAGACCAGGTGCTGGAGACTCTAAAGATGCAGTTCTTAAGACTCTGAAGACTTAAAGCTCTTCTGATCCAAGGTTCTCTATTAGGGTTCTCACGACCAAGTGCTGAAGACACAGTTCTGAAGACTCTAAAGACTTGAAGTTCTGAAAACCTTATACTATGTTCATGTTTCTAAACTCATCCTCGAAGAAGCCTCTGAAGGATAGAAGGAAAGAATATAACGGTAACATGGTACAATAGCACATAGTATGAAAATCCTTATCCCACTACCTCTCCACTAACTTGAATTGGGGAAGAGAAAAGGACATAGTAGTACTATTTGTAATGACTCTTTTTCAAATAACTAATGGCTCTATTTTTCTTGGCTATATAAGAAAAGAATCACATGTTTAAACTGTGTTGGATGGTGTAAGTTGCAAGTTGCAACGTTGTTGGTGTTCAATGTTAAAAATGAACCTTTCATTATTGGAACACAACCAAAAAGCTATAAACCATTATAACAACAACAAGAACAATTGTTATCAAAATTATTCTTCAATATTATTGATATTGATTACAATGAAATCATTGATTCACAATGTGCTTAATTTCATATGCTGCACAAAGCTTGCTAAGCCGCAGAAAATAATGAAGACGATCATGAAAGCTCCAGTTACAAATCCAAAACACAAATGTTGTGCTCTAAAGTGATCATAGAAGAAAATGGAACAAGGGTTGTTGTCCAGAGTGTTCTAAGTTGAATCAAGATGAAGAAGTTCTTCTCTTTAATACATCAAGATCAACAAAGCTTCCAAAAGCTTATGAAGAAGAAGACTTCAACGATTCAAGTGCTTTGGGCTGTTGTCCAAGGAAAAGCTACTTGAAGAAAAGAAGACCACACATAAAGCGACAATACAATGTAATATCTTTTAGTGTGTATTAGGTTCTTCTGATGTACTTAATTCTATTTACATTCAGCTTGTGTGGAAGCATTATTATTGTAAACAAATGTAAATCAAACAGTTGTTTGATGGTTCCTTGAGAGACTCGGTTGAGTCAGGATTCTCAAGAAGACTTTGGCTGCAGTCATCATAGATGGAATCCAGGTAGTGGATTTTATTGGGTCAATGGTAGTCATATCTAAAAGGGGACTAAGTAAAGGTCGGCCTTGTGAGATCACATATGGATATCATTGGAAGGAAATCCTGGTAGGAGATTCTGAGAGATCGGATTCTATTGGGTCAATGAATGTTATATCCAGTCTGGATCACTCAATGTGTCATTGGATATTAGTCACTGGCAGGTTTCCCATGTGATTGTAATCAGATTGGTTATAATGGATTAAGTCCTTGAGTTCAAGGCAGAATTACCTCGAAAGAGTATACTGGACTAGCTTTGGGGTTTCTCAAGTGAACTAGGATATATCGTGTGTTATTTACTTTTGCTTATGCTTTAGAGTTTATGTTTTCTTAAATTAATTAGAAGCATTACTTAGAAGTAACACTTAGAAGCATATTTCAACGAATAATTCCTAGAAGTGAAAGTTATTCAAGAAAGGGAAACCCAATTTAAACCCCTGTTTCTTGCGTTTTCTTCACAACTTTAATTGGTATCAGAGTATGATTCTGTTATTGATGGATATCAAACACCTAACATTGTCAGATAAAGATCCAGATGCTATGTGAAGAGATACTCTAAGGTGATAGTTATTCAAATTTTCAACTACTGTCTAAAATTAGAAAGTTGAAGAACAAACTAACAAGAAAAGATTCATCAGATAAGAAGTTATATCTGTTGAATGCTTTTGATTATGTTCCTTGAGAGTATGAGATGTTTTCAAGAAACAAATTAATCAACCCTTGACTTTCTCATAATATCTCATTAGGAATTTTTTAAAAGATGAAAGATTGTTGTCTTACGATACATAGGAACTTCATGATAAAGTCGTCTATTCAAGAATACAGAAGATCTTATGTAGAAGATCTAAACATTGGCTCTGTTGAAAAAGGCTTTGCAGAAGACCAGACATTGCTGAGGAAAGAATACTCATTGACTTATCAGAAGTATGATCAAATACTAACTCTAAATAAGTTAGCTCAGCATTGCAAGAACAAGATTGTCAGTCAAAATCATCAAAGTTTGATGATATTTGTATTAGAACATATTGTGAAATTTGTTCAAGGAATCAAAAATTCAGAAGATGTTAGGAAATAACAGCTAACCTTCTCTCGAGCACATAGCTTCTCAGAAGCTCGTGAAATATTAACCTTCTAAAAAATAAGCTTTTGTTCAAAGGAAGTTTGACAAATAGATGGATGTTCTGATAATAAAAGATCAGAATATCTATGCTCTGAGGATTCTCTCGAGAAGTCAGACGGGTGAATCTAAAAAAAAAAGAATAAAGAAATCATTTGAAGAGAAAATTGATCCTAGTTCTCAGATTAGAAGATTAGAGTTCAGAAGAAGGTCACTCTTCTCAAATCAGAAAATTGAGAATACTCAAAGAAACAAGAGGAATCAATATGAAGATGATTCAGAACCCCTGAAAGTCCACTCTGAAGAACACATAAGAAGAAAGAAGTTGATCAGAATTTGTATCTAATAGAAAGCTAAAGTTAAAGAAAATGTAAGATCTTCAAGGATATGAAAGTATCATTTCTCTCCTTCTCTTGCTTATTATACTTATGCTAATTTTATTTTATGAACTCAGCTATCATAAGATGTTTTGGTCAGAAATATCCCTGATTAGATGGAAATATTTGGTTATCCAGACTCTGAGGATATCAAATGTGTCACTTATTTAGATGTATTGATTAACGTGTGCAACTATTTGTTATGCTTAATTATCACACGCTACCTAAGCTATGCAATAAGCAATGTGTGTATTTCTTGGAATTTGATTTATATCATAATCATTACTTTCATTTAATGCTCCTAATTATTATGATTCAATTTTGTTTTATTTTCTCTCCCTTCTCAAACACTATAAATCACACACGTTCACTTTACTTCCACACTTTAGAAACCCTAAACCCTCTTTTTCTCTCAAACTGTTCAACAAGTTCTCCGTGTTTATCATCTTCATCAATGCTCTTCATCAAAAATCATGACCCTCGTCAAAAAACCTTCATCATCTTCAATATGGTGAATGCTCAACAACAAGAGTTGTTCAGTTTTCCAAAGAACTGGAACAAGCCCTAAATCCTTCTTGGTCGTCTTCTTCAACCATTCTAACCATTTCTTCTTCTCTTATGGTAACTGGATCATCTTCTCTATCAATTATTGATAAACACATCATAACACAAGAATCTGTTCAAGTTCACTATAATCTAAAACCACACGAGTTAAATGTTCTTCATGAATATATGGTGGACTTCAATAACCTTTCTGCAAATGGTGCAAACCTAATTGCTGACTTGAATGCTCAAGGATGGGAGCATTATGTCATGAGTCTTCATGGTCCTATTTATGATTCTTTGGTTAAGGATTTCTGGATTCAAGAGGATTGTGATAATCTTCATGTAGTTACTCATGTGTTGGGTCTGAAAATTTTCATTACTGAAAAGTCTATTGCTGATCTTCTGAGCATGCAACATATTGAAGGAAAACAAATTTATAAGATGAATATCAAATCTACATTTGTGAAGGAGACGATTAACAAAGCACTCTTGAAAAACTACCCTCCTAAGAAAACTGAGTATAAAAGTAAATATTCCATCATGAACTTAGAATCTGGCACAAAATAATTCTAAATTGTATTAACCCCAGACCTCCATCCAACTCTTCTAACTTCTTCAACGTCAATCATAAGTACATGTTGTACTATTTGATGACCCATCAGAAGATGTGTCTTCCAGCTCTTCTGTTTCATTATTTAAGAGACTTTATTTCAAAAACCAAAACCACTGATGATCCTAAAAATAAGCTTTCCAACTGTATTCCTTTTGGACGTCTCATCACTGACATCCTAGTATAAAGTGGCTTGGTGAAATTGTTGGTAGAAGAAGCTAAATTTATAGATGATCTGGATTCTACTCTTAGAGATTCCTTCAATGGAGATACTCTGAAGAATATGAGGCTAATAGAGGAAGTAATAGCTAAACCTCTACTTGTTCCCTCTGAATCACAAGAATTCCTGTGAATGACTACCCTTTGTTTACCAAGGGAGATAATATGTCTAGCATTGCTATCTACGTAAAAATGATGGAAGAAGAAGGATATGATATGTCCAGTTTCAACTATTCTCATTTACCTCCTACTCAAGAGTATGTTGACTCTTTTAGAGGTAAAATGAATAAGAGTTCAGAAGCTTCTGAACCGGGAAAGAAGAAGAAGAAGAAGTCTAGAACTTCTAAGACTGTGAATCTAGTTGTTGATCCAGAAAGAATAAGTAAGTCTACTACTGCTACCACTGGACCTACTTCATTGTCTACTTATAATTTTGTTAAGGAATGTCCATCCACAACCTCCACTGCACAAATTAATCCTCTTCCACCATCCACCATATTTATTCCTGTTTCTAATCATGCTCCCTTAACTATGGAAATTTTTGTTTTTGAAACTGTATCTACAAGGTTACCTAAAATAACAACTGCTTCTACCTAAAACATCATAACCACTTCTAACCTTGCAACCACACACATTTACAACTTACTCTCATTTATTTTTACACCCATACAATCTTAAGCCATTTATAGCTTCTCTTCCTCACTTGTTTCATCATTATCAAAAATCATCACATCTGAACCTTCATTAGAAATTCCTATTGTTTCTGATTCTTGTCAAAATATCCATATTACCAATCATCTCCATCAATCACTCCAAAACTCTCAAAATCATGACCTTCAAACATCTTATGTTCCTAAAATGTCTGAGAGAACAATCTCTGATAATTTTGACGCCCTTGTAAACCCAACAACTGAATCCTGCTCTATGTTTGATCATTTCGATCTTACTGAATAACTCAATCAAACTGAACCTATAACTTCTGAAGTCATTCCTTCAAAAAAGTACCTAGCCATAATTGTCTATGAAAAATATGTTCCAAAAACCTTGGATGAATGCATTAATATTTTTAGAATCAAGGCTAAGAAAAAGGTTGATAAGTTAAAGAAAGAGGAAAGTACAAGTACTGAGCCTCAGGATATGGATGGTTCTTGGATGAAATTTCTGAAGTGGATGTCTTCTGAAGTTGAAAGAATAAATTATTTTGCTGAAGCATCCAGAATTGAGGTTTTTGAAATGGTAACAGAAAGAAAAGAAACAAGAGAAAAAGTCAAATATGATGAACTACTTGCTGCAAAACAAAGAGAACCAGAAGCCAGACTTAAGGCCCAAGAGGCAGATGAAGCCAGAAAAGCTGAAGAAGCCAGATTGGATAAACAAGCACAAGAAGCTGCTAAGGGTAAAGAAGATGCTCTGGTTGCTTCATCTTCTGATCCTGCCATTGCGTGTCTGGAAAACACAATTTTTGAGATTAGAGGAGAACAATAGGTGTTTAGAAAAAGTATCATTGAACAAAAGAATGTTTAGAGCATGCTATAACTGATTCTACAAAATATTTTTGCTCCTGGTCCTGAACCCTAGGCTCTAGGATTTTCTTTTTCCTTTTGCTTCTAAACCATAGGACAACTTGATTTTTATTTGTACGTCTCTTCTGATTATTTGATGTCTGAAATACTTTTCTTTTTGGATATTAGTCTGTTCTAGTTCCTTAAATTTACCTATCATGTGACTGTTTGAATTTGATAAAGTTTTCTTTTGACCTATCAATGAAACTTATTATCTTTTATTGGTAATTCTTCTGGTTTTTATGTTTTTCACACATAATTACCTTTTTGATTATGACAAAAAAGGGGGAGTTATTAAATTAAGGTAATTTTGATTTCAATAATCAAGTTTTGGAAAATGTTCTCTAAAAATAGTTGCTTATATTCTAACCCAGTTAAACTTTTGTTTCTGTCAGAATTGTTTTTCTTTTTCAGGAAATGAGAACTCTAATTAAAGACAAAGATATGAAAGCATTGTGTAAGGCTTATGTCTAACCTATAGGCTTCAGACTCTAAAGATGTTTTTCAATTCATAATCATACTCCAAGAGGTGAAATCTGGAATCAGACTCCAAAGAATTGAGAATTTGAAAGTTGTCTTAGTGACATTAAAGTTTCAAATATTTCACTTTGATTTCATTCTCATTGGCATCTAAAGTCAAGATTCAATAAGAAGAAGTTATATGAAATCAAGATTGCAATTGTTCTATTAGCATCAAGATCTCAATTTTCCATTGGCATATGTTGAACCCCAAAATTTTCCCTCTCATTTATCAAGGCATTTTCTCACAAGGATTTTCAAAAGGTAAAGTTTGCACAAGTATAATTGGACTCTCAATCATCAAATTGAAGAAGAACAAGTATTCTTTGATCCATAAGCTTTGATGGAGCATTTGACTCCTTTGAACAAGCTTTGGTTCACAAGCTTCGATAGAGCATTTGGCCCGCGTCGATGCAAGCTTGGTTTGCATCCTTCGATTGGACATTGTTGCTTTCTTCGAGCTAGCTTGATTTACATCCTTCATTTGGGAATTTGGCCTCTTCGAACAAGCTTTGGTCCACAAGCTTCATTTGGGCTTATGGATTTATACATGCTTGTGTTGACTCACGAAGCATGTGGCCTCTTACAGGTTTGCTTTGATTCACTGAAATTTCCCCTGCATGCAAGCTTCGATTCAGAGAGAAATGGCCTTCTGAATGTTTGTCTCACAAAGAAGTTGCCTCCTTCATGCTAGCTTCGACTGGGCATTGTGACCTTCTGAAAAGATTCCTTCGATTCAGAAGGAGATGATCTTTATACTAGCTTCCTTCGATTCAGAAGAGAAAGGCCTCATGATGTCTCCTTCGATTCAGAAAGTTAGTGACTTCCTACTGGTTTCTTTCGATTCAGAAGGAAATGACCTTCTGAAAGCTTCCTTCGATTCAGAGGGCAATGGCCTCCTTACGTGTTTTCTTTGATTCATAAAGCAGGGGTTTCCTTTATTCTAAACAAGCGCAAGGAAATGGCCTCCTGCTGGTTTTCTTTGATTCAGAAGGAAATGGCCTCCTTCATTGTTTTCTTCTATTCACAAGGCATGGGTTTTTCTCATTCTAGCATGCACAAGGCATTATCACCTTCATGTCACTTTCGAATACACCTACATGTTGGCTTCAAATCTACCTTCAGGCCTGCTTCGAATCACCTTCGAATCCATCTTCAAACCCTTCAACACATCTAGCTTCTGCACTATGACACACAATTTGGGGGCTCATTCGAAGGACTTTCCATGGTTGAACATTTAGTTTTGCCTGCTTTTGAGTTTGGTCGAAGGTTTGGACCTAAGTTATCAAAGCAGAAGGACTCAAAGTGGCATATTCATCTGAAGAGGTCCCATTCGAAGAACACATGGTTGGTCCATTCGAAGGACACATAACTGGTGGGAACGAATGTTGCTTGGTTTAGTTTGGTAGAAATTTGTGGAAGGATGGAGGATTCGATTCAAAGAATCAAGTGGAAAATTAGACCCATAGGCTAGGCTACGTGTTTCTGCTTTTCAGGCCTCAAACCTATGACTCACTCTATATTTAATTGTTTATACAATTAAATTAGGCTTTTACCCATTTGTTGTCCAAGACAACTTTCCCTTAATAGTATAATACTACTTTTAGAAAAGTCTTTCTTGAGCCTTGCGCCTGTTTTCCTTATGCAAAAAGCAATCCATCTAAACCATTAATCTTGCTATCTCATCTTGGGATCATGACACAAGTGGATAATTTGCCTTCCAGCTAAGCCTTATATTATGATTTAACTCCCAAACTTCCCAAAACCTTTATCTATAAATAGAGAGATCATTTGCAAAGATCAAGAAGAGGTTTTGGCTGTGTGGAGGGAATCTTCAAAAAAAAACTCTCAAACTCTCACAAACTCTCAAAACTCTCAAACACTTAACATCCTCTCAAATCCAGAATCTAAAGAAACATCACACTTTTTTCTTCCCCTTCAAATCTAAGAACACCCAGGGAATCACTTAGTCTAAGACCCACATTCCAGCTTCAAGCAAGGTAAGTCCTCTTGTCCTTAAACCTTCGTTTCAAGAATAATAAGTGAATAACCATTTCTTTTCGTTTCAAGAATTATCATTATCCTTTGGTTTGTTTTCATTTTCACCTTCTCTGTTTGTTTTCTTTTCCAATCTTTTTATTTTGTTTTCTTTGTTTACCAAATATATTTTAAGAACTAATCTGGCCTTGAAACAAAATTAGCATGGTCTTAACCCATGCTTCTATTTAAGCCCAAATGAAAGAAAACAGGAAGAAGGATGTGTGAATCAAAGCTTTAGGCTTCATCCCATGCTGATATCTAACCTCAAACGAAAGGGGTGTGGTCAAAGGACACATATTCATACTATTTTGCAGGTCCAATCAAAGGAAGCTGAGAAAAGGGTGTGTTCAAAGGATTCATACTCATGCTGCTTTGCTGGTCCAATCAAAAGAACCCAAGAAGAGTTTAATCGAAGGGCGCTTACTTCCTGGATCGAAGGACTTTTTCCTTTCCTTTATTTTGTTTTGCTTTTTCTTGCTATACAATATGGTTGTAATAGTATAGGATATTTATTTTCTGCATTTCTATTGCTTTATACAAATGTTAGTAATTAAGATGTATGGAAAGATAAAATCAACAAGTATACAACTTTAAGTTCAAGACAAAAAAATGCACCTCTTGGATAATCTCATTTGTTGCCTCGTAAAATAGTCATGTCCCTCGAATATGGGAGTTTTAGCAAATACCCTCGATAAAAAGATCGTAGTCCCTCGATGTCCCTCAATGTTACCTTCGGTAAACGATCTAGTACCTGAACGAAAATTGCTAAAATGTCTCATATGTTGCCTTCTATGACTATACAATTGACCCACACCCGTCCCTCTACATCCAAAGATAAGGCTGCTTACCAATCAATGGTAAGATAGCAATATCAAAGGAAGAGAAAATGAACAAAAGAATTTTGAGTAGGTAGAACATTCTTAGTTGCTTGCTGACAATCCATTTTCAAAAACAAAAAAAATTTCAAACACACCCAAACACGTCCAAAGCATGAAATATTTTCAAAAGTCCAAACACTTTGTATACATTCTTATAGAGACGAGAATCATTACAAAGTTTTCCTAAGCGAATGCGCTTTTCAAAAACCCACCACAAACACATTTTCAAACAAAGCATTTTCAAAGTGATCTAGAAAGAAACTAAGAGCCCATAGATAACTATGGATGGAAAGGGTGATAACACCTTCCCTTTTCATAGTCTACCCCCTAAACTCAAGAAAACATCTCAAAGGTCTTTCCTGTTCTTTTCACCCTTTCCTTATTGAATAAAAGAAAAGTCAGTGGCGAATCTTGCTATCCACAACAATTGCGATCAAACGCAAAACATCCAAGTCAGTTCTCCTACCGTATTATAGCATCCAAAGTCAAGACTCTCAAGATCACGATATATGATCTACTGGAAACAGGGGGAGTTTTACTCTAATGGTTCAGAGTCATGATATTCGATCTTCATTAAGTCATTGACTCAGGGGGAGTATCCTAAAAAGGATAAGTATTCCCTACCTTTCTATTTTCACTTTTTTTGATTATGTGAACAAAATTGTGTCATCAAAATACATAGTTTTGTCATCATCAAAAAGGGGGAGATTGTAAGAACAAGATTTGGTTCTGCAATATTATCTCTTAGTTTTGATGATAACAAATGAGTATGTTTGTGTGAACAATTTTGTTGTACTAATGTTATTGTTGAGTAGTTAACAAATAGTTTCTACTTCTGATGGATGGCATGGCCAAAACATTAGAAGAGAATTAGTTTCGCTTATGCACTACACAAGTTCTATTAAACATTAGCAAGACACTCCAGAAGGCTCTGAAGTGTAAGCTTTGATATTTTTATAAAGAAACCATCCAGAAGATCTGAAGAAATAAATTGCTACTTAAGTCCAGATGTTGAAGACTTATGTTTCAAAAGACAACGGGTTCTAAGGAAACAGTCAGAAGATCTGGAGATAGAAGTTGCCAATTAAGTCCAGATGCGGAAGACTCATGTTTCTAAAGACAATGTGTTCCAAACAAACAAAGTTGTAAGATATTAAGACAAATTTTCTACTGAAGTCCAGTTGCTAAAAACTTAGTTTCTAAAAGACAACTTGTTTCAAAGAAGACATAGTTAAAAGATCTGAAGACAACATTTTTACTGAAGTCTAGATGATGAAGACTTTGTGTTTCCAAAGAGCCAAGGTTCTGAAGACAAGGATTCTTAAAGAACTAAGTGCTAAATATTATAAAGACGGAAGGTCTGAAGATTTCAAAGACTTAGAGTTCTAAAGGTCCAAGGTTATCTACAACGGGTTCTCAAGACCAAGTGCTGAAGACTCTAAAGACGCAGCTCTTAAGACTCTGAAGACTTGAAGCTCTTCTGATCCAAAGTTCTCTATTAGGGTTCTCATGACCAAGTGTTGAAGACGCAGTTATAAAGACTCATAAGAATTGAAGTTCTGAAGTCCTTATGTTATGTTCCCGCTTCTAAACTCATCCTCGCAGAAGCCTCTGAAGTATAGAAGGAAAAAAATATAACGGTAACATGGTACAATAGTACACAATATGAAAAGCCTTATCCCACTACCTTTCCATTAACTTGAATTATGGAAGATAAAAGGACATAGCATTAGTATTTGTAACAACTCTTTTTCAAATAGCCAACGGTTGTATTTTACTTGGATGTTAAAAATGAAAGTTGTCATTATTGGAACACAGCCAAAAAGCTATCAACCACTATAAAAACAACAAGAACAATTGTTATCAAAATTATTCTTAAATCATGTTGATACTAATTAAAATGAAATCATTTATTCAAAA
This sequence comes from Vicia faba, assembly GCA_948472305.1. Taxonomy (NCBI): domain Eukaryota; kingdom Viridiplantae; phylum Streptophyta; class Magnoliopsida; order Fabales; family Fabaceae; genus Vicia; species Vicia faba. The sequence continues at coordinate 1,169,645,494 of OX451738.1, forward strand.
TGTGCATAATTTCATATGCTGCACAAAGCTTGCTAAGCCGCAGAAAATAATAAAGATGATCATGAAAGCTCTAGTTACAAATCCACAACACAAATGTTGTGCTCTAAAGTGATCATAAAAGAAAATGGAACAAGAGTTGTTATCCATAATGTTCTAAGTTGAATCAAGATGAAGAAGTTTTTCTCTTTACTATATCAAGATCAACAAAGCTTCCAGAAGCTTATAAAGAAGAAGACTTTAAAGATTCAAGTGCTTTGGGTTGTTGTCCTAGGAAAAGATACTTGAAGAAAAGAAGACCACACATAAAGTGGAAATACAATGTAATATCTTTTAGTGTGTATTAGATTCTTTTTATGTACTTAATTATGTTTACATTTATCTTGTGTAGAAGCATTGTTATTGTAAACAAATGTAAATAAAATAGTTGTTTGATGGTTCCTTGAGAGACTCGATTGAGTTAGGATTCTCAAGAAGACTTTGGTTACGGTAATCATAGATGAAATCCTGGTAGTGGATTCTATTGGGTCCATGGTAGTCATATCTCAAAGGGGACTAAGTGAAGGTTAGCCTTGTGATATCACGAGTGAATATTATTAGAAGGAAATCTTGGTAGGAGACTTTGAGGGATCAGATTCTATTGGGTCATGAACGTTATATCTAGTATGGATCATTGAACGTGTCATTGGATGTTAGTCATCGTCAGGTTTCCTGTGCGATTGTAATTAGATTGGTTATAATGGATTAAGTCATTGAGTTCAAGGAGAATTCACCTCAGAAGGGTAGACTGGACTAGCTTGGGGGTTTCTTAAGTGAACCAGGATATATCACGTGTTCTTTACTTTGTCTTATGCTTTAGACTTTATGTTTTCTTAACTTAATTAGAAGCATTACTTAGAAGTAATACTTAGAAGCATTGTTCAACGAATAATGCCTATAAGAAAAAGTTATTCATGAAATGAAAACCCAATTCAAACCCCCCTTTTTTGCATTTTCTTCACACATTCAGTATATTGGAAAGTCCACTTCTGTAATGACAAATTTCTTTGAACCATCGAAAGCTTTCACTACAATGCCGCTTTAGCGCATAGGATTTTCTTGATAAGTGAGTTTCGACAGAGTTCTCTTTGGTATCACATTTAGCACAGAGAAATTATCTATTAGCACATTAGATAAGGTATCATCTTTGCAGTTCAGAGATATTTGTAATTCCATATTATGATTTCTTCCCTCGTCAGGCAGTTCTTCGTCACAAAAACTCAGATTATTGAAAGCTATAATATTTCCCACAACACCATTAAATTGATCAATTGACACATCTTGTTCAACAAAAGCTTGGTCCAAGGCCCTCATTAGAGATTCCCCGTGAGCTGTGGAATTCATCAACAAAGCCATAATGGAAATTTTAGATGGAGTTTGCAACAATTGATCAACAATTTTATAGTCACTCATCTTGATGATTTTCATAAGATCGTAAACATCCTTTTCTAAAGTAGCACAACTTGCCCTTCTACCTTCTTGGGTCAACACTAATTTAAACAATATTCTTACCAGAATCAAAACTCTTTTGACAAGTCAGAGCAAATACACGGCCACTCAGAATCACATTACTAGCTTCAGCAATATTTTAAACTCAAGATAAAGGCTGAATTGACACCTCCTTGCCATCTTCCAATATATTTGCATGACATTTGTAGGGTACAACCTTATCGGACTCATATGGAACCGGACCAGGTAAGCAGACAACACAGGGAGTTACAACAGGCTTACCACAGTATGCAATTTCCACAGGGGTGACAATGTCAAAATGTGGGACTATAACATTCACCTCACCATCCTTAATCCTTCCTTTGTAAATAATAATCTCATTATTTGTATTAGAAACTTCTTCAACTATCGGCAAGGAAACATGTGATAATTCTGCATCTCTTTTCCAATCAGCAAGGATGGCTATTGCTCTCTCTTTAAACAAATCTAGGTTTTTTACTATATGGGGATCAACTCTCAAAGCAGCACAGCCCCATGGCTCCTTTGCACATTCTGGACAGCAATAACAACTAAAATTAATCAGTCCCTTTTGAACCCATTTCACATGTATCTCTACGGGAGTCACCGTATTGAGCTCTTCAAATGTAGGTTCTTTAACATACCTAGCATATGCTTTAACAAGAATTACTATACCAATATGAGAAGTCATAAACTCTTCAAAATAGTCTTCAATCACATTAACATTCTCATACTTAGCTCTTGGTCGAGTGATATGGATAAGACCCTCATCCATCATCTCTTGGAGGCCACTTCTCACTTTATCAAACCCACGAATATCTCCATTACAGACACCATAACCTGCATGATCATGTGTATGATAATTGAAATCACAAAGATCAGCATGCTATTGCACCAAATTCCCTTTCACTAGGTTTATATCCAAAATCCAGAAATCTCCAAGACATCCAAAAACCATATTCACAACATTTCCTTCCCGTGTTTGGGTATCAGATTGGCTTGCACATTTTTTCCTACATCCTTAAAAGATAGGTGTTATACTCAGTTTGTATGTCTTTAACCTGTCAAACAATTTCTGGAGATGATCAAGGTGCTCTTCCTCAGTCTAGGACCTGGCTATCATGTCATCAACATAAACTTCGATCTCATGATGAATCATATCGTGGAACAAAGCGACCATGGCACACTGATAAGTTTCCCCAGCATTATTCAACCCAAAAGGCATCACCTTATAGCAGAAGGTGCCTCATTGTGTAACAAAGGTTGTCTTCTCCATGTCTTCAAGAGCCATCTTGATTTGTTTGTAGCCAGAGAAACCATCCATGAAGGAGAAGATTTTGCGTTGCACGGTGTTTTCGACCAGAACATCAATGTGAGGAAGTGGGAAGTCATCCTTAGGGCTTGCCCTTTTCAGATCTCTGTAATCTACACATATCCGTACCTTATCTTCCTTCTTAGGTACCGGAACAACGTTAGCAACCCACTGTGGATAAGAAGTGACAGCTAAGAATCCTGCATCGAACTGTTTCATGACCTCTGCCTTGATCTTCTCTGACATTTCAGGGCGCATACGAAGGACCTTTTGTTTAACCGGAAGACAGTCTTCTTTAGTCGGCAGGCGATGTACCATAATATCAGTGTCTAACCCAGGCATGTCTTCATAGGATCAAGGGAAGATCTCGACATAGTTGTGCAGCATCTATATCAACCTCTGTTTGACGCTAAGCTCCAGATTTGCACCTATTTTAACCTCTTTTTTGTCTTCCTCAGTACCCAAGTTTACTGTCTCAACCGGCTCTTCATGAGGCTGTATGACCCTCTATTCCTGCTGTAATAGCCTAGAAAGTTCTCAAGGAACCTCACAATCATCCTCACCTTCATCCTCACCTGCATAACTGGCAATAGCAGAGTTGTTATCATTGGGATCCAGAGTGGATATGGATCTGCATTATGATACGTAAGTGTGTGTAAGAAAATAGCTATTTTGATAAAGTGAAAGTAGAAAAGAAAAATAGAGAGCGCAAAATTCGTATGTAAGAAACATCCAATGCTTTATTAATGATTATGAAATTACAAATAATAGCCCGCACAAGCAAAGCCAAGGTGCCTCGGGCAAGGCACCGGGCCGTAAAGTTTCAAATTGTTTATTATAAATCTTAAAACAAATAAGTCAATTACTGTGGAATAAAAGAAATAGGTATAAAGTCCCTAGTCGTCCAGTTACTCAGTCCACTGTTGGTAGTTGGGTAGATCCAGCTGTCAATGTCTGAGTCCTCTCCGCTGTCTTCAATGGCATTAACCCCACGATTGTTGATACGTAGGGGAGGTCTTCCAGCTCGAGCGCGTCTAACATCCCTTTGAGCCCCTGTAGTAAAGCCCAAACCAAATTTTTCAATTTTATGAGTGAAATCAGGGAGCTAACCCCAATTGGCACACCCACCTTGTTCAACCACATCCCTGGCGTCCTTGAGAGAAGCCATCTTCAAAGGAGGTTTGTTGGTGGTAGTTCCAATTGATGCCAAGATCTGAGGGACCTCTTCAAAGTTCTGACAAGGAGTTTCTATGAATTCCACGTCTATCTCTACATAGCGGAAGGAATTGAGGTGGCTCACCATATACTCTTCTTCACCCCGCACTGTGACAATCTTCCCTTTTACCGAATACTTCAGCATTTGGTGGAGTGTGGAAGTGACTTCCCCAACCTCATGGATCCAAGGACGACCCAGCAAACAAGAATATGATGGCCTGATATCCATTACATAGAAGGTGGACCCAAAAGTCTGAGAACCCACTTTGACAGGGATGTCCACCTCCCCGTGCACCATTCTCTTTGACCCGTCAAAAGCCCTTACCACAATGTTACTAGGCTTTAGAGTCAAACCTTCGCAATCCAACCGGTCCAACGCCTTCTTAGGCAAGACATTCAGCGAAGACCCAGTATCTACCAGCACATGAGCCATAGTGGTGCCCTTGCATTCAATCGAGACATGCAGAGCATCATTATGCTTCCTTCCCTTTGGTGTCTAATCCACATCTGAAAAACCCAGCCCATTATCAGCAGTCAGGCTGGCCACACAATCTTTGAACTGATCAGCTGAAGTCTCTTGCGGCACATGCGCATTTTTGAGGAATGCAATCAAAGCCTTCGCATGGGCCTCAGAGCACAACAACAGGGATAACATGGATATCTTTGATGGGGTCTGCCCCAGCTGCTCGACCACATTGTAGTCGCTCTTCTTAATGATTTTCAGCATTTCCTCCATTTCTTGCTTAGAGGCTTCCACAACAATTTTTCTAGGCGCCTCCGTCCGGGTAGACTCACCTATAACTTCTTTGCCGCGGGTGTCAGATGATTCGCCGACAGGGGTAATAACAAGAGTAAGAATAGGAACAATAGTTGACGTACTAGCAGGAATAGCAGATGGAATGAAAATAGGTTTGTTGACAATCTTAGGGGAAATCTCGGGAGAGAAGACCCTTCCACTTCGGGTAACCTTGTTGGTTCCAACAATGTTACCAATATCAGGATCAGCCTCTTCATCTTTCAAATCTTGTTTGATGCCATGATAGTACACATCGACACCATAATGCCAGGGGACAGCTTTGTCCGAGACATACAGGACAGGACCAGGAACGGTGATTATCAGTGGAGCAATTCTTGGAACAGATGTAATCCTAACAGCTCTTCTCGAGGAAACCTTGGAAGGATTGGCGAAAATGGTTATAATGGAAACGTCTTCAGATGGAACAACGGGAACCAAAGTTTTCTCAAACAGAATTTCTTTGCTATTTATCAGGCGTTGAATATCTAACTTAAGAAAACGACAACCAGAAGGTAGAAACGAACACATGTGACAACCTTCATCATAACCCAGAAATAAACCGACCAATAGCAAATTCTTCTTGACAGTCATGAGAGGAGTAGAAACTTCATCAACGGAGGTAACGAACAAATGAGTATCTACGGTGTTAACTCCACGGCCGTTCTTAGGCATGGGAGCAGTTATGACATTTGGCTTCTCTGGAGCCCAGCAGTCATTTGTAACGTGGCCAGGACTCTCAGAATGATAGGCACACCGGGAATTTGTATTATATCGGGGAGATGTGGTATTTGGATTCTTGGGAGCCTCTTTCAAGGTTGCCAAGTTGGATCTCAGCGGATGAGGTAGCACTTCATCCAATGTCATATTGATGCGGGTAAACTATTGTTGTGGTCTCTCCACCCTTTGTTGATTATTGCGTTGTGGTATCATCATGGAACTTACTGTCTGACGATGTTCAACCCTGTTTTGGCCCCTCGGGCTATAGATGGCACTGGATTCCTTCTTACCAGCGAAAGGCTTCTTTACCGAACTCGAAGAGGTATCCTTCTATATTTTTCTGCTTTGAATCCCAGCTTTTACTCTTTCTCTAGTTAGGACCAGCTCGGTGAAACCAGCTGACGAACTACCGATTAAATGATTGAAGAACGGACCAGATACGTCCCCAGAAACATATCAACCAACTCTCTATCAGACAGCGGGGGTTGAGTTCTCCCAACCAAGTCTCTCCATTTTTGTGCATAATCTTTAAAGCCTTCACTTGCACCCATGGACATACTCTGGAGTTGAGTGCGAGTGGGAGCAAGGTCGGCGTTGTATTGATATTGCTTGTAGAAAGCAGCAGCCAGATCTTCCCAGTTTCGGATATTTGTTCCCTCCAGCTGGTAGAACCATTCAAGCTGAGTCCCTGACAGACTATCTTGAAAGAAATGAACCCACAGATTTCTATCAGCGGTGTGGGGCTGGATCTTTTTGACATAAGAACGAAGATGGAGTTTTTGGCAGGACGCCCCATCATACTTAGCAAAAACTGGAGCTTTGAACTTCTGCGGGATGACTACTCCCGACACCAATCCCAATTCTTAGAAATCCAGTCCAGGTATCCTCTGAACTTCCATTGCACTCAGACGGTCTTCCAATTACTTGTATCTATCTTCAGCCGAAGGATATTGTTCATCATTGTAATCAGTATCATTGTCAAAAACTGCAGGGCTGGGGTCTTTCTCTTCTTCTTGATTCTCCCCCTCCTTGGATGAGGAGGTCAGATCAGTTTGTCGCTTCAACCGCTTTCCAAACCTTCTGCCCATATTCAGAATATCGACAACCTTCTTCTTTTTCTTCTTATCTTTCAGGATAAGGGCTTTCAGATCCTCCTGCCCTTTTTCTAGACTTATAAACATTTGTTGGAACTGGGCGTTCTGTGCCTGAAGGTCCTTGATGGTTTTCTCGGAAGACATTTCGTGCTGAAATAAACAACGAAGAAGATGAGAAACTTGTAATGGTACCTGTAATGATGTGTATGATAATGGGATTCGCATGCAATGATTTCAAAGACTTCGGGAAATTTAAATTTGCAAGCCAAAATAAACAAAAACTTTATTAGCTGCATTTTAAGTTCAAATGCCTTTTAGGCGTTAAAATTCCCATGGATGCTTCCTCTTTGTGCCGAGATAGTCATTGAGTCCTCTTTCTTCATACAGTTGCTTTGTGAGCTCTAAAACCTTCCTCTCCTGAGCATTGAACTGATCTCTGTAAGTATCCCGCTCCTTCATCAACTGAATCCAAGACCTCTGTAACTCCCCAAGGTCGGTGGGCATATAAGGATAGAGAACCGTGTAAGGAATACCCTCTTATGTAGTGGGTTCCACAATCACTGGAAAAACAGCCACATAGGGCATCATAAGCTTTTGGGCATGAGCTCGTACCAATTGGAGGTAAGGTTCCATATGAATGGAAGCCTTTGGCCCCAAAGCCTTGGCGCCAGATCTGTTTACCATGCCCCAGGCTCGTATGAACCTCCGGCGATACTCTTTAACATCATCCTCATAGTAGAATACAATACCCTCTATAAGTAACTCACGGGGACCATCCCATCGAGCGTAACCAAATTGTCGCAGAGCTAAACAAGGGTTGTAGGTTATACCCCCTCTAATACCAAGTAATGGTACATTAGGGTACTCCACTCAGAGGTCAATAATAGTAGTGTTTTCCATAGCTCGAGAACACCAAAGAATATCTGTATGAGTGAGTGACATTATCCTTTGCGACCAACCCAAACCTTCTTCATTCTTCAATATGGACTTAGGGAGGTGAGAAATAAACCACCTCGATAGTAACGACATACAACACATAAGAATCCCTCTTTTCTTCATGGTACGAGTATGGAGAGTGTGTAGAATATCTCTGAGTAAGGTAAGCACAAGGTTGCGAGAGAGGAAAACCTTGATAGCATTCACATCTATGAATGAGTTTGGATTAGGGAATAGTACTAACCCATAGATTAGAAGAGCCAAGACCTCCTCAAAAGCCTGAAAATCCATATCATCCCAAAATAGTTGGGCCTTGTCTATCAGAAACTTAGCTAGAAAACCCTTGACTCCGCTTCTTGTTTCATAATTGGATACCACGTCGGCCTGTTTCAGATGCAAAGTTGAGGCAATGACTTCTAGCTTAGGAACTTCTTCTAGACCTATGAAGGGTAACTGCTCAAGAATGGGTATATCCAACAGCTGAGAGAATTCTTCCAAGGTAGGCACCAACTTATAGTCTGGAAAGGTGAAGCAGTGGTCCTTGGGATCAAAGAACCGAAAGAGTACACTCATTATCTTTTCATCAAAGTTTGAAGTAACCAGGTTGAGAAGTCGACCATGTCTCTTAGTAACCGCAAAAGTTTCAGAAACCCTTGATGCTAGCTCTTTGAGTTGTGAAGGTATCTTCACAAAGCTGATTCGGATAGTGTTTCTACGAACGGAAGCCATGATCTGCAAAACAGAACAAAGATAAATTCCCTTGGTCTTTGAAATGGTTATTGCAATAAGAATGGATGCTATGTTATGATGCATGATGTCATGATAAAACACATGTATAGCAAACACAAGTATAGAAAACACAGTCAAATCACACAAAGCCCTTAGGTTTAAGGCTTGCATAAGGTCAAAGGTAGTACCCTCTTGAAGTTGAGTTGGTTTCAAACCTGTCTTAAAAAGTAACCGGGTTCTAGAGGATCTCAATATCCTTGACCATCCTTTATCGAGCATTGTCTCAGCTCAAGCAATCTTTTCTTGCGGCTGAAATATCCCGAAAGTCTGATCTCAATGAGTGTAGCATCGAGTATCAACCAATCCTCAACTCTACACCGAGTCCGGCTATCTCACTACTTTCTAATAGCCAAGTTTGTTCAACTAAGGTTCTAAGGTCCGTTAGTGCTTCACGACACCACGCGGCAGCCCCGTATTCTCCTCGTTTCCCCACGAAGGATACCGATACCAACCAAAGTGCCACACCAACACAGCAATCGCTTAAACCATATCGGTCTATGCCGTACAGTCTCCATGATCTATTGCTTTTTACCTAATGAGTTCCCCCAGATCCGAGTGTAGGATCTATAGTAACCCCAAACAAACCCTCAAAAGTAAAGCAATCAAGATAATCAAGAGAAGAAATTTTAATGACCTAGATCCTAAGGTATACCCCACTTATTATCCCCAGTAGAGTCGCCATTTCTGTGATACGGTGGCAGAACCGACTGTTATACTGGTTTGCGTTTTGCATTTTTTGTTCACAAAATGTCACGGTAAGCTAGAGTCGCCATCGACTTTTATTTCATCCAATCATGGAAAAGGAAAAAGAACAGGAAAAAAACCTTTTTTCGAGATATTCTAAGTACGGGGGGTAGATTATAGAAAGGGAAGGTGTTAGAACCCTTTCTATCCATGGTTTTCCATGGGCTCTTAGGTACTTGCTCATTTTAAAATTGCTTGTGTGTGTGTTTTTTTTGAAAATGTTTTACTTCGTGATAACCCTTGTATAAGTCCTCAAGGGTGTGACGAAGTTGTTTTGAAAATTGTTTTGAAAAAGTGTTTGTGTGAAGAGTTTTTATTGAGCAATTACTTAAGATTCTACCTACTCGAAAAAAGGATTGTTCGTTCTATTTCCTTTAGACAGCTCTATCCTACTATTAAGGAGTAGGTAGCCCCGTCGTTGGAGTTGTAAGGGACATTCGAAAGGGACAAGTACAATCACTAAAGTAATATTTAGAAAACTTTAGTAGTAACCCTAGAGTCTTAAGATCTTTCCGGGGCAATATTTCCGAGGCAACATTTCTGAGGCAACATTCGAATGGGACACTTTGATCTTTTAAACTAGAGGGCAACCACTAAAATCTCCTATGCTTAATGATTGTTTACCGAAGGCAACCGAAGTGAGGTAAACCCTAGGAGTGAATATGTGCATATGAATTGTTTCAGTTATTTAATCTTTGCACATTAGGTGATCTACCATTTTAATTTCAAGTAATCTTCCCATACAAACCTATTAGCATGCATCTAGACAGTTAAATATTTGCAGGAATTAAAGTGCGAAAAATAAACCTAGCTATTACAAGGCTTTGACAGCTACACCATTATCTTGACGAGAAATAAAAGTGCAGAATTTAAAATCCTAATTAAAACTATTACAAGCTCGAAACAGTTACAATAATAATGAAACAAATAAAAATGCGCGCGGTAAATCAAATGCGAGGGATGTTGAAAAATAAACTAAACCCTAATTGAAAGAAAAAGATTTTTGTATATTTTTTATTGGAGAAAACAATGAAATTGCAATTTAAATGAAACCCTAATTTCTAATTGCTTTGTAATTATGAAAAGAAGTTGAAGTTAACCTAATTAACCTAATTGATTAAAATAAATATTTTAATGAAAAAAAGATTTTGGTGTACTTTTAAAGAAAATTAATTAAATTATGTATAATTCAAATCCTAAGTCTAATTATTTTTAATTATAAAAGGAGATTAAATTGCCCTAAGTCAATTAAACTAAATTAATTAAGAAATAAAATATTTTTATTAAAAAAAGATTTTTGTAGTTTGTTGTGATTTTTTATTAAAAAAAGAAAATTATTTTTTGGTTAATTAATTAAAACAAATAAAAGAAATTAATTAAAGAAACTAAAAAGAAAATAGAAAAGAAAATGCAAACTGGGCCTGTGTACTAGCCAATGGGGGGTGCAAATCTGAGTTTTTTAAGGCCTAAAACGCTCCAAGCCCAGTCAGCCTTGGATTCCTTGTAGCGTTGACTTGAAGGCGTACCATAGTCCCTCACTGCCTGAGGCGTTGGATCTGATTGATCCTAGATCCACTGGTTGGATATTACTAGCACATGGTGGACGCTTGAGAGAATGAAGTACCTGATTTGTAAAGGAAAAATAGAACAAAGAAAATTGTTGGGACCTGGGATCGAACCTAGGTCCTCACTCTCACCACTAACACGCCCAACCACTAGGCTATCATGTTCAGTTGTTATTATAATGAAAACACAATATAATATATGAAACAAAGTGGTTAGTGGGAAAAAAACAAATTGCGCACGCTAGTTTGAATGGGCGAATGGCTGGCTGACACCTAACCTTCTTCTTCCTGTCTCCGTCGTCTTAGGTTCAGGTACTTTTACCTACGGACAAAGGTCTGTAGCTACAAACCTGTGAAACTCAAAAATCCATAACACGCAAGATAAATGGAATCTAACTATATAGATCAACTCATTTTGATCTTGTGAACATCATGGTACCCTTCTTTTTGCCCAATTTAACCTGTAGAACAAACCCCTAAATTGCACACGCAAACCCTAACAATGGCAAAGGCACGTATAGGCTTCAAAAATGAAATTAAATTATTCGGTTATCTTACAAACATGATGAGGATCACAAATATATAACTTAAACATGCTAATGATGCAAGAAATACAGTAATCGATTTTGAAATAAAGGGCAAACCGTATGAACGCTAGGGGGAGATTCTAGGCGTGAGAATGCGTGCAACTGATTGTATTAGCCTCTGGGAAGGTCCAAGAAACGATTGGAAGCGTTGGAATGGCTTGAATTGATCTCTAAGTTCAAAAACGATCCAACACTTTTATCACTTTTATGAATTTTTGTTTGGTGTTTTCACGACTGCCAAACCTTATGCCATGCTTTGTTCTTGTCCAATATATATCTAGGAATGCATTAGGGTTACAAACTTGGATTGAATCCTTGCAATTATGAGAGATTTGATTTGATTTTCAAGCTTATGTAAACTTGCTATTTTGAGCCAAATCATCCCTTTCTTGTATCAATTATGCTTGATTCGTTTTGGTCTTGATAATTCAGCATATTTTGATTGTCAACCTGTCCAAAAACCAAATCAAATCATATCTTTCCTATTATTAATCAATTATTTGATTTAATTCAATTTTTAATTTATAAAAATCAAAATAAATTAAAAAATGAAGAAAATAATGTGTGGATGAATATTTGAGTCGCGGACCACATTATAAGTGAGGTGCAAGCATAAAAAGTTAGGCCCATTTAGCAAAAAATGCATTTTTGAGAACATTTGACTTTTGGCAATTTTGCAAAAAGGGTCAACTTTAACAAGGCATATCTCCTCCAATTTTAACCCTAGAGATGTGTTCTTGGACTTTTTATAAATCTTAGGATGTCCCCTAAGCAACCCTTTTGGTATCATCTCAATTTACTCTTCCATGTTCATGTAAGAAGCTTTGACCCAAAAGGTGTTTTTGTTGACTTTTCAAAAGGACACATAATGTAGAAATTCATATCTTTTTGTGAGTGCATATTTTGAACTTGCGATATGAAGATGAATTGTAGGGAATTTAATCCTATTTAAAATGAGCTTTGGATGGAAAATTTATAATAAAGCATGTGGAAGTTATGCTTGGTCAAAGTTTTGTTGACTTTTCCTAAGAAACCCTAATTTAGCAACTTTTGGGTTTTGATGAATTTGGAGCATTCCTTGGGGAATCATGATAAAACCTTGATCAAATGATGAAATTCACTTCAAAATATGGATGTTGACCAAAAATCTTGAAGTTTGACTGTATGTGGGCCACAGTTGACTTTTGACCTAATACAGTCGATTCTCAAGCATCTGAGCAGTTGACTGAGCAAACTTCTTGTGCAAGGCATGGAACTTGACATGTAGGGTCTTGAGAACATATTAAGTCCATGTAGAGTATATGAGGCCTTTGTAGTCCACCTATCTTGATGAAAATAGAAACCCTAATTTGAGGTACACTGCCTTAGGAGAGAGTTTGTCTGGTCAACTCTTGGGCAATCTTGAGCAAATTGAGGATCTCTGGGAGTATGTATTGAGTAAAATGAGTTGGCAAATTTTGGGGTACAACAGCTGCCCCTGTTCAATTTTCTTAAACCTGAGGATGTAGATTGGCTTGTCTGCCTTTCGTGATCTGAAGGTGGAAGATGATTGAACACTAAAGTACCCAGAAATTTGCACTCGCATGAAGTGGCACTTGATTTGTGATATCGGGAATGGGCTTACAGATGCCATTTGGAGGTCGATAATGGAAAATTGTCGGAGATGGGCTTAAAGATGTCATCCTGGATGCTACGGAGAATTATCGAAGATGGACTTAAAGATGACATCTAGAGAATGTTGATTTCCTGATATATTCCTTTGACGAGAGTCCCTGTTGCTGTTGTTGATGAGGAATCTGCTGAGGAACGTTAGTATCTGTCTTGGGAGAAATAGAATTTTAGGAGCTTCGGTTGTCCGTTACTCTACTGGGGAAATAACTCTCACTTGAGAAAGAGGAAGTGAACTGCATATCTGGTCAGGGTATATGCTGCGTCGCGACTTACTGGGGAAATGCAAAACCAATCGTGTTTGATCAGGTCCAAGTCCTACAGTGTTGTGGGCTGCTGTCTGGAGATAAGAGAGGAGGAACCTGGATAGTAAGGTTATGAGAAGGAACCTGGATAGTAGGGTTACTTCGATATGAAAGTCTAGATAGTAGGGTTGTGAGAAGGAACCTGGATAGTAGGGTTACTTCGTTATGAAAGCCTGGATAGTAGGGTTACTTCGATATGAAACCCGAGATAGTAGGGCTGTGAGAAAGAACCTGGATAGTAGGGTTACTTCGATATGAAAGCCTGGATAGTAGGGTTGTGAGAAGGAACCTGGGTCGTAGGGTTACTTCGATGTGAAAGCCTGGATAATAGGGCTGTGAGAAGGAACCTAGATAGTAGGGTTACTTTGATATGAAAGCCTGGATATTAGGGCTGTGAGAAGGAACCTGAATAGTAGGGTTACTTCGATATGAAAGCCTGGATAGTAGGGCTGTGAGAAGGAACCTGGGTCGTAGGGTTACTTCGATATGAAAGCCTTGATAGTAGGGCTGTGAGAAGGAACCTGGATAGTAGGGTTACTTCAATATGAAAGCCTGGATAGTAGGGTTGTGAGAAGGAACCTGGATAGTAGGGTTACTTCGATATGAAAGCCTGTGTAGTAGGGATGTGAGAAGGAACTTGGATAGTAGGGTTACTTCGATATGAAAGCCTGGATAGTAGGGCTGCGAGAAGGAACCTGGGTCGTAGGGTTACTTCGATATGAAAGCCTGGATAGTAGGGCTGTGAGAAGGAACCTGGATAGTAGGGTTACTTCGATATGAAAGCCTGGATAGTAAGGCTGTGAGAAGGAACCTGGATAGTAGGGTTACTTTGATATGAAAGCCTGGATATTAGGGTTGTGAGAAGGAACCTGGATAGTAGGGTTACTTTGATATGAAAGCCTGGATAGTAGCGTTGTGAGAAGGAACCTGGGTCGTAGGGTTGCTTCGATATGAAAAGCCTGGATAGTAGGGCTGCGAGAAGGAACTTGGATAGTAGGGTTACTTCGATATGAAAGCCAGGATAGTAGGGCTGTAAGAAGGAACCTGGATAGTAAGGTTACTTCGATATGAAAAGTCTGGATAGTAGTGTAGATTAGTTGACCCGTTTGATTTTGGGAACTGAGTTTCCATTAGTCGTATGTAGATGTGATATATATAATTGCTGAACTTGTTGAAGCTAATCCTCTTTTCCTGAAAATATATCATGGTTAGTTATATGTGATGCATGCAATGCAGGGTGAGATGACGTTCTCAAAATAAATGAGATTATGTTGTATATGGTATGCATGTGTATGTCATGATGTATGCTCATGAAATGCTATCGGGGTATGCTCGCGTTTGGGAAAATAAATCCCTGACGGTTGCTGGAGATCTGTAAATATTCTGTCGAGAAGAGATGCTGGAGAATAACTCTGTGGGGACCAAACTTAGGGGTAGACCTGCTGATCTGGAGGAGTAAACTCAGTTGGGGATGAAATTCATTGCTGGAGATGATAAGCTCTGTTGGAGATTGAAATTATGTATCCGGAGAAATAAACTCCGCTTGAGGGATGAAATTTACTGATTCGCCCGCGATTACGAACTTCGATTGGGGATAGTTATGTCCTATTTCGGGAAAGCTGACATCAATTCCCTTTGGATACTTTTACTCTGTGGGGAGTGTATGTACCAATGATTATGTTCCAAAGATGACTCTATCCTGATACCTGTTGGGCAGAGGAACCGTCGGGTTTGGCACCTCTTATTTTTTCCCTGTTTCTGGAAGTACGAGTGATTGTCTTTTGTTCCTTAAGTAAATATTTATGAGAAGCAATCATTTTCAAATGCATATATCAAAAATAAATTATTGGACGTTCTTGCAAAACAAAACAGAAAAAGAAAAAAAACAAATTGAAGTTTTGTGAAAATGACTTGTGTTGATTTTGAAGTCGGCCTATAATAGGCGTTTGTACAAAAAGGCTGACGTTCTAGTAAGAGAACACCGCCGAAATATAGAAATTATACAATTTATGTAAAAGAAATAAAAAAAGCTATGTGAAACGACCCCATTGGGTTCCAACTCTGCTATTGCCTTTATATCTTCAAGTGTCTCATCACTTTGCTATTTGGCCGAAGGTTGATCAGATTGGTTGGTGTTGTCCGAGCTTGATAGTCGATACCGAAGTCTGGTCGCAAGATGATCCAATGAGAAATAGTGATACGCTTCATATCCCTAACTTTTACCCGGACCTCCCTTTCGGGTTTTCAGTCCACTGGGATACCCTTTTTTGCCCAAGCCGCCCTTTCGGGTTTTTGACTTGCCGGGTGTACATATTTTTTTTATTTGCATCCCTTACTTTTGCTCAAACCCTTTTGGTTCGCCGGGAAGCCCTTATGTTTGCCTAGGCCAGTCAACCTAGCGGGTCTTTGATTAGGCGTAGTATCTTTTCACTATGTCTGCATTGATAGGGTGAGGAAGTTCGTCACCATCCATGGTGGTTAGAATCATAGCTCCTCCCGAGAAAATGTTCTTAACCACAAATGGCCCTCCGTACATGGGGGTCCATTTTCCCTTGGGATCACCTTGCGGTAGTATGATGCGTTTGATTACCAGATCCCCGACTTGATATTCTTAGCGTATGACTTTCTTGTTAAAAGCCTTAATCATTCACTTTTGATACGTTTGACCATGGAAGATAGCAATAAGTCTCTTTTCATTGATTAAATTTAATTGGTCAAGTCGGGTTTGGATCTAATCGTCTTCATTCAAACTCGCATCCTTCATAATCCTGGGAGAGGGTATCTGGACTTCGATGGGTAGGACTGCCTCCATGCTATATACCAGAGAGTAGGGTGTTGCTCCTGTCGACGTCCGTGCTGAGGTACGGTACCCATGAAGAGCAAATGGTAACATCTCATGCCAGTCTTTATATGTCACCGTCATCTTCTGTACAATCTTCTTGATATTCTTGTTAGCTGCTTCAACAATGCCATTCATCTTCGGCCGGTAGGGAGAAGAGTTATGATGTTGTATCTTAAACTGTTTACAGAGCTTGATGATCATTGTATTGTTGAGATTCGTACCATTGTCAGTGATAATTCTCTCTGGCACACCATATCGACATATCAGATTGTGTCGGATAAACCGCGCCATGACGTTCTTGGTTACTGTAGCAAAAGAGGCCGCCTCAACCCATTTCGTAAAGTAATCAATGGCCACTAGAATGAAACGATGTCCATTGGAAGCGGTGGGTCTGATCTCGCCGATCAAATCGATGCCCCACATTGCAAAGGGACATGGAGTTGTTAAGACGTTCAAGGGGACCGGAGGCACATGCACCTTATCAGCATAGATTTGGCACTTATGACAGGTTCAAGAGTGCTGATAACAATCGGCTTCCATAGTGGACCAATAATATCCTGCTGTGATCGGTGGATCTGGAACTAACTGTTTAACGCTGGTTCGCGAAATGTCGCGGAAGCAAGAGTCGCCACCGTCTTTTATTTTCTCCAAATGGAAAGGACAAAAGCACAGAAAAATTCCTTATTGAGATTAGTTCTCGGTTCGGGAGGTAGATTTATAGAAAGGGAAGGTGTTAGCACCCTTTCTATCCATGGTTGTCCATGGGCTCTTAGATACTTGCTCATTGTGTTTTCAAAAATGGTTTGTTTGCTTTTCAATGTGGATTTTAAAAGTTTCTTTGAAAATTCCAGTTCGACTCTTGTATCGGTCCTCAAGAGTGTTTGAAAAAATTGCTTTCGAAAGCTTTTTGAAAAGGTGTCGGTGTGAAAAGTATTTTTGATTTGTTTTTGAAATTAGAGCAAGTATCTAGAGTCGTCTACCTACCCTAAGGAATTCGTCTGTGTAAATGTCCTTTAAAGTAGTGCCATCCCATCATTGAGAGGTAGGTAGCACCACCGTTGGAGGTGTTCGGGTCAATTCGAGGTTCGGGACATGGTGATCACCGGAGCAATGGGAAGACACCTTAGAAGCTACCCTCATGCCAGGTTCCTGGATCATGAGGACTTACTGAGACATCCTCTACTCGACGATCACCTTTCGAAAGGCAAGGCAACAGTGAGGCGTACCCTAGGGGTGGTGTGTGATTTGTGTGTCAGATTCGTTTATTTTTGTCTTGTTCATGTCAGGTGATCTACGCGTTTGTTTTTATTTTTTGTCCATTCATTCTTGCATGCATTTATTTAATAGTTAAAAAGTACGAGGAAGGTAAAGTTCTAAACTATTACAAAAGGCGCGGGTCCACATCACCAAAATTTCCAGGACCCGATTTGACAGAAAATAAAGAAAGTAAAGTGCGAGAAATATATTACACGGCTTTGGGAGAGGTACATAAAAATATAAGAAATAAATAAAGTGCGCGAATCATGAATTAAAATTGGAAATGAGGGCGTTGGACCCTTTTTAATGAAATTAAATTAAACGATTAAATTAATTGAAATTAAAAAGAAAAGGAAATTATTTTTGGTATTTTTTTGTATTTATGAGAATTTAATGAGATTAATTGAAATTAAAATGCTAACCCTAATTCTAATTGTTTTTTAGTTTATTAAGAAAGTATTAAAGTTAAACCTAAATTAACCTAATTATTTATATGCAATTTTGATTTATAAAAATAATAGGAAGAATTAATAATTAGTATGGTAAAAAGGAAAAAAGGATAAAAAAGATTTGAAACCCTAATTCTACCAAATTGTAGGTTTTTATTGAAAAATGTTAAGATTAATCCTAGATTTAAAACTAAGTTAATTAATGAATTTTATTTACAAAAATATTAATTAAATAAATATATTTTAATTTTGTCCTTTCTGATTTTTTGTGTTTTTTATATTTTTTATGAAAATATTAAATTAATTAAAAACAATAATAGAAATAAATAAAAAGAATGAAAAAATGTAAAAAGCTTGCAAACCTAGGGGGGTTCTGCCCCTAATTTGGAGGTGTACTTGTAGCATTCAGGCCCAATTATCCCTGGCCCCATTGACCTTTTCAGGATGCGTGTGGGATCTTTGACTAGGGTTTACCATGCTCTTCAGATCTGGTCCCTTGGATTGGTCTTTCCATACGCGTGGCAAGCTAGAAATTGTGGACGCATGGTGTTCCCTCATAGTGAATCTGCACAGAAGCGTGAGTGGAAAAACAATATTGGAAAGGAGTGGGGACCTGGGATCGAACCCAGGTCCTGAAGGTCACCACTACACTTGCTTGCCACTGAGCCACCTAGCGCGCTTTGTATATATAATAAGAGATAAACAATATAAAATAAAAACAATGGTTAGTTGAATTCCAGCGCGAAATTTAAAATGGCCCTATCATGCTTTGACACTTCATCATCTCCTTCGTTTGGCTTTTTTTTCTGAAACACAAAAAGAATGGGCAACGGTTTTGAACCATTCCCAAAAGCAACATTATGAAAAATAGCGATTAGGCCGTCCGGCCACATAAATTAGGCGCGAGGGTTGATTTTGAACCGTCCAAGCATGCTGAGTTCGTTCATGGTATTGAGAGGTTCCAATTTTACCATATTCAAAAACCCCTAATTCGAAAGCTGAAGAACCCTAAAAAACAACAATGGCAGATTCGCGTATGGGTGATAAAAATGAAATCAAATTATGTGGTTAGCTTCAGAATGATATAATGAATACAAATCCAATATTAGAATTTACAAATAATGCATGAATTATGTTTCAAGAATCTGAAAAAAAGCTTGAACCGGCCAAGGTCATACTACCTATTTCCTGTGTTAGGGATGATGATTTTGATCTGTATATGTTCCTTGAAGCCTCAAGAACACAATGGAGTCAGTATTGTGGCTTGAATCGACATAGAAATTGGTTTTCAGTATTTGACTTTTCTTGAAAAATTTCAAGTTTGCTTAGGGATTTCTGGCGCAGCTTGGACCTCTTTTGCACGAGGGTTAGCATGTGTATATGTATGTGAGTGATTAGGTCAAAGAATTTGAGCCAAAGAATCAAGGAATTGATGAAACAATATTTGATTTTCCATGCCATAATTTTCAAATCTTTTTCATGCTATTTTGGCCTCAATCATATCCAATCACCTTTGATTCTTTCCTAACCTGATTTGCACGAAATATTGAGATTATTTTATGCACAAAAAGATTCAAAAGGTTAGGTTTAGTATTTTTCATGTATTTTAATTAATTAAATGAATTATTAATGATTAAAAATCCAAATAAATAAATAAAAATAATAAAAAACTTCCCTTTAGGCCAAATGGTCGTGTACATGCCTTGGATGATGAATTGTGGAAGAAAAAGAGGCCCATTAGCATTTTTAGGTCATTTGAATCAATATTGACTTTTCAAAATATCCAAAAATTTCCCAACTTCCACAAGCCATAACTTGCTCAATTTTTAAGCTTTGCTCATGTTCTTGGACATTTTGGAAAGGTATTTGAGTACTCTAACCAATGCCTTTGGTCCCATGTCATTTTGATTTACCAATCTCAAGTTATGGCCTTTGACCTAAAGTCCCTTTTTGTTGACTTTTGAAAATGACCTATAATGTTGAAATTGATAACTTTTTGTGAGAGCATTTCTTGGACTTGAAATATGAAGAGGAGTTGTAGGAAATGTCTTTATCTTCAAAATGAGCTTTGGATGGAATTTTTCTGATAATCCATGTGAAAGTTATGCCCTGGTCAATTTACAGTTGACTTTTTTAACTGTCCAAATATGGAAACTTTTGCATCTTGATGATTTTTGAGCCAAGCTTTGAGAATCATGATCAAGCATTGATCAAATGATGTTTGTGGCTTCAAAATGAGATGTTGACCAAAAATTTGGACTTTTGACTGTCAAAGGACCATTTTGCCCCTACAGTTGACTGTAGTGCAATTAGGGTTTTTGACTGTGCAATTTTGTGCTGAAAGTCTTGAAGCTTGATATGAGGATGCTTGACCATATTTATAGGCATGTGGGACTTGATTGGTCCCTTGGAAACTTCAATTTCTTTGTCAGAACCAAAACCCTAATTTTGACTGTTAGGAGGCCCTTGAACTGTGCAACCCTTGGGGAGATTTTGAAGCTTGCTCTTTGCAATTCTTGAAGAATATGGGAGGGAAAATTTTGGGGTACAACACCTGCCCATAGGATCTCCTTAGCCATGGTATGTCCACTAGAATGGGTTTCGAAGGTGCCTTCATGTAGATCTGTCATGATCCTCTCTGCTTCGCTCTTGTCTACACACCGTAATAGTGTGGAGTCATGGTTGCGTTTATAGAGGATTCCATTACTGAGGAAGAACTTTGCAGCGAACCTTCTCAGAAACTTCTTATCATTGACAGATGCCCCTTCGGGGTACTCTTGAGCCTCGAGATACCTTTTGACTTCGTGAAACCAGGGTTTGTATGCCACTTCTTCGGTATCGATCTCGCAGCAGTGTGCTAGTTCATCCAACCTCTCAATGGTAATTTGGGGAGCTTCATTGTCCCACCTAACCATGAACATAGAAGACATGTTAGCTAGCGCATCCGCCAACTGGTTCTCCTCTCGTGGGAAATGTTCAAAGGTTACCTCCTCAAAGTGTGGGAGCAATGTCAGTACATACTCTCTGTAAGGAATGAGATTCAGGTGCTTCATATCCCACTCGCCTTTGATATGACATATCACCAGAGCGGAATCCCCGAATACACTTAAGAACTTAATCCTCAGGTCAATAGCAGCTCGAAGACCCATGATACATGCTTCATTCTCCGCCATGTTGTTGGTGGAGTTGAAACATAATCGGGCGGTGAACGGAGTATGACAACCCTCGGGGGATATGATTACAGCGCCAATGTTGTTACCCAGTGCGTTTGAGGCTCTATAAAAATACATAGACCATCAGGATCCCTCCTCAGGTCCTTCATCTGGTCCAGGTTCTTCGTAGTCAGTCACCAACATAATATACTCATCCGGGAGCTCAAAATTCATGGACTGGTAATCATCCATGGCCTGATGAGCCAAATGATCAGCCAATACACTTCCCTTAATTGCTTTTTGGGTTGTATATTGTATGTCGTACTCAATTAAGATCATTTGCCACCTTACTATCTATCCGGAGAGAGGGGGCTTCTCGAAAATATACTTGATCAGATCAATCTTTGATATCAATAAGGTAGTGTGAGTCAGCATATACTGCCTCAGTCAGCGAGCAACCCATGCCAAAGCAAAACAAGTTTTCTTGAGCAATGAGTATCGTGTCTCACAGTCAGTAAACTTTTTTCTAAGGTAGTATATTGCATGCTCTTTTCGACCGGACTCGTCATGCTGCCCCAGCACACACCCCATTGAATTGTCTAGCACTGTCAAGTATAATATCAACGGTCTTCCTTCAACTGGAGGCATCAGAATTGGCGGTTCTTGAAGGTATTCCTTAATTCTTTCGAAAGCGGTCTGGCATTCATCATTCAACTTTACCACTTAATCTTTCTTCAGAAGCTTGACGATTGGCTCACAAGTAGCAGTCAGATGTAAAATGAACCTGGCGATGTAATTCAGACGTCCCAAGAAACCTCTAACCTCTTTCTCTATGCGGGGAACCAGCATCTCTTGTATGGCCTTCACCTTCGCAGGGTCTACCTGAATACCCTTATCACTGATGACAAAACCCAAAATCTTACCAGATCTTACCCCAAAGGTACACTTGTTCGGATTCAACCTCAGTTTGTATGTCTTCAATCTGTCAAACAATTTCTGGAGATGATCAAGGTGCTCTTCCTTAGTCTGGGACCTGGCTATCATGTAATCAACATAAACTTCGATCTCATGGTGAATCATATCGTGGAACAAAGCGACCATGGCGCGCTGATAAGTTGCCCCAGCATTCTTCAACCCAAAAGGCATCACCTTGTAGCAGAAGGTGCCCCATTGTGTAATGAAGGTTGTCTTCTCCATGTCTTCAGGAGCCATCTTGATCTTGTTGTAGCCAGAGAAACCATCCATGAAGGAGAAGATTTTGTGTTTCACGGTGTTATCGACAAGAACATCAATGTGAGGAAGTGGGAAGTCATCCTTAGGGCTTACCCTATTCAGATCTTTGTAATCTACACACATCCATACCTTACCGTTCTTCTTAGGTACCGGAACGACGTTAGCAACCCACTGTGGATAAGAAGTGACAACTAAGAATCCTGCGTCGAAGTGTTTCATGACCTCTGCCTTGATCTTCTCTGACATTTCATGGTGCATACGATGGACCTTCTGTTTAACCGGAGGATAGTCTTATTTAGTCGGCAGGCGATGTACCACAATATCAGTGTCTAACCCATGAATTTCTTCATAGGATCAAGCGAAGATCTCGACATAGTCGTGCAGCATCAGTATCAACCTCTGTTTGACGCTAAGCTCCAGATTTACACCTACTTTAACCTCTTTTATGTCTTCCTTAGTACCCAATTTTACTGTCTCAATCGGCTCTTCATGAGGCTGTATGGCCCTCTCTTCCTGCTGTAATAGCCTAGAAAATAACTGTTTTGATAAAGTGAAAGTAGAAAAGAAAAATAGAGAGCGCAAAATTCGTATGCAAGAAACGTCCAATGCTTTATTAATGATTATGAAATGACAAATAGTAGCCCGCAGAAGCAAAGCCAAGGTGCCTCGGGCAAGGCACCGGATCGTAAAGTTTCAAATTGTTTATTACAAATCTTAAAACAAATAAGTCAATTACTGCAGAATAAAAGAAACAGGTATAAAGTCCCTAGTCGTCCAGTTACCCAGTCCACCATTGGTAGTTGGGTAGATCCAACTGTCAATGTCTGAGTCCTCTCCGCTGTCTTCAATGGCATTAACCCCACGATTGTTGATGCGTAGGGGAGGTCTTCCAGCCCGAGCGCGTCTAACATCCCTTTTAGCCCCTGTAGTAAAGCCCAAACCAAATTTGTCAGTTTTATGAGTGAAATCAGGGAACTGACCCCAATTGGCACACCCACCTTCTTCAACCACAACATTGGCGTCCTTGAGAGAAGCCATCTTCAAAGGAGGTTTGTTGGTGGTAGTTTCAGTTGATGCCAAGATCTGAGGGACCTCTTCGAAGTTCTGACAAGGAGTTTCTATGAATTCCCCGTCTATCTCTACGTAGCGGAAGGAATTGAGGTGGCTCACCATATACTCTTCTTCACCCTGCACTGTGACAATCTTCCCTTTTACCAGATACTTCAGCATTTGGTGGAGTGTGGAAGTGACTTCCCCAACCTCGTGGATACAAGGACGACCCAGCAAACAAGAATACGACGGCCTGATATCCATCACATAGAAGGTGGACCCAAAAGTCTGAGAACCCACTTTGACAGGGATGTCCACCTCCCCGTGCACCATTCTCTTCGACCCGTCAAAAGCCCTTACCATAATGTTACTAGGCTTTAGAGTCAAACCCTCGCAATCCAACCGGTCCAACGCCTTCTTAGGCAAGACATTCAGCGAATACCCAGTATCTACCAGCACATGAGCCATAATGGTGCCCCTGCATTCAATCGAGACATGCAGAGCATCATTATGCTTCCTTCCCTTTGGTGTTAAATCCGCATCTGAAAAACCCAGCCCATTATCAGCAGTCAGGCTGGCCACACAATCTTTGAACTGATCAGATGAAGTCTCTAGCGGCACATGCGTATTTTTGAGGAATGAAATCAAAGCCTTCGCATGGGCCTCGGAGCACAACAGCAGGGATAATATGGATATATTTGATGGGGTCTGCCCCGGCTGCTCGACCATATTGTAGTCGCTCTTCTTAATGATTTTCAGCATTTCCTCCATTTCTTGCTTAGAGGCTTCCACAACAATTTTTCTAGGAGCCTCCGTCCGGGCAGGCTCACCTATAACTTCTTTGCCGCGGGTATCAGAAGATTTACCGACAGGGGTAATAACTGGAGTAAGAACAGAAACAATAGTTAATCTACTAGCAGGAATAGTAGAAGGAATGACAATAGGTTTGTTGACAATCTTAGAGGAAATCTCGGGAGAGAAGACCCTTCCACTTCGGGTAACCTTGCTGGTTCTGACAATGTTACCAATATCAAGATCAGCCTCTTCATCTTTCAAATATTGTTTTATGCCATGATAGTACACATAGGCACCATAATGCCAGGGGACGGCTTTGTCCGAGACATACGGGACAGGACCAGGAACGGTGATTATCAGTGGAGAAATTCTTGGAACAGATGTAATCCTAACAGGTCTTCTCGAGGAAACCTTGGAAGGATTGGCGGAAATGGTTATAATGGCAACGTCATCAGATGGAACAACAGGAACCAAAGTTTTCTCAAACAGAATTTATTTGCTATCTATCAGGCGTTGAACACCTAACTTAAGCAAACGACAACTAGAAGGTAGAAACAAACACATGTGACAACCTTCATCACAACCCAGAAATAAACCGGCCAACAACAAATTATTCTTGACAGTCATAAGAGGAGTAGAAACTTCATCAACAGAGGTAACGAACAAATCAGTATCGACGGTGTTAACTCCACGGCCGTGCTTAGGCATGGGAGCAGTTATGACATTTGGCTTCTCCGGAGCATCAAAATCTATTTCCTTGGCTTCAATCAAGTCTTGTACTTTGTTTCTCAGAGCCTAACAGTCATTTGTATCGTGGCCAGGACTCTCAGAATGATAGGCACACCGGGCATTTGGATTATATCAAGGAGATGTGGTATTTGGATTCTTGGTAGCCTCTTTCAAGGTTGCCAAGTTGGATCTCAGCAGATGAGATAGCACTTCAGCCAATGTCATGTTGATGTGGGTAAATTGTCGTTATGGTCTCTCCCCCTTTTGTTGATCGTTGCATTGTGAAGCAACTGCAGGTCTAGGTATCATTACGGCACTTACTGTCTGACGATGTTCAACCCTGTTTTGGCCCCTCGGGCTATAGATGGCATTGGCTTCCTTCTTACCAGCGAAAGGCTTCTTTACCGAACTCGAAGAGGCATCCTTCTGTATTTTGCCGCTTCAAATCCCAGCTTCTACTCTTTCTCCAATTAGGATCATCTAGGCGAAACCAGATGACGAACTGCCGATTAAATGATTAAAGAACGGACCAGATAGCATCCCCAGAAACATATCAACCAACTCCCTATCAGACAACGGGGGTTGAACTCTCCCAGCCAAGTCTCTCCATTTTTGTGCATAATCTTTAAAGCCTTCACTTGCACCCATGGACATACTCTGGAGTTGAGTACGAGTGGGAGAAAGGTCAGCATTGTATTGATATTTCTTGTAGAAAGCAGCATCGAGATCTTCACAGTTTCGGATATTTGTTCCCTCCAGCTGGTAGAACCATTCAAGCTGAGTCCCTGACAGACTATCTTGAAAGAAATGAACCCACAAATTTCTATCAGCAGTGTGGGGATGGATCTTTCTAACATAAGAACGGAGATGGAGTTTTGGGAAGGACACCCTATCATACTTAGCAAAAACTGGAGCTTTGAACTTCTGCGAGATGACTACTCCCGACACCAATCCCAATTCTTCGAAATCCTATCCAGGTATCCTCTAAACTTCCACGGCACTCAGACGATCTTCTAATTGCTTGTATCTATCTTCAGCAGGAGGATATTGTTCATCATTGTAGTCATTATCATTGTCATAAACTGTAGGGTTAGGGTCCTTCTCTTCTTCTTGATTCTCCCCTCCTTGGATGAGGAGGTCAGATCAGTTTGTCGCTTCAACCACTCTCCAAACCTTCTGCCCATATTCAAAATACCAACAACCTTCTTCTTTTTCTTCTTCTCTTTCAGGATAAGGGCTTTCAGATCCTCCTGCCTTTTTGCTAGACTTATAAACATTTGTTGGAACTGGGCGTTATGTGCCTAAAGGTCCTCGATGGATTGCTCGGAAGACATTTCGTGCTGAAATAAATAGCAAAGAAGATGAGAAACCTATAATGGTACCTGTAATGATGTGTATGATAATGGGATGCGCATGCAATGATTTCAAAGACTTCGGGAAATTTAAATTTGCAAACCAAAATAAACAAAAACTTTATTAGCTGAATTTGAAGTTCAAATTCCTTTCAGGCGTTACAATTAGAAATAAATCTGAAACTATAAAAGACATCAAAATTCCCATGGATGCTTCCTCTTTGTGCCGAGATAGTCATTGATTCCTCTTTCTTCATGCAGTTGCTTTGTGAGCTCTAAAACCTTCCTCTCCTGAGCATGAAACTGATCTCTGTAAGTATCCCGCTCCTTCATCAACTGAACCCAAGACCTCTGTAACTCCCCAAGGTCGGTCGGCATATAAGGATAGAGAACCGTGTAAGGAATACCCTTTTTTGTAGTGGGTTCCACAATCACTAGCAAAACAGCCACATAGGGCATCAGAAGCTTCTGGGCACGAGCTCGTACCCATTGGAGGTAAGGTTCCATAGGAATGGAAGCCTTTGGCCCCAAAGCCTTGGCACCAGATCTGTTTACCATGCCCCGGGCTCGTATGAACCTCTGGCGATACTCTTTAACATCATCCTCATAGTTGAATACAATACCCTCGATAAGTAACTCATGGGGACCATCCCTTCGAGCGTAACCAATTTGTCGCAGAGCTAAGTAAGGGTTGTAGGTTATACCCCCTCTAATACCAAGTAATGGGACATTAGGGTACTCCCCACAGCGGTCAATAATAGCAGTGTTTTCCATAGCTCGAGAACACCAAAGAATATATGTATGAGCGGGTTACATTATCCTTTGCATCCAACCCAAACCTTCTTCATTCTTCAATATGGACTTAGGGAGGTGAGAAATAAACCACCTCGATAGTAACGACATACAGCACATAAGAATCCCTCTTTTCTTCATGGTACGAGTATGGAGAGTGTGTAGAATATCTCTGAGTAAGGTAGGCACGAGGTTGCGAGAGAGGAAAACCTTAATAGTATTCACATCTATGAATGAGTTCAGATTAGGGAATATGACTAACCCATAGATTAGAAGAGCCAAGACCTCCTCAAAAGCCTGAAAATCCATATCATCCCAAAACAGTTGGGCCTTATCTATCAGAAACTTAGCTAGAAAACCCTTGACTCCGCTTCTTGTTTCCCAATTGGATACCACGTCGGCCCGTTTCAGATGCAAATCTGAGGCAATGAATTCTGGCTTAGGAACTTCTTCTAGACCTGTGAAGGGTAACTGCTCAAGAATGGGTATATCCAACAGCTGAGAGAATTCCTCCAAGGTAGGTGTTGTACCCCAAAATTTGCCCTCGTATTTTTCCACAACTTCAGGCTTTTCCTGATTTTTTCAGATTGGCTCAAGAATCGGTCAAACAGACTTTTCTCGTCAGTCAGACAAAATTAGGGTTTTCATTGATTTTCATGGCTCTGGAACAATTCAAACAGTTTGTTTAGGGTTTGTTTGATTTTGGATCAACTTTGATTAGGCGAACGCTTCTTTGGCATTTGATCAGGAATTAGGGTTTTTGTGCGCGCATTCTCAGAAAGATTTAAATTCTACAGTGCTTTTCAAGTTATCCTGAGATATGGACTGAGGCATTTGGACTGAGTTTGCAATGTTTGACTAAATCAGTGAGAAGAAAAGACATTTGGGCATGTATGGTTTGACGATGCATTGCTTTGATTATTCACGACGCCGGACGTTTATGGATTATTTATTATTCCGAGTTAAATGGTTGGAATTTATTTTCAATTATTATAATTTAAAGAATTATAAATAATAAATAAACAATTGAAAGGAGAAAAGGAATTAACTGATAAGAATTGGATTTTTATTCATCTTTTAATTATTCGTTACAATTGTTGTTTGAATACAGTATTTGCAAGGTATTCATAATAATAAATGTTTACAAATAATTAAATTTGAAATAAAAATATCTTAATTTTTCTAAGTTTTCCTAAGTCTTCATCTTCCATCCCTTGCTCCCTCTGCCTCATTGGATTTTATCTGCAAAGAACAAGAAAGAAGAAGAGTCAGAAACAGATAAATATTTAAAGAGACAGACAGATAAAAAAGGGTCATCATTAAAAGCAAATGGCCGGGATCAGTTAGCCCTCTTTGCAAATCACGGGATTTCTCCCGGTTCACAAAAAAAAGGGATGAATAATGCTTGCAACTACAAATGAATGCACAAAGTAAAAATTGCACAATTCAAAGTTTGTCAAAAGTTGCATAGTCCAAAAGTTTCAAACTGAATGGTATAAACAAAGTCCAAATCCAAATTAAACCACAAAGTCCAACTAAGTTCCAAATTCAAACTTGCCACAAGCTGCCAAAAAAAGCTGTCAAAGATATCAAAGTATCACAAAAGTGCAGCACAAAATCTGGAAGAAAAGAGATAAAGTATGCAGAGTTAAACTACATATGCAAGCAAGGTTTTCAAGTCATCATTTCCCAGCTGTTTGCTTTTTCAGAAAGGTACAAACACAAACATTTTTTATTGTTTTAAGTTGTACTGGAGAGAGAAGAAGAGGGAAAAGAACAGGCTTACTGGCTTTGAGGCTTGAGAAAGAGAAATATAAAACAAAACTGCTAACACAGTAGAAAAGGGGGCAGGAATCAAAAACAAAAAGATAGCTCAGAACATAAAGCGCCAAGCTCTTAGCCTCAAGCAAGAGAGCCTGCCTGGAACCCTCTACCTGTGTCAAACCTGTAAGGACAAACAACATCAAGCCTTACCAGTTTAAACAAAAACCGATACATCCATAAACAGATAGCCTTAAAAACCAGATAAACACCCAACCTGCAAGGCCATAACCAGTTCACAACAACAAACCTGCTGAAGCCTCAACCAAAGCCTCACAAGCCTTAACAACCAACAAACACCACAAGCCTAAACTTGTACCAAACCAATAAACCAGCATAAGCCTAAAGCCTGAAGCATAGCTTCATAAAGCCCCTTAGCCATGCCAAAATTGAAGCATAAGCCTAAAAAATAGTAAACCCACAACCTGCTGTCCAACCAAAGCCTATACCAACCATCCAGCCTGAAGCCTGAAGTTCACAGTAGGAGCTCCAAATTGACAAAAAAAACTTACGCGTTCAAGCAAACAACTCGAAGCCCTCAGAAAACATCATCATTGGGCTATCAAACCCAACATTCAAGCATTCAACATAGCAAACCAGCATCAATAACTCAATCACCAAAACGTATCAAGCAAGCCAACCAGAAAAGAGGAAAAAAAGCATACAAGGCAACCCACACAAAGCCTCAGAGAACCCAAAATTCAAGCATTCATCATAGGCAAACAAACAGGCATTTCAACAGGCAACACAAGCATACAGAAAGTAAGCCAAAGAGTTAGAGAAGAAGAAAAGAAGATATATTAGGCTTTCAGAGAGGCATCATTAAGCAACATAAAAAGAACGAAATACCAGGGAAGTCTCCCCAAAGCTCACAGCCTCATCAAGTTTCTCCGCCCTCAGCCATCCTCGACGCCTCTGGTTCATCCTCCTCCGTCTCCAAGATCGAAGGTAGTATAACCTCTTTTCTTCCCTTTCATGATCCTCAAACAGAAGGCAAATAACAAACATTTAAAATCAGAAGCAATACATGCAAAAATTATAAAACATAAAACCCTAAAAGGGAAGGGAACGAAATCATTACCTTTTCTCTCGTTTTCACGTTGCCCAACCATGGAGGGAAGAGGACGAACAATGGCGTCTGGTGGCTAGGGATGAAGAGGGGTCAGAAGCATGATTCAGAGACAAGATGAAGAAGACGAACGAAGCAAAACGAAGAACGGCGCTGTAACTTGCCAAACCCTAGCTGTTCTCCAAATGAACAAACATTTTCAAAACCCTAAGAGCAATTTGTCACAAACCTCCTGGGCCTTGTCCCACTCCCAAACGCTTAAGCCCATACCACGCATACCCCCCTTTCTTCTAATGTTTCTGAGTAATTTTTCACTTGGGCCAAAACAAACCCCCCTTAGCCCATTTTCTTTTGTTTTAACATAAACTAATCTTTTATCATTTTATTTTTATAATTTAACATTTCTTTTATTTATCTTTTATTAATTTAGTTTAAACTAATATCTAATATTTCGTTTTTTTTTTGTTAAATAAAATAATACCCTTTTTTTTCAAAATATTGTTAATTGTTATATTTTAGAAAATATACAAACATTAATTCTTTCCTAAATTGAAGCATTTTTATTTTTCCATTTGTACATAATTAAAATACATTATTTTTAATACCTAAAAGAATAGAATTTAAAACATTTCTTTTTCTTTTAATTTTCTCCTTTGTATATACTTAACCAAATACAAAACAAGAACATATACTTAATAATACATTTAAATTCACATCTCGCATTTGTAAATAAATTACATACGCATATACACTTACACTTACACAATATACTTTACATTTGATACACATACAATTACTATTCTTATACATTGCTATACGTTACATTTACACTTTTATCGCAATTCGATTTGGTTGTAAATTATTGGACATTACATTCCTAAAGTCTCATCCCCATTTGTAAATTTGTACCCCCACTCCCGGATACTATTTGTAATAGCGTAGACTTTAAATTCTCGCAATTTATCGCTTTCGAATTATACCATGGTTAGACCTAGGGTTTGCATGTACATAAAACCAAACGCTAGATAACCTAATACAAAAACAAATGCATGAAAACAATACACAATCACACTTGCACCCTCTAGGGTAATCCCACATGTTGCCTTCCAAAATGGGCCATACTTGCACGTCGAGTTTCTTTGGCAAAACAAATTCAAATGATCATAAGTCCCTCGATGACGCTTTCGAAAATTGCCTAAAATGGAATGATCATAGTCCCTTCAAGCAAATTGCCAAAGACACTTGGCACCATTGCATCCATGGTCCATACGATGACCCGCGCCCGTCCCGTTAAACTTCCTAAACGCAAGATTGTCCACCAAATTCAATGGTGGAACAAAATTGTAAAAAGGGGTTGAAAACATAGAGAAAACCTTTGAGTACAATAGGGGTAGACCAAACTCTTAGTTACTTGAGATCAACTTACAAAACACTTGCCTCCCTTTCAAAAACCACACTTCACAAACACTTTCAAAACAAACTTTCCAAAAACACTTTGAAACATCTTTTCGAAAAGATACACACTTTTGTAAAACACTCAAACACGAGTCAATTACATTGGTTGCCTAAGACAAGGCATCTCTTCAAAAACATTTTCAAAACACACACACACACACACACCATTTTCAAGCAATCGAAAATCAAGGCAAGTGATCTAAAAACCAAGTAACTAAGAGCCCATGGATAACCATGGATGAAAAGGGTGCTAATACCTTCCCTTTTCATAATCTACCCCCCAAATCCACGAAATATCTCAAAAGGTTTTTCCTGTGCTTTTTAACCTTTCCTTTAGGATAAAATAAAAAGTCGGTGGCGACTCTTGCTAAACCGAACAAGTGCGAATACAAACGCAAAACTCAAGTCAGTTCTCCCACCGTATCACAGAACTGGCGACTCTGCTGGGGAGTTACTTAAAAGTGGGGTTACCTTAGGGTTTAGATCACCTTTACTTTCATGCTTTGATTGACTTGATTGCTTTATCTTTTGGGTTCTTGTTTGGGTTTGTTGTAAATCCTACACCCGGATTCGGGGCACCTTCTTAGGTAAATAGCAAAAAAACTGTGAGGGAACTGTGCGGGGTATACCGATATGGTTGAAGCAGTAAGCTATGTTAGTGTGACATATTTGTGAGTACCGGTAACCCTTGAGTTCAATCAAGGAGAGTACGGGGCCGCTGAGTGATGTCGTGAAGCACTAACGAACTCTTAGAACCTTAATTGACCATCTTAGCCTTTTTTAGGGGTAGTGAGATGACCGACTTTGGTGCAGTCCGAAGTTGGTAGATACTCGATACGACACTCATTGAGGGTTGTTTTCTTGGAATATTTTGGTCGCCAGTTAAGTGGCTAAACCAAAACGATGAACACAGAAAACAATCCAATGATATTGAGCTCCTTAGAACCCGGTTTCTATTTTAGGACAGGATGAGCCAACTAACTTCAAAAGGGTACTTACCTACAACCCCATGCAAGCCTGAACCTAAGGACTTTTTTGCTTTGTGTGAATATGATTTCCTGTATATACACTTACTTGCTTGTGCATACATGTACATAACATCATGACATCATACCATAGCATTTTCAATAACCATTTCAAGGATCCTGAGGGTCTGTTGATGCAGGGATATGTTGAACCAGACGTCTACCAAGGGGAAAGAGGTTTCTCCTCTAACCAATGCCAATCAAAGATCAAGTGCAACAACTTGAATCAGTGGCTATGACCCACTTGACATGGTGAGCTTGATTCTTGTGGAAAGACATCCACAAGTGCACAGTTCTCCAATCAAAGATCAAGTGCAACAACTTGAATCAAGGGCTATGACCCACTTGACATGGTGAGCTTGATTCTCGTGGAAAGACGTCCACCAGTGCAAAGTTCTCTAATCCAAGAGCAAAGTTCAACCTCTAACATTTTCTTGTGTTTACCCCAAGAGATCCTTGAAAGCATGCATCCACATATCATGCATTGCATTTTGATAGTTTTTCCTTTTTTCAGGTTTCCTTACTCTCCTGCTGTTTATTTCAGTAAGAGATGGCTCTAGAAAGGACTGTCAAAGATATCCAGGACCAGACTGCTCAGCTACAGGAAATGTTCCTGAACTTGTCTCTGGGGCAAGAAGAAATGAAAGCTCTCCTCACAAAGGGCTTGGAGAATTCAAACAATGCCAGGAGTGATCAGCTTGCGGAGCTGCAGTTTGATCTGGCAACATTGAGGATCCAAGTGATGGGGTAGTTGGTGGGCCAGATGGCTCTCATCCAAGACCTGTCTCAAAGACAAGAGGAACTCAGAGTTCTCGTCCGCCAACTGCTTCAAAACAACCAATTGGGGTAGGCATCTGAGGTTAAAGAGCCAGTCATCGCTCAGCCTCCATCCACACAAGAAGACAAGGGGAAGGCTCCTTCGCTTGCTTCAGGGTCACAAGCCCACCAGCAACCGCGCCAGCATCAACGGGGTAATTGGCGTAATCAAGAAACGTCGGGAAGACAGTTCACGGAGACTGAGATACCATCATTCTTCATACTGAAGCGCCTGTTGGAGGTCAACCTGCTTAGTTTAAGGGATCCTCCTCAGAAGCTCAATACCTCCGCTCCTAACTATCGTCCCGACGCATTTTGTGTTTACCACTCCTACATCCCGGGACACGACACCAACGACTGTTGGGCCTTGAAGAACAAGATTCAAGATCTGATCGATATTGGAGTGTTGGAATTCATGCCAGACGGCGAGATGAAAATCTTCCGTTAAGGAGCTCTCCACCTGGAGTGACAAAGCTCAAGCTGAAAGACTTTTGCTTCATTTTGAATTTTCAAAGTTGTAATTTCTTTTGTTGTCAAACAATTATCTGTTGATGTTAAACTCTGTTTCATTAATGCATTGCATATGTTTGTCTAGAATTCATCCATTCGTTTCACTACTCTTATGCTTTCTTTATGACATTTGACTCTTGATAAAAGGCTACAAGTCTTTAGAGGGAGGATGACGAAACAATACCATGACCTCATACAGTATGCTTTTGAACAGACCTTGCTGATGATGTACAGGCATTTCTTTCAATTCTCAAACACTGGAGTTATAAGGAAGATAATCCCTAGTCAACCCCTTCGAGCCAAAGAAGTAGGAGTTTTCTGTTTCTAAACAATCAAAACCTTTGATATAAACCAGGGGCGGGGTAGTATCTCAGTTAATTCAAGAGAAAACGCGCATTAAAGTCGCAAACTCTCAAATCGTAACACAACGAACGACGTCAAAGAAAAAGAAAAGCATTCCCTTGGAATCAAAAGACATGGTGGTTCCCTATCACATAGGCAGTCAATCTCTCAAAAGAGAAAAAGCCCACTGGGCCAAAACCTGTAAAGGAGGCTTAAGAAAGTTGGGGCATCCCGCTGACTGTAATCTCGAAAAACGGGAACGGTCAGGCAAAAATTAGGGATAACAAATCAAAATAAAAATAGTGAGGTCATTACAAATCCTCAACAACATGAAAAATGTTCAAAGAGAAAAAGGAGATGATGACTGTCTCCCCAAATTCAACTGGTGAACCATCGCCCAAAGGTCGTTCCAAACTCAAAACAGAGTGCGACACGCAATTAACTGAGCTTAGGTTTGAAGAACATCACGAAGAGCGGGTGGGTACAAATACACTTTGAGGCTTTATCCTTTGTTTCTTAAACCGTGAACCAGGCCACGTTACAACCCTGCAAAAGTCCTAATTGAAGCATGGGTTAGTTCGAAAGCATACTGTTACAAAAGGTATCCTGACTCCTGTAAAGCTTTGCTCTAAATCTTGCGTTGACTTGTCTTATAAAAAGTTTTCTGCTAAAAAACGCATTTTGAAAAACTTCGAGACAAACATAAACTTTGCATTGCTTGAGTATCACTGTTCGCATTTGACTATTTGTTTGACAGCAAAGAAATTCATACAGCGAATGTTCGGAGGAACGAAAACTCTCTCAGTGAGCAAAATCACTTCAAAAACAAAAGGATGACGCTTCCATTTACAAATCTCCTATCAACAAGGGGCATGACATGCCACCATTCAGTTAACCTGGGGCAGTCCAGTCAAGGTTTCAACAGATCTTTCAAGATTCAGTTAACCTGGAGCAGTCCAATCAAGGTTTCAACAGATCTTTCAAAATTCAGTTAACCTGGGGCAGTCCAGTCAAGATCTTAATAAAATCTCAATTGCAGATTAACTTGGGGCAAGCCTCCCTCACCACCACTTGGGGCATTCGAATGTCAAAAGTGTTCAACGATTCTTTCTCAAATCCAAGATGTAGTTTTAGACGAACTCGTCATCAGGTAACCCTACATCGGTTCCTCCCAGAAGTCTTACACGGACTTACCTCAAGGTAACCCTACACCGGTTCCTCCCAAAGTCTTACACGGACTTACCTCAAGGTAACCCTACACCGGTTCCTCCCAGAAGTCTTACACGGACTTACCTCAAGGTAACCCTACACCGGTTCCTCCCAGAAGTCTTACACGGACTTACCTCAAGGTAACCCTACACCGGTTCCTCCCAGAAGTCTTACACGGACTTACCTCAAGGTAACCCTACACCGGTTCCTCCCAGAAGTCTTACACGGACTTACCTCAAGGTAACCCTACACCGGTTCCTCCCAGAAGTCTTACACGGACTTACCTCAAGGTAACCCTACACCGGTTCCTCCCAAAGTCTTACACATACTTACCTCAAGCTAACCCTACACCAGTTCCTCCCAAAGTCTTACACGGATTTACCCCAAGGTAACCTTACCCCGGTTCATCCAGAAGTTTTACACGAATTTGCCCCGAAGAAACCCTACACAGGTTCTCTCTCTCCAGACGTAGTTTTACACGGACTCGTCCTCAAGAAACCCTACACAGGTTTCCTTCTCAAACTCCAGATGCAGTTTTACACGGACTCATCATGAAGCAATCCTACACAGGTTCCTTCTCAACCTCAGATGCAGTTTTACACGGACTCATCATGAAGCAACCCTACACAGGTTCCTTCTCAACCTCAGATGCAGTTTTACACGGACTCGTCATGAAGTAACCCTACACATGTTCCTTCTCAACCTCAGATGCAGTTTTACACGGACTCATCATGAAGCAACCCTACACAGGTTCCTTCTCAACCTCAGATGCAGTTTTACACGGACTCATCATGAAGCAACCCTACACAGGTTCCTTCTCAACCTCAGATGCAGTTTTACACGGACTCATCATGAAGCAACCCTACACAGGTTCCTTCTCAAACTCCAGATGCAGTTTTACACGGACTCATCATGAAGCAATCCTACACAGGTTCCTTCTCAACCTCAGATGCAGTTTTACACGGACTCATCATGAAGCAACCCTACACAGGTTCCTTCTCAACCTCAGATGCAGTTTTACATGGACTCATCATGAAGCAACCCTACACAGGTTCCTTCTCAACCTCAGATGCAGTTTTACACAGACTCATCATGAAGCAACCCTACACAGGTTCCTTCTCAACCTCAGATGCAGTTTTACACGGACTCATCATGAAGCAACCCTACACAGGTTCCTTCTCAACCTCAGATGCAGTTTTACACGGACTCATCATGAAGCAACCCTACACAGGTTCCTTCTCAACCTCAGATGCAGTTTTACACAGACTCATCATGAAGCAACCCTACACAGGTTTCTTCTCAACCTCAGATGCAGTTTTACACAGACTCATCATGAAGCAACCCTACACAGGTTCCTTCTCAACCTCAGATGCAGTTTTACACGGACTCATCATGAAGCAACCCTACACAGGTTCCTTCTCAACCTCAGATGCAGTTTTACACGGACTCATCATGAAGCAACCCTACACAGGTTCCTTCTCAACCTCAGATGCAGTTTTACACGGACTCATCATGAAGCAACCCTACACAGGTTCCTTCTCAAACTCCAGATGCAGTTTTACACGGACTCATCATGAAGCAATCCTACACAGGTTCCTTCTCAACCTCAGATGCAGTTTTACACGGACTCATCATGAAGCAACCCTACACATGTTCCTTCTCAACCTCAGATGCAGTTTTACACGGACTCATCATGAAGCAACCCTACACAGGTTCCTTCTCAACCTCAGATGCAGTTTTACACGGACTCATCATGAAGCAACCCTACACAGGTTCCTTCTCAACCTCAGATGCAGTTTTACACAGACTCATCATCAGGAAACCCTACACAGGTTCCTTCTTTCAACTTACAATTCAACACATCTCCAGTAATTATCCATCCTACCTCCAAATGGCATCTGTAAGCCCATTCCCGAGATCAAGTGCCTACGGCAATCAGAAGATTCTTGCAAATCCCCAGCCAGAGAACCTTCCAGAAGCTAATTCCCCTCAGAATCAAGTTTCAATATCCCCAGCGGAGCTAAAACTTCCAACTGTCAATCCCCGTTGGAACCAGACCAGTGAGCATCCTCCCCACAGAGATACTTCCTACCGGACTGAAGACTCTCAAATCTTACCTCTCCAGCTTAAGTCTACCAGGTCCTGAACTCCCCAGTAGAGATCATCAGAATTCTCTCATCCCGCAAGTCACCAAGGAGTTCCAATCCCCAGCAGTGGTCCTGAGACCCCCCCAACAAGTGAAGATCTTGTTCCCCAGGCAGTGGGCAGACAACAGGGATTTCTCATCCTCAGTAACCCCAGAGTTCTTCCATTATGGGTTTATTTCCCCAACATTTGTCCAGGATTTATTCTCCAAAACAGGTTACATTCCAGATTGATCGGTCGTTCAACAACTCCTTCATCATCTGTTGGAAGATACAGTCGTCGGAGATCAAATTCTCACAGAATTCGAGTTATGAAGCCCGGACTCGACCGGATAACATCTTAACAGCACATTGTGAAGACCGGACTACGACCGGATAACAATGTCAGACTACCGCAAAGCCTGGATTGCGACCAGATAGTGGTATCCCCTCAGAGCAAGCTACGAAACCTGAATTCGACCGGATAATAGTTTAATCCCCTACAACTCATTATGAAGACCGGACTACGACCGGATAACAGCATCAAACCACCGCAAAGCCTCGATTACGACCAGATAGTGGGATCTCCTGAATTTAAGTTATGAAGACCGGACTTGACCGGATAACATCTTAATCTCCACAAGCATATTGTGAAGACCGGACTGCGACCGGATAACAGTATCAGACAATCGCCAAGCCTGGATTACGACCAGATAGCGAGTTCTTCGTTACATAAGCCGTGAAGC
Organism: Vicia faba; assembly: GCA_948472305.1. Lineage (NCBI taxonomy): Eukaryota > Viridiplantae > Streptophyta > Magnoliopsida > Fabales > Fabaceae > Vicia > Vicia faba. The sequence goes on from OX451738.1 coordinate 1,169,683,492, forward strand.
CCGGACTTGACCGGATAGCAGCTTATCAAATTATTATGAAGCCTGGATTACGACCAGTTGACAATACAAATTTCTGTGAAGCCTAGATTACGACCAGACAACAGTCAAGAATACTCATAAGCCTGGAATCGACCAGATAGTTGTATATCTTTAACACAAGCCATAAAGCCCGGATGCGACCGGAAGGCATCTTAACAAGCTATTGTGAAGCCTGGATTATGACCAGATAACAATACAAGTTTCTGTGAAAGCCTGGAGATCGACCAGATAACAGTTAAGCATCGGTAGAATGAAGACCCATTCTCGTTTCTTCACAGAATATTCGAATATTCTCCAGTGAGGACTTCCTCAAGATGGGAATTCCCCAGTAACTTGGTATACAACCCAAGCTCTTGATCCCCCAGCAGTGGTCCCAAGACTTCTCATGTTTTAACAATCAAAGATTCTGGCCCTCTGCAACAGCAGCCAAGGATTTATTTTCCCCGGCAGTAGTCAAGATCCCTTTATCTTCAGCCATCCAGGATTCACCTATCCTTAACAAGACAGCTCATTAGCTTACATGCGCATTCATCACATTCATGTCATAAACATTAATGTCGCATACATTGCATCATGCATCATGACATTGCATACAACTAACTCTTTACCTTTTCAGGAAAGATCAGTCAACAAACTAAGACCATCATCTTCCGAGATTCTTTTCTAGAAATAGTTCAGATGTGACCCAGACATGGCGACATTCTGATACTTATTCCAGATTCACTCAGAAATAGTTCAGATGTGACCCAGACATGGAGACATTATGATACTTATTCCAGATTCACTCAGAGACAGTTAAGATGTGACCCAGACATGGCGACATTCTGATACTTATTCCAGATTCACTCAGAAATAGTTCAGATGTGACCCAGACATGGCGAAATTCTGATACTTATTCCAGATTCACTCAGAGACAGTTAAGATGTGACCCAGACACGGCGACATTCTGATACTTGTTCCAGATTCATCCAGATGCAGTTTTACACAGACTCATCATCAGGAAACCCTACATCGGTTCCTCCTTCAGACTTCAGAAAATAGTTCACGGATTCTTCCCAACACCGGATGTTAATCTATCACTTGTTCAGATGCAACTTCTTCACGGACGCTTCCCAACAACGGATGCTGCTTCAACCCCTGAAAACAGTTCATGGATTCTCCAGACACGGATGTCAATCTATTGCTGGCTCAGACCCCCAGTTCAGAGATGTTCCAAAACATGGATACCTTTTTGATACTCGTCCACTCACCATTGACATACAGTTCAACATTTCCAGATGGCATCTATAAGCCCATCCTCCTAACAAACATTTCTAAATGGCATCTTTAAGCCCATTTCCAGATGGCATCTATAAGCCCATCCTCCTATCAGCAGTCATCAGATGGCATCTTTAAGCCCATCACCAGATGGAATCTATAAGCCCATCCTCCTACAAACATTTCTAAATGGCATCTTTAAGCCCATTTCCAGATGGCATCTATAAGCCCATCCTCCTACCACCAGTCACTAGATGGCATCTTTAAGCCCATCACCAAATGGCATCTTTAAGCCCGTTCCCTCTACCGTCACATCACCGAGTGCAAATTTTCTGGGCATTTTAGTGTCCAATCTCCTTTTACCTTCGAGTCGCGAAAGGCAAACTTGCCAATCTAACTCTTCAGGTTCAAGAAGATTGAACAGGGGCAACTGTTGTACCCCAAAATTTGCCCTCGTATTTTTCCATAACTTCAGGCTTTTCCTGATTTTTTCAGATTGGCTCAAAAATCGGTCAAACAGACTTTTCTCGTCAGTCAGACAAAATTAGGGTTTTCATTGATTTTCATGGCTCTGGAACAATTCAAACAGTTTGTTTAGGGTTTGTTTGATTTTGGCTCAACTTTGATTAGGCGAACGCTTCTTTGGCATTTGATCAGGAATTAGGGTTTTTGTGCGCGCATTCTCAGAGAGATTTAAATTCTACAGTGCTTTTCAAGTTATCCTGAGATATGGACTGAGGCATTTGGACTGAGTTTGCAATGTTTGACTAAATCAGTGAGAAGAAAAGACATTTGGGCATGTATGATTTGACGATGCATTGCTTTGATTATTCACGACGCCGGACGTTTATGGATTATTTATTATTCTGAGTTAAATGGTTGGAATTTATTTTCAATTATTATAATTTAAAGAATTATAAATAATAAATAAACAATTGAAAGGAGAAAAGGAATTAACTGATAAGAATTGGATTTTTATTCATCTTTTAATTATTCGTTACAATTGTTGTTTGAATACAGTATTTGCAAGGTATTCATAATAATAAATGTTTACAAATAATTAAATTTGAAATAAAAATATCTTAATTTTTCTAAGTTTTCCTAAGTCTTCATCTTCCATCCCTTGCTCCCTCTGCCTCATTGGATTTTATCTGCAAAGAACAAGAAAGAAGAAGAGTCAGAAACAGATAAATATTTAAAGAGACAGACAGATAAAAAAGGGTCATCATTAAAAGCAAATGGTCGGGATCAGTTAGCCCTCTTTGCAAATCACGGGATTTCTCCCGGTTCACAAAAAAAGGGATGAATAATGCTTGCAACTACAAATGAATGCACAAAGTAAAAATTGCATAATTCAAAGTTTGTCAAAAGCTGCATAGTCCAAAAGTTTCAAACTGAATGGTATAAACAAAGTCCAAATCCAAATTAAACCACAAAGTCCAACTAAGTTCCAAATTCAAACTTGCCACAAGCTGCCAAAAAAAGCTGTCAAAGATATCAAAGTATCACAAAAGTGCAGCACAAAATCTGGAAGAAAAGAGATAAAGTATGCAGAGCTAAACTACATATGCAAGCAAGGTTTTCAAGTCAACATTTCCCAGTTGTTTGCTTTTTCAGAAAGGTACAAACACAAACATTTTTTATTGTTTTAAGTTGTACTGGAGAGAGAAGAAGAGGGAAAAGAACAGGCTTACTGGCTTTGAGGCTTGAGAAAGAGAAATATAAAACAAAACTGCTAACACAGTAGAAAAGGGGGCAGGAATCAAAAACAAAAAGATAGCTCAGAACATAAAGCGCCAAGCTCTTAGCCTCAAGCAAGAGAGCCTGCCTGGAACCCTCAACCTGTGTCAAACCTGTAAGGACAAACAGCATCAAGCCTTACCAGTTTAAACAAAAACCGATACATCCACAAACAGATAGCCTTAAAAACCAGATAAACACCCAACCTGCAAGGCCATAACCAGTTCACAACAACAAACCTGCTGAAGCCTCAACCAAAGCCTCACAAGCCTTAACAACCAACAAACACCACAAGCCTAAACTTGTACCAAACCAATAAACCAGCATAAGCCTGAAGCCTGAAGCATAGCTTCTTAAAGCCCCTTAGCCATGTCAAAACTGAAGCATAAGCCTAAAAAATAGTAAACCTACAACCTGCTGTCCAACCAAAGCCTATACCAACCATCCAGCCTGAAGCCTGAAGTTCACAGTAGGAGCTCCAAATTGACAAAAAAACTTACGCGTTCAAGCAAACAACTCGAAGCCCTCAGAAAACATCATCATTGGGCTATCAAACCCAACATTCAAGCATTCAACATAGCAAACCAGCATGAACAACTCAATCACCAAAACGTATCAAGCAAGCCAACTAGAAAAGAGGAAAAAAAGCATACAAGGCAACCCACACAAAGCCTCAGAGAACCCAACATTCAAGCATTCATCATAGGCAAACAAACAGGCATTTCAACAGGCAACACAAGCATACAGAAAGTAAGCTAAAGAGTCAGAGAAGAAGAAAAGAAGATATATTAGGCTTTTAGAGAGGCATCATTAAGCAACAGAAAAAGAACGAAATACCAGGGAAGTCTCCCCAAAGCTCACAGCCTCATCAAGTTTCTCCTCCCTCAGCCATCCTCGACGCCTCCGGTTCATCCTCCTCCGTCTCCAAGATCGAAGGTAGTATAACCTCTTTTCTTCCCTTTCATGATCCTCAAACAGAAGGCAAATAACAAACATTTAAAATCAGAAGCAATACATGCAAAAATTATAAAAACATAAAACCCTAAAAGGGAAGGGAACGAAATCATTACCTTTTCTCTCGTTTTCGCGTTGCCCAACCATGGAGGGAAGAGGACGAACAATGGCGTCTGGTGGCTAGGGATGAAGAGGGGTCAGAAGCATGATTCATAGACAAGATGAAGAAGACGAACGAAGCAAAACGAAGAATGGCGCTGTAACTTGCCAAACCCTAGCTGTTCTCCAAATGAACAAACGTTTTCAAAACCCTAAGAACAATTTGTCACAAACCTCTTGGGCCTTGTCCCACTCCCAAACGCTTAAGCCCATACCACGCATACCCCCCTTTCTTCTAATATTTCTGAATAATTTTTCACTTGGGCCAAAACAAACCCCCCTTAGCCCATTTTCTTTTGTTTTAACATAAACTAATCTTTTATCATTTTATTTTTATAATTTAACATTTCTTTTATTTATCTTTTATTAGTTTAGTTTAAACTAATATCTAATATTTCGTTTTTTTTTTGTTAAATAAAATAATACCCTTTTTTTTCAAAATATTGTTAATTGTTACATTTTAGAAAATATACAAACATTAATTCTTTCCTAAATTGAAGCATTTTTCTTTTTCCATTTGTACATAATTAAAATACATTATTTTTAATACCTAAAAGAATAGAATTTAAAACATTTCTTTTTCTTTTAATTTTCTCCTTTGTATATACTTAACCAAATACAAAACAAGAACATATACTTAATAATACATTTAAATTCACATCTTGCATTTGTAAATAAATTACATACGCATATACACTTACACTTACACAATATACTTTACATTTGATACACATACAATTACTATTCTTATACATTGCTATACGTTACATTTACACTTTTATCGCAATTCGATTTGGTTGTAAATTATTGGACATTACATTCCTAAAGTCTCATCCCCATTTGTAAATTTGTACCCCCACTCCCGGATACTATTTGTAATAGCGTAGACTTTAAATTCTCGCAATTTATCGCTTTCGAATTATACCATGGTTAGACCTAGGGTTTGCATGTACATAAAACCAAATGCTAGATAACCTAATACAAAAACAAATGCATGAAAACAATACACAATCACACTTGCACCCTCTAGGGTAATCCCACATGTTGCCTTCCAAAATGGGCCATGCTTGCACGTCGAGTTTCTTTGGCAAAAAAAATTCAAATGATCATAAGTCCCTCGATGACGCTTTCGAAAATTGCCTAAAATGGAATGATCATAGTCCCTTCAAGCAAATTGCCAAAGACACTTGGCACCATTGCATTCATGGTATATACATGACCCGCGCCCGTCCCGTTAAACTTCCTAAACGCAAGATTGTCCACCAAATTCAATGGTGGAACAAAATTGTAAAAAGGGGTTGAAAACATAGAGAAAACCTTTGAGTACAATAGGGGTAGACAAAACTCTTAGTTACTTGAGATCAACTTGCAAAACACTTGCCTCCCTTTCAAAAACCACACTTCACAAACACTTTCAAAACAAACTTTCCAAAAACACTTTGAAACATCTTTTCGAAAAGATACACAATTTTGTAAAACACTCAAACACGAGTCAATTACATTGGTTGCCTAAGACAAGGCATCTCTTCAAAAACATTTTCAAAACACACACACACACACACCATTTTCAAGAAATCGAAAATCAAGGTAAGTAATCTAAAAACCAAGTAACTAAGAGCCCATGGATAACCATGGATGAAAAGGGTGCTAATACCTTCCCTTTTCATAATCTACCCCCCCGAATCCACGAAATATCTCAAAAGGTTTTTCCTATGCTTTTTAACCTTTCCTTTAGGATAAAATAAAAAGTCGGTGGCGACTCTTGCTAAACCGAACAAGTGCGAATACAAACGCAAAACTCAAGTCAGTTCTCCCACCGTATCACAGTAGGCACCAACTGATAGTCTGGAAAGGTGAAGTAGTGGTGCTTGGGATCAAAGAACTGAAAGAGCACACTCATCATATTTTCATCAAATTTTGAAGTAACCAGGTTGAGAAGTCGACCATGTCTCTTAGTGAACGTAGAAGTTTCAGAAACCCTTGATGCTAGCTCTTTGAGTTGTGAAGGTATCTTCACAAAGCTGATTCGGATATTGTTTCTACGAACGGAAGCCATGATCTGCAAAACATAACAAAGATAAATTCCCTTGGTCTTTGAAATGGTTAGTTCAATAAGAATGGATGCTATGTTATGATGCATGATGTCATGATAAAACACAGGTATAGCAAACACAAGTATAGCAAACACAGTCAAATCACACAAAGCCCTTAGGTTTAAGGCTTGCATGAGGTCAAAGGTAGTACCCTCTTAAAGTTGAGTTGGTTTCAAACATGTCTTAAAAAGTAATCGGGTTCCAGAGGATCTCAATATCACTGACCATCCTTTATCGGGCATTGTCTCAGCTCAAGCAATCTTTTCTTGCGGCCGAAATATCCCGAAAGTATGATCTCAATGAGTGTAGCATCGAGTATCAACCAATCCTCAGCTCTACACCGAGGCCAGCTATCTCACTACTTTCTAATGGCCAAGTTTGTTCAACTAAGGTTCTAAGGTCTGTTAGTGCTTCACGACACCACACGGAGGCCCCGTATTATCCTCGTTTCCCCACGAAGGATACCGGTACCAACCAAAGTGCCAGACCAACACAGCCATCTCTTAAACCATATCATTCTACGCCGTACAGTCTCCACGATCTATTGCTGTTTAGATAATGAGTGCCCCCAGATCCAGGTGTAGGATCTATAGTAACCCCAAATAAACCCTCAAAAGTAAAGCAATCAAGACAATCAAGAGAAGCAATTTTAATGACCTAGATCCTAAGTTATACCCCACTTATTATCCCCAGCAGAGTCGCCATTTCTGTGATACGGTGGCAGAACCGACTGTTATACTGGTTTGTATTTTGCATTTTTTGTTTGCAAAATGTCGCGGTAAGCTAGAGTCGCCACCGACTTTTATTTCATCCAATCATGGAAAAGGAAAAAGAACAGAAAAAACTTTTTTCGAGATATTCTGAGTACGGGGGGTAGATTATAGAAAGGGAAGGTGTTAGCACCCTTTCTATCCATGGTTTTCCATGGGCTCTTATGTACTTTCTCATTTTAAAATTGCTTGTGTGTGTGTTTGCTTTGAAAATGTTTTACTTCGTGATAACCCTTGTATCACTCCTCGAGGGTGTGACGAAATTATTTTGAAAATTGTTTTGAAAAAGTGTTTGTGTGAAGAGTTTTTATTGAGCAAGTACTTAAGATTATACCTACTCGAAAAAAGGATTGTTCGTTCTATTTCCTTTAGACAGTACTATCCTACTATTAAGGAGTAGGTATCCCCGTTGTTGGAGTTGTAAGGTGTAAAATCAAGCTTCACAAATAAGCATTTGTTTTGATGAAGACAAACCATGGCTAAACAAAGAAGGCAGAGATTTTGATCAAGCATCTAAGCATCTAAGGATAATTTCTTCATTCAAAGCTATCAACAACTTTAAAGGTATAATAATATTATCTACTTTGATCTTAAGATAGATGCTCAAAAATGAAAAAGAAATGTTTAAGAATCATTACTCAAGCTTTTCAAAGATAAATTTTCATTTTTCTTATGCATGCAATTGATTCACATCTTAGTGCAATCGATTGCACACTTCAAAATTTCAGATCTTTTTCTTCTGTTTCTATGTGCAATCGATTTACATTACCTATTCAATTGATTGCGTACTTCAATTTTTCAAAACGTTTGCTTTTGTTTCTCATGCAATCGATTTACATTGCAAGTGCAAACGACTGCACTCAGTTATTTTTTGCTACTGACTTTGCATGCAATCGATTACATTGTTAGTGCAATCGATTGCACTCTTCAAGTTTTTGAAAAAATAGATGTTAAAAACCTTGTGCAATCGATTTACACCAAGGATGAAATCGATTGCATACTGCACGAATTTGAAAAATAGCAGCTTTGTTCATGCCTTTTTATCATGCCTTTTCATTACATCTTTTCACTCAAACTTGGCATTTGTTCATGATACATTTCCAGATATTCATGATGTTTCAAAAGGGTGTTATGAACATATAAATATTCAATTTCAAATCCAGATCTAACACCTTCTTTCAAAAATATTTTCTGAAATTTCAAAATACAAACTCAAGCATTCTTCATTTTTCCTGCATAAGTTTTCTACACATTTTCATACATTAACAAACAGAAAACTTTGAGCAAATATATCTTGAGTATTTGTACAATATTATTATTGAAAGAAGAAGATTATACATTGTCAAATCACTCTAAGTGATCAATATTACTCTACTCACTCAAACTCACAAATTAATATTTACTTACTTATTTTCCAGGATTGTTGGAATTAAGTTTAAGTGTTTTTGTTGAAATCTTGTCTTTCCAAGTTGTTGGATACAAGTGTAGTTACATTGAGAGGATTGTTCTCATAGGTAACTTAGTGAAAATCCAAGAGGATTGTTCTTGGTCCAAGAGGATTGTTCTTGGTTTGGTTGGTAGTTCTTGTTTAATTTTGCCACAATAAGGAAATTTCTTAAAAACCAGAATTTTTAAAGTACCTAATTCACCCCTCCCCCCCCCCCTCTTAGGTGCACTTCCTACTTACAATTGGTATTAGAGCAGGTTATGGGTAACCTGCTCCTAAAAGATCCAGAATGGCTTCCGCAAATCAAAATCCCGTTTTCAGAGATGGTGGTAGTAACAACAAGCCTCCTCTATTTTGTGGTGAATATTTTGACTTCTGGAAAATACGCATGAAGGCGTATCTAGAAGCACAAGGAGAAGAAATATGGGATGCCGTCGAAAATAGTCCATTTATCCCTATAACGGTATTCAATGGTGTCGGCTCATCTAAGCCTAAAACTTCATGGGACGATGATGATAACAAGAAAGTTCTCTATGACAAAAAGGCAATAAACCTTCTTCAAGGTGAACTTAGCATGGACGAATTCTTCCGTGTCTCGGCATGCAAAACAGCAAAAGAAATATGGGATACCTTGGTACAAACTCATGAAGGAACGGTTGAAGTAAAAAGATCAAGACTAAATACCCTAAGTCAAGAATACGGATTATTTCGAATTTAGCCCGGAGAAACCATTCTGGACTTACAAAAGAGATTTGTGCACTTGACAAATCATCTAAGTGCTCTTGGTAAAAATTTGACGAATGATGAATTGAATCTGAAAGTACTTAGGTCCTTAACGAGGGAATGGCAACCAAAGGTAACGGCAATATCAGAAAAGAAAATTCTATCCAACATGACATCCGCAACATTATTTGGAAAACTTCAAGAATACGAAACGGAACTCGGAAGACTCGAAAAGCATGAAAATCAAGAGAAGAAATCCAAGAATATTGCTTTGAAGATAGACTCTAAGGAAGTTGAAAAGGAAAACAATCCAGAAGAAGGTGAAAACTTCATGCTTCTTGTAAAGGCTTGGTAAGCTCTTCGGTAGAAATTACAAACCTTTTTCTCATTCAAAAGGAAAGAAACATTTTCAGAAAAAGGAAGGCTCCACATCAACACAAGAAATCACATGTTATGAATGTGGTAAGCAAGGCCATATCAAGCCGGATTGTCCAAAACTCTCCAAGAAAGGTGGATTCAAAAGCAAGAAGGGATTAAAGAAAAAAAAGGCTTATGTCGCATGGGAGGACAACGAAATAAGTTCTTCATCCGATTCTGATAGTGATGAAAGTGCAAATCTAGCATTGATGGCCTCACACCATTCCGATGATGAAGACAATGAGGTTAGTAATGAATTTTCTCTTTTTCATAGTGATGCACAAGGTTCTATAGATGAACTATTGAATGAATGCAAAATTCTGTATAAAACCATTTCATCAGAAAAGAAATAAATTTCATCCTTAGAAGAAAAATATGTTTCAATGGAAAAAGATCTCAAAGAAGAAAAACAAAAATCAAGTGATGAACAAAAACAGAATTTTGTCTGCAAAAATTGTGATTCACTCTCTTTCCAAATTGTCCAACTAAAAAGATTTATTGAAAGATATGAAAAAGGGCAAATTGGATTGGAAGGTGTTCTTAGCCAACAAAGATACTCCAATGATAAAAGTGGACTTGGATATTCAAAGTTTTCAAAACCAAGTTCTAACAAAACTATCTTTGTTAAGGAAAGCGATCAACCCTCCAAAGAGAAAGTGAACAAACCTAAAATAGTTCGTCACTATCCGAAAAAGAAAACATTCTCTAAGAAGAAATCTTATCCTTATAGATATAGAAGTAACTTTGAACCTACTTGTTTTTATTGTGGTATTAAAGGCCATACACCGAATGCTTGCTTTGTTAGAAACTTCAGTGTGGCAAGTGGGCATTATGTATGGGTAAAGAAAGGCACTAATTATGAAGGATCCAAAGCAACTTGGGTACCTAATAAAACCTAATTTGTTTTGCAGGTATGCTTGAAGACCACATGCAATCTTTGGTATCTTGATAGTGGTTGTTCAAAGCATATGACAGGAGATATAAACCAATTTTCACATCTAGCGCTAAAGGCCAAGGGTTTTGTCACTTATGGAGACAATAATAAGGGAAGAATCCTAGGCAAAGGCAAAGTTGGTGCTCCACCTTTCACATCTATTGAAGATTTTATTTATGTTGAAGGACTAAAGCACAATCTTCTTAGTATTATCCAACTTTGTGACAAAGGCTTCAAAATCAAGTTCGCCAAGGATGAATGTTTGATAGAAGACGAAGTCACTCATGAGGTTATACTTAAAGGTAAAATAATCAATAATATATTCATGATTTCCCTTGATGATCCATATTTGAAGGTTAAATGTCTCATGGCGAACAATGATGATTCATGGCTTTGGCACAAAAGAATTTCTCATATTCATATGGAACACTTGAATAAATTAATCAAGCATGATCTTGTCATTGGATTGCCTAAGAGAAATTTCGTCAAAGATAGACTATGTGATGCTTGTCAAAAAGGGAAACAAACTAGATCAACTTTTAAATCTAAGAATGTGGTGTCCACTACAAGGCCACTACAATTGTTGCATATGGATCTATTTGGTCCATCGAGAACAAGGAGTTTCAGAGGTAATGTATATGCTTTGGTTATTGTTGACGATTTCTCTAGATATACTTGGACATTATTTTTAGTGCAGAAATGTGATGCATTCAAGGCGTTCAAAAAGTATGCTAAAAAAATTCAAAATGAGAAGTCTCTAACAATTTCCTCAATAAGAAGTGATCATGGCGGAGAATTCCGAAATGCTCTATTTGAAGAATTCTGTGGAGAACATGGAATATCTCATAACTTCTCGGCACCGAGGACTCCACAACAAAATGGAGTGGTTGAAAGAAAGAATAGATCTCTTGTGGAACTTGCTAGAACAATGCTTAGCGACTCAAACCTTCCAAAATACTTTTGGGCGGATACGGTGAGCACAATATGTTTTGTTAGCAATAGAGTTAACATTAGACCAATCTTAAAGAAGACTCCATATGAACTTTTCAAAGGGAGAAAACAAAACATTGCTTTCTTTCATATCTTCGGGTGCAAATGCTTTGTCCTAAACAATGACAAAGATAATTTGGGTAAGTTTGATGAGAAATCCGATGAAGGTATATTTCTTGGTTACTCACTCTCTAGTAAAGCATATAGAATATACAAAAAAAGAACTTTGACTATTGAAGAATCTATGCATGTTTCTTTTGATGAAACTAACCCCTCCAAAGAGGATAATATTGTTTGTGATAATGATGATGAAATTTTAGAAGGTCCTCAAGAAAATTCTTCCAAGGATAAACCCATTCAACTAGAAGAATCACCTCAACAAGAATCGAATCTTAATGATCTACCAAAAGAACGAAGAACTCATAGAGATCATCCTATTGATAAAGTGATTGGTGATATAAGTCAAGGCGTGTCTACAAGATTAAATCTCAAGGATGCTTGCCTAAACATGGTGTTTGTTTCTCAAATTGAACCTTCCAAAGTTGGTGAAGCTTTAGGCGATGACAAATGGATCATAGCTGTGCAAGAAGAATTGAATCAATTTCAAAGGAATCAAGTTTGGGAACTCGTTCCTAGGCCAAGCAACAAACACATTATTGGAACAAGATGGGTGTTCAAAAACAAACTTGACGAGAATGGAATAATTGTTCGCAAAAAAGCAAGATTGGTAGCACAAGGCTATAATCAAGAAGAAGGAATAGATTTTGAAGAAACTTTCGCTCCAGTTGCAAGGTTAGAAGCTATTCGTCTCTTACTTGCATATGCTTGTTCATTAAATTTTCAGCTTTTCCAAATGGATGTCAAAAGCGCATTCTTGAATGGATATATCATTGAAGAAGTATACGTTAAGCAACCCCCGGGTTTTGAAGACTTCAAGAATCCATCTCATGTATTTAAATTAAGAAAAGCTCTCTATGGACTGAAACAAGCACCAAGGGCGTGGTATAATCGTTTAAGCAAATTCTTATGCGAAAAAGGTTTCGAAAAAGGCAAAGTTGACAAGACTCTATTTATCAAGAAAATCAAAGACGACACTTTTCTAACACTAGTCTATGTTGATGACATCATCTTCGGTTCTTCAAATCAAGAAATGTGTGAAGAATTCTCATCAATGATGCAAGGAGAATTTGAAATGTCCATGATGGGTAAAATGAACTATTTTCTTGGACTTCAAATCAAACAACTAAAAGATGGCATCTTCATCAACCAATCCAAATATTACAAGGAACTCTTGAAAAGGTTTGACATGGATAACTGTAAGGAAATGTCTACACCAATGGGTTCTGGTTCTTATATTGATCAAGATGAATCAGGTGTTTCCATCGACATCACTAAATATCGAGGTATGATTGGCTCCTTATTATATTTGACGGCAAGCCTTCCTGACATTATGTTTAGTGTTTGTCTATGTGCCCTCTTTCAAGCTAACCCAAAGGAATCATCTCACGGCGGTAAAGAGGATCATGAAGTATCTCAAAGGAACAACAAATGTCGGATTATGGTATCCTAAAGGTAGTGTCTGCAACTTAATTGTTTATTTTGACGCGGATTATGCAGGATGTAAAACAGATAGAAAGAGCACAAGTGACACTTGTCACATTCTTGGTAATGCATTAGTATCATGGGACTGCAAGAAACAAGCATGTGTTGCTCTAAGCACGGCCGAAGTTGAATATATTTCAGCCGGTAGTAGTTGCGCTCAAATTTTGTGGCTAAAACAATAACTTCGTGACTACGGACTCGATCTAGGGTGCATTCCTCTAAGATGCGACAACACCAGTGCAATTAACATTACAAAGAATCCCGTCATGAATTCAAGGACTAAACATATAGACATTCGACATCATTTTCTCTGTGATCATGTTCTTCAAGGATATGTCGAGGTAATCTTTGTAGATACTCATAATCAGCTTGTCGATATCTTCACCAAACCTTGGGCAAAAGAACCTTTCTACAAAATTCGTCGAGAACTCGGCATACTTGACGAACGCGACTTATAAGGTCAATTCTACCATTGATATATCTTTTATATATGTTTTATACATGCTATATATGAATCTATGTTATGTGTTATTTCAATGTTTCGTTTGTTCAATTTTCTGTGTAACTCTTAAACAATTTGTGTTACTGTTTTAAATTCTATAATTTTTGTCAATATATTGCTCTATTATTATTTGCTTTAGGCATCTTTCCCTTCTTTCTGATAATGTCAAAGGGGGAGAAATATGTATGGTACTTTATGCTTGTATTTCCTGTGTCTTAACTTTCAAGGTACTCTCCAATCAAGATGAAGAATTGCAAAGGATTCCAACCCTCTCCTACATAGGGGGAGTTTTGCATCTTAGGGGGAGAAGCTCTTCTAGAAAATACATCGCATAAAGCAAGATTTTTTGTCATCATCAAAAAAGGGGGAGAATGTAAAATCAAGCTTCACAAATAAGCTTTTATTTTGATGAAGACAAACCATGGCTAAACAAAGAAGGCAAAGATTTTGATCAAGCATCTAAGCATCTAAGGATAATATCTTTATTCAAAGCTCTCAAAAACTTTAAAGGTATAATAATATTATCTACTTTGATCTTAAGATATAGATGCTCAAAAATGAAAAAGAAATGTTTAAGAATCATTACTCAAGCTTTTCAAAGATAAAATTTCATTTTTCTTCTGCATGCAATCGATTTACATCTTAGTGCAATCGATTGCACACTTCAAAATTTCAGATCTTTTGCTTCTGTTTCTATGTGCAATCGATTTACATTACCTATGCAATTGATTGCGTACTTCAATTTTTCAAAACGTTTGCTTCTGTTTCTCATGCAATCGATTTACATTGCAAGTGCAATCGACTGCACTCAGTTATTTTTTGCTACTGACTTTGCATGCAATCGATTACATTGTTAGTGCAATCGATTGCACTCTTCAAGTTTTTGAAAAAATAGCTGTTAAAAACCTTGTGCAATCGATTTACACCAAGGGTGAAATCGATTGCATACTACACGAATTTGAAAAATAGCAGCTTTGTTCATGCCTTTTCATCATGCCTTTTCATTACATCTTTTCACTCAAACTTGGCATTTGTTCATGATACATTTCCAGATCTTCATGATGTTTCAAAAGGGTGTTATGAACATATAAATATTCAATTTCAAATCCAGATCTAACACCTTCTTTCAAAAATATTTTCTGAAATTTCAAAATACAAACTCAAGCATTCTTCATTTTTCATGCATAAGTTTTCTACACATTTTCATACATTAACAAACAGAAAACTTTGAGCAAATATATCTTGAGTATTTGTACAATATTATTATTGAAAGAAGAAGATTATACATTGTCAAATCACTCTAAGTGATCAATATTACTCTACTCACTCAAACTCACAAATTAATATTTACTTACTTATTTTCCAGGATTGTTGGAATTAAGTTTAAGTGTTTTTGTTGAAATCTTGTCTTTCCAAGTTGTTGGATACAAGTGTAGTTACATTGAGAGGATTGTTCTCATAGGTAACTTAGTGAAAATCCAAGAGGATTGTTCTTGGTTTGGTTGGTAGTTCTTGTTTAAGTTTGCCACAATAAGGAAATCTCTTTCATGTTGAAAGGGGACTGGAGTACTCTCGGACTGTGAGGGGAACCAGGATATATCTCTCGTGTCTCTTTATTTTTCTGCATTTTTAAGTTTTCCTAAAGTCACTTATAACCAGAAAAATAAGAACCATCGTCACTAAAAACCATAATTTTTAAAGTACCTAATTTATCCCCCCCCCCCACCTCTCTTAGGCGCACTTCCTACTTACATAAGGCACATTCGAAAGGGACAAGTACAATCACTAAAGCAATATTTAGAAAACTTTAGTAGTAACCCTAGAGTCTTAAGATCTTTCCGGAGCAACATTTCTGAGGCAACATTCGAATGGGACCCTTTGATCTTTTAGACTGGAGGGAAACCGCTAAAATCTCCTATGCTTAATGATTGTTTACCGAAGGCAACCGAAGTGAGGTAAACCCTAAGAGTGAATATGTGCATATGAATTGTTTCAGTTATTTAATCTTTATACATTAGGTGATCTACCGTTTTAATTTCAAGTAATCTTCCCATACAAACCTATTAGCATGCATCTAGGCAGTTAAATATTTGCAGGAATTAAAGTGCAAAAAATAAAACTAGCTATTACAAGGCTTTGACAGCTACATCATTATCTTGACGGGAAATAAAAGTGCGGAATTTAAAACCCTAATTAAAACCATCACAAGCTCGAAACAGTTACAATAATAATGAAACAAATAAAAATGCGCGCGGTAAATCAAATGCGAGGGATGTTGAAAAATAAACTAAACCCTAATTGAAAGAAAAATATTTTTGTGCATTTTTTATTGGAGAAAACAATGAAATTGCAATTTAACTGAAACCCTAATTTCTAATTGCTTTTTAATTATGAAAAGAAGTTGAAGTTAACCTAATTAACCTAATTCATTAAAATAAGTATTTTAATGAAAAAAAAGATTTTAGTGTACTTTTAAAGAAAATTAATTAAATTATCTACAATTCAAATCCTAAGTCTAATTATTTTTAATTATAAAAGGAGATTAAATTGCCCTAAGTCAATTAAACTAAATTAATTAAGAAATAAAATATTTTTAAAAAAAAAGATTTTTTAGTTTGTTTTGATTTTTTGATTGACAAAAGAAAATGATTTTTGGGTTAATTAATTAAAACAAATAAAAGAAATTAATTAAAGAAATTAAAAAGAAAATAGAAAAGAAAATGCAAACTGGGCCTGTGTACTAGCCAATGGGGGGTGCAAATCTGAGTTTTCTAAGGCCCAAAACGCTCCAAACCCAGTCAGCCTTGGATTCCTTGTAGCGTTGACTTGAAGGCGTACCATAGTCCCTCACTCCCTGAGGCGTTGGATCTAATTGATCCTAGATCCACTGGTTGGATATTACTAGCACATGGTGGACGCTTGAGAGAATGAAGTACCTGATTTGTAAAGGAAAAATAGAACAAAGAAAATTGTTGGGACCTGGGGTCGAACCCAGGTCCTCACTCTCACCACTAACGCGCTCAACCACTAGGTTATCATGTTTAGTTATTATTATAATGAAAACACAATATAATATATGAAACAAAGTGGTTAGTGGGAAACAAACAAAACGCGTGCGATGGTTTGAATGGGCGAATGGCTGGATGACACCTAACCTTCTTCTTCCTGTCTTCGTCGTCTTAGGTTCCGGTACTTTTACCTACGGACAAAGGTCTATAGCTACAAACTTATGAAACTCAAAAATCCACAACACGCAAGATAAATGGAATCAAACTATATAGATCAACTCGTTTTGATCTTGTGAACATCATGATACCCTTCTTTTTGCCCAATTTAACCTGTAGAACAAACCCCTAAATTGCACACGCATACCCTAACAATGGCAAAGGCGCGTATATGCTTCAAAAATGCACTTAAATTATTCAGTTAGCTTGCAAACACGATGAGGATCACAAATATATAACTTAAACATGCTAATGATGCAAGAAATACAGTAATCGATTTTGAAATAAAGGGCAAACCGTATGAACGCTAAGGGGAGATTCTGGGCGTGAGAATGCATGCAACTGATCGTATTAGCCTCTGGGAAGGTCCAAGAAATGATTGGAAGCGTTAGAATGGCTTGAATTGATCTCTAAGTTCAAAAACGATCCAGCACTTTTTATCACTTTTTTGAATTTTTGTTTGGTGTTTTCACGACTGCCAAACCTTATGCCATGCTTTTTTCTTGTCCAATATATATCTAGGAATGCATTAGGGTTACAAACTTAGATTGAATCCTTGCAATTATGAGAGATTTGATTTGATTTTCAAGCTTATGTAAACTTGCTATTTTGAGCCAAATTATCCCTTTCTTATACCAATTATGCTTGATTCGTTTTGGTCTTGATAATTCAGCATATTTTGATTGCCAACCTGTCTAAAAACCAAATCAAATCATATATTTGCTATTATTCATCAATTATTTGATTTAATTCAATTTTTAATTTATAAAAAATCAAAATAAATTAAAAAATGAAGCAAATAATGTGTGTATGAATATTTGAGTCGTTGACCACATTATAAGTGATGTGCAAGCATAAAAAGTTAGGCCCATTTAGCAAAAAATGCATTTTTGAGTACATTTGACTTTTGGCAATTTTGCAAAATGGGTCAACTTTGACAAGGCATATCTCCTCCAATTTTAATTCTATAGTGGTTTTCTTGGACTTTTTATAAAGCTTAGGATGTCCCCTAAGCAACCCTTTTGGTCTCATCTCAATTGAGTCTTCCATGTTCATGTAAGAAGCTTTGACCCAAAAGGTGTTTTTGTTGACTTTTCAAAAGGACCCATAATGTAGAAATTCATATCTTTTTGTGAGTGCATATTTTGAACTTGTGAGATGAAGATGAATTACGGGTAATTTCATCCTCTTCAAAATGAGCTTTGGATGGATAATTTCTGATAAAGCATGTGGAAGTTATGCTTGGTTAAAGTTTGGTTGACTTTTCTTGAGAAACCCTAATTTAGCAACTTTTGGGTTTTGATGAATTTGGAGCATTCCTTGGGGAATCATGATCAACCCTTTATCAAATGAGGAAAGTCACTTCAAAATGTGGATGTTGACCAAAAATCTTGAAGTTTGACTGTATGTGGGCCACAGTTGACTTTTGACCTAATACAGTCGATTCTCAAGCATTTGAGCAGTTGACTGAGCAAACTTCTTATGCAAGGCATGGAACTTGACATGTAGGGTTTTGAGAACATATTAAGACCATGGAGAGTATATGAGGCCTTTGGAGTCTACCTATCTTGATGAAAATAGAAACCCTAATTTGAGGTATAATGCCTTAGGAGAGAGTTTGTCTGGTCAACTCTTGGGCAATCTTGAGCAAATTGAGGATCTATGGGAGTATGTATTGAGTAAAATGAGAGGGAAAATTTTGGGGTACAACAATAGGATACAAGATCTAACCAACTTTTGAACTTCAGCTTTTAACGGATAACAATTGTCAATATCGTGCCCCGGGGCTCCCTAATGGAAGGCACAATTCAGATCGGCTTTATAATGCCAAGGCAGCTTTTAAGGTATGGTGTGAGGAGACCTAGTCCACACTAGGTTCTTTTGGATTACTGCTAGAAATAATTTAGTATAGCTCATTGGAATAGGATCAATAACTTATCTTCTCGGATTTTGCCCTTGGTTGGCTTGTTGCTGAGCTCTTTGAGGAGACTAGTAAGCAACAGCTATTAGAGTTACACTGACAACAAGAGTTATTGAGGAAACATGTTATTGGTACTGGTGATACTTTTTTTGGAGTTTACCCTCTTTTCCTTGAATAAAGACATTAGCATCCCCTTACTTTTTTATGGAGAATCCATATGCAAACTTTTTGGTGGTACCACTGGAACCTTCATCCCTCGACAAACGTCCTTCTCTGGAAGATTTTTCTAATTTAACACCCATACCAACCATTTCAGTAAAGTTAGTTGGAGTACTTGCAACCATATTCTCATAGTAAAACGACCCAAGAGTCTTCAAGAAAACCTTGTTCATCTCCTTGTCTTCCATTGGAGGCACAACCTGAGCAGCAACCTCGAGCCAACATTGCATGTATTCTTTGAATACTTCTTTATATTTCTGGTTCATAACTCTCAACTGATCATGATCGAGAGCCATATATACATTATACTTGTATTTCCTCACAAAGGCCTCACCCAAATTATTGAAAGTGCAGATATTGGCACTATATAAACCCATGTACCACTTCAACACAGCTCCGGTCAGTCTGTCTTAGAAAAAGTGGATTAGAAGAAGTTGGTCGTCAGTGTGAGTGGACATCCTTCTTACATACATCACTAAATGAGCACGAGGACAAGAATTTCCCTTGTATTTCTTAAACTCCAGAACCTTAAACTTGGGGACCAAACAGAGATCACTAACATTTTGCCCAAAAAATTCTTTCCCTCGGAGAGCCTTCATCTCCTTCTACATCTCATTAAACTGATCTTGGAAATTATCCATTTTGTCATAAAAATCCAAGCTTTCACTTAGCGCAGCAGCAGCATGGTACATTTCATCATTAACAACAGGGACAATGTGTAAAACAGGTGGTGTAAAAACCACGGCATGCTGAATAAGATGAGCAACTTGAGCAGTCGAGTTATATCCTTTCGGCATAAAATTCTTTGGCATACCTCATGGATAGCCATGAGGTATCTATAGTTGAGGAGCATTAACAATATGAGCATTAGAGAAAGGCACTGACAGTATCTCAGAGATAACAGTAGTCTGATGTCGTTGAGTAGCATGAGGAGAAGGTGGTGGAGGAGGGGGTGGTTGATTCTGAGTAGTCACCTGAAATTCCACCAAAGAAGTCAAATCGGCCATGCAATGAACGAAGTAGAGAAACAAATAAGACACCTGAGAAAAATATAAAAATGAAAAAATATGTGTGAAATGATGCATGCAATGCACATGATTGTTTTGTTTATTTAATTTTCAAGGAACTTAAATAACTATAAAAAATTGTAGATATCAAAGGAATAGAACATTTTTGAAATACTGAATAACCTCATTTCATTAATAATTTGGGAAGCATTACAACTTTAGCACAAGTTTTTAGTAATCCTAAATACAAGAGAAGAAAATAGAATCTAAAAGTCTTAAGGAGCCAAGGATGAATAAGATCCCTCTTCATGTTGACGCTTACCTTTGAGCCTTCTAATATGATCCTTCAACTGCTGATTCTCTTTCGCAAACCTGTCAACAACTCGTTTCCATCCAGCAGAAGTAGGAAACATATAAGAGTAGTCTTGATCACTGGGACCTGGATGAATTCTAGAGGAAAATAAATCCTCTTGCTCTTCCATTCTCTCCATAGCATGTCACTTAAGAATATCAATCAATTCATTTTTATCTTTCCACTACCCTGAAAGTGGTGAGTATGATACATCCAAGGTCTGGTACTTATTCTTCCAGGAATCCTTCTCTTGTTGCATCATAACTAAGGCAAGTTGAAGCTCTTCAACATCATCCAAAAGAGGAGGAGTAGGATCTATAAAATGGTAGCTAAGGTTTCTTGACGAGGATGAGGCATCTTCAACTAAATTTCCCTTTCTTGTACCCACTAAAGATGATGACCCAGAGAAATAACACATCTTGGTCCTAAGGTTTCTCTTCCCTTCCTATGGATGTGGCACCAAGCTTTAACAATACTTTCCTTAGATGGTTTATTTTCTTCTCCCTCCTTGAGAAATAAACCACTCACATGAATGTTACTTGGTTTATCCCTCATCAGATACCCAAGTTGACGACATGCTAGAACAAGGTTGCAGTTAATACCTCCCTTTGTACCAAGAAGAGGTACATTGGAAAAACTACCACAACTATCAATAATCCTCACTCCATAATAAACTTGATTATACCATATAATGTCGGAATAAGTAAGATCCATAATCTTATGTGACCAACGCGATTCATTCTTGAGATCCTAAAAAGTAGCATCTCAGGGCAAGTGCAAAATAAACCACTTGTATAATATTGGTGCACAATTGATAATCATCCCTTCTTGGTAAGAATTTCAAAGGTGAATATATTAATAAGCATCTCCAAGCAGTATGGGGACTGGATTCTCAATCAAGAAGATCCTAAAAGCATTAACATCTACAAAATTGTCGACATTAGGGAACAAGAATAACCCATAGGTGAGTATAGAAAAGATGGCCACGTAAGCGTCCATACTATTCATCCTAGAAAAGTGACAAGATTTCTACAACAAGAACTTAACAGGTAAACCCCTAATGCCTCCTTTAGTAGTCATATGAGCCTCAATCTCAAACTTCTTCAGGTAAGTAAATGTTGAAACTTCATGAGACTTACGCTCTTCTTCCAAACCAGAGAAAGGAACATGATCAATAATAGGTCGATCAAGCAGATAAAAATACTCCTCTAATTTAGGCATGAGCTGATAATCCAGAAAGGTGTAGCACTGGTACAACAAATCATAGAACTGGACCAACATAGTGAGGATACCATCCCTCATGTTGACACTCAAAAGAGACAAAAGTGCTCCATATTTCTTTCTGAAATCCTCAGGACTGTCAATCACAGACTCCAAACTCTTCAACTCTTCTATCTTAGGAATATTGAAATTGTACTTCTGAGTATTTATCCTTCCAAAAACCATGGTCAAAGAATACATGTGATATTTGCAAAGAGAAGTCTTTAAGTTCCTTGAGTTTTTTTTAAAGAATGCTCATGGGTGCATGAATGCATGATGATGCAACAATCATACACAAGATTACAAGCATGTGGATCATGCATTCGGTGTAACGAGCATGGAGTCAAAGGTACTACCCACAAGGTAAGGACTAAGAGTTTATACCACCTGTAGAAAAAGGTTCTAAAAGTTCCTAGAGTCTACACTCCTCTTGCAGACATTATCAACGTCCCAATTTACTCGGTATTTGGTAATATCCTTAAGAGAAACGCACCTGAGTGCAGTATCGTGTGACAAATAATTTAGGATTACTCCTTCATAGTCTCCACACTACATCCCAAAAGGCCAAGATGGGTTAAAGGTTCTACGGTCCTTAGCTTCACTGGCTCCCAGGTCAAAAGTAGCATGTCTTCTCGATTACTTGGTAAACAAATACTACAGTCAAGGGGGGCATCCACTGAGTGGGGATTCTTATTCCAACTTGTTGATGACTACTCCTTCAAAGTCAACATGACTATACCACCCATCCTAATCTTAAGCTTTCCCAAGTTCGGGTATAAGACTTACAAGAGATCACCAAGCACCCTAAAAACCAGCAAAATCCAGACAAACAAGCATACTTGTACAAAAAATAATAGCACATACACCGATAAAAAAAGATAGGCTCAACCCACTTAGATATTGTCCCTAGTGAAGTCGCCAATTTTTCTGTAGCGGTAAAAATTTGAGACTAAGTCATTGATTGACTTAACTCACAAAATGAAAGTCGCCAACACACTTTATTGTTCCAAAGGAAAGGAAAAAGAGAAAATAAAACCCAAAATAAAATAGAGATCAAGGTAAGGGGGTTGGTTATGCAAAGGGAAGGTATTAGCACCATAAACATCTATGGTACTCGCATGAACCTCTTTGAGAATCTGTGTATTTTGGCTAAAAAGAAATATGTACAAAATATTGTGGAGATGAGAAAAGAAGTAATTTTTTATAATTTTTTATTTAATAGAGCTTCCAATGAGCTCTAGGCCTACATACCAATAATGTGCAATGTTGAAATAAAAACCCATGTAGTTCGAGTAAAAAAAGACCAAAATCTGTGTGTTGGTTAATTTTAAGAAAAGCTTTTAAAGTAACAAAGCCAAAATGGAAAAATGGTTTGAATTTGTTTTGTATTTATTTATGGATTAAAGAAAGAATTATGTCACGGTGAAAAATCGAGGAGATCAAGCTATTGAGAAACTTGACTCACAATGACTTAAGAAGTCACCACCGAACTTTATTATTTCCAAGGAAAAGGAAAAAGATCGAAACCCTATTGTTTAAAATGAAATGCAAGAATTAAAGACTAAAAGCAAAGCATTAGGAAGAGATCCAAGGTACGGAGGTTGGTTATACAAAGGGAATGTATTAGCACCCTATGTATCTATAGTACTCTATAGGAACCACTTATAATATCTGCTTTTGGTTGAAAATTGTTTGTTTGCTAAATGAGTGTGGAGATGGGAAAATAAATATTTTTATTATATTTTTGTTTGGAAATACATAGTCTTATACCTATGTACCAATTAAGGATCAAAACCTCGTAGTTCATGGTAAAAATAACAAAAAAAAGGGTTTCTTATGGTTGATTTTAGGAGAAGAGATATTTCATCATCTTTTAGAGAGTAAGCTCGACTAATACCACCACAAGTATGAGAAGATGGATCTTGCATCATCATGAATGAAGGGCTATTAACTTAGATATAAAGATCAACAAGTTTCCAACTAACGTCTTCATATGGAAAGAATCACATTTACTTCAACAATTACTATGGGGATAAGAGAATCATATCTTAACTATGAAGAGAATTTATATCTAATCTCTTAGAGAAAATGTTTTAAATTGAAAATCCAAGTGGAAAAAAGATTTGGGTGAGGTTAAGTCACTTTTAGTCTTTTGAAAGAGTTTTAATATTCTCCAGTATATTGAAGCATTTGATCAAAAAAGAAAGTTTGAAAATGCAATGACACAATGTCAAGGTTTTTATATGAAAGAGGTGATAGTTTAAAAATTATTTTTTAGGGTTTTAAAGGGTTCTTAGAGTATAAGAAGATACATAGGGTGATTATTCACAATGGTTTTTATACAAAGGGGAACGCACATGCTTATGAATCTAAAGTCAATAATACTATCTGTTTCCTTGGATTTGGGGCACAAGTATAACAAATATTAAATGACTAACATGGTAGCAAACATACTTATCACATATATTTAAAAACAAAGGGGGGGGGGGTTAACATACTTAACAAGTAAATTTTTTTACAAAATATAGAACAGACCGACAAGTAAGCAAACATGGTATCACTTTGGATTAAAGGAGTTTATGAAGGAAATACATCCTTAAAGGGGACATAAACTCAAGGCACATGGATACACAATCAAGGGGATAAGTCATGAATCATGGATTAGGGTTTTTGAACAAGTTATGGTTTATCATAAAAAATTCAAGTCCTAAACCTAATAAGAATCAAATTCTTCATGGCACAAATGTACACAAGGGTCATGTTATCGAACCACATTTATTAGAGATATTGCATGGTTTTATTCAAGAAAATTAACAAGAGAAAATCAAAGGAAAGATTGTTTAAAACAAATAAAATGAATTGTTTTGCATTAAATAAAAAGAGATGAAATAAATAATTATTTTAGGATTTTTCACATATTTATAAAATAGGATAGATAAATAAGGAGTGTGAAAAAAATTAACTCAAAATGAGTTGTTTTGATTGGTGAAAATAATTAGTGAAGTTTGACTAAAAAAACAAAAGAAATTAGTGATAAAAAATAGGAGAGGGGCCTAGCAAGGGTTGAACCCACAGCCCCGGTGTTATTGGTTAAAAGCCTAACCACTGGAACATGTGTTGGCCTTTTAAAAAGGATATGCTCATTAAAAATATTTGAAAACAAAGCCAGAAAATCACAAAACAGAGAAAATATGAAAAAAAAATGGCAAAATGGGGAGATCACTATGGATTGACCCCTCGCCCTTATGTTTACAAAGACCTTAACATGTGTGCTCTTGCCACTGGAGTGGTTGTTTCATCTATTCATTATACAACTTGCATTAAACTTAAAATAAACTCAATTTTCAAAACTAAACAATGGCGCCAACACCATCCTCGTCTTCAACCTCTCAACAACAACATTTGATATTTTCGAATTCTCTTATTTATCAACCATTTATAAAAATGTAAACAAGAAAGTTGTTTGAAATTTCATAAGGAGTTCAACCATAACCACCATTTAAATTAAAACTCAAAGATTAATAAGAATTTCTATTAGTACCAAAACAAAACCCTATAAATCAGAGATACGATTCTCAACACACAAGTAATATAAATGAATAGTAAGCACATGGTTAGCTTCAAGACATTGATATCTACATTGTTTATTCAGAAATCAAACACAAATGATGCATGTCTGAGGATATCAAAGTTTGAGTTTTTTTACCAAATTGGAGTAAGTCAAATGCTTCTTCTATGGATTTTCAGTGCAAAGTGATGATATGCTTATCTTGTTGGGACCTAAAGGAAACTATTCCATTCCTTACTTTGCTTTGAAAGTTGTTGAATTTCTCCAACCAAGTCAACATGCAAACCACGATTTTGGAGTTTGGAGGATGGTGATGATGATGTTACAAAAGTGTAACAGGGGTTTACATAAGTTATAAATGATTATTATGAGGTGTTTGGATGGTTATCTTGCATATAACTTGCAAGGGTGATGAATTTCAAAGTTATGGTTTTCAAGGTTCAAAAATGGAGTTTTTGAGCGAATACTGAATTTGAGAGTGTTTAAGAGCTGTGAATTCGTGTCTTTTAAGTGAAAACGAGCTCTCTATTTATAGATAAAACTTAGAGGTAATGAGATGAATTAGTTCTCAAGTTGTCAAGTTATGGTTTTGGTTCAATAGCAAATACCAAGTTATGTGAACTTCCATGTTTCCAAGACATAGTACAAAGAGTGGATGGTATAGAGAGGTAGGTTTCCTTGATTTAGGGTGGAGTGTTATTAGAAGAAATCAAAGGTATGGGCTCAATACATGCTTTGTACAAAAATCTTGCTTTTCAGGAATGGCAATCGTGACTTTCTTCCTTAAATGACAAGTTATTTGGATAATATCCACTATCACTTGGATAAAGGCTCAAAGAATTATGTACTCTTATGATTTTTGATAGATTTAGATGTACTATGGCCTGAAAATAAATATCTTTGGGCATGTGTGATCGGTGGATCTAGAACTGACTGTTTAACGCTGGTTCGCGAAATGTCGCGGAAGCAAGAGTCGCCACCGTCTTTTATGTTCTCCAACAAGGAAAGGACAAAAGCACAGCAAAATTCCTTATTGAGAATGTCTCTCGGTTCGGGAGGTAGATTTATAGAGAGGGAAGGTGTTAGCACCCTTTCTATCCATGGTTATCCATGGGCTCTTAGATACTTGCTCATTGTGTTTTCAAGATGATGTTTTCTTTTTAAGATGTGAGTGGGTTTGAAAAAGTTTCGTTTAAAGATTTCAGATCGACTCTTGTATCAGTCCTCAAGAGTGTTTGAAAAATTGTTTTGAAAGCTTTTTTTGAAAAGTGTCGGTGTGAAAAGAGTTTTGTTTGTTTTTGAATAGAGCAAGTATTTATGAGTCATCTACCTACCCTAAGGATTAGGCTGTGTAAATGTCCTTAAGGTAGTGCCATCCCACCATTGAGAGGTAGGTAGCACCACCGTTGGAGGTGTTCGGGTCAATTCATTTGTAGGGACAGTGTGGTCACCAGAGCAACAGTAGGATACCTTAGAAGCTACCCTTATGCCATTGATCCTTTTTAATTCGAGGCAACTTTTCCGAGGCAACTTGTTTTGAGGCATATGGATCAACGGACATAAGGCTTACTAAGACGTCCTATACTCGACGACCACGTTTCGAGGGCAAGGCAACAGTGAGGCGTACCCTAAGAGTGGTGTGTGAATTTGTGTGTTATTTTCAGTTTATGTTTTATCTTGCACATGCATCATGGTGATCTACGCTTGTTTTTATTTTAGGCCATACATTCTTTCATGCAAAATTTAGCAGTTTTAAGAGTGCGGAAATTTAAATGCGGAAAATAAAATCCTACGCTATTACAAGGCGCGGGTCTATACATCGCCAAATTAACAAAGACCCGTTTTAATAAAAAATGCGGAAAATAAATAAATTCCTAATTACTATTACATGGCTTGAGCAATTACATAATATTCATAAGAAAATAAAATAAATGCGCGAAAGAATAGAAATAGAACGTTCGAGGGCGTTGGACCCTTTTGGAATTAAATTGCATTAAAAGTTAATTAATTATTAAATTAAAGAAAAGAAATGTTTTTTATGTTTTTTGCGTATTTATGAAATAAAGAAATTAAAATTGAAGAAACCCTAATTCTAAGTTGTTTTTAATTATTTATGAAAAATATTCAAGTTTAACCTAATTTACACTAATTAATTAATTACATGGGTATTTACAAAATAAATTAGTAATTAATAATAATGATAATAAGAAAAAATTATTTATTAAGAAAAAGGATAAAAATGCTAAAAACCCTAATTTCTACATATTTTAGTTATTTAAGAAAAGATTAAAATTGAAAACCTAATTTTACTAAATTAATGGTTTAAAGTTTATTTACAAAATATAATTGGTGAAATTAATATTAATAACAATAAACATTTTTTTTGATTTTTCTGCATTTTATTTTTATTAGGAAAATAATTTTATGGAATTAAAAGAAAACAATTAAAAACAATTAAAAGAATAAAAAGGAAAAACAAATAAAAATTAAAAATTGAGCAAACCATGGGGGTGTCTGACCCTTTTAGGAGGTGTATTGGAGGCAATTTGGCCCATGAAACAAGAAGCATGTTTGACTTTTCAGCGCGTGTGTATGTGGTTGACTGAGTGTGTATCATGGACTGCACGTTCTGGCCTTCAGATTGATCCTCATGGCCATGTGGCAAGCTAGCGTTTGAGGTTGTATGATGAGCCACTAGATAGAAACTGCATGGGAACATGTTATAACCAAAATTATGAATAATATGGGGGGACCTAGGAATCGAACCCAGGTCCCAATACATGCCAGACACCTCAACAACCATCCAGGCTAGCGCGTTTCTTTGTTGATATTATAGAACATGAATAATATATATGAAAAAAGTAAATCATGCTGAAACAAACCAAAAAACGCGCTAATATTTAAACTGACCAACCACGCCTGGACACGCTAGTCTTCTTCTTCATTATTCCTGCAAATATAAAACAGGTAGCGGGGGTTTTAAACCCCCACTAAATGGCACGGTAGATAATAGCGATTAGACGATGCTTGAATATAAAAAAGGCGCGAGGTGTGGATTCCATTCATCTTGTTGCCACAAATTCAATGGTCCCAGTTTGAAGGTCTAATTTTTCCATATGAAGGAAACCCCAATTTAGAGTTTCTGAAACCCTAAGCTTCAACCATGGCAGATTTCGTTTTAGGCATTGTTAGGACAATTAAATGGTACCATTCGCTTCAGAACATCATGGTTAGTGAGAATCAATAGTTAAAAATCATGAATAATACGTGGAAATTGAAACACGATTATGGAAAAGTTCAAGAAAAGTGTGATGTCGTTCTACCAATTCTTGAGGTTTGGAGATTTGGCTTTGATTGCAAATGCTTCCTAGCAATGTCAGGAAGACAATGGAAAAGCTTTTGGACCTTGAATCGCCTTGTAGCTATGTTTTCAGTTTTCAACTTTTGATGAAAATTTTCAATTTTGTTATGCAGCTTCTGAGCAATATTTCGTGTCCAATGGAATAGGTTTAGGTTATGCATATGTAAGTGAATGGAATTAGGTCAAAACCAAACCCAAAGATCCATTGATTTAATGATTCAATATTTGATTTTGTTCACATCTTTTTTCAATCTTTTTGCCATGGAAACTTGCTAAATTTAGATGATTTTGTCCCCTTGAGAAGGTGCACGAAATCTCTTACATGTGTGGAAGAGATTTGCTGCATAAAAAAGATTTGAAAACATGATTTAGTATTTTTCTTATATTTAAATTTAATTAAATGAATTAATGATAATAAAAATTCAAATATTTAATCAAAAATAAGAAAATAACTCTCTTTTAGGTCAATGGGTAGTGCATAGCCTTTGGGTAATGATTCATGGAAGAATTTGTGGCCCAATAGCATTTTTGAAGCCTTTTGTGCAAAGTTGACTTTTCAAAATTCCCAAAAATTTCCCAACTTCTACAAGGCATATCTTGCTCAATTTTGAAGCTATGAACATGTTCTTGGACATTTTGGAAAGGTCTTGAAGTCCTCTAACCAATGCCTTTGGTCCCATGTCATTTTGATTTACCAATCTCAAATTATGGTATTTGACTTAAAGTGCCTTTTTGTTGACTTTTGAAAATGACCTATAATGTTGAAATTGATAACTTTTTGTGAGAGCATTTCTTGGACTTGGAGTGTGAAGATGAATTGTAGGAAATGTCATTCTCTTAAAAATGAGCTTTGGATGGAATTTTTCTGATAAACCATGAAGAAGTTATGCCCTGGTCAATTTGCAGTTGACTTTTTTAACTGTCCAAAAATAGAAACTTTTGCATCTTGAGACCTTTTGAGCCATGCTTTGAGAATCATGATCAAGAATTGATCAAATGAGGTTTGTGGCTTCAAAATGATATGTTAACCAAAAATTTTGACTTTTGACTGTCAAATGACCATTTTGCCCCTAGAGTTGACTGTGAAGCATTTAGGGTTTTTGACTGTGCAATTTGATGATGTGAGTCTTGAAACTTGACATATGAATGCTTGCCAATGTATATAGGCATGTAGGACTTGTTTGGACCCTTGGAAACCTCAATTTCTTTGCCATACCCAAAACCCTAATTTTGACTGTGTTGGGAGGCAATTGGACTGTGCAACCTTTGAGGGATTTTGAGCCATGATCTTGGTAAATCTTGAAGAATATGGGAGGGAAAATTTTGGGGTACAACAGTTGCCCCTGTTCAATCTTCTTAAACCTGAGGATGTAGATTGGCTGGTGTGCCTTTCGTAATCCGAAGGTGGAAGATGATTGAACACTAGAGTGCCCAGAAATTTGCACTCACATAGTAGAGTGTCAGCAGTGTGATGGTAGGAATGGGCTTACGGATGCCATTTGGAGAGATGTTGGATAGGAGGATGGGCTTATAGATGCCATCTGGAAACGTGACAGAACCTTGTCAGAAATGGGCTTATAGATGTCGTTTGGAGACTGTCGGTATGTGGAGAGATGGGCTTACAGATGCCATCTAAGTGTCGGTCGCGTAAGAGATTCCTTAGCGAGAACTTGCGTACCTGAGAAAAGAAAATAATTACCTGACCTGTTACAGGAATTGATCTTCAAACTCTCTATGTAGATGTGCCCTGGCTGGATACAGGTATCGAATCTTTAAACTCTTCAAACGTGCCCTGGCAAGATAAAGGAATCGAGTCCGGAGAATACAGTCGTCAACAGATACACCCTGGCAAGATACAGGAATCAGATCTTCGAACTCTTCAGACGTGCCCTGGCAAGATACAGGAATCGAGTCTGGAATATAGAGAGGTTGGTGAGTTGTCTCTACTGACAGGTTATTTCCCTAGACGGGTGGTCTTTAACGACGAGTGTCTATAACGACGAGTGTCTATAACGACGAGTGTCTATAACAACGAGTGTCTATGACGACGAGTGTCTATAACGACGAGTGTCTATAACGACGAGTGTCTATAACGACGAGTGGCTATAACGACGAGTGTCTATAACGACGGGTGTCTATAACGACGAGTGCTTATAACAACGAGTGTCTATAACGACGGGTGTCTATAACGACGAGTGTCTATAACGACGAGTGTCTATAACGACGAGTATCTATAACGACGAGTGTCTATAACGACGAGTGTCTATAACGACGAGTGTCTATAACGACGGGTGTCTATAACGACGAGTCTCTATAACGACGAGTTGTATCAGAGAAATCTTTAGACATTGATTTAACTGGATTTGTATTCTTTGACTGGGTTGGTCTTTTTTGACTGTATTCGTCTACATAGCTAATCATTTAACTGTATCCTTCCTGAAAGGTAAAGGTCAGTCATATGCAATGCATGATATGAATCAAGCAATGATGTTCTCAACACATGAGATTGTATGATATTATGCGTATATGCATGTATCATGATGTATAACAATGTGATGTTTATGAATGTATCTTCGTTTGGGAAAATAGATCCTTGACGGATGCCGGGAAGTCAAATCCTGGGCTGATGTTGAAGAGTGAGATTCTTCGTTTCCGTTGGGGATGATGATTGCAAGAATACCGGTAGGAGAAGATGACTCCGTCGGGGAATAAACTTGGCGAATAGATTACTCTGCGGGGAGGTGACTCTGTGGGGAAAGAGAGGTACTTTGTTGAGGTCGATCTTTCCGTGGCTTTTAGCTGAGGATAACCCAGTTATAAGCTCTGGTGGAGAAATAACCTTTGAATAAAATCGGGGAAACGCGTTGCTCTGCAGGGAGCGAAGGTATCTTAGTCGCATTCTTCAGCTGAACTTACCTTGGCACTTCGGTGGACAGGGCAACCGGATCATTTAACAACTCATTATTGCCCCAGTTTCTGTTGGAGAAGAAGGTACCTGTGAAGGTGTTTGATGACTGCCGATTTGATAAATCTTCTTTTGGTAGGCAAGTGACGAGATGACGGGACATAGTCGTACGCTTTTAATCCCTAACTTTTGCCTGGACTGCCCTTTCGGGTTTTCAGTCCACCGAGATACCCATTTTTTGCCCAAGCCGCCTTTTCAGGTTTTCGACTTGCCGGGTGTACAGATTTTTTCATTTTCATCCCTTATTTTTGCCCGAACCCTTTTGGTTCGCCGGGAAGCCCTTATTTTTGCCTAGGTGTGTCAACCTAGCGGGTCTTTGATTATGCGTAGTATTTTTTTTCCGACTACGTCCACGCTCTCGGAGTGTAGGGAGTTGTCACTGTTAGTAGCATTGTGTTGCCATACCACCAGAAGATGTTTGATCGTGCAAGATTCGCAGCTGGAATTCATGTCCAACACCCCAAGTGACCCAGAGGGAGGTTTGCCCCTGGCTATTGGGCATTTGAGAGATTCTCCGAATCTTGACTTAACTGCCCCAGATGACGGACAATGATCACGTCTGCCCCTTGGTTGGAAGTGCTTTTGTTCACTAGATATTCTTCGTGCGAATTTCTTTGTTGTTCGAACAAATAGTCATATGCAAACAAAGTTATGTTAAAAATGCAAAGCTTATGTCTGTCTTGAAGTTTTTTGAAAATGCATTTTTTTCATAAAAACAAGTGAATTTTTTTTTGTAAACTGTGATGTCAACTCGTTATTTTACTGCAAGCCTTAAGGAGTCAGGATACCTTTCGTAACAGTATGCTTTCAAACTAACCCATGCTTCAGCTAGGACTTTTGAGGGTTGTAACGTGGCCTGGTTCACGGTTTAAGAAACAAGGGATAAAGGCTCAAATTTTATTTGTACCCACCCGCTCTTCGTGATGTTCTTCAAACCTAAACTCAGTTGATCGTGCGTTAGACCTTGTTTGAGTCTTTGCTCTGATATTCCAGTGACGGTTCGGATACTGATGGTTTATTTTAAATAGGCAGTCATTTTTTTTTGTTGAGGGTTTGTAGGACCTCTTTCTTTTCGCTTTTATCATCCCTGTCTTTTTGCCTGAACTATTTCTTTTGTGATTACAGTCAGCGGGATGCCCCAGTTTTGTAAGTCTCCTTCATAGGTTTTGACTTGTTGGGCTTTTATTTTTGAAAGATGATGACTGCCTGTCATTATGATTATTCTGAACCATCACTGTCTTTTGTCTCGGAAGGACTTCTTTGGTGTCATTCGTTGTGCACCTAGATCAGCTGAGAGAACTACCCTGCCCCGGGTTATGATTAAGCGTTTTAATTTTTGAAAAGAAAAACTCCTACTTCTTTGGCTCAAAGGGGTTGACGAGGGATTATCTTCCTTATAACTCCAGTGTTTAGGAATTGAAACAATGCATGTACCTCATCAGCGGGGTCTGTTCAAAAGCATATTGTAGATTGTGGTATCGTTTTCGTCATCCTCCCTCAAGAGGCTTAGAATTGTTAATTGAGAGTTGACATCAAAATGAAAGCAGTTTTAAGCATAATAAACATAATTACTTCAAAATAGACACGTGTAATGCATTAGTGAAATAACCAAGTTTGACATGAAACAAAATGTTTGAACAATCAAAGGAAAATTACAATTTGAACATTCGAATGAACAAAAATTTCCAATCCTAGCCATGTTTTGGCAAGGGAGCAGTGGTCACATTCGGAGTCTCTGGAGAGTCGAACAGGACTTCCTTCGCGTCGATCAGATCCTGAACCTTGTTTCTCAAAGTCCAACAGTCATCTGTAGCGTGCCCCGGGCTGTCAGAATGATAGGCGCAGCGAACATTGGGGTTGTACCTTGAAGGTGTCCTGTTAGGATTCTTTGGAGGGTCCATGAGAGTTACCAACTTGGTTTCCAGCAGCTGTGGCAATATCTGTGACAAGGTCATGTCGAGGGGAGTAAATTGCCTTTTAGGTCTCTATTCCCTTTGTTGATTGTGACGCTGAGGAGCACCGGCCGGCTTTTCAATAGTTACCGCATTGACAGCACTAGATTCTCTCTTGGATGGTTTCTTCTCAATGTTTGAGGAGTCACCATTATGTATTTTCCCCGACTTGATGCCAACTTCTATTCTTTCCCCGGTCAAGATCAGATATGTAAACCCAGCAGCAGAATTCCCAATCAGGTGGTTGAAGAATGGACCAGACAGGGTCCCCAAGAACATGTCGACGAGCTCGCGGTCAGTCAGAGGTGGTTGTACCCTTCCAGCAAGGTCCCTCCATTTTTGAGCGTATTCTTTAAAACCTTCGCCAGCACCCATAGACATTCCCTGAAGCTGGGTGCGCGTGGGAGCAAGGTCGGCATTGTACTGGTACTGTTTATAGAATGCAGTGGCCAAGTCCTCCCAGCTGCGGATGTTGGCTCTGTTCAGTTGATAAAACCAGTCGAGTTGAGTCCCTGCCAGACTATCCTGAAAGAAGTGAATCCACAAATTCTTGTCAGCCGTGTAGGGTTGGATCCTCCTTGTGTATGACCTGAGATGCAGCTTAGGACAGGAAGCCCCGTCATATTTTGCAAAAGCAGGTGCCTTGAATTTGTGTGGGATCACCACCCCAGAAGACAGACCTAGATCTTCGAAGTCCAAGCCGGGCACTTTTTGTATTTCTATAGCACTTAGCCTGTCTTCTAGCTGTTTGTATATGTCCTCAGCTGGAGGGTACTGCTCATCATTGTAATCGGTCTCGTTGTCGGAGACCACTGGACTAGGAACCTCCCTTTCTTGGGGATTGTCTTTCCCAACAGATGGGGTAGTCTGCTCAACTTCATTTTGTGTGCCAATCCCAGATTTGCGTCTAGGGTTGAACAGCACCGTCCTCTTCTTCTTCTTCTTCAAAAGCAGGGTCTTCAGATCTTGTTGCCCCTGGGCCAAACTCATGATCAATTCTTGGAACTGGGCGTTCTGAGCCTGGAGAGCCTTGATAGATTGCTCAGTAGATGATTCAGGATTCATGATGGCGAGCTGAAATAAACAGCGAAGAAGGTAAGTGACCTGTAACAAGGGTACCTGTTATGCAATGATATGTATGCATGCATGCAATGTTTTCAAGGATCTCGCGGGGTAAACAAAGAAACTTGTTAGAGTTGGAGTCCGATAGCTTGATTGAAGGAACTGCATGTTGTTGAGAGTCCTTCTTCAAGGGTCAAAGGCTCACCATATCCAGTGGGTCATAGCCCCTGACAACCTTGGCTAGAGGAAAATAAATCCCCTTTGCCCCTTGCTGGACAGTTGGTTCATCATGACCTGCATCACAAGCCCTTGAGATCCTTGAAATGGATTAGTCTTTATGCAGGATGTATGCAATGGTATGATGGTATGTTATGCATGGGGTAATATAGGTAAACCCTGTTATGAGTCCTAATTAAGGACTGTAAACAAAACCTGCAAGAAACTCAAGTGTCAGATAATAAGCATGCAAATAGTCAAGCTGGAAGGCACACAAGTCACACAAGAGAGCCCTTAGAGTTTAGGCCAGCATGGGGTTTAGGTATTACCCTCTTTCAGTTTAGTTGGTTAAGACCTGTCCTATCAGAAGTAACCGGGTTCTAGAGGATCCCAATATCACTGACTACCCTCAATCGGTCATAACTCCAGCATCGCAATCTTTTCTTGCGGCCAGAACCATCACGAGAGTTTAGCCTTAATGGGCGTAGCATACTGCTACTGTTCTATTGGCCAAGTTGGGTCATTTAAGGTTCTAAGGTCGGTTGGTGCTTAATGACTCCTCAGAAGACCCATATTCTCCTCGTTGTGACACAAGGGATATCGGTACAGACCAAGGCGCCACACCAATGTAGCCACTGCTTCACCCATGTCGGTCTACGCCGGACAGGTCCTTCACAGCTTATGCTACCTAACAGGGTATCCCCAGATCCGGGTTAGGATCTATGTAACTCCGATGCAGCCCACAATAATAAAGCAAACAAACACAGCAATTGAAAACACAAGTGATCTTAGTCCTAAGGTACACCTCACTTTATAATTGTCCCCAGCAGAGTCGCCAGTTCTGTGATCGGTGGATCTGGAACTGACTGTTTAACGCTGGTTCGCGAAATGTCGCAGAAGCAAGAGTCGCCATCGTCTTTTATGTTCTCCAACATGGAAAGGACAAAAGCACAGCAAAATTCCTTATTGAGAATGTCTCTCGGTTCGGGAGGTAGATTTATAGAGAGGGAAGGTGTTACCACCCTTTCTATCCATGGTTATCCATGGGCTCTTAGATACTTGCTCATTGTGTTTTCAAGATGATGTTTGCTTTTTAAGATGTGAGTGGGTTTGAAAAAGTTCCGTTTAAAGATTTCAGATCGACTCTTGTATCAGTCCTCAAGAGTATTTGAAAAATTGTTTTGAAAGCTTTTTTTGAAAAGTGTCGGTGTGAAAAGAGTTTTGTTTATTTTTGAATAGAGCAAGTATTTATGAGTCATATACCTACCCTAAGGAATTAGGCTGTGTAAATGTCCTTAAGGTAGTGCCATCCCACCATTGAGAGGTAGGTAGCACCACCGTTGGAGGTGTTCGGGTCAATTCGTTTGTAGGGACAGTGTGGTCACCAGAGCAATAGTAGGATACCTTAGAAGCTACCCTTATGCCATTGATCCTTTTTAATTCGAGGCAAATTTTCCGAGGCAACTTGTTTTGAGGCATATGGATCAACGGACATAAGGACTTACTAAGACGTCCTATACTCGACGACCACGTTTCAAGGGCAAGGCAACAGTGAGGCGTACCCTAAGAGTGGTGTGTGAATTTGTGTGTTATTTTCAGTTTATGTTTTATCTTGCACATGCATCATGGTGATCTACGCTTGTTTTTATTTTAGGCCATACATTCTTTCATGCAAAATTTAGCAGTTTTAAGAGTGCGGAAATTTAAATGCGGAAAATAAAATCCTACGCTATTACAAGGCGCGGGTCTATACATCGCCAAATTAACAAAGACCCGTTTTAATAAAAAATGCGGAAAATAAATAAATTCCTAATTACTATTACATGGCTTGAGCAATTACATAATATTCATAAGAAAATAAAATAAATGCGCGAAAGAATAGAAATAGAACGTTCGAGGGCGTTGGACCCTTTTGGAATTAAATTGCATTAAAAGTTAATTAATTATTAAATTAAAGAAAAGAAATGTTTTTTTATGTTTTTTGGGTATTTATGAAATAAAGAAATTAAAATTGAAGAAACCCTAATTCTAAGTTGTTTTTAATTATTTATGAAAAATATTCAAGTTTAACCTAATTTACACTAAGTAATTAATTACATGGGTATTTACAAAATAAATTAGTAATTAATAATAATGATAATAAGAAAAAATTATTTATTAAGAAAAAGGATAAAAATGCTAAAAACCCTAATTTCTACATATTTTAGTTATTTAAGAAAAGATTAAAATTGAAAACCTAATTTTACTAAATTAATGGTTTAAAGTTTATTTACAAAATATTATTGGTGAAATTAATATTAATAACAATAAACATTTTTTTTGATTTTTCTGCATTTTATTTTTATTAGGAAAATAATTTTATGGAATTAAAAGAAAACAATTAAAAACAATTAAAAGAATAAAAAGGAAAAACAAATAAAAATTAAAAATTGAGCAAACCATGGGGGTGTCTGACCCTTTTAGGAGGTGTATTGGAGGCAATTTGGCCCATGAAACAAGAAGCCTGTTTGACTTTTCAGCGTGTGTGTATGTGGTTGACTGAGTGTGTATCATGGACTGCACTTTCTGGCCTTCAGATTGATCCTCATGGCTATGTGGCAAGCTAGCGTTTGAGGTTGTATGATGAGCCACTGGATAGAAACTGCATGGGAACATGTTATAACCAAAATTATGAATAATATGGGGGGACCTGGGAATCGAACCCAGGTCCCAATACATGCCAGACACCTCAACAACCATCCAGGCTAGCGCGTTTCTTTGTTGATATTATAGAACATGAATAATATATATGAAAAAAGTAAATCATGCTGAAACAAACCAAAAAACGCGCTAATATTTAAACTGACCAAACACGCCTGGACACGCTAGTCTTCTTCTTCATTATTCCTGCAAATATAAAACAGGTAGCGGGGGTTTTAAACCCCCACTAAATGGCACAGTAGATAATAGCGATTAGACGATGCTTGAATATAAAAAAGGCGCGAGGTGTGGATTCCATTCGTCTTGTTGCCATGACTTCAATGGCCCCATTTTGAAGGTCTAATTTTTCCATATGAAGGAAACCCCAATTTAGAGTTTCTGAAACCCTAAGCTTCAACCATGGCAAATTTCGTTTTAGGCATTGTTAGGACAATTAAATGGTACCATTCGCTTCAGAACATCATGGTTAGTGAGAATCAATAGTTAAAAATCATGAATAATGCGTGGAAATTGAAACACGATTATGGAAAAGTTCAAGAAAAGTGTGATGTCGTTCTACCAATTCTTGAGGTTTGGAGATTTGGCTTTGATTGCAAATGCTTCCTAGCAATGTCAGGAAGACAATGGACAAGCTTTTGGACCTTGAATCGCCTTGTAGCTATGTTTTCAGTTTTCAACTTTTGATGAAAATTTTCAATTTTGTTATGCAGCTTCTGAGCAATATTTCGTGTCCAATGGAATAGGTTTAGGTTATGCATATGTAAGTGAATGGAATTAGGTCAAAACCAAGCCCAAAGATCCATTGATTTAATGATTCAATATTTGATTTTGTTCACATCTTTTTTCAATCTTTTTGCCATGGAAACTTGCCAAATTTAGATGATTTTGTCCCCTTGAGAAGGTGCACGAAATCTCTTACATGTGTGGAAGAGATTTGCTGCATAAAAAAGATTTGAAAACATGATTTAGTATTTTTCTTATATTTAAATTTAATTAAATGAATTAATGATAATAAAAATTCAAATAATTAATCAAAAATAAGAAAATAACTCCCTTTTAGGTCAATGGTTCGTGCATAGCCTTTGGGTAATGATTCATGGAAGAATTTGTGGCCCAATAGCATTTTTGAAGCCTTTTGTGCAAAGTTGACTTTTCAAAATTCCCAAAATTTCCCAACTTCTACAAGGCATATCTTGCTCAATTTTGAAGCTATGAACATTTTCTTGGACATTTTGGAAAGTTCTTGAAGTCGTCTAACCAATGCCTTTGGTCCCATGTCATTTTGATTTACCAATCTCAAATTATGGTCTTTGACTTAAAGTGCCTTTTTGTTGACTTTTGAAAATGACCTATAATGTTGAAATTGATAACTTTTTGTGAGAGCATTTCTTGGACTTGGAGTGTGAAGATGAATTGTAGGAAATGTAATTATCTTCAAAATGAGCTTTGGATGGAATTTTTCTGATAAATCATGACGAAGTTATGCCCTGGTCAATTTGCAGTTGACTTTTTCAACTGTCCAAAAATAGAAACTTTTGCATCTTGAGACCTTTTGAGCCATGCTTTAAGAATCATGATCAAGAATTGATCAAATGAGGTTTGTGGCTTCAAAATGAGATGTTAACCAAAAAATTTGACTTTTGACTGTCAAATGACCATTTTGCCCCTACAGTTGACTGTGAAGCATTTAGGGTTTTTGACTGTGCAATTTGATGCTGTGAGTCTTGAAACTTGACATATGAATGCTTGGCAATGTATATAGGCATGTAGGACTTGTTTGGACCCTTGGAAACCTCAATTTCTTTGCCAGACCCAAAACCCTAATTTTGACTGTGTTAGGAGGCAATTGGACTGTGCAACCTTTGAGGGATTTTGAGCCATGATCTTGGAAAATCTTGAAGAATATGGGAGGGCAAATTTTGGGGTACAACAGCATGGCTAGGAGATTTGATCTTAAGGTTATCACAAAAAGGACTTGTAATGCAACCTTGGACATCCAACTTCATAAATTGAAAACTTCCAACTCAAGTATGATAAATTCATGATCTTGGACATTTTGGAAAGCTTGAAACTTTATCTATAACTTTAATGTTGAACACTTTATTTGAATCAACTTGGATCCTAGGGAGAAATGGCCATGATGTTGACTTAAAAAACTGATCAAAACTGTTTAATAAATTTCCCTAAGTGTTAGCAGAACTTCTCATGCCCATATCTCTTGATTTGAGAATTTTTTGGAGATCAATCTTAAAGGACAAACTTATATAACTTTTCATTCTCTACAACTTTCATGTTTAAATTTTTCTTTGGATCATCTTGGATCTTGGTGAAACTTGTTTATGA
Source organism: Vicia faba (assembly GCA_948472305.1). Lineage (NCBI taxonomy): Eukaryota > Viridiplantae > Streptophyta > Magnoliopsida > Fabales > Fabaceae > Vicia > Vicia faba. The sequence continues at coordinate 1,169,723,269 of OX451738.1, forward strand.
TGTTAGAGTTTTTTTAGGCACAAAATACTTGAATTTTTCTATGTGTTTGAAAATCTTCATCTTTGACTTTTGTTGACTTTTCTTGATTCTTTTGATCCTTGATGATCAAGTTTGATATTCTTGAATGTTTGATGATCCTTGATCTTTTAAGTTCAATGTTGACCAAAAAAGTCCAAGTTTGATTTAGTGTGATAGTTGACTTTTCATCAGTTGATTCCAATTCTTTCACTATCAATCAAATGTATCTTTGGAAATGTATTGAGCCATATAATTAGGTCAACATGTTACATTTGAGTTCTTTGAATCATGCCTCAAGCCATTAGGTCATACCCTGAGCCAAAAGTTAATGATCCATGTCTTTCAGTCAAAACCCTAATTGATCAAGACTTGTATTGATGAAGACCTCCTAATTCAAAAGCATGCTTGACACAAGGAGCAAACACACATATATTTTTGTATTTTGTTAGAGAAGAAATGATGCATATGAAGTGGTATCTTAGGTAAAAAAATTAGGGTACAACATATGCCCCTATTTAAGTTTCTTCTATCCAGAGATGTGAAGATCAAAGTCTTTGCCTCGACGCTATGAGAGGTACTTAAATACAAAATACACAATTTTTGGCCCTAAGATGCCACAATAGAAAACATGTTGAAATGCTGGCAAGAAATAACAAGGAATCCACGAAGGTATAATAAAAACCTCACAAGGTATAAATAAAAAACAATCTCAGGGGAACCAAGCCTACTGGGAAAAGATTAACTCAACTGAATGGGAGAAAAGAGAACTTAACTCTACTGGGAAAAATCACAAAGAAGAGGAAAATAAAACAAGATAACATCATCTCAATGATAACACTTGATTCACAGATGACGGTAAACTTTCCCATGATGACCGAGACTTAGTTTCTTCTTTAATCAAGTCTTCTACTTGAAAAGGGTAACAATAAACTTCCCCATAATGAAAGGGTCTCAATTTCTTCTTTAATCAAGTCTTCCACTTGAAAAGGGTAACAATAAACTTCCCCACGACAAACGGGTCTCAGTTTCTTCTTTAACCAAGTCTTCCACTAGAAAAGGGTAACAATAAACTTCCCCATGATAAACGAGTCTCAGTTTCTTCATTAATCAAGTCTTCCACTTGAAAAGGATAACAAACAAGCTCCTAAAAAGGTAACCACGTGTACAAGGTTTTCACAATAAACCATCTCTATCATATCGAAGAGATTAAACATCCATTGTAGTAAGAAACATCTTCATAGTGAACTATCTCTATCATATTGAAGAGATTAACCATCCATTTGGGTAAATAACAATCTTCACAACGAACTATCTCTATCATATCGAAGAGATTAACCTTCCATTGGAGTAAATAACAATCTTTTCAACAAACTATTTGTATCATATTGAAGAGATTAACCATCCATTAGAGTAAGCAACATCTTCATAGTGAACTATCTCTATCATATTGAAGAGATTAACCATCCATTGAATTAATAACAATCTTCACAATGAACTATCTCTATCCTATTGAAGAGATTAACCATCCATGGGAGTAAATAACAATCTTCATAGTGAACTATCTCTATAATATCAAAGAGATTAACCATCAATTGGAGTATATAATATTGATATTTGGGTAAAAGAATTCTGGGAATTGACGGACTACTCAAAAGAGACTATCATTATTTGTCCAAAAATAAATCTGGGGACACATAAGCTTCTTAAATAAAGAGACCATTACTTGTTTTCATGTAATAATTCTGAGAGTATTGCAATAATGCTGATGGGGAACAAATTCAACCTCTTGGGGAATTTCAAACAAATTCCTGCTGAGAAGATAAAGTTTGCAAATGGGGTTCTTCAAAAGAAGTGAAAGTCCTCACTATTGTGGAATAAATTTCTTCCAATAAAGAGAAAGTCTTAAAATGTGCAAAATAAATTCACTCTCAATCTAGGGTTCACTGCCTAGAGAGATCCAAACAAACATATTTTTCAGAGACAAGGTTTAATCCGGGAGTAAACTAGAGAGGGATAGTCAAATGAGACTCTTCCTAGTGAGGGATAAACTCAACTAGGGATTCATCCTATCCAGAGATGAACAGGAAAGCAAAAGAAAAACCCTCCCACGAGGAACAAACTCGATGGGGAATCAAAAGAAACATACAATTTTCTGCCTATAGCTGAGACTTATTAGAGGGAGCAAAGGCATTATTGGGGAAGCAAGTACACTACTTGGGGATAAACACAACCAGAGTGAGTGGACTCAGGAACATTGATAAATGCAAATGTGCATGAATGATGTAAGTATGTATGAATGAATGCAATGTCTATGCTGACCATACATATATAAACAGACAAACATATGATAACACTAGGGATGACAAGTCATAGTACACGGGCACTCAGGTAATCTTAACATCACTTGGGGATAAAATATAGACCCATCGGTGGAGTAAGAACTTGTTGTAAGGTCACTTCCTTCTGGAGGGGAAAATATATTTTAATAGGGGGAAGCATAAAGTTCATGTCTTCAATATTTCAAAAGGAAGAGGAAACAATCTCCTTGAAAGATTAACTGGAGGAAACTTAATTATCTGGCAACTTTGAAAAGCATATCACCTTCTTAGTTCTACATTTTAGAATTTAAATGTGCCCACAGGAAACCAGTAACATTCCCTTTTAATTCATGAGTCATAAGAAAACACTCTTTGTTGCTATTCATATTTTAAAACGCATTTTTATTAAAAAATTGTTTCAACATCATCATCAAGAATAAAATGAATTTTGTAAAGCTGAATAAGATAAGAGTAGAAAACAAGTGGGCAACGGCTCAAATTTATATAATGGAATGGTAGTTTGCAAATGGCGTAACTCCATGGATCTTTACAAAGTTTTATAAAAAGTAATTATATGGGAAAGTTTATATTGAAATGCATAGTCCTATTCTCCCTATCAACTTTTAATTTAAACTATGATTAGATTTTGCAGGTGATTTGATGAAGAGCCTTCATAGAATAGACAGCTTGAAGAAGATCAACCTAAGGCCAATGGAGTTACTTGTCACAAAGATCCCTAACTTTTGCCTAGATTGACCTTTTGGGTTTTCAATCTACCGGGATTATTATTTTTTTGTTTATGTCTCTAATTTTTTCCTGGACCGCCCTTTTGAGTTTTTAGCCCACCGAGATGCTCATTTTTGCCTAAGTCGCCCTTTTCATGTTTTCAAATTAGCAAGTTATTAATTTATTTCTTTTTTAGACAAAGTATATCTTGGTTGTATCGTAATTCATAGGTTGCAGGAGCTCCTCACCATCCATAGTCATAAGAGTCATTGGACCACCAGATAAGGTTGTCTTAACCACATACGAACCTTTAAAATTAAGAGCCCGCTTGCCCCTAGAATCGGATTGAAAAGATAAAATCCTTTTAAGAACAAAGTCACCTTCTATGAATTCATGAGGTTGAACCTTTTTATCGAACACCTGTTTCATTCTCTTTTGATATAACTAGCCATGACACAAGGTTGTCATCCTCTTCTCTTCTATCAGATTCAATTGGTCATATCTACTTTGACACCACTCAGCCTCAGATAACTCAACTTCCATTAGAGTTCTCATTGATGGGATCTCAACCTCTACAGGGAGTATTTCTTCCATTCCATATATAATAGAAAAAGGAGTTGGCCCTATCTAAGTGCAAACAAATGTGTGATAGCCATGCAGAACAAAAGGTAACATCTCATGCCAATCCTTGTAAGTTACAAACATTTTCTGAATAATCTTTTTGATGTTTTTATTAACAGCTTCAACAACATCATTCATCTTTGATCTATACAGAGAAGAGTTATAATGCTCTATCTTAAAATCATTGTAGAGTTCTTTCATCATTGTATTATTCCGATTTAACCCATTATCGGTGATAATCTTTCTTGGCACACCATATCGGCATATGATCTGTTTTTTGATAAACCTAACCACTACTTGGCGAGTTACATTCGTGTATGAAGCTGCTTTGACCCACTTGGTGAAATAACCAGTAGCCACCTGGATGAAACGATGTCCGTTTAAGGCCTTGGGTTCAATCATACCGATCATATCAATACCCCATATAGAGAAGGGCCATGGCGAAGAAAGAATATTGAGAAGAGATGGAAGCACATAAATTTTATCTGCATAGATCTAGCATTTATGGCACTTCATCACATATTTATAACAGTCAGATTCCATCGTCAGCCAATAGTAACCGGCTCTCAACAATTTCTTAGCCATTACATGCCAATTGCCATGGGTACCGAAGGATCCTTCATGAACTTCTTGCATTATTGATAACACGAAAAGTTATAGCATATTTCGCCCGATTTACACAGATAAAGCTTCTGATTCTTCATTTATTATGTCGCGTTATGTCTCTATTTGTAGTATTTACAGCATATTTCAGGTATTTAGTTTCTGCAAAGCATAAATGAGAAAAGGAAGAAAAATAATGGAGAAATGAAGAAGAAATGGCACTTTAGCAGCAAAATGGAAATGATTATGTAATAGAAGCCATGCCGTCCGTCACAAGCCATGTCGCCTGTCACATAGTCCAAAAGTGTGACCCTCGGCACACTTCTTGTCCCAACCAGCACGAAATGAAGATACGTACCCCACGCCACAACATATGACACTCGTTACAACCCATATATTAGTTACAAGATTATCTCCATGAAGCGCACAACTTGCTGAAAGTTCTGCACGATTGAAGAACGAAGATTAAGGGGTTGTTCCTACTTTTTCTCAGCTGATGGAATCCATAAGACCAAGACAATTACCAAAACTTAGGACGTTCCAGACCTTCTCCAATTTTCTTATTTTCTCTTCATACTGCAACACTGTTATTTTATTTCCAGTTTTATAGTTTTTTCTATTTTTTCCAATTTCGATTAGAATCTCCGTAAGCAAAGAAAACCATTATAGTTAAAGCAATATTTCTTTACATCGGAGGAATATTGCAACTTTAGTTTCTTTCTAAGCTTCCAGAATTTCGTTTAGGTTTATTTTAATTTCTTCAAGATATTTTATTCCAAAGTTAATCTTGTCGGCTTATGGAGGATAGCATACTGCACAATTATTCTTCAGTGTTTTTATTCCAGGTTCCAATTTTAAATATAGTATTATTTATTTTTACCATGCCTCTGTTATTGAATGTATGTTTTTATTTTATGTTATCATGTAATAAAATTATCTTTGGCTAAATTCATCGATACCGGTATGTGAAGTCCTAAACCGAAGGAATTCAGTAATTAATTGGTATAAATATTTTACAAAAAGACTATTCTGGTTTTGATTTCCAATTTAGATATTAAATTTTTTGTTACGAGAGTAAAAGATAGACTAAGGATAAAATTAACAGAGCGAGAGTTTGAGGTTTTAACCAGATAGTGGTGATTGAACATTAATTATAAAAATATCGAGAGCGCTTTAAAATTAATTGGACTCTATTTGTTTTCAAAAAATACTTTTGAATTTTAAATGAAACAGTGAGAGCGCTCATTTGAGTTTAATAATATGGCCTGAAGCGATAGAGAAAAGTGTGAGACAAGGGTTTTTAAATTAATAGTTTCCACTAAAACAGTGTTTTAATACTTAAAACTATGTCAATAACTTATTGAATCCCTGAAGTCGACAAATTACATACCGGTGTCCCGTTATCAATTATTATATCTTAATTAATTCATGTTTAAACCCCCAACACCCTAATTTTATAATTAGCCTTAGCTTTACACAGTGACCCTAGATAACAGTAGTTTGACCATTAGTCCTTGTGGGATCGATATCTTTTAAAACTACGCGATTAGACTGTGCACTTGCAGTAACTAAACCCGACAAACTCTCAAATTAGCGATCAAGTTTTTGACACTGTTGTCGGGGACTGATTTAGTCAGTATTGTAAATCCCTTGTTACTCAGTATAGACTAAGGCAACCAATTTTATTTTATTTTATTCGTTGATTATATGCCAAGAACTCGCTCTAAAGGCGAAGAATTAAAGCAACCAATCGACGAGGTCGAGCGTTTCGTTAGTATAAGATGTTGAATTAGAGAATACCAAATCAAGTACAACCTTCCTGAATTTAATCTTCCTGACTATTCTCTTCCGGACCCAAGAATGGCCGAAGGACCCCAAAATCGCCCTCTGAAGGATTATTTTGCCCCATCGCAAGAGGAACCCCACAACATTATTGTCGTTCCCGCCATCGCATGGAAAGATTTCGAGTTAAAAACTTTGTTATTACAAGCTGTCCAACAAAACCAATTTTCAGAAAGTCCTACGAACAATCCAAAACTTCATTTGTCCGTGTTTGTGTAGTACGCAGACACAGTGAAAGCAAATGGTGTCAACCCTGAAGCAATAAGACATCATCTTTTTCCTTTCTCGTTACGAGATAGAGCTAGAGTGTGGCTCCAGTCTCTATCATCCAACTCTGTTACCACATGGAATGAGTTAAAGAAAGTTTTCCTAGCGCGATATTTTCCGCCGAGTAAGACGGCTATGCTAAGAGCCAATATCAACGGTTTTAAACAAAAGGAAAGTGAATCTCTCTTCGAAGCATGGGAAAGATACAAAAACATGTTGGGAATCTGCCCGCATCATGGTCTAGAAGAATGGCTGATCATCCACACCTTTTACAATAGTCTCTTGTGCAACACAAGACTAATGATTCAGGCAGCTGCCGGCGGTGCACTGAAAGCTCAAATGAAAGGCGGTATGCATGAAGTTAGTAGCTTAGACCAAGTTAACGCTAAGGTAGAAGCCCTTACCCAAAAGATAGAAAGCTTGACCACAACTCCCGCAGCCACCGTAGGTTGCAGTAGCTCTAACCTATGATTTATGCGGACTTCACGTGCATGCTGCACCTGAATGTCTATTCTTAACAGGAGTACCAGTTGATCAAGTAAATTACGCTCAAGGAAATCCCTATGGCAATAACTATAACCCTGGTTGGAAGAACCATCCAAACTTCTCATACAAAAGCAACAACGCTTTGTGCGCACCTGGGCAAGCTCCTACTACGCCTCCAGGATATCAGAAATCCACCCGAAATGTCTCATATATTTCGAATATCCCTAGGAAGTCCAACATTGAAAAAATGATAGAAAAATTCGTAGCCACCCAAGCTCAAATTAATAAATATTTCATGAATCAAAATATTCACACCAGTGAACAAATTAAGCAATTGACAAATAAGATTGATGCTCTTTCCACACACAACAAAATGTTAGAAACACAAATCTCCCAAGTGGTTCAACAGCAAGCAGCTACAGTTGCTCCAGCTGGAACTTTTCCTGGACAACCCAACCAAATCCAAAGGGACATGATAATGCCATAACACTTCAGAGTGGGACAGAACTAGGAGGACCAACTGAACCTAGAATCGAGAACCTAGCCATGTACCAGAAACATGGAAAGGGAAATGAGAAGGAATCTGATCCGAAGGAAGTAGAAAAAGAAGGTGATGGTTAAGAGGTCTTGGAAAAAGAAGAACCTTATGTGCCTCCGCCACCCTATAAACCACCTATCCCATATCCTTAAAGATTTTCTGAGTCTAAAAATGTAGGGCAATTCAAGAAATTCGTTGAACTTATGAAATAACTTAACATTTCCATACCTTTTACAGAAGCTATCACACAAATCCCCTCCTACGCTAAATTTCTTAAGGAAATCTTATCCAATAAGAAAAAGCTTGAGGATAATGAAATTGTATTGCTCACTGCTGAATGCAGTGCTATAATCCAAAATAACATGCCTCCTAAACTTAAAGACCCATCTAGTTTTTCCATACCCTATGTAATCGTAAAGTTTGTCATAAACAAAGCACTATGCAATTTAGGAGCCAATATTAGTCTAATGCCCTTATCGATTTGCAAGAAACTCAACATGGGAGAACTAAGACCAAAAAGGATGTCCGTACAATTAGCAGATCGATCGGTGAAATTTACTTTAGGCATGTTAGAAAATGTTCCTGTACGTAAAGGACAATTCTATATCCCCACTGATTTCATAATCATGGACATTATAGAAGACTCCATAAGTGTGGTGATTGATGATTCAACCACTGAAAAATAAATTGATATCGAAGAAGATGTTGGAACATCCCCTGTGCAGACTGATGAGGCAGAAAGAGATGTAATTTTGATTTCACAAGTATTGAATCAGTTAGTTCTCAAGTCAACAAAAGTCTCTCTATGAGAATTCAATCAAAACATTCCAAGGAACTCATTACAAGACACCTTAACAAAGTGGACTCCACCTCATTCAATGAGGAGATATCAAATTCATGTTTTGTCTCTAAACTTGAACCTAAGATGAGCCCTATTATTCAAGAAAAGAAAATCTTAAAATGTATCATTGGAATAAGTTTTTGTGATGTGTTATATTTTCACTGCACAAATCTAATGGTGGAAGAATTTTGTAATGAAAATTGGGATAGTAGTAATGATGACATAAAAGGGATTTCTGATGGATGTCTCTGCTTAAGAAACAATCTAATTTTCTAGTTAACTAAGAAGAAAACATGTGCTTCTTTGGTTACTGTTGAAGCTGAATATGGTGGAACAAGAAATAGTTGCTCTCAATTAATATGGATGAACCAGATGTTGAAGGAATATAAAGTCAAGAAGGATGACATGATATTACATTGTGAAGATCTGAATGATATCAAATATCTCATTCATCCACTACTATATTTAGCCCACAGGGCTTCCGTCTATATCATCATCCCTATCCTGTAGTTACTCCTCATCGTCTTTCATTTGTAATAATCCTTAAATAATTTTTGTCTCCATCTCTAAGACAATGTAGGATATTATCAATTATCATCTGTAAGGAATCCCTACTTGTCTCAATTTCTGAGTAAGAGTAGGATATCATCATAAAACCTGTATATGGTACCCCTATATCTACCATTATACTACGTCTACGTCGCATTGCATATGCACGAAACATTTTTTTGCATACCTAAGAACGAAAAATGTTTTTGCATACTCAAGCATTTTCATGCATTTACATTTCTATACATTTTCACAAAATCATTTACACTTCCACCCTTATTCAATGGTGATCCAGCTAGCAAGATTCTCCATACTCGCAAGTGAACTTAAAGCATGTCTCAAGAAGCCATGGAAGAACTCAAAAGAGGCCAAGAACTCTTAAAGGAGGAGGCCCACCAGCTAAAGACTTAAATGAACTTGATCATGCAATTATTACTGAGGAATGGAGGTAACCTTTCGTCATCCCAGCCACATGACCATTTAGCACCACATATGTCGCCACCACGGGAAATTCCCCCACCTCAACAACAACTACAACGACCTTATAAATATAAGGGATATGCCCAACAAAGGAAAATAAAAAAGCTATCACCTAGGAGATTTGATCCACTTCCTGTACCACGTAGAAAGCTGCTAATACACTTACTCAAGTCATCCTTGGTAGAGCTGAAGCCACTTGCTCCTCCAATTGGGGCACTCCCACCTAAGTATGATGCAAATGCAAGGTGCGAGTATCATACCAACTCTCCAGGACATACCCTTGAAAAATGTTGGGCTTTCAGACACAATGTCCAAGGTTTGATCAACAATAAGCAGTTGACTTTTGAAGAAGGGATCTCATTGGCCAATGGTCATCCTTGCTTTTACAAATCCAAAGACTAAGAAGAATCCCCTAAATTCAATGGGTCAACAAGAAGGCTTATCTCTAGATCATTTGGCCTTTATCATTTCAAATTATAATTTCTTTCTTGCTAAGTGTTATTTGTTATAAACTTTGTACTCTTTGGTCAAGCAATTCTAATAAAATAAGCACGCATGTTTTTAAAATCGATTCATTCCACACAAAAATCAATAACTTTCCATTTTCACTCTGTCTTTTCAATTTTAAAATTAAAAAACTTCGTGGGAGAATGATGAAAATACAAAATAATTGAATTATGTTGACGTATGCTTCTTAATAGTAAGGCTTAGCTGACGATGTAAGGCATTGTTTCAATTACTAAACAATGGAGATATAAGGAGTTAATTCATAGTTAACCCCCTCAAGACAGAAGTTGGAGTTCTTTCTATTTTCTAAAAAACCCTTAATCTTAACTAGGGGCAGGGTAGACTTCAATTAATTCGAAGATGCATTCAAATCCCGGGAGAATCAAAACGATCTAAGCAAAGGTTCAAGCACATATCTTTCCTCGGTACATCATTGAGAGAACGATCTAAGCAGAGATTAGATCACATCATTTTTCCCGCGTTCATCATTCAAGATTCAGGAATCAATAAAAACAAAGCCCACGACGTCTTCCTCCTCACTACGTCAATCAAGATCAAGGAAACGATGAAGACGAAGCTTACAATAATCAGCATGGCAGTCACAAATTTTCAAAATCAAAAGTAAAAAAGAAGAAATTCAAAAAAAAAGTGAAAGCCCGCTAAGGCAAAGAAAATCAAAACTTGACTTAGGAAAAAGTTAGGGCAACTCGATGGATCGAAAAAAAATTAAAAATAAAATTTCAAAAAAAATCGGTCCATACAAAAATAAGGGATTAAAAATAAATTGGAAAACAATCTTGTGACTGCCACCTCAAGAATCATCAAAGCTTCTCATCAACTTTTGGATCTTATCAGCGCTTGGATCTTATTAAGGCTCATATCTTATCAATACTTTTCATCGGCGCTTGGATCTTTGCCTACGCTTGTCATCATCTGCACGACTATAAAACTTCTCTTGAGGATTAAACGCATCAGTTGGATTAATTGAACTTAGGAATGAAGAACATCAAGTAGAATGGGGTGGGTTGAATAAATTTCGAGCCTTATATCTTTTTTTTCTTAAACCATGAACCATGGCCACGTTACAACCTTTTAAAGTCTTAACAGATGCTAAGTTCACTATGTAAGCATACTCGACGATATTTGTGTTAAACTGACTCCTATGTTTGCTAAAATTATTTCTAACTATTTCGCTTCTTCCAATATTTATCTTCTAATCTACCCTTTCTTTTCAAATAATCAATTTCAATTTCAAGAACATGCATGTGCATCAAACGTAATTACTTTTTCAAAATGTACAATTTTATCTACGAATCAATACTTAGCATCAAGGAGATTTAAAAAAGGTTTGATCAAAGGCCATCCTTTCCAAGAAGCTTCTAATTGGGGCAGAAGCATCTAAGGGGATCCATATAAACAAGGGTAAATACTAATGATCGTAGGGTATATCGCATGAAGATACTATTGATAAGGGGTGATCATTCCGAGGTTCAATCAACTTGGATCAAATTTCAAAGAACTGTTCAACAAGGGGAATACATTTCGAAGAATCATTCATGCCACAACAGGATATGACTCGATTTCCTCGTGTTAATAAACCTCTCAAGGCATTAACAATCAGGGGTATCCTTCCAAGATTCAAATGTTGGGACAATGCATACCAAGTTCATCATACTGCGTAGGGTCCAAATTCTTCAAGAAACCCTAAGTACTAACTTTTCAATCTTCGAATACTTAAGGAAACCTATGTCAAGTTCATGGTGAATTCTAAAGTTCCTTCTAAGGGTACTTCCTCCAGATCCTGGAGATTGAGGGGCATGTCTTTCAAAATTTGAATGTTGGGGCAAACTACTACGAGGCTCGAGAATGGTGGGGTGATTCACATTAAGATCAAAATACTTCCAAGCTTATGTAAATGAGAATCTCCTCCAAGACCCTGTCAACAAATTAGGGAAAAACAATCCATGCAGGGGCAAGCTCTCTGAGTACTTCCACAATCTCTGATGGGTCTTTCTTCCATATCAATAATCTTCAAGTTTAAATCGAGTATCGGGAGATCATGCAAGCTCAACATTCAACCACCATGTGACAAGGAACCTTGTAGCATAGGAAAACCTCCACGCTTTAATCATCCACGACCCATCACAGGGGCACCATCCAAAAAAGATCGTTCAAAAGTATATCATAAAGCATAAGACTACATAAATCATGCATTAGGGTTCCTCGATCCAAAACCAAGCTATAATTATCATCTCATCCATCTGACGAAGTCCGACAGCATGGGTCGAGCATTTCCTAGAAAGCCCAATCGTGCATTCAAATTTCAAAATCCAACATCCATTTACATATATCCAAGTCATCCATCACACACATCAATCAATCATCACATTTCATGTATCAATCAAATTTGCACGCATAACATAAAACCTCGTTTTTATGTGAAGACAATTATCATTGTCGATCAAATTATCAATACTACATTGAATCTCGGCAAAAGATTCTCCTGGTTGATCATCGCAGTTGATTATCCAGAGGACCTCAGCAGAAGGTATCACAATTGAATCTCGGAAGTAGATTCCCCTCGTTGATCACAACAGATGATTATCCAGAAGACCTAAACAGAGGTAGTTCACAATCTAATCTCGATAGTAGATTGTCCTGGTTGATCACGACATTTGATTTTCCAGAAAACCTCGGCAGGAGGTAGTTTCCAATTGAATCTCAGCAGTAGATTTTCCTGATTGATCACGGCAATTGATTATCCGTAAGACCTCGCCAGAAGGTAATTTCCATTTGAATCTCAACAGTAGATTCTCCTGGTTGATCACGACAGTTGATTATCCAGAAGACCTCGGCAGAAGGTAATTTCTAGTTGAATATCGGCAATAAATTCTCCTGGTTGATCACGACAATTGATTATCCGGAAGACCTCGGCATAAGGTAACTCAAATTGAATCTCGATATTAGATTCTCCTGGATAATCACGACACTTGATTATCCGGAAGACCTCGGCAGAAGGTAATTCAAATTGAATCTCGATAGTAGATTCTCTTGGTTGATCACGTCAGTTGATTATCCGGAAGACCTCGAAAGCAAGTAATTCAAAATTGAATCTCGACGGTATATTCTCCTGGTTAATCGTGGTAGTTAATTATCCGGAAGAACTTGTCAGTAGGTAATTCAAACAAAATCTCGGCAGTAGATTCTCCTGGTTAATCTCGGCAGATGATTATATAGAAGACCTCAACAGAAGGTAGTCTCAATTGAATCTTGAAAGCATATTCCTTAGAAATCTCGGCAGTAGATTTCCCGTTAAAGAGCCTCACATCAAGCATGACATACGCATAACCATATCAAAATCTCAAGGTAATTCACATCATTTGGTGCATCTAACATACGGAAACACCAAAGAGCGTTTGATAAAGCATCAAAGGTTAGTCCTGGTTGGGAAAACATCAAAGGAAAATCCACGCCTATTTCCAAGTCCACGCCTATGTCCACATCCACACCTATTTCTACGCCCATGCCTACGTTTGCGACTATGTCAATGTCCGCGCCAAAATCCATGTTTACGTCCATGCCTACGCATGCGCCTATGATACATACATCAAGATCTCGCTAACATCTTTCACCAAATCCAAATCCACTAGGAGATACAGCAATGGGAAACGAACACTGTCGAGGAGTTGGTGACTATGAGAACCCGATGGTTTAACAAAAAGAGATTTATCAAAAGTATATACGTACACTTTTAGGGCATACACATACATTTAGGGCATACACCTTCTTGAGGCATATTCATACAAACATTCGAGGCATAAGCACATAAGCATTTTTGTACATACGCATTGTAAACATTTGGGGCATACATCACACTTGGATAGCACATCGATTTGGGGCATTATGCATGTAGTACATCTTCCAGAGCTGTTCTGTTTAGAATTAAAAATTTTCTTGGGGTTCATCATTAGCAGGCTTATCTGCGCGAACTTTATAGTCCAAACTTTAAGCAAATTTGGTGTTTATTTTCTTCATGTTGATAGTTGTGATTGAGGACGACACAACCGACTTTATCATGAATTTGGTATTCTTCATGTTGAAAGTTGTGGTTGAGGGAGACACAACCGACTTCATCGTGAATTTGGTGTTTATTTTCTTCATGTTGATATTTATGGTTGAGGACGACACAACCGACTTCATCATGGATTTGGTGTTCTTCACGTTGATAGTTATGGTTGAGGGCGACACAACCAACTTCATCGTGAATTTGGTGCTTATTTGCTTCATGTTGATAGTTGTGGTTAAGGGCGACACAACCGACTTCTTCATGAATTTGGCATTCTTCACGTTGATAGTTATGGTTGAGGATAACACAATCGACTTCATCGTGAATTTGGGGTATATTTTCTTCATGTTGATAGTTGTGGTTGAGGACGAAACAATCGACTTCTTCATGAATTTGATGTTCTTTATGTTGATAGTTGTGGTTAAGGACGTCATAACCGACTTCATTGTGAATTTGGTGTTTATTTTCTTCGTGTTGATAGTTGTGGTTGAGGATGACACAACCGACTTCATCATGGATTTGTTGTTCTTCACATTGATAGTTATGGTTGAGGGAGACGCAACCAACTTCATCGTGAATTTGGTGCTTATTTGCTTCATGTTCTTAGTTATGGTTAAGGGCAACACAACCGACTTCTTCATGAATTTGGCGTTCTTCACGTTGATAGTTGTGGTTGAGGACGACACAACCGACTTCATCGTGAGTTTGGGGTATTTTCTTCATGTTGGTAATTATGGTTGAGACGATACAAGCAACATCATCGTGAGTTTGGGGTATATTTTATTCATGGTGATAGTTGTGGTTGAGACGACACAACCAACATCATTGTGAATTTGGGGTATATTTTTCTTCTTGTTGATAGTCTGGGTTGAAGGCTGACACGACCAAACGCTATCAATGAATTTGGGTTCCATCGCTTTAAACCCGGTGTATTTCATTTGGTTATCAAGTCTTTGGTTGAGGGCTGACACAACCAACATTGGCTTTCCAAATTCCAAATATCTGGGTTCAAGCTTGTATTATCTATCCTCTAGGCTGTGATAGGTACACGAAAAAACTTTGGCTCATTGGGTTAGTCTCTAAGCAGTAATGTATTATTAAGCTTTATGTTATTCGTCCCCTAGGCTATGATGAATGTACAAAATCTGCGTCACAAACTTACTATATTAGTCTTATAGCGTTAGTAAATTAGCTTTTCAAACTTGTATCATTTACTCCCTAGGTTATAATAAATATGCAAAATTCTACAATATCTTTTAGGTACTGACGAATCATCTCCATCGTCATGTCTAAATCAAATAAAAATTTTGGTTCAAATGCCAGTAAGATGATACATCATCATTTGTACCTATTCTTCACACCCATGAGAATGCTGCACAACATATCCTTGTAAGTCTTTCGGGCAAATTTTGGGGTGTTCCAATATTTAATAAACTTCTGATCGAAACGTGCGAGACCTGCATATTCTCGCACTATTCAACCGAAAGATAATTATATAGGGACAACTGTCATACCCCAATTTTTTCCGGGTCTTTTTTGTTTGTTGTTTCATTTTATTTCGAAAGAATGAGATAATACAGTTGGTAAAGACTGAGAGGTATGAGCGAAAGGTCACGAGTTGAAATTCCAACTCCCACACTTTTTTACATTTTTCTGTTTTATTTATATTTCCTTTATTTTCTAACTTTATTTTTATTTTATCCAATAAAATCACAAAAAATACATTTTCATTTTAATTTTAGTTTTTTTATTTAAATCCCTTTTTAATAATTATTTTATTTTACCATTTTAGTAAAAAAAAATACAAAAAGAGAAGGTGTTGATGAGCAAGTAAAGAATAAGGAAAGTTTTTGTGTAATCTTTTCAAATTTGGCAAAGAGATTAAAAATCAAATAAATTTTAATTGGTCATTTTAATTATTTGATTGATTTCCTTAATGAATTAAGGTTTAATAACTTTTTATTTGATTTTTTTTGCCATTTTTGTTTTAACCTAAAAACCACTATAAAAGAAACATCACAATTTCACAAAGAGGGAAGGTCACTTTTCACTCACTAATTTTCCACACATTCTATTCACTTAACATTCACAAAAGACCAATTCTAAAACCAGTACACACATTCCATTTCACGTACATATTTTTTTCCGAAATTTCTCAAACCTTTTTTCTCTTAGCACAAAACTTTGTTCTATTGTAAACTATTTCACACTTCCTAACAAATTCAGTTTATACTCACCAATTTCACTACACTATCAAAACCACAATTTCATAAACACAAGTTCTATTTTATCACCAAAAATTAACCATCACAAACCTTGAAGACAACCAAAAAAAATATTTTAACATTAATAGCTTTCCTCATTCTAACTAAAACAAAACAGTTCAAATTTTTTCTCACAATACATTGATATAAGTTTTTTATTTGCAGTTCGTAGGAAAAACAAAACATGAGGAATAAAACTTAAATCTGCATAATTGATTGCATCTTTTTGTTAGTTGTGTAGGAAACAAAGAAAGAATGAGGTCCGATATCGAAATCATCGGCTTTCCCAAAGTCAGCAACAAAAGTTGTCCATACACGACCATCGCGAGAACACCATTGCAATCTCCGGCCATCATGAACCGAAACTCACCTGCACAATTCAGATCGACACAGACGGAGTCCATCTCTGATCTACAGACCAACCGCGCGCCTCCATGATTCACGCATCTGACCAGTCCAAAATCTCCTTCCGCGCCGCACAGAACCACCAGCGTCGCTTCTGCCGTTCAGCCAACATCCACCGCGAGCCTCTTCGATCTTCAGCCACGTGAGCTTCTTTATTTGTTTTCTGATTTAAATTACTTAATTCAATATTGTGTATTTGTTTGGGCTTTTTGTTAAAAGAACAAAGAAGGAAGAGCTAAGATGAGTGAGAGAGAAAGAAGAAAAGGGAGTTGAACCATAATACTATCTCTCTGTCAGTCACATCAAGAATTTCCCAAAATGCCTACCTATTACATCACTTGTAAATCAACATACTACAGGATGGGAACACTGTGTGAAATTTTATTACTTAATAAAAAATTTATTATTTAATTGTAATTATTAAATAGTTATTTTAAGTTTATAATTATTTAAGTTTTTAAATTAACATTTTATTAATTAATTTTATAATTAAATAGTTTATTAAATTATTTGTAATTAATAATAAAATTAAATAATAAAAATTATTAATATAATAAAAGAAAATAGAAGAAAACGAGAAAAAAAATTATTCATTCCTTTCACGCTATTTCAAATGGCGAGAGCCCTTGCAGCGTTTGTGGGTCCCACATTCGCGCCATTTGAAATGGTGTGAACTTCCTGGGTGTGGCACTTTGGGCAATTATTTTCAACAGACGTGGCATTCTGAGAAAAATTCGATGTTAGTAATAGCAAGGGAGCGGCAGTTGCTATAGTACTAGGATTGCATTTTTTTTCAATTCGAACTTCATGATTTGGTGATAATGGGCTTTGACCCAACAAACCCGTGACCCATAGTAGTAGTTTTCTTTTCATAATTTTTTTAAGTTGAAGAGCATTGGACTCTTATTATTGTTCATATACTTCTAGTGATTTAGCATATTGTTATAGTTTTTTTCTTTCATTTAGTTTTGGGTTAATTTATCGCTTTGGGTTAGTTTATCCTCTCTTTAATTTAAGCCTTGTCATTTTTTTAATTATTATTATACATCTAATCCTAAAAAAGAAAAACAATAGAAATATGTTTAGAAAGGTACAAAGAAATATTAATAATGAAAATACTTTTTTTAATCAAATTAATTCAAACATTCTGTGAATAATAAGATGTTCCTCTTCGAATAATTAAATTAGTTGATATATCGTCCATCAGTTTATTATTCAAATTCAAACAATTAGAACCCACGCAACTCACTAAATTCTATGTCCGCGAGCGACACGTGACCAATATCTGGCCACGTGATGAGGAGACTATACCAGACTGCCTTGCTTTACGTCTTAATGCAATTAACCAACTTCAAATCAATATTTTACTAATATAATGAATTTTATATTTATTTTCAAAAAGGATTGTACTAATATCGTTTATCGACTACGATCTATATCCATGATTCCGCAATTTACAAACCCAGATTTGATTCAAAGAGAATTCGAGGTATTTCTACAACCCGTAAAAAACACATACTCGCGAACTACGAAATGGGACTCTGATTCCTCCTAAGAGGATACGTAGGTATACGACTAAAATTATGGCGAGTCCTCCTAACTAAAATTCAAACCCTATTTCATAAACATCACGCTTCTAAATCTAGTATCCTTGCGAACAAGGTAGATAAGGGATGCCTAACACCTTCCCCTCGTCTAGAACAGAGTCAAACTTAAAATCTCTGACTTTTTAGGGTTATTCCTTTATACCCCATTCCTTAAGGATAAAAATTAAGGGTGACATATCAAGAGTGACATACAATATATATGTTGCGGAGCTTGACTCAGTATTGTGACAACTTTTTTGATTGTGTCTGAGTTGACGACATGTATTGGGTAATCTTACCATTTTGTTTTTCGTATCAATTTCGGTTTGAATATGCGTGCTGTTAAGGAGGCCCTTTTTCTTCCTTCGCATATGCTCATTGTGCCAAACAATGCTGCTTTCATAAGTAGGCCAATAATCATCCTTTGCTACAACCGAGAAGCTATTGTTGGGGTTATTGTAGTAAAATATACAACTCAATTTCGCCGAACTCACAATGCTCGCGAGTTTAGAAAATATTTTGAACGTCATCATCATCGCGAATCTTTAGTTGAAAATATATGACCTGGTTATTGTCAAATACAAATGGACTCTTGTAAATGATTTGGTAAATTGGACTAGATTTCAACTTTGTCTCTATTCTCTCTTTGAAATGTGCAAAACCCGATCTATTATTTTTCTAAACCGATTAAAATATTTATTAGGAACATTAAACTCAAACTTCTTAGAGTTGAATGTCTCACCCTTTATATGAGCATTGACTATGTAATGTTGTGCATGATCCATTTTGTATAAGATTGGCTTAATTGGAGTGTATTTTAGATTGATGGCAGTGTGAATTAGTTCAGAAAGGTGATGTGTGCACTAAAATAGGTTGGAAAAGCATGGGTCTTAAAAACTCATGTGCCACCATGTATGGCGCATCCTTTGTAATCTATACATAGGCGTCACACCCTTTGGTTATTCATATGATCTGCACACTTGCATTCATGCCATTCTGACCCCTAGCCTGCAAAGTTGCTACCTTGCCATTGCATGCATGCAAAAAGATGTCGCCACTTTGACTGGCACATGTGTACAAAATAAAGAGCATGTGCCATAGCCCTTGGCACATGTGTGTTGAATTGCATGCTGAAATTGCTTCGTGTAAATTCATCTTCCATCTATAAATACCAATAATAATCAACACAATTTCATCATCAATAATCAAACACACACACTATTTGTAAGTTATCAGCAACAACGACACAAGAGCATACCAAAAAATGGCTTCATTGACCATGGGTGAGAAACATATAGGAACCATCAACAACATTGATTCCTTTGTAAGTTATTATTTATAAATAATATAAGTTTCTCCTTATGTTACTAAATTTTTTTCTTATATAACTTTTCCTTAATTATTTTTTGATAGGATCCAAAGAGATTTTGTTGTCATGTACATGAATATGTCCCACATGACGAGGTGATATAATCGTATTTATGACAAGTCGATTTTGGTAATATACTCAATATAGACTCCTACCATGTTGATTATAAATTAATTTTTTCCTTGATGAAAAGATGGAAATCCGAAACACACACATTTCATCTTCTATACGGTGAATGTACCGTCACCCTAGAGGACATGTACATGTTACCGGGCCTACCTATCAATGGTAAGGTTGTTAGTGGTCGAGTTAAGCAAGACAACACAATATGCAAGGAACTTTTAGGTGCTCATTTGTTTGAAGACACGACAAGGGGTCAAGATATTAATCTCAACTACCTTAAATAACACTATTCATCTATGATATTGAGCGAAAAATTCTACTGAGCATAAAAGAATAATGAAAGCTTGGTGTTATATTATGATACTATTGGTAACTTTTTATTTTCTGAAACTACCTGTAATACTGTTAATATTATGTATTTACATTTTTTAAGATACTTCAATAAAATAAGCACATATAGTTGAGGTTCAACTGTTTTGTCTCATCTATGTAGTTCTTTGTGTGAAAATGCATGAAATAATACTAATTCATTTTATTCATGCGCTTTTTTCTCCAAACATGGGGTTGGTCGAGAATGTCGACACTCGCCCCTGTTAACGAGAAGCCCTTCACATTCCCCTACGCGACAAAGTAAGTTTATACCATTATTCAATTTACTTACTTTATATTATAAATATTGGTAATTAATTTATTTTCACTATTTTTGGTTTAGGTGGTGCGTTCTAGGGATAAACTATAAAAAAATCCTAAACATGCTATAACGGTCTATCAAAATCTTCTGGATCATATTAGAACCGACAACGTATTACAACTAAATAACTACATATCTCATTAATTTAATTTAATATTACCAATTTACTAATCTTCTAAAAATGTATTTTTCCTCTATAATTTGTCTGGAGGTCGTATCTGGGTCTTGACCATGAGATTAACCCCAAGGATGCTGCAATTTAGACTGTAAAAATAACAATCATCAGATTCACTACTGTGGAGATGCACCAGAGCCATCATGTCAAAATGCAGTTCAGCATGCCACAACAAATCACAGATCTCCCGGCGTGTTTGGAGAATGACATCAATTAAGAGTCGATGACCAATGGAGATATAGATATTTGAAAGACTTCGCTAGGGATGCATATTGTTAATGGAGACAGCAACATCATCTGGCCATAAATGAACCAATCATGCAGGAGGATGTTAGACAAACTCAAAATTATATGAATTGGTATAATCGGTTTCAACAAATTTGTTTTGTCTCATCCGAGATATTTGATCGACCCACGCCAACGAGCTTCGTCATCATACGCCCAACAACCAATTCCACAACATTACCAAACCCAACAACATTGTCAACCTACACAAATCCAATAACCTTACGAAACAACATACACCAAAACATGTGACTAATTCATGTCACACACTCAAACACAAAACTAAGAGCATGACCCATATCGCCACCAACCATATGCTACCACCACATCTTACCATAACACTTATGATACCACCACATCGTACTATAGCATCCAACTAATATACAGTCAAACGTCACACCGTAAGATCACCCAACTAATAAATGTATTTCAAACACCACAAGATTGTTTCATTTCCAAAACGATTCAATGTCCCAATTCAACCAACCACCCCGCCCACACGTAACCCAACCAACACGACCCAACTACAACATCATAGGTACAAAACTCGATTACAGTAGTGACGCCTATTAGGGAGATATGATCGAATACTTGTTAGATAACACTAATATCACAGGACTCTCGAACCAATCACCTCTGCCTCAGGCGAATACTAAAAGACCCCAAACACTTCAGGAAAATCAAGCGAGTCCTGGAAGACAAACACAGAGACCGAACGGTGGAACCAGTAAACGTTTGGATCGAGGGATCGATAAAATTATCTTCAATCATTGTTTAATTTTTTTTGTAACAATATTATAATTTAGTCTTTTCTATTTAATATTTGTTTTATTATTTTTTATTAAAATAAATTTTAAAAAAATAACATAGGAACTAACATGTGTGGCACATGCTCTTAATATTATAGTGGATGCGTCACTCCCTGTGACATGACATAAGTGTATGTGCCACAATAAATGACATTTCAGTATAAATTAGAGTGCATGTATCACATGTAGTGGCGCAACCTCTATAGATCGATTTTTTTTATTTGAAAAATTATTAGTTTGGTAATCTATTTAAAAATATGAGTATTTAGATTTTATTTTTAAAAAAAAAGTGATTATTAAAAAGAAAATCTATTAGCACTCATATTTTGAACAAAATTCAATAATAATATATCTCTTTTATCATATACTTATATTTTTAATGAGGTATACTAATAACATTTTATTTTCAATACTCTTTTTAATATTTACTTTTTTATTAGTTAAAATATATGTGAATTTCTCATTGAATGACTCGTAAAATCGTAGAATTTATAGATATTTTAATTAATAAAAAAAAAGTGTTTAAGAGAAGGTTTAAAAGAAAGTGTTGTTACATTTCAATAAAATTCTTCGGAATCATCGACAAAATTTATAAAATGACCAATAATATTAATTTAAAACGTGTTAAAACAAATATCAGATAAGAACGGAAACTTGAAGGATATATTTATAACACATCAAAACAAGTAATACTTTATTTGCTTAAATAAGTTTTCCTCATACAATTTTACATTTGTTTGTACACTAACTCATGGGTTTTATAGTGATAAAAAAACTCAGGGGTTTTGTTATAATTTTTCCTAGGTCAATGGAATCATATTTCCCCGGCATCAAAATCTTGTTCTAATGGGAAATCATTTCGAAAAAATTTTCTTTACATAACTGAAAAGTCTTGAAGAATCTTCAATAGGGCCACTGCCGACTAGAAATTAAAATAGTCAGTACCACGTGAGCATGCGCACGTAGTCATATATTCAATCCATATTTCAATGGTCAACAAGTTGGTTACCTAGGGAAAAATACATCCTAAAACTTTGCATAATAGTAACTTAGAATATGATGTACAAGGATGAGGACCTAAAATGACGGTAATAATATTATATAAAATTAAGGATAGAAAAAAATCTTATTGTGGATATCTACAGAGAAAATGTGTCACAAGTACAGTATGATTGATTCAAAAGATATCTATGGTTAAAATAAATCGATGTTTAATTATTTATTTATTTATAGATATAAATATGAATTTGATGATATTTAAGAAGAGTTTTTTAATCTAGCGAGCTCAGGCGCTCTAGCGAGTTCGGGCACGCGCCCGAGCTTAATCCTTACTTTTTTAATATTTTCGTCAATTATTTTTAGACAAAATTAATAAAAATAAATAAGTAAACACAGAGGCAAAATTAATATATTTTATAACTATTTATATATTATGTCACATGTAACTTGCGGTTAAATTTTTGCTCAGACTGTCTAAATTTCTCGGATACTCCATAGATGCTACTCGTACCTATGGATATCCGTATCTATTAATAATCAATAAAAATATTTAAATATTAATTTGTTTGATAACAAACTATTATTATTATTATTATTATTGTTATTATTTTGTTAAATATGATATTATTATTATTATTATTTTAATAAAAAAGAAATAAAATGAATGTAATTTATTTTTATTATTATTTATTATGTGTTAAATTTGAAAATATTTTTGTCTTTAAAAGAAAAAATTAGTTATTTAAATATATATATTTTTAAAATATATTTAAATAATAGTATATATGAATATTCGAAAATACCGCAGATATCTTAAAATCTATAGATATTTATCTAACGGATACTTGCACGGATATGAGACGGTAAATATATTATATTTACTAAATGTGATGGATAGTGGAAGATTAGTACCTATGTCCATGACTATCTATTATCATCCCTATATAAAATACAATTATATGATCTTAGCTTTTTTTATTTCATAAATTTATCTTTTATTAATGTTAGATATAATAAAATAAAAAAACTTAGATGTATTTTTTTAGGTGTGATTTATGGTTTTTTCTAATGAATATATGATAAGTGTATAATTTTCTCTTACACATATGCAATTTCTTTCTATTTTTACTTCTTAAAAGATATTTAAGTATATTTATCATATTTATTGATCTTACCGGATCAGACTTGGACCGTCACGGCTGGCTCGAGCTGAACTTGAATGAGATGGGGGGGGGTACCTGCAAGACACTTCGATGCTAAAATGTGTGACGGAATGAGCAAACAAAGAATGTATAGGTGCGTAATAGATGAATACATGACCCTCTAGGAACAAAAGGTATTTATAGCCCCCAGCGCTGGGCCAAGGTCCCCTCATTGGGCTGACCAGAACTGGCCCAATTAAGGAACGACCAGGTTCTACGTGCGTAGTGGGGCCCCGCACGTGGTCCCCTTCTTGGTGGTGCTCTGCGAAGAATGAGGAGGGACGGAGACGCGGTCTTTCCGGAGTTTAGAGGATTTGATAACGGTCAGAATGGACAGAATCTTCCCTACGGGGAGGGTGCTCGAGCAAGACTCGAGCTGGAGTTTCCTTGGTCGGGGACACTATGTGTCGCGGGCAATAGCGGGCATCGCGGCTACGTTCTGTGGTCGGGCACGTCAGCGGTGATCCGCGGGCGCGCATTTCTCGAGGACTCTGCTTGGATTGGGCCTTTATCTGCGCTTTGGGCCAGGGTGGGCCCAGTCCAGAACAGGAGCCCCCCAAGTCGTTGCTCCTGGAGCAGGAGTTATGACTTGACTTCATCTCGCCTTTACCACGAGGATATGATACCCGGACCAGGGTTTTACTTTTTTGATGTGTGCTCGAGGAGTTCTTTTCGCGGGCTGTGTTTGTTGGATACACGAGACAATCCTCGGGAACCTTGACGCCACCCTAGCGACAATAGGGTCATCATTGCCTAGTGGAATAACTGTCGAGGAGGGAAAGTTCGTGGCTCCCCGGGGCGACGTTTCGCATTGCACGTCATCCTTATAAATAGGATCCTTGGGGCCCATAATTTGTTTTTCTTTTTCACGCTTCTCCTTCTTCCTCTTCTTCTGCTGCTGTCATTTTCTACAACGCCGTGAGATCACTGCACCATCATCCGTTGATTACTCCCATTGCTGCCGTACGTTCATCTTTTCTTCCAAGTAAGTGTTCATTCCTCCTGTTTTTCTTTGTTGTAGGTAGTTTTAACGTTATTTGGATGTTAGAAACCCACATCTGGGAGTAGTGCCCGGTAGATTCATGATTGTGCCCAGTAAACCCATAGTTTTAGGTACGTGACTCGCAATGTTGCCCGTGACCTTCATAGTTTTGGGCGCATGATCTATGATACTGCTCGTGACATTCGTGGTTTTGGTCGGCGTACCCATGATCTGGCCGGGATGTTGACCCCTTAGAAAGTATGTAGGATAGCCCGTCGCAGCGTCTTAGTGTCGGGTAGGCGAAGTCAGGACCTTGCTCGAGTTATTCGTGTTTATTTCCCGGGGTGATCGTGCTATTCCCTTGTTGTTCCCGACGCCTGGTCGAGCTGGGGTGTTTGTGTTCGGGTTGTCGTGTACTACTTCCCGTCACTGTGGCGAGCATGCGGATTTGCTCTCGAATTTCACCGGTTTCCTGTGCTTTGTAGGTAAATGGTCGACGAACCGGAATCTTCGAGGCAAAACGAAGTCGAGGACCAAATTACCGAAGAGAACGTGACTTTAGTTGATACTATTGATGACCCCTCGTTAGACTGGGTGGGCGCCGAGCCCCGAGGGATTGCCTCGGCGTACTGTCGACGTAGTCGACGTGCATATAATGTCGTCGAGCATGGCGGTAGTCAGCCAGGTTTCCAGAAGAACTTTATTGTGATGAGGCCGTCCATCGATGCGCGGATCTGCTCGGAGTTTATCGAGTATGGGTTTCTAATGTACGAGATCGTGTTTAGGGATCTCGGTCTTAAGCTCCCTTTCAGTGATTTCCAAGACGGGGTGTTCTGCCATCTAAACTTGGCCCCTTCGCAGCTTCATCCTAATTCGATCGTGTTCCTTCGGGCGTTCGAGTTGACATGCCGTTTCTTGAGGATCGGGGTGACCATTCCCCTTTTCTTCAGGGTTTTCCACCTGCAGCGTCAGTCTCGAGGAGGCAGGCATAGCTGGGTTTCCCTGAAACAGTCGAAGAGACTGTTCAGGATGTATATGGATTCGGTCCGGGGCTTCAAGGACAAGTGGTACGTTCTGCAGCCGGTCACCCAGACTGCCTTGGATACCATGTACGAAGCGGAAACCGCGGTAGTCGACGAGGACGGGGAGCCCCTCATGGACGCCAAGGGTCGTCCGGCAATGGGGCGCATATCCAAGTTCCCAATACATTGGTGCTCGGGCCATTACGATCATGGCACCGGGTACTATCATACGCCCGCGGGAAGCATGAGCGCCGAGGATGAAGAAGCCTATGGTATCCTTTGCAAGTATGTCGACAGCTTCTTTCCTGCCTGGTGGGTCACGAGGGAGGGGGAAGATATTCTTGACGAGGATGCGTACCCGACATTCGAGGCCCGTCCCATCGACACCAAAGCGCTCGTCGAGTGCCAATCTTACGGGCAGGCCGTAGATCTACTAGGTTTCTTGCTTTTGCTTTGTTATTTTATTCCATTTTCGTTGTTTTTGCTTGCTCGCAACTAACCCGAGTTTTACTCTTCTTTGCAGGCGACATGGCTGAACGACGGAAGAGGCTGTTGAAACTGACTTAGGACAAGAGATTAAACAAAAGGCTGGTGCGAGCTCCGCAAGCCACGAGGATGGACCCGCCGACCAGTTTGGGCGATGCCTCTAGTGGGTCCCCGGGCTCCCCTGACGCTGAGCAGCCCACTGAGCTGATTACGAGAAAGAGAAGTCGGGCAGATAATAGGTCGGAGGTTGGCGACGAGTCTGTAGCTGCGAGGGCCTTCGGCTTACCCCCCTGTTTCAAAGAGAAAGATTTCTTCGAGGGGTTTCCTATGACGGTGAGCAACGACGAGGCCGAGACTATCAGGCGGCTCAACAAAGAAAGCCGGAGGAAACACCTGGCCACCAGTATGGTCGGGATGGTGAAGATGGCCGAGATGGCCGTTGTCCTTGCCGAGGAAGGGTCGGACTCCTCGGATCGCGTCAGGGAGTTGGAGTCGGAGAAAGCTTCCCTCGCTGCCAGTTCTCGTAAGTTAAAGGCGGACCTCGAGCGATCCGAGGAAATGTTTCGCGAACAAGCCGACCTGCTGGCGGGGGAGAAGGAAAACTCCGGGAAGGTTGCCGAGGAGAGGGATTGCCTTCGACTGGACAAGGAACGCTTGGAGGCTGACAACGAACGTTTGTCTAAGGAAGTCGAGGAGCTAAAAGCTGCTATGCTTCCTGCTAAAGATGAGTCGGAGGAGACAACCCCTTTGCGGACCCGTTCGGATCTGGTCGCGCGCATCCATCTCCTCGAAACAGACTGTGTCGGCGCTTTAGCGGATGGGTTCGAGGCTGCGGTCAGCCAACTCTCCATATTGAATCCGGGCATGAATACTGAGGGAGTGGGTTTCATGTCTCAGATTATTGACGACCAGGTCGTGCCTCCTTCTGAGTCTCCTGTGGTGGATGCCGGTAGTCCCGGGAACGTTTAGCATGGAGTTTCTGGTCGGGCCTGCGTGCCCGCTTATTGGTATTTGTTTTGGGGCCTGCGTGCCCGTGCTCATTTTTGGGGCCTGCGTGCCCGTGCTTATTTCTTTTGGTCGTTGTGCCATAGCTTATAACCCCGAACATCGCCGGCCTTTTTGGTCGGTTCATTTTTATTCGTTTTGTGTATGAACTTTTAAATGGATGTTCATTTTAACTTTAAACTCGCTCGTGTCTAAATTTTACTTTGTGACGAAATTTGTCTAAGTTATGTCCTTGAGCCACGCTTGTATTCGGCTGTTACTTTGTGGCGAAATTTGCCTAAGTTATGTCCTCGAGTGGAGATCCTTTCGACCCATTTGGTGGTCCGACGTACTTCGAGATGCATCGGTCGTGCAGAGCGAAGTCCGCATGTCGAGTGTATGACCCAAATCAAGGTCGTGTGCCCGCGGTGTGAACTGCCCATCGCGAGCTGGGTGTTCTGCCATGTGGGTACTTCGACAGTGGAGCTCGATTGAGGTGTCCCCGTCGGGCATCATCGTTTGTCCTCGTTTGGCTGAACGGCGTTATGTCGTTTGGGCGTAGATTGGGTCCGTACCTTAGCCCATATACGTGGTCGAGACATTTCTCTCTGTTGACTAGATGTGGATGTTCGATGGCAAGAGTCCTTAGTGTTTAAGTGTTTTTAGCTATAGTATTGCTTTAGTTTAGCAGCGTTCCAGGGTCGTGGTAATAGTTCTCCGTCTAGCTGCTCGAGGTAGTATGCCTCGATGCCTGTGGCGCCGTGGACGCGATAGGGCCCTTCCCAGTTCGCATCCAATTTCCCTTCGCGGAAGTCTTTCTGGTTTTTTCGTAATACCAGGCTGCCGATCTTGAATTCGCGTTTGATGACCTTATCATTGTGACGTAGGGCCACTCGTTATTTTAGAGTGGCCTCGCGCCAGGCTTCCCCTGATCGAATTTCCTTGACCAAATCGAGTTCGTCCCTGAGTGCTTCGTCGTTCATTTCTTTGTCGAGGGGCATTTTTGTCCGCCTGGAGGGTTCCCTGATTTCTACGGAGATGATGGCCTCGGTGCCGTATGTTAGTCGAAAGGGGGTTTCGCCCATTGTTAAATGGGGCATGGTGCGATAAGCCCATAAAACGTTGTGCAGCTCCTCGACCCACCCTCTTTTAGCTTCGCCGAGCCGACATTTGAGTCCTCGCAGGATGACTCTGTTGGCGGCCTCGATTTTCCCGTTGGTTTGAGGGTGCTCGACCGAGGTGAAATGTTGTTTGGTTCCCAGTTTGGTGACAAAGTTTTGGAACCCGTGTTTGGTGAATTGGGTGCCGTTGTCTGTGATCAACGCTTTTTGGATTCCAAACTTGGCGAGGATGTTTCGTTTATAGAAACAGAGGATGTTGTGCGAGGTGATCTTCGCGAGAGCCTCAGCCTCTATCCATTTCGTGAAATAATCCACGGCCACAATAAGGAACTTGTTTTGGTAAGTCCCTTGCGCAAACGGTCTGAGGATATCCATCCCCCACCATGCAAATGGCCACGGAGACGACAGTATGCTCAGCTCGTGAGGGGTGGCGAGATGCATGTCGGCGTGCCTTTGGCACTTGTCACACTTCTTAACGTGATCTTTGGCGTCCTGCTGCATCATCGGCCAATAGTACCCCGCTCGCAGGGCTTTTCTTGCCAGGGATTTGCCGCCCATGTGCTGGGCGTTAATCCATTCGTGTATTTCCCGTAATACCTCGTGGACTGTGGATTCGTCGATGCATTTCAGGAGGGGAATGGAGAATCCCCTGCGGTACATTTTATGCTCGAGCACCACGTAGGAGAACGCCCGTCGTTTCGTTGTGGTCGCTTCTGTCTGGTTCGAAGGGAGCTCTCCCTTTGTCAGAAAGTTGTACACCGGGGTCATCCAGCATGACGTGTCTCCGATGGCGTGCACCTCGACTGGGGTCGAGGTCCTTTTGATGCTCGGGCGCGACAGGGATTCTTGTATGACAAATTTGTTTCCTCCCTTCTTTCTTGTGCTTGCGAGCTTGGACAGTATGTCGACCCTTGTGTTTTGCTCGCGCGGGACGTGTGTTATTTCTGCTCGGTTGAACTTCTTCATGTGTTATTTGAATAAGTTTAGGTACTCAACGAGGCTGTCATTTTTAGCTTGGTAACTCCCTCGGACTTGGGAAGCAACGAGTTGAGAGTCCGTGAAAATTTGTACTTCGCGGGCTCCTAGGTCCTCGGCTAGCCTCAGTCCTGCGAGCAGGGCCTCGTACTCTGCTTGGTTGTTCGAAGTTGGGAAGAAGAGGATTAACGAGTGCTCGATCACTACACCCTCCTCATTTTCTAGGAGGATCCCCGCGCCGCTTCCGGACGAGCTGGAAGCTCCATCGACGAAGATGGTCCACTTGTGCTCCTTCCCTGCGGGCGGGTCATGAGCGGTCATTTCCGCGACGAAGTCGGCCAGGGCTTGTACCTTTAGGGATTTCCTACTCTCGTATTGTATGTCAAACTCGGATAGTTCCGAGGACCATTTCAACATTCGGCCCGCCATGTCAGGTCGACCTAAGAGTTGTTTTACTGGTTGGTTGGTTTGTACTATGACTGTGTGGGCCAGAAAATAGTGTCTAAGTCTCCTCGCCGCATTGACGAGGGCTAGAGCTACTTTTTCTATCTGTTGGTATCTGCTCTCAGGTCCTTGTAGGGCTTTGCTCGTGAAATAAACGGGTTTCTGCCCGTTGGTGGTCTCGCGAATGAGAGCCGCGCTGATGGCTTCGTTCGAGACGGCCAAGTATAGGAATAAAGGCTCCCCGTCAACTGGTCGAGACAGTACGGGCGGTTGGGATAGACTTTGTTTCAGGTGGCGCAGTGCCCGTTCACATTCCTCGGTCCATTCGAAGGCCGCTTCTTTGCGAAGGAGTCTGAAGAAGGGGAGGGCGTGCTGAGCGGATTTTGCGACGAAGCGAGATAGCGAGGTGAGCATACCGTTCATGACTTGTATTGATTTCTTCGACGTAGGTGTCGAGAGGTCGGAGAAGGCTCGACATTTGTCGGGATTGGCTTCAATTCCTTGTTCTGTCAGGTAAAACCCGAGGAATTTCCCCGCCTTGACTCCGAACGTGCACTTTTCGGGGTTGAACCTCATCTTACATTGCCTTGCCTGGGCGAAGACTGCTTTGAGGTAGCCTGCATGATCGGTGTCTTCTCGGGATTTGACGATCATGTCGTCCATGTAAACCTCGAGCATGTCCCCGATTTGGTTATGGAACATTCTGTTCATCATACGTTGGTACGTTGCCCCCGCGTTTTTTAGACTGAAGGGCATTACGTTGTAGTAATAGTTGCCCAAGCTGGTCATGAAGGAAGTGAAATGCTTGTCGCTCATGGCCATTGGGATTTGGTTATAGCCAGAATAGGCATCCATGAACGACAATATTTTGTAATCGGCCTAATTGTCGACCAACATGTCTATGCTTGGTAAAGGAAAAGCATCCTTCCGGCATGCCCGATTGAGGTCGGTATAATCAACACACATCCGCCATTTTCCATTATTCTTTTTAACAAGTACAACATTTGACAGCCAGGTTGAATACTGAGCTTCAGAAATAAAATTCGCCTCTAGGAGGTCTTTTACAGCTTTTTCAGCATCCTCCGTTTTCTCTGGGGACTGCCCACGCCTACGTTGTACTACTGCCTTAGCGGCTGGATCTATGGCGATACGGTGACAGGCGACCTCGGGGTCGAGTCCGAGCATCTCCGCGGTGCTCCACGCGAACAAGTCAGCATTCTCGCGCAAGCATGCTTTGATCTGCTTCCTTTCCAGGTCTGGGAGGTCGGTACCAATCTTCACTCCTTTGCTTGGGTCCTCGCCAAGGGGGACGAGCTCGAAGTCCCCGTCCGGAATTGGCCGGAGCGGGATTTGCTCGTCATAGGGAGGTTCGTCTTGATCGAAGCGGGTGTCCAGAGCTATGGATTCGACCTTTGGGGGAGCTCTCTGCTCTTCTGCTTTGGCGGGCTCTAGTTTGTCGGGCTCTTGTCTTGTCGTTGCTGGTCTCTTGGCGGGCCTTGTACCAGTTTTGACCGTGTCGTGTCCCTTGGATGCGGCGTTGAAGCATCTTCGAGCAGCGGCCAGGTCCCCCTGGATGGTAGCAACCCGTGCCCTCTTGGTGTAGAATTTCATCTTCAAGTGGATGGTAGAGGGTACCGCGGTCAGCTCCGCTAGTGTTGGCCTTCCCAGGATGCAGTTGTAGAGGGACGGGAAGTCGATGACGAGGAAGCGCACCTTGACTTGCCTTGTTGTCGTGCCCTCGCCGAAGGTAAACATGAGCTCGACGTATCCCCAAGGTTTGGAGGTCGAGCCGTTGAAGCCCTGTAAGTCCGACCCCACATACAGCGAGAGGTGCGAGTCGTCTAGCTGCAGAGTCCAGAATAATTGATTGTACATGACGTTGACGGAACTTCCTTTGTCGACGAGGACGCGGTGTACGTCAAAGTTAGCCATCCTTGCTCTTATCAGTAGAGGAATGACCGCATTGGGGGCTCCTCCGGGGAGCTCTTCGAGGTAAAAGGTGATAGGCTCTGACCTACCTTTCACCCTTTCAAAAGTCACCGTCTGAGAAGGTGCAGAGTCGACCAGTTCATCCAGCTTCCTTTTGGCCGAATTTATGGTTAGGTCGTTGAATCCTTCGCCATTGATGACCATGGCGGAGGGAAAGTGTTCCCACCTGCTGTGTGTTGACAACAGTTCTTGCAGGTGCTCGGGGACGTAGAAGTCCTCAGGTCTGGTGACGGAGAAGGCGGTCTGGACGGGGACCGATTCGTCAGATGGTCGAGCGTCCTCCTCCAGTTCTCTTGTCTCCCGGGTGTCGCGATGAGGAGCGTCGTTTCGCCGGTATTGGGCGAGCCTTCCTCCCTTGATGAGGGTTTCAATGGCGTCCTTGAGGTGGAAGCAGTCTTCAGTCAGATGACCATGGCTCCTATGGTACTGACAGTATTTGCTCTTATTTACTCTAGGCTTGACAGGAGCTGGTCGAGGGCGCTTGATGCTGCCATCTTTGAAATTCGTGCTGGCACACTCTGCCAAGATGCGCTCGCGGGAAGTTGTGAGTGGAGTGTATTCTGTGAAATGCCCCGAGGGTCCTCTCTGTTCTCGGACTTCCCAGGGTTTGTCCTCTTTTCTTTTCTCCCCGATTCATCGAGGAGGAGCGGCTTCTTGGCGCGGGTTGCTGCTGGATCCGCGAGTTATGGGGTCCCAGACTCTGTTGGCCGCTTCCCTTTCCTCGTAATCCATATATGCTCGGGCCTTCTCGAGGAGGGCATCGAATGTTCGGGGTGGTTCGATGCCCACTGCCTTTCTAAATTCTGTGTCGGGGAGGAGCCCTTTCTCCAGCAATTACCTCTTCATGTGGTCCACGCAGGGGACCTATATGGCTTCGCGATTGAAGCGGTTGATGAACTCCCTCAAAGTCTCGTCCTGCCTCTGGACGATGGCCTCGAGTGCTGCCTCGGTCTTTGGATGTCGCCGAGACGCGGTGAACGAACTTATGAATTGATTCTTCAGGTTTCGCCACGAGGTGATTGATCCCGGGGCGAGACCTTTATACCAATCCATTGCTGCCTTTCTGAGGGTCGTGGGAAACAACCGGCATTTGATGGGTCCCCCGACATTGTGGTAATGCAGCATAGCCTCGAACCGGTCTATATGGTCGACTGGGTCTGCGACTCCGTCGTATTCTTTCAGATGCGAATGCTTCTCCATGCCTGGGGGAATGGGCGCCTCCATGATGGCTTGTGAAAGGGGACCGTCGGGGTCATCCTCGTCACTTCGCTCTGGGGATAGGGATGGGGACCTGAGATATTGTCGGGCCCGACGGTCCTGTTCGTGTTGAATGCCCCTCGAGCGGGATGCTCGTTGGTCCGCCCTCCCGTGCCTGTCTCCATGGTGTCTTCTTTCTTTCCGTAAGGGGCCGTGGTTGTGCCCTCCGGCTTCAATGACGGGTTGCCTCTCCAAAGGGGATCTTCTCCCCGATGGTCGGGGCGACGGGCTTCAGGAGGTGTCCCTGTATTGCCTCCGCGGGGGAGATAGGAGACGTACCTCTGTTACTCGAGGAGGTGGGGTCTGAGGCCTCCTGTGCCTCCTCGGGGGTCTTCTATCGTCTTCTAGCGCCATCAATCTTTCCCCCTGGGCAAAGATGAGGTAGTTGGTTTGATTGATTGTCGCGAACAGTGCGCGGGTCGTGGCATCTGCCCCGGCGGGGACGGGGACTTCCTGAGATTGGGCAGCTAAATAGTTCGGGGGAGCCATATTGTCTTCTTCGAGTGGCGGAGGGACTGAAGAAGATGGGGAAGTAGCTCCGTCGCGGTGGCCCGAGGGCCCGGGGATGGTGCCCCCGGGGAGTGTGCTATGGCCGGGGTTGTCGGCGTTGTCGGGGACTCCGTTCTTGTCCGCGAGGTTTTGGTTGACGTCGGTGACACAGACGTTCTGGTCATCCTGAACTTGGTCAGCCATGACAGTAGGGTGTGTTTTTTAGCTTTGGTCTTTGAGAGTTTGCAAGACGGGGAAGCTTGTTTCCCACAGACGGCGCCACTGATCTTACCTGATCAGACTTGGACCGTCACAGCTGACTCGAGCTGAACTTGAATGAGATGGGGGGGGGGGGTACCTGCAAGATACTCCGATGCTAAAATGAGTGACGGAATGAGCAAGCAAAGAATGTATAGGTGCGTAATAGATGAATACCTGACCCTCTAGGAACAAAGGGTATTTATAGCCCCCAGCGCTGGGCCAAGGTCCCCTCATTGGGCTGACCAGAACTGACCCAATAAAGGAACTGCCAAGTTCTACGTGCGTAGTGGGGCCCCGCACGTGGTCCCCTTCCTGGTGGTGCTCTACGAAGAATGAGGAGGGACGGAGACGCGGTCTTTCCGGAGTTTAGAGGATTTGATAACGGTCAGAATGGACAGAATCTGCCCTACGGGGAGGGTGCTCGAGCAAGACTCGAGCTGGAGTTTCCTTGGTCGGGGACACTATGTGTCGTAGGCAATGGCGGGCATCGCGGCTACGTCCTGTGGTCGGGCACGTCGGCGGTGATCCGCGGGCGCGCATTCCTCGAGGACCCTGCTTGGATTGGGCCTTTATCTGCGCTTTGGGGCAGGGTGGGCCCAGTCCAGAACATTTATATTAGAGAAAAATATGAACTACACCTATAAAATTATATCTAAATATTCTTCTAATAAAATTTATACAACAATAGAGAAGTTAAACTATACATCACTATTCTATTTTAAATGATAAACTTAATTTTTTTAAAAATTATATTCATTATAAAAGAATAACTTTAAATGTTTAATCAGGATAAAATAGATTTTAAATAATATGAAAATAATAAACTTCAATCTTACTACTTATTTGGATGTGAAAATAAAGGGACAGCCCTAAAACGTATTGGAACGCTTGAAATTAATTTTGATATAATAGATAATTCATATAAGAAATGCACAATATAGATTTTAAGATTATACAATACATATTTTTATTACTTCCTTCGTTTTAGAATAATTATCGTTTTAGTAAATAAAATTTATTTTAAAATGACTGTCATTCTTATTTTTTAATGTAGAAATTAATGTTATTTTTTCAATTGTTGTACCCTTTAATTATTACTTTTTACACTTCCAACACATTAATAAGGTTAGTTTGGTCAAAGTGAGATAATTTATGACAACATTATTACATTCCTTAATTACTGTACAAAAACTTTAAACGACAGTCGTTTTGAAACAGAGGGAGCAGTTTTTTCTCGTGAAGATTGCTACTACTAGGCTACATAAAATGCATGATCTAAACAAGTTTGGAAAGCCAAGATGGAGACTCGAAGTCATGTTGTCTATACTTTTTTTAGAGTCTCTTTCCGTGAAGAATGATATTTTGATAGTGAATATTCTAGACACATGATTAGAGAAACGAATTATACAAAGGACCTTAAATCATACTCTAACAACTATATTACATTTATTGATGGAGCCAAATACAAAATTGTAGAGAATGGGAAATTATATTGCGTTGGTCTCCCGTGTTTGAATGATGTGCTTCTTGTTGAAGGTCTCACTACAAATCTCATTAGTATCATTCAACTTTGTGCTCGAGATCTGTGTGTCAATTTCAATTGGTTTGTGTTGTACCCCAAAATTTGCCCTCCCATATTTCTCAAAACATTTCAAGAAAGATTCACAAGTCCAACCCGGCGCGTCATATTCAGGTGTTCTTTCGCCAAGATATCTCTGACAATGTATTCTCAAATTCAGGTTCGGCTCAAGAGTTAATTCTTTAAAGAAGGTATCCGAATGTGTGAGTTTTCTCGAAGAAATATGGTGAAAAAGTGTGTTGAAAGTGCAGTTTTTACGCGCTAAAAAATTCATAACTTGAAGATCATGGCTCGTTTTGAACCCGTTCCGGTGGACGAAATTCCGTCTTGACGTCATCTATGTTTTCATCTCTCACGGCTGGAAGCCAATTTCAATCAGAAGGTCTTCAAAAATGCAGATTTATCAAGTACTTTCGTACAGAAAATTTGTGACAAAAGTTTATTTGCGTCATATTCAGAAAATCATAACTTGGTCGATTTTCATCGTATCGAGCTGGTTCCAGCGCCAAAATTTCACAAATTGAGTTGGATACATTTTCACATAAGGTATTGAGTTCAAACGGTATTCAAAAGACCTTCGTTTTTTGCTCAGAGTGCGTGTGACGCGCCAAAAATCCTGAATGCTGAATACTATTTCATCTGGGCCGAAACTTCGAAAATTCATAACTCGGTTAATTTTTATCGGATTGGGCTCATATTTTTACACAAGGTCATTGACTCATAGATCTACAACTTTGCTTCAAAAGTCGAGACCAGATTATGCTCCTATCAATACCAGTTTTTTATTGAAGAACGTGTCAGAGTCGACACTGAAGCCCAAAATAAGTTTGTCTGAGCTGAAACTTCAAAAATTCATAACTAATTCACCATTTATCCGATTGAGCCGATTTTCGGACAGGAGTTAGTTCTCGATGTCAGCTACATTTTGTTTTCACATTTCAACTTCAAAAATTGCACTTAAACCCCTGCGATTTAGCCTGCAACATGACGAATTCAAGTGAACATTGGAGGCTCAATTGCACATTCAAAGCTCATTTTCTTCGCTCTAAATTCCATTATATAATCTCATTCTTTTCACACAAACAGGGAGGAGAAAAAAAAAACCTTGCCACAACGCTGTCAAAATATCAAATTCTTTCAAGAACCCTAAAACCTTGAAATCCTTATTACAAATCTCTCTCACTACAAACAAGTCATCCCGGTTACAAACCAACATCTCACTACAAACAAGCCATCCCGGTTACAAACCAACATCTTACTACTTCTCCAATAAAGGTAAGACTGATTTGATCTCCATGATCAAAAGGGTATAATCATTCATAAATGTCATATTGGGCCTAAATATTCAATTTCTTCATATATTGGCTTTATTTGTATTTTATGATATATAATAATTTATTTAATGTGTTCATGAGATTCAACACGACAGATTTAGACAGGATCTCGTGCAAGTTCATTAAGGAACATTGAGGCCAAAACACAAATGGCCAAAAGCCAAAACACAAATGGCCAAAACAGAACAATTTACACATGACACCAATACATGGCGAGGCAGACATCCTGAGAAGGTTAAGGAACATTGGGGCCATAACACAAATGGCCAAAAGCCAAAACAAAAATGGCCAAAACAAAACAGTTTACACATGACGCCAACAGCTGTTTCACCCCTCCAATCAGGTCCGTATACTCCTAAACTCTCTCTCTATTTTTATTATTTTCCTTTAATTAATTAATTGTTATTCTTTTTATTAATCACTAACCAATTAATCTTTTTTCTTAATAAAATCAAAAACAAAAAAATATATTTTATTTATTAAAAGTAAATTCAACACTTTATTTTTGTAAATAAATATTAATTCAATTAATTTAGTTTAATTAGGAAATAACTTTAATATTTTTGCAATAATTAAAATTAATTTAGATAATTAGGTTTTTATTAGCTTTGATTAATTTCTTTTATTTATTTAAATACTCAAATATCCAAAAATATTTTAATTAATTAATTAGTTTATTAATTTAATTATTAACTTAGATTTAATTTCTTTTAATCCAAAAATAACCAAAAAAAATCATTTTCTTTCAAAAAAGGGTCAAAACCCCAAAAAACTCGCATCCGATTTAATTTCTCGCACGCGACCCATTTTATCATATTATTGTATCTGTTTCCCGAAATGTAAAAGTTTAATTAGAACTTTGATTATTTTATCATTTTATTTACTTTCCGCATTTTAATTTCAAGGGTTGTTTTTGGCGATGTAAATACCCGACGCCTTGTAATAGTTTAGATTCAATTTCCACAAATTTAATTTCCGCAACTATAAACTGTTAGATGTTTGATAATAGGGAATGCACGACAAGATCAAATGTATGAACTTAAAATCAACATAGATAACCATTGACATGTACAGATAAAATTAACTGAACTAACACACTCGCACATGCGCACTCTTAGGGTACACCTCACTTGGTTGTCTTCGAACGTGGTCATTGAGTATAGGAAGTTTTAGAGGTCGTCCTCTTATCCAAGGATCATAAGTTTCCTCAAAACGGTTGCCTCAGAAAAATGATCTAAGACATTAGGGTTACCGCTAAGGCGTCCTAACATTGCTTTAGTGACCACACGTCCCTTAATTGAATTGACCCTTAAGACTCCAACGACGATGCTACCTACTCATCAATAGTGGGATAGCATTGTCTAAAGTACATTTGTACAATTTAATTCCTTTTTCGAGTAGGTAGATGGTTCTTAAGTACTTGCTCCTTTTAAAACAAAATAAAACATTTCGCACTTACACTCTCTTTAAAACAAAAACTCTTTTCAAACCCACAAACACAAAGAAAAGCAAACTTTTGAAAACACAATGAGCAAGTACCTAAGATCCCGTGGATAACCACGGATAGAAATGGTGCTAACACCTTCCCTTTCTATAATCTATCTCCCGAACTCGAGAAATATCTCAAAAAGGAATTTTTCTGTGCTTTTGTCCTGTCCTTGTTGGATAAAATAAAAGACGGTGGCGACTCTTGCTTACCGTGACATTTTGCAAACACAAACGCAAAACGCGAACCAGCATTCTAAAAACAGTCAGTTCTCATTCCCACCGATCACAGTCTGAATGCACAATCACTAACAAAAATCGTGTTTAGTTAATGAAGGGATCTTGTGATGCGGTGGGAGAACTGACTTGAGGTTTTGCGTTTGTGTTTGCAAATGTTGCGGTTAGTAAGAGTCGCCACCGACTTTTCTTTTATCCAAAAGGAAAGGTAAAAAAGCACAGGAAAGACCTTTGAGATGTTTTCTGGAGTTCGGGGGGTAGATTATGAAAAGGGAAGGTGCTAGCACCCTTTTCATCCATGGTTTTCCATGGACTCTTAGTTACTTGTTTAGATCACTTGCTTTGTTTTGTTTGAAATGGTGTTTGGTGTGGTTTTGAAAAAGTATTTTGAAAAGAGGCCATTTGTTGTACCCCAAAATTTGCCCTCCCATATTCTTCAAAGTTTTGACAAGCATCATCTCAATTTGCTCAAGTCTACTCAAGGGTTGCACAGTCAAACCATCCTCCTAAGCCAGTCAAAATTAGGGTTTTGGTTCTTGCAAGGAAGTTGAGGTTTTCAAGGGTCCAATCAAGTCCCATATGCCTATACACATTGTCAAGCATCCACATGCCAAGTTTCAAGGCTCACAAGGTCAAGTTGCACAGTCAAAAACCCTAATTGCTTCACAATCAACTGCAGGGGCAAAATGGTCATTTGGCAGTCAAAAGTCCAAATTTTTGGTCAACATCTTATTTTGAAGCCACAATCATCATTTGATCAAGTCTTGATCATGATTCCACAAGCATGGCTCAAAAAATCATCAAGATGCAAAAGTTTCCATTTTTGGACAGCTGAAAAGTCAACTGTAACTTGACCAAGGCATAACTTTTTCATGGTTCATCAGAAAAATCCCATCCAATTCTCATATTGAAGGGGAGGAAATTTCCTACAACTCATCTTCACATTCCAAGTCCAAGAAATGCTCTCACAAAAAGTTATCAATTTCAACATTATAGGTCATTTTCAAAAGTCAACAAAAAGGCATTTTAAGTCAAAGACCATAACTTGAGATTGGTAACTAGAAATGACATGGGACCAAAGGCATTGGTTAGAGGACTTCAAGACCTTTCCAAAATGTTCAAGAACATGTTCATATGATCAAAATTGAGCAAGATATGCATTGGAGAAGTTGGGAAATTTTTGTGAAATGGCAAAAGTCAACTATCCTTGAAACTTCAATTTTTGACAAAAGGGCCCACTTTTTTCCACTTGATTCAGCCTTGTCATGCCACCCACGTGTCCCATGATCAATTTCAAGACCAAATAATTATTTTTCTATTTTTATTTAATTTTTATGGATTTAATTCATTTTAATCCATAATAATTCAAGTAAATCTAAAAAAAATAATTAAATGGTATCTTATGGTTTGAATAGCCTTCATGAAGCATTTGCAACCTACCAATTTCGTGCTAAGCTCATTTAGGCATGAAAATTCAAATTTTGAACAAGCTTTGAAAGGCCTTTAATGGGGGTTAAGACAAAATCCAAAGTTTAATTGCAATGGTTAAAGGCTCCTAAATGTGACTTATTCTCACTCATTACTACATATGCAAGCCTTGCAAGCCTCATTCACAACCTAGAGTGTGCACAAACGGCCAGAGCAAAATCCAAAAAGTGTCAAAAAAAGTGTGAGATCAAAAGGAGTGTTGCAAGCATTTTCAGCCCAAAAGGAGAACGTGACTCTCTTCTTTGCCATACTCTGAAGCTAAAGCAACCCTTGCCACATCCTAAGGTCCATCATACCGTGCTGTAAGTTTTCCCAGGTCCCCCAAACGCTTGTTTCATTTTTTCTCTAACATATTCCCATGCAGCATTCCAGCGAAAGTCCACCATATGTCTCAAGCAATCAGCGTGCCATGTGTCCAATCCTACAGATCTGATGGCCAAAGAATGCATACCATGGTGCTCATGAGTCAACACAGGCGTAGGCAATCAGGAAAGTCAAAAGGGGCTTGAAGGTTCATGGGCCTCACAATTCCATTAACACCTCCAATCTGCCCCCCCCCCCCCCCCCCCCCCCCCCCCCCCCCCCCCCCCCCCCCCCCCCTTGGTTTTGTTATTTCTTTTTATCTTTTTATTTTTTCTTTTCTTTTATAACTCTTTTTTTATATTAATTATTAGTATTATTAACATAATTAATATTTTCATAAAAAATCCAAAAAAAGAACTATTATTATTATTATTATTATTATTATTATTAATTTCATGTTATTTTTGTAAATAAATACTAATAAATTGAATTAGTTTTAATTAGGCAACTTTAACCTTTTTTCTTAATAACTAAAATAAATTTAGAATTAGATTTTTATTAACTTTTAATTTTAATTCCTTTTATTTTATTTCATTAAAAACATAAAAAATACAAAAACATTTTTCTTTTAATAAATTAAATAATTAGTTTTAATTCCATTTCATTAAAAAAAGACAAAATTCAATTTCTTTCTCAAAAGGGTCAAAACCCTTAGGACGTTCCCGATTAAATTTTTATTCGCGCGCATTTATTTTATTTTGATTATTTATGTAATTGTCTCCAGATATGTAATAGTTAATTAGGAATTTTACCGCTTTATTTAATTTCTCGCACTTATTTACCAAAACGGGTCTTTGTTTTTTGGCGATGTATAGACCCGCGCCTTGTAATAGCTAGATTTACATTTCCGCAATTTACTTTCCGCACTCCTAACTGTTAAAAAATGCATGAAAGAATGTATGTAAATAAAACCAATCCGTAGCTCACAAATAACATGCAAAAGATAAATTAACTGAAAAACAACACACAAGCACATGTCACTTCTAGGGTACGCCTCACTGGTTGCCTCGAACGTGGTCATCAAGTATAGGGTGTCTTAGAGGTCGCCCTTCTGTCCAAAAGATCCAGTTGCCTCGAAACGGTTGCCTCGAATAAAAGGATCTAGGACATTAGGGTTACTTCTAAGGCATCCTACCATTGCTTTGGTGACCACACATGTCCCTTAATCGAATTGACCCGAATAACTCCAACAATGGTGTTACCTACCTCTCAATGGTGGGATAGCACTATCTAAAGGAATCTTACACAGCTTAATTCCTTAGAGTAGGTAGATTTCTCTTAAGTACTTGCTCTTTTCAAAACAAACAAAAATAACTTTTCACACCTACACTTTCAAAAGTTTTCAAACAAATTTTTCATACACTTTTGAGGACAGATACAAGAGATACTTAGAAATTTTTCAAACGAAACTTTTTCAAAACCCACACACACTTGAAAAGCAAACAAATCTTTTGAAAACATAAGAGCAAGTACCTAAGAGCCCATGGATAACCATGGATAGAAAGGGTGCTAACACCTTCCCTTTCTATAAATCTACCTCCCGAACCGAGAAACATTCTCAAAGAAGGAATTTTGCTGTGCTTTTGTCCTTTCCATATTGGAGAATATAAAAGACGGTGGCGACTCTTGCTTACCGCGACATTTCGCGAACCAGCTTACAAAAACAGTCAGTTCTTATTTCCACCGATCACACCATTCGTATAGGCAATCTTTGTAATGATTCTCATTCATAAGAATGTATACAAAGATGTTTGCCTTTTGAAAATGTTTTCAATGTTTTATAAGATGTTTTGAAATGTGTGTGTGTTTGAAAATAGCAAGGATTATTTTGAAATTGAGCAAGTAACTTAGAAGCTATCTACCTACTCAAATGTCTTTCTTGTGCATTTTTATTCCTTTGGCATTGTTGACTTACCATTGATTTGGTAAGCAACCCTATCTTTGGATGTAAACGGGACGGGCGTGGGTCATCGTATAACCATAATAGCAATGTTGCCAAGTATCTTAGCATTTTTGAGGGACCAAGATCATTTTGTTTAGGCAACCTTTGAATAGCGTCATCGAGGGACTATGATCTTATATTTGTTTTGTTTTGCCAAGATACTTCGCATGCGTAACATAGTCATTTTAATTTAGGCAACCAAGTGGGAGGAACCCTAAGGGTGCTTGTGTGCAAAGTGTATCATTTTCATGCTTTTGTCTTGCATTTAGGATTTTCTATTTTGCTTTGTTTTTGTTCTTATCATGAAAACCCTAACTTACTAATCATGGTATAAAAGCGATAAATTGCGCAAAATAAACTAAGCTATTACAACAATTATTATGGGAGGGGGGATACAAGTTTGAATGGGGATTTTGCACAAATATAAACCTAAATATATTATTACAACCAAATCGAATATTGCGCGAATTTAAATAAATAAAGTACAAATATTTAAAATGCAATGCAATGTTCATGTTAAAAAATGTTTTTATGTCTTATTTTTGTATGAGAAAAATAATTAATTTAAACCCTAAAAAAAAGGAAAAAATAATTATTTTTGGAGGGGGTTAAACCCTAGTTTTTATTGTAAAAGAAAATAAGGTTTTATATTATTATCTTGTATATTTTTTGTATAAAAGAAAAATAAATAATATTGTGTTTAAATATTAAAAATTAAATATGTGTAAAAAATTGGTATTTATGAGTATAAAATGTATAAAAAAAATATGGTATATTTAATTATTTACATAGTATTTAAGAAAATAAGTCCTATTCTAATTAAATAAATTAATTTTCATGTAAAAAATTAAATAAAATTGTAAAAATAAAGAAATGATTTTTTTAGGATTTTTTATTATTCAGAAAAAATAATCAAAAGCAATAAATATGAAAATATGAAAAAATATGAAAAATATAAAAATCAGCCAGGGGGGGTGCAGTAGCAAATCAGGGGGGTGTGAATATCAAAAGCAAAAAGTCTAAGGCAACAAAAAAGCCCAAGACACTTCGTCCCTATCCTTGGTCAGCTTCCTGCGCGCGCTTCAGTTCAAACATGTAACTCTCTTATGCTTGCACAAAAACAAAAACTCATAACATGAAACATGTGGCATTTGAGCTCACGATTTCAACCATATAAATTATGTAACCTAACTCTAAAAGATCAAGGAGAATTTTGGAACCCCTAATTCGTGACCTAAAAATTTCAGGGACTTCAAGCTTCAAATTCTCTTAGAACAAGTAACATAAATGAAAAGTAATGATATGTACAGTTTTGTCATGATGAGAGCTGCATTTTTCCTTCACAAATCGTGGCTTGAAGCTGCCTATTCAGAGAGATCGAGTTTGAAAAAAATACCTCCTTCAGCTGGATTCGAGTAGGGCAATGTAGGGACTTTAATGGAGGCCTGATGATTGTTTGAGCTTCCTTGAACTTCCCTGAAGCTATTCCAATGCTTATCCTGCTTTGAGGATGGCTGGAACTCTCTGGACAAGTCAAGCTGCAAGCTTCCAAAGTGAAAATGGTGGATGTTGAAACAGGGGTTACAGAACCAGGGTGATGGCTTGGATTGCTTTGGTATGACGCTTATGAGATGCTTGAAGTGTTTAAACACAAAACGCACGAGCCAAATGAGAGTTGGTTGTGCTTTTGCAGAAAACTATATACTTAGGCAGGAATTTGGTGTTTTTAAGTTTTAGAGTGTTTCAGGTTCAATCCAAGCGTGCTATGCCTAGTAACAAGTTTGTATATTTGTATAGAAATGATACAAAGTCAGCCCTTACTAGCTGTGCAAGCTTTGGATCTTTTTGCAACTTTTCTTGCATTTGAAGTAAAGTGACAAGACCAATGCTAAATGCTTGTACTAGCTTGCTTGAGGACTGATAAGAGTTGGTACACATTGCTTGAGACCTGTAGAAATTGCTTGTACTAAAGGGACATGTTCAAAGCTCAAGATTGACAAAATTGCAAAAGTTCATCTTTATGAAAATGGCATTGTGAACTTTTTGCCCAAAATGGAAATGCATCTTGTGTAAAGCTTCAAAAGCAAAGATAAAGGCTTTAGCTTCTGAGTATGCATTTAATTATGGAGTGTATAGAAATCTTAGGACCTGTAAAGCAAGATATAACCAGCATAGGTGTGATTTGCAACTTGATTCTATGTAAAAATGGCTTGAACAAAAGTGAAAAAATGCCAACTTTCATTCTTCGATTCTCCCTACTCAAAAATGATCTTGGAGAGTTCTTGGACATTTTGGAAAGCTTGA
Source organism: Vicia faba (assembly GCA_948472305.1). NCBI lineage: Eukaryota > Viridiplantae > Streptophyta > Magnoliopsida > Fabales > Fabaceae > Vicia > Vicia faba. Next base: position 1,169,767,781 of record OX451738.1, read on the forward strand.
AATGTGCTCTATAATCCATATTTGAAATGCAATTTGAGATACCTCTTGGAACTAGGTGAAAAATGTCCATGAAGTTTGGTCCAAAACCTGCCTAAATTAGGGCAAAATTTCACTAAGTTAAGAAGTTCATGGACCTATATTCACAAATTCATAACTTGAGATCCAAGCATTTTTTGGGAAAAGTTTAAGAATAAAAGTTGTAGATTTCATGGAGGACTATAACTTTCATGTTGTAAGTTTTCTTTGAATCAAAATGCATCATGGTGAAAAAGTGCTAGAAAGTTGGGAAAAAATAAGAAAAGTTTTATACTTAGAAAAATTCAAAGTTATGAAAATTTTCAAATTAAAACCCTAATTTTCAATTTTGAGTTTCTTGGTGAACAAATTTCATATTTTGACATATCTTGATGAATTATGACCCTTGGCACTTGATTTTTCCAAAAAAAGTCAAAGTTTGACTTTTCAGTGTACAATTGACTTTTGATCAGTTGACTGCAAAATTCATCTGTCAATCCAATGAACTTGAGATCTTTTGAACCATTTAATTAGGTAAATATGATGCCATTGAACCCTTGAAATCATGTTTGAACTTAATTGGTCATTGACTAGGTTAAAAATCAGAAATTGCCCTTTCTCAGTCAAAACCCTAATTTTGACCATTTTGCCCTTTTGATGATTTGATCAAATTTCTTGAGGAGTTGTGATCCAAACTTGATCAAATGGTACATATGAGTCTAAAATGTTGACGTGGATAAAAAATATGAAGCTTAACTGTAAATTGGCCCTGGTTGACTTTTTCCCCAAAACAACTGATTTTTAGGTTAATTGTCCAATTGACTGATCAAAAATGTGGTTCAAGGCTTGAAACTTAACATGAATAATCTTAGGGGTCCAAAATGATGTATGAAATTCACATGAAGCATTGATGGTCCAAAAATCCTAGTGCAAACTCAAACCCTAATTTTGGGTTATCAGTGCAAGATGAGATATCTTGAGCTGACCAAACCCTAATCTTGTCTTGAGTCAAAGAAGTCTTGTGAGAAAAATATTGATAAATGAGAGGGAAAATTTTGGGGTACAACAGCTGCCCCTGTTCAATCTTGTTGAACCTGAAGAGTTAGATTGGTGAGCTTTGTCGTTCGTGACTCGAAGGTAAAAGATGATTGGACACTAGAGTGCCCATAAATTTGCACGTGACAAAGTGTAGTTGAGGGAATGGGCTTAATGATGCCATTTGGAGAGGTGCTAGAATATTGTTGGAGATGGGATTGTAGATGCCATCCAAGAATGTTTGTTGAATTGTACGTTGTAAGTCAGAAGAATAAGTATCATAATGGTGTCCGCGTTTGGAACGTATCTCAGCTGTATCTTGAGACTTGAAATCTGAATGAGAAACAGAATAACATCCATGTCTGGAGCATATCTGAGCTGTATATGAACTTTGAAATCTGAATAAGGGTCAGAATGGCATCCGTGTCTGGAGCGTATCTGAACTTGAAATCTGAATGAGTATCAGGATGGCATCCGTGTCTGGAGCGTATATGAACTGTATTTGAATGTTGAAGTATGAATAAGTAACAGAATGGCATTCGTGTTTGGAGCGTATCTGGACTGTATCTTGAATTTGAGGTTTGAATGAGTAACAGAATAACTTCCGTGCCTAGAGCGTATCTGTACTGTATTTGAAAGCTGAATCTGAATGAGTAACAAAATGACTTCCGTGTTTGGAGCGTATCTGGATTGTATCATGATTGCATATTGTTAAACGGTAGCTTGTTAATCTTATCCTGAAAAGGGTAAAATGTTAGCTGAAACACAAAGTTATGTTGCATGAAATGTATGATGCAATATATGTATTTTATCAATGTTTATGATATGTGGATGTAATGTATGCGCATGTAAGCCGATTTTCTGTTTTACTGAGAAAAAGAAATCCTTGACTGCTGAGGAAAAATAAATCCTTGACTACTGAGGATATGTGGATTCTTCATGTCTTGAAGTTGGAGTATTGACAAAAATTCTGTTGCGAGCAATGCCATATACTGCTTGAGTAATCTGCTTGGGGAATCCAGAGAATTTTGATGACTTCTACTGGGGATTACACAATGGGAATCCTTGTTCTACTGGGGAATAAAGAAAACTTTGTGGGGAAGAAAAATTATTCCTGTTTGGAAAAAAGTTCAGGAGTTTCGGTCGTCTACCACTCTATTGGGGAATTATCCTATGTTAAGGAGAAACAAAAGTTAACTGTTATCCGGTCGATTTTCAGGCTTCAAGATGACCTGCTGGGGAATTTGGAGAAACTGAATGGTTTCCGCTAGGGATTGGTAGTTGAAAGTTTTGGCTCCGCTGGGGATCTTAATGATGTACTGTAGGGATTGCTCATGGAATTGCCTAAAGACGTTTTCCTATTCTTTCAACCTGTCAGTAATTGTTATTTTCCATTTTGTTTATTTGTAAATAGTAATTATGTTCAAATGCATATGTTCATTAATGAATCATTTAATGTTTTTGCAAATAAAAACACAAGTGTAAAGAAAAAAGCAAATAGTTTTTTGTACTTTGAAAGAGATATCTCTGTATTTACTTTGAATAAGTATTTTGTACAAAGGAGACAGACATCCTAGTAAGAGGATGGTGTCATAAAAGTAAGAAAAATTTATACAAAGAAAGATGGCTATGTGTAATAATCCCATGGGGTTCCCATCCTGCTATAGCCTCCGTATCTCCGAATATCAGGTCCATTCATTGCTTCGTCCGAAGGTGATTGGGTTGATCAGAAGCTCCAAGTTTGTCTGTGAAGAGATTGTCCTTAAAGTGATTCGATGAGACATAGTCATACGCTTTAATTCCCTAACTTTTGCCTGGACCGCCCTTTCGGGTTTTCGATCCACCGGGAAACCCTTTTTTGCCCAAGTCGCCCTTTCAGGTTTTCAACTTGCCGGGTGTACAGATTTTTTTTACTTTATCCCTAATTTTTTCCCGAACCTTTTTGTTCACCGGGATGCCCTTGTTTTGCCTAGGTGTGTCAACCTAGCGTGTCTCTTATGTGTAGTATCTTTTGACTATGTCTGCGTTTGCAGGGTGTGGCAGGTTGTCTCCGTCCATGGTGGTTAAGATCATTGCCCCACCAGAAAAGATGTTCTTGATTACAAATTGCCCTTCATAGGTAGGAGTCCATTTTCCCCTGGGATCACTTTGTGGCAAGATGATGCGCTTGATCACTAGATCTCCAACTTGATATACTTGGCATCTGACTTTCTTGTTGAAAGCCTTGATCTTCCGCTTTTGATACATATGACCATGGAAAACAGCAGTAAGCCTCTTTTCATCAATTAAGTTCAGTTGATCAAGTCGGGTTTGGATCCAATCGTCTTCACTCAAACCTGCATCTTTCATAATTCTTAAAGAGGGGATCTAAACCTCAATAGGCAAAACAACCTCCATGCCATAAACCAAAGAATAGGGTGTTGCCCCAGTTGATGTGCGAGTCGTGGTACGATACCCGTGGAGAGGAAACAGTAGCATCTCATGCCAGTCCTTGTAGGTGACTGTCATCTTTTGTATGATCTTTTTAATGTTTTTATTAGCAGCTTCGACTGCACCATTCATCTTTGGCCGATAGGGGGATAAATTGTGATGTTGAATCTTGAATTGCTCGCACAAGGCGGTGATCATAGTATTGTTAAGGTTTGTACAGTTATCTGTGATGATCCTTTCTAGGATACCGTACCGGCAAATGAAATTTTGCTTGATGAAGCGGGCAACGAAATTCTTGGTAACGGAAGCGAAGGAAGCTGCTTCGACCCACTTCGTGAAATAGTCAATGGCCACTAGAATGAAGCGGTGTCCATTGGAGGCTGTAGGCTTGATCTCCCCAATCATGTGGATTCCCCACATAGCGAAGGGCCAAGGAGCTGTTAAGACATTTAGGGGAACCGGAGGCACGTGCACCTTGTCTACATAGATTTGACACTTATGACAGGTCCGATAATGTTGATATCAGTATGCTTCCATGGTAGACCAATAATAGCCCGCCTGTAGGATTTTCTTCGCCATCATATGCCCACTAGAGTGAGTGCCAAATGTACCTTCATGCAATTCAGCCATGATCTTTTCAGCTTCAATCTTGTCCACACAACGGAGCAGAATAGAATCATGATTACGTTTGTACAGGATGCTATTACTTAGGAAGAACTTAGCAGAGAATCTCCTTACGAACTTTTTATCATTGATTGAAGCTACTTCTGGATATTCTTGAGCCTCGAGATACCTTTTGACTTCATGAAACCACGAATGGTCCACTACTTCTTCGGTACTAATCTCGTGACAGTGTGCTGGTTCGTCCATTCGTTTAATGGTGATCTGGGGAGCCTCGTTATCCCAATTAAGTTTAAACATAGATGACATTGTAGCTAGAGCATCTGCTAGCTGATTTTCTTCTCGCGAGAAGTGCTCGAAGGTAATCTGCTCGAAATGTGGTAACAATGTTTAAACATGTTCTTTGTAAGGGATAAGGTTTGGATGCTTAGTGTCCCATTCTCCTTTGATCTGACTGATGACCAAAGATGAATCCCCAAACACATCTAAAGATTTGATTCCCAACTCTATGGCAGCCTTGAGACCAAAGATGCATGCTTCGTACTTTGCCATGTTGTTCGTACAGTTGAAGCAAAGTCTGGCAGTAAAAGGAGTATGACATCCTTCCGGAGATATGAGTACAACGCTGATACTGTTACCAAGTGCATTGGATGCCCCATTAAAGAACAGGGTTCATCGGGATCCTTGTCCAGGTCCGTCATATGGTTTGATCTCTTCACAGTTGTCTAATGTCATGATGTCTTTGTCATGGAAGTTAAACTTCATGGATTGATAATCTTCTACAGCTTGATGAGCAAGATGATCAGCTAGCACACTTCCCTTTATAGCTTTTTGGGTAGTGTACTGTATGTCATATTTTGTTAGGATCATCTGCCATCTAGCTATCCTCCCAGACAGAGCAGGCTTCTCAAAGATGTACTTTATCAGATCCATCTTAGATATCAGCAAAGTGGTATGAGTCAACATATATTGTCTTAGCTGGCGAGCAGCCCATACCAGAGCGCAACAAGTTTTCTTGAGCAGTGAATATCTGGTTTCACAGTTGGTAAACTTTTTGCTCAGGTACTAAATAGCGTGCTCTTTTTGGCCAGACTCGTCATGCTGCCCCAATACGCACCCCATTGAATTCTCTAAAATGGTCAGATACATGATTAGAGGTCTTCCCTCGACTGGTGGCATCAAGACAGGAGGCTCTTGTAAATACTCCTTGATTTTATCGAAAGCAATCTGACATTCATCATTCCATCTGACTACTTGATCTTTCTTCAATAGTTTGAAGATTGGTTCACAAGTAGACGTTAGGTGAGAAATGAATCTGGAAATATAGTTTAGGCGTCCCAAGAATCCTCTGACTTCCTTCTTAGTGCGAGGAGCAGGCATTTCTTGTATCACTTTAACCTTGGCAGGATCAACCTCGATGCCTTTGTTGCTGACAATGAAACCTAAGAGTTTACCGAACCAGACTCTGAATGTGCACTTGTTCGAGTTCAACCTTAATTTATACTCCTTCAATCTGACAAACAGCTTTTGCAAGTGATCAAGGTGTTCTTCTACAGTTTGTGATCGGGCTATCATGTCATCTATGTAGACCTCTATCTCACGATGTATCATGTCATGAAACAAAGCTACCATGGCGCGTTGATAGGTTACGCCGGCATTCTTCAGTCCGAATGTCATCACTTTGTAGCAGAACATACCCCACTGTGTGACAAATGTAGTTTTCTCCATGTCCTCAGGTGCCATTTTGATCTGGTTATAGCCTGAGAATCCATCCATGAAAGAAAATACTTTGTGCTGGGCTGTATTGTCAACCAGAATGTCGGTGTGTGGAAGTGGAAAATCATCTTTAGGGTTGGCCCTGTTAAAATCTCTATAATCCACACACATTCTTACTTTGCCGTCCTTTTTAGGCACGGGAACAATGTTGGCCACCCATTGAGGATAGGAAGTAACAACCAGAAATCCAGCATTGAACTTTTTCATAACCTCCGCTTTGATCTTCTCTGACATGTCAGGTCTCATGCGGCGGACTTTTTGCTTCATTGGTGGACAATCTTCTCTTGTGGGTAGACGATGTACTACGATGTCTGTATCGAGCCCCAACATGTCTTCGTATGACCAGGCAAAGATCTCAACATAATCATGCAATAGTTGAATATGGCGCTCCTTGACACTCGACTCTAGATTGGAACCCACTTTGATTTCCTTTTTATCTTCCTCGGTACCAAAATTGATTGTATCCAACAGCTCCTCATGAGGCTGAATAACTCTTTCCTCTTGTTGTAATAGTCTGGCCAATTCCCCTGGCACCTCACAATCTTCCTCACCTTCGTATTCGGCTTGGTAGATCATATTTTCAGAGTCACTGAAGGCTATAGCAGTATCGTTACCCATGGGATCCGGAATGGAAGGGTACCTGCATTTGTGAGTGTGGGTGTGTGTAAGGTATAACCATATTAAAACAATAAAATGTAAAAGAAAGACAATGAGCACAAAAGGTTTATATGTGAAAAAGCGTCCATGATTCATTGAATGTCATATGAGGATGAAAATAAAAACCCTTACAAATGGACCATTGTGCCTCAGGTAAGACACAAGGTTTTTAAAGTGCGAATTGTTCGTGAATACTACAGGTCCGACAGAAATGTAAAAGATAAATTACTGAGAGATGAAAGTCATTGGGATGAAGTCTCTGGCTTCCCAGTTGCGAAGTCCTCCGCTGATAGTAGGAAATATCCAATCTTCCAAGCTGCCATCCTCTTCATTGTCTTCTACTGCATTGACGCTTTGGTTTCTAATCTTCACAGGTGGCACCCCAGCACGGGCACGGCGCACAAACTTCTGACCAGTTTAAGTAAACCCCAAACCAAACTTGTATCATTTGTACGGGATGTCCGGAAGCTGCCCCCAGATGGTTCATCCTCCCTCTTCCACTAGTGCCTTTGCATCCTTTAGAGATGACATCCGAAGCGGATGTCTTATGATCTTAGGAATCGAGGATACCGCCTTGGTCGCTGCTACTTCTGGAGAGACTTCTTCAAAATGTTGAAAATGGGTTTCAATGAATTCGCCATCTAACTCCACATAACGGAAGGAATTCAGATGACTAATCATATACTCCTCCTCCCTATGGACAGTTATGATCTTTCCTTAGACGGGGTACTTCAGCATCTGATGCAAGGTGGAGGTGACAGCACCGACATTGTGGATCTAGGGGCGTCCTAACAGACAAGAATAAGAAGGACGGATGTCCATCACATAGAAGGTTGAGTTGAAAACCTGAGTTCCCACCTTTATTGGGATGTCCACCTCCCCGTGGACCATCCTCTTCAAACCATCAAAAGCTCTCACCACTATGTTGCTGGGTTTTAGAGTCAGCCCCTCGCAATCCAGTCTATTAAGGGATTTCTTAGATAAGACGTTCAAAGATGATATAGTATCAACCAAAACACGGGCTAGGGTTATTCCTTTACTCTCCACTGAGACATGTAATGCCTCATTGTGTTTTCTCCCTCTGGGTGTCAAGTCAGCATCAGAGAAACCCAGACTATTATCCGTTGTCAAACTGGCCACACAGTTCTGGAACTGGTCAGCGGACGTCTCTTGCGGCACATGAGCTGTCTTCAGAAATTTTACCAGAGCCTTGGCATGTGCTTCAGAGCACAGTAGCAGAGCTAGCATAGAGATCTTGGAAGGGGTTTGCCCCAACTGTTCAACCACATCATAATCACTCTTTTTGATTATCCTCAGGATTTCTTCCATCTCCTTCTTGGATGTTTCGGGGATAGCTAGCGATTGAGCCTTCGTCCGGACAGGCTCTTCTTGAACATTCTTTCCTCTATTCTCAGCAGTGGAAGTAGGGATAGGAATTGTATTGTCTTTGTCGGTAGGTACGCTTGCAGGTATAATCACTGCTGCAGAGGTAATCTTCGGAACGGCCACGAGTCCAAAGAATGCCGTTGAAGGGGCAATCTCGGGAGAGAAGATCCTACCACTGCGGGTAATCTTGCTAGTTCCGAAAATATTTCTAATGTCAGAATTGTCCTCTTCGGAGCTTTCTTCTTCGGCAGTCAGTTCATCCTATTTAATACCATGGTAGTAGATTTCTCCACCGTAATTCCATGGTACTGTTTTATCTGATTTGTATGGGGTCGGCCCGGGCATTGTAATCTTAAGTGGAGTAGTCTTTGGAGCAGGTGTAATCCTAACGGGTCTTTTAGGGGCCCTGGAAGGATTGGCGTACATGGTTATAATTGAAACTTCTTTAACTGGAACAGATGAAATAGGAGCATTCTCAAACAGAATTTCTCGGTTATCAATCAATCGTTGGATACCTTTCTTCAACAGAGGGCATTCAAATGATGAGGACAGGAAAACATGGCAGTCTTTGTCACAACCTGGGAAAATACTAGCTTTCAACAAATTCAACTTAATAATCGGGAGCGGAGTCAACAATTCATCCACAGCAGCGACAAATAAATCTTCTTCAATAGCGTTGGCATTGTGACCATGCCTAGGCATTGGAGCGGAAATAACATTCGGTTTCTCAGGCGCTTCAAACTCAACTTCCTTCGCATCTATCAGGTCTTGAATTTTGTTCTTCAGAGCTCAACAGTTGTTGGTGTCGTGCCCTGGACTTTCAGAATGGTATACACACCTGGCATTCAGATGGTAGTGTGGAGACGCAGTATTGGGATTCTTTGGGGCCTCTTTTAGAGTGGCCAGATTCAAATTCAGAAGATGTGGTAGAACTTGGGCTGGAGTCTTGTTAATCTTGGTGAATTGCCGAACTTGCCTTTCCACCCTTTGTTGGTTAGTTCTTGGCTGGTCTGATGCAGGCTTCGGGATCATAACGGCCCCTACCGTTGGTCGGTGTTCAGTTCTTCCCTGATTCCTTTGTGAATAAACAGCAAATGCTTCCTTTCTTCCAGTGAAGGGCTTTTTCACAACTGCAGAGGCGGACGCGTCCTTCTGAATCTTCCCACTTCTTATACCAGCCCCCACTCTTTCGCCGGTTAATATCAATTTAGTAAACCCTGCAGAGGAACTCCCAATCAGGTGATTGAAGAAAGTACCTGATAGAGTTCCCAAGAACATGTCCACCAACTCCCTTTCAGATAGAGGGGGTTGCACCCTTCCGGCTAGATCTATACACTTTTGCGCGTAATCTTTAAAGCCCTCATTGGAAGCCATAGCCATACTCTGCAGTTGAGTACGGGTAGGCGCCAAGTCGGAGTTGTACTGATATTGTTTATAGAAAGCTGCCGCCAGGTCTTCCCAATTGTGGATGTCAACCCTTTCTAATTGGTAGAACCAATCAAGTTGCGTTCCTGATAAACTGTCTTGGAAAAAATGGACCCACAAGTCTTTGTCGGCAGAGTGTGGTTGAATCTTCCTGACATATGATCTGAGGTGAATTTTAGGGCAAGACACCCTATCATACTTGGCAAATAGTGGCACTTTAAACTTTGGTGGGATTACAATTCATGACACCAGCCCCAACTCTTCAAAATCTAGCCCTGGTACTCTTTGGATTTCCATATCACTTAGTCGCTCTTCAAGGTGTTTGTACTTGTCATCAGCAAGAGGGTATTGTTGTTCAGAGTAGTCCTCCTCTTCCTCTTCTTCTTCTTCAGAATCTGATGGTACTGTCGTTTCTTTTCCTTTTCTTTCCCCTTCATCAGATGTTGTTGGAAAATCTAAGGTCCTTCTGGCTTGTCCCTGAAACCTTCTGCCCATGATTACCACACCAGATGGCTTCTTCTTCTTTTTCTCTTTTTCTTTTTCTAGCAGAGTCTTCAGCTCTTCTTGCCCCTTGGCTAAGGTCATGAGTAACTGTTGAAATTGTGTATTCTGAGCTTGCAGATCTTTGACCGTTTGTTCGAGATCCATCATACTGAAATAAACAGTAGAGAGATGAGGAAACTTGTTGCAAAGACCTGTTTATGCTTATGATGAATGATATGTATTCATGCAATGTTTTCAAGGATTTAGAAATTCAAATTTGTTTTAAACAAAAAAAAAATAAACACACGTCATATTAATAAAATAGAATTTGAGTACATTAATGCCCCTTGGGCAAAATAATACAGAATTCTAAGGTAAAAAGACGTTGCGCATCCTCTTTGGTGCAATGTAGGTATTGAGAGTCTGCTCTTCATGAAGTAGCCGAGTGAGTTCCAAAACCTTCTTCTCTCTTGCGTAGAATTGGGCTTCGAAAGTATCGTGCTCTCCTTTAAGCTGTATCCAATCCCTTTGTAGGTCTTCGAGTGATGTCAGCATGTCAGGATGTAGGATAGTGTATGGAACTTCTCCTTCCTCAACAGGCTCAATAATCACTGGGAGAATGGAGGGATAAGGCATCATAAGACTTTGAGCGCATGTTCATACCCACTTGAGGTAAGGCTCAAGAGGGAAGGAATTCTTGTGTCCCAAAGTCTTTCTATCCACCTTGTTTGGCATCCTCCAAGCTCAGATGAATCTATGAAGAAGTCCTTGGTCGTCGCTGTCGTAGTCGAAAACCAGGCCTTGAATCAGCATATCATGTGGGCCATCCCTTCGGGCATAACAAAACTGTCTTAGAGCTAAGCACGGGTTGTAGGTGATGCCTCCCCTAATGCCAAGTAGAGGGACATTAGGGAATTCCCCACAACAGTCAACAATAATAACATTCTCTTTGGATCGAGAACACCAATGGATATCTGAATGTTTAAGTGTCATTAACCTTTGTGACCACCCAAACCTTGCTCATTCTTCAAGACTGATTGGGGAAGATGAGAAATAAACCATCTTTCCAGGAGAGGAGTACAACACAATAGAACACCTCTCTTCCTCATTATACGAGTGTGAAAAGAGTGTAAGATATCCCCAAGCAATGTAGGCATCGGGTTGCGAGACATGAAGATTTTGACAGCGCTTATATCTATGAGTTGGTCAGGATTAGGGAACAAGACCATCCCATAGATGAGAAGAGCTACAATCTACTCAAAAATATTGCAAGTCTAGGGAATTCCAACAACTTTGGGCCTTCTCAAACAGAAACTTTGCTAAGAAGCTTTTGACACCACTTCTAGTTTCCCAATGAGTTGTGACATTAGATGAGTGCAAGTGTAGGGCTTGAGCAATCTCTTCTGGCTTTGGATCTCTTTCCGTACCGTTGAAGGGTAGTTGATTGAGAATAGGAATCCTCAGAAATTGAGAGAATTCTTCCAAAGTGGGCACAAGTTGATAGTCAGGAAATATGAAGCAATGATGCAAAGGGTCAAAGAACTGGAAGAGAACCTTCATCATATCCTCCTCTGTGTTGGAAGTGACCAAGTTGAGTAGATGACCATGTCTCTCGGTGAATGGAGAGTTCTCAGGGATCCTTGAAGCTATCTCCTTGAGTTGTGGAGGAATTCTCACAAGGTTGACTTGGATAGTTTTCCTGCGAAGTGAATCCATAACCTACAAAACAAGAACAAAGATGAATCTCCAAAATCCTTGAAATGGTTAGAGGGTTGACATGATGCTCATGATGTCCGTGATGTTATGCACAAGTATATATGTACAAGAAAATCAAACAATTTCTTAGTTTTGGCTTGCATGGGGTTTCATAGGTAACTACCCTCTTGAAGTTTAGGTGGCTCAACCTGTCCTAACAATAGTAACCGGGTTCTAAGGAGCTCAATATCACTGGATTGTTTCCTTGTTCATTGTTTCAGTTTAAGCCTCTTTACTGGCGACCGAAATATTCCAAGAAACCAACCCTTAATGAGTGTAGTATCGAGTATCTACCAACTTCGGACTGCACTAAAGCCAGTCATCTCACTACATCCTAAAAGGCCAAGTTGGTCAAGTAAAGGTTCTAGAAGTTCATTAGTGCTTCATGACATCACTCAGCAGCCTCGTATTCTCTTTGATTGACTCAAAGGCTACCAGTACCCACAAATATGTCACACTAATATAGCTATTTCTTAGACCATGTCAGTATACCCCGCACAGTTTCCACAACGTATTTCTATTTACCTATAATGTTTCCCAAATCCGGATGGAGGATTCAAACCCAAACAAAGAACCATAATTGTAAAGCAAGCAAGTCAAACAAGGTAAGCAAATAAATGTGATCTAAACCCTAAGGTAACCCCACTTTTAGAATTTTCCCCAGCAGAGTCACCAGTTCTGTGATGCGGTGGGAGAACTGACTTGAGGTTTTGTGTTTACAAATGTTACGGTTAGCAAGAGTCACCACCGACTTTTCTTTTATCCAAAAGGAAAGGTAAAAAAGCACAAGAAATACCTTTGAGATGTTTTCTTGAGTTCGGGGGGTAGATTATGAAAAGGGAAGGTGCTAGCACCCTTTTCATCCATGGTTTTCCATGGGCTCTTAGTTACTTGTTTAGATCACTTGCTTTGTTTTGTTTGAAATTGTGTTTGGTGTGATTTTGAAAAGAGGCCATTCGTATAGGAAATCTTTGTAATGATTCTCGTTCGTAAGAATGTATACAAAGATGTTTGTCTTTTAAAAATGTTTTCAATGTTTTATAAGATGTTTTGAAATGTGTGTGTGTTTGAAAATAGCAAGGATTGTTTTGAAATTGAGCAAGTAACTTAGAAGCTATCTACCTACTCAAATGTCTTCCTTGTGCATTTTTATTCCTTTGACATTGTTGACTTACCATTGATTTGGTAAGCAACCCTATCTTTGGATGTAAACGGGACGGACGTGGGTCATCGTATAACCATGATAGCAATGTTGCCAAGTATCTTAGCATTTTTGAGGGACCAAGATCATTTTGTTTAGGAAACCTTTGAATAGCGTCATTGAGGGAGTATGATCTTATATTTGTTTTGTTTTGCCAAGATACTTCGCATGCGTAACATGGTCATTTAAATTTAGACAACCAAGTTGGAGGAACCCTAAGGGTGCTTGTGTGCAAAGCGTATCATTTTCATGCTTTTGTCTTGCATTTAGGATTTTCTATTTTGCTTTGTTTTTGTTCTTATCATGCAAACCCTAACTTACTAGTCATGGTATAAAAGCGATAAATTGCGTAAAATAAACTAAGCTATTACAACAATTATTATGGGAGGGGGGATACAAGTTTGAATGGGGATTTTGCACAAATATAAACCTAAATATATTATTACAACCAAATCGAATATTGCGCGAATTTAAATAAATAAAGTACAAATATTTAAAATGGAATGCAATGTTCATGTTAAAAAATGTTTTTATGTCTTATTTTTGTATGAGAAAAATAATCAATTTAAACCCTAAAAAAAGGAAAAAATAATATTATTTTTGGAGGGGGTTAAACCCTAGTTTTTATTGTAAAAGAAAATAAGGTTTTATATTATTATCTTGTATATTTTTTGTATAAAAGAAAAATAAATAATATTGTGTTTAAATATTAAAAATTAAATATGTGTAAAAAATTGGTATTTATGAGTATAAAATGTATAAAAAAATATATGGTATATTTAATTATTTACGTAGTATTTAAGAAAATAAGTCCTATTCTAATTAAATAAATTAATTTTCATGTAAAAAATAAAATAAAATAGTAAAAATAAAGAAATGATTTTTTTAGGATTTTTTATTATTCAGAAAAAATAATCAAAAGCAATAAATATGAAAATATGAAAAAATATAAAAAATATAAAAATCAGCCAGGGGGGTGCAGTAGCAAATCAGGGGGGTGTGAATATCAAAAGCAAAAAGGCCAAGGATACAAAAAAGCCCAAGACACTTCGTCCCTGTCCTTGGTCAGCTTCCTGCGCGCGCTTCAGTTCAAACATGTAACTCTCTTATGCTTGCACAAAAACAAAAACTCATAACATGAAACATGTGGCATTTGAACTCACGATTCCAACCATATAAGTTATGTAACCTAACTCTAAAAGATCAAGGAGAATTTTGGAACCCCTAATTCGTGACCTAAAAATTTCAGGGACTTCAAGCTTCAAATTCTCTTAGCACAAGTAACATAAATGAAAAGTAATGATATGTACAGTTTTGTCATGATGAGAGCTACATTTTTACTTCACAAATAGTGGCTTAAAGATGCCTATTCAGAGAGATAGAGTTTGAAAAAAATACCTCCTTCAGCTGGATTCGAGTAGGGAAATGTAGGGACTTTAATGGAGGCCCGATGATTGTTTGAGCTTCCTTGAACTTCCCTGAAGCTATTCCAATGCTTATCTTGCTTTGAGGATGGCTGGAACTCTCTGGACAAGTCAAGCTGCAAGCTTCCAAAGTGAAAATGGTGGATGTTGAAATAGGGGTTACAGAACCAGGGTGATGGCTTGGATTGCTTTGGTATGATGCTTATGAGATGCTTGAAGTGTTTAAACACAAAACGCACGAGCCAAATGAGAGTTGGTTGTGCTTTTGCAGAAAACTGTATACTTAGGCAGAAATTTGGTGTTTTTAAGTTTTAGAGTGTTTCAGGTTCAATCCAAGCGTGCTATGCCTTGTAACAAGTTTGTATATTTGTATAGAAATGATACAAAGTCAGCCCTTACTAGCTGTGCAAGCTTTGGACCTTTTTGCAACTTTTCTTGCATTTGAAGTAAAGTGACAAGACCAATGATAAATGCTTGTACTAGCTTTCTTGAGGGATGATAAGAGTTGGTACACATTGTTTGAGACCTATAGAAATTTCTTGTACTAAAGGGACAGGTTCAATGCTTAAGATTGACAAAATTGCAAAAGTTCATCTTTATGATAATGGCATTGTGAACTTTTTGCCCAAAATGGAAATGCATCTTATGTAAAGTTTCAAAAGCAAAGATAAAGGCTTTATCTTCTGAGTATGCATTTAATTATGGAGTGTATAGAAATCTTAGGACCTGTAAAGAAAGATATAACCAGCATAGGTGTGATTTGCAACTTGATTCTATGTAAAAATGGCTTGAACAAAAGTGAAAAAATGCCAACTTCCCTTCTTCGATTCTCCCTACTCAAAAATGATCTTGGAGAGTTCTTGGACATTTTGGAAAGCTTGCAATTTTCTCCATAATCCATCTTTGAAATGAAATTTGAGATACCTCTTGGAACTAGGTTAAAAATGTCCATGAAGTTGGGTCCAAAACCTGCCTAAATTAGGGCAAAATTTCACTAAGTTAAGAAGTTCATGGACCTATATTCACAAATTCATAACTTGAGATCCAAGAAACTTTTGGGAAAAGTTTGTGAAGAAACTTTGTAGATTTAATGGAGGACTACAACTTTCATGTTGGAAGTTTTCTTTGAATCAAAATCCATCATGGTGAAAAAGTGGTAGAAAGTTGGGAAAAAATAAGAAAATTTTTATACTTAGAAAAATTCTAAGTTGTGGAAATTTTCAAATTAAAACCCTAATTTTCAATTTTGAGTTTCTTGGTGAACAGGTTTTATATTTTGACATATCTTGATGAATTATGACCCTTGGCACTTGATTTTGACCAAAAAGTCAAAGTTTGACTTTTCAGTGTACAGTTGACTTTTGATCAGTTGACTGCAAAATTCACCTGTCAATCCAATGAACTTGAGATCTTTTGAACCATGTAATTAGGTCAAGATGATGCCATTGAACCCTTGAAATCATGTTTGAACTTAATTGGTTATTGACTAGGTTAAAAATCAGAAATTTCCCTTTCTCAGTCAAAACCCTAATTTTGACCATTTTTCCCTTTTGATGATTTGATCAAATTTCTTGAGGAGTTGTGATCCAAACTTGATCAAATGGTACATATGAGTCTAAAATGTTGATTTGGATCAAAAATTATGAAGTTTAACTGTAAATTGGCCATGGTTGACTTTTCCCCAATACAATTGATTTTTAGGTCAACTGTCCAATTGACTGATCAAAAATATGGTTCAAGGGTTGAAACTTAACATGAATAATCTTAGGTGTCCAAAATGATGTATGAAAGTCACATGAAGCATTGATGGTCCAAAAATCCTAGTGCAAACTCAAACCCTAATTTTGGGTTATTAGTGCAAGATGAGATGTCTTGAGCTGACCAAACCCTAATCTTGTCTTGAGTCAAAGAAGTCTTGTGAGAAAAATCTTGATAAATGAGAGGGCAAATTTTGGGGTACAACAGATCTATATCAACTGATGATTGTTATATGTCGTGTCTGTTGGACATGTGACTTCACACACAAGAGGGGGTGAATTGTATGGTTAAAAAACATGGTTTTGAAAACTTTGGGAATTAAAATCAGATTTTAAAAATATTTTGATAATATTTTTATTATTAAGCAGTTGAATAAATTGCAGAAATATAAATTGCGAAAATTAAAAAGTTGAGGGAAAAGAGAGAACACTGATAATTAAATAGGTTCGGTCAAACAAAGAAAAAGATCAACTCCTCTTCCTAAGAATTGATCTTGAGAGCTTCCAATAAACTTGAGAGCCTTTAGTAGGTTATACTCACAAACTCTCCTTATATAAGAAAAACTGAAGTTTAAGATTGACTTCCAACTAAATAATATATATCAGAATGAAGCGGTGAGTCTTCCTTCCAAATGGAGAATCAAACCGGTTAGTCTCCTTTCCACAAGAATATTGGAGCAGTTAGTCTTCAAGCTTCTAAACAAACATTATGAACTTTTAACACAGTGTGTGCTCACGAAAATTGAGCCAACCTCTAGAACCGATCTTCTAAAGAAAATTGATTTTAATGCATTTGAATATTTTCTAATGGATTAACAACTAATGCCAATTGATTATATACCTAAAAATAATCGATTATGAGTTTAAAATTGGAAAAAAAAGATATCTAGTCGTAGCACATCATTAAGATGGTGTCTTAATTCCTTAGAGCTTAATTTTGAATTGAGCCAATCAATTAGGTTAATGTGACAATCGATTGGCAAAGAAAAAACTTTTTCGAGAGCTATTCTGACAGCTTCCAACTCATATGGCACAAGTTCAAGACATTTTTGAAGATTTTTTCTCGTGAAAAATCAGTTTGAAAAATATGTTATATGTGTGTGTGATTTAGCCATGCACTTTTACGAGAGCACCCTTATGCTTTACAAATTATTCACTCAAACTAATTAAGGCATGGCTTTCTTGCACTTCAAGAATTTGTCGGATACTTCTTTTGTAGACACTTGCTTGAGTTCACTTGAGATGAGACTTGGGTTGATATTCCATCATCAGATAGTCAAGTCCATCAAACCCTAATACTTAGGTTTTCATCTTTATCTGCTTAATCGTTTATTCTTGACTTGTCAAAAGTCATTAATTGTCATCATCAAAGGTTGTTGTCCTTGTTAAAGCATATCAACTGTAAAGCAAGGTTCCATATTCTTCCCCTTTTTGATGATGACAACACATCTCTCACGGAAGGTGGTAAAAGAAAAATAGCACATATATGTTTGGAGTAATTAAACTCCCCCTGGGTTAAATAAAGAGTATACTCTATTCCCTATAAAATATAGTTCTCCCCCTTTTTCGAAATCAAAAAGGCGGGTAAAGATGAATTGCAAAAAATAATATGTAGATATAGGAAAACAAAGAATTTAGGAAGGAAAAAACATTATCTTATTGATTAAATATAAGATACTTTGAATTCAAAGTACAAGAATGGAAATTTTTGAAAAGCAGGAAATAAGAAATTTAGCATACTTAGACATATAGGACATATTATTCTACATCAAGATCATCATAGAAAAATAGGTCATATGGTAGTAGGGTTTGGTTTGGGATGAAATGTCAGACTATGAAGACGATCTTGTCATTAATTACATCTATCTTCTCACTTATAATTTTGAGTATGTATTTGATTGTAGGTAGTTAAGGAATGAAGTTTTCAGAACTGTCTGTCTCTATGGGTATTTCTTGACTTTTGTATTTTCTTTTCTTCTCATTTGATAGGGGCTTTTCAGTTATTCTTCCATTTATGATCTCAAACTTCATTGTTGATAGGACATATTTTCCTATTTTAGTTGTTTCTTCCTTGAATTCTTCATCTCCAAAGTTGTATCATGTTTCTTCCAGATTTTGTGACTAGATTCCCATATGGGAGACATGCTTCTTCTTTGTTGTTCTCCATCACATAACCGATTACTTGTTGTATCCAGTTTTATATGACCTTGTTTTCCATTAACCACATTGCTTCTACGTCAACTTGGGTTATGAGACTAAAGTTGCTCTTTCTTGAAAAAATATGTGATTGATCACATAGTGAGTCATATGGCTCTCATGGTGGATGTATCCAACAGTGAAGGGATAAGGTATGAATGATGACAATTACTTCATAAGAGAGGATGCATCGATAATGTAGTTGTATCTATTTACTTTGTCTCAAGGTTCGATGATTCTATCTTCATGAGGGAGACCTAGCATCTCTCCAAATTATTATACTGAGAGATTTATCCTACGCCTTTTTTACTTATCTTTGTAGTATTCTATTAGTGAGATGAATATTTGAGAAGAAAATATTTACTAAGAATGAATAAACCCTTTTAAGGGTATACATAGAAAAATGGATAGGTTGAGTTCTTTGAAAGTTTTAAATAACTTGCTTTCTTTGAAGTCTTATGGATCTAGGTTGTGAATTCTTAGAAGGGAGCGTTGGAAATTTTGTGAAAAAATCTCACTTGTTGTTTGGTGGTGAATAAGTCAGAGAAAGGGCTAGAAGAAAAATTAACCTTTTGGGGTTCATGATGATTTTGTAAGAACAATCTCACACTCACATCACAGGGTTGAACAAAAAAGTTCAATGCAAGAGGATGAGAGAAGAGTGTTATTTATAGCGTGTCATCTGATTATTTGATCGTATATTCTTAGAAAACATTCAATGTAGATTGTGTTGATTTAAAATCAAATAAAAATCTTTCCAGATTAAGTGTGCTAATCAATTATCTAAGGGATCCAACAAATTAGTTAGCAAAAAAATTCAGGATTTTTGGTGATCTTCATTAATGTTGGGATTTTATTTTATTAAGGCACAAGTTTCACTTGGATTTGATCTGAAAATGTATGTGCCAATATTTTCCAACTAGTTTTTATAATGTGCCCATTGATTGGGCTTACGTAGTTCAGCCTCCTTGGTGCATGTTGGCCTTAAGTTAGATTTTTTATTTTTCTACACCCCCATTTGTCATTATATGCCCCCTTTTTCTATAAAACACTTGAATACTAATCTTTTAAGTTAGAAACATAATTTATTGAGAAAGAAAAAAATTAAATATATTATTTTAAGGGGTTATTCAGAGTTTTCTGATTATTTTCATCCAAAAATAATGTATACCTCTTTTATCAAGAAATCTTGTTTAATACTTCCCTTAAAGGGAAACACCAATCATATTATGGTTTATCCTTCTCTACACATTGTTGGATACTAGAGTTGGCATAAAAAAGACGGGTATGTCCATTACACACCTATATATTTAATTAATCTCTAAGGATCATAAACCTTGAGATATTCTCAAGAATATTTGCTTTGATCCCAATATTTGATATTTTCTATCATTGTCTATCCATGAATCATAGACTTTCTAAAAGGTGTACACTTTAAAAGTATACTCTTGCTTTACACAACTTCATTAATAATCATCAAGGCTCTGAATTACAAATCATACTTACAAAACACTAAGGTTTCACCTTTGGTGCCCACATCTTCTTGGACTTAGGTGTATTAGTTCCAAAAGATCTAAGATTGTTTCCTTTATATCTATTCAATTTGTCAAAACCAAAAGGTTCTAAGTGGCCTAATTAGTGTGTGAACTTATAAACTAGATTATTCTTTTCCTTATGATCTATACCTTTACTAGGTTTATTATCCTTTTTAAATCCTATTCCATTTTTGTTTAAGGAAAACCTCTAACTTGATAGGATCAAGTCAATTTTTTATTTCCCTTGGGTAAACATACTTAAGGTTTCATGTAAATCAGTTACTTACTTTATAAGGGGGTCACAATGCTTATATTCTTCTCTTGGGTTTCTAATTTTAGTTATTCCTAGCTTGAACATTTCATTTATTCCCTTAAAATATCTTAGTGTTTCCTTAAGATCTATGATATATTCTCTTTGTTTATCATTTTCTTTCACTAATTGACTACTCATTCTAAATAGTTGTGCATAAGATGATTTAGCACCTAGAATAGTATCTGCCTCATTGGATGCCTTTATGTATACTTTATATTCTTTTTTATAAGAAGATTATTTCATGTCTCTTCACAAGGTTGATGTCTCTCCTCCTTTTCTTTGTTTGAGTATTAAATAAACTTTTTATTCTTCTTTGTTGTTTCTTGAACAAGAGGCTCCTTCATGTTGAATCTTCCAAAGATCGTTCAATAACTGAGTATGTTCTTTCGAAGGATTCTACAAGAGTTGTATGATAGGATAATGGTGTTGATTCTTCAGTTTTTTCTTCATCTTTAAGTAATTGAGCTAGTGTGTTCAAGTTCTCTACAACTTCCTTCTTTCTTGATATTTTCTAAAATTCATGAAGGCTCTCATCGTTTGATTTAAGAATTGGATTACACTTCCAATTCTTAATTCTTATATATTTGTTAGTGATATAATTTTCTACATAATTTCCAATATAATTTTTAAACTTTGGAAAATATTTGAGAGTGGTAACTTCATCTTTTTTGCTCCATGTGTTCATTTTCTCTTGTTCGATACTTGGAGAGACCCCATATATCATTTCAAGAATATCCCTCATTTCCTTGGCGGTTTTATAATGACGAACACAATAAATTTTACCATCATCTATAGACATTGTTATAAAGTTCTTGGTTTTAAAATCTATCTCGAATGTTCACTTTTCCTCTTGGGTCCAAAATGAATCTGGTTTATCTACTAGTTTATCATTAACTTAAAACTAGGGATAAATAAACCATGGATTATTATTTCCTATAACTCATAGATAATACTTTGAAGAAATAATATAAGCCTAGACACCCAAAAATAAAATCTACTATTATTGAAAATGATGGTGTGTTTAGAAAAGATCTCTTGTCAGAAGTCATTTTAATCCTAAGACGATTAGTCCTTAAATAGGAGTTAGTCTATAATTCCACTTGTTAGACATGTGACTTCACACACAAGAGGCTGAGTGAATTATGTGGTTTATAAAAACATGGTTTTGAAAAACTTTGTGAGTTAAAATCATAGTTTAAAAAATTTTTTAATAAAATTTTTAATATTAAGCAGCAGAATAAATTGCAGATATATAAATTGTGGAAATTAAAGAGTTACAGGAAAGGAGAGAACACCAAGAATTATAGAGATTCAATCAAACAGATAAAAAAACCTACTCCTATGCCTAAGAACTGATCTTGAGAGTATCCAATAAACTTAAGAGCTTTTAGTAAATTATACTAACTGTTGTACCCCAAAATTTGCCCTCCCATGTCATCAACATTTTCTCACCACAAGACCCTTGGAGCTCAAGATCAAGTTAGGGTTTGCTCTGCTCAAGACTCCAACTTGCACTGTTGACCCAAATTAGGGTTTGAGTTTGCACAAAGTTGTTTTGACCTAAAATTACCAAAGTGACTTTCATGCTTCATGTTGGACCCACAAGTCTATCCATACCAAGTTTCAAGCCTTGACTCCAATCTTTGCCCAGCCAATTGGACAGTTGACTTAGAAAACAGCTGTATTGGGGAAAAAGTCAACTGTGGCCAATTGACAGTCAAAACTCATGATTTTTGACCCACATCAACATATTGAGCTCATATGAACCATTTGGTCAAGTTTGGATCACAATTCCACAAGAAATTTGATCAGATCACCAAAAGGGCAAAATGGTCATTTTTAGGGTTTTGACTGCATAAAGGCAATTTTTGACTGTTTGACCTAACCAATGGTAAATCAAGCTCACATATGGACTCAAGGACTCAATGGCATTGTCTTGATCCATTCAACAAGTTCAAAAGATCCCAAGTGCACAGGATTGACAGATGAATTTTCCAGTCAACTGATCAAATTTGACTGTATACTGAAAAGTCAAACTTTGACTTTTTGGTCAAAATCAAGTGCCAAGATTCATTTTTCATCAAGACATGTCAAATTATGAAACTTGTTCATCAAGAAACCCAAAATTGCAAATTAGGGTTTAAAATGAAGAAATTTCATAACTTAGAAATTTTCTAAGTTATAAAATTTCCTTATTTTTTCCTAACTTTGTCCCATTTTTTCACCAAGATGCAAATGGATTCAAACAAAACTCAAAACATGAAAGTTGTAGTCCATTGCAAAATCTACAACTTTTATTCAGAAAGTTTCCTCAAAAGAAGCTTGTAGCTCATGTTATTATTTTTGGAACAAGGGTGCAAAACATTCTTAACTTAGAAAATTTTTGACCTATTCTAGGCAGGATTTTTGACCAACTTCATGGCCATTTTTCACATGCTTCCACTTGGAATTTTCAATTTTACTTACAAAGATAGATTGTAGCAAACATTCCAAGCTTTCCAAATTGTCCAAGAACTCATCAAACACCCTTGTGGTTAGGGAGAATCGAATTGGCAAAGTTGGGCAAAAGTCACTTTTGTTCATAACCAAATACATGTTCATACATTGGCATTTTTCAAATCAGCTTGTACAAGCTAGATTACAAGCATCTTATCCTCTTCACACTCAATAATTAAATGCCAAACCATTGTGTTCAAGCATTATTTTGATCATTTGGTCATTACATGCAAGATTAATCCATAATTAGAAAAAGTAAGTTTGCCATTTTTGAAAAGGTACACTTTATGTCAAATAACAAATCCAAGAGGCATGGGCCAGATCTTTGAAGCTAGCATTTTGTACACAAATCACTCTGATCAAGAACAAGAGGTGCAGCATAGTTTAGGGCATTGGACAGGCCTGTATAGAGACTTGCATTTTCTTACTTATCTTGGAAGAAACTTTGCAAAAGGACCAGAACTTGCATCTCCTATTAAGGCATCCAAGAAAAAACTTTGTAGACACTTTTCATACACAAAACTAAGCCTAAAGCACGACCAAACTGCTCTTGATCCCTCCTCATTCACAAAATCACAGTTTTGTTGCAAAACAGGGTACCTGCTGCAGTTTGATTTGGCCAGCTCAATCCACTCGTGCGCTTTGGCTAAAACCACTTCAAACACATTCTATATCATCCATACAAACTATCCCAAGCCCTAGATACAGACTGTAACACCCCTAACCAAGTTTGCCATTTTCACTTTTCAGTTGTGCAGGTTGACTTCCATAGCTCGATTCAGAGAGATTCAAAGCAAGCTGAGCATAGAGGAAGCATCCTAGGACTTCAGGCAAGCTGTACCAAAGTTCAAACTCCATTGAAGATACCTCCATTACTGTACACGACTCAAGCTGAACAGGTAAAAATTTGAACTTCTATCTCTCTATCCAGGCATAGTTAGGCTTAAGTTTGTGAAGAAAGCATGTCCTACTCATAGCCCTGAAGCCATCCATGTAGTTACTTTTCATTTATATTGTGTGTGCTATGAGAATTTTGGACCTGGACAT
Source organism: Vicia faba (assembly GCA_948472305.1). NCBI lineage: Eukaryota > Viridiplantae > Streptophyta > Magnoliopsida > Fabales > Fabaceae > Vicia > Vicia faba. Next base: position 1,169,791,333 of record OX451738.1, read on the forward strand.
GGGAGAAAATTTAGGTCAGAAATTGGGGATGGAGAAATTCTCCCTCGTTTCTGAGAGTTAGAATAACTTTTTTATATGTTTGAAATCGTGACTTGATGCTCTACATTATTGATGTTGTAAGTTTTTGTTAAAAGTCAAAGAATCAAGAGATAGCAGATGGAGAAGGAAGCGCGCGTTTTCTTGTTCAAACATGTGCTGGAGGTTGAAGACAGAGTTGACTTGGGTTGGGCCTGAGTCAACCTGCTTTTTGCACCCCTTTTTTTCATTTTTGCACCCCCCTGGCCCATTGTGTGATTTTTTATTCATTTTTGATTTTATATTTTTGATTCTGACTTATTATTTTTTGCTCAAATATAAAAAATATTAAAAATATTTTTTCACCCATTTTTGCATTTATTTGACATTTATTTATTTTATTTAGCTTATACATGTAAATAAATATATATACTTTTATTTCAAAACCCTAGAAAATAATACAAAAAATATATTTTTTTAGTTATTATTTTTTATTTACATTTTGGAAACATTTCCTAAAAATATACTTTTTTTGTAAATAATTAATATTTCATTTTTTGTATATATTTAGTATATTTAATAAATAATATAAATACTTATACATATTTTATTAAATATTTAGGACAAAAATATGAAAATAATACATTTTTATTTTTATTAATATTTGACATCAAAAAATACTTTTTTACAATATACTTCTCTTTTATTTTTTGTATAAATAAATACATACATATTGTATATAATTAGTAAATAATTACTATTTATTAAAAATTAGGGTTTTTCCCTAAAAACACAAAAATACTCCAAATTAATCTTTTTCTATTTTGTTTATATTTCAAACATGAAAACTTTTACATACATAAAAAATCTCATTTTTTGTGCATAATACATTTTGCATTTATATTTGTTTAAAATATTGTACATTTACATACTTGTATATTCGATATGGATGTAATAGCATAGATTTAAATTTCTTGTCAAATACCCCCATTCAAACATTTGTACCCCCATCCCCATAATCATGTTGTAATAGTCTAGGGCTTTAAAATTCCGCATTTAAAAGCTTTCTAATTATGCCATGATAGACCTAGGGTTTGTATGCAAAAATCAAATAACAAATAGCTTGACCTAATGTAAAGATAAACAAGCATGAGAATGGACAACACCATTCACACAAGCACCCTTAGGGTTACTCCACTTGTTGCCTTCAAAAATGGGCCATGTTGCATGTTGAGTGTCTTTGGCAAAACAAAACAAATCAAATGATCATAGTCCCTCGATGACGCTTTCTCAAGTTGCCTAAAAATGATCAAGTCTCTTAAAGGAAAAATTGCCAAAGACACTTGGCGCCATTGCATTCATGGTCTAAGCGATGACCCGCGCCCGTCCCGTTAACATCCTAACATAAGATTGTCCACCAAATACAATGGTGGAACAATACTGTTAAAAGGGTTAAAAAATAGGAAAGATCTTTGAGAAATTTAGGGTAGATAACTCTTGGTTACTTGATCAATCTTGCAAAACAAATCCTTGCCATTTTTCAAAACACACATCACAACAAAATTTCAAAACAACTTTCAAAACATTGAAAACTTATCAAAAGGACAAATACACCTTTGTATACATTCAAACATGGATCATTACAAAGGTTGCCACAACCATGGCCTCTTTTCAAAATATTTTTCAAAACACACACAAAGCACCATTTCAAACAATTGAAAATGCAAGGCAAGTGATCTAAGCAAGTAACTAAGAGCTCATGGATAACCATGGATAGAAAGGGTACTAATACCTTCCCTTTCTATAATCTACTCCCCGAACCCAAGAAAATATCTCAAAGGTTTTTGCTGTGCTTTTTAACCTTTCCTTAGGATAAAATAAAAAGTCGGTGGCGACTCTTGCTAAACTGAAACATTTGCGAAAACAAACACAAAATCCCAAGTCAGTTCTCCCACCGTATCACAGAACTGGAGACTCTGCTGGGGAATTGTTAAAAGGGGAGTAACCTTAGGACTTAGATCACCCTCTTGCATGACTAATTGTTTGCTTTGATTGCTTTACCTTTTGGTTCTCTTGTTTGGGCTTGAAATCCTACACCCGGATTTGGGAAACATTCATAGATAGCAATACGTTGTGGAAACTGTGCAGGGTATACCGACACGGTTGAAGCAATAACTATATTAGTGCGACATATTTGTGAGTACCGGTAACCCTTGAGTTCAATCAAGGAGAGTACAGGGCCGCTGAGTGATGTCACTAAGCACTAATGACCTAGAACCTTACTTGACCATCTTGGCCTTTTATTAGGGGTAGTGAGATGACCGGCTTTGGTGCAGTCCGAAGTTGGTAGATACTCGATACTACACTCATTGAGGGTTGTTTTCTTGGAATATTTTGGTCGCTAGTTAAGTGGCTAAACCAAAACAATGAACATAGAAAACAATTCAATGATATTGAGCTCCTTAGAACCCGATTACTATTTATAGGACAGGTTTTTAAGCCAACTACACTCAAGAGGGTACTTAACTATGAAAACTCATGCAAGCCTGTGTTTACCGTGGAAATTGGTAAACAACCGCTGATCCTCCAAAAGGTTACTTATTTGGTGACTCGCAGGATCGATCAGATTGATCCTAAGACATGGTTGATTTTTTGGGGTTTGACTAAGTTCTAATGATGGTTAGTGCTAGTAAAGTAAAGACACTTTATGTAAATTGCATGAAGGAAAACTTGGTAGAATAAAAGAAAGCGTTAAATAAAGGCTTCGACAGGGAAGGATAAATGAAAAGGAAATAAAGTGCTGGAATATAAAAGACTTTGATTAATTTAAATGGTGTTTCACACATACATTCTCAACAATTCTTTCGCTCACACTGGGTACTTGAATCTAAATGAGTAACTTGTATATAATTGTGAACACACGCGAAAACTACGTGAACAACTAGTATTTATACTAAACACATCTCAAGTAATCGTCGGGCAATTACGCTGCTTCGAGATGACTCCACTTGGCATGCTCACAACATTCGACGCTCCTGATCTTGGCACGTTGCACTTGGTAACTGCTGGGGACCGTTTTCCCTCCAAACATTCGAATCTCAAACTGTTCCACTCTGAGCATCGAATACCTTTGTCGAGAAGCTCCTTCGACGTCGAAGGCAACAAGATCTCTACTTAGAAGAAATTCTCTAAGTACCTTGCCACCTTCTGATGAGCATTTCGACAGAATCAGCTGGTCGAAACCATCCCTCATGATTAATGGTTTATATTAATAAAAACAAAGGTGTCGAATTTAGGAACCAACAGCCTGAAACTAGGGTTTTTGTGTGACTTGCTTGTACATATGTTTGTGCATACATCATGAACATCATAAAGCATCATATGCATCCACTAACCATTTCAAGGGTTTGGATCTTCATCTTTGTTCTTGTTTTGTAGGTCATGGAAATTCTTCGCAGGAAAACTATCCAAGTCAACCTTGTGAGAATCCCTCCTCAACTCAAGGAGCTTACATCCAGAATTCCAGAAAGCTCTCTCTTCAGTGAAAGACATGGTAGATTTCCCAGCCTAGTCAACACCAACATTGAAGAAGACATGGTGAAAGTGTTGTTCCAGTTCTTTGACCCCCTTCACCACTGTTTCACATTCCCCGACTACCAATTGGTACCTACTTTGGAGGAATTTTCTCAACTCCTGAGAATTCCTATTCTTAATCAACTACCCTACAACGGTACGGAAAAAGAACCGAAGCCTGAAGATGTTGCTCAAGCACTACACTTGCAACCATCTGACATCAAGGGACATTAGGAGACTAGAAGTGGTGTCAAAGGCTTCTTGGCAAAATTCTTGTTTGAGAAGGCACAAGAGTGTTGGAATTCCTTGGATCTGCAAGCCTTTGAAGAGATTGTGGCACTCCTCATTTATGGGTTGGTCTTGTTCCCAAATCCTGACCAACTTATAGATGTCAACGCTGTCAAGATTTTCATGTCAAGGAATCCCATACCTACATTACTTGGGGACATCCTCCAATCATTTTACACACGAACAATGAGGAAGAGAGGTGTTCTCATGTGCTGTACTCCTCTCCTTGCAAGGTGGTTTATTTCGCACCTTCCACAATCTGTTTTGAAGAATGACCAAGGCTTAAGGTGGTCACAACAGTTGATGACCCTCACACATTCTGATGTACATTGGTGTTCTCGGTCCAGAGAAAATGTCATCATCGTCGATCGTTGTGGTGAGTTCCCTAATGTTCCATTACTTGGCATTAGGGGAGGCATTACCTACAACTCTTGTCTAGCTTTGAGACAATTTGGATATGCACAGAGGGATGGCCCTCATGACATGTTAATTCCTGACCTAGTTTTGACTTTGACAACGATGCGCAAGGACTTCGCCAAAGATTCATTAGAGCTTGGAGGATGCCTAACAAGGTAGATAGCAAGACACTGGGGCACAAGAACTCCATCCCTCTTGAGCCTTATCTCAAGTGGGTAAGGACCCGAGCCCAGAGTCTTATGATGCCTTACCCTCATATTCTCCCTTTGATTAAAGAGCCCGTTAAGGAAGGAGAGGTTCCCTACACCATCCTATATCCTGACATGCCAACATCATGGGAGGAGATGCAGAAGAGTTGGATCCAACTCAAGGAGGAACAGAATACTTTTGAAGCCAGCTTCTACGCCCGTGAGAAGAAGGTTTTGGAGCTTACCCGCCGACTTCACGAGGAGGAGACCCTCAACACTTACATCGCACCAAAAAGGATGCACAACGTCTTTTTACCTTAAGAAGTTTTTGTAATATTTGGCCCATGGGGCATTTATGTACTGACAAAATTTCTTCTTATTAATATGACGTGTGTTCTTTTTGTTTGCAACAATTTTGAATTTCTAAATCCTTGAATGCATTGCATGAATAAAGATATCATTCATCATATGCATAAGCAGGTCTCCACACCAGGTTTCCTTATCTTTCTGTTGTTTATTTCAGTAAGATGGATCTCGAACAGACGGTCAAAGATCTGCAGTCACAAAACTCACAGTTTCAACAGCTCCTAATGACCTTGGCAAAGGGTCAGGAGGATCTAAAAACACTGCTTGGGAACAAAGAGCAAGAAAAAGTGAAAAAGAAGAAGAAAAGAGTCGGGGTAGCTACACTAGGAAGAAGGTTTGAGAATGAAGCTAGAAGAGTTCTTGAATTTCCTTCCGCATCTGAGGAGGAGACCAGTAAGGGAAAAGGAGCTGCACTACCTTCTGAGTCCGAGGCTGAAGAAGAAGAGGTTGAGGAAAATGAAGACTACTCAGAGCAGCAATACCCGCCAGCGGACGACAAGTACAAAAACCTAGAGGATAGACTGGCAGCTATGGAGCTGCAAAGGGTTCCTGGGTTAGATTTTGAAGAATTGGGTTTGGTTGCTGGAATTGTGATCCCTCCAAAGTTTAAGGTGCCAATTTTTGCAAAGTATGACGGGCTGTCCTGCCCAAAGATGCACCTAAGATCATATGTCCGAAGAATTCAACCTCATACATCCGACAGAAATCTTTGGGTACACTTCTTCCAGGATATCCTGTCTGGTACACAGCTAGATTGGTTTTACAAGCTTGAGAGGTCAGAAGTACATAGTTGGGAGGATTTGGCAGCTGCCTTTTATCGCCAGTATCAATATAACTCTGACTTGGCGCCAACTCGTACTCAGCTACAAAGTATGGGAATGGCCTCAAATAAGGGATTCAAGGAATACGCCCAGAAATGGCGCAACTTGGCCGGAAGAGTGCAGCCACCTCTTTCTGATAGGGAACTAGTTGATATGTTCTTGGGGACCCTATCTGGCCCGTTCTTCAACCATTTGATCGGGAGATCTTCCGCAGGGTTTACTGAATTGATTCTGACTGGCAAACGGGTGGAAGCTGGTATTAAGAATGGGAAGATTCAAAGGGATGCCTCTGCATCTACAACCATTAAAAAGTCATTTCCAGCCAAGAAGGAAGCGGCTGTTGTGTACTCTCAGAAGGGATCAGGAAGAACTGAGCACCGGCCAACTGCGGGGGCCGTGATGATTCAAAATTTGTCAAATGATCAGCCTCGTAACAATCAGTCCAGACCAAATCAACAACGGGTAGAACGGCCACAACGACAGTTCACCCGCATCAATATGACACCTGCACAAGTTCTTCCCCATTTGTTGAAGTTGAATCTAACTGGTTTAAAGGAGGCACCAAAAAACCCTAACACCACATCTCCATACTATCATGCCAATGCCAAATGTGCCTACCATTCTGATAGCGCCGGACATGACACCAACAGTTGTTGGGCGTTAAAGAATAAAATTCAAGACTTGATAGATGCAAAAGAGGTCGAGTTCGATGCTCCGGAGAAGCCGAATGTAATATCCGCTCCGATGCCAAAGCATGGCCATCATGTTCATGCTGTTGAAGAAGATCTGTATGTTTCTGCTGTTGATGATCTGGTAACCCCACTGTTGACAATCAAGTTAAATCTGTTGAAGGCTGGGATTTTCCCAGGATGTAAAGAAGACTGCTACTGTTGTTCCTCCTTACCAATCGACTGTCCATTGCTGAAGATAGGCATCCAAGGCCTAATGGACAGCCAACAAATTCTTTTCGAAAAGGTTCCTGTTACTCCAACCCCTATCAAAGATGTTTCAATAATCACCATTTCCACCAATCTTTCCAAGGTCCCTAAAAATCCTGTTAAGATTACATCCGCTACGAAGTTTATTCCTCTAAAAATAACCATGCCTGGGCCTGTCCCCTACAAATCTGACAAATCAATACCATGGAATTACGGTGGAGAAATCTACTACCATGGTGTTAAACAAGTTGAGATAACTGAAGAGAGCTATGACGAAGAAGATGCCAACATTGGAAACATTTCCGGTACGAGCAAGATTACCCGAAGTGGGAGAATATTTTCTCCAGAGATTGCCCCTCCAAAGGCAATCTTTGGACCCTCAACTGCTGTCAAAGTTACTCCTGCACTGATAAAACTTTCTGCAAGAACTCCGCTGATTGAAGAAGCTGTTACTCTTGTGGTTGTCCCTCCTACTTCTGCTGATAAGGGGAAAGGGATCCAAGATGAGCTCGTCAGGACGAGGGCTCAGCCATTGGTCATCCCCGAAACCTCTAAGAAAGAAATGGAGGAGATTCTGAAAATAATTAAGAAGAGTGATTATGATGTGGTAGAGCAACTGGGGCAAACCCCCTCAAAGACTCCATGCTAGCTTTGCTGCTTTGTTCTGAGGCTCATGCCAAAGCATTGATAATATTTCTGAAGACAGCCCATGTTCCCCAGGAAACCTCAGCCGATCAATTCCAGGATTGTGTAGCAAGCCTTACCGCAGACAACGGCCTGGGTTTCTCTGATGCTGACCTGACTCCGAAAGGAAGAAAGCACAATGACGCATTTCATGTGTCAGTTGAATGCCGAGGAACTACTCTTGCCCATGTTTTGGTCGACACTGGTTCTTCTCTGAACGTGCTGCCTAAGAAAGCTCTGGACCAATTGGATTGTGAAGGCGTGGAACTGAAACCAAGTAATATCATTGTCAGGGCCTTTGACGGGTCTAAAAGAATGGTGAATGGGGAGGTCGACATCCCTATCAAGGTAGGAACTGAAGTATTCCACTCAACTTTCTATGTGATGGACATTCGTCCGTCATACTCTTGCTTGCTAGGGAGACCATGGATACATAATGCTGGCGCGGTCACTTCCTCCCTACATCAGATGCTGAAATACCCTGTCAAAGAAAAGATCATAACTGTACACGGTGAAGAGGAATATATGATCAGTCACCTGAACTCCTTTCGGTATGTAGAAGTGGAGGGTGAATTTATTGAAACACCGTTCCAAATCTTCGAGGAAATTGCTCCCGAGATTGTTGTAGCAAAGGCAGTAGCTGAGGAACCCAAGCAGGTGGCCAGGATGGCATCTCTGAAAGACGCAAAGGCTGCAATGAAGGAGGGAAAGAGCTCAACATGGGGTCAGTTGTCTGACTTTCCCCACAAAACAGACAAGTTTGGGTTGGGATTTACCACTGCGGGGAAAAAAGCTATGCGCCGCTCAAAAATTGAAAGGACACCCATCAAGATTTCTCCTCATGGAATCAATGCTTTGGAAGACGAAGACGAAGAGGGTAACATTGAAGATTGGATCTTCCCAACCATCGGAGGGGGACTACACAACTGGGAGGCGAAAGACTTCATCCCCATTACTTTCATTAATCAGTAACTTATCTTTTGAACATTTCCTGTTGGTCTATAATAATTACTTTTAAACAATCTGCACACTACTTTTTCACCTCATGCCTTGCCTGGGGTATGTAGGTCCATTTGTAAGGGTTTTGATTCTCTTCATATCCACATGCCATGTTTAATGAATCATTGGACGTTTTTTCATTTATAAACTGCTGTGTTCATTTTATTTCCTTTTGCATTTTTGTTTGTTTAAGGATGGCTATCCCTTACACACACCCACACTCACAAATGCAGGTACCCATCCACTCTGGATTCTATGGGCGACCATTCTATTGTATCCTTCAATAACTCTGAAGATTTGGTCAATCAGGCTGAGTATGAAGATGACGAAGATTGTGAAGTACCAGGAGAGCTAGCCAGACTTCTGCAACAAGAAGAGAAGGCCATCTTACCTCATGAAGAGTTGTTGGAAACTGTCAACTTAGGAACAGAGGAAGACAAGAAAGAAGTACAAGTGGGTGCCAATCTGGAACCAAGTATCAAGAGGCTCTTAATGCAGCTGTTAAATGAATACGTTGAAATCTTCGCATGGTCTTATGAAGACATGCCAGGTTTAGACACAGACATCGTGGTTCACCGTCTCCCTACAAGAGAGGATTGTCCATCAATCAAGCAAAAAGTCCGCCAAATGAGGCCCGACATGTCTGAGAAGATTAAAGCAGAAGTAATGAAGCAATTCAACGCTGGCTTTCTGGCTGTTACATCCTATCCACAATGGGTTGCTAACATCGTTCCAGTTCCTAAAAAATATGGCAAGGTCAGAATGTGTGTGGACTACCGGGATTTGAATAGGGCTAGCCCTAAAGATGATTTTCCGCTACCGCACATCGACATTTTGATTGACAACACAGCTCAGCACAAAGTGTTTTCCTTCATGGATGGATTCTCGGGCTACAACCAGATTAAAATGGCACCCGAGGACATGGAGAAAACCACTTTTGTTACACAATGGGGTACCTTCTGCTACAAGGTGATGCCGTTCGGACTGAAGAACGCAGGAGAAACTTATCAGCACGCCATGGTAGCTTTGTTTCATGATATGATACATCATGAGATCTAAGTTTACGTAGACGACATGATATGTCGATCACAAACAGAGGAGGAACACCTTGAGCATCTGCAAAAGCTGTTTGCCAGGTTGAAAGAGTACAAACTCAGGCTGAATCCAAGTAAGTGTACTTTCGGAGTTAGGTCTGGTAAACTTCTAGGATTTATTGTCAACAACAAGGGCATTGAGGTCGATCCAGCAAAATTGAAAGCAATATAAGAAATTCCTGCTCCCCGTACTGAAAAGAAGGTTAGAGGGTTCTTGGGGCGCTTGAACTATATTGCCAGATTCATCTCTCATCTGACGTCTACCTGTGAGCCAATTTTCAAATTATTGAAGAAAGATCAGGTAGTCGAATGGAACGACGATTGCCAAGCTGCTTTTGATAAGATCAAGGAGTATTTGCTAGAACCTCCTATTCTGATGCCACCCGTCGAAGGAAGACCGTTGATCATGTATCTGACCGTCTTGGATAACTCAATGGGGTGTGTTTTGGGCCAGCATGACGAGTCTGGTCGAAAAGAGCATGCCATTTATTACCTTAGCAAAAAGTTTACCGACTGTGAGACTCGCTACTCACTGCTCGAGAAAACTTGTTGCGCTTTGGTATGGGCTGCTCGCCGACTAAGGCAGTATATGCTGACTCATACCACTTTGTTGATCTCCAAAATGGATCCTATCAAGTACATCTTCGAGAAGCCAGCTTTATCTGGAAGAATAGCTAGATGGAAAATGATCCTAACTGAGTATGACATCCAATACACTACCCAAAAAGCTATAAAGGGGAGTGTACTAGCTGACCATCTAGCTCATCAAGCTATCGAAGATTATCAGTCCATGAGATTCGACTTCCCGGACGAGGACATCATGAATTTGGACAACATTAAAGGTAACGGACCTGAAAATGGATCCCGATGGACCCTGTACTTTGATGGTGCTTCAAATGCACTTGGAAACGGTATCGGTGCGGTACTCATTTCCCCGGAAGGTTGTCACACGCCTTTCATGGCCCGACTTTGCTTCAGCTGTACCAACAACATGGCTGAATATGAAGCTTGCATTTTTGGTCTCAAGGCTGCTATAGACCTAGGGATCAAATCTTTGATCGTATTTGGGGACTCGACTTTGGTAATTAGTCAAATCAAAGGAGAGTGGGATACCAAGCATCCTAATATTATCCCATACAAAGAACATGTCCTGACATTGTTGCCTAATTTCGAGCAAATCACCTTCGAGCATTTCTCGCGAGAAGAGAATCAACTTGCAGATGCTCTTGCCACAATGTCCTCCATATTTAAACTCAACTGGGATAACGAGGCTCCCCAAATCACCATCGAGCGAATGGATGAACCTGCGCATTGTCATGAGATTAATACCGAAGAAGTAGTGGAACAACTGTGGTTTCACGAAATACAAAGGTATCTCCAGACTAGAGAATATCCCGAAGGAGCTTCCGTAAATGACAAGAAGTTCCTAAGGAAATTTGCTGCCAAGTTCTTCCTGAGCAATGGCATCCTCTATAAATGCAGCCATGATTGTGTTTTACCCCGATGCGTAGATAAAGCTGAAGCAGAGTTAATCATGACTGAGATACAAAGCGGTACATTTGGCACCCACTTGAGCGGGCATACGATGGCTAAGAAGATTCTAAGGGCAGGCTATTACTGGTCTACCATGGAAGCAGATTGCCATCAGCATTCCCGTACTTGCCACAAATGTCAGGTCTATGCTGACAAGATTCATATTCCTCCTGTTCCTCTCAACGTTCTGACGGCTCCTTGGCCATTCACAATGTGGGGCATTGACATGATTGGAGAAATCAAGCCCACGGCATCCAACGGACATCGCTTCATCCTGGTCGCCATTGACTATTTCACCAAATGGGTCGAAGCGGCTTCCTTCGCCTCTGTTACAAAGAATGTGGTTGCCCGCTTCATCAAGCAGAACCTCATATGCCGATATGGTGTCCCCGACAGGATCATCACAGACAACGGTACAAATCCGAGTAATACTATGATCACCGCTCTATGCGAACAGTTCAAGATTTATCATCACAATTCATCTCCCTATCAGCCGAAGATGAACGGTGCTGTTGAAGCTGCGAACAAAAACATTAAAAAGATCATTCAGAAAATGACAGTCACCTACAAGGACTGGCATGAAATGCTACCGTTTTCTCTGCATGGATACCGTACCACGGCACGAACTTCAACAGGGGCAACCCCATTTTCTTTAGTATATGGCATGGAAGCCGTCCTACCCATGGAAGTTCAGATTCCTTCTTTAAGGATCATGAAGGACGCTGGTTTGAATGAAGATGATTGGATTCAGACCCGACTTGATCAACTCAATTTGATCGACGAGATGCGGCTCGCTGCTGTTTGCCATGGTCAAACGTATCAAAAACGGATGATCAAGGCTTTCAACAAGAAAGTCATACGTCAAGTATATCAAGTCGGAGATCTCGTAATCAAGCGGATTATCTTGCCGCAAAGTGATCCCAGGGGCAAATGGACTCCTACTTACGAAGGACCATTTGTGATCAAGAGCATATTTTCTGGTGGCGCAATGATTCTGACCACCATGGACGGCGACGATTTGCCACACCCTGCGAATGCAGACATAGTCAAAAGATACTACGCATAAAGTCACCCGACAAGTCGAAAACCCGAAAGGGCAGCTTGGGAAAAAATGGGCATCCCGGTGAACCGAAAACCCGAAAGGGCGGTTCAGGCAAAAATTAGGGATAAAACAAAAAAAATCTGTACACCCGGCAAGTCGAAAACCCGAAAGGGAGGCTTGGGCAAAAGGGGTTTCCCGGTGGATTGAAAACCCGAAAGGGCGATCCAGGCAAAAGTTAGGGAATTAAAGCGTATGACTATGTCTCGTCAGATCACTTTAAGAACAATCTCTTCATCAACCAGCTCCAAGCTTCTGATCAATCCAGCCATCGGCGGATGAAGCATTTGAATGGACAAGATATTCAGAGTTGTGAAGGCTATGACAAAATAGGATCCCATAGAATTGTTGCACATAGCCATCTTTCTTTTGTATAAAACTTTCAATTTTTACGACAACATCCTCTTACTAGGATGTCTGTCTCCTTTGTACAAAGATACTCACAAAAAGTTAATACAAATACTTTTCCAAATACATAAATTTGCTTTGTCATCCTTTTTTTCTCTTTTGCACTTATGTTTTATTTGAGAAACGTCCAATGTTTTGTTAAATAGGCATAAGCATTTGAACATAATCATTCTCTTACAAATCAAGAAAGATGATTGCAGATAGTTTAAGGGTACAGGTAGATATCTTGATGCCCTTTCAGAAGGAACCCCTAGCAGAATTAAACTCCAAATTCCCCAAACAGAGTTAGACTTCAGGATCCTCAGCAGAAAAAGCTTTCTCAAAACTGATTTCCCCACTTAGAGAGCCTTCTAGAACTCAATTCCCCTCGGAGTTAAATTTCAGAATCCCCAGTAGAGCCTTGAAATCTGAAAACACTATCCCCAGTTGAAGTCCAACTATCAATCCCCAGCGGAACCAGACTAGTGAACTTTCTCCCCACAGAGATGCTTCCCACCAGACTGAAAATTCTCAGTCTTGCTTCTCCAGCATAAGTCTGCCAGGTTCTGGATTCCCCAGTAGAGATCATCAGAATTCTCTTGCCCTACCAGTCACCAAGGAATTCCAATCCCCAACAGTGGTCCTAAGATCCCTCCACAAATGAAGATCTTGTTCCCCGAGCAGTCATCAGTCAACAAGGATGGCTCAGCTTCAGCAATCAGAGTTTCCTGCATTCCCCTGCAGCAGTCAATGATTCACTTTCCCCGGCAACAATCAAGATTCTATTATCTCCGACAATCCAGGATTCATCTATCCTCCGCAAGACAGCTCATCAGCTTACACGCGCATTCATTACATTCATATCATAAACATCGATATAACATATATTGCATCATACATTTCATGCAACATAACTTTGTGTTTTAGCTAACATTTCATCCTTTTCAGGATAAGATTAAAAGGCTATCATTAACAATTATTCAGATACAGTATGGATACACCCCAGACAAGGTGGTCTTTCTATTACTCATTCATAATTTCAAGTCAGATACAGTACAGATACACCCCAGACACGGCGGTTATTCTACAACTCATTCAGACTACAACAATCAGATACAGACTAGATACGCTCCAGACATGGCAGTCTTTCTATCTCTCATTTAGATTCGCTTATCCACCTCAAGGTTCAATGCATTCCAAGCACGAATACCATTCTGAACTTTACAACAGCAGTCTGATTCTCCCCAGTGCGTTCTCCATGGAAGTCATTCTGTCATTTATTTAGATCCCAGTTACAGTTTCAGGTACACTCCAGACACGGAAGTCATTCTGTTACTCATACGGATCTCAATCCCAGTTACAGTTTCAGATACACTCCAGACACGAAAGTTATTCTGTTACTCATACGGATCTCAATCCCAGTTACAGTTTCAGATACACTCTAGACACGAAAGTCATTCTGCTAATCATACAAATCTCAACTTCAGATACAGTCCAGATACACTCCAAACACGGTTGCCATTCTTTCACTCATTCAGAATTTATCCCCAGCACGCAGTTGCTCCATACAGATATTTCTCTGTTACCCAGATACAATACAGATACACTCCAGACACGGCAGTCATTCTGATATTCATTCCATATTCAAACATAGTTACAGCTCAGATACGCCCCAGATACGGAGGCCATTCTTTTGCTCATACAAACTCAGTCTCCAGATACAGCTCAAATACATTCCAGACACGGATACCATTTTGATCCTTATTATTCGGACCAATCACATTGCAGTTCAACAAACATTCCAGATGGCATCTTTAAGCCCATTTCCAGATGGCATCTCTAAGCCCATTCCCGCATCCATTGTCTTGACGAGTGCAAATTTAAGGGCACTCTAGTGTCCAATCTCCTTTTACCTTCGAGACGCGAAAGGAAAACTTGTCAATCTAACTCTTCAGGTGCAAGAAGATTGAATAGGGGCAACTGTTGTACCCCAAAATTTTCCCTCCCATGTCATCAACATTTTCTCACCACAAGACCCTTGGAGCTCAAGATCAAGTTAGGGTTTGCTCTGCTCAAGACTCCTCCTTGCACTGTTGACCCAAATTAGGGTTTGAGTTTGCACAAAGTTGTTTTGACCTAAAATGCCCAAAGTGACTTTAATGCTTCATTTTGGACCCACAAGTCTATCCATACCAAGTTTCAAGCCTTGACTCCAATCTTTGCCCAGCCAATTGGACAGTTGACCTAGAAATCAGCTGTATTGGGGAAAAAGTCAATTGTGGCCAATTGACAGTCAAAACTAATGATTTTTGACCCACATCAACATATTGAGCTCATATGAACCATTTGGTCAAGTTTGGATCAAAATTCCACAAGAAATTTGATCAGATCACCAAAAGGGCAAAATGGTCATTTTTAGGGTTTTGACTGCATAAAGGCAATTTTTGACTGTTTGACCTAACCAATGGTAAATCAAGCTCACATATGGACTCAAGGACTCAATGGCATTGTCTTGATCCATTCAACAAGTTCAAAAGATCCCAAGTGCACAGGATTGACAGATGAATTTTCCAGTCAACTGATCAAATTTGACTGTATACTGAAAAGTCAAACTTTGATTTTTTGGTCAAAATCAAGTGCCAAGATTCATTTTTCATCAAGACATGTCAAATTATGAAACTTGTTCATCAAGAAACCCAAAATTGCAAATTAGGGTTTAAAATGAAGAAATTTCATAACTTAGAAATTTTCTAAGTTATAAAATTTCCTTATTTTTTCCTAACTTTGTTCCATTTTTTCACTAAGATGAAAATGGATTCAAACAAAACTCAAAACATTAAAGTTGTAGTCCATTGCAAAATATACAACTTTGATTCACAAAGTTTCCTCAAAATAAGCTTGTAGCTCAAGTTATGATTTTTGGAACAAGGGTGCAAAACATTCTTAACTTAGAAAAATTTTGACCTATTATAGGCAGGATTTTTGACCAACTTCATGGCCATTTTTCACATGCTTCCACTTGGAATTTAAATTTTCCTTACAAATATGGATTGTAGTACACATTCCAAGCTTTCCAAATTGTCCAAGAACTCATCAAACACCCTTGTGGTTAGGGAGAATCGAATTGGCAAAGTTGGGCAAAAGTCACTTTTGTTCATAACCAAATACATGTTCATACATTGGCATTTTTTAAGTCAGCTTGTACAAGCTAGATTACAGGCCTCTAATCCTCTTCACACTCAATAATTAAATGCCAAACCATTATGTTCACGCATTATTTTGATCATTTGGTCATTACATGCAAGATTAATCCATAATTAGAAAAAGTAAGTTTGCCATTTTTGAAAAGGTACACTTTATGTCAAATAACAAATCCAAGAGGCATGGGCCAGATCTTTGAAGCTAGCATTTTGTACAAAAATCAATCTGATCTAGAACAAGAGGTGCAACATAGTTTAGGTCATTGGACAGACCTGTATAAAAACTTGCATTTTCTTACTTATCTTGGAAGAAACTTTGCAAAAGGACCAGAACTTGCATCTCCTGTTAAGGCATCCAAGAAAAAACTTTGTAGACACTTTTCATACACAAAGCTAAGCCTAAAGCACGACCAAACTTCTCTTGATCCCTCCTCATTCACAAAATCACAGTTTTCTTGCAAAACAGGGTACCTGCTGCAGTTTGATTTGGCCAGCTCAATCCACTCGTGCGCTTTGGCTAAAACCACTTCAAACACATTCTATATCATCCATACAAACTATCCCAAGCCCTAGATACAGACTGTAACACCCCTAACCAAGTTTGCCATTTTCACTTTTCAGCTGTGCAAGTTGACTTCCATAGCTCGATTCAGAGAGATTCAAAGCAAGCTGAGCATAGAGGAAGCATCCTAGGACTTCAGGAAAGCTGTACCAAAGTTCAAACTCCATTGAAGATACCTCCATTGCTGTACACGACTCAAGCTGAACAGGTAAAAATTTGAACTTCTATCTCTCTATCCAGGCATAGTTAGGCTTAAGTTTGTGAAGAAAGCATGTCCTACTCATAGCCCTGAAGCCATCCATGTAGTTACTTTTCATTTATATTGTGTGTGCTATGAGAATTTTGGACCTGAACATGGGAGAAAATTTAGGTCATAAATTGGGGATGGAGAAATTCTCCCTCGTTTGAGAGTTAGAACAACTTTTTTATATGTTTGAAATCGTGACTTGATGCTCTACATTATTGATGTTGTAAGTTTTTGTTAAAAGTCAAAGAATCAAGAGATAGCAGATGGAGAAGGAAGCGTGTGTTTTCTTGTTCAAACATGTGCTGGAGGTTGAAGACAAAGTTGACTTGGGCTGGGCCTGAGTCAACTTGCTTTTTGCACCCCTTTTTTCATTTTTGCACCCCCTGGCCCATTGTGTGATTTTTTAATCATTTTTGATTTTTTCTTTTTGATTATGACTTATTATTTTTTGCTCAAATATAAAAAATATAAAAAATATTTTTTCACCCATTTTTGCATTTATTTGACATTTATTTATTTTATTTAGCTTATACATGTAAATAAATATATATACTTTTATTTCAAAACCCTAGAAAATAATACAAATAATATATATTTTTAGTTATTATTTTTTATTTACATTTTGGAAACATTTTCTAAAAATATACTTTTTTTGTAAATAATTAATATTTCATTTTTTGTATATATTTAGTATATTTAATAAATAATATAAATACTTATACATATTTTATTAAATATTTAGGACAAAAATATGAAAATAATACATTTTTATTTTTATTAATATTTGACATCAAAAAATACTTTTTTACAATATACTTATCTTTTATTTTTTGTATAAATAAATACATAAATATTGTATATAATTAGTAAATAATTACTATTTATTAAAAATTAGGGTTTTGCCCTAAAAACACAAAAATACTCCAAATTGATCTTTTTCTATTTTGTTTATATTTCAAACATGAAAACTTTTGCATACATAAAAAATCTCATTTTTTGTGCATAATACATTTTGCATTTATATTTGTTTAAAATATTGTACATTTACATACTTGTATATTCGATATGGATGTAATAGCCCAGATTTAAATTTCTTGTCAAATACCCCCATTCAAACATTTGTACCCCCATCCCCATAATCATGTTGTAATAGTCTAGGGCTTTAAAATTCCGCATTTAAAAGCTTTCTAATTATGCCATGATAGACCTAGGGTTTGTATGCAAAAATCAAATAACAAATAGCTTGACCTAATGTAAAGATAAACAAGCATGGGAATGGACAACACCATTCACACAAGCACCCTTAGGGTTACTCCACTTGTTGCCTTCAAAAATGAGCCATGTTGCATGTTGAGTGTCTTTGGCAAAACAAAACAAATCAAATGATCATAGTCCCTCGATGACGCTTTCTCAAGTTGCCTAAAAAATTATCAAGTCCCTTAAAGGAAAAATTGCCAAAGACACTTGGCACCATTGCATTCATGGTCTAAACGATGACCCGCGCCCGTCCCGTTAACATCCTAACAGAAGATTGTCCACCAAATACAATGGTGGAACAATACTGTTAAAAGGGTTAAAACATAGGAAAGATCTTTGAGAAATTTAGGGTAGATAGCTCTTGGTTACTTGACCAATCTTGCAAAACAAATCCTTGCCATTTTTCAAAACACACATCACAACAAACTTTCAAAACAACTTTCAAAACATTGAAAACTTTTCAAAAGGACAAATACACCTTTGTATACATTCAAACATGGATCATTACAAAGGTTGCCACAACCATGGCCTCTTTTCAAAATATTTTTCAAAACACACACAAAGCACCATTTCAAACAATTGAAAATGCAAGGCAAGTGATCTAAGCAAGTAACTAAGAGCCCATGGATAACCATGGATATAAAGGGTGCTAATACCTTCCCTTTCTATAATCTACTCCCCGAACCCAAGAAAATATCTCAAAGGTTTTTGCTGTGTTTTTTAACCTTTCCTTAGGATAAAATAAAAAGTCGGTGGCGACTCTTGCTAAACCGAAACATTTGCGAAAATAAACGCAAAATCCCAAGTCAGTTCTCCCACCGTATCACACTAACGAACCCTCTTTATACAAGGAAAACTAAAGTTTAAGGTTGACGTCTAACACAAACAATAGATAATGGAATGAAGCGGTGAGTATTTCTTCCAAACAACGAATTGAATTGGTTAGTCTCCTTTTCACGAGAATCGTGGAGAGGTTAGTCTTCAAGATTCTAAACAAACTTGGTGAACTTGTAACATGAGCTTAGCAACATACACTTCCTCATTAATTCGTTCGTTAAGGAATGCACTCTTCACATCCATTTGAAATAATTTAAAATTCTTAGAGCATGCATAGGCTAGTAAAAGGAGTATAGCCTCAAGTCAGGCAACCAGAACATAAGTTTCCTCATATTCTATGCCTTTCTCTTGGTTATATCTTTGAGCCACTAGCCGAGCCTTGTTTCTAGTTATCACTCTGTATTCATCTAATTTATTTCCAAAAACCCTCAGGTGCCTATGACTTGATGATCTCGTGGATGAGAGACAAGGTCCCATACGTCATTCCTTTCAAATTGATTCAAATCATCTTGCATGCCCATAAGCCAATGCTCATCAAGTAAGGCATCTTTTTCATTTTTAGGTTCAACTTGAGACACAAAACCAAAGATATAACATAAATTCCTTATCTTAGAGAGAGTTGTTACTCCTTTGGTGATGTCTCCAAGAATGTTTTCGATTGGATGATCCTTGGAAGTTTTTCACTCCATGGGAGGATCACCCTCTTTACTTTGACTTTCATCTTCCTCTTTAGATTGTCATCTTTCTCCTCCTAAGATTTCACCGACTCAGGTTGAACAATTCCTTCTTTGGTGTCCTTGAGTATGTCTTCCGTAGATGCACATATATCAAGAAAAGAATTACCTTTATCGACATCTTTTGGGCAAGACTCATCAAAAGTAACATGTACCGACTCTTCAACAATAAGTAATCTCTTATTATACACTCTAAAGGCTTTACTAGATTGAGAGTATCTAAGAATGATACCTTTATCGACTTTCACGCCAAATTTCCCTAGGTTATCCTTGCCATTATTTAAAATAAAACATTTGCAACCGAAAACATGAAGATGTGATAAATTTGGATTTCTACCTTAAAAAAGTCCATATAGAGTTTTGTCTAAGATATGACCTATAATAATCCTATTTAAGGTATAACATATCGTACCAATAACATCGACCCAAAAATATTTAGGTAGAGAACTATCATTGAACATTATTCTTGCCAACTCCTCTAAAACACGATTTTTGCACTCTATAACACCATTTTGTTGTGGAGTCCTATGGGCTAAAATGTTATGTTCAATGCCATGTTTATTACAATATTTATCAAAGAGGTAGTTTTCAAATTCACCTCCATGATTGCTTCTAATAGCAACAATTTTAAAACTCAATTTGTTTTGGGATAACCTAGAAAAACGTGTGAAAGACACAAAGGTTTCATCTTTGCTTCTTAAGAAAATGGTCCAACAAAATCTAGAGTAATCGTCAATGATAAGAAAATCGTAATAGTTACCATCTAGACTTTTGGTCTGTGAAAGACCAAAAAGGTCAAAGTGGATAAGCTCAAGGGTTCTCGATGTTGAAACTACGTTTTTAGATTTAAATAAGACCCTTGTTTGCTTGCCCATTTGGCACGTATCACATAGGTGATCTTTTGAAAACTTTATTTTTAGAAGATGAATTACAAGATCTTTTGAAACCACTTTATTAAGCAGGTCAAGGTTGACATGTGCTAAACAACTATGCCATAGCCATGAATCTTAATTCATGGTAACAAGACATTTAGCATCAGTCAAGTATACATAATTCAAGTTAAGCATATATATGTTGTTTACCCTCACACCATTAAAAATGCAATTCTTCTTTTCATTGTGTACAATCATGCAACAGTCTTTAGTAAAATAAACTTTATACACATTATCAAACGATTAACTAATTCTTAGAAGAATATGTTGAATGCCTTCAACTAATATAACATTTGAGATAGTAGTAGATGGGGGATTACATACACTACCTTTTCCATGTATTGCATTAAAATTATGGAACTTAAAAATAGATGTCAAGACTGATGTCCCAACACAAAAACACAATGTCAAGACAAATGTTGAGAGATCATTTGCTCACAGAAAACTTTTAACAAAAAAATAATTATACAGAAGTAACTTTCAAAAGGTAAAAGACACAGTCATTTGTTAATTCAGCTCGATGCAACTCACCTACTATGGGGGGCATCAAAGTTGGGAAGGAAATCTACTATGATAGTATTTTTTCAAATCTAAACAACCCTAATTCACAACTTATCTCCTAATCATTACCTTGTGCTACTTTTACCTAGAAACCTTATAGATATGAGATCCCCCTCTCACTTCCCACAGTCACCTCAGTGACAATAACAAAAACAGAAGAACACAGTTCCAATTACAATACTCAGTTTTGCTTAAAAGCTTTTAACTGAGAATAATAACTTGACACACAATCTATTCTTTTCTTAAAAGCTCATGAGTGATTGGCGAGTAACAATGAACAATCAATCTAACTCAATGTATCTTAAGATACATGGGTGACATACATAAACACATAAATCACCTAAAGTACTTTCAAAACACTAAACCCTTATTTCAACCTCACACGGTTTCTTGATGTGAATTCTTACTAGTTTTAGGTTTAGTAAGTCCTTATATAGAGACTCTTGCGTGGTCTCTTCAAACATATCCAATATTCCAATTGTAAATCAGCTGCAATATTTTCTTCTTAAAAATACGAACAAATATTCAAAGTTTCCTATAAAGTATCCAAGATCCTTTTTATGAACCAAATTAAATCTGCAATGTTCCTGTAGTAGTAGAAATGTTAAGACTAAGCCATTGGATTGGCTTGACTCGCACAAATCTAATAAAAAATCGCCACTGCGCTTTATTATTTCCCGAGGAATGGGAAAAGACCGAATAACATGAGGGGGAAAGAATCTAAGTTTGGGGTTTGGTTATGAAAAGGGAAGGTATTAGCACCCTAAACATCTATGGTACTCTATAGGAACCTCTTTAAAAATCTGTGTATTTTGGCTATAAATGTTGTATATAAAAATAGATGGCAGAGATGGGAAAAGAAATATTTTTTACAATTTTTGCACCCGCCGTAGTTGGAAACCTTTAGTACCTACGTACCACCTTCCGTGCAATAGGGGATCAGGGTACTCGCAGTTCACCTTTAAATTTTTTTTAAAACACAAGTGTGTTGGTTAATTTTAAGAAATGAGACATCATCGTCTTATCCGAGTGGAAGAACATACTTACTACCCACGATTATGAGAAAGGAGAATTTGCGTCATCTCAAAGTGGAGGATATGGCTTGGATTTTGAAAATCAACAAAGCCTCGCTCAACACCCAAGTGGAAAATATCTCACTTCACTATATATCGTAGAAGTATAGTATCTCGCTTCACTACAAGGATTGACAAGAGTCTAATCTTTTGAGAAAAAGTTTAAGGTAAAAAGCCAAAGTGGCAAGCATAGTTTGAAGGAGATTGATTCAGTTTTAGTCTTCTCACAAAAATATCGAGGTATTATTAAGTTGATTAAAGTTTGATTAAGAAAATATTTTTGAAAGTACACATACCTAAGTCTAAGTTTATTATGAAAGTGGTACAAGTTTAGAAAACAAGAATAGTTTTGAAAAGGAGGGAGAAGATTTTTGAAATTAAAGAAGATGGGAGGAGATTAAGGGACTATCCTAAAGCATAAGGTAAAATCTAGGAAAGGAAACGTCTAACAAACAAGAAGCCAACACTTGACATAGTGAGTCAATGTAGAATTCCCATCCTTTGGATTGAAACCACACAAACAAAGATATTGAACCTCTTAAGAAAACCAAGCTTTAATTGTATTAAGTCTTCACAAAAATTGGGCAGAGTAACGGCTGTATACAGATGAATTCTCGATCAAAGATAAAGCATGTAATCAAAATAACCTGCACACAAAACAAAAAAACAAACAAACCAATGTCTTGGGGTAAACCCCAAGAACCCTAGAAAAAATAACAGTTGAGATCATAAGGTCTCTAAGTAGGTCACAACTTCTAATCTTAAGTCCAAGAAGTCCACAACTCCATAACGCAAAGGATATTAACCAAGTAGTCCAAGTGATATTAAAGTTTTTTATGGTTCAAGTTGATTATTGGGTATCTTCAAAAATAAAATGAAAGCTCAAATGAGAAAAACAAAAATGACATAAAAAGTAAATGCTCATGTGAGAAAATATGAAAATAGCATGAAATGTAAATGCCAATATAAATGTGCTTAAAGTAAAAACATAAAGTAAAAGCATAAAATAAAGTTAATTGTTAGGAATTAGTGGTTAATTGAATTACCATCTTGAAACTTGCATTTGGAACTCATTAGAAGATTTATAAAATCAAAGCCTCTCAATAATAAGTTGCATTTTCTTTTTTTTCAAGTATATCATTCATTTAAATCTCAAGGCAATAATAAATGATCAATGATGTTTAAGTGATCCAATTTGACCAAAATTGATTAAAATTCATTGGAGGATTGGTAGGACCAAAGCCTCCTATTGTACCCAAAAATTTTCCCTCTCTTTTCTCAAGATATTTCTTACAATATCTTCAATAGCTCAAGCTTGCACAAGTGTTGACTAGATCAAGCCATCTCCTCAACACTGATGCCTCAAATTAGGGTTTGGATTTGCACAAGGATAATTGGAATTTTGAATTACCTAATTTACCTTCATGTATCATTATGGACCTTCAATAATGCTCATGTCAAGTTTCAAGTCTTTCAACTTAAAGTTTCTCAATCAATTGGCCAAATGACCCATAATCAGCTATATTGGGTAAAAAGTCAATTTTGGTCAACTTACAGTCAAACTTCAAGATTTTTGACCAAAATCACCATTTTAAAGTCATATGTATCATTTGATCAATTTTGGATCACAATTCCACAAGCAAAATGTTCAAGTCTTCAAAAGGGCAAAATGGTCAAAATTAGGGTTTTGACTGAGAATGACCAATCTTTGATTTTTGACCTAACGAATGACTTTTTGGTTTGAAACATGATATCAAGGATTAAAATACATCAAATTGACCTAATTTCATGACTCAATTCATCTATCAAGATCAGTTGATTGATAGTTGAAATTTGGTCAACTGATGAAAAAGTCAATTGTACACCAAAAAGTCAAACTATGACTTTTTGGTCAAAATTCAAATTCAAAGATCACAAGTCATCAAGAAATAAAAAAATATGAAGCTTGATAATCAAGAAAGTCAAAATTCAATGTGAAAAGTCAAACTTTTCAAGACTTGGAAATTTTTTTCCAAGTGTTTTTATACATGATAATGTCATTACTTCATGCTAATCTTTCACCAAGATGCACGATGATTCAAAGAAAACTTTCATCATGAAAGTTGTAGATCTTGATGAGATCTACAACTTTTCTTTGCTGATCAAGTCCTATAAGTGCTTGGATTTTGAGTTATAAATTCCTAAAGTCATGAAATTTTTCTTAAAACACTTAGAGAAATTTTCAACAGATTTTGATCAGTTTTTATCTCAACTTCTTGGCCAATTTTCATCAAGTTACAATTTAATTTATCCAAAATGGTCAAAATGAAAGTTGTAGACAATGATTCAATCTTTCCAAAAAAATCCAAGAGCATGAATTTATCATACTTGAGCTAGGAGATTCAAAGGCATAAAGTTGGGCATCCATTCTTGAAATACTAGTCATTTTTATGAAGAACACATAATACAATCTTCATGCTATGCTGTATAATCTTACTTTACAGGCCTTCTAACTTTCAAATATCACCATAATTAATTGGTTACACAAAACTTTTAGCTATGATCCAAGTGGTTAAGGCATTATCCAATCCATTTTGCCATTTATGGCACAAAGGCACCATTGCCATTCACATAAAGCATGCTTTATACAAAGTCAGCTCTCCTTGAGCCTCTCAACTGTTTTTTCTGCACACACAATGTCAAAGCAAGAAGCAACATGCTTAAAAACTCCTTTCCACTTTAGATCCCTTTTGTACCATGCATTGGGACATCAAATTTCACATAACTTGGTTGTTTCATATCAACCAAACCATAGTTCCACAGCTTGTGAAATAAACTCTCTCATCCTCTCAAACCTTATATATAAATAGAGAGATCATTTGCAAGCTAAAGGCCATAAGTTTTTGTTGTGTAAACAAGTTTCTCAAAACCCCTCATACTATAAAAAAACATAACTGTCCACAAAACCTCCACTCTTGAGCTTTGAAGTCCAAATCTTTGAACCTCTCACACCTTGGAAGTTTTGTCCAAAAAAACCATCCAAACACTCCTCATACATCATATAAGATTTGTTCAAACACGAGAACAACTTCTGTTACATCATCATCACCATTTTCCAAGCCCAAAAACAACCACCTGCAACTTGACTTCTCCAACTCTAAATTAAAACACGAATTTCAGTTTCAAGGTAAATTTTCTTGACTTTGAACTCTTCATACAAGCATCATTAGTGGTTTATTTGTGAAGATAAAATGTAGATATCATAGCCCTGAAGCTAACTATATGCTTACTGTAGTTGTTTAGTTATTGGCTTGCATTTTTGGTAAAACCCAAGTGTGTGTGTGAATGTCATGACTGATGTCATAACATTCTAGTTTAGTTTGTACTGATTCATTAGGTACCTTTGCAGAAAAATATTGTCATTCAGGTACTGATGTTTATAAGTGTGTATCTGAGCATTTTGCAAAATGATCACATTTTCCTAAATCAGTAGACAAGTTTCTCAGATGTCATAACAGATGTTAAGACATCCTGTTCTGAACTAACAAGTTTTCAGTTTGGTTAATTCTGAGTTTTTTCAGGAAAATAACTCAGTCTTTCCAGAACAGAATCCTACGTTTTCTTTGGGTTAACCTAGCTCAACCCTAACCTGGTTAATAAAGTCCTGTGACCTAGTCTTAAGGTCAAACGGAATTAACCCTAGGTTTTTGTGGAAACCCTAACTGAAGTTGCAGCTGCTATATATTCAACAGAGCTGCTATTTTGCAAGTAATCCCTTTTTGGTCAGAAGATCATTTGTAAACTGTATAGGTTTAATTATTGTACTTCAAGAAATTATCATTGTGATAAGTGACTTGGAATAGGTTTTTAATTGTAAGGGTTGTGTAGCACTCAAAGCTTTGAAGCAAGAGTGTTTGAATGTTTCTTGACTAAAGCTGTGAAGCAGAGTCAAGTTAGTTGTGTGTATCACTCAAAGCTGTGAAGCAAGAGTGGTTGTGTTGCTTGATTAAAAAGCTGTGAAGCTTAATCAAGTGTATGTTTTTTGAAGAGTGTCTTCATCAATTCATTAGTCAAATTGTTTTATGTATCACTGCTGTGATTGAGGGGGAGTGAGTAGGAACTCAGGTTTAAGTTGTACTTAGATTGAAATTGCATTGGGTAGGTCTTAAGTGAAGGAGATAAACTGGTTGGTTTATTCCTGAATTAACATCTCTTATAGTGGATTTCCTCCCTGGCTTGGTAGCCCCCAGAGTAGGTGTTGTTGCACACTGAACTGGGTAAACAATTGACTGTGTTCTTTATTGTTTTTGTATTTACTGTCATATAGTAAGTCAGATACGGTGTCATAACTTTGAACGTGACATTGAGTATCTGCAGCCAGAATTTCAATTGGCATCAGAGCAGGCACCCTGTCTGTATTACTGGGTGAGATCTAGGGATATCACTTTCTGGCACTATGGACAAAGAAGGAGTTTTTGGAAATAGACCACCCATTCTGGATGGAACTAATTATGACTACTGGAAACCTCGTATGATTGCCTTCTTAAAATCTCTGGACAAAAAGGCTTGGAGAGCTGCTGACAAAGGATGGATCCATCCCACCATAACTGAGAAAGATGGGACAATCAGTCTGAAGCCTGAGGAAGATTGGAGTAAAGAAGAAGATGAGTTAGCCCTGGGAAATTCCAAAGCTTTAAATGCCTTGTTCAATGGAATTGATAGAAACATTTTCAGACTAGTACATCAATATGAACTGGCCAAGGAAGTTTGGGACACTCTCAAAACTACTCATGAGGGCACTTCCAAAGTAAAAATGTCAAGGCTTCAGATGTTGACTACCAAGTTTGAGAATCTAAAAATGATGGAAGATGAAACCATTCGTGAGTTTCACATGAACATCTTGGAGATTGCCAACACCTCAGGAGCACTGGGAGAAAAGATGTCAGAAGAAAAACTGGTGAGGAAGATTCTCAGATCCTTGCCTAAAAGATTTGCAATGAAGGTAACTGCCATAGAGGAAGCCCAGGACATCAGCAAGTTGAAAGTGGATGAACTTATTGGGTCTCTTCAGACTTTTGAGATGGGGATCACTGATAATGGTGACAAGAAGAACAAGAATGCATTTTTAAAATCTTCAAGACGGACATGAGCTTTGCATTTTTAACATAACTTTGTTTGCATATGACTTTTTGTTTTAACAGCATAGAAATTCGCACGACGAATGCCTAATGAACAAAAGTACTTCTAATCAAGGGGCAGACATGACCATGGTCCATTATCTGGGGCAGTCCAATCAAGATTCGAAGAATCTCTCAAAGGCCAAATAGCCTGGGGCAAACCTCCGCCTGAGTCACTTGGGGCATTCCAGCAATGAATCTTGCCTGATCAAACACCTTCTGGTGGCATGACAAAACACTTCTAACAGGGGCAACTCCCTACATTCTGAAAGCACGGACATAGTCGAAAAGATACTACGCAAAATCAAAGACCCGCTAGGCTGACATGCCTAGGCAAAAATTAGGGCTTCCCGGCGAACCAAAAGGGTTCGGGCAAAATGAAGGGATGAAATGAAAAATCTGTACAACCGGCAAGTCGAAAACCTGAAAAGGCGGCTTGGGCAAAAATGGGTATCCCGATGGACTGAAAACCCGAAAGGGCGGTCCAGGCAAAAGTTAGGGATCAAAGCGTACGACTATGTCCCGGCATCTCGTCACCTGCCTACCAGAAGAAGGTTTGTCCATCAACGACTATCAGCACCTCATAGGTCTTCCTCTCCCACCTCAGAAACAGGGGCAATAAAGAGTTGTCTAGGCAATCTAATTGTTCTGTCCTCCAAGGTATCAAGATGGGTTCAGCTAAAGAACATGACCAGTACATCTTAATTCCCCAGAGAGTGAGTCAACAAGTCAGTACACTCCCCCCGAGCAGAGTTACAGTCAAACCTAAGGAAGTTGGGTATCCCCCCGCAGATCTCAGCATTCCCCAGTACATGCATTATTAACAAGCATCCCCGGCAATCTTGGTCTAAAGATTGTTCCCCGGCGGCATATCAACATTCAAAGGAATCACTTCCCCCGCAGTTCAAAACTTCCCCAAAAGAGTCCAATCCAATTTCCCCAGGAAAGTTGGAATTCATACCCCCAAGCAGTAAGCTTATCCCCAGTAGATTCTGGAAGCTTATCCTCGCAAAGCACGAACGCGTCTCCCGGCTTTATTCAAAGAGTTATTTCCCTACCAGGATATAACTGGGTTATCCTCAGCCAAAAGCCACGGAAAGAGCGTCCTCGACGAAGTCTTCTTATCCCCAGCAAAGTTTATCAACACTTCCAACACAACAATGGTATCCCCAGCAAGGTATTATCAACACTCAACAAAACATCTCTCTCCCCACAGAATATTGCTCCCCAGCAAGATCGTCAGAGTACTTTTCTCCCCGCAAAGTAATCCATTAGCCAAGTTTATTCCCCAACGGAGTTATCTTCTCCTACCGGTATTCTTGCAGATATCATCCCCAGCGGAAGCAAAATCTATTCTTCAACATCAGCCCAGGAGTGACTTCCCGGCACCCGTCAAGGATTTACTTTCCTAGACGAAAACATACATAAACATCGCATACATCATTATAACATGCATATACGCATCATATCTTACAAATCTCATTTATGTTGAGAACATCATTGCTTGATCCATATCATGCATTGCATATGACTAACCTTTACCTTTCAGGAAAGATGCAGTCAAATTCTCAATCATATTTCAAGACCTAGACCGGTTCAGTTAATCGACTCCAAAGATTTCTTATCCAGTCCAAGGCCTTCTCTAGTCCAGCTAAATCGACCCCAAACAGTTTTTTCTGATGAAGACTCAGTAGAAGTTATCAAAGGTTTTTCTCAAACGTCCGCTTTTGAGATTATAATTTCCTATGGTTCTCTCCCCAATGTTGTGGAGATGATAATTCCATTTCAGGTTTTTCTCAAACGTCCGCTTTTGAGATTATAATTTCCTATGGTTCTCTCCCCAATGTTGTGGAGATGATAATTCCATTTCAGGTTTTTCTCAAACGTCCGCTTTTGAGATTATAATTTCCTATGGTTCTCTCCCCAGCGGTGCGGAGATGATAATTCCATCCCAGGTTTTTCTCAAACGTCCGCTTTTGAGATTATAATTTCCTATGGTTCTCTCCCCAGCGGTGCAGAGATGATAATTCCATCCCAGGTTTTTCTCAAACGTCCGCTTTTGAGATTATAATTTCCTATGGTTCTCTCCCCAGCGGTGCGGAGATGATAATTCCATCCCAGGTTTTTCTCAAAACGTCCGCTTTTGAGATTATAATTTCCTATGGTTCTCTCCCCAGCGGTGCGGAGATGATAATTCCATCCCAGGTTTTTCTCAAACGTCCGCTTTTGAGATTATAATTTCCTATGGTTCTCTCCCCAATATTGTGGAGATGATAATTCCATTCCAGGTTTTTCTCAAACGTCCGCTTTTAAGATTATAATTGCCTATGGTTCTCTTCCCGGTCCTGCAGGGGTGGTAATCCCAAGATTTTCTCAACGTTTGCTGTTGAGGTTAAGGTCATCCAAGGTTCTCTCACCGTTCCTGTTGAGGTAGTAACCATCCCTGGCTCATTCATCGCAGTTTGAAGCTCCAGATCTAGCTCCTGTAACCAGTCAGGACACATCTATATCAAGCATCTGAAAACCAGCTCCTGCAACATGACAGGTACTTATTTTTTCTTTTGCAGGTATGCAGGTTCTCGCTAAGGAATCTCTTACGTGATCAACATCCAGATGGCATCTATAAGCCCATCATCCCACTGCTACTATGTGAGCGCAAATTTCTGGGCACTCTAGTGTTCAATCATCTTCTACCCTCGGATTACGAAAGGCACGTCAGCCAATCTGCATCCTCAGGTCTAAGAAGATTGAACAGGGGCAACTGTTGTACCCCAAAATTTGCCCTCCCATATTCTTCAAGAAATTGCCAAGTCAAAGCTTCAAAATTCCCCAAGGGTTGCACAGTGTAAGAGCCTCCTGAACAGTCAAAATTAGGGTTTTGATTCTGATCAAGAAAATGAAGTTTCCAAAGGTCCAATCAAGTCTCACATGCCTATAAATATGGTCAAGCATCCTCCTACAAAGTTTCAAGACTTTCAGCACAAAACTGCACAGTCAAAACCCTAATTGCACTACAGTCAACTGTAGGGGCAAAATGGTCATTTGACAGTCAAAAATTCAAATTTTTGGTCAACATCTCATTTTGAAGCCACAAACATCATTTGATCAATGCTTGATCATGATTCTCAAAGCTTGGCTCAAAAATCCTCAAGATGCAAAAGTTTCCTTATTTGGACAATTGAAAAAGTCAACTATAAATTGACCAGGGCATAACTTTCACATGAATTATCAGAAAAATCCCATCCAAAGCTCATTTTGAATAGAAAGACATTTCCTACAACTCATCTTCATACTTCAAGTCCAAGAAATTCTCTCACAAAAAGTTATCAATTTCAACATTATAGGTCATTTTCAAAAGTCAACAAAAAGGGACTTTAAGTCAAAGGCCATAACTTGAGATTGGTAAATCAAAATGACATGGGACCAAAGGCATTGGTTAGAGGACTCAAAGACCTTTCCAAAATATCCAAGAACATGAGCAAAGCTTAAAAATTGAGCAAGTTATTCCTTGTGGAAGTTGGGAAATTTTTGGATATTTTGAAAAGTCAACATTGATTCAAATGACCTAAAATTGCTAATGGGCCTATTTTTCTTCCACAATTCATCATCCAAAGCATACACACGACCATTTGGCCCAAAGGGAAGTTTTTCTCCATTTTTATTTATTTATTTGAATTTTTTATTATTAATAATTCACTTAATTAAATAAAATACATGAAAAATAAAAAACTAATGAAATAAAATCTTTTTGTGCAGAAAATACTCTCATTGGACACTCAAGATTCGTGCATAATCATTTGTGGAAAGTTTTGGCATGATTTGGTATCAAATTGCATGAAAAAGATTGGAAAAACTAATGCTTGAAAATCAAATATTGAACAATCAAATCTTGGATTCTTTTGATCAGATTTTTGACCTAAATCATTACTACATATACAAGGAACACAACCCTAATGCCATGGACCACTCAGCTGCGCTAGAAACCAAGACACAAACTTGAAATTTTTGCAAAAAAACTCAAAACTGAAAACCTAATTCTAGGGTGATTCAAGGCACGATTTTGATTTCATTAGCTTGCTAAGGCTTTATAGAAGGGAGTTGCATCCAAAACCACAAGCTTTCGTGCCCAGAAACGTGAGAACAATCTCATCTGTACCGAAATTTTTTCATAATCGTGCATCTCAATTCATGCACATTTAGCACTTTTTAATATTTGATTCATATTCCTTGTGTGATTCTAATGCTAACCATGTAAATTAATTGTGTTTTTAAGCATTGTATACGATTCTACCATTATCACGTTTTAGGGTTTATGAAGCTCTGAATTGGGGGTTTTAAAATAAGGAAAAATTGGAGAACCACGATGCCATGAACATGCTCAGCATACTTGGACGAAGAGTTTGAGACCCTCGCACTCAATTTATGAGCCTTCCTGGCCTATTCGCTATTTTCCTGAAAGTGGCCTAAAAGAACACTTGAAAAAAACGTTGCCTAATATGTTTATGTTTCAGGAACGAGGAAGAAGAAGATGCGTGGCCATCAATGGTTGGCTGGTTTGAAAGTTCGCGCGAAAACCAAGCACTAACGCATATTTGTTTTATTATGTTTATTCATTATTTTGTTTATAGATAAACAAGATGGCACAGTTGGTGGAGCGTTTGAGTGGTAATGCTCAGGACCTGGGTTCGAGTCCCAGGTCCTCACCCCTTTCAATATTGTTTTTCATTTAACGTTCCCATGCAGCTTCAATACCAAAGCGTATCATGCGCCCCCCAAATCTAACCGTCCACGTGTTCAGTTGCATCAAATCAAAGGCCATGATCTGGAGAGCACGGTGAACTCCAATCAACGCTGATGCACGCTAGCCACGAGAGTCAAAAGGGCCTCAGAATATTGGGCCAGATTGCTAAAGATTTCACCTCCATTTGGGGACAACACCCCCCTCCAGTTTGCTTCTTTTTACTTTTATATTTTTTTCTTTTCTTTGTTTTAATTAATCTTTTTTTTAATGCTTTAATTTAATGTTTTCATAAAATATAAAAAAAAACACATAAAAAATCAGAAAAGAGAAAAAATAATAAATATTTTTATTTTTAGTATTTTCATAAATAAATTGTATTAATTAATTAGTTTTAAATTAGGTTTTAATTTTAACTTTTTTTTAATAAAAATCTAAAAAATATAGAATTAGGGTCTAATTAATTTTCATCTTTTTTATTTTATTCCATAATAATTAAATATTAGATATTTTTTATAATTAAATTGTATATAAAAATTAGGGTTAATTTTAGGTTAAACTTCAACATTTTTCATAATAAAACGAAAATTGTAGAACTAGGGTTAGCATTAATTTTAATTAATTCTTTTTCATTAAAATCATAAAATACCAAAAATACAAAAAAAACAATTTCTTTTCTTTTTTTTTTTATTAATTAATTCCATCATTAATTTAATTTTGCGAAAAGGGTCCAACGCCCTCGTTCTTAGTTTCTTATTAATTCGCATATTTATTTTATTTCGTATAATATTTATGTATCTCTCCCAAAGCCGTGTAATTAATTGCTCGCACCTTTATTTTACTTTTAATTCTTTATTTTTCTGTCAAATCGGGTTCGAGAAATTTTGGCGATGTGGACCCGCGCCGTTTGTAATAATTTAGAATTTTTACTTCTCGTATTTTTAATTGTTAATCAAGGCATGAAAGAATGAATGGACAAAAATAAAAACAAGCGCTAGATCACCAATAACATGACAAAAGACAAAAATATCTGAACATGACACACAAATCACACACCACCCCTAGGGTACGCCTCACTGTTGCCTTGCCTCGAAAGGTGATCGTCGAGTAGAGGATGTCTTAGTAAGTCCTCATGATCCGGGAACCTGGCATGAGGGTAGCTTCTAAGGTGTCTTCCCATTGCTCTGGTGATCACCACGTCCCGAACCTCGAATGGACCCGAACACCTCCAACGGTGGTGCTACCTACCTCTCAATGGTGGGATGGCACTACTTTAAAGGACATTTACACAGACGAATTCCTTAGGGTAGGTAGGTTCTCGTAGATACTTGCTCTAATTTCAAAACAAATTCAAAAATACTTTTCACACCAACACATTTTCAAAAAGCTTTCGAAAGCATTTTTTCAAACACTCTTGAGGACCGATACAAGAGTCGAACTGAAATTTTCAAAGAAACTTTTTAAAACCCACAATTGAAAAGCAAACAAACCATTTTTGAAAACACAAATGAGCAAGTACCTAAGAGCCCATGGATAACCATGGATAGAAAGGGTGCTAACACCTTCCCTTTCTATAACCTACCTCCCGAACCGAGAGCAATCTCTATAAGGAATTTTTCTGTGCTTTTGTCCTTTCCATTTGGAGAAAATAAAAGACGGTGGCAACTCTTGCTTACCGCGACATTTCGCGAAACCAGCGTTAAACAGTCAGTTCCAGATCCACCGATCACAGAACTGGCGACTCTGTTGGGGAATTATCTTATAAAGTGAGGTGTACCTTAGGGCTAGTTCATAACTGTGTTCTCAATTGTTTTCCTTGTGTGCTTTAAATTGTGGGTTGCTTGGGGAGTTCTATAGATCCTAAACTCGGATCTGGGGGATACCTTCTTAGAAAGTAGCAACAAGGCTGTGAGGGAACTGTGTGGGGTATACCGACATGGTTGAAACAGTCTGCTACGTTGATGTGGCACTTTGGTGTGTACCGGTAACCCTTGAGTTCAGTCAAGGAGAGTACGGGGCCTCCGCGTGGTGTCGTGAAGCATCAACAGACCTTAGGAACCTTAATTGAATTATCTTGGCCTCTTTAGGGTAGTGAGATAACTGACTTTGGTGCAGTCCGAGGTTGGTTGATACTCGATACTACACTCAATTGAGGGTTGCTTTCCTGGAATATTTCGGTCGCCAGTTCAGTGGCTAAATCGAAACGATGAACAATGAAAGCAATCCCGTGATATTGAGACCCTTAGAACCCAGTTACTTCTAATAGGACAGGTTGAACCAACAAACTGAAAGAGGGTAATACCTAGACCTCATGCTGGCCTTAAACCCTAAGGGCTTTCTCTTGTGTGACTTGTGTGCCTTCCAACTTGACTATTTGCATGCTTGTTATCTGACACTTGAGTTTCCCTTGCAGGTTTTGTTTATAGTCCTTAATAGGGACTCATAACAGGGTTTACCGAGTTTCTTGCAGGTTTTGTTTTTTGTCCTTAACTGGGACTCATGACAGGTTTTACTTGAGTTTCTTGCAGGTTTCTGTTTATAGTCCTTAATAAGGGCTCATAACAGGGTTTATTCATATTACCCCATGCATCATGACATCATACCATTGCATACATCCTAACCTATTTCAAGGATCTCAAGGGCTTGTGATGCAGGTCATGATGAATCAAACATCTAGCAAGGGGCAAAGAGGATTTATTTTCCTCTAGCCAAAGTTGTCAGAGGCTATGACCCACTTGATATGGTGAGCTCTGACTCTTGAAGAAGGTTCCCCTAACCAAGGTTGTTTGGAAATCAAAACCAGACATGATGACTAAAGTCAGAGGCTATGACCCACTGGATATGGTGAGCCTTTGACCTTGGAAGAAGGACTCTCAACAACCCGAAGTTCCTTCAATCAAGCTACCGGATCCAAATGCTAACAAATTTTCTTGTTTACCCGCGAGGTCCTTGAAAACATTACATGCATGTCATACTCATCATTTCATAACAGGTATCCTTGTTGCAGGTCACTTACCTTTCTCGCTGTTTATTTCAGCAATGGCTTCACAACAAGATAACCAGGACCTTCTTGCTCAAGAGACTCGGTTCGGGGAAATCCTCCTGAATCTATCCAAGGGGCAGGAGGAGCTAAGGACACTTCTCATGGGGACCTTTGTCAGGAACATCGCTGAGGACGAACGGCTGAAACACTTGCAAGCTGAAATGGATGCAATGAAAGCCCAGATGCTGGGGCAGGTGACTGCCATTCAAGGGTTAGATCAAAGACAAGATGAGCTCTGGTTTCTCGTCAACCAACTGCTTCAGGGTAACCAACTGGGGCAAAAGTCTAAGGGTAAAAAGTCAGTCATCGTTCAACCACCTTTGAGACAAGGAGGTAAGGGGAGAGCTCCTCAAATGGCTCCAGTGTCACAAATTCAACATCACAACCAACAAAAGAGCGAGAGAAGGCAGTTCACTCGGCTCAATATGACCTTATCCCAGATATTGTCACAGTTGCTGGAGACCAAGCTGGTAACTCTAAAAGAAGCTCCGAAGAACCAAAATACAACGTCACCGAAGTACAACCCCAACGCCCGCTGCGCTTATCACTCTGACAGCCCGGGGCATACTACAAATGATTGTTGGAGCTTGAAAAATAAGATCCAAGACATGATCGACGCTGGAGAGATTCAGTTTAAAGTACCCAAGACTCCCCACGTGATCACTGCTCCCTTGCCAAATCATGGCTAGGATTGAGAAATTTTTGTTCATTCGAATGTTCAAAGTTGCAATTTTCTTTTGTTCAAGCATTTACTCATGTTAAAACGTTGTTATTTCATTAATGCATCACATATGTCTGTTTTGAAGCAATATATTCGTGTTCACTATACGCAAATTATTTTCATATTTTTTCTGATGTCAACTCTCAATCAATAATTCTAAGCCTCTTGAGGGAGGATGACGAAAACGATACCACAATCTACAGTATGCTTTTGAACAGACCCCGCTGATGAAGTACAGGCATTGTTTCAATCCCTAAACACTGGAGTTATAAGGAAGATAATCCCTCGTTAACCCCTCTGAGCCAAAGAAGTAGGAGTTTTTCTTTTCGAAATTTAAAACCCTTAATCATAACCTGGGGCAGGGTAGTCTCTCAGTTGATCCAAGTGCATAACAAATGGCACTAAAGCGGCCCTTACAAAACAAAGATAGACAATGATGGTTCCGAATAATCGATAAAGAAAGGCAGTCATTACCAAAACAAAAAAAAATCAAAAGCCCAATAAGTCAAAACCCATGAAGGAGACTTACAAAACTGGGGCATCCCGCTGACTGTAATCACAAAAGAAACAGTTCAGGCAAAAAAAACAGGGATAACAAAATAAAAAAGAAAGAGGTCCTACAAACCCTCAACAAAAACAAAAATGACTGCCTGTTCAGAATCAATCATCAATATCTGAATCATCACCGGAAAATCAGAGCAAAGACTCAAACAAGGTCTAACGTATGATCAACTGAGTTTAGGTTTGGAGAACATCACGAAGAGCGGGTGGGTACAAATAATTTGAGCCTTTATCCTTTGTTTCTTAAACCGTGAACCAAGCCACGTTATAACCCTTAAAAGTCCTAGCTGAAGCATGGGTTAGTTCGAAAGCATACTGTTACGAAAGGTATCCTGACTCCTTAAGGCTTACGGTAAATACGGAGTTGACATCACGTTTTACAAAATTCACTTGTTTTATGAAAAAGAATGCATTTTTAAAATCTTCAAGACGGACATGAGCTTTACATTTTTAACATAACTTTGTTTGCATATGACTTTTTGTTTGAACAGCATAGAAATTCGCACGACGAATGCCTAATGAACAGAAGTACTTCTAATCAAGGGGCAGACATGACCATGGTCCATTATCTGGGGCAGTCCAATCAAGATTCGGAGAATCTCTCAAAGGCCAAATAGCCTGGGGCAAACCTCCGCTTGAGTCACTTGGGGCATTCCAGCAATGAATCTTGCCTGATCAAACACCTTCTGGTGGCATGACAAAACACTTCTAACAGGGGCAACTCCCTACATTCTTAAAGCACGGACATAGTCGAAAAGATACTACGCAAAATCAAAGACCCGCTA
The DNA here is from genome assembly GCA_948472305.1 of Vicia faba. Taxonomy (NCBI): domain Eukaryota; kingdom Viridiplantae; phylum Streptophyta; class Magnoliopsida; order Fabales; family Fabaceae; genus Vicia; species Vicia faba. The sequence goes on from OX451738.1 coordinate 1,169,828,142, forward strand.
GGATGACATGCCTAGGCAAAAATTAGGGCTTCCCGGCGAACCAAAAGGGTTCGGGCAAAATGAAGGGATGAAATGAAAAATCTGTACACCCGGCAAGTCGAAAACCTGAAAAGGCGGCTTGGGCAAAAATGGGTATCCCGATGGACTGAAAACCCGAAAGGGCGGTCCAGGCAAAAGTTAGGGATCAAAGCGTACGACTATGTCCCGGCATCTCGTCACCTGCCTACCAGAAGAAGGTTTGTCCATCAACGACTATCAGCACCTCATAGGTCTTCCTCTCCCACCTCAGAAATAGGGGCAATAAAGAGTTGTCTAGGCAATCTAATTGTTCTGTCCTCCAAGGTATCAAGATGGGTTCAGCTAAAGAACATGACCAGTACATCTTAATTCCCCAGAGAGTGAGTCAACAAGTCAGTACACTCCCCCCGAGCAGAGTTACAGTCAAACCTAAGGAAGTTGGGTATCCCCCCCCGCAGATCTCAGCATTCCCCAGTACATGCATTATTAACAAGCATCCCCGGCAATCTTGGTCTAAAGATTGTTCCCCGGCGGCATATCAACATTCAAAGGAATCACTTCCCCCGCAGTTCAAAACTTCCCCAAAAGAGTCCAATCCAATTTCCCCAGGAAAGTTGGAATTCATACCCCCAAGCAGTAAGCTTATCCCCAGTAGATTCTGGAAGCTTATCCTCGCAAAGCACGAATGCGTCTCCCGGCTTTATTCAAAGAGTTATTTCCCTACCAGGATATAACTGGGTTATCCTCAGCCAAAAGCCACGGAAAGAGCGTCCTCGACGAAGTCTTCTTATCCCCAGCAAAGTTTATCAACACTTCCAACACAACAATGGTATCCCCAGCAAGGTATTATCAACACTCAACAAAACATCTCTCTCCCCACAGAATATTGCTCCCCAGCAAGATCGTCAGAGTACTTTTCTCCCCGCAAAGTAATCCATTAGCCAAGTTTATTCCCCAACGGAGTTATCTTCTCCTACCGGTATTCTTGCAGATATCATCCCCAGCGGAAGCAAAATCTATTCTTCAACATCAGCCCAGGAGTGACTTCCCGGCACCCGTCAAGGATTTACTTTCCTAGACGAAAACATACATAAACATCGCATACATCATTATAACATGCATATACGCATCATATCTTACAAATCTCATTTATGTTGAAAACATCATTGCTTGATCCATATCATGCATTGCATATGACTAACCTTTACCTTTCAGGAAAGATGCAGTCAAATTCTCAATCATATTTCAAGACCTAGACCGATTCAGTTAATCGACTCCAAAGATTTCTTATCCAGTCCAAGGCCTTCTCTAGTCCAGCTAAATCGACCCCAAACAGTTTTTTCTGATGAAGACTCAGTAGAAGTTATCAAAGGTTTTTCTCAAACGTCCGCTTTTGAGATTATAATTTCCTATGGTTCTCTCCCCAATGTTGTGGAGATGATAATTCCATTTCAGGTTTTTCTCAATCGTCCGCTTTTGAGATTATAATTTCCTATGGTTCTCTCCCCAATGTTGTGGAGATGATAATTCCATTTCATGTTTTTCTCAAACGTCCGCTTTTGAGATTATAATTTCCTATGGTTCTCTCCCCAATGTTGTGGAGATGATAATTCCATTTCAGGTTTTTCTCAAACGTCCGCTTTTGAGATTATAATTTCCTATGGTTATCTCCCCAGCGGTGCGGAGATGATAATTCCATCCCAGGTTTTTCTCAAACGTCCGCTTTTGAGATTATAATTTCCTATGGTTCTCTCCCCAGCGGTGCGGAGATGATAATTCCATCCCAGGTTTTTCTCAAACGTCCGCTTTTGAGATTATAATTTCCTACGGTTCTCTCCCCAGCGGTGCGGAGATGATAATTCCATCCCAGGTTTTTCTCAAAACGTCCGCTTTTGAGATTATAATTTCCTATGGTTCTCTCCCCAGCGGTGCGGAGATGATAATTTCATCCCAGGTTTTTCTCAAACATCCGCTTTTGAGATTATAATTTCCTATGGTTCTCTCCCCAATATTGTGGAGATGATAATTCCATTCCAGGTTTTTCTCAAACGTCCGCTTTTAAGATTATAATTGCCTATGGTTCTCTTCCCGGTCCTGCAGGGGTGGTAATCCCAAGATTTTCTCAACGTTTGCTGTTGAGGTTAAGGTCATCCAAGGTTCTCTCACCGTTCCTGTTGAGGTAGTAACCATCCCTGGCTCATTCATCGCAGTTTGAAGCTCCAGATCCAGCTCCTGTAACCAGTCAGGACACATCTATATCAAGCATCTGAAAACCAGCTCCTGCAATATGACAGGTACTTATTTTTTCTTTTGCAGGTATGCAGGTTCTCGCTAAGGAATCTCTTACGCGATCAACATCCAGATGGCATCTATAAGCCCATCATCCCACTGCTACTATGTGAGCGCAAATTTCTGGGCACTCTAGTGTTCAATCATCTTCTACCCTCGGATTACGAAAGGCACGTCAGCCAATCTGCATCCTCAGGTCTAAGAAGACTGAACAGGGGCAACTGTTGTACCCCAAAATTTGCCCTCCCATATTCTTCAAGAAATTTCCAAGTCAAAGCTTCAAAATTCCCCAAGGGTTGCATAGTGTAAGAGCCTCCTGAACAGTCAAAATTAGGGTTTTGATTCTGATCAAGAAAATGAAGTTTACAAAGGTCCAATCAAGTCTCACATGCCTACAAATATGGTCAAGCATCCTCCTACAAAGTTTCAAGACTTTCAGCACAAAACTGCACAGTCAAAACCCTAATTGCACTACAGTCAACTGTAGGGGCAAAATGGTCATTTGACAGTCAAAAATTCAAATTTTTGGTCAACATCTCATTTTGAAGCCACAAACATCATTTGATCAATGCTTGATCATGATTCTCAAAGCTTGGCTCAAAAATCCTCAAGATGCAAAAGTTTCCTTATTTGGACAGTTGAAAAAGTTAACTGTAAATTGACCAGGGCATAACTTTCACATGGATTATCAGAAAAATCCCATCCAAAGCTCATTTTGAATAGAAAGACATTTCCTACAACTCATCTTCATACTTCAAGTCCAAGAAATGCTCTCACAAAAAGTTATCAATTTCAACATTATAGGTCATTTTCAAACGTCAACAAAAAGGGACTTTAAGTCAAAGGCCATAACTTGAGATTGGTAAATCAAAATGACATGGGACCAAAGGCATTGGTTAGAGGACTCAAAGACCTTTCCAAAATGTCCAAGAACATGAGCAAAGCTTAAAAATTGAGCAAGTTATGCCTTGTGGAAGTTGGAAAAGTTTTGGATATTTTGAAAAGTCAACATTGATTCAAATGACCTAAAATTGCTAATGGGCCTATTTTTCTTCCACAATTCATCATCCAAAGCATACACACGACCATTTGGCCCAAAGGGAAGTTTTTCTCCATTTTTATTTATTTATTTGAATTTTTTATTATTAATAATTCACTTAATTAAATAAAATACATGAAAAATACAAAACTAATGAAATAAAATCTTTTTGTGCAGAAAATACTCTCATTGGACACTCAAGATTCGTGCATAATCATTTGTGGAAAGTTTTGGCATGATTTGGTATCAAATTGCATGAAAAAGATTGGAAAAACTAATGCTTGAAAATCAAATATTGAACAATCAAATCTTGGATTCTTTTGATCAGATTTTTGACCTAAATCATTACTACATATACAAGGAACACAACCCTAATGCCATGGACCACTCAGCTGTGCTAGAAACCAAGACACAAACTTGAAATTTTTGCAAAAAAACTCAAAACTGAAAACCTAATTCTAGGGTGATTCAAGGCACGATTTTGATTTCATTAGCTTGCTAAGGCTTCATAGAAGGGAGTTGCATCCAAAACCACAAGCTTTCGTGCCCAGAAACGTGAGAACAATCTCATCTGTACCGAAATTTTTTCATAATCGTGCATCTCAATTCATGCACATTTAGCACTTTTTAATATTTGATTCATATTCCTTGTGTGATTCTAATGCTAACCATGTAAATTAATTGTGTTTTTAAGCATTGTATACGATTCTACCATTATCACGTTTTAGGGTTTATGAAGCTCTGAATTGGGGGTTTTAAAATAAGGAAAAATTGGAGAACCACGATGCCATGAACATGCTCAGCATACTTGGACGAAGAGTTTGAGACCCTCGCGCTCAATTTATGAGCCTTCCTGGCCTATTCGCTATTTTCCTGAAAGTGGCCTAAAAGAACACTTGAAAAAAACGTTGCCTAATATGTTTATGTTTCAGGAACGAGGAAGAAGAAGATGCGTGGCCATCAATGGTTGGCTGGTTTGAAAGTTCGCGCGAAAACCAAGCACTAACGCATATTTGTTTTATTATGTTTATTCATTATTTTGTTTATAGATAAACAAGATGGAACAGTTGGTGGAGCGTTTGAGTGGTAATGCTCAGGACCTGGGTTCGAGTCCCAGGTCCTCACCCCTTTCAATATTGTTTTTCATTTAACGTTCCCATGCAGCTTCAATACCAAAGCGTATCATGCGCCCCCCAAATCTAACCGTCCACGTGTTCAGTTGCATCAAATCAAAGGCCATGATCTGGAGAGCACGACGAACTCCAGTCAACGCTGATGCACGCTAGCTACGAGAGTCAAAAGGGCCTCAGAATATTGGGCCAGATTGCTAAATATTTCACCTCCATTTGGGGACAACACCCCCCTCCAGTTTGCTTCTTTTTACTTTTATATTTTTTCTTTTCTTTGTTTTAATTAATCTTTTTTTTAATGCTTTAATTTAATGTTTTCATAAAATATAAAAAAAAATACATAAAAAATCAGAAAAGAGAAAAAGTAATAAATATTTTTATTTTTAGTATTTTCATAAATAAATTGTATTAATTAATTAGTTTTAAATTAGGTTTTAATTTTAACTTTTTTTTAATAAAAATCTAAAAAATATAGAATTAGGGTTTAATTAATTTTCATCTTTTTTCTTTTATTCCATAATAATTAAATATTAGATATTTTTTATAATTAAATTGTATATAAAAATTAGGGTTAATTTTAGGTTAAACTTCAACATTTTTCATAATAAAACGAAAATTGTAGAACTAGGGTTAGCATTTATTTTAATTAATTCTTTTTCATTAAAATCATAAAATACCAAAAATACAAAAAAAACAATTTCTTTTCTTTTTTTTTATTAATTAATTCCATCATTAATTTAATTTTGCGAAAAGGGTCCAACGCCCTCGTTCTTAGTTTCTTATTAATTCGCATATTTATTTTATTTCGTATAATATTTATGTATCTCTCCCAAAGCCGTGTAATTAATTGCTCGCACCTTTATTTTACTTTTAATTCTTTATTTTTCTGTCAAATCGGGTTCGAGAAATTTTGGCGATGTGGACCCGCGCCGTTTGTAATAATTTAGAATTTTTACTTCTCGTATTTTTAACTGTTAATCAAGGCATGAAAGAATGAATGGACAAAAATAAAAACAAGCTCTAGATCACCAATAACATGACAAAAGACAAAAATATCTGAACATGACACACAAATCACACACCACCCCTAGGGTACGCCTCACTGTTGCCTTGCCTCGAAAGGTGATCGTCGAGTAGAGGATGTCTTAGTAAGTCCTCATGATCCGGGAACCTGGCATGAGGGTAGCTTCTAAGGTGTCTTCCCATTGCTCTGGTGATCACCACGTCCCGAACCTCGAATTGACCCGAACACCTCCAACGGTGGTGCTACCTACCTCTCAATGGTGGGATGGCACTACTTTAAAGGACATTTACACAGACGAATTCCTTAGGGTAGGTAGGTTCTCGTAGATACTTGCTCTAATTTCAAAACAAATTCAAAAATACTTTTCACACCAACACATTTTCAAAAAGCTTTCGAAAGCATTTTTTCAAACACTCTTGAGGACCGATACAAGAGTCGAACTGAAATTTTCAAAGAAACTTTTTAAAACCCACAATTGAAAAGCAAACAAACCATTTTTGAAAACACAAATGAGCAAGTACCTAAGAGCCCATGGATAACCATGGATAGAAAGGGTGCTAACACCTTCCCTTTCTATAACCTACCTCCCGAACCGAGAGCAATCTCTATAAGGAATTTTTCTGTGCTTTTGTCCTTTCCATTTGGAGAAAATAAAAGACGGTGGCGACTCTTGCTTACCGCGACATTTCGCGAAACCAGCGTTAAACAGTCAGTTCCAGATCCACCGATCACAATGTCCTACCTTTCTTAAGAAACAAAAGAAAGGAATGACTGTTACTTGGTCTGACTGTGATTCAGAAAGTAATTCTGAAGAAGAATCTGCCAAACTAGTTACTGCTTTAACTGGTGTTTGTACCTCTAAAAGTGACATCAGTGATGAAGAGGTGACTTTTGAAGAACTGGCTGATACTTACAAGAAATTGTGTATCAGAAGTACTGAAGTCTGTGTGTAGAATGAGAAACAATCAAAACTCATCATAAAGCTGGAGGCTGAAAAAAGGGCAAACCTTGAAACTATAAGTCATCTAGAAGGGGAAGTTCAATTACTGAACCCACAACTGAACCAAATGACAAAATCTGTCAAGATGTTGACCAATGGATCAGATAAATTGGAAGAGATTCTTCAAGTTGGACAAAATGTGGGAAACAAATCTGGTCTAGGATTTGTGGAAGCTAAGAAATCTGGTGCAGACAAGAAGATCAGGCATGTTAAACAATTGTCAAAGCAGATGTCTCAACACAACTCTCAACATCAGAAATACATGAAGAAAAAATACCAAAGATGGAGATGTCATCATTGTGGGAGGTATGGACACATAAAGCCCTTCTGCTTCAAATTGCATGGATACCCTAATCAAAACTCAGGTGCTAAACCTAAGCCAAAAAGGGTACCACATACTCCTCATTGGAAGAAAAAGGCTACTGCCCTGATAGCCCATACTTCCCTGAGAGTGTCTGCAAAGGAAGGCTGGTACTTTGACAGTGGATGTTCCAGACACATGACTGGAATCAAAAATCTCCTCAATAATGTTAAGCCTCACACCACCAGTTTTGTGACCTTTGGAGATGGTGCTAAAGGTGAAATAAAGGAGTTGGTGATTTGGACTGCCCTGGAGTTCCAAGTCTGAATGAAGTACTGCTGGTAAAAGGGCTGACTGCTAATCTCATTAGTATCAGTCAATTATGTGATCTAGGATTCAAGGTCAACTTCTCAAAATCTGAATGTCTAGTAATTAATGAAAAACTAGAAGTTGTAATGAAAGGAATCAGATCCAAAGATAACTGCTACTTGTGGCAGCCTGAGAACACCGATAACTCCACTATGTGTCCAATTACCAAAGAAGAAAAAGAGATGAAACTGTGGCAGCATAAGCTTGGTCATCTTCATCTAAGAAGAATGAAAAGAGCTATTTCTATGGAAGCAGTCAGAAGGATCCAAAACTACAGGTTGATAATGTCTATGATGTGGCAAATAAACTTGAAGAAGGATGTGTTGTCAGAACCATAAGTTATCATGACAAGGATGTTGGAAATAACAAGTCTAATAAATTATGTTTCCCTGAAGAAATGAGGCGTGAAGTCTCCTCTCCTATAACTCTCCATCAAAATGGAGTGGACAAAAAGAAAATCATTCAAGAATCAACTAGAACTATGATTCATATCAAAAGAATGCCTTCCCAACTCTGTGCAGAAATAGTTGCTGCTAGGAATAACTGTTCTCAAAATATCTGGTCAAAACAGATGCTCACTGAGTATAATGTCTCACAAGATGTTGTGACATTGTGTTGTGACAATCGGAATACAATCAATATTTCCATGAACCGTATTCAGCATAACAGGACCAAGCACATCGACTTTGTAGAGAAGAAGTCATTTAAACTGGAACATGGTATCTTTAAGCTTCAGCTGACTGATTCTTCTACCAAGGCTCTTGTTGGAAATAAACTTGAAAACTTGAGGGGCAGGTTGGGTATTTACCAACATGAGAAATTATAGCAATTAATTTTGCTTAAAACAAGGGTTGAAGGAGTTAATTTTATTAAGTCTATTTTTAGTGGGTTAATCATATGTTTTCCCAATTCTTTCAAAATCCTTAAGAAGTTGAAAAGACTCTCTTTTGCCTCCTACCTCTCTCGTCTTTGCAACCTGTTCCCTCCTCTCAATCAAAGTTTTTTCTCAAATTGCTACTGGTACTCAAAGTCAATCAAAATGTCTCAGACATCATCTTCAACCAAGGCGACTTCACCATCCTCATCATCTTCATCATCTGACCAAGACTCTAGAGCAATCACCACATGCATAGAATCTGAAGTTCTTGAGGTCACTCCTCTCAGAGAAATGGCAACTGACCCAGCCAAAGTCAAAAAGCTAAGAACTAGACATGCAGGAAGAGCTCAAGCTGCAGCCTCTGGTAATCCTTCTCATCCTTCTGTACCAAATAGAGAAGGATCAGTTCAAGTTCATCAAGCTATTGCTAGGCTTGTTACTAGTATACTAAGCGGAAACCAACCTGTACCGGGGATTTCTGTCCCTTTAAATCAATCAGAAAGCCCAAATGTGGACGTCTCTGAGAATGTAGATGTCTCTGAGAATGTTGTGACACAAAAAGACAACATTCAGAACCCTTCAGAAAAGACTACTGATCCACCTATCATTGATGTGGATGAGGATTACTCAGATAATGATCTGATTGCCAATGTAAACCCTTGCATAGCTAGGAGATTGATGAAAAGAAAGGGTAATCAGAATGATGCAAAATGTGTGTCCAAAGATAAACCTGCTGTTAAGAAATCCAGGGCTGAAGGCATGGCTGAGAAAAGTATTCAGACAAAAGGGAAGAAGGCCCAGGTGCATACTGCTAGACAACCAATTTCAAAGAAGAGAAAAGAACCTGAATCTTCTAATTCTGATGAGGAATCAGAATTTGAGATTGATGCTGAAGAAATTCCTATCAGAAGGAAGCTCCCCTCCAGCAAAATTGCTAGAGTGCCTGAAGTCCCAACAGACAACATCTCTTTTCATCATCCTGACAATGCAAACAGATGAAAGTATGTTTGCTTAAAGAGAATAGCTTTAGAAAGAGAACTCAACAATGATGCCTTGGAGTGCAAAGACATCATGGACCTGATCAAGAATGCTGGACTGATGAAGACAGTGATAAAATTTAACAAGTGTTATGAAAATCTGGTCAAGGAGTTTGTAGTGAACTTGTCTAATGATTGTGCTGATGGAAGGTCAGCTGACTTTGAAAGTGTTTTTGTTAGAGGAAGAAGGGTCAAGTTCTCTCCATCAGAAATTAACAAATTTCTTAGAAGAACAAATGAGGATTGTCCTGATCTGGAGGTCACTGACAATGAAGTTTGTCAAACCATCACAGCAAGGCAAGTGAAGTGCTGGCCCTTGAAAGGCAAGTTGAATGCCAGCAAACTCAGCATGAAATTTGCCATCCTGCACAAGATTGGTGCAGCCAACTGGGTGCCTACAAACCATAAATCAACTATCTCCACAGGATTGGGGAGATTTATTTATGCTGTGGGAACCAAGACTGCTTTTGACTATGGCAGGTATATCTTTGAAAAAACTTTAAAACATGCTGGTAGTTATGCTGTCAAAGGACCAATTGCCTTTCCCTCCCTCCTTTGTGGAATTATCCTTGCATAATACCCTGATATCCTGGTGGCAAGAGATACAGCCTGCAAAAGAGCTCCTGCCCTTGGCTTGCACTACAAACTGTTTCAGGGATCTCATGCTCCAGATATTGTCATAACATCAGCTGAGACATTGTCTGTGAAGACCCAGTCCAAGACATCTGATGTCATAGCTGTTTTAAAAGAGACCTGCAAAGAGCTGGATGCTAGGAAAAAGACCCTAGAAATCCTAATTACCAGGTTAGAAAAGGAGGAAGCTGAAGGAAACAGAAGGGAAGAAGGTGTAGAAGCTGAAGGTCATCTCAATAGTGAAGAAACTAGCCCCTCTGAGTCTGATGACAGTGCTTAAAGGTTGGTTGTTGTTTGGTGGTGTTGCTGGTTGGTGCTGGTACCTGGTGGAGTTTGGAAGTGTGTTCAGTTTTTTTTCTTCTGCTGCTGCTCTTATTATTTTTTGGATAACTGTATAATCTTTATGAACATGTATCTTAGGCCCATTTGTGGCTAAAGAGGGGGAGAATATTTTGGTACTTACTTAATTAGTACCTGCTTAATTAGACATTCTATTTTTCTGCAGTCAATTCTTTCTGCTGCTATCTATCTCTGATTGCTTAGGGTCTTTAGCCAAAAATCCGCCAAAGGGGGAGTTTGTAGTTGTTTAGTTATTGGCTTGCATTTTTGGTAAAACCCAAGTGTGTGTGTGTGAATGTCATGACTGATGTCATAACATTCTAGTTTAGTTTGTACTGATTCATTATGTACCTTTGCAGAAAAATATTGTCATTCAGGTACTGATGTTTATAAGTGTGTATCTGAGCATTTTGCAAAATGATCACATTTTCCTAAATCAGTAGACGGGTTTCTCAGATGTCATAACAGATGTTAAGACATCCTGTTCTGAACTAACAGGTTTTCAGTTTGGTTAATTCTGAGTTTTTTCAGGAAAATAACTCAGTCTTTCCAGAACAGAATCCTGCGTTTTCTTTGGGTTAACCTAGCTCAACCCTAACCTGGTTAATAAAGTCCTGCGACCTAGTCTTAAGGTCAAACGGAATTAACCCTAGGTTTTTGTGGAAACCCTAACTGAAGTTGCAGCTGCTATATATTCAACAGAGCTGCTATTTTGTAAGTAATCCCTTTTTGGTCAGAAGATCATTTGTAAACTGTATAGGTTTAATTATTGTACTTCAAGCAATTATAATTGTGATAAGTGACTTGGAATAGGTTTTTAATTGTAAGGGTTGTGTAGAACTCAAAGCTTTGAAGCAAGAGTGTTTGAATGTTTCTTGACTAAAGCTGTGAAGCAGAGTCAAGTTAGTTGTGTGTATCACTCAAAGCTGTGAAGCAAGAGTGGTTGTGTTGCTTGATTAAAAAGTTGTGAAGCTTAATCAAGTGTATGTTTTTTGAAGAGTGTCTTCATCAATTCATTAGTCAAATTGTTTTATATATCACTGCTGTGATTGAGGGGGAGTGAGTAGGAACTCAGGTTTAAGTTGTACTTAGATTGAAATTGCATTGGGTAAGTCTTAAGTGAAGGAGATAAACTGGTTGGTTTATTCCTGAATTAACATCTCTTATAGTGGATTTCCTCCCTGGCTTGGTAGCCCCCAGAGTAGGTGTTGTTGCACACTGAACTGGGTAAACAATTGATTGTGTTCTTTATTGTTTTTGTATTTACTGTCATATAGTAAGTCAGATACGGTGTCATAACATTGAACGTGACATTGAGTATCTGCAGCCAGAATTTCACTTACTTTTCATTTTCACTAACCATGTGTTGAGAACTGACTTATATATGTGACAGAACAATGTTAGAAGTAAAAAAACAATAGTATGAGTCGACTCATATTAGGTACAAAACAGGTTATGAGTCGATACAAGGCATTATGCATTAATGCATACTTTTATCAAGACATGTTACAGAGAGATAGAATATGTATGAGTCGATGCGAAACACGAATGCACCAATGCAACCAAGAAATGAGTCGATGCAAACCATTATGTATCGATTGATATTGAGTTGGTTTTGACTTTCAAGAACAAGAAATGATATATATCGATGCATAAGTGCATGCGTCAATGCATAAAAGTTTTCGTATCAATGCATAAGTGCATGCGTCAATGCATAATTGTTTTGGTATCAATGCATAAGTGCATGTGTCAATACATAAAAGTTTTTTTAAAACAATTTTCATTTTTTTACATTATCTTTATATTTCTTTATATTTATATTTTTATTCATTATTCAATATATTTGTAATAGTAATTAGGTTTTAATTTCTTTCATTCCCCATTTGTAAATTTGTATCCCCCATCCCCTAAAGTATTGTATCAGCGTAGGACATTTAATTTCCGCAATTTATCGCTTTCCATATTATTGTTAATAATTAGGGTGTGTATAGAAAGACATAAAATCAACAATTAGAAAACCCTAATTCAAAGACAAGATGCATGAAATCAATACACTTTGTACACTTGCACCTCTAGGGTTAACCTCACTTGTTGCCTTAAAGAATAAAATAATCATGTCCCTTGAATGTGGGATACTTTTGCAATGACCCTCGAATACAAGATTGTAGTCCCTCGATGACCCTTGAATGTTGCCTTAGATAAATGATCTTAAACCCTTAAGATAAATTGCTAAGGTATCCTACAATGTTGCCTTCTTTGACTGTACGACGACCCACGCTTGTCCTTCCAAATCCAATGATATGGCTTATTGTCAATCAATAGTAAGATAGCAATATTTAAAGGAGGAGGAAATGAACAACGAATTTTTGAGTAGGTAGAACATTCATAGTTGCTTGCTCACAAAAATTTTCAAAACATCTCTCAAAATACACCAACACTTTCAAATGAAATATTTTCAAAATTCAACACTTTGTATGCATTCTTATAGAGACAAAAATCATTACAAAGTTTGCCTAAACGAAGGCACTTTTCAAAAATACTTTCAAAACCATCACAAACACATTTCAAACAAAGCATTTCAAAGTGAGCTAGCAACTAAGAGCCCGTAGATAACTATGGATGAAAAGGGTGCTAACACCTTCCCTTTTCATAACCTACCCCCCGAACTCAAGAAAATTCTCAAAAGGTCTTTCTTGTTCTTTTCACCCTTTCCTTTATTGGATAAAAGAAAAGTCGATGGAGACTCTTGTTATCCGCAATAATAGCGATAAAACGCAAAACACCCAAGTCAATTCTCCGACTCTATTACACCTCCTAACAATGAATCTCAAGATTATTGGATCAAAGGGTTCAAATTAACATACTTGGGCTTACAAACAGGAGTTTGGGCCACAAATGATCATTTTCTCAATATCGAGACAAATTTTAGCGCTATGTTAAGTAATCGTAAGTGAACTTATATAGAAGTCACACCTATTTTGTGGCCGATCAATAGCAATCTATGTACCATATGTTTTGAGAAATGATATGGAAATCATTCTCCAATAACATTTAGTACAATAAGAAGTGGATAAGATGAAGAGGGATGGGGTAAGAACTAAACCACATTTGAACTAAAAATTTAATCAAACTATTATTAAAATCATTCACCCATTTTTTGTGGAGTCAAACTCAACACCATGGGTCCAATGATGTTAATAAAGCTTATGATCAAAATTTCATAGTCCAAGATCAGCCAGAATATAATACAAAATAAAGAAAAAGATTTTTAAAAAGATTTTTAAAATAAAATAAAGGGGGAAAATAGCAATTGTATTCAAAACATCCAAGAAAAATCAACTAAGACTATAGAAAAATCATAAATGAGCTCAAATATTTATACAAAATTTTTGGTAATTTTTTAAGATCAGAAACTCTTTTTAAAATTAAAAGAAATAGGGAAAATAAACCAAAAATTGTGAAAAATAGTAAAGTCGGAAATAAAAATAAAATGAGGTCACCAATATTTGTCAAAAGGTCATTGGATCCTTCCATTTTGTTTCTTCAGAAATTAAAAATTAAGAAAAGTATTTTTAAACATTTAAAACAATTCAAATGAAGTGAAAAATTCTAAAAAATATCAAAACACAAAATAAAATTGTGAAAAAAATAATAATCAGAAAGAGAAAAACAAAAGTATTTTTAATAATTTTTTAGATTTTTTGAAATAAAAATAAATTTTCTATAATTTTTTGAAGTTTAAAACAATTTAAATATAAAAAAAATCAGAAAATAAAATAAAGTCAAAAAAATATGGACCAATGTATGAGAGTCAAAGCGCGTTAGTAAGCTAATCCAAGATCAGACGCGTTGTGCATATAATGATCTTTACTGAATAAAGCATGAAATCATTTGTTTAAATCAAATTTTGAAAAAATGCGTGGCACGCCTTCATTGGTTGATAGATGACACATTGATCATATTTAACCTCCAGCCAACAAATCTGCAGGTTCCAGAAACTATGAAATTAGGACACGAGACAGGTACCATTGGCTTCGTCTCCAATGGTATCTTCGCGAAAAATTTATATAAACTGTAGCTCAGTCATTTTTGAAAATAAGTTTTGAAAAGGGATTTAAAATTTCATGGCCAAAACGTACTTCCAGTTGAAAATAAGTGTTACGACTAGAATCAGGATGATGAGAGCTTCATAACAGTATCAAAGTTTGAGAGAATTGGTGAAGGAATATACCTATTGAAGTTAAGTTGCAGAGCTTTGAAACTGGACTTGGCTAGCACGGTTTAGGAAGTCTTAGAGCTTAATTCTTCTCCTGTTAGCTTCAGTGAGGTTCCAGGAAGGTGAATTGACAAACAAAACTGAATGAGAAAGGCTGTAAGAGCAAATTCGAAGTTGCAGAAAATTGAGTTCAAGAGGAAGTTTGGCAGGGTGATTCTGGCTCTCTAAGCTTGAGAAAATGAATGAGGGATGATCCTCTATTTATAGGGAAGCTGATTGAATGCTCAAGCGTGTGAAATGATGAAGTTTGGATAGGAATCGTGTGAAGTTGCAAACAAGAAAAGTGTGACTTGTAATTTGATCAAAACTCATCCAAACCTTGCGTTTTAATATTCTAATCACTTCTGGAGGTTCACTAAACATGTTTAGAAGCAAAAGTGCGCAGTAAAAATGTGTTTAGAAGCCAAATCAAGGATTTCAAATTCTGACTTTGGAGAAAACTTCTGTTTCAAGGTACCATATTCGAATCAATGGTGTGCATGATTTAGGAAACCTTGAGACTTAATTCTTGATGCATTGGAAAGATGAGATCATAAACTTTACAATCTACAAAGAATGGGATCAAATGGATGCTTGATCTGAAAGTTGTGATGAGTCAAAGTTGAGAAAAAGAGGTTGACTTTTGTACATAGAAAATTTCTAAGTTTTTCTTCAAAAATGACCTATAATGGCTTGCATCCATACATGGTCTTCCCTTTGAATTTTGATCTTGACCAAAAAATATGGCATGAAGTAGATCTCTTGAATGACATTTTGAGACTTGAACCATTCAATATCTCCAAAAATTGAGAAAGTTATGACTTGTTGAAATTGGAAAAAATTCATAAAATGAGTTATAATCTTTTCCATCCTTATGGCACCTTCCATTCATTTTCACACTTTGAACTTAAAAGAAGGGTTGAAGTTCACATCTTTGAGATCAATTTGGAAAAATAATTGGCTCAAGGTGATAATAATTGACCAAGTTATGATATTTTGAAGTCATGTATGGGAATTTGATGGTTTGTCTAGAGGACTTGTAATCATTCTTCTTCATTAGGTATCTTTCACATAAAATTTTATTGAGACTTTTGAAGTGATTTTTTTATAACCCTTTTAAGAGAATCGTGTTTTTGGAATCATTCAAAAATACCAAAATATGAGCAAGATATAGCCTTTAGAAGTTCAAAACTGTAGCTCCTAGAGCAACAAAATTCCTTGGGAAACCTCTTCAATTTTGAAAATCCTTCTTCAATAAATACTTTTGTCTTGTAAATAGAAGTTGTTGAGGATGGTAATGAGAATCCATAACAACCATAACCACTTCAAAATATTGATAAATGAGGGAGATGTGCACTTGTGATCAAGAAATCAAATACTTGTCCAACTAGGTCAAACTTCTTCAATGAACTCTTGTACCTTTCAACTATTTTTGAAAACTTGAGCCATGATGAATCATAATAGACTTTCTCATGATGTTATTTAAAAATATCTTCACTAATGAAGCTTGAATCTCAATGAAGATTTGTTGAAGAAGGCATGTAAATAAACTCATGAACTTATGAGTCAACCTGCTAGAAGGTATTGCTTTAACCTATGAAATCCATAATTAGGGAAAACATACATTGTATATATTAGTTAAAGATAATCAATACAAAACATAGATGATAAAAAAATACAAGCCAAGGTTCTTGGAGATTCCCCATGAGCAAAGTTAAAGATAAAGAGAAGAACCAAACCCTAGTGTGTGATCTTGTTGCATTGTGATGGTATGAGATGATAGATGAATCTTAGGGGCAAAAATTGGGGTACAACAACTTCCCTTATTTAAGTGACTTCTATCTCGAGATGCGAAGATTAAATTTTTTTTTGTGTCGACGCGATTGAAGATACTTAAATATAAAACAAGCCCTACTTTTGGCCCTAAGATGCCATGTAGTGCCTATGATTATGAATGCAAATGAACAACTACAAAAATGAAGCAAGATCTCACTGGGGATATAGCAAATAAAAACAAAGATCAAATGGAAAACCTGACCAGGAAAATAAATCACTAGTGAACAAGAGACCTGACTTTATTGGGGTAAAGCCCAAAGAGGAGATAGAGGATAACCGTGGTCAATAGATGACTATGAGCTATCCACTCACTAAGGAGATAGCAAAAAAAACAACGTCGACCCACTGGGGAAAGAAATGGTAAGATAATACCGTTAAATACCAATATTAGGGGGGGTATGATTAGCATCAGTTCTCCCGACTGGGAACAAATGAACCTCTTTAGAGCAATAGAAATTCAACGACGAACTACCTTCCATAATGACAAGGCTACCATTCATCGGAGTAACAAATCTTAACAACAAACTATCTTCCATAATGACAAGGCTACCATTCATTGGAATAACAAATCTTAACAACAAATTACCTTCCATATTGACAAGGGTACCATTCATTAGAGTAACAAATCTCAGCAACGAACTACCTTCAATAATGACAAGGGTACCATTCATTAGAGTAACAAATATTAACAACGAACTACCTTCCATAATGACAAGGCTACCATTCATTGGACTAACAAATCTCAGCAACGAACTACCTTCCATAATGACAAGGCTACCATTTATTAGAGTAAAAAATCTCAGCAAAGAACTACCTTCCATAATGACAAGGCTACCATTCATTGGAGTCAAAAATCTCAGCAAAAAACTACCTTCCATAATGAAAAGACTACAATTCATCGGAGTAACAAATCTCAGCAACAAACTACCTTCCATAATGACAAGGCTACCATTCATCGGAGTAACAAATCTCAGCAATAAACTACCTTCCATAATGACAAGGCTACCATTGATTGGAGTAACAAATCTTGGAAACGAACTATCTTCCATAATGACAAGGCTACCATTCATAGGAGTAACAAATCTCAGCAACAAACTACCTTCCATAATGACAAGGCTACCATGTTAGAACAAAGTTTGAATCTACTACCCTATGTTTAAGTTTTGATGATAACAAAATGAAAAGATATATTATTTATATGATTCATGTATGAACTATTTGCTACCTAAAAATATTACGTTCTGCTTTGCAGAAACTCTGATAGGTATCAGCAAGAACACACTTAATCAGCATCAAAATATTGGTTCTTGACATCAGCATCAGAAGTTGCCATATCAGAATACCAGAATCAGAAGATTAACTCACGTGTAGGCTAAAGCTTGATGAACAGAACTGCGCTCAACACTCTGATAAAGAAAACAACAGTTCATCAGCAGTTAAGCAGAGTCAGAATGAGCCAAGCCAGAACATGCATTAAGTAAGCAACGATACTGTGCATTGAAAGCAAATTATTACCAACAGCCTCATTCCAGACAAGATCTGCTCAATAAGGAAAGTTTGTTATTAGCATTGAATCAAGAATATTGCTCCAACGTTCAACAATCTCAGTGCTATATAAACAAGACTATGAAGATTGAATTGGCTAATGCTCTCCAACATTTTACACGCCTAAAAGCTAATCATAATCTTCCTTCTCTCAGTTTGCTAAACGCTACATATCTCCTTACTTAATCATTGTTTAGCAATCTAATTTTCATAAGCTTAAGTTGTGTATACATCACAGTTGTGATACAGTTTTGTAGAAAACATTCACACCTAGATTTATCTTCTTTGTAAGAAAGTGTTTCCTTGACAAACCGGGTTGTGGTTTGCATCAAGAAGGCTTTAGCAGTTGTTAAAGCAGTTTGTAATATTCAGTTGAATATAGTGGATTAAGACCTCGTTGGAGAGAGGCGAAATCACCTTGACGGGTGGACTGGAGTAGTTTGAGATCAAACGAACCAGGATAAAAATATCATGTTCATTGCATTGATTTTCAGTTTTACAATTCAACCCCCCCTTCTTGTGTTTTTCACTTCTTCAATTGGCATCAGAGCTCCTGGTTCTGAGCTAAAACACTTAACCGTGTCAGTACAAGATCCAGCGTCAGAAAAACACAATGGCAGGAACTTATTCTCACACCAGCAATGACAACCATGAGGACAGAGACAGATTCAGCGGCAAACCTCCAGTCTTTGATGGAGAAAACTTTGATTACTGGAAAGACAGAATTGAAAGCTTCTTTCTGGCACATGATGCTGATCTGTGGGATATGGTGACAGATGGATACACGCACCCTGTGAATGCAAGCGGTCAGAAGATTGATAGAAAAACAATGACTGATCAACAAAAGCGTGACTTCAAGAATCACCACAAGGCCAGAACCATCCTTCTCAGCGCCATCTCCTATACTGAATATGAAAAGATCTCCAACAGAGACACAGCAAAGAACATTTTTGACTCACTCAGAATGACGCATGAGGGCAACATTCAAGTAAAAGAAACTAAAGCTCTGGTGCTCATTCAGAAGTATGAGGCGTTCAAAATGGAAGAATCTGAATCCATTGAAACAATGTTCTCAAGATTCCAGATTCTGGTAGCTGGTCTCAAGGTTCTAGACAAAGGATACTCTACTGCTTACCATGTCAAGAAAATCATCAGAAGTTTACCCAAGCAGTGGAGACCAATGGTTACAGCTCTGAAGCTAGCAAAAGATCTCAACAAAATCACTCTGGAGGAACTTATCAGCTCCCTCAGAAGTCATGAGATAGAGCTAGAAGCTGACGAGCCTCAAAAGCAAGGTAAGCCTTTAGCATTAAAATCTAACAAAAAATCTGAGTCTAAAGTTTTGCAGGCAGTTGAAGAAACATCTGATGGATCCTCATCAGAAGAAGACGAACTCTCCCTCCTCTCCAGAAGAGTAAATCAACTGTGGAAGCAAAGACAAATGAAGTTCAGGAATCCCAGAAGATCTAATCAGAACGAGTCCTCTTCCAGATACAGAAGGACAGATTCTTCCTCTGGATACAGAAGATCTGAAGGCTCCTCAAGTAGCAAAAAGCCAAACACCAAGGACATCATCTGCTATGAGTGCAATGAGCAAGGACACTACAAGAGTGACTTCCCAAAGCTTCAGAGGGAAAAGCCCAAAAAGAAGTTTGGAAGAGAGAAGAAGAAAAGTCTCATGGCTACGTGGGATGACTCTGACTCGTCTGAAGCTGACTCAGAATCAGATGATGAGAGAGCCAACATAGCTCTCATGGCTAACATTTCAGAAGATAGTGAAGCTTCTGAATCAGACTCTGAATCAGACACTGAAGAGGTATTTCCTAACTTTGCTGTTAATTTTACCAATGCTGAACTTGCTGAAAGCCTTAATGAAATTCTGGAAAGGTATCAGCAAATTAGAGTTAAATTCAGAGACCTGAAAAGGAATCTTGAATCTGACTCTAATAAGACTGAGAGTCTCAAATTGGAGAATTCTGAGCTGAGAAATAAGATTTCAAAATTAGAAAACACTTTACAAAACTCTCAGAAGGAACCAATTTCTGAAACTCCCAGCAACGCTGATGAGATCATCAAGGAGTATGATCACAGTTTCCAGAAGTTCCTTGCTAAAAGCATAGATAGAAGCAAAATGGCTTCAATGATCTATGGAGTTAGCAGAAACGGCAGGAAAGGAATAGGATACCAAGGTAAGGTTCCTACACCAAAGAATGTCATGGACTTAACCATTAAACACACTCCTCTAAATTCACATTTTGTGTATGGTCACACACATGATATTAAATACACTAGCAGTAAGTACTCTGTGAAACCAAAATTCAACCAGAGTTTTGGTAAAACTAACAAATCAGGACCCAAGAAAATCTGGGTACCTAAGGATAAAATAATACATGTTGCAGATATCTTTAGCAGCAAGTCAGAAACACCAGTCATGGTACCTGAACTCTGGCTGCTCGCGACACATGACGGGAAGAAGGCATATGTTCCAAAGCCTGGAACTTAAGCCTGGAGGCCACGTTGGCTTTGGAGGCAATCAGAGGGGAAAGATCATTGGCTCTGGAACTGTAGGTAATGGAAATCTTCCCTCTATTAATAATGTTCTGCTAGTAGATGGATTAATGCATAATTTGTTATCCATAAGTCAATTAAGTGATAACGGTTATGATATAATCTTTAATCAAAAATCATGTAAAGCTGTTAGTCAGAAAGATGGGACTATCCTGTTTAATGGTAAGAGGAAAAACAACATTTACAAAATCAAACTTTCTGAACTAAAAAGTCAGAATGTAAAGTGCCTTCTGTCTGTTAACAACGAGCAGTGGATCTGGCACAAAAGATTGGGTCATGTTAGTATGAGAAGAATATCTCAGATTAACAAACTCAATCTGGTCAGAGGACTTCCTAATTTGAAGTTCAATTCAGATGCTCTGTGTGAAGCATGTCAGAAAGGCAAGTTTGCAAAACCTTCTTTTAAATCTAAAAATGTTGTTTCTACCTCTAAGCCATTAGAACTTCTGCACATTGACTTATTTGGACCAGATAAAACTGCTTCAGTCAGTGGCAAGAAGTATGGGTTAGTAATCGTAGATGACTATAGCAGATGGACATGGGTAAAGTTCTTAAGACACAAGGACGAGTCACACTCTGTGTTTGTTACCTTCTGTAACCAAGTTCAGAATGAAAAGGATCTTAGAATCGTTAAAGTCAGAAGTGATCATGGTGGAGAATTTGAAAACAAAGATTTTGAGTCATTCTTTAATGACAGAGGCATTCTGCATGATTTCTCTTGTCCTAGAACTCCCCAACAAAATGGAGTTGTAGAACGAAAGAACAGAACATTGCAAGAAATGGCCAGAACCATGATCAATGAGACAAACGTTGCTAAGATCTTCTGGGCAGAGGCAATAAACACAGCGTGCTACATTCAGAATAGAATCTCAATAAGACCTATTCTGGAAAAGACTCCATATGAATTGTGGAAGAACAGAAAGCCCAACATTTCATATTTTCATCCATTTGGATGTACCTGTTTTATGTTAAATACAAAGAATTATTTGAACAAGTTTGACTCTAAAGCACAGAAGTGTATTATGTTAGGATACTCTGAACGCTCAAGAGGGTACAGAGTATACAATACAGAAACACAGATTGTGGAAGAATCAATCAGTGTTCGTTTTGATGATAAGCTTGACTCTGAAAAGTCAAAGCAGAATGAAGTTTTTGTAGGTATGGAAATTGAATTTACAGGTTCTGAAGACAAGTCATCAGAAGCTCTCAATACAGACACTCCTTCAATGTCTGAAAGGAGCACTGCTAGCAATCCTACAACAGCTGCTGATCAACCTCAGAAGAGATTACCCAGAAGCAGCTTGGATCACCCAGAAGAGACTATCTTAGGGAGAAAGGAAGATCCAATCAGAACAAGAGCAAGCTTCAGAAACTCTGAAGAAACACTCATGGGACTTGTGTCTCTAATTGAACCTTCTTCTATTGATGAAGCACTTCTGGATAATGACTGGATTCTGGCAATGCAAGAAGAGCTGAATCAATTCACCAGAAATGACGTATGGGATCTTGTTCCAAGACCAAAAGGATTCAACGTCATTGGAACAAGATGGGTGTTCAGAAACAAGCTAAATGAACAAGGTGAAGTCATCAGAAACAAGGCACGACTGGTTGCACAAGGTTATAGTCAGCAAGAGGGGATAGACTATACAGAAACCTTTGCTCCAGTCGCCAGGTTAGAATCTATCAGACTTTTAATTTCATTTGCTGTTAATAGAGGCATCACTCTGTATCAGATGGATGTCAAAAGTGCATTCTTAAATGGTTATATAGAAGAAGAGGTTTATGTACACCAACCCCCTGGCTTTGAAAATACAAAACATCCAGAACATGTTTTCAAACTAAAGAAGTCACTATATGGTCTGAAACAAGCTCCCAGAGCTTGGTATGAAAGGCTAAGTAACTTTCTGTTAGAAAATGAATTCACCAGAGGGAAGGTAGACACTACCTTATTCTGTAAATCAGTTAAGAATGACATCTTAGTCTGTCAAATTTACGCTGATGATATTATTTTTGGTTCTACTAATCCTTCTCTTGGAAGAAAATTTGCTAAGTGTATGCAGGCAGAATTTGAGATGAGCCTCATGGGGGAACTGAAATTCTTTCTAGGAATTCAGATCAATCAAACTCCAGAGGGAACTTACATTCATCAGAGCAAATACATCATAGATCTTCTGAAGAAATTTGACCTCTCAGAATGTAAGCCATCAAAGATTCCAATGCATCCCACGTGCATTCTGGAAAGAGAAGAGGTAAGCAAAAATGTAGAACAGAAAGTCTACAGAGGTATGATTGGTTCTCTCCTTTATCTGACTGCTTCAAGACCTGATATATTATTCAGCGTTTGTATTTGTGCTAGATTCCAATCAGATCCTAGAGAATCTCACTTAACAGCTGTTAAGCGAATTTTCAAGTATCTGAAAGGTACTACTAATCTGGGTTTGTTTTATAGAAAATCTAGTGATTACAGTTTAGTAGGCTACTGCGATGCTGACTTTGCTGGAGACAGAGTGGAGCGTAAAAGTACTTCTGGAAGCTACCAGTTTCTGGGAGAAAATCTGATCTCTTGGTCCAGCAAAAGGCAATCAATAATTGCGCTATCAACAGCAGAAGCTGAGTACATAGCAGCAGCAGGATGTAGCACACAAATGCTCTGGATGAAAAGTCAGCTTGAAGACTTCCAGATTTTTGAGAGTAACATTCCTATACTCTGATAATACTTCTGCTATTTGCTTAAGTAAGAATCCTATTTTACATTCTAGAGCTAAGCATATAGAAATAAAACATCACTTTATTAGGGACTATATTCAGAAAGGAATTTTGAATTTAAAATTTATAGATACAAACCATCAATGGGCTGATATCTTCACTAAACCCCTTTCTGAAGATAGGTTCAATTTCATTCTGAAACATCTCGGCATGAAAATCTGCCCAGAGTGAAAATGTTTTAATTCCATATATTTATCTTCAGAATGTATTTGTTTCACTGTGAACTTCTGATCAATCTCTTTTCAGAAAGATAGAACATGCAGATTGTATCAGATGCAAGTCTAAAGATCTGAGAGTCTAAGCTCAAAGACAGACGTGCTGATCACTACATCAAACAAGTGTCATCCAATCATCAGCAAATCTCTGAAGCAGAACGCGTGCACGCTTCTAAGAAGGCGAAACGCTGATTGGGTGCATTGAGACACATGTCTGGTAACCGTTTTTAAGTATCTTTCTCAAATTCCCCAAAATCAGCAAGCATTAAATGAAAGTAATCATGTGTTTAAAACGTAATCATGATTTTATTTCTCTTTCTTAAAAACGTTTACTCTTTCAAAATATTCTGAACCCTATTTAAACACGTTAACCTCTCATTTTAATCTTTTACAGTTTCTCACTATTTCTCAAGCATTCTCTGCATTTTTCTGTGTTCATCTCTCTCAAACCCTTTTTCTCAGTTTTTCTCAAAATCCCTAAGTGTGAACATGGCAACCTCCAGCAGTGCTTCTGCAGGTTCTCAGAAGAAAGCATCATCTGAACAGTATCAAGTGCCATTCAGAACACTCCTCACTCCTGTGAAGAATCTTGAAGTGTTATCTGAATTGATCATTGATTTTGGAAGTCTGAAGGAAAACGGTTTTGATTTAACAGAAGAAGTTAGGGCACAAAAATGGGAAAGGTATTTTGACAGGTTGGTTGGACCAACATTCCCTATGTTAGTCAAGGAGTTCTGGATTCATGCGACGACTTCAACGCATCAAGTCACCTCCTACATTATGGGGAAGAAGATTGTGATCACTGAGGATCACATTGCAAGGTTAATTGGTTACAGTGGCGGTGGTGTCCGCTGTATTGATATGGCTGAGAGATGTGCTGACGTGGGCGTTATAGCAGAAAGGATTTTCACCCATGGGGTGCCCAGCAGCAAGATCAAAGATCTGAAGGATCATCACAGAGTTTGGGCAAAGATAATTCTGGGGTGTTTTAACCATAGGAAGCCAACCAGTTCCCCTGATTACATAAATGTAGATCAGCAGTTTTTGATCTACGTTATCAATCAGAAGGTAAAAATCAACTTGGATCATCTTCTGTTTAACCACCTCAGAATAAGCGTGAAGGAAACCATGGAAGAAGAAAGAACAAAGAGGGATTGGATACCCTTTGGAAGGTTGATATCAGATATTCTGACTGAGAATAGGCTGATAGAGCATCTGATAGAAGCTCAAGAGTTAAGCACCATTGAACCAACGATTGGGAAGCCTCTGAACGCGAAGAACTTGAAGAAAATGAAGTTGATAGAGAATATCAAAAAGGAACCCAGCGCTACTCCTATTGCTGATATCACCAGCAGAAGAGTTCCACTGAGTGACTTTCCTTTATTTTCTGAGATAGAATCCAAGCCAGTGGTAGTTCTCAGATATCTGGACGCGTGCAAAGCTGATGGTACAGATCCCAATCTGAAGATCAAAGATCTGCACCAACCTCAACCAGAAGTGACACTGAAGAAGACGAAGAAAAGGAAGGCACCTTCAGAAGGATCATCCCAGCAGAC
This sequence comes from Vicia faba, assembly GCA_948472305.1. Lineage (NCBI taxonomy): Eukaryota > Viridiplantae > Streptophyta > Magnoliopsida > Fabales > Fabaceae > Vicia > Vicia faba. The sequence goes on from OX451738.1 coordinate 1,169,852,939, forward strand.
ACCCAAGAAAAGAGGTAATCTATCTGCTGCTTCTGTTTTAAATTCTTCTACTATTCCAGCATCAATTCCACCTCCAACCTCTCATAGAATCTCAATCCCCATCCCAACAATAGATGAAACTGAACCAGAAGATGACCCTTCTGAGGCACTACAACTCAGAAGACCCCGAACCAAACATCCCAAACCAACAATCTCAACAACATCAGCAATTGACAAAGTGCTGTTTGACATTGATCAACACACTTCTGATCACTCCTCCATTAATCCAAACTCTGAACCACAAATTGTCCCTTCTCCACAACCAGAACAACAGCAAGCTGCTGAAGAACCAAAACAACAACAACCTCTCTCATCCATTCCAGAAGAACCTCTTATCCCTGAACAACCAGAAATTCCAACAACTTCTCCACAACCAGCAATTCTGTCTCCCTCTCCTCAACCAGAAATTCATCCACCATCACCTCAACCTGAGTTTCATCACTCTGAAACTCCAACTCCTCCACCTTATGAACCTCATTCACCTCAACCATCACCTCTGGCAATCCAGCTGCCATGTGGAACAACAGTCACAATGGCCCAGTTGCCATCCTCACCAGAATCTACACCACCAAATACTCCCAAAACACCAAACAGTCCAATCATTATTTCTGATTCTCCCACTCCATCTCCAAAACAAATAGCTCCCAAGCAAACCACCGAAAACCCCAGCAGGACCTTCATAGACTTAACAATCTTTGACCGTCTTGCTGATCTGAAACATAAAATAGCCATTCCAAAACCAAAACAACCAGATGTTGGCTCTGGTATTATGAATTTTGAAATAGGTTTGCAGCAGTGGATTGCTTCTCTGAAGCAAATCTGTCCTGGAATGATTGACCCAGCTGCCTCTGACTAGCTCTGGTCACAATTCAGAATTTGGGTACGTGCTGAAGCCCTCAAGTTGCAGGATATCAACTATGAGCAGGCACAACAGAACTTCAGCAAGCTGCTGAAGGAAGTTGAAAGTCAGCTGCCACAGGAAGACGTGCTCCCTCTGGATAGTGAGCCATGGTCTAAGAAACAGCTAGCTTCAAAGGTGCAACCAGAAGAAGACAAGACCATTCAAGCTGAAGCAAGTCAAGCAGAAGATGTTGCAGAAAGCTCTCAGAAGCTCCCTGCTTCTGATGTTTCTCAAGCTGCCTTGGACAGGCAGACTCTGGAAGAGCTGAAGCTGAATGACATGCGTCTGCAGCAGAGGATGGATGAAAATGACCAGAAGATGAAAGAAAGAATGGATGTGCAGGATAGCAAGATAGACACAGTTGTCAGCATGGTACACAAGCAGAATGAGACTGCTGATCAGATCAAAGCCATGCTGGAGAACCTGTTCACACGCTTGCCTCCCCAACCTTAGTTTTTTTTTCATTCATGTCATTTTCATGTTTTCTTTGATTATCTGTTGTACTGTTTTGTTTGATTCTGAACCTTTTAATATGACAAGTTTTTCTGCCTTAAATGTTTTAGCACATCACTTACACTTTTTGATTGCTGAAAAAAAGGTGGAGAACAAGAATGATATTTTAAATAATAACGGATTACTTAGACAGAAATTCTCGAACATTCTAACTCTGATATACTTGAATATGTTTTCTGTCTTGCTTAAGTCTACAGGTACAAGAAAGCTCCATGATACTCTGAAGACTAAAGCTCTGATACTCTGACCCACTCTGATACTCTGACCCAAAGCAAAGCTCTAACAAGAAAAGCTCTGATACGCTGATCTGAAGCTCTGCTCTGATATGCTGATCTAAAGCTTCTGATAGTCAAAGACTATGATACTCTGATGTTCAAAGAAAGGCAAAAAGATCTGATCCTGAAGAACTCTTGGAATCAAAAAGGGAAGTAATAAACTCAGGGGGGAGTATCTCTCAACTCTGATCCCTTATCTTTGATAACTTCTTATTCTGATACATCTTATCATTCAGTTACCTCTGATACCTTTTCACGTTATTTTCAATTAAAAAAATATCTAGTTTTTGTCATCATCAAAAAGGGGGAGATTGTTAGAACAAAGTTTGAATCTACTACCCTATGTTAAAGTTTTGATGATAACAAAATGAAAAGATATATTATTTATATGATTCATGTATGAACTATTTGCTACCTAAAAATATTACGTTCTGCTTTGCAGAAACTCTGATAGGTATCAGATAGAACACACTTAATCAGCATCAGAATATTGGTTCTTGACATCAGCATCAGAAGTTGCCATATCAGAATACCAGAATCAGAAGATTAACTCACATGTAGGCTGAAGCTTGATGAACAGAACTGCGCTCAACACTCTGATAAAGAAAACAACAGTTCATCATCAGTTAAGCAGAGTCAGAATGAGCCAAGCCAGAACATGCATTAAGTAAGCAACGGTACTGTGCATTGAAAGCAAATTATTACCAACGGCCTCATTCCAGACAAGATCTGCTCAATAAGGAAAGTTTGTTATTAGCATTGAATCAAGAATATTGCTCCAACGTTCAACAATCTCAGTGCTATATAAACAAGACTATGAAGATTGAATTGGCTAATGCTCTCCAACATTTTACACGCCTAAAAGCTAATCATAATCTTCCTTCTCTCAGTTAGCTAAACGCTACATATCTCCTTACTTAATCATTGTTTAGCAATCTAATTTTCATAAGCTTAAGTTGTGTATACATCACAGTTGTGATACAGTTTTGTAGAAAACATTCACACCTAGATTTATCTTCTTTGTAAGAAAGTGTTTCCTTGAAAAATCGGGTTGTGGTTTGCATCAAGAAGGCTTTAGCAGTTGTTAAAGCAGTTTGTAATATTCAGTTGAATATAGTGGATTAAGACCTCGTTGGAGAGAGGCGAAATCACCTTGACGGGTGGACTGGAGTAGTTTGAGATCAAACGAACCAGGATAAAAATATCTTGTTCATTGCATTGATTTTCAGTTTTACAATTCAACCCCCCCTTCTTGTGTTTTTCACTTCTTCATACCATTCATTGGAGTAACAAATCTCAACAAAGAACTACCTTCCATAATGACAAGGCTACCATTCATTGGAGTAAAAAATCTCAACAACGTACTACCTTCCATAATGACAAGGCTACCATTCATTGGAGTAACAAATCTCAGCAACGAACTACCTTCCATAATGACAAGGCTACCATTCATTGGAGTAAGAAAATTTGAATCTTCTCTGGGAACTGACAGATTTATTGGGGGGAGTACAATTTGCTCAAATAAGAGACCTGTCACTTGCTGTTATGAGAAAGAATTGCAATAATGATTTCCTGGGGAAAGAAACATGGCTTCCATGGGAAAGAAATATGGCTTCCTAGGGAAAGAAATATGGCTTCCCGGGGAAAGTAACACGGCTTCCTGGGGAAATGCCAATATATTCCTGTTGAGGAGATAAAGTCTTCACATGAAAAATAAATGCACATTCTCACACAAGTGCTCAAAGCTTTCCAGAATCAAAATAATAATACTGCTGGGGACCATCTCTTCGAACCAATAATAAATCGGAATGAAACAGTCAATCAAAATAACATCTCATGAGAAATAAAATTAAGAGGGAACCACATTCCGTCCAGACAATGGGTTGAATAGTAAGGCAAAAGAAAAATTCTTCCATGAGGGACAACTCAATGGGGAAAATGAAAGGATATACTTTCTGCTTAAGGTTGACACTCTATTAGAGAGAAGATAACACAACTCTACAAAACCGGATAATACGCCAACAAAATATTACTGAATGCAAATGAGCAATTATTTGCTTAATTCAACTATGCATGATATTTGTATGAATGTATGAACGTTATCATGTATATGCTGACAAAACATACATATAACACTAGGGATAACCATACAAAACCAACTTGGGTACAGTCAATACTCGACTAAAACACATCCAAGATGAAAATTTCATGAGAAAGTAAGCACCGACTGAGGAAAAAAATTCCTACTGCATAGCTTAACTCCATTAGGAAGGAACATAATCTGAAAATAATCAAATCATAGCAATAAATCAGTATAAATACAAGGGTATAACATTCTCCTCCAGGTTTCACCGGGGAAAATCACACAGGCTTCAATGGGGAAAACAAATGTTTCACGGTTTGTACTTCTACTGGGGACTGCGATACTGATCTCAATGGGGGAAACAATACCATATTGTTGAGACATCAACTGCGGATATTGTACTGACTTCATTGGGGAGGGCAATAACGCATCACCGAGGGGAAACCAAGATACATTCTTCAATACTGAGAGTGATGATTGCACCAACTTCTCTAGGGAGAACTTATGAAACTTCATTGGGATAGCCTTATCCAGGTATTTAAGAAGTCAAAGATTACAACAAGAAATCAAACTTATGGGGATTTTAAATCGAATCCAGCACTTGGCGGGAGAAAACCGAAAAATTTGACAACTTCTTCAACATTTCTTAGAAGAGACATTGCCCTTGTCTGGTTGCATCATTGGGGAAAACGGTATAGAGACCTCAGACCTTACAAACCTGAAATCAAAATGAAACGACACTTGATTGGGGAAAATGGGGTTACAAACCCAATACCGCACCATACATCAATTGGTATCATCTTCAATTATTTGAGAAGCACAAGAAAATCATACTCAAACCCGTAAAAGTGACCTGGGAGAGCCTTTCCTATGGGATTCATACTTCTAAAATTTCAGAGTTCGTCCATCCTTGGAGTCACTATTTTTGTTCTCTTTGAATCACAAAATCTAAATCAAGAAGTAATTTGTAAATTCTTTTCAAAAACAATTTTAGTTACTTAATATGTTTGCTTTGAAAATTACTATCAATAATAAATAAAGTCTTTGTAAACCGAACAAAATAAGAATTGCAAAGAATTAGACAAAAGCTCAAACTTTATTAATAGAATGGTAGTCTGAGAATGGCGAGACTCCATAGATGATTACAAAGTTTGGAAAATGGTAATATATATTGGAAAAGATACATTGAAATACAATGACCACTATTCTCCCTAACAACTTTGAATTCCTGAGCAGCGACTTCGGTTGAAGAGTGGTGAGGATTCAAGAAGATTGTTGCTTCAATGATCAAGTCTTGTCTAATGTAGTTACTTGCCAAGAAATCCCTAACTTTTTCCTAAGTTTCCCTTACGGGTTTTCAACCTACCGGGAAAATTTATTCTGTTTATGTCTCTAATTTTTTCCTAGATCGCCCTTTCGGGTTTTCAGCCTACTGAGACGCTCCTTTTTTTCCCAAGCCGCCCTTTCGAGTTTTCGACTTAGCGAGCTGTTATTTTATTTCTTTAGGCAAAGTATTTCTTGACTGCATCAGCATTCACAGGACGTGGTAACTCCTCCCCATGATACAAGCCTCATACTCTGCCATATGATTGGTACAATCAAATTCCAGCCTTGCACTAAAAGGAATATGTGATCCATGAGGAGTGATAATCACAACCCCAATTACTTTTCCATAAACGTTCACAGCTCCATTAAATACCATACCCCACCGGGATTCAGGATCAGGACCTTCTCCAAGCAAAGGTTCATCACAATCTTTCGCTTTCAGAAACATAACATCCTCATCAGGGAAATCATATTTAACAGACTGATAATCATCAACCGGCTGGTGAGCAAGATAATCCACCAACACACTGCTTTTTATAGCCTTCTGAGTTTGGTATTCAATATTATATTCAGACAACAACATCTACCAACGGGAAATTCTTCCAGTGAGAGAAGGCTTTTCAAAAATATATTTGATTGGATCCATTTTGGAAATCAACCAAGTGGTATGATTCAACATATATTGCCGCAACCGCTTTGCCGCCCAGGCCAGAGCACAACATGTCTTTTCCAGCATAGAATACCGTGACTCACAGTCAGTAAACTTCTTACTGAGATAATAAATGGCATATTCCTTCTTCCCTGTTTCATCTTGTTGTCCCAAAATACAGCCCGTAGAATTGTCTAACACTGTCAGATACATGATTAATGGTCTTCATTCAACGGGAGGGAGCAATATAGGAGGTTCAAGAAAGTATTATTTAATACTTTCAAATTACCTTTGATAATCATATGTCCACACACAACCTTGATCTTTCTTTAACAACTTAAAGACCAGTTCACACGTTATCTTCATATGGGAAATGAATCTGGAAATGTAATTCAAACGTCCAAGGAGGCCTCTAACTTGCTTTTCAGTTCTTGGCGCAAGCATTTTTTGAATTGCTTTGACTTTATCAGGGTCAACTTCAATTCCTTTTTGGCTGACAATGAAACCTAACAACTTCCTTGATCAGACACCGAAGGTGCATTTGTTTGGATTCAAACAGAGACATTAGTTCCTCAAATGCTGAAACAACTTCAACAAATCTTCTACATGCCCTTTTTCAGTATGTGATTTGGTAATTATATGATCAACATATAACTCAATTTCCTTGTGCATCAGATCATGGAATAGGGTTGTAATAGTCCTCTGGCACATTGCAACAGCGTTCTTCAACCCGAAGGGCATCACTTTGTAACAGAATGTTCCCCATGGTGTGATAAACGTTTTTTTTTCATGTCCTCAAGAGCCATTCTTATTTGATTATATCCGGAAAATCCATCCATAACCGAGAATACTTTGAATTTTTCTGTACTATCGACAAACATATCAATATGTGGCAATGGAAAATCATCTTTTGGACTAGATTTATTTAAATCTCTATAATCAACGCGCATGTGAACTTTTCTGTCTTTCTTTGGTACAGGGATGATATTGGCAATCCATTAAGGATACACTGATGTCACAAGAAAACTGGTATTAATCTTCTTTAATACTTCTTCTTTAATTTTCACTGCCATATCAGGGTGAGTTCTTCACAATTTCTGCTTGACTGGCGGGCACTCTGGCTTCAACGGTAAATGATGCTCCACAATATCAGTATCTAAACCAGTCATATCTTGGTATGACCAAGAAAATATGTCCACATACTCTTTGAACAATTCATTCATGCTGCTCTTCATGTCGGGATGCAACAATGCTCCAATCTTGACTTCCTTTGGCTCTTCCTCTTAACCCAAATTGATGGTCTCCAATGGCTCTTTATACGGCTGAATGGCACTTTCCTCGCGCTCGAGCAACCGTGAAACCTCTTCTGAAATGTTATCATATTCTTCTTCTTCGGCCTCATACACAGGATATTCAAAGTTGGGAAAGGGTGCAGGGTCATTGTATTCAATGAGTTTATTAATTAATCTGCACATATGATTGCTTTTAGAAACAGACACATATATCAAGTGATTATGAAGATTTATTTTCAATTATTATTTATTCCAAAAAGGTTTTTTTGTTGTTACCATTTTCCAAGTAAAAGCAGAAAATAAAAAACATAATTTGGGAATCAAAGACAACTTTTATTTATGATTTTAATGAGCAAAGCAAACAGTTAAGCCCGTACAATATTAACTTTCACCTTGGGCAGAGTGAAAGCTTTTTGAAAAGATAAACAAAAATAAATTACTTTGAGACATCGATGCAAGTGGGAACATCAATAGTGACACAGTTCTGGACTTTGACTCCAGGCGTCACATAATTCGACATTTCCTGCTCTTTTTCATTCTCTACAATAGCATTGATTCCAGAAACAGTTGGATGGAGGTAACCTCCACTGTGGAAAATATCCTGATAGCTGCTCACAGTAGACTTTGACTTTAGGGTCTCAACTTTGCCATTCTTCATTGAGAATCCTAAACCAGCCTTGTTCTTATTCACCGGTGAATCAACAATTTGCCCTCATACTTTACTAGGGCCATTGTGCATAACCTACTGAGCATCTTTGAATAAAACCATAGAATTCTCATTCTCTCTCACGTTATCAACGGACAAAGCTTGGAACTGTGTTCCAACAATAGCTTCATCTTCTTCTACAACACTGAAAGATGATAGATGAGAAATCACCAATGCTTACTCTCCATTTATAATAATCAATTTGCCTTCACGTACGAACTTCATATTTTGGTGTAGAGCTGAAGTGACAACCCCTGCCTCATGTATCCACGGTCGTCCCAGTAAACAGCTATATGCGGGCACAATATCCATGACTTGGAAAGTGATATGGAAAAGATGTAGGCCTATGTGAATAGGCAGATCCACTTCCCCAATAACTGACTTCCTTGATCCATCGAAGGATTTTAAAATAATACCACTTGGGCGCATGGGAGCCTCTTGATATTTCAACTTCATCATCGTGCTCTTCAGTATAACATTTTAGGCAGACCCATTATCAATCAGCACATTTGACAATGAATCATTTTTACAATTCATGGATATGTGGAGAGCTAGATTGTGATTCCTCCCTTCGTCCGGCAATTCATCACCGCAAAAGATTAGGTTATTTCAAGATATAATATTACCTAACACACTACTGAATTGATCTAACAATATGTCATACTCCACGGAGGCTTGGTCCAACACCCACATTAAAGATTCTCCATGGGCAGCAGAATTCATCAATAATGCTAGGATAGATATCTTTGAAGGGGTCTGCAATAGCTGATCTACAATTCTGTAGTCACTCAATTTGATAATCTTCAATATATCATCCACCTCTTTTTCCAGAGTAGCACCACTAGATCCCCCCACCGTTTTCTTATTCTGAGCACTTTCCACAATTTTCTTACCAGCATTATCATTTCCACGAACAACCGATGCAAATACATGACCACTACGGGTCATTCTACCAGTCTCAACAATATTATCGATGCTAGACAATAGATGGATGGGAACTTCCACACCATCCTCTAAAATAGTGGCATTGTACTTTTACGATACAACTTTGTTTGATTTGTAAGGAACATGACCTGGTAAGAAAATCACCACCGGGGCAACAACTGACTTGCTACAGTATTCAATTTCAACAGGGGCATAATCATTAAAACAAGGCACACTTATGTTCACCCCCTCATCAGAATAATTGGCCGCTGCAGAATCCGCAGAAGCATATTCATCATCTGACACTGTTTCAGCCAAACAATATTCAATTGCATTAATCACATGGTAATCATCTCTTTGGCCTGACACCTTGATAGTGCCATTATCTAATAACAACTGAATACCTCTTCTTACAATGGAATAACCTCGAGAATCCCTGCAGCAAACCCGACAAGATCCATAATGGTGTTCTACCTGACCCTCCATATGAAAGAAGGTAGCGTGCAATTACCCCAGATCATCATTCATATGGTTCACATCAAAAATATGGAACTCTCCCGAACATCCAAAGACCATGTTTACTTCCTCCTCATATTTTGCCCTCGGCCTGATTATATGAATGAGGCCCTCATCCGTCATCTCCTGCAAATCAACCTTTATCTTATCGTACCCTTGTATATCAGTACTATAGATACCACAACTAGCATGGTCATGCGTATAGTAACTAAACTCACAAAGGTCTGCATGCATCTTTACCAAGTCTCCTCTGACCAAGTTGATATCATAAATCTGGAAGTCCCTTGGACAACCAACAACCATGTTAACAACATTCGTTCCTCCATGCTTTGGTAGAGGATTATCTTTTATATTCGGGATGACATCTTTGAATGACAAAAGGCCATATCTCACCATTTTTTGTACCTCCAATTTCAAGGGATAGCAGTTTTCCACATTATGCCCTGGTGCACCCTGATGGAAAGCGTATGTCTGGTCTGCCTTATAGTACCAAGGAAATGGCGATGGTATAGAAGGGGGTGACCTAGTCTGGACCAACTTTTCCTAGATCAATGCTGGGAGTAACTCTGTATAACTCATGGGGATAGAGTCAAAAGTCTCTCTCCTTTGACTCTGCCCTTGATTTCCCTAAGGGTCTGGTCTTTGGTAAGAAACTGTAGTCGGAGCTGTATTAACAACTGGAGTTACCGAGGAAACCTGTTGATGGTGCTGATGATTTATTCTAGGAGGATTAACCATTCTTTCTTGAATAACAACGTTTGTCTCTCCCTCTTTCTTTTTATAAAACCCATATGATGGTTTCTTCACACTACCCGAATTTTCACCTCTTGCCAGACGACCTTCTCTTACAACTTCTTCCAAACGAACGCCCATTCCCACCACTTCAGTAAAATCACTTGGCGCACTCGTCATCATTCTTCCATAACATAATGCACATATTGTCTTCAGAAAAATCTTTATCATCTCTTTTTCTTCCATTGGAGGAATCACCTGGGCGGCTATGTCATGCCATTTCAGTGCATATTCCTAAAATGACTCCTTATCCTTCTGGACCATTGCCCTGAGTTGATCACGGTCGGGCGCCATGTCCATATTATATTTGTACTGATTGATAAACGCTTCTCCCAAGTCATTGAAATTATGAATGTTGGCACTGTCCAGGCTCATGTACCATTTCAATGCTGCACCGGTCAAACTGTCTTGAAAGAAATAAACTAACAGGCGTTGATCATATGTATGAGTAGACATTCTCCTTACATATATCACTAAGCAAGCACGAGGGCAAGTGTTACCTTTGTAATTTTCGAACTCTGGTACTTTGAACTTTGTAGGAATTTTCACATTTGGAACCAAACACATATCATTCACATTCTGCCCAAACAGTTCTTTTCCTCTGAGGGACTTCAACTCTTTCTGCATCCTATCAAACTGATCATGAAAATCTTCCATTAGATCATAAATACCCAAGCTTTCACTTGGTGGAGGAATAGGGAAATACACTTCATCATTAACAAATGGTACCATATTCACTGAGGAAGGTGCGACATAGTGAATCTCATTTCTAGCAGCAGGAGTAATATGAACCACAAGAGGTGCAGAAACAACAGCAGCCGGAGCAAGCGGAGAAACTTTAGGATCCTGATTATAAACTTCAGGCATAAGTTCTCTGGCATTCCCCACAGATAACTCTTAGGCAAACGATTCTGAACAACATCAATTAGAGTAGTAGAAACAAGAACAGTCAGAACTTCGATAGTAACTACTATCTGTTGAGGCTGAGCAAGTGGTGGCGGATTCTGAGCAGCCACTAAAGATTCCATTAGAGCAGTGAGATTGGCCATACCGACCTTCAGAGCAGAAACTTCTTCGTGCAACTCGCGATTCTCTTGTTCTAGATTTTCCATTTTCCTTCTAAAATTAGCTCGAGTCTTGCATTGATGAGACAACTTGCTAAACGAAGTAAATAAGCTCAGTAAGAAACCTGGTTATGCTAAAAAGATGCAAGAAGTATGTATAATATGATGCATGATATGCAATGCATATGATTTATTTTATTATTGATATTTCAAGGAACTCAAAGATTTATAGACAATTTTTCAAATAACACATTTGAAATACTGAAAATCTCATTATAATAACTTCAAAACATATTACACTTTTTAGTACAGGTTTCAATAATCCCAATTACAAGATGAAGATAAAGTCTAAAAAACCCTATAAAAGCAAAGTTGATGGAGATCACTCTTCATGCTGACGCTTCCCTGTGAGTCTTGCAATCTGAGCCTTCAACCACTGGTTCTCTTCTGCATACCTGTTGGTGATCTCTTTCCAATCATCAGAGTTGGGAAGTGAGCAATTAAGGTCTAACTGAGGCTTAGACAAAAATAAATCCTCTTTCCTCTCCATCGTCTCTACAATGGCTCTCAAGAATCTTGATTAAATCGTCTTTCTCCTTTAGGTCTGCTCGGTACGACACCTCTAGAGTCCGACACTTATTCTTCCAAGCATCCTTTTCCTGCTGCACCCCGACTAAGGCAAGCTGAAGCTCTTCCACATCATCCAATAGGGGAGGAGTGGTATCCACAAACATATCATGCATGGGTGCTTCACGGGAATACAACATCTTCAACTGGATGGCTCTTGCTTGTACCCACTGAAGATAAGGCTCCAAAGAAACAACCCCTCTAGGTCCCAAGTCCTTCTTACCCTTCTTGTGAATATGACGCCAAGCCTTCACAATCTCCTCTTTAGCTTCCTTATGAAGCTCTCCCTCTTTAAGAAATAGACCACCCAAATGAATAATATTTGGCTTATCCCTCATCGGGTATCCAAGTGGTCGTCGTGCAAGAACAGGGTTGTAGTTAATTCCTCCCTTTGTACCAAGAAGAGGTACATTGGGGAAACTACCATAACTATTGACAATCTCTACTTCATAGTATGCATGATGATACCAAACAATATCTGAATGAGTGATGGCCATAATCTTTGGAGCCCAACGAGGTTCCTTCCTGACATCCCAGAAAGCATCAGACCTAGGCAAGTGAGAAATAAACCACTGATACAATAAAGGCATGCAGCAAAATGATCATCCCTCCATGGTAAGAATCCTGAAGATGAATAGAATAATAAGCATCACCTAAGAATGTAGCGACTGGGTTCCCAATCATAAAGATCCCGATGGCATTGATATCCACAAATGTGTTGACATTTGGAAATAAGAATAACCCATAAGCAAGTAGAGCAAAGATGGCCTCAAAGGCAACCGTACTCTTCATCCTGGAAAAGTAGCAAGCTTTCTCCAATAAGAACTGAGCTGATAATCCTCTAATCCCTCCTTTGGTAGTCATGTGTGCTTCAACCTCAGACTTCCCCAAATGGATAAAAGCATCAATCTCATGGGATTTTGGCTCCCCCTTCAAACCAGTAAAAGGAACACAATCGGTAATAGGTAAACCCAATAGATAAGAGTACTCCTCTAATGTAGGCATCAACTGATAATCAGGGAAAGTAAAGAATTTATACATCGGATCATAGAACTGGACCAAAGTCGAGAGAAGACCCTCCTTCATCCTAAGATTCATAAGAGAAATGATGGACCCATACTTCCTCCAAAAATCTACAGAACTCTCGATCTCGGGAATCAGACTCATCAACTTATCTATCTTGGGATCTTTGAAATTATACTTCTCAGTCTTTCTTTTTCCAAAATCCATAGTCAAGAAGTACCTGAGATGTTCACAAAGAGTCAACATTAAATCCCTTGAAACAAAATGTTTTACAGGATGCTCACGGGTGCATGAATGTATGATGCAACAATCATACACAAGATCACAAACATAGAGTTCATAGGTTCAACGTCACGAGCATGAGGTTGAAGGTACTATCCATAAGGTATGGTCTAAAAGTTTATCACCTGCCGAGCAAGGTTCTAAGAGGTTCCCAGAGTCTACACCCTTCCTTCGGATATTACCAACTTCCTGATTGACTTAGTAATTAGCAATATTCTCAAGAAAAACTCGTCTGAGCGTAGTATCGCGTGATAGCTATTTCCGGATTACTCCGTTATAGCTTCCCCACTACACCTAAAAGGCCAAGATGAGTTAAAGGTTCTATGGTCCTCAGTTTCAGTAGGCTCCCAGGTCGAAAGCAGCACGTCTTCCCGATTACTTGGTAAACGACATTACAGTCAAAGGGGCCTCCACTGAGTGAGGGATCTCATGCCTCCTTTTTTGGGATTACTCCCTCAAAGTTAACATGACTATACCGCTCGTCCTATCTTAAGTTTTCCCAATTCTTGGTATAGGACTTATGAGAAATCACCAAGCACCATGAAAACCAGTAAAATCCAGACAAACATATATATAACATATAAGATATAACACATAATAGCACATATTTAGATAAACAAAGATAGGCTTAACCCACTTAGGGATAGACCAGCAAGATGTCAATCTTTCCCCAGTGAAGTCGCCATTTTTTCTATAGCGGTAGAAATGTTGAGACTAAGCCATTGGATTGGCTTGACTCGCACAGATCAAATAAAAAATTGCCACCGTGATTTATTATTTCCAAAGAATGGGAAAAGAGCGAATAACCCAAAAGAGGGGGAGAGAATCTATGTTTGGGGGTTGGTTATGCAAAGGGAAGGTATTAGAACCATAAACATCTACGGTAGTTTGCAGGAACCTCTTTGAAAATTTGTGTATTTTGGCTATAAATGTTGTATAAAAACTAGATGGTGGAGATGGGAAAAGAAATATTTTTTACAATTTTTGCAACCGTCGCGATTGTGAACCTTTAGTACCTATGTACCACTTTCTGTGCAATAGGGGATCAGGGTACTCGTAGTTCACCTTTAAAAAAAATTTAAAACACAAGTATGTTGGTTAATTTTAAGAGAAAGGAGAATTTGCTTCATCTCAAAGTGGAGGATATGGCTTGGATTTTAAAAATCAACAAAGCCTCGCTCAACACCCAAGTGGAAAATATCTCGCTTCACTATATATCGTAGAAGTGTGGTGGCTCGCATCACTACAAGGATTGACAAGAGTCTAATCTTTTGAGAAAAAGTTTAAGGTAAAAATCCAAAGTGGAAAAAATAGTTTGAATGAGATTGATTGATTTTTAGTCTTCTCACAAAAATGTCAAGGTATTATTAAGTTGATTAAGAAAATATTTTTAAAAGTGCATGGACCTAAGTCCAAGTTTATTATGAAAGCGGTTCAAGTTTAGAAAACAAGAATAGTTTTGAAAAGGAGGGAGAAGAGTTTTGAAAATAAAGAAGATGAGAGGAGATGAAGGGACTATTCTAAAGCATAAGGTAAAAGCAAGGGAAAATAATCATCTAACCAACAAGAAGCCAACACTTGACACAATGAGTCAATGTAGAATTGTCATCCTTTGGATTGAAACCACACAAGCAAAGATATTAAACCTCTTAAGAAAACCAAGCTTTAATTGTATTAAGTATTCACAAAAATTGGGCAGAGTAACGACTATATACAGATGAATTCCCGATCACAGATAAATCATGTAATCAAAATAACCTGCACACAAAACAAACAAACAAACAACTCAATATCTTGGGATAAACCCCAAGAACTCCAGACAAAATAACAGTTGAGGTCACAAGGTCTCTAAGTAGGTCACAACTTCTAATCCTAAGTCCAAGAAGTCCACAACTCTATAATGCAAAGGATAGTAACCAAGTAGTCCAAGTGATATTAAAGTTTTTTATGGTTCAAGTTGATTATTAGGTATCTTCAAAAAGAAAATGAAAGTTAAAATGAGCAAAACAAAAATGACATAAAAACTAAATGCTCAAGTGAGAAAAGATGAAAATTGCATGAAATATAAATGCTAATATAAATGTGCTTAAAGTAAAAACATAAAGTAAAAGCACAAAATAAAGTTAATTGTTAGAAATTAGTGGTTAGTTGAATGCTCATCTTGAAACTTGCATTTGGAACTCATTACAATATTGATAAAATTAAATCCATTCAACAACAAGTTGCATTTGCTTTTTGTCAAGTATATAATTTATTTAAATCTCAAGGCAACAATAAAAGATCAATGATATTTAAGTGATCCAATTTGACCAAAATTGATGAAAATTCATTGGAGGATTGGTAGGACCAAAGCCTCCTAACAATGAATCTCAAGGTTATTGGATCAAAGGGTTCAAATTAACATACTTTGGCTTACAAAAATTGGTTTGGGCCACGAATGATCATTTTCTCAATATCGAGGCAAAATTTAGCGCTATGTTAAGCAATCGTAAGTGGACTTATATAGAAGTTACACCTATTTTGAGGTCGGTCAATAGCAATATATGTACCATATATTTTGAGAAATGATATGGAAATTATTCTCCAATAACTATTAGTACAATAAGAAGTGGATAAGATGAAGAGGGATGGGGTAAGAATTAAACCACATTTAAACCAAAAATTTAATCAAACTATTATTAAAATCATTCATCCATTTTTTGTGGAGTCAAACTCAACACCATGGATCCAATAACGTTAATAAAGCTTATGATCAAAATTTCATAGTCCAAGATCAGCCAGAATATAATACAAAATAAAATAGTATTTAAAATAAAGAAAAAGATTTTTAAAAAGATTTTTAAATGAAAATAAAGGGGGGAAATAACAATTATATTCAAAACATCCAAGAAAAATCAACTAAACTATAGAAAAGTCAGAAATGAGCTCAAATATTTATACAAAAATTTTGGTAATTTTTGAAGGTCAGAAATTATTTTTAAAATTAAAAGAAATAGGAAAAACGAACCAAAAATTGTGAAAAATAGTAAAGTCAAAAATAAAAATAAAATGAGGTCACCAATATTTGTCAAAAGGTCATTGGATCCTTCCATATTTTTTCCAGAAATTATAAATTAAAAAAAGTATTTTAAACATTTAAAACAATTCAATTAAAGTGAAAAATTATAAAAAATACCAAAACAAAAAATAAAATTGTGAAAAAATAATAATCAGAAAGAGAAAAATCAAAAGTTTTTTTCATAAGTTTTTCAGATTTTTTGAAGTAAAAATTGTTTCTATGATTTGTTGAAGTTTAAAACAATTTAAATATAAAATATCAGAAAATAAAATAAAGTCAAAAAAATATGGACCAATGGATGAGAGTCAAAACGCCTTAGTAAGCTAATCCAATGGATCAGACGTGTTGTGCATACCATGGTCTTTACTGAATAAAGCCTGAAATCATTTATGTAAATCAGATTTTGAAAAATGTGTGGCAAGCCCTCATTGGTTGATAGATGACACGTTGGTTATCTTTAACCTCCTGCCAATGAATCCACAGGTTCCAGAAACTGTAAAATTAGGACACGAGACTGGTACCATTCGCTTTGTCTCTTCAATACTATTTCAATGGTACCTTCGCGAAAAATTTATATAAATTATAGCTCAGTCATTTTTGAAAATAAATTTTGAAAAGGTATTTGAAATTTCATGGCCAAAACACACTTCCAGTTTAAAACAAGTGTCGCGACTATAATCTGGATGATGAGAGCTTCATAACAGTATCAAAGTTTGAGAGAATTTATGAATGAATCTACCTATTGAACTTAAGTTGCAGAGCTCTGAAATTGGATATGTCTAGCATGATTTAGGAAGTCTTAGAGTTTAATTCTTCTTCTGTTAGCTTTAGTGAGGTTCAAGGAAGGTGAATTGACAAAGAAAACTGATTGAGAAAGGCTGTAAGAGCAAATTCTAAGTTGCAAAAAATTGAGTTCAAGAGGAAGTTTGGCAGGGTGATTCTGGCTCTCTAAGCTTGAGAAAATGAATGAGGCATGATCCTCTATTTTCAGGGAAGCTGATTGAATGCTCAAGTGTGTGAAATGTTGAAGTTTGGATGGAAATCGTGTGAAGTTGAAACAAGAAAAATGTGACTTGTAATTTGATCAAAACTCATCCTAACCTTGCGTTTTAATATGCTAATCACTTCTGGAGGTTCACTAAACATGTCTAGAAGCAAAAGCGCGCAGAAAAAATGTGTTTAGAAACCAAATCAAGGATTTCAAATTTTGACTTTGGAGAAAACTTCATATTCAAGGTACCATATTCAAATCAATGGTGTGCACGATTTAGGAAACCTTGATACTTGATTCTTGATGCATTGGAAATATGAAATCATAAACTTTACAATGTGCAAAGAACGAGATCAAATAGATGCTTGAGCTGAAAGTTGTGATGAGTCAAAGTTGAGAAAAAGAGGTTGACTTTTGTACTTAGAAAATTCCTATGTTTTTCTTCAAAAATAACCTATAATGTCTTGCATCTAAACATGGTCTTCCCTTTGAATTTTACTCTTGACCAAAAAAGATGGCATGAAGTAGATCTCTTGAATGACATTTTGAGACTTGAACAATTCAAAATATCCAAAAATTGAGAAAGTTAAGACTTGTTGAAATTGGCAAAAATTCATAAAATTACCTATAATCCTTTGCATCCTTAGGGCATCTTCCATTAATTTTCACACTTTGCACTTAAAAGAAGGGTTGAAGTTCACATATTTAAGATCAATGTGGAAAAATAATGTGCTCAAGGTGATAAAAATTGACCAAGTTATGATCTTTTGAAGTCATGTATGGGAATTTGATGGTTTGTCTAAAGGACTTGTAATCTTTCTTCATCATTATGTATCTTACACACAAAATTTTCTTGAGACTTTTGAAGTGATTTCTTGATAACCCTTTGAAGAGAAGCATGTTTTTGGAATAATTCAAAAATACCAAAATATGAGCAAGATATGGACTTTAGAAGTTCAAAACCCTAGCTCCTAGAGCAACAAAGTGCCTTAGGAAACCTCTTCAATTTTGACAATCCTTCTTGCACAAATACTTTTGTCTTGTAAATAGAAGTTGTTGAGGATGGTAATGAGAAGCCATATAAACCATAACCACTTACAAATATTGATAAATGAGGGAGATATACACTTGTGATCAAGAAATCAAAGACTTATCCAACTAGGTCAAACTTCTTCAATCAACTCTTGTACCTTTGAACTATTTTTGACAACTTGGAGCATGATGAATCATAATATACTTTTTCATGATGTTATTTCAAAATATCTTCACTAATGAAGCTTGAAACTCAATGAAGCTTTGTTGAAGAAGGCATGGAAATAAACTCATGAACCTATGGATCAACCTGCTAAAAGGTGTTACTTTCACTTATGATATCCACAATTAGGGAAAACATACATTGTCTTTATTAGTTAAAAGTTAATCAATACAAAACATAGAATATCACAAAATACAAGCCAAGGTTCTTGGTGATTCCCCATGAGCAAAGTTAAAGATAAAGAGAAGAACCAAACCCTAGTGTGTGATCTTGTTGCATTGTGATGGTATGAGATGATAAATGAATCTTAGGGGAAAAAATTGGGGTACAACAGTTCCTAATAAAATCTTCTTGACCTTTGAAAATAAGTGAGATCTATCCAATAGAATCTCACAAAAACAAATCAAATATGTTAAGAAAAAATAGCATCACCTGTTGTACAGTTGGACAAGACGTCAAGACGTCTGGCTCAACATCTTTCTAAAATAAATGACAGCAGAACCTGTCATGATACTTGGTTAAGATGTCATGACATCCTGCTCAACATCTGATTGTAATACATGTTTTTCCAAATGAAACATGTTTTACCAAAAATTTTGTCAATCATAAAATTACAAACCTAACAATCTCCCCCTTTGGAAATTTTTATCTAAAACCACCTTAGCACTATCAACCTGGAGAAGAGGAATAAAACCACAAAGAAAAAAACACAAGCTACATGAGAACCATGTACACTCTGTACAAACTACAATCAGAAAACATTAGAGATAAATGCAACTACAGAGAGACCCAATTGCTATAATTATTCAATACTGCAGGTTCCTAACTTACTCCTCATTTGCATATAATCATTTGGTAACTATAACAGTCAATTGTTTCTCAGAGTCCATATGCAGCAGGGTAACAACCTTGCCATTAACTATATTCCTGATAAGATGAATATGACTATCAAAATTCTTGTTCCAGCTATGTTAAATGAGATATTTGAAAGAACTCAGATCTGCACAATGCAATGTCATGACATCCTACTTGACATTATACTTCTTCAACATCTGCTTCATCCACATTAGTTTAGAGAAACTATGTCTTGTTTCAAAACCATGTTCAACTGCAGCTAACAACCAAGAAGCACTTACTTGCTTCTTACTAAAATAGGAAACCAGACTGTTTCTTAATAATAAACATCCTGTTATACCCCAATTTCCCCCCTAATATCCATAATTATCTCATTTTATCAATACATCAAGGTCAAACATTAGGGTTGGTTTTCCCTTTCTACTTTATCCTATCTTTAAGTTTGTTGTTGAGGGATCACCAAGCAACTTGAAGTGTGTATCTTGTACATGTTTTTTTAGTTGGATTAACTTTTAACTATCATCAAAATATGTATATATGTTTCTTTGAATGGTCATATTATAGGTGATGGCACAACTGCATCCGTCTCACCATTTAACCTAGGGTTTTGAGAGTTGGTCCTCACTCAAATGGTTCTTCAATGGATTTCAAGAGCTTAAGCTTCAATGCAATGTCTATGATATCAAAGTATTTGGTTCAAGAGCTCTCTAACTTTATTTAGGTCAAGCTTTCCTCAAGGTTGCTGGTGGTATTTGTTGTACCCCAATTTTTGACCTAAGATCCCATTTTTGTTTTGCATTTTTTAAGATAAGTCAAGGTCACGAAATACGGTTGGTTTTAACCTCTCACCTTCGAGCTTTGACTATGCGAAGATTGTCAAGTGTTTTGAACATTTTTAGCCTATGTATCACTAATTTCTAATCGCATACAAAGGTGTATGTTCATGTTTTCTTTTGTTTCATGTGCAAAGACAGGTCTGAATCAAGAGCATCAGGTGTCGCGCCTCAATTAAGGTTTTGAGTCTCCCAAGCCAGAAGTACGGTTGATTGTGGATTCTCGAAGACTGATTCATCAAGGCACACCGTTGCACCCTTAATTTCGCCCCTAATTTCCTCAGTCGCACATTCATACCATATTTTGTCATTTGGTCACGATCATTAGTAAATATCTTCATTCATCACATTTTGCATCATTAGTCGTATTTAAGTTGACTAGAAAAAGTCAGTTTAAATCAAAGTTTGCATCGTCTTTCAGTTGTAAAATACCCGGCATTTTGCTTCATGCATTTTTATCTATTTACTCATTTGTTGCATTGCTCCAAGTTGTTTATATGTCGATAATAAAAATATTTTGGTTTTATAGACAAACTGTTAAAAGCGATTCGACACTATGCGGGAAAGTAGCGAGAAAATATTTCAAGTTTTCACCTTTTACCGATCATTTTATGAATCTGCGCTTCGCGTAGATTATGACTGTATGCTCGCTTTATTTTTCGGTACAGTTCGAAGTCTCGTTTTAACCTTAAACGTCTATTTAGTCTGACATTTTTATTATTATTTTATTTTTAATTTTTGACTTCTTGAATATTTTTTCTTTAATCTTTGTGACATGTAGATTATTTTAATGTGTTCATTTTATTTTTCGGATAAATTTTCGTCCGGTTTTTATCGTTTTCGGTCATTTTGTGCCTTTATTTTTTATTCATAAAATATTCAAAAAAAAATCATTTTAAATTGAGTTTTTTTTATACTTTCAAATTTTATTTTTATCATTAAAGGGCTTTTTAGTCACAAAAAATATTAAATATACTATGCTTGATTTTCATTGGTTGTTGGATGAAATTGAGGATTGATACAAAATTGCCAAAAACAATATTGATCACTTTTTACCCTTATCTCTCTTTTTTTTTTCTACTTACAGTATCCACCACTTTTATATCTTTACAAAAAAAACAATAACACAAAAAAAAAAGATGCTCACACACATTGCCACCAAAACAACATTAACAAAACAACAACAAAATGCATTCCTTCTGCTTATTCATCTTGTTTATGTTCCTGTTCTTCTCCTCAGAAGCATCACTAGCTTCACACAAATCCAATACTAGAAGGATCCTTCACGAACCCTTTATACCATTGAACTCACTCCCTCCGTCAGAACTACCTAAACCACCACCACCGCCACCGTCACTTCATTCTCTGCCTTCTAACCTCCTCGCCACATAACCATCACCTCTTTAACCACATACCAGCATCATATCTATCTTACCACATTCATACAAAAAATTTGCAAATCAATTTTATACCAAACTAATTAAATCAAATTCATAGGCCATAACGGTTTTGTGACATCAATACAGTTCACGTTTGCTTATTTTATTTTTGCAGAAAACAATAGTCATCTTCCCCGCCGTAAGCACGCTGAATCCCACGGATCTGCCGACGCAGAACATCCTCAATCGCCGCAACTAATCGACGGAGGTCCCTCCACTGCGAGCCACCGCGGTCTCTCTTTATTGCTCGTCCCGACCACCAAACCGCAGGCGTCTCCCTCCGCGTCGACACTGTTTCTTCTTTCGATAACTCTATCCTCTAGTTGTGATTTTTGACTTATGATTTCTACAGTTTGATTTTTGTTATGAAAGGGTGGGTAGATTTCATGCCTGTCTTGGTTCGTTGGAAGAAGAAAGGAGAAGTGAGATTTTGAAGAAGAGGAGAAAATGGCCACTGTGTTGTTTATGCAGTTCTTATGCAGGATAGACTAGCTATGGGGTTGTTGGCTCCTAAATTCGACACCTTTGTTTTGATTGATGGCAGCTATTAAAAGCTGAAAGATGCTTTCGACTGGCTAAGCCTGTCGAAGTGCCCGTCGAAAGATGGCAAATACTTAGAAGATTTCTTCCAAGGAAGAAGGTTGATTGCCTTCGACGTCGAAGGGGTTTTCGTCGAAGACGTCTCTTGATGAAGGTGTTCGATGGTCCAGAGTGGAGCAGTTTGAAATTCAAAGCTTTGGAGGGAAAACGGTTTCCAGCAGTTACTACGTGCAAACGTGCAAGGATCTGGAGCGTCGAGCATGGAGAACGTGCCAAGTGGCTTAATCTCGAAGCAGTGTAACTGCCCGACGGTTACTTGGAATGTTTTAGTATAAATAGGAGTAGACATGTAGTTTCTCGCGGGTGTTCACAAAAAATACATAGTCACTCATTTAGATTCAAGTACCCAGTGTGAGCGAAAGAATTGTTGAGAAATGTATGTGTGAAACACCAATTTTATCAATTAAAGTCATTTACTTTTCCAGTATTTTACACGCTTTTCCCTTTTAAATTCCTGTCGAACCTTTACTTTAAAGCCTTATTTATTTTACCAAGCCTTTCCTTTATGCAATTTACTTGAAACATTTTACTTAAAGCCTTATCCACCTTAATCAAACTTCAAAATCAACCTATGTCCATAGGATCAATCTGATCGATCCTGCGAGTAACCAAATAAGTAACCATTTGGAGGATCAGCGGTTGTTTACCAAAACCCAAGGTAAACAAATTGGCACACCCGGTGGGACTGTGTGTTGATTGTTGAAAATTATCTCATCTTTTCGAGTTGTATGTTATTGAGGAGTGGTAGAATATACACCAACGATAACAATACTGCCAGAAGAAGGGAAGAGATGGCGAATCCGCCAAACAATAACGAAATTCCACCACCAAGTGTGGGAGCAACAGTTAATATGACCGTAAGTGAAGCGACGAATGTTGGTTCGACACTAGCAGTGTCAGTCACAACCACGGGGCCAATAACTTCGTTTTCAGGCCCCAGAATACCTTTGGGAACCCCCCCACCAAGGGGAAATATTGGCACAAGGCCAGTGGTTCCCCCAGGATTTATTCCATTCTATGGTATGCCAACTTCTGAAGTGGCAAGCCTGACGAATGCTGCGTCCACTTATTCAGACCCTTTCGTGAGTGCCTCTTCGCCACTCCAAGGCTCTGGAGTAGGCATGGCGAATAGAAATAGGACCCAACTCTTAGGAGGAACGTCCCAAGTAGCCCATGGCCTTACAAATGCCTCGACAGCAGTCTTGAGGCAACAAATGGACGAAAGCAACCATGATATGGTGCAAATGTTGGCACAAACTTTGAGTACAGTGCTAAATCCTCTAATACAAAATACTACTCAATCGAATCAGCAAGTTACAGCGCAAATGACGCGTTTGGCTGACTTCTTTGGAGTACCCCCACCTATTCGACAGCCCCAAAGGGCGCAGATAAGAGGAAATCAGGGGATATTTGTAGAGGAAGAAACCACCATTAATCAGGCTCAACAGCCTGTCGAACAACCTGTCGAAGAACCTAGGGTAATAGCCCCAGAGGTAAGGTTAGTTAACAGAAACCAAAATGCTGACGAAGTGGTTCAGCATGTCCAATACCAAAACATGGGTTTGGAAAACAATCTGGCAACCATGATCGAAAGGATCATGACTCAGAATGGAATGAACATGGGCTTTCGAAGGCCCAACTTTACATCTCCATTGTCAGAATATGTGTTACAAACTGACTTACCTCCTAGGAGCAAAGTCCCCAAATTTACTAAGTTTTCTGGGGACACGACAGAATCTACTGTCGAACATGTGGCGAGGTATTTGATCGAAGCAGGAGACATTTCAAATAATGAAAACCTGAGGATCAAATATTTCCCAAGTTCCTTAACCAAGAACGCTTTTACTTGGTTCACAACTCTACCCCCCAATTCGATCCATCATTGGACCCAGTTGGAAAGATTGTTCCATGAACAATTCTACATGGGGCAAACCAAGATAAGCCTGAAAGAACTGGCGAGTGTGAAGAGACGTTTCACTGAACCTATAGACGAATATCTGAATAGGTTTAGGTTGCTTAAGGCGAGATGTTTTACACAAGTGCCAGAACATGAGCTGGTCGAAATGGCCGCAGGCGGTTTAGATTATTCCATTAGGAAGAAGCTAGATACCCAGTACCTAAGAGACATGGCCCAACTGGCCGATAGAGTTCGACAAGTCGAACGCCTCAAAGCTGAAAAAGCTAAGGCAACGAAAACTCACAAGAGAGAGAGAATAGCGTACGTTGAGATGGATGACGAAGATCTAGAATCCTTCGACGATACTTTAGCTGTCGAAGAAGGAGAAGTCGACTTAGCAGAACTAAAGCAAGGGCCACCATACTCTTGTAAACAATTAGTCCCCTCAAATGGGAAAAATCCCATTGGTCCAGACAGGACCAACGATAGGTTCCCAAAAAAGACTTATAGTTTTGACATCACAAAATGTGATGAAATATTCGACTTGCTAGTTAAAGATGGCCAAATGATAGTACCCCCTGGGGTAAAAGTGCCTCCTCTTGATCAAAGAAAGAAGAGAGGTTTTTGCAAATATCATAATTTTCTGGGCCATAAAACTTCTCAATGTTTTCTTTTCAGGAATCTTGTGCAAGACGCTATTGAGGAAGGGAGATTAAAGTTTGCTGACAAATCCCCCATGGCTGTCGACTCCAATCCACTGAAGGCTGAAGCCCACTATGCAGAACCCTCTGAGGTGAACATGATAGAGGCAACCAGGATCCAGTCGAAGAAGCCAGGCATTACCATGGTCGAAGTCTCAAAGGACCACATCAACATGCCAATCTTTGGCAGTTTTTCTGGAAACTTATCCAGGAAGACAATTGAGGCTGTCCAGAAAGCGGTCGAAGACCCGAAGTCGAAGACTGCTGAAGCACAAAAAACTGGACCAAAGCCCAGTTCCCACTTGGCCACTGTACAAGGCCAGACGGAGAATCTGGAGACACAAATGAAACAACTAACTCTTGCTAATAAGGGTGCAATGAATATCAACATGGTTGAACTTTCTGACCCTAAAGCTTCAGAAGAAGCCATAAGGCAAGAGCAGGCAAATAAAACGGCTTTCCCTAGGGAAAACGAAAACTTGGCAGATTTTTTACAAAGATGCCAGAAGAAGAAATCAGAGGTGATGCTGTGTCCAAGATGCAGTTCTATCTTTGATAAAAAAGCTGCTGAGCACATACAAGGCGTGAGAGCAGCGAACAAGAGAAGGGAGAATGCTGACCTTCGACATGATCCCAGAAGGGGTTCTAATCAAGACAAGAGGCCATTGACTTTTAGGCCTCCAACAAATGTACCAGTAGACACTTGGTACAAAACATCTGGCCGGAAAAGGCCAAGTGAAGAGAAATGGCATTCTTTCGAAGTGCCAAGAGGTTCCTCTTTAATTCAGAAGAAAGAGCCTCAAGTTGCTGCACCCAAGGTTGCTCAAGTGTCCAGCAACTACAAGGGAAAAAATCCTATGTCGAGATCCCAATGGAGGAGATATCAAAAAAGGCGAAAAGCTGAAAGAGAGGCTGCCAACGAACCTAAGGCAGAAACTAGTTCGAATGTGCCTCAAAGGAAACAAAGAAAGCCTCTTGAGAGAGAACCAGTTACCAACAGGCTAGTCTGGCCTAACCAGAGCGAAGTCGAAGACGAAGACGATGCTGAGTCCGACGATACTCTGGATATAATGGTGAACATTGTTTCAGTACTGCCTAGGGAATTCAATCGACAGGTAGAAGTCGAAGCCAGTGACTGGGAGGTGGAACAAGAAATGGCCAAACACAGGCCAGTGTGCTATTTTGTCATGGACAATGGCACTACAGAGGAACAAAATGGCTTCTTCGAGCCACCCACAGAGGCGATGAAGAATCACCTCAAACCTTTGTTCATAAGGGCTAAGCTCGAAGAGACCACTGTGAACAAAATATTGGTCGACTGTGGGGCCACTATCAATATTATCCCTCATTCTATGCTAAGGAAGATTGGGAAAAGGGATGAAGAAATCAAACCTCACAATATGGTCCTGTCCAACTATGAGGGAGGCATTGGGACCACCATGGGAGTGATCCAGCTCGACATAAAAGTTGGGTCGATCCTTCGACCAACAATGTTCATGGTCATATCGGCCAAACCTAACTACAACCTTTTGTTAGGCCGTGAGTGGATTCATGGTGTAGGTGCTGTGCCTTCATTGATGCATCAAAGGCTGCTTCTATGGCGTCCAGATGGGATGGTCGAAAACATAGAGGCAGATCAAAGTTACTACCTTGGCGAAGTAAATCACTTGGGTGTAACAGATTTCGACAAAAACTTGGCTCACATAGGGCCATGTCCAACTCCTGACTTCGACATGGCGCCAGCGCCAAACACCTTTTGTTCCCTATACCTGCATCCTGAGCATGGTTTCCAATGGGACAAAGAAGACTTATCCCACATAGACTTCAGTGGGCTAACTGATATCCAACCAACTGGTTGGGGAAGTGAATTCAGTGATAATGACTGAGTCACAATCTCTGAAGCGAATTTCGGCTTATGTGGCCGAAACCAAGATGATAACGGCTCTCGAAGCCGAAGTAAAGTACATGGCCACACAGGCCAATGATCAACAATTATCTGCTGTTGGCCCAGGAAAGGATTTCGATCCAAGACCTCCTGATATCATGCCAGATGAAATGCAGGAACAGAGGCTCGACGCCATCTATGACGATGAGCCTTTGGGCTTCGAAAAGGACCCCTTGGCGAACAACATTAAGATGTTAGCACAAGACCCTTTAGAAGAAATCAACTTAGGCGAAGGATCAGAGAATAGGCCAACTTACATCAGCGCCAAAATTGATCCAGAACTTAGGTTGGAAGTAATCCAGTTGCTGAAAGAGTTTAAAGACTGTTTTGCATGGGATTATGACGAAATGCCTGGTCTCGACAGAGGATTGGTAGAACTTCAGTTGCCAATCAAACCTGGAAAGAAGCCAATCAAGCAAAATCCAAGACGCTTCGCTCCAGAAATATTGTCGAAGATCAAAACGGAGGTCGAAAGACTTCTGAAATGCAAATTCATCCGTGTTACAAGGTATGTCGAATGGATTGCAAATATTGTGCCAGTAATTAAGAAAAATGGCACATTAAGGGTGTGCATAGATTTCAGAGATTTGAATGCTGCCACCCCCAAAGATGAATATCCAATGCCTGTGGCGGAAATGCTAGTCGATTCTGCCGCTGGCTACGAATACCTGAGTATGCTCGATGGTTATTCAGGATATAATCAAATATTCATTGCTGAAGAGGATGTGTCGAAAACAGCCTTTCGATGCCCTGGGGCCTTAGGCACTTACGAATGGGTAGTGATGCCTTTTGGCCTAAAGAACGCTGGGGCAACGTACCAGCGAGCAATGAATACTATCTTCCATGATTTTATTAACACTTTTATGCAAGTTTATATTGATGATATTGTTATAAAATCTGTTTCCAGGAAGAGTCACATTGACCACCTTCGACAATCATTCGAAAGAATGAGAGAACATGGTCTGAAGATGAACCCTTTGAAGTGTGCGTTCTGTGTGAAAGCTGGAGATTTCTTGGGTTTCGTTGTCCACAAGAAAGGAATCGAAATAAATCAGAACAAGACGAAGGCAATTTTGGAAGCGAAAGCGCCATCGAATAAGAAGGAATTGCAATCCCTCTTAGGCAAGATAAATTTCTTGAGAAGGTTTATATCTAACCTAAGTGGGAAAGCTCAGGCCTTTTCACCCTTACTTCGACTGAATAAAGAGGGGTTCGAATGGGGGCAAGAGCAGCAAGAAGCCTTCGACAAAATCAAAGGGTACCTCACTAAGCCACCTATTTTGGTGCCTCCTTGTAGCAATAGGAGTATGAGATTGTACATAGCTGCATCTGACAAAACTCTGGGAAGTATGTTAGCCCAAGAGGATGAGAACGGAGTCGAAAGACCCATTTATTATCTCAGTCGAGTTTTGAATGATGCAGAAACTAGATATAGCGAAGTTGAAAAATTGTGTCTATGTCTGTATTTCTCTTGTACAAAACTCAAGCAATATATAAAACCAGTTGATGTTTATGTTTCGTCTCATTTTGATGTTTTCAAATATATGTTGTCGAAACCTATCTTGCATAGTCGAATTGGCAAGTGGGCATTAGCATTGACTGAATACTCCTTGACCTTTATGCCTCTTAAGGCAGTAAAAGGACAAGTGGTTGCAGACTTCATAGTCGACCACTCAATTCAAGTCGAAGATATTAATTATGTGGAGATAGAACCTTGGAAATTCTACTTCGATGGTTCCAGCCATAAAAATGGAACAGGAGTAGGAGTCTTGATTATTTCTCCAGATAAAATTCCAACAACATTCAAGTACCAAATAGAAGGTTCTTGTTCGAACAACGAGGTTGAGTATGAAGCTCTAATTACTGGCCTTGAAATATTGTTGGAATTGGGGGCAACTCGAGTCGAAATAATGGGAGACTCAGAGTTAGTCATCAAGCAAGTCACAAAGGAGTATAAATGCATAAGAGAGAATCTCATTATGTACTTTGTGATAGCAAATCGTTTATTGAAACAATTTGAAAGTGTCAATATTCGACACATACCCAGAGTCGAAAATCAAATAGCCAATGACTTGGCACAAATTGCATCAGGGTATAAGATTTCAAAAACGAGATTGCAAAGAGCAATCGAAGTTCGAGAAAAGATAAAGGCAACTTGTCTATCACCATCAGACTTGGAATCGACGAGGCTAGGTTATGCTGATCACTCAAACTTCGAGATTTCGTTCATTGATAATTTGTCAGAGCAAGATTGGAGGAAACCCATTGTGGACTATCTTCAGAATCCAGGAGCTCCGACAGAACGAAAAACAAAATACAGGGCGTTGAGTTTTGTACTCATGGGTAATGAGTTATTCAAGAAGACGCCTGAAGGGGTGTTGCTGAAATGTTTAAGTGAAACTGAAGCATACATAGCCCTTTCGACTACACATGCTGGGGCATGTGGGGCTCACCAAGCAGGCCATAAGATGAAATGGTTGTTGTTTCGACAAGGACTATATTGGCCCACTATGCTGAAAGATTGTGTTGAGTTCGCCAAAGGTTGCCAAGAGTGTCAAGTTCATACAGGCATCCAGCATGTACCAGCAAGCGAACTTCACTCGATAGTGAAGCCTTGGCCCTTTCGAGGATGGGCGTTGGATCTTATTGGAGAGATTCGACCAGCATCATCAAAGAGTCAGAAATACATATTGGTAGGCATTGATTATTTTACTAAGTGGATCGAAGCTGTCCCTTTAGTCAATGTAGACCAAGAAAATGTCATTGAATTCATTCAAAAGAACATTATATTTAGGTATGGAATCCCTGAGACAATAACAACTGATCAAGGTTCAGTTTTCACTGGTCGAAAGATGCAGGAATTTGCTCAGGAAACAGGTTTCAAACTCCTAACATCCACGCCTTATTATGCACAGGCGAATGGTCAAGTCGAAGCAGCTAACAAAGTGGTGATTGGCTTGATAAAGAAACATGTTGGGAAGAAACCAAAGAATTGGCATAAGACGTTAGACCAGATTTTATGGGCTTGTCGAACGTCCCCAAAAGAAGCCACTGGTACAACACCATATAGGCTAACTTTTGGCCATGATGCAGTATTGCCAGCTGAAATTTGTCTTCAATCTGCAAGAGTTCAGAGGCATTATGATATTCCTTCTGAGGTTTATTGGAATATGATGTTAGATGAACTGGTGGATTTAGACGAAGAGAGACTACACGCTCTCGACTTACTCAGGCTTCAGAAGAAAAGAGTAGAAGACTCTTATAATAGAAAGGTAAAACCTAAGGTATTTTTGCCTGAAGATTTAGTTTGGAAGGTAATTCTTCCCATGGATCGACGGGATCGAAGCATGGGGAAATGGTCACCCAAATGGGAAGGACCCTTCAGAGTTATCCAAACTTTTTCAGGTGGAGCCTATGAAGTCGAAGAGATAAGTGGTGATAAAAGGCTCTTGAGAGTAAATGGTAAATATTTGAAAAAATATAAGCCTATACTTCAAGAGATAAAAATAAAATAATAAAAGAACAAACTAAATTAACCATAAAAATGCCAAAATGGAAATTTTTATTAATTTCAGCCAAGATGGCAATTGTTGTCGAAAGCGATTACAGAAGATGGTTACAAAAGAGAATCAATCAAAAGGAAAGAGAATTCTTGAGTCGAAGATACTTGGCATACTGCAGCTCCAACCTCTTTTTGCACCAAGATTTTTCTTGCACCAGTTTGGCAATTTGGGCGTCGAGGCTTTGAGCCCTCTCAGCGAATTCCAGGCCTTGCTTGATCTCAGTCTGGCTCTCAGCGTCTGGGATGGTCGAAAGAATTTCCTCCTGGAGTACAGTGTTGGCGTTTATCTTCGCCTCTATCTCTGCAATTTGTGCTCGGAAGGAGACATTCTCTCGCTCAATAGCATCGACCCTTTCCTGTGCAGACGCTTTCTGTTTCGACAACTCGGCAATTCGAGAAGTCGAATCTGAGACAGCGGTCCACGCAGATGAGCTTTTGCCATGAAGCACTTCGAGCTGACTGTTAAAAGTTCGTTGGCGCCTGTAATCCGCTGAGACTTGATCAATCATAGAATGTAATTCCATGATTAAGTCTGAGATTTCTGGGGCTACAGCTTCGAAGTCAACAGCATTCAAAACCTCTTTCAAGCATGATGGAGCAGTGGGGTCTCCCTCTAAAGCCTTCATTAAATCTCTCTTGAAGAACTGGGCCTTAACCTTCGCCAACGCATCATCAAGAGGAGAAGTTTCAGTAGATTTCCCCGACAGGGTAGGAATTTCCTGACTAGTGTCAGAAGAACTCTTACTCTCGACGATTGCATTAAGGTAGCTGACAGGGTCAGTTTTTTTCAAGATTTCCAAGTCCTCTTTTGACCTGTGCTTTGAGGAGGTGACCCTTGCCACAGTATTATCTTGGGCTTGAGGCGGTTGAATGCTGAGTACCTCGTTTGGTTGCTTTTCGACTTGGACTGAGGCGGTACTAGCGTCGACTTGTGGTTCTTCGTTAACGTCACCATGGGGTCCTTCGCCAGCGTCATTTTGTGGCTCTTCGCTAGCGTCACCCTGGTGTTCTTCGCCAGTACCACCTTGGTGCTCTTCGTCAACAGCATCTTGATTCTCTTCGCCATTGCCTTGGTCTCTTCCTTCAGGATTCTCTTCTGACGACAAGTCCACCACAGGAACCGTTTCTGGCTGTGTTTCCTCCGCCATAGGTTCTTCAATTGTCTTCTCCACTGTTTCAGCATTGGCCTCATTCTCAGTGTGGGCTTCGTCATTGCCCAAATCTTTTTCCTGAGGCCTGCTGAGGTCAGCAGATTCTAGAGTTTCTGAAGTCCTTGGTGGAGAACTTTCAGTAGTGTCCTGAAGAAGAGAAAGAAGACAAATCGTCAGATGTCGAAAGAGACATAATCGAATACTGGTATCTATGCCTAAGTTATAAGAAGGGTCCAATAGATTACCTGTGGATTAACTTCAGCCCCAGGGCTGGAATTGTCACTTTCGACAGGCTTGGTAACAAGAGCGTTCAGTTCCTCCTCAGTTGGTTCCTCGATGACCACTGCAGGTGGCCTAGGCTTTCTCACAGCGACCTTTATTCTGACGGTTCGACCTTCAGGAGCAGGAGTAGGAACAGAAGCGTCCTTCGTTAACTTTCGCCTCTTTAAGGGAGTAGGAGGGGAATCACTGTCGTCATCACTCCCCGATTCGACCACCAATGCTGCCCTTTTCTTGGGCGAAGGGGCCTAGAAAACCAATAGGAATTCGATTGAGTAATTACGTCGAAAATAAAAAATCGAAAGCCAGAATGAAAATGAAGAAAATCTGGTTACCGATGCAGGAGGCCTCCTCGAAGAGCCTTCCCCCTGTTGGTTGCCCGTTGTCTTCGCCGGCGCTATAGTCTTCGCCGGCGGTGGAGGTTTTGTCGAAGGGACTCTTCCTTGTGGGCCTTCTGTAGCCTTCTTGGCTAGGGGCTTTCGAACAACTGAAAGCGAAAAGGAAAGTTAACAGGCTAACAGTTGAAGAGAAAGATAAAAAGTAAATGTGAGAGCATGAACTTACATTTCTTTACTTTGTCCAACACAAGGACAAAAGACTTCTGCAACTCTGCCATGAAGTCCTTCTCGTCGAAGAAGTACTCAGCATAATAGCTTCTCCACCACTCCTCAAAAGATGGTGAGCAAAGGAAGTTAAGCTGGTAGTTAAACAGCGAGAGGATTGTTCGACCAGCATATCTTCCGATATGCTTGGTGGCAGCTTCTTCTGTATAATCGTTGCAGAAGTACAACATTGACTTCTCTCTTTGAAAAATGGGAGAAGGCAGGGTTTGGATGATACCAAACTGGCGAGATACCAGATTGGGTTGATAGGCAAGTAGACTCAAATGAGTCTTAGAACTCTTAAATCGAAGAGGCATGATCCTGGGTGTCAGGAACGCCTCCCAAAGTACAGTGTGCTCATCGACATTGGGACCACTCGACTCCTTTGGATGTGGCCTTGTAAACCATGCTGGCCCCACCTTCCGTTGAGCAAATGGAGCCATAGTCGAAACAAATTCCTTCCTTCGAGCGAACATCAGAACGAAGTTAGTGAAGGTTTGTTGGAACTCTAGCCCATCTTCCACAGGTGTCAGTAGAGCCAGCCTAATTCCTTCGATACGTCTATTAGCTATCGCTGGGGCTTGTTCATTTATCTGATTCTTCTTGGGTAAGAAAGATTCGAAAGTGGCGTTGAGCCACAGTTGAAGTAGCCAGAAAGGCCCAGCGAGTAGCAAACTGTTCCTATCTTCGACATGTTTCAAGAGAGTAACCCCATTGTTGATTGAGTCATAAAGACTGGCCAGAATTAGTTCTGCCAAACAGATGTTTTGGCGGTGATGCAGTTGGGTGGCAAGAGTGACCATCTTTTTGGTCACTTGTAGAGATTTCGAGCAAAACACAAAGCGAGTTAGCCATAAGGCTAGAAACGCTATGTGTTCGACATCCGACACTGTATCCGTCGACCTGTCGTGATAATGGTTGATAAAGGTGGTATATGTTGGCTTGGTCTCAGAAAAGCCAATTTGGTCCTCCGACATCTCCTCCGGGTCGAAGTAATCTCCGGTTGGTCGAAGGCCAGTAATGGCCGCTACGTCGAAGAGTGTGGGAGTTAACATCCCACATGGAAGGTGAAAGGTGAAGTGAGAGTTATCCCAGAACAACAGCGAAGCTATAAGCATCTCTGGGGAGTAGTTTAAACCTGTCTTCGACAGCATTACTAGGTCAAAGATTCCCATTTCCTTCCAGACTGGAGTTTGATGTTTCTCCAACTTTGTTAGCCAAGCAACATAGTCAGAGGTCAGATTAGGGCAAGACCTGAAGACCCTAACACTTCTGTTGAAGAAACGAAGGTCGATCTTCTCGTGTGTAGGGTCTTCGTTGTCTTCTGCGTCCTTCTTGGCGCATGCTACTGGCTTGAGTTTCTCGACGATGGGGAAATAGCTCTTGATCTTCAGAGCTTCAGAGATGCTTGGGTTCATGGGTCCAGACATTGCGAAGATCTGGTTGGAGTATCCAACCGGGATCATCAAGTGACGCGAGTAAGCGTCGCGAACGGAGATGTCAGAAGGTTCAGGAACCCTTCGTTTCCCTGTAGAGTTCACTACCGGAGCAGTAACAAAGACCTTGGGCTTAGCAAGTTGTTCAGTTGGTGCGTTAGTCTTGGGAGCAGTAGAAGCAGAGGCCATTGTTGAGGATGAAGATGAAGTGAAAAAGGAAGAGTTTTTCTGCAAAAAGAGCAAGTTTGTATGAAAGCAAGAGAGTTTGAGGGCTAGTTTGCGTGAAAAGTCCCACAATGGGATATTCACTACTATTTATAGTAGTGGGAGAAATTCCCAATAACGAGGACATTAAATGTCATTTAATGCTGCAGGAATTAGTGGGACGCGTGGCAGCATCCTGTTGTTTTGGCCGTTTCTGCAGAAACAGAGAGACGCAGCGTGCGTCCTCGTTTTTGGGGTTTGTCATAATGACAAATTTTGAAGTGATGTTTGGTACTGCACGCCGTACTGAAAGTGACGTCCTAGGATCAAATCAATGATGGTTTCTTGGGATTGCCAATAGTTGGTAAAAAGCAACAAAAAGTGCACAAGTTAACTTGTGACTAAGCGTGGAAAAACAGGTGTCGAATGGCGTTTTCAAAGAATGCCTTTTTCTTTCAGAGTCGAAATAAGGCATTCTTGGGGGGCAATTTGTTGGCTCCTAAATTCGACACCTTTGTTTTGATTGATGGCAGCTATTAAAAGCTGAAAGATGCTTTCGACTGGCTAAGCCTGTCGAAGTGCCCGTCGAAAGATGGCAAATACTTAGAAGATTTCTTCCAAGGAAGAAGGTTGATTGCCTTCGACGTCGAAGGAGTTTTCGTCGAAGACGTCTCTTGATGAAGGTGTTCGATGGTCCAGAGTGGAGCAGTTTGAAATTCAAAGCTTTGGAGGGAAAACGGTTTCCAGCAGTTACTACGTGCAAACGTGCAAGGATCTGGAGCGTCGAGCATGGAGAACGTGCCAAGTGGCTTAATCTCGAAGCAGTGTAACTGCCCGACGGTTACTTGGAATGTTTTAGTATAAATAGGAGTAGACATGTAGTTTCTCGCGGGTGTTCACAAAAAATACATAGTCACTCATTTAGATTCAAGTACCCAGTGTGAGCGAAAGAATTGTTGAGAAATGTATGTGTGAAACACCAATTTTATCAATTAAAGTCATTTACTTTTCCAGTATTTTACACGCTTTTCCCTTTTAAATTCCTGTCGAACCTTTACTTTAAAGCCTTATTTATTTTACCAAGCCTTTCCTTTATGCAATTTACTTGAAACATTTTACTTAAAGCCTTATCCACCTTAATCAAACTTCAAAATCAACCTATGTCCATAGGATCAATCTGATCGATCCTGCGAGTAACCAAATAAGTAACCATTTGGAGGATCAGCGGTTGTTTACCAAAACCCAAGGTAAACAGGGGTATATGATTATGGAAGTGCTGTTGCTCCATCAACTTATCCATACACAGTAGATCAAACCAGCTACAGGGGTTGAGTTTTCTTTTTTCCTTCAGCCATTTATTTCCTGTGTTGTCTTCTTTTGATGCTACTGTCATCTAATTCATTTCTTCTGTGCATGTCAATATTGGAAATAAAACAGTTTCCTAGGAACATATTTTTATCAAAAACATATATATCTATGGTGCCAATTCAAAGTGGATTGATTACTGATAAACTTTTATGTAATAGTTAACATTATAATTATAATTGTATTAGTTGATCATTTGATAAAAAAAATATAAAAAAAATTAGTAAATCTTATATTTAGATTTAGTTTAGTATTAATTTAGATTTTTTTAATTAGTTTCAATTTCTTATAATAATATTTGTTTTTTTAGCTTTATTATTTAGTTTAATTTAATTTGGTTATCATTTGAGTTTTAATCTTTATCTAGTTTAGTTACTAATTATAGAATTTTCATTTAGTTTATTTAATTAACTTTAGAATTTTAAATTTAATTTATAATTAATTTAGCAATTTTTACAATATTATTTAGTTTAGAATTATTTTAGTAATCTTAAGTTAGGTTAAAATTATTTTAGTAACTTTATGATTTTATTTCATTTAGGTTTGACTTAGTAAATTTTAGAATTTTATTTGTTTTAGTTTTGACTTAGTAAATTTTAGAATTTTATTTGTTTTAGTTTTGACTTAGTAAACTTTAGAATTTTATTTGTTTTAGTTTTGACTTAGTAAACTTTAGAATTTTATTTTGTTTAGTTTTATTTTAGTAACTTTAAGATTTTATTTCATTTAGATTTGACTTAGTAAATTTTAGAATTTATTTTTAATTTAGTAAACTTTAAAATTTTATTTGATTTTATTTAAGTTAACTTTCGAATTTTATTTGTTTAGTTTTAGTTTAATAACTTTAGAATTTTATTTGATTTTATTTAAGTTAACTTTAGAATTTTATTTGTTGTTTTAGTTTAGTGACTTTAGAATTTTTATTTGATTTAGAATTAGTTTAATAAATTTATAATTTTTATTTGATTTAGAATTAGTTTAATAAGTTTATAATTTTTAGTTAGTTTAATAACCTTAGAGTTTTTATTTGATTTAAATTTAGTTTAGTAGTTTTAGAATTTTATTTGATTTAGATTTAATTTAGTAACTTTGAAATTTTCATTTGTTTTAGATTTAATTTAGTAACCTTAGGATTTTAATTTAATCTAGATTCAACTTACTAAATTTTAAAGCTTTAGTTTAGTTTAGATCAAATTCAATAATACTAGATTTTTTTTATAACCTTAGAATTTGTAATTAGTTTAGAATTATTTTAGTAAGTAATTTTTAATTTTAGTTCGAATAACTTCTTTAGATAATTAGTTATATTCCTTTTATTTGTATATTTCTGTCATTTCAATTTCTCGGTGCCTCTTGATCATTAATTTGTTTTTGTCAGGTTTATTTTCTTGTGAACTTCTGAATATTTATATGTTCATTTTATTTTGCTCATTCCAAGGGAAATGTTTCAACTCAGCTGACTTCATGTCATCAAATACGTCTTCTACAATCGTGCGAATAGCCTCATTCATTTTTTGCTTGTTTACTATTTTTCCAAACTCAAGATAATTTTCCCAAAAGACTCCATTTTCAAACTCACACCTTTTAAGTCAAAACTTCGACACTAGGTCGTCGTATCCTCAAAATCTCTCCAACACCGATTTTTAGCCAAACGAACCATTTTAATCAAACAAACAATTTTAAACCAAAAAACAGATATTTCAAAAGGTTCCTGCGGAGTACCGCAGATGCAGTGGGTGCTAATACCTTCCCATTGTATAACCAACCCCCGAACTCTCGATCTCTTTTCAAAATGCATTGTATTTTCATTACTTTTAAGTATTATTATACATTGCCTATTTCAGGGTTTTATTTCGCTCTTTTCCCTTTTCCTTTGGAAATAATAAAGCGCGGTGGCGACTCTTGCTTTGGTGAGTCAAGTTAATTAATAGCTTGATCTCCGATTTTCACCGCTACAGTATTCATTAAGAAGATTCATAAGTTCATGTGTTTATTTCCATGCCTTCTTCAACAAGTTTCATTGAGATTCAAGCTCCATCTTTGAGTGTGCTTCAAGACAACATCATTTAAATGACTAATGTGATTCATTATGATCTATTTTGCAAAGAGAGTTCAAAAGATTCAAGGTTGATTCAACAAGTTTGACCTAATTGAGCGAGTGCTTGATTTAGTGATCACACATGCATAACTCTCTCAATTTTCAATATTTTGAGTTGGTTCTTTTTGTTATGGGTTCCTATTATCATGTACAAAAACTTCTCTTCACATGACAAGATTCAATTGTGAAAGAAAAATAATCAAAAGTTGAAAGGGGTTTCAAGTCATTTTGACACTCTCTGAGCTAGGGTTTACTGACAGCCAAGGACCATATCTTGCTCATTTTTTGAGATTTTTTATTGATTCCAAAGCCATGATTCTCTCTAAATGGTCATTAACAAGTTCTCTTCAAGGATCTAAGGCTAATTTTGAATGGAAGATCATTAATGGTTGAGAAAGATTACAAGTCCTTTGGGAAACTACCAAATTCTCTTGTGTGACTTTAATGGATTGGTCAATTTTTCTCTCCTTGAACTCATTATTTTTCCATAATAATCTTTGTGATGTCTACTACAACTTTGTTTCAATATTCAAGATTTTTAAATGCTTGGAAAGTTGTTTAAGAATTGAAAAGATTATAGGTCTTTTGTGAATTTCCCCAAATTTGTTCATCATCTTCCAAAGACTCTAACTCTTTCAACTTTTATGATTTTGGAGTGATCTAAATTACATAATTAAATTCAAGAGGTCTAGTTAATTTCATATTCAAGGATCAAGAGCTAATTTTGAGTGGAAGGTCATGTAATTTTGAAGAACATTATAGGCCATTTTGAAGTTCAACACTAGAAGTATTTCTAATTACAAAAATCAGTTTGTTTTTCACGATTCCAATTGATCATAACTTTTTGCTCAAGCATCCAAATAATACCTTTCTTGGCACATTGTAATGTTTTTTGTGAGATCTTTCAAATGCTTCAAGAATCATCCCATAAAGGTCCTGGAGTAGTGAGCTATGCATTGTTGAAGTTGGCTCCATGGAATCTGTTTTTGCCTCGAGTCAGAATTTTTACCATGAGTAAACTTGGATTACAGGTCGAATTACTCAAATTTTAGTTGCTAAACATGTTTAACTAATTGCCCAGATGCATTTTGATAAGAATTTCACTTGGTATGAGGTCATTTTGATTCATTTCAAGTCACACGTTTGGCATTGTCTAAAGAAATTTTTCGCGAGGGCGAGGTTAGGGTGTTTGAAAGAGACGAATCCAATGATACCGGTTTGATCTTAAAACAATTATATTTAAAGGATCTCATAAAAACCTAATGCACAGGGGTCTAGAGGTTGAAGACGACCTACATGTCGTTCTTCAACCAATGATACACAACCAAATGTTTTTATCTGATTGGCCCGACTTTTGTGTGTGGCATGTGTACGCATTGACTTGGATCCATCGTAATCCATCACTTGAGGGCCCTTGGATTTTCCACCGTGTATAAGTGAACTGGATCTAACGCACCACATTATTTTGATATTATTTTTATTTTCTGATTTTTGTTTTAATTGTTTTAAACTTCAAAAATTCATAAAAAAATCATTTCAACTTCTAAAATTGTGAAAAAATTATCAAAAATACTTTTGATTTTTCTCTTTCTGATATTTATTTTTTCACAATTTTATTTTATGAATTAGTATTTTTTAATGATTTTTCACTCTATTTGACTTGTTTTAATTATTTAAAAATACTTTTCTTGATTATAAAATTCTAGAAAAATTATGGAAGGATCCAACCTCTTGACAAATATTGGTGACCTTATTTTATTTTTGATTTTACTATTTTTCACAAATTTTTGTGTATTTTTCTTATTTCTTTAAATTTTATTAATAGTTTCTGACTTTAAATAATTCTGAAAATTTTTGTCAACACTTGTTGACTAATGTTTGACATCTGTTTTTTTAGGATTTTTATTTGGTGCTTTAATACATGTTGTGTATTTTACCAATTATTTAGTTTTTAAATCATTTAAATTTTGTTTATATTAAATATATTTTATTATTTTTTGATTGATCCTGATTTGGAGACACTTGAGTATTTTTTTGGGACAAGTTCCTCAACCTCATTGGATCTTGGGTGTTGATAGGTTGAGAAACCAAATCCACCAAAATGGATGAATGATGTTGATGATATTTGAAACCCTAATTTCATCTGATATGTTGGTTATAATATCATTCCCCTCCCTCTTCATCTTATCCCTTTCTTGTTTTTACTTGTGCTACATGTTTTTGGAGATTAATCTACATATTATTTCTCTAACATGTTTGGTACATAGATTGATATTGACCGGCCTCAAAATAGGTGTGGCTTCTACATAAGTCCACTTACGATTGCTTAACATATCGCTAAATTTGTCCCGATTCGAAAAATAATCATTCGTGGCCCAAACCTATGTTTGCAAGCCCAAGTATGTTTAATTTGAAACCTTTGATACAATAACTTTTAAGTTCATTTTTAGGAGCCTTTGATTCTATCAATCCTCTAATGAACTTCATGAATTTTGGTCTAAGTGAATCATTTGAACTTTATTGCTCATATATGGTTACTTTGAGCACTTAAAATGAATGATATACTTGACAAAAAGCAAATGAAACATATTGTTGAGAAGATTTGATTTTATCAATCTTCTAATGAGTTTTTAAAAGCAAGCTTCAAGACGGTCATTCAACTACTTACAAGTAACTTTACTTTATGCCTTTATTGTGTGCCTTTATTTTTATGTACCATTTACTTTAGCATTTACATTTCATGCCATTTTTTCTTTTTCTCACTTGAGCATTTACCTTTATGTCATTTTATCTTTGCTCACTTGAGCTTTCTTTTGTTTTAAAGACACTTAATAATCAATTTGAACATTAAAAGATTTAGGTTACTTGGACTATATGGTTACTATCCTTATTACTGTGGAGGTGTGGATCTCTCGGACTTAGGATTAAAAGCCTTGATACTTAGGGTTTAATCTAAGACATTGGGTTGATTTTCTTTATGTGTGGGTTATTATGATTTTATGCTTTGTCTGTGATTGAGAACTCCTCTGTATACACCCGTTTCTCTGCCCAATTTTTGTGATGACTTAATTCATCTGAAGCTTGGTGTTCTTCATAGGTTTAGTACTTTTGCTTGCTCGGTTTCAATCTAAAGAATGAGAATTCTACATTGACTTCTTATGTAAAGTGTTGGCTTCTTGTTGGTTATATAGTTATTTTCCTTGGCTTTTGCCTTATGCTTTAAGATAGTCCTTTCATCTCCTCCTATCTTCTTTAATTTAAAAAATATTCTCCCTCCTTTCCAAAACTCTTCTTGTTTTCTAACTTGAATCGCTTTCATAATAAACTTGGACTTAGGTCCATGCATTTGCAAAATATTTTCTTAATCAAAATTTATTCAATTTAACCATACTTTGACATCTTTTTAAAGACTAAAAGTCAATTAACCTCAGTAAAATCATTTTTCCACTTTGGCTTTTTACTTTAAAAAATTTTCTCAAAAGATTAGAGACTTGTTGATTCTTGTAGTGAAGCAAGCTACTATACTTCTACGATATGTAGTAGAGTGAGCCATTTTCCACTTGGGTGTTGAGTGAGGCTTTGTTAATTTTAAAATCCAACCTATATCCTATAGGATCAAGCGTTTACCACTGCGCTAAAAGCAATTGCTTGTAGCCAAGGTGCAACTTTATTTCCATATAGTACGAGCATTTTCAGGGGTTGCACCTAGT
Organism: Vicia faba; assembly: GCA_948472305.1. Taxonomy (NCBI): domain Eukaryota; kingdom Viridiplantae; phylum Streptophyta; class Magnoliopsida; order Fabales; family Fabaceae; genus Vicia; species Vicia faba. Next base: position 1,169,893,932 of record OX451738.1, read on the forward strand.
TTTTACTAAGCTCCCATGGGTGGGATGTTAAGCCCTTCGAATCCCTAAGGTTGACGCTGGATATTTTAATCCAACAATCTCCCCCCCAGTGTCAGCCGGGGGGATTCGAACCCATGACCATGCTCTGATACAAATTGAAGAAGTTAAAAACATAAGAAGGGGGGGGGGGGGGGGGTTGAATTGAAACTTGAAATCAAATGCGTAATGACACCGTATTTTTATCCTGGTTCGTTTGATCTCAAACTACTCCAGTCTACCCGTCAAGGTGATTTCGCCTCTCTCCAACGAGGACTTAATCCACTAATTCACAAATAGATTACAAACACTACTTTGACAACTGTCAAAGTCCTCTTGAGTACAACCAAAATCCAGTTAATCTCAAGGAAATCTGTTTTAATCAAATATACAAGAGTACTGTGTATAGTTGTTTTTCGTTACAAAAACAGTTATCACAACTGTGATATTTTACACAAATTTGGAGCGTGGAATAGAGATGAGTAAGCTTGCAGCGTTTTGAATTATTGTACGGTAGTATTGGCAAATCGTAAACGATTTGATCACTAAGCTTGTTTATATAGGCAATGGATTCCTGTTCACCATTAAGTGTGATAATTGTCATTAACTCAGTTTCCATTTGGAGAAGATCCTGTCTGAATGAAGTCATTGTGATTGATGCTGTCTTGATTGAATAGTAACGCTTCAGAATCTTACATCCTTGCATGCTGCTGATGCTTCAGAACATTGATGACTTAGATTATAATGCTTCTGTTCAGAATCAGAGTTTACTTCACCTAAGCGCAGGTTCTGGTCATCAATCTTCAGCGCAAATTCTGATTACCTCAACGTATAGCTTCTATAGCTTAATTTTTGATGCTGCTTTGGTCAGAACTTCTGTATACACAATAACATAGTTTTTAGGGTGCATATTTGTTCTTTGTATTTGTTATCATCAAAACTCTAACTAAGGGTTGTAGAATCAAACTATGTTCTAAAATCTCCCCCTTTTTAATGATGACAAAAACTAGAATTTTCAATGAAAAGTAAAGAACAAAAGGTTTAAGAGAGACTCCCCCTGAGTTGATTACTTCCCTGAAGTTCCTTCTCATCAGAGCTTTTGCTGCATCTCCTATCAGAATTTGTTCCTGTTCAGACTTTTCAGAAAGTAGAGGTTAAATAATTCAGAATGTTTGAGACTTCTGTCCCAGTAAACCATTATTGAAAATATCTTACTTTCTCCCCCTTTTTGTCAGGTAACAAAAAGGCAATATAATCAGAGTCAAAATAGATGAATTATATTTAAAACATAATGCAATGACAAGTTTCAGAACCAAGAAGGTAAAGATAAAAGTTACAGATAAACAATTTTAAAAGAAAATCTAAGACGAAGGGGGAAGACGTGTGAACAAAGCTTCCAATAAGCTCTTGATCTGAGTGCTTGACTCTTCCTGCTTGCCTAGAATGTTTCTGATTTCCTTTGTAGCGTCTTCTTGTTTATCCATAATACCTTTGATCTCTTTGTTTGTATCCTCTTACTTATCCAGTCTTGCATGGATTAAAGCATTCTCTTTCTTCAACTCTTCCAGAGTTTGCATGACTAAGGAGGAAGCTGGTGTCTCTTCAGGAGTTGGATGTTGCTCAGAACATTCTGCAGCCTCTTCGGAGTGAACCATTTCTTCTGCTACAATCATGTCTTCTGGAGCAGTAGTCAGAGAGAGACTTTCTGATTCTGGTTCATCTACTTCTGAAGGATGATGCTCTTTCTAGGGAGCATTATCTAGCGAGAGGATATATTTCTTGAACAGTTGGCTCAGAACTTGATCTTGGAAAGTCTTCAGCTGATCACTAAAGTTCTGATGAGCCCTTTCATAACCCAATTCCTTCAGCTTCAAAGTTGAGCCAATTTTTGAATCTTTCCCATAGAGAATCAGAAGCAGCAGGATTAGAAATCTTTTGACCTGCATGCTTTAAAGAATTTATCCAGTCCTGCATTCCTATTTCAAAAATCAACAAACTTGTACCAATATCTGATGTGGTTGCAGTTGGTTTAGGTTTGGGAATGGCAGTTTTGTGTGAGGTGGAAGCTAGTATTTCCAGCACTAGTGGATCAATGACAAGTCTTAAGTTGTCAGCTGGATGGTTAATGGGTGATGGAGTGGGAGAGTACAAAATAATAATTGGTCTGGTAGGGGTGTTTGGTGGTGTGGATTCAAGGGATGAAGGGATTTCTGGAATATCATGAATAGTGAGAAGCATGCGAACTGCAAGAGGTTCTGTTATTCCAAGGATTAGGATTGTGGTATCAGAATCTGAAGGAGAGTCTTCAGATTGGTTTATGGAAGCATGTTGGGTTTCTGGTTCAGGAATATCAGAAGATGGGTCTTCAGAAGGTTGAGTATCTGGTTATGGTGAGTTGGGGTTCAGATCTGCTGGTTGAGGAGATTGTGGTTGAGGATTTTCTAGTTGTGGAATATCTGGTTGAGGAATTTCTGGTTGTGGAGAGCGTGGTTGAGGAATTTCTGGTTGTGGAGAGTGTGGTTGTGGAATTTATGGTGGTTGTTGAGTGTTTGGATTTTCTGGGAGTTGAGAGTTTGAATTTTCTGGTATAGGAGAGGAAAAATCTTGATCAAATAGTTTAATGACAGACAGAACTTTGGCAAGTTCTGGTTAATGATGTTCAGGATTTAGATTTGGATTAGGGGAGTGAGGTTCATTCAAAAAATTACCTAGAGTTACAGATGGATCAAACTCTATGTCAAAATCTTCAAAGGTTTGGGGTGATGGATTTTCTGGTTGAGAAGGCATGACTTCAGATGTTGAAACAATTATTGATTCTATAACAGAAACAGAAGATGGATTACCTTTCTTTTTGGCAGCTTTAGGTGTCCTCTGATAGGGTCCTTCTCCTACTGCTTTCCTCTTCCTTGATTTCTTTAACGCAACCTCTGGAGCAGCCTTGTGCAGATCCTGAATGTTGATTTCTGGAGCTGTCCCATCAGCCTTGTAAGCTTCAAGGTATCTGACTATTATTTCTAGTTTGGAGTCTATCTCAGAAAATAAAGGAAAATCCTTCAGAGGTATCCTCCTTGAAGTAATGGTCTCATGAGAAGTAACAGTTGGTTCCTTCTTGATATTCTCAATGATCTTCATTTTCTTCAGATTCTTGGCGTTCAGAGGCTTCCTAGCAGTTGCTTCCAAGGTGCTTATTTCCCGAGCCTCTGTCAGATGTTCTATCAGCTTGTTCTCTGTTAGAATATCTGATATCAACCTTCCCAAGGGGATGCGATCCCTCTTATTCCTTTCGTCTTCTCTAGTCTCTTTCACACTTGTTCTGAGATGGTTGAAGAGCAAGTGTGGAAGATTTACCTTTGTCTTCTTAGCAATGAAATAGATTAGAAATTGCTGATCAATATTGATGTAATCAGGAGAGCTTGTAGGCTTCATGTGGTTGATACATCCTTGTTAGAACATAGTTTGGTTCTACAACCCTTAGTTAGAGTTTTGATGATAACAAATACAAAGAACAAATATGCACCCTAAAAATTATGTTTTATTTCTATATCTTAGCCCTAAAATGTAAAATAGGATTCTTACTGAGACATATAGATGAAGTGTTATCACAGAAGATAGGAATGTTACTCTCAAATATGTTAAAGTCTTCAAGTTGACTTTTCATCTAGAGTATTTGCGTGCTACATCCAGCAGCTGCTATATATTCAGCTTCTGCTGTTGATAGTGCTATTGTGGACTGTCTCTTGCTGGTCCATGAGATCAGATTTTCTCCAAGAAACTGGCAGCTTCCAGAAGTGCTTTTACGTTCTACTCTGTCTCCATCAAAATCAACGTCACAATATCCTACTAAGCTGTAATCATTTTATTTTCTATAAAACAAACCCAGATTAGTAGTACCTTTCAGATACTTGAAAATTCGCTTAACTGCTGTTAAGTCAGACTCTCTAGGATCTGATTGGAATCTAGCACATAAGCAAACACTAAATAAAATGCCAGGCCTTGAAGCCGTCAGATAAAGGAGAGAACTAATCATACCTCTATAGACTTTTTGTTCTACCTTTTTACTTACCTCTTCCTTTTCCAGAATGCACGTGGGGTGCACTGGAGTCTTTGAGGGCTTACGTTCTGAGAGATCAAATTTCTTCAGAAGTTCTCTGATATATTTGCTCTGATGAATGTAAGTTCCTTCTGGAGTTTGGTTTATCTGAATGCCCAGAAAGAATTTGAGTTCCCCCATTAAGCTCATCTCAAACTCTATCTGCATGCATTTAGCAAACTCTCTTCCCAGAGAGGGTTTAGTAGATCCAAAGATGATGTCATCAACATAAATATGACATACTAAAATTTCATTCTTAAATGTCTTACAGAACAGAGTTGTGTCCACTTTCCCTCTGGTGAATTCCTTTTCTAATAGGAATTTACTTAGTCTTTCATACCAAGCTCTAGGAGCTTGTTTCAGACCATAGAGTGACTTCTTTAGTTTGAAAACATATTCTGGGTGTTTGGAATTCTCAAACCCAGGGGGTTGGTGCACATATACCTCTTCATCTATATAGCCATTTAGGAATGCACTTTTGACATCCATCTGATACAGAGTGATGCCATTTTGTACAACAAATGAGATTAAGAGTCTGATAGATTCTAACCTGGCGAATGAAGCAAAGGTTTCTGTATATTCTATCCCCTCTTGCTGACTATAACCTTGTGCTACCAGTCGTGCTTTGTTTCTGATGACTTATCCTTGCTCTTTCAGTTTGTTTCTGAACACCCACTTTGTTCCAATGATGTTGAATCCTTTTGGTTTGGGAACCAGATCCCATACGTCATTTCTGGTGAACTGATTCAATTCCTCCTGCATTGCTAGAATCCATTCATTGTCCAAAAGCACTTCATCAATTGTTGTTGGTTCAATCAGAGAGACCAGTCCCAAGAGGGATTCTTTAGAGTTTTTGAATGTTGATCTTGTCCTGATTAGATCATCCTTCTTTCCCAGTATTTTATCTTCTGGGCGAGCAATGATGCTTCTGGATAGCCTTTTCTGGAGTTGATCAACTGAAGGTGCTGAATTTCTTGCAATAATTCTTTCTGATGTTGTGGGAGCTTCTCTGTTGAGAACTTCTGACGAGTTGTCTTCAGTACCTGTGAATTCAACTTCTATATCTGCAAAGAATTCATTCTGCTTTGACTTTTAAGGGTCAAGCTTATCATCAAATCTAACACTGATTGACTCTTCAACAATCTGTGTTTCTGTATTGTATACTCTGTACCCTCTTGAGCGTTCAGAGTATCTTAACATGATACACTTTTGTGCTTTAGAGTCAAACTTGTTCAGATAATTTTTTGTATTCAGAATAAAACAAGTGCATCCAAAAGGATGGAAATAAGAAATGTTGGGCTTTCTGTTCTTCCACAATTCATATGGAGTCTTTTCCAGAATAGGTCTTATAGAGATTCTATTCTGAATGTAACACACTGTGTTGATTGCCTCTGCCCAAAAGATCTTAGCAATGTTAGTCTCATTAATCATGGTTCTGGCCATTTCTTGCAATGTTCTGTTCTTTCGTTCTACAACTCCATTATGTTGAGGGGAGTTCTAGGACAAGAGAAGTCATGCAAGATGCCTTTTTCATTAAAAAATGATTCAAAATTTTTATTTTCAAATTCCCCACCATGATCACTTCTGACTTTGACAATTCTAAGATCCTTTTCATTCTGAACTTGGTTACGGAAGGTAACTAACACATAGTGTGACTCGTCCTTGTGTCTTAAGAACTTTACCCATGCCCATCTGCTATAGTCATCTACGATCACTAACTCATACTTCTTGCCACTGACAGACACAGTTTTTACTGGTCCAAGTAAGTCTATGTGCAGAAGTTCTAATGGCTTAGAGGTGGAAATAACATTTTTGTATTTAAAAGCAGGTTTTTCAAATTTACCTTTCTGACATGCTTCACACAGAGCATCTGAGTTGAACTTCAAATTAGGAAGTCCTCTTACCAGATTGAGTTTGTTAATCTGAGATATTCTTCTCATACTAACATGCCCCAATCTTCTGTGCCAGACCCATTGCTCATTGGTAACAGAAAGAAGGCATTTTACATTCTGACTCTTTAGTTCAGAAAGTTTTATCTTATAAATGTTGTTTTTCCTCTTTCCATGAAACAGGATAGTCCCATCTTTCCGACTAACAGCTTTACATGAATTTTGATTAAAGATTATATTATAACCGTTATCACTTAATTGACTTATGGATAACAGGTTATGCATTAATCCATCAACTAGCAGCACATTATTTATAGAGGGAAGATTTCCATTAGCTACTATTCCAAAGCCAATGATCTTTCCTATTTGGTTGCCTCCAAAGCCCACGTAGCCTCCAGGCTTAAGTTCCAGGCTCTGGAACATATTCCTTATTCCCGTCATGTGTCGAGAGCAGCCAGAGTCTAGGTACCATGACTGGTGTTTTAGCCTTGCTGCTAAAGATATCTGCTACATATATAATTTTGTCCTTAGGTACCCACATCTTTTTGGGTCCTGGTTTGTTAGTTTTACCAAAATTCTGGTTGAATTTTGGTTTGACAGAATAATCACTACTAGTGTATTTTATGTTATGTGTGTGCCCATATATAAAATGGGATTTAAGTGGTGTGCGTTTTATGACTAAGTCCATGGCCTGTTTAGGTGTAGACACCTTACCTTGATATCCTATCCCTTTTCTGCCATTTCTTCTAACTCCATAGATCAATGAATCCATCTTGCTTCTATCTATGTTTTTAGCCAGAAACTTATGAAAGTTGTGATCATATTCTTTGATGATCTCATCAGCATTACTAGGAGTCTCTGAGATTATTTCCTTCTGAGAATTTTGAAAATCATTTTCTAATTTTGAAACTTTTTCTTTTAACTCAGAATTTTCTAATCTGAGACTCTCAGAATTTTCAGAGTCAGAGGCAAGATCCCTTTTCAGGTTCTTGAATTTGACTCTGATTTGCTGATACTTTTCCAGAATTTCATTTAGACTTTCTGCAAGTTCAGCCTTAGTAAAATTAATGGTGAAGTCAGGGATTACCTCTTCAGTGTCTGATTCTGAGTCTGAACCAGAAGCTTCACTGTCTTCTGACACGTTTTCCATGAGAGCTATGTTTGCTCTTTCATCATCTAACTTTGAGTCAGCTTCAGAGGTGTCAGAATCATCCCATGTTGCCATGAGGCTTTTCTTCTTTTCCTTGAAGAACTTCTTTTTGGGCTTCTCCTTCTGAAGCCTTGGGCAGTCACTTTTGTAGTGCCCTTGCTAATTACACTCATATCAGATGATGTCTTTGTTATTTGGCTTTCTGTATCCTGAAGAACCTTCAGATCTTGTGTCCAGAGGAAGACTCAGACTTTCTGTATCTGGAGGAGGATTCATTTTGATTCTCTGATCTTCTGGGATTTCTGAATTTCCTTTGTCTCTGCTTCCATAGTTGATTCACCCTTCTGGAGAGGAGAGACAATTCATCTTCTTCTGATGAGGATCCATCAGAAGTTTCTTCCACAGCCTGCAAAACCTTAGAATCAGATTTTTTCTTAGATTTTAAAGCTAGTGGCTTACCTTGCTTTTAAGGCTCATATTCTTCTAGCTCTATCTCGTGACTTCTGAGGGAGATGACAAGTTCCTCCAGAGATATCTTGTTGATATCTTTGGCTAGCTTAAGTGTTGTGACCATTGGCCTCCATTGTTTAGGTAGGCTTCTGATGATCTTCTTTACGTGATCAGCAGTAGAATATCCTTTGTCAAGAACCTTCAGCCCAACAACAAGGATTTGGAATCTTGAGGACATAGCTTCTATGGATTCACTATCTTCCATCTTGAATGCCTCATACTTCTGAATAAGCTCAAGGGCCTTGGTTTCTTTGACTTGAATGTTTCCTTCATGCGTCATTCTCAGAGAGTCAAACATGTTCTTGGTTGTCTCTCTGTTTGAGATTTTCTCATATTCTGAGTATGAGATAGCACTGAGGAGTATTGTTCTGGCTTTGTGGTGGTTTCTGAAATCACGCTTTTGCTGGTCAGATATCATTTTTCTGTCTATCTTTTGACCACTTCCATCCACTGGGTGGGTGTATCCATCAGTGACCATGTCCCACAGATCAACATCATGGGAGAGAAAGAAACTCTCAATTCTATCTTTCCTGTAGTAAAAGTTTTCTCCATCAAAGACTGGAGGTTTGCCACTGATTCTGTCCTTGTCTTCGTGGTAGTCATTGCTAATGTTTTGGCTTGGTCCCACCATAGTGTTTTTCTGAAGCTTGGATCTTGTACTGACACGGTTAAGTGTTTAAGCTCAGAACTAGGCGCTCTGATGCCAATTGTAGGATCAAGCGCTTACCACTATGCTAAAAGCAATTGCTTGTAGCCAAGGTGAAACTTTATTTCTATATAGTACGAGAATTTTTAGGGGTTGCACCTAGTTTTTACTAAGCGCTCATGGGTGGGATGTTAAGCCCTTCAAATCCCTAAGGTTGACGCTGGATATTTTAATCCAACATATCCTCCAATTTTAGATGGCGAAAATGATCCTTTCTCATAATTGTGGATAGTAAGTATGTTTTGCACTCGGATATGACAATGATGCCTCTTCTCTTAAAATTAACCAACACACTTGTGTTTTAAATTTTTTAAGGTGAACTATGAGTAACCTGATCCCCTATTACACGGAAGGTGGTATGTAGGCACTAAAGGTTCGCAACCGTGGATGGTACAAAAATTGTAAAAAAATACTTCATTTGTCATCTCCACTATATTATTTTGTATATACCTTTTATAGCCAAGATACATAGATTTTAAAAGAGGTTCTTGTGGAGTACTGTAGATGTTTAGGAAGCTAATACCTTCCCTTTGCAAAACCAACCCCCGTACCTAGATTCTCTCTCCCTGTTTTTTGGGTTTATTCGTTCTTTTCCCATTTCCTTTGGAAACAATAAAGCATGGTGGAGATTTTTATTTGATCTGTATGAGTTAAGTCAATCCAATGGCTTAGTCTCAACATTTCTACCGCTACACATCTATCAAAAGTGCATTTTATGTAATTTTCATTACAAAATTATTTTAGCATGAAATTTGTGCTGTCAGAATGTAGCACACCATAGAAACTTGTATTAATGATATATTTCAAGTTTTTCTTCTCTTGAATAATAAGGATCATCTTAAATTCAAGTTTAGAGACAAAACATGAATTTGATATTGTTAGCTAGGATTTTGACAAAGGAAAAATCCAGCTAAGGAAAATGATGTGGTCGAAGACGACATGAGGAGTATAAGAGAGAGATCAATGAAGAACGTGGACTCAGAATAATTGTATAAGAAATAAGAAGGTCAAGTCAACAAAAGTCACAATGGCAACACGAGGATCATGTTCATGGTAGGAATTTAGGGAAAGACGAACGCGGGAAAAAGGTTGTTTGCTATTGGGCTTGAGAACGTGGGAATGTGCAAAAGAAGAGCGAGGAACTGGTAGACACGTGGCACTTGGAGAAGAGAAGCCCGCCAAAGAAGAAGTTACTTTTTGTACTTTAAGTAAGACATTGTAAATATTTTTAAGGGATTCAAACTTATTAAAGTCTTACACAAACACTTAGAGTACCCAAGTGATGAACGAAATGAGTCAAGCAAAAGCAATGTATGTTTGAATCAACAATTTTCTTCAATTTTAAAATCAAAAAAATTTACATTCAACTTTACTTAAGTCTTGCAAAGTTACTTTATCTTCAAAGCCTTTCGGTTTTTAACAATGTCTTTATCAGTTTACAAAACAAGTAGACTTCACACCGTGTCAAAATCACTTGCACCCAGATTACTCATTATGTCTTATCTCGAAAACACTTTGAAATTGAAGCATTGTCCTGAGATTCACTAGTCGATCTCGCAAAGCAACCTTTAAAAAGAGACTAGCGTTGTTTACGAATTTCAAAGGTAAACAAATTGGCATGCCCAGTGGGTCAGTGCTAGTTAAATTCTTCAGTGGTTTCTATTGTGTGAAATATTTTCTTTGTGTACGTTTGGTCATGTATGAATTTAAGAAGTGTGAAACAATTACCTAAAATGTCACTTTCTAGCACAGACATGGACATTTCTGACCTTGCATAGAATACTTCAGGAAATGTGGATGTCATACAGATTGTTGCCAAAATATAGGGCACAACATTTTGTCCCCTGTTAGGACATATGTTACTGGTTCAGTGACAACGGTTGCAACATGACCAACATATGTGAGAGGGTATCCTTTTAACCCCACGAGAATGTTATAACAAGTGGGGTCAATGCCCCAGTCGATGATGGTTGGACTTTATTCAAATGTATCAACTTATGCTGATAATATGATGGCTACTGGGCCACTACCTTTTCATTATCAAAGTATGCTTACTGCAACTACAAATCCCAGTGGTTGAACACAGGGAATAGGGTATATCCCCCCCGACGACACCATCATTGAATACAACTTCATTAATAACATTAATACAACAAATGGATGTAAGTAATCTTGAGTTAGTAAATAATATAACTCAACAAATGGGTATCATCTTCAACCTAATGGTAGATCAAATAGGACGAATGCTCGAGTCCTTTGGAATTCAATCAATACAAATGTGCCAAAGACCATTGAGGTCGATAATAAGGAAAGTTGACGAGGAAGTGCCTCCAGTAAACCAAGAATTGTCGGCTAGGTTTCGATTACAAGAACCTATTCCTGACGAGGAAGAGGAATTTGTAGAGTAGTACAAACCTAGGCCAGTTTTGGTATGAAAGAACCAAGATGCAGACCGCGTCCTCAGAAACGTGAATAATCTCGTAGGATGAAATAATATAGCGAATGTAGTCGAGGAGGTTTTAGAATGAAGTGGGCTCAATGTTAGTTTACGCATGCCTGTTGCACACCAAAATTTTCCATATGGTTTTTAACCACATGCTTCACATTCATATGAAATAGAATCACAGTCATTCATATCATTAGTTCCTAAAAAAATACGAGATCACAATCTCCTTGTAATTAGGGTTTTGAAAAGGAGAAGCTCATCTCTAAAAGGTTTGGATCATCATCGTGGTCATTTTTATCAAGCACAAGTATCATCAACAATATCATATTATGGTCTCCAAAGCATCTCAATTACATTATAATCACAAGATTTCATTGGTTATAAAGGATTTGAATTCATCTGGTGAAAAGTCAACTGCAAAGTCAACTTTGACTTTTGAAATATTTGGTAAACCATGGACTTATCAGGCCGAGGATCATGAAAATATGATTGATAAAGTCATTTGATCAAGTTTAAATCAAGAAATCAATAAAAATAATCAAAGATGTTAAATTGGGGTAGTGGAATTTTCACTAAGTCCCTAAATTCTCATGTTCAAATACACTACTTTGTAAACTTGTAACTTCTTCATCAAGCCACCAGTTTTCTTGCTCCAATGATCAGATTGAAGATAATATTTCATACTACAACTTTTCATAGTTAATGATCTCCAAAAAATACACGTGTAAGAAGATATGAGCTTATAAAGTCATGACTTCTTTAACCAACACTAAGAGAAAAATTTCCAGCATTTTGACCTTATCAAGTAGCTGACTTTATGGCTATTTTTCTCAATGATCCCAATTAATTCAAGGAAAGTGGTAAACATGAAAGTTGTATATGATATTTCAAGCTTTCCAGAGAGTCCAAGAGCATGAATTTATCACAATTAAGCAATGAGTTTTGAAGAGATGAATTTCGCATACAAAATTGAATTGAAGGTCCATTTTCTTATCAAGTTCATGTGCAATCTCAAAGCTTAAACTACATAATCTACAAGATCTTGCATCGAGATCTCTAATAATCAATATTTCTGATGTTTAGGATGCCCTAACAATGTATTATTCAAGGAGTGCAAGGATTACCCAAGTTCCACACCATAAATGAACCAAAAGCATAAAATGGTTGTTGCCAAAATATCCAAAATATTAATTTATGATCTTGGGCCTTGTAAACCTGAATTTAATATGAACATACGCCACCTAAATTATCTAAAACACTCCACCAAAAAGTATCGAAGAAGCCATGTCAATTTTCGTTTCTTCACCATTAAACTACACCACACTATTGGACATTTTTGTTGAATTTGAACCAAACCAAGTTGTTTCATGTTTGAACTGATCCAAATCACTTCCTTAGTCTCAATGCATTCACTATAAAATGAAGTCCAAGAATCAAGTCTCAACACCAAAATTTTCACAAGAACTTCATTGTTGTAAGTTTTCACACCATAAACTCCCATCTCCCAATCCACTAGTGCATTATGCAAAATTCTGCCTCAAACACCTTCCATACATCAAATATAACTCATCCATAACCTATTTGTACGAATGCAATCACTCACTAGCCACACCTATTTCCAAAATTAGAGGTTTTCACATTGAGTTGGGTAGAGAGATTGGGCACGATCCAAAGCAAATTAAGCACATCAACACTCCAGGAAGGTTCAAGGAAGCTAATATGATCGTTCATTTTCTATTGGAAAATCATTTAAAGGGGCTATGGACTCACTCCATTTGGTGAAATTTGTGAACTCTGAACTCATAGTTTAAGTTATCATTTGCATTCATTTTTAATCCATTAATGTTCATATGATTGGTGTGATATGAAGCCCTATGAAAATATGCATCGATTATTGTTATGTGGCACTTAATTTCATTTTGATGTTTTAACTTTTTTTTGGTTTTTGTTAAATTTGTGTGATACAGTTAAAATTAATTAATTTTAAGCACGTGGTTGAGTTCCTGGTAAAATTCTAAGCAACTTTGATCTTTACACTTTCGCATTTGGGTTAGAAATGAGAGAGTTTCCATTTTTGAAAGCTTGAGCTTGAAGAAGAAAACTAAAATTTCGCTTAGAAAATCGATTTCCTCAAGGAGGGAAATCGATTTCCATCATGAATTTTTTTTTCCAATGCCTCTGTTTGTGTAAGTTTTTGAAGGGGAAATCTACTTCCCCATTTGGGGTAATCGATTTACTGAGTGCATTTTTGAATTTTTTTTTATCACTTGTTTTCCCTCAACTTTCTATTTGATCTTCAATGTTCAAATCAACTTATTTTGAATTTACTTTTTTACTTGCTTCTTCATTTGTGTCTATATTTCGCCAATCCGTGAAAAAATTCCAAAAAAATTATATTTATTTTGATTATTTTTGTATAGTTGAAAATCAAGACTTTTTAGACTTTTCCTTGGTTTCTTTGTTGACTTTCTTGAATAAATTCAACTTGAACGATACTAACATGCCATGTATTGACTATTGCTTGATGACATGCTTCTTGTAATGTTTATTCCATGATCTTTCATTTACACATTAAGTCTTTAATCCAAGCATGACAACATTAGGATAAAACTTCCCCATTTCAATCCAAATTTTAAGTTCATCATGGCATGACAACATTATGTTAGATTTTCATCAATCTCAACCTTAGGGATACTTTGGATGACAAAATTAAGATCTTATGTCCCTTTAGACTTTCTTTTCTTTTTCATTTCATCTTTTAAAACTAAAACATTTTCTCAATCAAAATCCAAAAACGCTTCACAAATGTTCAAAACCCTTTCAAAACTAAATGTGTGAAGGTGGTGAGTGTCTCCTTGGATGAGGGTCCACTTATCATCTCTCTCATAACAAAAACACAAACCAAATCCAAATCATTTTGCCACTTGGATTTTATCCTTAAAACCTTTTCAAAAAGGACATGTTAACTCCGTTCTACCGTAAATAGACAAGCTCTAACTTCTAGAATGCGAACTTAATATCATCCATAAAAAACACACAACAAACCAAAATTTTTAAGAAGAACTAAGGTTTTATGATTCCTTTTGGTGATATGTAGGCATAGGGTTTCAAAGCTCAGGAGAACGCACTAATAAAAACCTTTTTCTTTTCCCAATGAATTTATGCATACATTATCCTTTAGCATGTAAGTTGTAGATATATACACACCCATTGATTAAAGTAACAAGAGTGGATCTCTTGGTTGCGAGACCATGTTCTTTTCCCATTCTTTGAGGTTTTCTCTATATTTTCCTTTCCCTATATCTTTGGGATAAATAAAGTTAGGTAGTGACTATGTTTGTTTAAGGAAGCTTCGTGCATATATTTTTCGCGTAGCTTCAGCTGGCGACTCTACTGGGGAAATACGTTATTGAAGCAAGTCAATCCTAGCTCTTGTTTAGTTCTTCTTCTTTAGGTGTTTGTTTATTTTATTTACTTACATTCTTGAATTCATTCATTGAACTTTATATATTCTAGATATTGGTGTTTGTTTCTTTGTTGGGTGGGTGTTACTTTAGAGATAAGCCCATTACACAGGCTTGAGCTACCCATAAGTTTAAAGTGGATAGTCATGTAACCTAAGGGGTAGATGCCCTATTATTGTGTCATGAGAACCACACCCAAACTAGGTTCTTTTGGAGGTACAACTGTTATGATGTAGATACGTTACAACACTATACTTTTCCATGGACCCATGACTCTGGGAAACCCCCAGGAACCTTTTGTCCAAGATTAAAACTCACATGTGAGAGGGTTTAGGCCTTTTTGACAGCAAACTTTGACTTTCATCATACCTTGGTTTTCTTACAAAGGAAATTTTTTATAATACTCCCTATATCAAGAGTTATCCAGTCTATGCCAAGTTGTGATCCCATGCGTTTGCATTCAAAACATCATCATGTTATGTCCTTTTACAAGGAAACCTGTCTTTGAATCTTGTGAAGCTTTTCCACATCTTATGTCTTCTTGCTTAAAACCTCAATGAAGTACTTAGATTACTTGGAAATGATTGAACATGTTATTTCATCCACCCATGCATCTTCATGCATACACAAATTCATAACAGGTATTTAGAGCAGGGATTCTTATTCTGATTTGATCTTCTCAATAGAACTACAAAACTAGGATTCTCATCCCTGTGCAATAATCAGAGATCAGCTATGGGAGAATTATGCGAGTAATTGTCTAAGATGAAGGTTCAAAGGGGTCTGTTTATAGTAGATATGTAAGCTATGGCCCGTGGTCAGGAACTCTTAAGAGAGGAAAACACTCGGTTGAAGACTCAGATAAATCTGGTCATGGAAATTTTAAGGTCATTACTGAGAAAAGAAGACAATCATATGCCCGTTGTTGCAATAAAAGTTGTTTCTGCTCCCTATCCTTTGGGATCCCCTTAAGATCTTGGATTATCTCGTAGACCTCCTCCATAATCTTGGTGTAATACGGTAGGAGAACTGACTTGGTTGTTTTGCGTTTGATCGCAATTGTTGCGGATAGCAAGAGTTGACATCGACTTTTCTTTTATCCAATAAGGAAAGGGTGAAAAGAACATGAAAGAACTTTGAGATAATTTTTTGAGTTCGGGGGGTAGGTTATGAAAAGGGAAGGTGTTAGCACCCTTTTCATCCATAGTTATCTATGGGCTCTTAGTTGCTAGCTCACTTTGAAATTCTTTGTTTGAAATGTGTTTGTGATTGTTTTTGAAAGTATTTTCGAAAAATGCCTTCATTTAGGCGAGCTTTGTAATGATTCTCGTCCCTATCAGAATGCATACAAAGTGTTGACTTTTGAAAATATTTCATGTTTTGAAAGTGTTGGTGTATTTTTTAAAGATATTTTAAAGATTGATTGTGAGCAAGCAACTAAGATTGTTCTACCTACTCAAAAAGTCTTTTGTTCATTTCCTCCCCTTTTAGATGTTTCTATCTTACCATTGATTGATAAGAATCCCAACCATTAGATGTAAAGGGACGGGCGTGGGGCATCTTATAGTCATAGATGACAATATTATGAGATACCTTAGCATTCCCTTAAGGGTCTAAGATAATTTATAAGGCAACATTCGAAGCATCATTGAGGGACTACGATCTTGTATTTTTGATTGTTTTTGCTAAAGTGTCTCACATGCACATCATGACCATTTATTTAAGGCAATAAATTTGAGTTAACCCTAGAGGTGCAAGTGTGCAAGTGTTTTGTATTTCGTGCTTGATTTATCTTGGATTAGGGTTTTCTAGTATTGACTTTATTTTTCCATACAAACCCTAATTACTAGTATTTATATTTGAAAGAGGTAAATTGTGAAAAGTAGATATCCTACGCTATTACATCGCTTAGGGGATGGGGGTAAATATTTATAAATGGGGAATGAAAGAAATTAAAACCTAATTACTATTACAACCAAATTGAATGAAAATAATAGCAAAAGAGTCTCAAAAAATCAGAACTTTTGGTGTTAAAGCTGACACGGGCCGTGTCCTGTGACACGAGAACTCATGTCAGGACCCTGTAATAAATATGCATGTCTTTTTTAGTCCCAACTGAGCTGACATGGGCAGTGTCCTGTGACACGGGCACCGGTGTTAGGATCCTGTCCTACCATTTTGTCAAGTTTTAATTCCAGTAAGTGGGACACATGCAGTGTCCTGTGACATGGGCACCCGTGTCAGAGCCCTATCTTGCCATTTTTCCTGTTTTCTTCCTGACGCGGCCCGTGTCAGGTGACACGGTCAGCCGTGTCAGACTTCCAGAAGCACTTTTATTTTATTTTAAGTGTTTGCAATTCTTCTATGCTGATTTGTCCTGTTTTAGTCTTTTGAAAATGAAAATAAAATGATGTATGAACAAGGATATCATAGTTTGAGAAAAATTACCTCTTGAAATGAAAACTCAAAACGTGTATGGGTGTTTCCAACTGTAATGTGATGATTGATTGAGCTCCTTCGGACCCTTTTGAAGTTGTTCCAATCCTTACTTTGTACTGAAAGTGTTCGAATTTATCCAACCAAGTCAACTTGCAAGACAATGTTTTTTAGTTTGGAAAGTGATGATAATGATGTTACATAAGTTGTTCTTATGTTTGAACAAATTCTATATGGTGTATTTGAAGTATTTAGATGGTTTATTTGGGGAAAACTTGTAATCTATGAGATTCAAAGATTTGGACTTCAAAGCTCAAGAGTGGAAGTTTTGTTGACACTTATGGTTTTTGAGAGTATGAGGGGATTTTGAGAACTTGTCTACACAACAAAAACTTCTGGGTTTTCTCTCTATTTTTCTAACATCCTTCCTTGAAAATTTTCCCTCTATTTATAGGTAAAAGGTTTGTGAACAAGGACTGAATATGTTTACAAGACAACATCTTATGGTTTGGTTGGGATGCAAATATCAAACTATGTCAAGTACTCTATGGTTCCAAGATGAAGTACCAAATTTTCTGGTATAGAGGGGCTTCTTTCCACGATTTATAGTGGAGTAAAATCATAAACAAACAAGGTATAGGCTCAAGACAAGTTTTGTGCCAACAAGCTTGCTTTTCAAGAATAACAATGGTGCCTTTATGCCATAAATGGAAAGATCTTTTGGAAAATGGTTAAAACACTTGGGTAATAGTTCAAAAGTAGGTGTAAGCATTAAATTATGGTTAGATTGTGTAGTTGTTTAGTTATTGGCTTGCTTTTTTGGTAAAACCCAAGTGTATGTGTGAATGTCATGACTGATGTCATAACATTCTAGTTTAGTTTGTACTGATTCATTAGGTACCTTTGCAGAAAAATATTGTCATACAGGTACTGATGTTTATAAGTGTGTATCTGAGCATTTTGCAAAATGATCACATTTTCCTAAATCAGTAGACAGGTTTTTCAGATGTCATAACAGATGTTAAGACATCCTGTTCTGAACTAACAGGTTTGCAGTTTGGTTAATTCTGAGTTTTTTCAGGAAAATGACTCAGTCTTTCCAGAACAGAATCCTGCGTTTTCTTTGGGTTAACCTAGCTCAACCCTAACCTGGTTGATAAAGTCCTGTGACCTAGTCTTAAGGTCAAATGGAATTAACCCTAGATTTTTGTGGAAACCCTAACTGAAGATGCAGCTGCTATATATTCAACAGAGCTGCTGTTTTGAAAGCAATCCCTTTTTGGTCAGAAGATCATTTGTAAGCTGTATAGTTTTAACTATTGTAATTCAAGCAATTATCATTGTGATAAGTGACTTGGAATAGGTTTTTAATTGTAAGGGTTGTGTAGCACTCAAACTTTGAAGAAAGAGTGTTTGTATGTTTCTTGACTAAAGCTGTGAAGCAGAGTCAAGTTAGGTGTGTGTATCACTCAAAGCTGTAAAGCAAGAGTGGTTGTGTTGCTTGATTAAAAAGCTGTGAAGCTTAATCAAGTGTATGTTTTTGAAGAGTGTCTTCATCAATTCATTAGTCAAATTGTTTTATGTATCACTGCTGTGATTGAGGGGGAGTGAGTAGGAACTCAGGTTTAAGTTGTACTTAGATTGAAATTGCATTGGGTAGGTCTTAAGTGAAGGAGATAAACTGGTTGGTTTATTCCTGAATTAACATCTCTTATAGTGGATTTCCTCCCTGGCTTGGTAGCCCCCAGAGTAGATGTTGTTGCACACTGAACTGGGTAAACAATTGACTGTGTTCTTTACTGTTTTTGTATTTACTGTCTTATAGAAAGTCAGATACGGTGTCATAACATTGAACGTGACATTGAGTATCTACAGCCAGAATTTCAATTGGCATCAGAGCAGGCACCCTGCCTGTATTACTGGGTGAGATCTAGGGATATCACTTTCTAGCACTATGGACAAAGAAGGAGTTTTTGGAAATAGACCACCCATTTTGGATGGAACTAATTATGACTACTGGAAACCTCGTATGATTGCCTTCTTAAAATCTATGGACAAAAAGGCTTGGAGAGCTGCTGACAAAGGATGGATCCATCCCACCATAACTGAGAAAGATGGGACAATCAGTCTGAAGCCTGAGGAAGATTGGAGTAAAGAAGAAGATGAGTTAGCCCTGGGAAATTCCAAAGCTTTAAATGCCTTGTTCAATGGAATTGATAGAAACATTTTCAGACTAGTACATCAATATGAACTGGCCAAGGAAGTTTGAGACACTCTCAAAACTACTCATGAGGGCACTTCCAAAGTAAAAATGCCAAGGCTTCAGATGTTGACTACCAAGTTTGAGAATCTAAAAATGATGGAAGATGAAACCATTCATGAGTTTCACATGAACATCTTGGAGATTGCCAACACCTCAGGAGCACTGGGAGAAAAGATGTCAGAAGAAAAAATGGTGAGAAAGATTCTCAGATGCTTGCCTAAAAGATTTGCAATGAAGGTAACTGCCATAGAGGAAGCCCAGGACATCAGCAAGTTGAAAGTGGATGAACTTATTGGGTCTCTTCAGACTTTTAAGATGGGGATCACTGATAATGGTGACAAGAAGAACAAGAGCATAGCACTTGTGTCCAACACTGATGTTGAAGAAAATATTTCAGAAGCTATAGCCATGCTTGGAAGACAGTTCAACAAACTCATCAAAAGAATAGATCCAAAGTCAAGGTCTAATGTTCATAACATTCCCTCTGACATTGACAGTTCCAGCAGAAGACCAAGGTCAGAAGAGAAGGGAAATCAAGGCAGAGGAATTCAATGCCATGGTTGTGAAGGATATGGGCATATTCGAGCTGAATGTCCTACCTTTCTTAAGAAACAAAAGAAAGGAATGACTGTTACTTGGTCTGACTGTGATTCAGAAAGTAATTCTGAAGAAGAATCTGCCAAACTAGTTACTGCTTTAACTGGTGTTTGTACCTCTGAAAGTGACATCAGTGATGAAGAGGTGACTTTTGAAGAACTGGCTGATACTTACAAGAAATTGTGTATCAGAAGTACTGAAGTCTGTATGCAGAATGAGAAACAATCAAAACTCATCATAAAGCTGGAGGCTGAAAAAAGGGCAAACCTTGAAACTATAAGTCATCTAGAAGGAGAAGTTCAATTGCTGAACTCACAACTGAATCAAATGACCAAATCTGTCAAGATGCTGACAAATGGAACAGACAAATTGGAAGAGATCCTTCAGGTTGGACAAAATGTGGGAAATAAATCTGGACTAGGATTTATGGAAGCAAAGAAATCTGGTACTGATAAGCAAATGTCAAAACAGATGTCTCAACACAACTCTCAACATCAGGAACATAGACATATGAAGAAAAGGTACCAAAGATGGAGATGTCATCATTGTGGGAGATATGGCCACATAAAGCCCTTCTGCTTCAGATTGCATGGATACCCTAATCAGAACTCAGGTGTCAAACCTAAGTCTAAAAAGGTACCACATGCTCCTAAATGGAAGAAAAAGGCTACTGCCCTGATAGCCCACACTTCCCTGAGGGTCTCTGTAAAGGAAGACTGGTACTTTGACAGTGGATGTTCCAGACACATGACTGGAATCAAGAACCTCCTCAATAATGTTAAGCCTCACACCACCAGTTTTATGACCTTTGGAGATGGTGCTAAAGGTGAAATCAAAGGAGTTGGTGATTTGGACTGCCCTGGAGTTCCAAGTCTGAATGAAGTACTGTTGGTAAAAGGGCTGACTGCTAATCTCATTAGTATCAGTCAATTGTGTGATCTAGGATTCAAGGTCAATTTCTCAAAATCTGAATGTCTTGTAATCAATGACAAACAAGAAATTATAATGAAAGGAGTCAGATCTAAAGACAACTGTTACTTGTGGGAGCCTGAGAACACTAATTTCTCCTCTGTGTGTTCCATTGCAAAAGAAGAAAAAGAGGTGAAACTGTGGCACCAAAAAATTGGCCATCTTCATCTAAGAGGTATGAAGAGGATTATCTCCTTGGAGGCAGTCAGAGGGATTCCAAGACTGCAAATTGATGAAGAAAGAGTTTGTGGTTAATGTCAGGTTGGTAAGCAGACTAGGATGTCACATCCAAAGTCAAGACATCTGACCACCTCTAAGGTTCTAGAACTTCTTCATATGGATCTGATGGGACCAATGCAAGTAGAGAGTCTTGGTGGAAAAAGATATGCCTATGTGGTTGTGGATGATTTTTCCAGATTCACCTGGATTAATTTCATTAGGGAAAAATCTGATGTATTTGAAGTTTTTAAAGAATTGTGCAAAAGAATTCAAAGAGAAAAGGAAGGGTGTATTGTCAGAATCAGAAGTGATCATGGCAAGGAATTTGAAAACAGCAAGTTTGATGATTTCTGTTCTTCAGAAGGAATTAGTCATGAATTTTCTTCTCCTATAACACCTCAGCAAAATGGAGTTGTGGAAAGAAAAAACAGGACCATACAGGAATCTGCTAGAGCAATGTTACATGCCAAAAGACTTCCTATGTATTTTTGGGCTGAAGCTATGAATACAGCCTGCTATGTTCATAACAGGGTCACCTTGAGAAAGGGAACCTCATCCACCATATATGAACTCTGGAAAGGAAGAAAACCAACTGTGAAGTACTTCCATGTGTTTGGCAGCAAATGCTATATTCTGGCTGATCGTGAACAAAGAAGAAAACTGGACCCTAAAAGTGATGAAGGCATATTTCTAGGATATTCCTCAAACAACAGCGCTTATAGAGTATTCAATTCCAGAACCAAAGCCATGATGGAATCAATAAATGTTATAATTGATGATTATCATGAAGAAATAGATGTTCCTTGTACTGTTGAGACATTCTTTGAGACTTCAACCCAACAGAATGATCTATCCAACTCCAACACAACAAAATCTGAATCAAAGGAAGCTAGCAAGATCCCTTCCATCAGAATTCAGAAGGATCATCCAAAAGAGCTCATCATAGGAGATCCCAACAGTGGAGTCATTACAAGATCTAGAGAAATCATCTCAAACTCTTGTTTTGTGTCCAAAATGGAACCAAGAAATGTCAAGGAAGCTTTAACTGATGAATACTGGATTGGTGCAATGCAAGATGAACTGAACCAATTCAAGCAACATGAAGTTTGGGAACTGGTTCCTAGACCTGAAGGAACTAACATCATTGGGACAAAATGGATTTTCAAGAACAAGTCAGATGTTGAAGGAGTTGTCACCAGAAATAAGGCAAGACTTGTTGCTCAAGGATACACCCAGGTTGAAGGGGTTGATTTTGATGAAACCTTTGCACCTGTAGCCAGGCTGGAATCAATCAGACTCCTATTGTCAATTGCTTGTCTTCTGAAGTTCAAGTTATTTCAGATGGATGTGAAAAGTGCCTTTCTAAATGGGTACTTAAATGAGGAAGCTTATGTGGAACAACCTAAAGGCTTTGTGGATCCAACCCACCCTGATCATGTCTACAAATTGAGAAAAGCTCTATATGGCCTGAAACAAGCTCCTAGAGCATGGTATGACAGGTTAACAAAGTTTCTCTCAGACAAAGGCTACAGAAAAGGAGGCTTGGACAAAACTCTCTTTGTCAAAACTGAAGGAGGGAAGTTGATGGTTGCCCAAATATATGTTGATGACATAGTGTTTGGAGGAATGTCAGAACATATGGTTAAACACTTTGCTGACCAGATGCAGGCTGAATTCGAAATGAGTCTCATGGGAGAACTAACTTATTTTCTTGGACTGCAAGTCTCACAGATGGAGGACTCAATCTTCTTATCTCAAAGCAAGTATGCTAAGAACATTGTAAAGAAGTTTGGTATGGAGAATGCAAGTCACAAAAGGACTCCTGCTCCTACTCATCTAAAGCTTTCCAAAGATTCAAGTGGGGTTAAGGTGGATCAAAGTCTGTACAGAAGCATGATAGGAAGCTTGTTGTACTTAACTGCCAGCAGACCTGATATTGCCTTTGCAGTTGGAGTTTGTGCAAGATACCAAGCTGATCCCAAAGTCAGTCATATCAATCAAGTGAAGAGAATTTTGAAGTATGTGAGTGGAACTTACAACTATGGGTTGATGTATTCTCATGGCTGTGAACCAGCTCTGACTGGCTACTGTGATGCTGATTGGGCTGGTAGTGTTGATGATAGAAAAAGCACCTCTGGAGGATGTTTCTTCTTGGGAAATAATCTGGTTTCCTGGTTCAGCAAGAAACAGAATTGTGTGTCTCTTTCTACTGCTGAAGCTGAATACATTGCAGCTGGTAGTAGCTGCTCTCAAATGATCTGGATGAAACAGATGCTTACTGAGTATAATGTCACACAAGATGTTATGACATTGTACTGTGACAATCTGAGTACAATCAACATTTCCAAGAATCCCATTCAGCATAGTAGGACCAAACATATTGACATACGACATCACTTTATCAGAGACCTTGTAGAAGAGAAGACAATCAAATTGGAACATGTTGCCACTGAGCTACAGCTGGCTGACATTTTTACCAAGGCTCTTGATGTAAATCAATTTGAAAACTTGAGGGGTAAGTTGGGTATTTGCCAACATGAGGAATTGTAGCAATTAATTTTGCTTAAAACAAGGATTAAAGGAGTTATGCTTGTTCTGATTGGGTTAAAATTATATTTTCCCATTTCCTTCAATTCTTTTAAGAAGTTGAATAGACACTCCTTTTCTTCCTTCCCCTCTCGTCTCCTCATCAAAACCCAGTCTCTCAATCAGAATTTTCTCTTCAGTTGTTGTTGGTCCTCTAAGACTGTCAAAATGCCTCAAACACCATCATCATCCAATACGACTATTTCAACCTCTTCCTCTGATCAAGATTCTAGGACAATCTCTTCTTGTCTGGACTCTGAAGTCCTGGAGATCTCTTCTTGTAGAAAAGTGGGAATTAACCCCACCAGGGTCAAAGAGTTGAGAACAAGACATGCAGGAAAGTCCCAAGCTTCTGCCTCTGGTAATCCATCTCATCCTTCTTCTTCAGTTCCCCCTGAAATTTCAAATAGGGAAGGGTCAACCTATGTTAGTCAAGCAATAGCTAAAATTGTTTCAAGAATTCTGAACGAGAACCACTCAGTTCCTGGCATTTCTGTTCCTTTGAATCAAGAAAGTTCAAATGCTGAAACAAATCCAGATGTCTCTAAGGATGTTGAGACATCAGACAAAGAGAAGAATGCTGACATTGCTCACAAGAAAAGGAAGAAGCCCGAATCCTCTGAGTCTGATGACAGTGCTTAAAGGTTGGTGGAGTTACTGTTTGGTGGAGTTGGTGCTGGTACCTGGTGGAGTTTGGAAGTGTTCAGTTTTTAGCTGCTGCTCTTATTACTTTTTTCTGGATGACTGTATAATTTTTATGAACATGTATCTTTGGCCCATTTGTGGCTAAAGAGGGGGAGAATATTTTGGTACTTACTTAATTAGAAATTCTATTTTTCTGCAGTCATTTCTTTCTGCTGCTATCTATCTCTGATTGCTTAGGGTCTTTAGCCAAAAATCTGCCAAAGGGGGAGTTTGTAGTTGTTTAGTTATTGGCTTGCTTTTTTGGTAAAACCCAAGTGTATGTGTGAATGTCATGACTGATTTCATAACATTCTAGTTTAGTTTATACTGATTCATTAGGTACCTTTGCAGAAAAATATTGTCATACAAGTACTGATGTTTATAAGTGTGTATCTGAGCATTTTGCAAAATGATCACATTTTCCTAAATCAGTAGACAGGTTTTTCAGATGTCATAACAGATGTTAAGACATCCTGTTCTGAACTAACAGGTTTGCAGTTTGGTTAATTCTGAGTTTTTTCAGGAAAATGACTCAGTCTTTCCAGAACAGAATCCTGCGTTTTCTTTGGGTTAACCTAGCTCAACCCTAACCTGGTTGATAAAGTCCTGTGACCTAGTCTTAAGGTCAAATGGAATTAACCCTAGCTTTTTGTGGAAACCCTAACTGAAGATGCAGCTGCTATATATTCAACAGAGCTGCTGTTTTGAAAGCAATCCCTTTTTGGTTAGAAGATCATTTGTAAGCTGTATAGTTTTAACTATTGTAATTCAAGCAATTATCATTGTGATAAGTGACTTGGAATAGGTTTTTAATTGTAAGGGTTGTGTAGCACTCAAAGCTTTGAAGAAAGAGTGTTTGTATGTTTCTTGACTAAAGTTGTGAAGCAGAGTCAAGTTAGGTGTGTGTATCACTCAAAGCTGTGAAGTAAGAGTGGTTGTGTTGCTTGATTAAAAAGATGTGAAGCTTAATCAAGTGTATGTTTTTGAAGAGTGTCTTCATCAATTCATTAGTCAAATTGTTTTATGTATCACTGCTGTGATTGAGGGGGAGTGAGTAGGAACTCAGGTTTAAGTTGTACTTAGATTGAAATTGCATTGGGTAGGTCTTAAGTGAAGGAGATAAACTGGTTGGTTTATTCCTGAATTAACATCTCTTATAGTGGATTTCCTCCCTGGCTTGGTAGCCCCCAGAGTAGGTGTTGTTGCACACTGAACTGGGTAAACAATTGACCGTGTTCTTTACTGTTTTTGTATTTACTGTCTTATAGAAAGTCAGATACGGTGTCATAACATTGAACGTGACATTGAGTATCTGCAGCCAGAATTTCAGATTGGAAAGTTAGAAGGCCTGCAACACAAGATTATGCAACATAGCATAAGGATTTTGTTATGTGTTCTTCAACAAAAAGACTTGCAATTCAAGGATGGATGCCCAACTTCATGCCCTTGAATCTCCTAGCTTGAGTATGATAAATTCATGCTCTTAGATGTTTTGTAAAGCTTGAAACATCCTATATAACTTACATTTTGGCCAATTTGAAAAAATCATATTAGAACTATTTGAAAAAATGCCAAGAAGTTGGGATAAAATCCTGACAATAATCTGTTGAAAATTTCTAAGTGTTTTATGAAAATGTCATGACTTTAGGAATTTATAACTCAAAATCCAAGAATTTCTAGAACTTATTCTGACCTACAAAGTTTTAGATCTCATTGAGATCTATAACTTTCATGTTGGAAGTTTTCTTTGAATCATCTTGCATCTTGGTGAAAACTTGGCATGAAAAATTGAAATTATCATGTACAAAAAACACTTAGAAAAATTTCTAAGTCTTGAAAAGTTTGACTTTTCACATTGACTTTTGACTTTCTTGATTTCTTTATTTCTTGATGATCAAGTTTGATAATATTGAATGTCTTGATGAATTTTTATCTTTGAAACTTAATGTTGGCCAAAACGTCAAAATTTGACTTTTTAGTGTACAATTGACTTTTTCATCAGTTGACCAAATTTCATCTATCAATCCACTGATATTGTGAAATGTTTTGAGATATGAAAATAGGTAAAAATGATGCATTTGAATTCTTGAGATCATGTTTCAAACCAATAATTCATGTATTAGGTAGAAAGTCAATGATCAGTCGCTTTCAGTCAAAACCCTAATTTGTGGTCTCAGTGTTTCGAATGTGATTTTGTCTGATCAATTCTTGAAAATCCTTGAGCATTAGAGACCCTTTGTGAAATGTCTTGAGAAAAGATAGGGTAAAATTTGGGGTATAAAACTTGGGTTTCAAAATCTCCCCGTCAGCAGATAGTTCATATGCCTTGGATAACTCCAAGGGGCTAGATTCATATGCTTATTTGCTTCCTCAATTGCTGAAAATTCAGTTGATTAAACTCCATACTTTGGATCCTCCCACAAAGCTTCCTCCGGAGTATCCTGTTAATGACATGTGTGAGTTCCATTATGGGGAACTTGGTGACAAAGTTGAGAATTGTAAGGATTTGAAGTACAAAGTACAAAAGCTCATTGATTCAAAGGCAATCTCGTTCACGCCTGATGGATTAAACATTTTAAACATGCTTACTCCAACTGCTTTAGAAGAAAATGTTAATCCTTTCTTCTATATAGGATCCACTTTAGACTATGGGCATCCTCCATAATCTTAGGTTCCAGAATCTCCATATTATCAACCTTTGCTTGTTCTTCGACCAAATCAGAAGGGTAAGATGCCTGAATAGAGTTGGTGCTCAAATCAGTCAGGTAAGAAGAAACCAAGAAGGCTATAAAGAGTACACAATCCAATCCCTATGCCTCATAGACAGTTTCTCTCTCACTTACTCCAAAATTATTTGGTGGAGTTAAAGCAGCTCGGGCCTCCTCCTTCTCCTCATCCTTTGGTATTTGACCCTAACACCCACTGCGATTTCCATTATGAGGAACCTGGCCATACGATTGAAGGTTGCAATGTATTCAAAGGCAAAGTCCAAAGCCTTGTTGATTCCAAGGTAATCTCTTTTACGCCAGATGGCTTTCACATCAATTGAGTCCATTGACCAAGTGGAATTTAAGATCGCAAAGCATCTTCTGAAGCATTAAGTCCATACGGAGAGAGTATCCTAAACATTGGAAACATTTTAGATCATTGTGCATTTTATTTGTTCTCATTTGTAATTTTTCTTGTTTTGTTAAGTACTTGTCTGTATGCAGAACATATTTTTTTGAAGTAATGATAACATTTTGCATTAATTATGTCTGTCTTAAAGCAATGCATTCGTTTTCACTCATTAATTGCTTTACTTCACTTTGTGATATTCAAATCTTGTTAATTAAATAACTCTGGAAGGAGGATGATGATCTGAAAAATGCAAAATCATTGGTTATATGCTTTTGAATAAAATCCTGCTGATGACGTACATGCATTGTTTCAAATCCCCAAACACAGGAGATATAAGGAAGATAATCTCTTGCTAAACCATTTTGAGCCTTGAAGTAGGAGTTTGTTTTTATACAAAAAACCCTCATATTTGACCTGGGGAAGGTTAGTTTTCAGTTAATTTGACCGAGTGTTCAAAATTCAAAAGGAATGCACTTCCGAAAAGACCACAAAGGTTATCATTCACACATCAAGAGGTCAAAGAGACATGAAACCATAATGGTTATCCCTCATACATCAAGGAACAAGGTAGTCTTTGCTCTCTCAACAGATCAAGACAAGTCAATGTCACACGATTTGTTCAAATGTAGAAAAATAAAGCAAAAGGAAAAACCCACTAAGTAAAAAACAAGTGACTTAGGAAAAAATTATGGCATCACACTGGACTATCAATTCAAAAGAGTTAGTCCAGGAAAAATTTATGGAAAATAAAAAAAAGGATGAAAAGGAAAAGCAAAAAGATTACAAAGAAAGGATTAGAAAGAAAATTCCTCGGCAAAGAACAACTTTGTGAGACTGCAAACACGAAGACAAAAGGGTGATTACTACCATCACAAAGTCCTTCCTGAGAGGTGAATACTCATGTTAAATTAACTAAACATAGGACTAGAGAACATCACGAAGAATGGGTGGGCACTAATAAACTTTGAGCCTTAAAACCTTTTTTCTAAAAACCGTGAACCTTGCCAGGTTAAAACCCTCAAAAGTCCTAATTGAAGTAGGGTTTATCTCAAAAGCATACTTCAACGAGATAGCGTCCCTAACTCCCATGAGTTATGATAAATATTTTTGTTGGTATCATATTGATTTTGTTATCTTTCATACAAAAATCAACCTCACATCCCAAACCAATGATTCGTTCACATGGTTTTACAACATCTTTTCAATAAAATCTTCAAGACAAACATAAGCTTTGCATTAGAATTATCAGTCTCATAATAAAAATTATTTACATATAAACAAATGCTTGACATTAGGAAGTTTCCATAATGAGCATTAGATGAAGAGTATCATCTCGAGGGACAAGTTATGTTCAGAACACCGTTGAGCAGGGGAAAGAGTATCTCAAAGTTGGATTACTCTAGAGGGCTCAGAAGCATTTGAATACTCGGTTGAGTAAGAGTTCAGATGATCTGAGGCAGTCATGTCAAGATTCGAAGAATCTCTCAAAGTGTCGAGTAATCAGGTGCAGTCACCCAAGCATGGTGGAATCCACCTCCAACATTGGTTAGCCTAGGGAATTTTTCCAAAAATCATAATACTAGGGTAGATTATCTATTATGGCACATATCACAGTAGGTCCTATTGAGTAAGAATTCTTCAGAGGCCCTGCGGGCTGGGGAAAGGTAGTATGTAGGGGCATTTCCTCCTCTTCAAGGGTTGATCAGGTTAAGTTCAAGTGTAATCTAAGAAGTCTTTGAGTTTAAAATGAATTTTGAGAAGTTAGGATTGTTATCCTCAACAGAAGTAAGAGATTTAAATCCAGATCAGTGGCACTCATCTGCAGAAGTCAGAACTATATCCTTTAAGGTCCTATCAAATATCCATCTTTGCTTTGGCACTTTGCATAATTATCATCATTATGTTGCATCTACCAAACTGTGTAACATTGTCGTTTTTGTAGAACATTACGCCATGATAAAATCAAACATTCATTTGAAGCATAAGCCAATCTTTTCTCCCCCACAGAGCATAATTGAGAGATATTTACCAGAAGAGTATAACTTCCTTATTCCCAACAAATATTCTTTGTTGTTGTTTTACTTTAAGATGTCTGTCTCACACTGTTCGAGTACTAAACGTCTTGTTGGCCTCCTTAGTAATATTCTTGAGGAAAGCCCTACTCACCCAGTGGAAGCTCGAGTATTTTCATTTTCTCCCAGCAATATGGTGGAAAAATCCTCTGATATTCCATAGAAGTTCATGTTGATTCTTCCCCTAGTATAGTCTGTTGTGACTTCCATTCCTAGTCAAGTATTATTGTGTTTCTCTTTTCGTAAACAATCGTTAATTCTTATTGCCTTTTTGTCTTTCCCAGTTAGAGTGCGAGTAAGAGTCGGTGTATAACCTTTCTTACTTCTCAATTATTTGAATATACTTTAATTGGTGTTTGGGAAGTTCATATAATTGCCACTTGTAAAGAGTTATACCCCGCCTTTGGCCTCTGGGATAATCTAGTTCTTTCGCTTCTTGCAAATATCCAAACCCATTGCTTAACTTTTGTAAGTCGGTCCCCTTACTTCCTTTTGCATAAGGGCTATCTCTCATGTTTTTCAAGTGTTCTCGGTTATTTTTACCCGTATATGCCTTTTGCAATTAGAGTATGAGCAAGAGTTGGTGTATAACCTTTCTTAATTCTCAATTATTTGAATATCCCTTACTTGGTGTTTGGAAGTTCATATAATTGTCACTCTTGAGAATTATACCACACCTTTGGCCTGTGGGATCAATATAGTTTTTTGCCATCTCTTGAAGCCCAACTTCGGTTGGCAAAATTTCAAAACCCAATCCCTATTGGTAATCTATTTAAAATCCACCTTAGGTTGGTCCTTTTCATCTGCAAGTCCATACCAGATGGCATTTGACATCTGTCTATTTTGTAAGTCCACATTAGTCGGCGTCTAGGATACCTTTTTCTCTGTAAGTCCATATCAGTTGGCATTTGATATTTTTCAGTTTTGTAAGTCCATATTAGTTGGCATCTAGGATACCTTTTTCTATATAAGTCCATATTAGTTGGCATTTGATATTTATCCATTTTGTAAGTCCACATTAATTGGCGTCTAGGATACCTTTTATTCTGTAAGTTCATACCAGATGGCATTTGATATTTGTCTGTTTTATAAGTCCATGTTAGTTGGCGTATAGGATACCTGTTACTCTATAAGTCTATATCAGTTGGCGTTTGATATCTGTCCATTTTATAAGTCCATATTTGTTGGCGTCTACGATACCTTTTTCTCTGTAAGTCCATATCAATTAACGTCTGATATCTGTCAGTTTTGTAAGTCTATTTTAGTTGGAATCTAGGATACCTTTTGCTATGTAAGTCCATACCATATGGCATTTGATTTCTATCATCCTCAATTCCCCGATGGATCCTATCATTGGAATCCAGCTTACTTGGACATTATCATTCATCATTGTTCATCCCTGGAGTTAAAATTTTATGGTTCTTTTAATATTTAATCTTTTCACACCTCAAACGTTCGAAATAGAAGATCTTATCTCAAATTCAGGTTTAAGATGATTAAATAGGGGTAGCTGTTGCACTCCAAAATTTTCCCTATGGTTTTCAACTACAAGATTCACATTCATTTGATTTAGAATTACAATCATTCATATCACTAGTTCCTAAAAAGCATGGGATCACAATCTCCTTGTAATTAGGGTTTTGAAAAGGGAAGCTCATTTGTCAAAAGGTTGGATCATCATCATGATCATTTTTATCAAGCATAAGGATCATAAAAAATATCATCTTATGATCTTTAAAGCATCACAATTACAACATAATCACAAGATTTCATTGGTTGTAAAGGATTTGAATTCATCTGGTGAAAAGTCAACTATAATGTCAAACTTTGACTTTTGAAATTTTTGGTCAACCATGGACTTCTCAAGCTGAGGATCATGAAAATATGATTGATGAAGTTATTTGATTAAGTTTAAATCAATAAATCAAGAAAATGAATCAAAGATGCAAAATTGAGGTAGTGAAAATTTCACAAAGTCCCTAAATTCTCATGTTCAAATACACTACTTTGCAAGCTTGTAACTTCTTTATCAAGCCACCGGTTTTCTTGCTTCAATGATCAGATTGAAGATAATATTTCATACTATAACTTTGTCATAGGGAATGATCTCCATAAAATTTATGGATAAGAAGATATGAGCTCATAAAGTCATGACTTCATTAACCAACACTTAGAGAAAACTTTCCAGCATTTTGGTCTTATCTAGTAGTTGACTTTAAGGCCATTTTTCTCCATGATCCCAATGGATTAAAGGAAAGTGGTCAACAAGAAATTTGTAGAGGATGTTTCCAGCTTCCCAGAGAGTCCAAGAGCATAAATTTATCACAATTAAGCTATGAGTTTCGAAGAGATGAATTCGGCATACAAAACTGAATTGGAGGTCCATTTTCTTATCAAGTTCATGTGCAATCTCAAAGCTTAAGCCACCTAATCTATAAGATCTTGCATTGAGACTTCTAATACTCAATATTTCTGATGTTTAGGATACCCTAAAATTGTATTATTTAACGAGTCCAAGTATTACCCAAGTTCCAAACCATAAATGGTCAAAAAGCATAAAGTGGTTTTTTCCAAAATCTAAAATATTACTTTATAATCTCGAGCCTCGTAAACCTGAATTTGATTTGCACATACTCCACCTAAATCATCTAAAAAACTCCACCAAAGAGTATCCAAGAAGCCATGCCATTTTTGTTTCTTCACCATTAAGCTATACCACACTTTTGGACATTTTTTGTTGAATTTGAACCAAACCAAGTTGTTTCATGTTTGAAATAATCCAAATCACTTCCATAGTATCAATGCATTCACTATAAAACAATGTGAAAGCCTCAAGTCTCAACACACCAAAATTTGCACAAGAACCCCATTATTGCAAGTTTTCATACCTTAAACTCCCATCTCCTAACCCACTAGTGCATTCTCCAAAATTGCACCTCAAACACCTTCCATACATCAAATATAACTCATCCATAACCTCTTTGCATTGCTGTAATCATCCACTCACCACAACCATTTCCAAAATTATAGGTTTTCACATTGAGTTCTGTAGAGAGATTGGGCACAATTCAAAGAAAAGTAAGCACATCATCAGCTCTAAGAAGTTTTAAGAAAGCTAATATGATCATTCATTTGCTGCTGGAACATCATTTAAAGGGGCTACAAACTAACTCTGTTTGGTGAAATTTGTAAACTTTGAACTCATATTTTAGGCTATCATTTGCATACATTTTTAATCCATTAATGTTCGTATGATTGGTGTGATCTGAAGCCCTATGAAAATAGGCGTCAAGTATTATTGTGTGACACTTAGTTTCACTTTGATGTTGTAAGTTTTTTCTGGTTTTTGTTAAAATTCATGTGATACCGTTAAAATTAATTAATTTTAAGCACGTGGTTAAGTTCCTGGTGAAATTCTAAGCAACTTTGATCTTTACACTTTCGCATTTGGTTGAGAAATGAGAGAGTTTCCATTTTTTAAAGCTTGAGCATAAAGAATAAAAACAAAATTTCGCTCAGGGAATCGATTTCCTCAAGAAGGGTAATCGATTTCCATCACTAAATTTTGTTTTCCAGCGCCTCTGTTTGTGCAAGTTTTCGAAGGGAAAATCGATTTCCTGAGTGCATTTTTGAATTTTTTTTTAATTTTTATCACTTCTTTTCCCTCAACTTTCTATTTGATTTTCAATGCTCAAATCAACTCCTTTTTGCTTGATATTTTACATGTTTCTTCACTCGTGTCTATATTTTGCCATTCCCTGAAAAAACTCCAAAAAATAATATTTATTTTGATTATCTTTGTTTAGTTGAAAATCAAGACTTTTTAGACTTTTCCTTGGTTTCTTTGTTGACTTTCTTGACTAAATTCAACTTGAATGATACTAACATGCCATGTATTAACTATTGCTTGATGACATATATATTGTAATGTTTATGCCATGATCTTTCCTTTTACACATCAAGTTTTTAATCCAAGCATGACAACATTAGGATAAAAGTTCCACATTTCAATCCAAACTTTAAGTTCATCATGACATGACAACATTGGGGTAGATTTTCTTCAATCTTAACCTTAGGGCTACTTTGTATGACAACATTAAGATCTCTAGTCTCCCTTTAGACTTTCATTTCTTTTGCACTGCATCTATTAAATTAAAACATTTTCTCAATCAAAATCCAAAAACACTTAACAAATGTTTAAAACCCTTTTGTATTGCCACTTCTCTTTTCTCCTTAAAACCTTTTCTAAAAGGACATGTTAACTTGGTTCTACTGTAAGCACACAAGCTCTAACTATTATAATGCAAACTTAACATCATCCATAAAAAACACATAACAAACCAACATTTTAAAGAAGAACTATGGAATTCTGATTCCTTCTGGGATACGTAGGCATGGGGTTGCAAAGCTCAGGCGAACGCACTAATAAAAACCTTTTTATTTTCCCAATGAATTTATCCATACATTACCCTTTAGCAAGTAAGTTGTAGATATATACACACCCATTGATTAGAATAACAAGAGTGGATCCTGTGGAGTACCACAAATGTGAGGGATGCTATTACTTTCCCCTTACGTAATCAACTTCCGTACCCTTTCTCTTGGTGGCGACTCTGTTTGTTTTAGGAAACTTCATGCGTATATTTTTTGTGTAGCTTCAAGGCCTAATTATACACCCCCATGCATGATTATATTCTATATGTAGAATTACCCGTGGGATATAAAGTGCATAAGTTTACTAAGTTCGCTGGAGA
This sequence comes from Vicia faba, assembly GCA_948472305.1. Taxonomy (NCBI): domain Eukaryota; kingdom Viridiplantae; phylum Streptophyta; class Magnoliopsida; order Fabales; family Fabaceae; genus Vicia; species Vicia faba. Next base: position 1,169,927,902 of record OX451738.1, read on the forward strand.
CACTAACGAGTCGACTGTAGAACACATAGCTAGGTTTGAAAATGAAGTTGGCGATAACGCTAACAATGAAGGATTGAAAATGAGCTATTTCCCTAGTTCATTGACCAAAAATGCGTTCACTTGGTTCACAACTCTTACCCCAAACTCTATACGAACATGGGGTTAACTGGAACACATTTTTCAAGAACAATTTTACATGGGTCAATCTAAGATAAGTGTTAAGGAGTTTTCTAGTGTTAGGCGAAAGACAACTGAGTCGATAGACGATTACTAAAAGCCAGGTGTCTCACTAGAGTCCCTGAACACGAGCATGTCGAAACGGCGGCTAGAGGTTTAGATTATTCCATTAGGAAGAAACTAGACACCCAATTCCTTGGGGACATGTCGCAATTGGCCGATATGGTTTGGCAAGTCGAACGTTTGAGAGCTGAGGAAGCCAGAACTTTAAATTGTCATAAAAATAGAAAATTGCGTATTTCAACCATGAGAAATATCCTTCTGAATGTAGAACTGAAACCCGACCCTACATATGCTTGTAAATATTTAAAACCCTCAAATGGAAAAATCCTAATGAACCTAAATATGAGAAGTTTGTTGCTAAAACTTATACTTTTGAAGTTACAAAATATGATCAAATATTTGATGTATTAGTATTAGATGGTCTGATTATATTACCTCCGGGTTTAGAAATCCACCATCAGAGCAAAAGAAAAAAGAGGATTTTCTAAATATCACAATTTCTTGGGCCATAAAACTTCTCAATGTGTTCTTTTTAAGGATTTGGTCCAGAAAGTGCTGAAAGATGGCATGTTGCAGTTTGGAGAAAAGCCAAAAGCATCGATGAAGGTGGACACTGACCCTCTGCATATTGGTGATGCTAACTTTTTCAAACCTGTGGAGATCATGAAGGTCGAGGCTTCTAAAGGCCTCAAATATGGAGATAATTCTAAGAGACAGGTGGAAGCTTGCGAACATAATGAGGAGATTCCAGAAAGTACTATGGTTGAATTAATGAAAGTTAAATTTCCTCAGCCTGAAGAGGAACTGGTCGATTTTTTTGAATAGGTGTAGGCTAGGAAATTCCCGACACATGCTGTGTCCAAAGTGCAATGCAGTCTATGATGAAAAGGCTGCAAAGGAGATTGAAGAAATTAGGGGGAAAGAACTGAAGAAGATTTGCATGTTGGGGAGAAACGAGAGGTTCATAGCCGACAGAGTTGAAGTGCCTCATGAGACTCAGATGCCTCAGGGAAGAACAAAATTCCCCTATCAAAGGATATTCGTGCCACCGACTAATTCTCCCAAAGACAAATGGGTTCTCCCTGCATACCAGGGGGGGGGGGGGTAAATCAGAAGTTCAAGGTGGTCGAAAAGGGATCAGGATCAAGCTAAAAATGGCAAGTAACTAAAAAAGGATCAAGTTCATCTCAGCGAGCTTAAACTGGAATGACCACAAAAATTCTCATGTTCCCCATACCTATAAGGGGAAGAATCTAATGACTAGAACCTAGTAGAGGAGATTCCAAAGAAACAAGAAGGTTGCAAGAGAAGCAGCGCAAAAGTTTGGTCCATCGAAAAGTGAGGTCGAAGGAAGAGAGCAAAGTAAGAGGCCAGCAAAAAAAGATTGACTTTAGCTGCCCCAACTACAAGTGCTCCAGGGGAGAAGTCTAAAAGTCCTATGATGAACCTTGACGACGAAATGTTCTTTGGAAATTTCGACAATAACTCAGAAGATGATCTTATCATCCATTGTAACATCATGTAAGTATTGCTAGTGAAATATGATTGTTTATCTGAGGTATTTGAAACTGAAAAACAAAGTTGTTGGTGAAGAGGGGGAAAACAGAAGCCTTTATGTTACTATGTCATGAATAACAGTGTCGTCAAAGAACAACAAGCTATCTTCGAGAAGTAAAACTTAAACATGATGTACCACCTGAAGCCTTTATTTATCAGGTCTAAGTTAGACGATTTTCCTGTTAACATAGTGTTTATAGATGGTGGAGCTGCGTTGAATCTAGTGCAACTGTCGTTGTTGAAGAAGATATGCAAGTACGACATAGATCGGAGGCCTCACAACATGGTTATCTCAAACTATGAAGGAAAAACAAGTCAGACCTTGGGAGTGCTCCAAATAAACTTATTAGTTGGTTTGACTGTTAGGGAAATTTTATTCACGGTGATCGCGTACAAAGCCAATTACAACCTATTACTAGGGTGCAAATGGATCCATGGAATAGGTGTCGTCTCATTTACTTTTAACCAAAGGCTGTCAATTTGGCTCCCATACGGGATATTAGAGAATATTGAGGCCGATTAAAGTTACTTCATGACTGATGTTTGTGTGCTAAATAGAAAGAATTTCGACTGAAATCGGGCCAAGATTCCTCCATGTTACCCATAAGATTCTATGTTTGTGTCTCATCTAGATGCTATGAATTTTTTGATCTTTCACCCAACTCATGGTTTTATTTGGGACAAGGAGAAGATGGATAACTAACCCATCGCAGAGGGGAAATCCGACCCCACGGGGTGGGAATACAAAGATCATGATGATGCCTTAGTCGAGCACTCACAAGGATTTCGGCTTATCTAGTCGAAAATAGGTTAAATTCGGCCTTAGAGGTTGATCATCTGCAAAACATGGCTCTTTAAGCCATATTTATCAAACAATAAATTGGCCAACATGGCCAACCAACAGCTTCAGAAAGCCAGAGGCTTGATTGTATTTACGATGAAGATCCTCTGGGGTTCAAAAAATACCTAATGGAATTTACTTAGAAAATGTAGGCATAAGACCCCTTAGAAGAAGTCAACCTAGGGGATAGAGAAATTAAATGTCTGACTTATGTGAGCGCCAAAGACAACCTAGAATTGAAAAGAAAGATGGTGAAGGTTCTCAAAGAGTTCAAAGATTGTTTCTCCTTGGATTACATTGAAATGCCAGGGCTTAGTCGAGATATGGTAGAAATGAGATTACCAATTCGTCCAAGAAATAGGTCAGTGAAACAGATGCCAAGAAGGTTTGCTCCAGAAGTACTATCAAAGATAAAGATGGAGATTGAACATCTGCTGAAGAGAAAGTTCATCTGAATTGGTAGGTATGTCGAATGTCTAGCCAATATAGTGCATGTTATTAAGAAAAATGGGAGTCTCATGGTATGTATATATTTTAGGGATTTAAATAATGCAACTCCAAATGACGAATATTCGATACCTGTGTCAGATATGTTAGTCTATTCAGCTGCAAGACATGAGTACCTTAGCCTTTTGGATGAATATTCTAGTTACAATCAAATCTTTATTGCTTAAGAAGATACTCCTAAAAGGGAATTTCGATGCCAAGGGGCCTTAGGGACCTATGAATGGGTAGCGATGCCTTTTTGATTAAAAAATGCTAGAGCCACATACCAAAGAGCAATGAATCCGATGTTCCATGATTTTATTGATACATTCGTAAAGGTTTAGATCGATGATATTGTTATAAAATCCTCATCAGGGGATGGTCACATAGACCATCTTTGACACTCCTCTGAAAGGATGAGTGTTGTACCCCAAAATTTGCCCTCTTTATTCTCAAATACATTTCTAAAAAAAGATCTCAAATGCTCAAGGATTCTCAAGGGCTTGATCAGACAAGCTCACCTCCTAAGCAATGAGCCTCCAAATTAGGGTTTTGATTTTCTCAAGGACAATTGGAATTTTGATGCCTCAAATGACTTTCGTGGTTCATTGTAGGTCTTCAAGATTGCTCATACCAAGTTTCAATACTTGCATCACAAATTTGCTCAGATGACTGAAAATCAATTGTATTGGGTAAAAAGTCAATTGTGGTCAATATACAATCAAACTTCATGATTTTTGGCCAACATCAACATTTTGAAGTTATTTTTATCAATTTACCAAGGTTTGATCACAATGCCTCAAGAAAAGACTTCAAATCATCAAAGGGGCAAAATTGTCAAAATTAGGGTTTTGATTGAGAATGATTGATCATTGACTTTTGACCTAGTAGTGACCAAATGGTTTGAAGCATAATCTTGAGGAATCAAAAAAAATATTTTGACCTAATTTCATGGCTCAAATGATTTATCAACATCAATGGATTGATAGTTGAATTTTTTATCAACTGATGAAAAGTTAACTAATATACAAAAAGTCAAACTTTGATTTTTTGATTAACATTGAATCTAAAAGATCAAGATTCATCAAGACATTAAAAAATATGAAATTTGATCATCAAGAATCAAGAAAGTCAAAAAAGTCAATAAAAAAGTCAAGATTTCTAATACTTAGAAAATTTCTAAGTGTTTTTATACTTGATAAATTCATTACTTCTTGACAATGTTTCACCAAGATGCAAGATGATTCAAGGAAAAATTTCAACATGAAAGTTGTAGATCTTGATGAATTCTACAACTTTTTATTATAGGGTTGATGTCCAAAAAATGTTTAGATTTGAGGATATAAGCCCATGAAGTCATAACATTTTTCATAAAACACTTAGTGAAAATTTTGACAAGTTAGGCATATTTTTTGTCCCAACTTCTTGGCAATTTTTCACCTAGCTCCAATTTTATTTAGCCAAAGTGGTCCACATGAATGTTGTAGATAATTTTTAAAGATTTCCAAAATATAAAATAACTTAAAGAGATCATTTTTGAGCTAGGAGAATCGAAGAGAAGAAGTTGGGTATCCATTCTTAAATTATAGGTCATTTTCATGAAGAACACTTGAATAAATCTCAAGCCATGCTGCATATATCTTACTTTGCAGGATTCAAACTTTCTAACCACTCAATAATTAAATTTTTACACAATTGTTGGAGCCATTATCTAAGTGTTTAAAGCTTTGTCCAAGTTGATTTTCCATTTTTGGCACAAAGTCACCACTTCGGTTTTAGAAAAGTGACTTTAATCATAATGTCAACTCTTCTTGAGCCCATATATTGTTGCTTCTGACTCCAAAACATTGCAAAGCAAGAAGAAACATATTTACAACCTGTTAACCACCCTACAAGCTCTTGTACTTCACATTGAAACCATGAATTTCAACTTTGCTTCCAAAACAAGTTTCAATACCAAAACATGTGATCTTTGTTTTCTGATCACTTTGAGCCCTCAAACCTCTTTCCTATAAATATAAGATGTATTTGTAATCTAACACAAGAATTCACAAGCCTTGAAACTCCCTCAAACTCCCTGAAATCAGATTTTGTACACAAACTCCATTTTGTGCCATTTCTGACCTTAAACCTCAAACACTCAATCCACTCGTGCATTTTCATTTTGAATCCAGCATAAAGCTTTTATAACTCATACAAAAGCTATCCAAACACTGACAACACAACTGTAACATCATATTCCTCATCTTCCATAACAAAAAACAGAGCTCTGCACATTGACTTCTCTAGAATAATACACCCACTCTCAATCCAATGTAAGCATTGCATTAGCTTCCTGGAGGTTCAGTAAAGTTATCCAGATCATCACAACATCTCAAGGAGTGCTCAATCATCAAACAAGATTTCCAGTTTTGAGGTAAGTTTTTCAAACTTTGAAGTCTCTCTACAAGCATCATTAATGGTTACTTTGTGAATAAAAAATGTAGACATCATAACCCTGAAGCTAACCATGCCCTTAGATTTCATTTATGTTGCCCGAGTGATGCGAATTTTTCAGATGAAATTTCGATTAAATTATGTTAGAATTTGGTACCAACAAAAATTCGTGTTCATCTTTGAGTGTTAGCTTAAGTTATTTACACATTTGAAATCATGATGAAATTTCTAACAAGTATGATGTTTACAATTTCTGAAATGGTTGAGAAATGAGCAAGTTTAAAATTCAAATGGCTGGCGCGAGGAAGAAGATGAAGTACAGTCAGAATTGAGTTTATTTTAAATTTATTGCAACATGTTTTATAACCAGATGAAACAGCCACCCTAGTGGCAGAGCACACGCGTATAAGACATTGTATGTTGGGACCTGGGTTCGAGCCCCAACATCCCATTTTGATATTTCTCTCACACTTTTTTTTTGTTTACAAGCGCATGGGCCCTCCAACATTGGGCCTCAACTTGTTTCTTCTTCAGCACACTCCCAAATTTTCTCATAACACAAGCCCAAGTATTTTTTTATTATTTTTTTTATGACTAAAACAAAAACAGTTTTGGGCCTAAAACAAAAAAACGTTTCTCCATACCCCCATTTCACTTTTTGAACACTCAGACCCAATTTTTTATTTCTTTTATATTTTTATATTTTTCTTTATTTATTTTATTCTATTTAGCAAAAATACAAAAAAAATATATTTTTCTTAAATAATTAAATAATTAAATATTTTAATTTAAACACTTCCTTTATTTTTGTTAATATTTAGAACTAGGTTTTATTGTCCTTGCTTCAAATATTTTCAAATTAACTTTCAAATTATTTTCTAAATAATTATTTTAGACTTAGGTCTCATTTTAATTCTTAATTCAATAAGCTTAGATTATAGTTTTTCATTAAATAATTAATCTCTTTTTGTAAATTAATTTACTTAGTTTAATTAGGTTAAATTATCAAAACCTTTTTCTATCAAAAACCCTAAAAGACAATTTCTTCTTTCTTCTTCATCTTTACATTTTTGTATTATTATTGTAATTCATCTTCAATGGTTTGTAATTATAATTAGGGCTTTATTTCTTTATATTCCCCATTGTAAATTTGTATCCCCTATCCCTAAAAGTATTGTAATAGCGTAAGACAATTAAATTCTGAAATTTATCGCTTTCCATATTATTGCTAGTAATTAGGTTTAGTATGGAAAGACTTAAAATCAACCTTAGAAAACCCTAATCCAAGATAAATACTAGAAAACAAAACACCTTGCACACAAGCACCTCTAGGGTAATCTCACTTGTTGCCTCGGATAAAAACAGTCATGTCCCTCAAATGTGGCATATTTTAGCAAAGACCCTCTATTAAAAGATCGTAGTCCCTCGATAACCATTCAATGGTCCCTTTGGTAAACGATCTTAGTCCCTTATGACAATTGCTAAAATGTCTTACAAGTTGCCTTCTATGACTATACGATGACCCATGCCTGTCCCTCACATCCAATGATATGGTTCCTTGCCAACCAATGGTAAAACAACACTATCTAAAGGAGGAGGAAAAGAATAAAGACTTTTTGAGTAGGTAGATTGCTTGTAATTTCTTGCTCACAAACAAAAACATTTCCAGACTTTTCACTTTCAAAATTTTTTTCAAAACAAACATTTTGTATACTTTCTCAATGATACGAGAATCTTTACAAAATTGCCTTACATTGGCATTTTTAAAACATCTTTCAAACATTCATTTTCAACAAATATTTTCAAAACCAGCACTTTGTATACATTCTCAACGATGCGAGAATCATTGCAAAGTTTTCCAAACTTAGGCGTTTTCAAAATATTTTCAAACTTACACAAAACACAAATCATTTCCAAATTGATCAAGCAATTAAGAGCCCATAGATAACTATGAATGAAAAGGGTGCTAACACCTTCCCTTTTCATAACCTACCCCCCGAACTCAAGAAAATTTTCGAAAGGTCTTTCCTGTTCTTTTCACCCTTTCCTTTATTGGATAAAAGAAAAGTCAGCGACGACTCTTCCTATCCGCAACAATTGCGATAAAACGCAAAATAACCAAGTTAGTTCTCCCATCGTATCATAGAATTGCAGACTCTGTTGGGGAATAGTTAAACTAAAAGTGGGGTTACCTAAAGATTTAGATCACCTTTATTTGTTTTATTTGTTTTCCTTTTTTGGTTTACATTCATGGGTAATGCTTGGGTTTATTACTTGTAAAGATCCTATACCCGGATCAGGGGCACATTAGGTAAGTAGCAATAGATCATAGAAACTGTACGGCATAGACCGATATGGTTAAGGCGATGGTTATGTTAGTGTGACACATTTTTCAATACCAGTATCCCTTATGTTGAATCATGGAGAATACGGGGCCGTTGTGTGGTGTCATGAAGTATTAATTGACCGTAGAATCTTAGTTGAATAACTTGCCCATTAGAAAGTAGTGAGATAGCCGGATTTGGTGCAAAACTAAAGATTAGTTGATACTCGATACTACACTCATTGAGATAGGACTTTTGGGATATTTTGGATGCAAGAAAAGATTGATTATACTGAAACAATTCCCGATGAAGAAAGATCAATGATATTGAGATTCCTTAGAACCCGATTACTTCTTTTAGGATATGTTTAACCAACTAAGCTTCAAGAGGGTACTTAGCTATAAACCCCATGCAAGCCTAAACCTAAGGTCATTGTGTGATTTTTTTTAATTAATTATTCATGACATCATAAACATCATGACATCATGCCATAGCATTCTCACTAACCCTTTCAAGGATCTAGGAATTTATCTTTGTTCTATTTTGTAGGATATGGCTTCCGCTCATAGAAATACCATCCGAGTTAGCTTCGTAAAAGTGCCTCCTCAACTTAAAGAGTTAACATCAAGGGTCCCTGAAGATCATCCCTTCACCAAAAGATATGGTCGACTTCTCAGTTTGGCTACCTCAGGCTTTCAAGAAGAAATGATGTGTGTGCTCTTTCAGTTCTTTGATCCTATGAATCACTGCTTCACCTTTCTCGATTACCAATTGTTGCCCACATTAGAAGAATTCTCTCAAGTATTCAGAGTGCTTGTGATTGATCAAATACCATTCACCGGTTTAGAGGAAACTCCAAAGCCTGAAGTTATTTCCAAGGCCTTGCATTTGAAGAGATCCAACATTGTAGCTAATTGGGAAACAAGGAGTGGAGTCGAGGGTTTTCTAGCCTAGTTTCTGTTAGAGAAGGCTCGTCTATTTTGGGAAGATATGGATTTTCAAGCTTTTGAAGATGTCTTGGCTCTTCTAGTCTATGGTTTGGTTTTGTTCCCTAATCCGAACCAACTCATAGATGAGAATGCTGTCAAGGTTTTTCTTTCTCGTAACCCCGTGCCTACTTTGCTTGAAGACATTCTACATTGTCTTCCCACTTGCACTATGAGGAAGCGAGGATCCCTTATGTGTTGCATACTGTTGCTGTCTAGATGGTTTATTGTGCACCTTCCTTCATCAGTATTGAAGAATGAACAAGGCTTGACGTGGTCTCAAAGGTTGATGTCACTATCATTTACTGTTGTGGGGAGTTCCCTAATGTTCCACTCTTGGGAATTAGGGGGGTATTACTTATAACCCTTCACTAGCTCTACAATAATTTGGCTATGCTCGAAGAGATGGTCCTCATGATGAACTTATCCATGGTATTATGTTCGACTATGAGAATGATGTCAAAGGTTATCGTCAAAGGTTTGTACGAGCTTGGGACATGGTGGACAAGGTTGATAGCAAGATTTAGGGCATAATAACTCCATTCCTTTGGAGTCTTGTCTCAAATGGTTATGAGCTCGTACTTAAAGCCTCATGATGCCATATCCTGCCATCTTACCAATAGTTGTGGAGCCTGTTGCTGAGGGGGTATTCCTTATACTATTCTCCATCCGAATATGCCTACCGACCTCGAAGAATTGTAGAGATCGTGGAGTCAGCTCAAGGGGGAACGAGATACCTTTGAAGCTCGATTCTATGCAAGCGATAAGAAAGTGTTAGAGCTTGCAAGGAAAATTCACGAGGAGCAAAGCCTGAATGCCTACATTGCACCAATGAGAAAGCTCTCGTGGGAGACTTGAGTCTTTTGTTTTAGGAGTCCATTATGTTGTCTCCTTGATACTTTTTTTCTTTTTCATTGTAAGCCCAAGGGACAATTATAATCTTTAAACTTATTAATGCAATTGTTGCGTTTGTTTCCTTTTTGGCTAGAAAATTTAAATCTCTTAAGGTACTTGAAAACATTGCATCCACACAAAATGCATCATATCATAAGCAAGTTTTCTGATACAGGTTTCCTCATCTTTTTATTGTTTATTTTAGTATAAGATGGCTCTAGAGAAAACTGTCAAAGATCTGCAAACTCAACATGCACAGTTCCAAGAGACTCTCCTCAACCTAGCCAAAGGTCTGCAAGAAATGATGGCACTCCTTGTCACCAAAAAGAAGACTAAGAAGAGGGTTTTCATCCTCAACTTTGGAAGAAGATTCAAGGGGCCTCCCCCGACTAGCTAAAATAAAAGAGGCTTCTTCTTAGGTAGAAGACAATTAAGAAGAGAAAGTTAGAAGCACTAGAGCTAGGGGTGGAAATAAACGTTACTGAGGATGAAGACTATTCTGAAGAGAAGTATCCACCGACGGATTAGAAGTACAAATAGATAAAAGACCGACTTAAGGCTGTAGAGATCCAAATAGTGATTGGTTTGGACTTTGGGGATTTAGGTCTGATCCCTAGGGTGGTCATTCCCCACAAGTTCAAGATCCCTGTCTTCGCCAAGTATGATGGGGTCTCCTGTCCAAAGATGCATCTAAGGTCATATGTTCGCAAGGTTTAACCACACACCGCTGATAGGAAGTTATGGGTGCACTTCTTCCAAGAAAGCTTATCTGGGACACATTTGGAATGGTTCTATCAACTTGAGGGGACTAATATCCTAACTTGGGAGGATCTAGCTGTTTTCTTCTACAAGCAATACCAATACAATGTTGACCTTGCACCAGCTCGCGTGCAGTTGCAGAATATGACTATGTGCTCGAACGAGGGCTTTAAGGAGTATGCTAAAAAATGGAGGACCTAGTTGGAAGAGTGAAACCCCCATTAACAGAGAGTTAGTGGACATGTTTATGGGCACCTTGACTGGTCTATTCGTTAATTTGCTAATTGGGAGTTCTTCGTTAGGGTTTACTGAATTAATCTTGACCGGTGAGCAAGTTGAAAGTGGAATAAAAAGTGGAAAGATCCAAATGGACCCCACCTCTAATGCTGTGAAAAAACCATTCATTGGTAATAAGGAAACTAATGTTGTTTATGGACAAAGGAGCCACATCAAGAATGATCGTCATCAGTCTGTATGAGCTATTTTAATCTCAAACCCGACCCCAGTTCAACGACCACAACAATCAAACAGACAACAAAGACCTGATGTCCCAAGGAGGCAATTCACTAGAATCAACATGCCACTGTCTCAAGTTTTACAACATTTGTTGAAGGCAGATTTGGTAACACTGAGTACAACTGCTTCTTGCAGCAATATACTCAGCCTCAGCAGTGGACAGAGACATAATTTTTCTTCTTACTGAACCAAGATATGAGATTATTTCCCAGTATGAAACATCCTCTTGATGTACTTTTTCTATTATCAGCACTTCCTGCCCAATCCACATCACAATAACCATTTAAAGCAGAACTAGATCCATGAGAATATAGTATACCATAATCACTTGTCCCATTCACATATTTAAGAATTCTCTTCACATGGTTGGCATGGATAACTTTAGGATCAACTTGATATCTAGCACATACCCCTACAACAAAGGCAATGTCAGGTCTACTAGCTGTGAGGTATAGAAGACTGCCTATCATACTTCTGTAAAGACTTTGATCCACACTTACTCTATTTTCATCTTTAGACAACTTCATATGTGTGGGAGTAGAAGTTATTTTGTGACTGGCATTTTCCATCCCAATTTTTTTACTATATTCTTAGCATACTTGCTATGAGATAAAAATATGGAATCTTCTATTTGTTTAACTTGCACAATAAAGTAGGTTAACTCACCAACAAGGCTCATCTCAAATTCTGATTGCATTTGCTTGACAAAATGTTGAACCATCTCATTTGACATTCCACCAAACACAATATCACCAACATAAATTTGTGCAATCATGATAATCCCTTCTTCTTCCTTGACAAAAATATTTTTGTCTATGCCACCTTTCCTATATCCATTGTCACCAAGAAATTCTGTCAATCTCTCATACCAAGCTTTTGGAGCCTACTTTAATCCATACAAGGTTTTCTTCAGTTTGTAAACATGTTTAGGAAAACTTAGATAAACAAATCCCTTAGGTTGTTCCACATAAACTTCCTCATTCAGATAGCCATTTAAGAAGGCATTCTTTACATCCATTTGAAACAATTTAAATTTCAGAATGCATGAAACTTCCAAGAGTAGTCTGATTGATTCAAGTCTGGTCATAGGGGCAAAGGTTTCATCAAAGTCAACTGTGATACGGTGGGAAAACTGACTTGAAGTTTTTGCATTTTATTACAAATGTTGCGGTTAGCAAGAGTCACCACCGACTTTTCTTTTATCCAAAAGGAAAGGTGAAAAAGCACAAGAAAGACCTTTGAGATTGTTTCTTGAGTTCGGGGGGTAGATTATGAAAAGGGAAGGTGTTAGCACCCTTTTCATCCATGGTTTTCCATGGGCTCTTAGTTACTTGCTAGATCACTTGCTTTTGTTTTGAAATTGGGCTTTGTGTGGTTTTGAAAGTATTTTGTAAAAGAGGCCATTGTTTAGGCAATCTTTGTAATGATTCTCGTTTGCAAGAATGTATACAAAGATGTTTGTATTTTTGAAAATGTTTTCAATGTTTGTAAGATGTTTGGAAATGTGTGTGTTTGTTTTGAAAATAGCAAGGATAGTTGTTTTGAAATAGAGCAAGTAACTAGAAGTAATCTACCTACTCAAATGTCTTTCTTGTTCATTTTCTTTTCCTTTGACATTGTTGTCTTACCATTGATTTGGTAAGAAAACCTATCTTTGGATGTAAACGGGACAGGCGTGAGTCATCGTATAACCATGATTAGAAATATTGTGAAGTATCTTAGCATTTTTTAGGGACCAAGATCATTTTGTAAGGAAAATTTTAATAGCGTCATCGAGGGACTATGATCTTATACTTCTTTGTTTTGCTAAGATACTTCACATGCGTAATATGGCCATTTTTGTATAAGGCAACCAAGTGGAGTAACCCTAAGGGTGCTTGTGTGCAAGTGTGTTATTTTCATGCTTGATTTTGTCTTGGATTAGGGTTTTCTATTTGATTTGTTTTGATCTTGCCATTCAAACCCTAATTATTAGTATGGTATATAAAAGCGGTAAATTGCGTAATTTAAAGATTACTACGCTATTACAACATTTTATGGGAGGGTATACAAATTATGAATGGGGATTCGCAATAATGTAAATATAATTAAGCTATTACAACCAAATCGAATTTGTACAAATATTTGAATAAATAATATACAATATAAATTAAATATGCAATGGTATGTATATGTAAGAAAAAAGATTTTTGTTCTATTTTTTATATGAAAAAAAGAGTTTTTGAACTAAACCTAATAATTTAAGAAAAGGAAGTTATTTTTAGAAATTGGATAACCCTAATTTCTAATTTGTTAAAAGAAAATAAAGTTCTTTAAGTATTATTTTTGTGTATTTTTGTCTTAAAATAATAAATAATATTTATGAAAATATTTAGTCTTTTTATATGTCAAAATAAATATTTACAAGTATGAAGGAAAAGGAATACAAATATATCTAAGTCTATTTTATTTTACAAGTTTATTTAAGAAAAATAGTTAGTATATAATTTAATAAAAATGTTTTTTATGTGAAAATAAAATAAAATAAACAAAATGCAATATTTATCATGTTTTATATTTTTTATGATTTTTTATGCTAAAGAAAAATATTTAATGAAATAAACAAAAATAAAATAAATGAATGAAAATAAATTGGGCCAGGGGTGTCCTGAGTAATCAGAAGGTAATATTAGAGAAAAAAACATAAGCCCAAGTGAAACAAGGCCCAGCGCTGCATAGTGACAAACAAAATAGCAAAAATATGAGAAAATATGCAAAAGGCAGGCACCAAGGCTCGAACCCATGACCTTAGCATTTTCAGCGCGCTGCCTTGCCACTGTGGTGGCTGTACATCCGTTAGCTCAAATGAAATAAAAAACACATAACACATAACGCCTCCTTGCCCTGTACTTCATCTTCTTCCTCAAGCTATCCAGACCAATCATATCTCTCTCATTTCTCCATGAAAATGGAAACTTCAAACATGAAAATGGTAGTACTCTTTCCCATAATTTCAACCATGTAACTCATGTAAGGTAAAAATCAAAGATCAAAACTAATTTCATTGGCCCTAATTTCAAACCTAATTTTTACAGAAATTTGAAATCTAAAATTCTCTATACACAATGAATATAAATGAAACCTATGCACATGGTTGGCTTTAGCATAATAATATCTACATTTTACTTTCATAAATCGAGACTTAAGGATGCCTGTATAAAGAGATAGAAGTTAGAGTTCTCACCTCTTTCAGCTGAAATCGTGAATGGAGTTCGAGTGATTTTTATGAAGGCCTGAAGGTCCCTTTAGCTTGCCTGGACCTCCCTGAGTATATTCCAATCTTTACCTTATCTTGAAAGTGCCTGAATCCCTTTATCCAAGTCAACCTGCAAGCTTGAAAAACAAAAATGGCAGATGGAGAAGGAGGAATTATAGTGAAGGGATGATGGTCTGGAACACTTAGATATGATTTAGGTTAAGTGTTTAGGTGATTAGAACTTGAAACGCACGAATGAATTTTTGGATTGCTATGCTTGGTACAAAACTCCAAGTTATGGCAAGTTTTTGGTGATAGAGAGTCTGGGAGAGTTTCTGGCCTTGAGCAATCGTGTGTTAGGTTGTAATGTGTTTGTGTATAAGTATAGAGAAGGTTTCCAATCAATTCCACAACATGTTTCTGAGTTATAGGCTTTTTGCTCTATTGCTTGCCTTTTAAGAAAAGTGAAGAGACAACTCTCTACATGCTTGTACAGGCCTGGTTTGAGTTGGTACAAATCCTAGACACTTTGCTTTTGGTTTATAGGACTTGTGTGTGCAGAAGGAACAGGTGCAAGGCTCAAGGAGTTGATAAATGCAAAAGTTGTGCTTTTCTAAAATGGAAGTGGCAACTTTGTGCCATTTATGGAATTAAAGCTAGGACAAAGGCTCTTATGCTTGGATTAAGGCTTTATCAACAGTGTAAGCATTAAATTATGAAGTGAGAAACAAGTTTGAGGCCTGTAGATCAAGGATTATGCAGCCTAGTTTTGGATTTGAATTTTTGTTCATCATAAAAATGGCTTGAAAACAAAGTGAGAAATTTCCAACTTCATCTCTTCGATTCTCCCTACTCAAGAATGATCTCAAGGAGTTCTTGTACATTTTCGAAAGCTTGCAATGTGCTCTATAACTCATCTTTGAAATGCTTTTCAATATTCCTCTTGGAACTAGGTAAAAAGTTGACATGAAGTTAGGTCAAAAACCCGCCTAAATTAGGGCAAAGTTTCACTAAGTTATTTTAGTTCATGGGCATGTATTCACAAAATTATATCTTGAGATACAAGCATCTTTAGAGAAAAGTGTGTGAAGAAAAGTTGTAGATTTCAAGGAGATCTACAACTTTCATGTTTGGAACTTTCTTTGAATCATCTTGTATCATGGTGGAAATTTAGCTTAAATTTGAGAAAAAATAAGAAATTTTCTATACTTAGAAAAATTTCTAAGTTAAGAAAATTTCAAATTTCAAAACAAAATATTCAATATTTGATTTCTTGACGAACAAGTTTCACATTTTTACATGTTTTGATGAATTGTGATCCTTGGCACTTGATTTTGACCAAAAAGTCAAAGTTTGACTTTTCAGTATACAGTTGACTTTCGATCAGTTGACTGCAAAATTTATCTGTCAATCCAATGAATTTCAATGTTTTAAACCATGTCATTAGTTCAAGATGACACAATTGAACCCTTGAAATCATGCTTCAAACCAATTGGTCATTTGCTAGGTCAAAAATCAGAAATTGCCCTTTCTCAATCAAAACCCTAATTTTGACTATTTTGCCCTTTTGATGATTTGATCAAATTTCTTGAGGAATTATGGTCCAAACTTGATCAAATGATACATATGAGTCCAAAATGTTGATGTGGATCAAACATTATGGAGTTTGACTGTAAATTGGTCATGGTTGACTTTTTCCCCAATACAATTGATTTTCAGATCAACTGTCTAATTGACTGATCAAAAATGTGATTTAAGGCTTGAAACTTGACATGAGTAATCTTAGGGGTCTATAATGATACTTGAAAGCCATATGAAACATTGATAGTCCCAAAATCCTTGTGCAATCCCAAACCCTAATTTTGGGTCACCAGGGCATGATGAGATATCTTGAGCTGGTCAAACCCTAATCCAGTCTTGAGTCAAAGAGATCTTGTAAGAAAAGTCTTGATAAATGAGAGGGAAAATTTTGGGGTACAACAGCTGCCCCTATTCAATCTTCTTAAACCTGGAGAGTTAGATTGGAGAGTTTTTCCATTCGTGACTCGAAGGTGAAAGAATGATTGGACACTAGAGTGCCCAGAAATTTGCACTCGACGATGTGTGGTTGAGGGAATGGGCTTAAAGATTCCATTTGGAGAGGTGATATAACCTTTTTGGAGATGGGCTTGTAGATGCCATCCAAGAATGGTTGTTGAATTGTAAGTTGTAAGCTGAAGTAACAAGTATTAGAATGGTGTCCGTGTCTGGAGCGTATCTGAACCATATCTGAAAGGTTGTATCTGAGTGAGTATCGGAATGGCGTCCGTGTCTGGAGCGTATCTGAACTGTATCAAGCAAGTTGAATCTGAATGAGTATCAGAATGGAATCTGTGTCTGGAGCGTATCTGAATTGTATTTGAAAGTTGAATCTGAATGAGTATCAGAATGGCATCCGTGTGTGGAGCGTATCTATATTGTATCAAGCGAGTTGAATCTAAATGAGTATCAGAATGGAATCCGTGTCTGGAGCGTATTTAAACTGTATCTGAAAGTTGAATCTGAATGAGTATCAGAATGGCATCCGTGTATGGAGCGTATCTATACTGTATCAAGCGAGTTGAATCTAAATGAGTATCAGAATGGCATCCGTGTCTGGAGCGTATCCGAACTGTATCAAGCAAGTTGAATCTGAATGAGTATCAGAATGGCATCTGTGTCTGAAGCGTATCTGAACTGTATCAAAAATTGAATCTGAATGAGTATCAGAATGGCATCCGTGTCAGAAGCGTATCTATATTGTATCATGATTGCATATTGTCAACGGTAACTGTTAATCTTATCCTGAAAAGGGTAAAATGTTAGCTAAAACACAAAGTTATGTTGCATGCAATGTATGATGCAATATATTTGATTCATTAATGATTTTTGATATATGGATGCAATGTATGCGCATGTGGGCTGATTTGCTGTATTGCTGTTTGATTGGGGAAAATAAATCCCTAAATACCGCTGAGGATATGTTGAATCTTGAAGTTGAAGTACTGGTGAACTTTTGTTGAGAGAAGTAAATTCTGTTGTGAGGGAAATTCCATGTACTGCTTGTAAGATCTACTTGGGGAATTCTGAGAAATTTGACGACTTCTACTAGTGATTAATAATTTGAAATTTTGTTCCACTGGGGATTTAAATGACGTACTGTAGGGAATCATTTATGGAATAACCTAGAGACGTTTTCCTATTCTTTCAACTTATCAGTAATTGTCTTCCTCATTTTGTTTATTTGTAAACAGTGATCATCTTCAAATGCATATGTTCAACAATGAGTCATTGGACGTTTTTGTAAACAAAGCACAAGCGTAAAAAAAAAGACAAATAGTTTTTTGCACTTTCAAAGGGATATCGTTGTATTGACTTTGAATAAATATTTTATACAAAGGGGACAAATATTCTAGTAAGAGAATGTTGTCGTAACAAGAGAAATTTGACACAAAGAAATATAGTTATTGTATTGACTTTGTAAAATAGTCAATGGCCACTAGGATGAAGCGGTGTCCATTAGAGGCTGTAGGCTTGATCTCTCTAATCATATCAATTCCCCACATAGCAAAGGGCCAAGGAGTCATCAAGACATTCAGCGGAACCGGAGGTACGTGCACCTTGTCAGCATAAATTTGACACTTATGACAAGTTCGATAATGTTGATAGCAATCTGCTTCCATGGTAGACCAATAATATCCTGCCCGTAGGATTTTCTTCTCCATCGTATGCCCACTGGAGTGGGTGCCAAAACTGCCTTCATGTAATTCAGCCATGATCTTTTCAGCTTCAACTTTATCCACACACCGAAGCAAAATGGAGTCATGATTGCGTTTGTATAGAATGCCATTACTAAGGAAGAATTTAGCAGAGAATCTCCTTAAGAAGTTTTTATCATTGATTGA
This sequence comes from Vicia faba, assembly GCA_948472305.1. Classification (NCBI taxonomy): domain Eukaryota; kingdom Viridiplantae; phylum Streptophyta; class Magnoliopsida; order Fabales; family Fabaceae; genus Vicia; species Vicia faba. The sequence goes on from OX451738.1 coordinate 1,169,946,099, forward strand.
AGCTCCTTCTGGATATTCTTGAGCCTCGAGATACTTCTTGATTTCATGAAACTAAGGCTGGTCCACTACCTCTTCAGTATTAATCTCGTAACAGTGTGCTGGTTCATCCATTCGTTCGATGGTGATCTGGGGAGCCTCGTTATCCCAATTAAGTTTAAACATAGATGACATTGTGGCTAGAGCATCTGCTAGTTGATTTTCTTCTCGCGGGAAATGCTCGAAGGTAATCTTCTCAAAATGTGGTAGCAATGTCAAAACATGTTCTTTGTAAGGGATAAGGTTTGGGTGCTTAGTGTCCCATTCCCCTTTGATCTAACTGATGACCAAAGCTGAATCTCCAAACACATATAAATATTTGATTCCCAAGTTTATGGCAGCCCTGAGACCGAAGATGCGCGCTTCGTACTCTGCCATGTTGTTTGTACAGTTGAAGCAAAGTCTGGCAGTAAAGGGAGTATGACACCCTTATGGAGATATGAGTACAACGCTGATACCATTATCAAGTGCATTGGATGCTTCATCAAAGAACAGGGTCCATCGGGATCCTTGTTCAGGTCTGTCATATGGTCTGATTTCTTTACAGTTGTCTAATGTCATGATGTCTTCATTCGGGAATTCAAACTTCATAGACTGATAGTATTCTACAGCTTGGTGAGCAAGGTGATCAGCCAATACACTACCCTTTATAGCTTTTTGGGTAGTATATTGTATGTCGTACTCTGTTAGGATCATCTTCCATCTAGCTATTCTCCCTGAAAGAGCAGGCTTCTCGAAGATGTATTTTATCGGATCCATCTTAGATATCAATAAGGTAGTATGAGTCATCATATACTGTCTTAGTAGGCGAGCAGCCCATGCCAGAGCGCAGTAAGTTTTTTAGAGTAGTGAATATCTAGTTTCACAGTCGGTAAACTTTTTGCTCAGGTAATAAATAGTGTGCTCTTTTCGGCCAGACTCGTCATGCTGCCCCAATACACACCCCATTGAGTTTTCTAAAATAGTCAGATACATGATCAACGGTCTTCCCTCAACTGGTGGCATCATCACAGGAGGTTCATGTAAGTATTCTTTGATTTTGTCAAAAGCAACTTGGCATTCGTCATTCCATTTGACCACTTGATCTTTCTTCAATAATTTGAAGATTGGCTCACAAGTAGCTGTCAGGTGAGAAATGAATCTGGCAATATAGTTTAAGCGTCCCAAGAACCCTCTGACTTCCTTCTCAGTACGAGGAGCAGGCATCTCTTGTATTGCTTTAACTTTGACAGGATCGACCTCAATGCCTTTGTTACTAACGATAAAACCTAGGAGCTTACTGGACCGTACTCCGAATGTGCACTTATTGGGATTCAACCTCAACTTGTACTTCTTCAGTCTCTCAAACAACTTTTGTAAGTGATCAAGGTGCTCTTCTTCCGTTTGCGACCTGGCTATCATATCGTCTACGTAGACCTCTATTTCATGATGTATCATGTCATGAAATAAATCTACCATGGCGCTTTGATAGGTTTCCCCAGCATTCTTCAGTCCGAATGGCATCACCTTGTAGCAGAATGTGCCCCACTATGTGACAAATGTAGTTTTCTCCATATTCTCGGGTGCCATTTTGATTTGGTTATAACCTGAGAATCCGTCCATGAAGGAAAACACTTTGTGTTGTGCTGTATTGTCAACCAGTATATCAATGTGGGGGAGTGGAAAATCAACTTTAGGGATCGCCCTATTCAAATCTCTGTAATCCACACACATTCGTACTTTTCCGTCTTTTTTAGGTACGGGAACAATGTTGGCAACCCATTGAGGGTAGGAAGTGACAACCAAGAATCCAGCATTGAATTGCTTCATGACCTCCGCTTTAATCTTTTCTGACATATCAGGTCTCATGCGGCAGACTTTTTGTTTCACTGGCGGGAAATCTTCTCTTGTAGGCAGACGATGTACCACGATGTCTGTATCAAGTCCTAGCATGTCCTCATATGACCAGGAAAAGATCTCAACATAGTCATGCAATAGCTGAATCAGACGCTCCTTGACATTGGGTTCCAGATTGGCACCCACCTTGACCTCTTTTTTATCCTCCTCGGTACCTAGGTTGATCGTATCCACAGGTTCCTCGTGAGGCTGAATGGTTCTTTCCTCTTGTTGTAGCAGTCTAGCAAGTTCCCATGGTACCTCACAATCTTCCTCACTTTCGTCTTCGGCTTGGTAGATTAGATCCTCAGAGTCACAAAAGGCCATAGCAGTATCGTTACCCATGGAATCCAGAATGGATGGATATCGGCATTGTGAGTGTGGGTGTGTGTAAGGGTATAACTATCCTTAAAAGAAAATAACATGTAAAAGAAAAACAATGAGCACAAAAGTTTGTATGCGAAAAACGTCCATGATTCGTTGAATGTCATATAAAGATGAAATAATAACCCTTACAAATGGACCATTGTGCCTCGGGCAAGACACAAGGTTTTAAGAGTGCGAATTGTTTTTGAATATTACAGATCCAACAAAAAAAATAAAGATAAATTACTGAGGGATGAAAGTTATTGGGACAAAGTCTCTGGCCTCCCAGTTGCGGAGTCCTCCATTGACATTCAGAAAGATCCAATCCTCCGAGCTGCAATCCTCTTCACCATCTTATACCGCATTGACTTCTCAGTTAGTAATCTTCAAGGGTGGCCCTCCAGCACGGGCACGATGTACAACCTTTTGAGCATTTGAAGTGAAACCTAAGCCAAACTTGTCCGACTTATACGGAATATCCGGAAGTTTCCCCCAGATGGTGCATCCACCCTCCTCTACTACTGCTTTGGCGTCCTTTAGAGATGACATCCGGAGTGGAGGTCTTGTAATCTTGGGAATCTTGGTAACGATCTTGGTCACTACTACCTCTTGGGGGACCTCTTCGAAGTGTTGAAAAGGAGTTTCTATGAACTCATCGTCCAATTCCACATACCTGAAGGAATTGAGATGGCTAATCATATATTCTTCCTCTCCATGAACAATGATAATCTTTCCTTGAATCGGATATTTTAACATCTGGTGCAATGTAGAGGTGACAACGCCAACATTATGGATCCATGGCCGTCCTAGCAGACAGGAGTAAGAGGGGCGAATGTCCATTACATAAAAGGTTGAATTGAAAGTTTGAGTCCCAACCTTTATGGGGATATCCACCTCCCCGTGTACCATCCTCTTTGAGCCATCAAATGCCCTTACGAATATGTTACTTAGCTTTAGCGTCAGTCCTTCGCAGTCAAGTCTGTCAAGAGCTTTCTTCGATAAAACATTCAAAGATAAGCTAGTGTCCACTAAGACATGGGACAAAGTGGTGCCCCTACATTCAACAGAGACATGCAATTCCTCATTGTGCTTTCTTCCCCTTGGTGTCAGATCAGCATCCGAGAAGCCTAGGCCGTTATCCGCTGTCAAGCTGGCCACGCAGTCTTGAAATTGATCCGCAAACGTCTCTTGAGGCATATGGGCTGTTTTTAGGAACTTCACCAAGGCTTTCTCATGTGCCTCGGAACACAGTAGTAATGCCAGCATGGAGATTTTGGAGGGAGTTTACCCCAACTGTTCGACTATGTCGTATTCGCTCCTTTTTATACTTTTTAAGATCTCCTCAATCTCTTTCTTGGAAGTCTCGGGAATAGTCAGTGATTGAGCCTTCGTTCGAACATGCTCTACTTGAATACTTTTTCCTCGGGTTTCAGCAGTAGGAGTGTTAGTAGGAATCACAACGGGGGTTGTAACGGCTTCATCAATAGGAGCACTTGCAGAGATGATTATGGGTACGGAGGTAACCTTTGGAGAAACCACGGGTTCAAAAAATGCCTTTGGGGGGGCAATTTCTGGAGAAAAGATCCTACTGCTTTGGGTAATTTTACTAGTTCTGGCAATATTACTGATGTCAGAATCTTATTCTTCGGAATTTATATCTTCGGCGGCCAACCCATCTCATTTGATGCCATGGTAATAAATTTCCCCACCGTAATTCCATGATACAGTTTTGTCTGATTCATACGGGACTGGCCCAGGCCTTGTGATTATTAGAGGAGTAGTTTTCGGAACCGATGTAATTCTAATGGGTCTTTTGGGGACCTTGGAAGAATTGGCGGAGATGGTAATGATTGAAACATCTTCAACAGGAACAGGTGAAACAGGAATACTTTCAAATAGAATCTATTTGTTGTCTATCAAGCGTTGAATGCCTGTTTTCAACAAAGGGAAATCAGTTGGTGAGGATAAGCAGAGGTGGCAGTCTTCATTACAACCCGGGAATACACCAACTTTCAACAAGTCTATCTTAATGATTGGGAGTGGAGTCACGAGTTCATCAATTGTGGTAACAAACAAATCTTCTTCAATAGCATTGGTGTTGTGACCATGTCTGAGCATAGGAGCAGAAATGAAGTTTGGCTTCTCGGGCTCATCAAACTCAATTTCTTTTGCTTCAATGAGGTCTTGTATTTTGTTCTTCAAGGCCCAATAGTTATTAGTATCGTGACCAGGACTTTCAGAGTGATATGCGCAACGAGCATTGGGGTGATAATGAGGGGACGCTGTGTTGGGTTTTTTTGGAGCTTCTTTCAAAGTTGCCAAATTGGATTTCAGAAGATGCGGTAATACTTGAGACAGAGTCATATTAATTCTGGTGAATTCCCGGACTGGCCTTTCCACCCTTGGTTGATTACTTCTTTGTTGGTCAGACGTAGGCTTTGGAATCATAACAACCCCTACCATTGGTCGGCGCTCGGCTCTTCCTTGATTTCTTTGTGGGTAAAAAACAACTACCTCTTTCTTCCTAATAAAAGGCTTCCTCACAACTGTAGAAGAAGATGAATCCTTCTGAATCTTTCCATTTTTTATGCCAGCTTCCACCCTCTCTCTGGTCAGTATTAACTCAGTAAATCCTGCAGATGAGCTCCCAATTAAATGGTTGAAGAAAGGGACCGATAAAGTTCCTAAGAACATGTCCACTAATTCCCTTTCAGATAGAGGGGGTTGAACTCTCCCAGCCATATCTCTCCACTTCTGCGTGTAATCCTTGAAGCCCTCATTGGAAGCCATAGCCATAATCTAAAGTTGAGTACGGGTAGGCGCCAAATCAGCATTATATTGATATTACTTGTAGAAAGTTGCGGCAAAATCTTCCCAGTTATGGACGTTGGCTCTTTCTAGTTGGTAAAACCAGTCGAGTTGTGTTCCAGATAGGCTATCTTGGAAAAAATGCACCCACAAATCTTTATCAGTGGAGTGTGGTTGGATCTTTCTCACATATGATCGGAGGTGCATCTTAGGACATGACACTCCATCATATTTTACGAACAAAGGCACTTTGAATTTCGGTGGAATCACAATCCTCGACACTAGTCCCAATTCTTCGAAATCTAAACCTGGCACCTTTTGTATTTCCATTGCGCTCAAACGCTCTTCGAGATGTCGATACTTATCATTAGCTAGAGGGTACTGTTCCTCAGAGTAGTCTTCCTCTTCTTCCTCTTCTTCATATTTTGACGGGACCACTGTTTCCTTTCCTTTCCCCTCCCCTTCACCGGATGTTGTGGCAAAATTCAAGGTTCTTCTAGTCTGCCCATGAAATCTTCTCCCCATGTTTAGGACCCCAGTGACTTCTTTGTTTTCTTTTTCCTCTCTTCAGCCAACAGAGTCTTCAACTCTTCTTGCCCCTTGGCTAGGGTCATGAGCAACTGTTGAACTGTGTGTTCTGAGCTTGGAGATCTTTGACTGTTTGTTCGAGATCCATCTTATTGAAATAAACAGTAGAGAGATGAGGAAACTTGTTTCCAAAAGACCTATTTATGTTATGATGAATGATATGTGCATATGCAATGTTTTCAAGTATTTCAAATATTCAAGTTCGTTTAAGACAAAAAGAAAACACATGTTATATTAATAAGATAAAGTTTGAGTACATCAATTCCCCTTGGACAAAATCATACAAAACTCTAAGATAAAAAAGTAGTGCGCATCCTTTTTGGTGCTATGTAGGCATTTAGAGTCTGCTCCTCATGAAGTAGCCTAGTGAGTTCCCAAACCTTCTTCTCACTTGCGTAGAATTATGCTTTGAAAGTATCTCGCTCTCCTTTGAGTTGTATCCAATCCCTTTGTAGGTCTTCAAGATATGTGGGCATGTTAGGATGTAGGATAGTGTATGGAATATCTCCCTCCTTAACAGGATCAAAAATTATCGGAAGAATGGAAGGATAAGGCATCATAAGACTTTAAGCGCGGGATCGTACCCATTTGAGGTAAGGCTCAAGAGGGATGGCATTCTTGTGCCCCAAAGTCTTGCTATCCACCTTGTTTAGCATCCTCCAGGCTCGGATGAATCTCTGGTGAAGACCTTGATCGTCATTGTCGTAGTCAAATACCAAACCTTGAATCAGCATCTCGTACGGTTCATCCCTTTGGGCGTAGCCAAACTGTCTTAGAGATAAGCATGGGTTGTACGTGATGCCTCCCCTAATTACAAGTAGAGGGACATTAGGGAATTCTCCACAACGGTCAACAATGATAACATTCTCTTTGGATCAGGAGCACTAATGAATATCTGAATGTTTGAGCATCATTAACCTTTGTGACCACCTTGAACCTTGCTCATTCTTTAAGACTGATTGGGGAAGATGAGAAATAAACCATCTTGCCAGGAGAAGAGTGCAACACATAAGGACACCTATTTTCCTCATTGTGCGAGTGTGAAAAGAGTGTAGGATATCTCCAAGCAATGTAGGCATCGGGTTGCGTGACATGAAGATTTTGACGGCATTCACATCTATGAGTTGGTCAGGATTGGGGAACAAGACCATCCCATAGATAAGAAGAGCCACAATTTCCTCAAAGGCTTGCAAGTCTAAGGAATTCCAACAACTTTGGGCTTTCTCAAACAGGAACTTTGCTAAGAAGCCTTTGACACAACTTCTAGTTTCCCAATGAGTTGTGACATCAGATGAGTGCAAGTGCAGAGCTTGAGCAATCTATTCTGGCTTTGGGTCTCTTTCCGTACCATTGAAAGGTATTTGATTGAGAAAGGGAATCCTCAAGAGTTGGGAGAATTCTTCCAAAGTAGGAACAGGCTGATAGTCGGGAAATATGAAGCAATAGTGCAAAGGATCAAAGAACTGAAAGAGCACCTTTATCATATCCTTATATATGTTGGAGGTGACCAAGTTGAGTAGATGACCATGTCTCTCGGTGAATGGAGAGTTCTCAGGGATCCTTGAAGCTAGCTCCTTAAGTTGTGGAGGAATTCTTACAAGGTTGATTTGGATAGTTTTCCTGCGAAGTGAATCCATATCCTACAAGACAAGAGCTAAGATGAATCTCAAAAATCCTTGAAATGGTTAGTAGATGTATGTGATGTTCATGATGTCCATGATATTATGTACAGGTATGCATATACAAGCAAAGCAAACAAGTTATTAGTTTAGGTTTGCATGGGGTTTTATAGGTAAGTACTCTCTTGAAGTTTAGTTGGCTTAAACCTGTCATAATAATAGTAACCGGGTTCTAAGGAGCTCAATATCACTCGATTATTTCCTTGGTCATTTTTTCAGCTCAAGCCTCTTTAATGGCGACCGAAATATCCCAAGAAACCAAACCTCAATAAGTGTAGTATCGAGTATCTACCAACTTCGAACTGCACCAAAGTCGGTCATCTCACTACATCCTAAAGGCCAAGTTGGTCAAGTAAGGGGTTCTAGAAGTTCATTAGTGCTTCATGACATCACTCAACGGCCCCGTATTCTCTTTGATTAACTCAAAGGCTACCGGTACCCACAAATATGTCACACTAACATAGCTATTTCTTAGACCATGTCGGTATACCCTGCACAGTTTCCACAACATATTGTTATTTACCTATAATGTATCCCAAATCTTGGTAGAGGATTTCAAACCCAAACAAAGAACCATAATGTAAAGCATACAAGTCAAAAAATGTAAGAAAATAAATGTGATCTAGCCCTAAGGTAACCCCACTTTTATAATAATTCCCCAGCAGAGTCGCCAGTTCTGTGATACGGTGGGAGACCTGACTTGAAGGTTTTACGTTATATCGCAAATGTTGCGGTTAGCAAGAGTCGCAACTGACTTTTCTTTTATCCAAAAGGAAAGGTGAAAAAGCACAGGAAAGACCTTTGAGATTGTTTCTTGAGTTCGGGGGGTAGATTATGAAAAGGGAAGGTGTTAGCACCCTTTTCATCCATGGTTTTCCATGGGATCTTAGTTACTTGCTAGATCACTTGCTTTTGTTTTGAAATTATGCTTTGTGTGGTTTTGAAAGTATTTTGTAAAAGAGGCCATTGTTTAGGCAATCTTTGTAATGATTTTCGTTTGTAAGAATGTATACAAAGATGTTTGTCTTTTTGAAAATATTTTCAATGTTTGTAAGATGTTTGGAAATGTGTGTGTTTGATTTGAAAATAGCAAGGATATTTGTTTTGAAATGGAGCAAGTAACTAGAAGTAATCTACCTACTCAAATGTCTTTCTTGTTCATTTTCTTTTCCTTTGACATTGTTGTCTTACCATTGATTTGGTAAGCAACCCTATCTTTGGATGTAAACGGGACGGGCGTGGGTCATCGTATAACCATGATTAGCAATGTTGCGAAGTATCTTAGCATTTTTTAGGGACTAAGATCATTTTATAAGGCAACTTTGAATAGCGTCATCGAGGGACTATGATCTTATACTTGTTTGTTTTGCTAAGATACTTCACATGCGTAATATGGCCATTTTTGTATAAGGCAACCAAGTGGAGTAACCCTAAGGGTGCTTGTGTGCAAGTGTGTTATTTTCATGCTTGATTTTATCTTGGATTAGGGTTTTCTATTTGATTTGTTTTGATCTTGCCATTCAAACCCTAATTACTAGCATGGTATATAAAAGCGGTAAATTGCGTAATTTAAAGATTACTACGCTATTACAACATTTTATGGGAGGGTATACAAATTATGAATGGGGATTTGCAATAATGTAAATCTAATTAAGCTATTACAACCAAATCGAATTTGTACAAATATTTGAATAAATAATATACAATATAAATTAAATATGCAATGGTATGTATATGCAAGAAAAAAGATTTTTGTTTTGATTTTTATATGAAAAACTGTTTTTGAACTAAACCTAATAATTTAAGAAAAGGAAGTTATTTTTAGAAATTGGTTAACCCTAATTTCTAATTTGTTAAAAGAAAATAAAGTTCTTTAAGTATTATTTTTGTGTATTTTTGTCTTAAAATAATAAATAATATTTATGAAAATATTTAGTCTTTTTATATGTCAAAATAAATATTTACAAGTATGAAGGAAAAGGAATAAAAATATATCTAAGTCTATTTTATTTTACAAGTTTATTTAAGAAAAATAGTTAGTATATAATTTAATAAAAATATTTTTATGTGAAAATAAAATAAAATAAACAAAATGCAATATTTATCATGTTTTATATTTTTAATGATTTTTTATGCTAAAGAAAAATATTTAATGAAATAAACAAAAATAAAATAAATGAATGAAAATAAATTGGGCCAGGGGTGTCTTGAGTAATCAGGAGGTAATATTAGAAAAAAACATAAGCCCAAATGAACAAAGGCCCAGCGCTGCATAGTAACCAAAAAAATAGCAAAAATATGAGAAAATATGCAAAAGGCAGGCACCAAGGCTCGAACCCATGACCTTAGCATTTTCAGCGCGCTGCCTTGCCACTGGGGTGGCTATACATCCGTTAGTTCAAATGAAATAAAAAACACATAACACATAACGCCTCCTTGCCCTGTACTTCATCTTCTTTCTCAAGCTAGCCATACCAATTATATCTCTCTCATTTCTCCATGAAAATTGAAACTTCAAACATGAAAATGGTAGTACTCTTTCCCATAATTTCAACCATGTAACTCATGTAAGCTAACAATCAAAGATCAAAACTAATTTCATTGGCCCTAATTTCAAACCTAATTTTTACAGAAATTTGAAATCTAAAATTCTCTATACACAATGAATATAAATGAATCATATGCACATGGTTGGCTTTAGCACAATAATATCTACATTTTACTTTCACAAATCGAGACCTAAGGATGCCTGTATGAAGAGATATAAGTTAGAGTTCTTACCTCTTTCAGCTGAGATCGTGAATGGAGTTTGAGTGAGTTTTATGAAGGCCTGAAGGTACCTTTAGCTTGCCTGGACCTCCATGAGTATATTCCAATCTTTACCTTGTCTTGAAAGTGCCTGAATCCCCTTATCCAAGTCAACATGCAAGCTTGAAAAACAAAAATGGCATATGGAGAAGGAGGAGTTACAATGAAGGGATGATGGTCTGGAACACTTAGATATGATGTAGGTTTGGTGTTTAGGTGATTATAACTTGAAACACACGAGCGGATTTTTGGATTGCTATGCTAGGTACAAAACTCCAAGTTATGGCAGGTTTTTGGTGATAGAGAGTTTGGGAGAGTTTCTGGCCTTGAGCAATCGTGTGTTAGGTTGTAATTTGTTTGTGTATAAGTATAGAGAAGGTTTCCAATCAATTCCATAACAGGTTTCTGAGTTATAGGCTTTTTGCTCTATTACTTGCATTTTAAGAAAAGTGAAGAGACAA